>OY997589.1:16086391-17457048 GCA_963921825.1 Erodium maritimum | reverse complement strand
GTAATAAAATTTAAATCAAAGTAAAATTGAAAAGCTTAAAATAATAATCCGCAATTCATAAATTTGAATAACGAGTCAGTAAGTCTTAAGTAAACCTTAAAGACAATAAATAAATCAAAACGATGTACGTCTCTAGACCTACTAACCTAGGACTCTTGCCAGCTCCCAAGTTCAGCTGTGTCCTGCTAGCACAAACCCCGCTCAACACCTGAAAATCAACAATGTAAGGGGTGAGCTTTCGCCCAGTAGAGAAAGTAGTTAAGGTAATGAACCTCGGCTCACCACCACGAGTAACCGTCCAATTAGGGCATACTAGTACAACACGACTAAATACCAAACCGGGGTTCATAGCCAATCTTACAATACTCTTAACGACGACTTCCACACAATCAACAATAACAACAACAAACACAACCGACCCACATACCAATAATGCACACGTCCCGCACCGCAATACCCGAACTCCACCGACTATACACAGCCCGATACCATCAATACCAAAACGGTAGGTCAAACGTCCATCGGACTACCTCTCGATCCAGAGGAGACGCATAACGTCACAAGACGTATAACGTCGAGAGTGCCGGAAACATCCCTATAAGGACACATATCGTCGGGACTCTCGGAAACGTCTCCAAAGGACCCTAGATCATCGAGGCTGAAACACGACACCCAGTGCCCATCACGACTCGTAGGCCCAACCACGACCCGTAGGCCCAACCTCGACCCGTAGGCCCACTATGATATGCGATGGCCCGTCGGCTCCGACCCGTCGGCCCTATGCAATATGATATGATGCGGCCCGTCGGCCCTATGCAAGATGATATGATGCGACCCGTCGGCTCCGACCCGTCGGCCCTATGCAACACGACCCGCAGGCCCAACACGACCCGTAGGCCCCAACCGTATATGGCCCGTCGGCCCCAAACACGACCCGTAGGCCCAATCTCAACCGGAATACTATCCTCAAGGAACACACAATAAAATAACAATCACGCATCGAAATGCCACAGATCAAGCACGGCTCACCAAGCCCAACAGTCTTACCCCAAATACACGGTACGTCGGTCTATCACTCACCCGACCATATCACAACCAAGGGTTCTCATCACAACAAACACGACACACATGCCCACACACAATCACAATCATGCAACACCGAGCAATAATCTTATTGAACTCTTAAGCACACTCAAACCATCATGTACTTACCATCATTTACCGACCCCACGTTCAACGTGTTAACCCCACTGGCTTAACCGGTATCAAATCCCCAACCGTCCCACAGTTCAACATATCAATTAACAGGAAATAACCACACAGGTCATCATCATGCATCACTAGCTCAATCCTATCCGTTTTCATGTTCGTTATTTAATATCCGTTCAAACAACACAAGCATACTTGACAAAAGCACTCAGCAAACAATCCTACGGCACGTCACGGCCCGAAACTACCAGCACAATAATTCCCAAGACAGAAAACGTAAATGTTCACATTTCATACGTCTACGCTAGTTGTTCGCATCCTACATGCCAAACTACGATCTTTCCGATTTTATTATTATTACCTATCATGCATACTAGTAAGTTTCCGTAATTAAACCGGTATTCGCTACTTTCCCTACCTCAAGACGATACCACAGCAGCGTCTCCTAGCTGCTGACGACCGAGCCAACACCGTCTTCTAGGGCGAAGTCCGCGTCTAGGTTTAACTCCGGTCTCCTCTTCGATCGAAGCCGGAACTCTAATTTAACAAGAAAGCCACAAATTAAAACGGTACCGATGTTAAATACAAATGGAGTTTTGAGGGTCTGGCTTCGTGGAGAAGAAGCTGGAGGAAGAAGAACGACGAATCTGCCCGGACCCGTCACAGATCCGTGACGGGAACCGTGACGGAGCACGTCACGGTTCTGTGACTTCACCTGTGACGGGGAACATCACGGTTCTGTGACCCGGACCATCACAGAGTCCGTCAAGGCTCCGTGACCCGAACCGTGATGGATCAAAATTGGGCCTTTTGGGCCCATTTTAGTCGTTTTCGGGTAATTAGGAAGGTTGTCACGCCCTAAATCCGGTTTTGACCGGACTCGAGATGTGAACTAAATAATAATTAAAAAAAATAAGTAAAGTGAATTTTAATTGAAAATCAACTCCAAAACCTTAAGTTCCAAATAATAAATTCTGATAAGTATAAGTCAAAGCTCAATCCGAACGGATAAAGAAAACACAGTGATTGTTACAAAGGTGCACGAAACATTACGTCTCTACTACAATAACCCGGATCCTCAAGCTCCCAAGCCCTGAATCAACCGCAAGGTCTACTCAGGAAAGAAACCTGTAAAAACAGTAAATATAAAGGGGGTGAGCTTACGCTCAGTAGGAAAAAGTAACATAGTAAAAGAACCCCCACTTGACAACAAAGTTCCGATTAACACGATTAAACATAAGATACCAAGAATAGAAAACAACAATAAGTGCGAGACTAAATAACAACAGTAACTCAAAGAAATCAACAGGGAACAAGCTTATTCTTCAATTGAAACAACTGAAGAGACACACTAATACCAAAGCAAGGATAAGTGAGACCGTTAGATAATCAAAGTTACAAGACTCCGATCCACACACGGATCAACACAACAAATCGATAAGCCTCTCGATCCAGAGGTTACACGTACATCGGGGATCCCGGAAACATCCCCAACGGGACACATATCATCGAGGCTCCCAGAAATGTCCCCAAAGGAACATAGATCATCGGGGTGAAGAAAAACGCATATCATACCGGAAACGCACATCGGCCTAGATATCTTCCCGGAACACACCTCGGGGCACACAATCACACGTCATACCGGAAACGCACATCGACCTAGAAGTCCTCCCGAAAATGCACATCGGGGAAAACAACATACATCATACCGGAAATGCACATCGGCCTAGATGTCTTCCCGGAAACACACCTCGGGGTACACAATCATATACCATACCGGAAACGCACATCGGCCTAGGTATCTTCCCGGAAACACACCTCGGGGTACACAACCAATCATCAAACATAACACATCGAACACAATACCACCACTCATATTGTCAAACCAAGCTTACCGGCATGACTTACCAACCACATCCATCGGTCTATCACTCACTCGATCATATCGCAAAAAACCATTCATAACACAATCATCACATCCATTCATTCAACCATAACACGAGACAACCAAGTAATTGTTCAACCAATCATGTCACCAAGTCAATAATTCATAACATACTTATCATAATTCAACTAGTTTAGCGTAACTCTTATATTAGCCTAAAGACGAAACATGCATCAATACTGAGAACGAACAACCATCAATAAAATACATTCAACAAGCAATCCTAAGGCTCGACATGACCATTCTACCAGCACGGCAATTTCCCAAAGTATTGAAAGCGATTAAACTAGTGAATCACATCCTACATGCATACTAGACTTGTACGGTTATTAATTATAATTGAAAGCGGCTATTCTAGTGAATCACATCCTATATGTAAACTAGGACCTTTCCGGTTATTAATTATCCTATAGGCATACTATTAGCATTCTTGTATTAAGAGAGGAGTTTTAAGACTTTTCCCTACCTTGAAATCTCCCACGAACAAATACTCCTAGCTGCTGACGTCCTGGCTAGCTTCCTCTCCGTCCTCTCCCGTGGTCCCAACGTCCTCCTCCTTTGTCGAGCTCGGGTCCAATGTCTTCGATCACAATTAACAACAAAAAATCAAAGGCCAAACAAGGAGATTCAAAAGGCAAACATCTAAGTTAACACCCCAAGTAAACGGTTCAAAACAAAAGCTTGAAATAGATGAAAACACCCTAAAAGGACCCAAAGCAGGTATGCCACGGATCGGGTCACGGGTCTGTGAGACCATCCGTCACGGATGACGTCACAGAACCGTGATGCGTGCCGTCACGGCCTCCCTCACGGAGCCGTGACGTCTCCCGTCACGGTACCCGTCACGGATCCGTGACGGGTTTGGGCAGACTCGCCCTTCTTCAACCTCCAGCTCCTTTTTCACGAAAATTACATCAAAATCTCCATTTTCAGTCATCCAAAACCTCCAAAACAGTCAAATAACTTCAAAACTCCATTACCCAAGGTAGGAATCATCAAAACCACAAATACCCAAAGGATTTCCAATCCAAAAACAACCAAAACTCAAGGATTTCAACAACAAACCAACAACTACTTCTCTTAAACATCATCTAACACTAATCAAAGCAAAACCTAACAAGTTCTAGCAAAACCAAGGAAACCCCACAACTTGAAAATGATTGAAATGAGAAGTTAAGAGTGTACAAACCTTTAGGAAGATGAGATGATGAAGATGAGAAGATTTTGGAGAAGAAATGGTAGAGAAATGGATCAAAGTTGCTTCTTTTTCTCTCTTTCTTCCTCCTCAAGCTATGAAGTTCTTCTCCTCTTCTCTCCTTAGCAACTTTCGGCCACCACTAAGCAATAAGAGCTGAATTGGTTGCTTCTCTTGCTTTAAAAAGACCTAAATTGGTTAAAGACCAAAAAGCCCTTTAGCTCTTATCCATTTAAAGCCACCATGGAGGGGTAAAAGGGTCCTTTTAGCCTCTTTTCTTCCCCTCCAAGTTAGTGTGGACAAGTGTCCATGTAGCGACCACTTGTCCTTAGCTAAAAATTCAGCACTTCAAATAAGATCGGATTTGTCGATAAAAAGTATCGGTTTGACCAAAAATTGACTTTTCCAATATTACAGTTGTTTGAAAGGAAATGGCCCAACTAAGCTAACCGTGATTGCGGATAAGCTTTTTGGGCCCCGGAAAGGTCCCGAATGACTCCTGGAGTCATCGGTTGACTTTTCCGGCAAAAATTCAACTTTTGCCAGAAATCACCGGTTCGACCGGGATTGCTTGGAGGCGGTTCTTACAAAGGTTGTCTATAGCCGAGCCTATTGGGGGTTAAATTGGGACGTTTCCTCTATAAGACGCCTTGAATTACTATTAATTCTCGTATTACTTGTGATCTTAGAGATTGTTCCCGAGCACGGCGGAGGAGGCTACTAAGCGACTCGCGTTGGCTTGCGTTTGGATAGCGATTGAGGTAGGGAAAAGTAGTGAATACCAATTTAATTGCGAAAAGTTACTAGTATGCATATAGGTTACGAACAATCGATATAATATAGAATCGTATGTAGGATGTGAATAACTAGCGTAGTCATATAAAGATGGAACCACTTGCGGGCCAGGTCGTGCTCGTAAGTGTGGGAATTGTTGTGCTGTAGTATCACATGTGGGTCCCTGGTTGGGCCCGTAGGATTGCGTGTTGGTTGTGTTGTTGTGATTGATGACTTGTAATGCTTGATATGTGGTATATCCGTAGTTGAATCGAGGATCATGATAGGATATGCTCGGTATGATATGTCTATTATGATATGTTTGGTATGACGTGAACTACTGCCTTGTGATATGATCGGGTGATTGATAGACCAATGTGATGTGTTTCGGTAAGATTGTTTGGTAATGATATATCGTGTGTTCCGGTAGGATACCTATACCGACAGAGGATTCTGGTATAGGATATCTAGACCGATGATGTGTTCTGGTATGATACCTATACCGACGGAGGATTCCGGTATAGGATATCTAGACCAATGATGTGTTCGGTATGATGTGTTTGAGGATGTTGTTCCGGTCCGATATCGTGTCTGATGTTGTGCCAGTTCTGGCACGATATGTTCCGGTCCGATATCTATATCGATGGATGGTTTCGATATAGATATCTGGACCAAGCCTTCTGGTATGATATCTATACCGTGGAGGATTCCGGTATAGGATATCTAGGCCGAGGATTTGGTTCCGGTGCGATACCTGTGATGCATGTGTGATTACGGTACAGGGGATCTAGAGACGATGAGGGTATTTCAGAGCAATGTTTATACCGTACCCCGGGATGGTATGTGTGATGTGATTTGTGCCCCGTGCTACGGGAAGATATACCCGACCGACGGAGGATTCCAGTCCGCTATATTATGAGTTACGCCGAGGAGTCGTGTTCCGGGAAGATGTCCAGGCCGATGTGAGTTCGGACGACGTGATAAGTCGGGTTGTTGATGAGCCGGCGCATTGCTCTAGAATACAATAGGTGGCAGTTATTGTTAATGATATTACTCTGTGTGTTGATTGTTGTAATTGCTTATGCATGATATGTGATCTTCTGTGAATTTGAAATACAATTATACCCGAGTTCTGTGTATTGTCGTGCAAGTTCGCACGTGTGGTCGGTTGTGAGATAACCGTGGGTATTGTCCATTGAGAATTGTTAGGTGGCGGGTGCTAAGAGCATAGTTGAGAAGAAATGTATGAGTTCGGTTCAGTGTCGAGGTTGATTTACAGGTTGCACCCGAGTGGGGGCCAATCGTTGTCTTGGATTATCTGTTTAACTGCTTCATAGTTATTGTGCTTATTAGTATGCCCTAATTGGACGGTTACTCGTGGTGGTGAGCGAATAACTCATCCCCTTAACTACTTTTTCCTACTGAGCGAAAACTCACCCCCTTTATTACTGTTTTACAGGTGTCGATCGTGAGTCGGTTTAGAGGACGTCTCAGAGTTGGGGAGCCTAGCGAGAGTCCTTATTTTATTTGGGTTGTTTCGTGACGTACCTTCTTTTGTATTAAACTTTGTTTTATTGTGGTACTCGAGCATTTGACTCTCATAATCAAAAATTTTGAGTTTGAACCATCGTTGGAACTTATTTCGTTTAAACTTACTTTATTTATGATTATATTTTAGTTCACGTCTCGAGTCCGGTCAAAACCGGATTTGGGGTGTAACATCCCGCCGTGCCAGACCCGGTCCCCACGCGCGGCGATGTTAGGTCTGCAACCCAATACACCCCAACCCCTCAGGTGTACTGTCCATAGAAAAATACCAACCAGCTCAATTGGTGATAGCATCACTCAAGGAAATGCTATAAAGGGTGAGGTCTTGGGTTCAAGTCTCACCAACAACCTAGGTTGTTGGTGAGACTTGAACCCAAGACCTCACCCTTTATAGCATTTCCTTGAGTGATGCTATAACCAATTGAGCTGCTATTGTGAAGACCACCTCGTCGAATTTAATTAAAAGTTTAAATTTATTCGTTTGGTTTTGCGTGGTTGGAGAATGGGTTAAGTTTTGGAGCAACGCAAACGAGGAAGAAGAGAAAATCTGTTTAAAAAAATAATAAAAAATTAATTAAAGTCGGACCGGGTCGGACCGGACCCGGGTCGGGCAGACCAGACTAGCTGACCCGGCCGAGCCAGGCCAACCCAGTCCTCCTCGTTGTGGGCCGTGAAGCCCAGTTCGCCAGAGCCCGCGTGCTCGAGCCCGCCTGATTCTGGGCCCAAACCCGAATCGTTGCTACAGGTATAAAAGACTGGAAATTAGGGTTATGACTCACTCCCTCCTCCTTCCTCTTTCGCACTCGGCCGCCCAACTCCCTCTCTCTCTCATCGCGATCTCGCCCTCCTCTCCAGCTCACGCCCGCCTCCCTCACCGAGCCGTCGCCGGCCGTCCTCGCCTCTCTCACCCGCACCCTCGTCCTCGCGGACCAGTCCCCACTCCTCCATCCCTCTCCGTCCAACCCGAGACACCGCCACCATCGAGGCCGACCTTCCCCCTCTCCTTCTCAGTCCAGACCCACCGCACGGCCGAGACCTCGCCGCCCCAAACCCGAGCTCCTCTTCCTCACCAAGGCGTAACCGACCCCCCCCCTTTTTCGCCGACGCTTCTAACCGAGACGAGCTCGCCGGAGCTCGCCAGATCTGGTGAGTTCCGCCGGTTTCGTCTGGATCTGAGGATGTCCCTTCGCCGTGTTCTATTTCCCCGTCTCCGTCTCGTTTCCCCCACGGTGAGTTCACAACCCGTGGAGCCTCGGCCGGCAACGGCGCCGCCGGTGGCCGGCCGGATCCAAACCGAGTTTCTCCTTCCCTTTCTTTTTTCTTGTCCCGAGCTTATTTTGTTGGAATTGAACTTTGTTGAAACCGAACTCGATCTGAATCTGGTTGTGTTGAACGAAATCGAAGCCAAATGGGTTAAAAGAAATTAATTTATGAAAGTTTAAAAGAAAATGGTTTTAAAACGAGAATCAGCTTTGAAAATAAAAATGATTTAACTCAAAAAGAAAAACGAAATGAAGTTGAGTTAAAAGGGTTTTTTTTGGGACTGTTGGATCGAAACTGGAACGTTTTTGGGAACCTGGACGGTTAATCCAGACCTTGAACGGGATAAAAGTGGCGCGCTGAATCGCACCTCGGTAATCGTGCCACGAAACCCATACCTCGGGAATCGTGCACCGAGTTCTGTGCTCAGGGCTCGAGTACTCGAACCCGATTCGTCGTAATTCCGCTTTTAGCCCGCTCTAGTCTAAAAGGCAACTTTTGAACTGAAATTGAAACTGTCGTAACCTTTTAATTCTTTTTGTGAAACCGGTTTTAATTGTGACTTTCTGTGTAAAGTAGAGTCCAGCTTCGATCGAAGAGGAGACCGGAGGTAGCGAGCCAGGACGTCAGCAGTTAGGAGGCGTAGCTGTTGTACTTCGGTTGAGGTAGGGAAGTAGCGGATACCGGTTTAATTGCGGAAAGTTACTAGTATGCATGCTAGGATTTAATAAAACTGGAAAGACGTTATTATCAGATAATAACCGTACGAGTCGTAGTAACATGTAGGACGGGATTCACTAGTTAACTGTTTTTATCTGTTTTCGTTACTTGAGAATTGTCGTGCTGGTAGATCGGCCTTGTCGAGCCGTAGGTTGCGTGATTGATTGAATTGCTTGTTGTCGTTTGAGGTGGCTGCCGTGTGAGTCGGTGTCATTAGGGTTAATAGACAAGATTAGTATAACCGTTGAGCTTGTTGTTAATATGTGTGGGCGAGTGTGCCGTGGTTGTGTTGATGTGAAACCCTTGGTTTTGTGATGGTCGGGTGAGTGATAGACCGACGTGACTGGTTGTGGTAAGATTATAGGGCTGGGTAAGCCGTGTTTAATTATGACATTTGTTTAATTATTTTGACGCTTTGCCCGAAGGAGTTTCGGGAAAGTTGTCTCACCTTTGCTTCGCCCGAAGGAGTTCCGGGGAAGTTGTCTCACCTTTGCTTCGCCCGAAGGAGTTCCGGGGAAGTTGTCTCACCTTTTCCTTGCTCGAAGGAGTTCCGGGAAGGTTGTTTCACCTTTGCTTTGCCTGAAGGAGTTTCGGGAAAGCTGTTTTATCTATCCTTTGCCCGAAGCAGTTCCGGGAAAGAGATATAGGCCGTTGGAGATTCTGGTATGACTATTTGAGATTGTCCCTTGGTTAGTTGACTGTTAATAGTCGTGCTTTTACAGTTACTTTATGTCGATATTGGTTTAAGTGGTGTGACGGTTGCTGTTTGTGTTTGTTCGTTAAGTGTGGTTCGGTCTTGAGTTGAGGAGTGTGGTTACGAGTTCCGTTGGAAATTAGTTGTGTGTTGTACTAGTATGCCCTAATTGGACGGTTACCCGTGGTGGTGAGCTCTTGCTTATAACCTTAACTACTTTTCCTACTGAGCGAAAGCTCACCCCTTACCTTGTTGTTTTTCAGGTTCTAAGCGGGAAGTGTACTAGCTGGATGCTCGATGCTTGGGAGCTTACGAGAGTCCTAAGGTAGATAGTCTAGAGACGTACCATTTTATTTTGAACTGTTTTACCGTTGGTTTGTACCGAGCTGTGACTAGCTTGATGTTTAAAGTTTTTTTTTAAATTATGGGACTGAGACTTATTGGCTTTATTTTCGATTAAAATTATTGTTGTTTTAGTTCACGTCTCGAGTCCGGTCAAAACCGGATTTGGGGCGTGACATGGGGCGTGACAAGCCTGCTCCCCGTCAGCTCCCTACCGCCGACTGCTCACCGCTAGCACCTCCCTGCCCACCACTATGGATGCTTAGAGTATCTCCAATACTAGGTGGTGGTAAGGCTGACTGTTTGAATAAAAAAAAAATTCAGCGTAACAATCAGCACCAACAGTCTACATCCTCTAATGTTAAAATGGTAATATTGGTGGCAAGGATAACTTTTGGAATAAAATAATATTAATGAAAGTTAATAAAATAGTTATTAATGAGATTTAATGAATTTTTTACAATATTAATATTAACAAATGAGATATTAATGAATTTTTTAAAAAAAAGTAATTAATAAAAAAATTAAATATAGAAGTCATATAAAAAATAATTTAAAAGAAAGAAGTTATATAAAAAAAATTAAAAATTATTAAAAAAAATTACATATAAAAAATTAAAAATTATATAATTTTTTTAAAAAGAATGTATTAAAAAGAATTTATATAAAAAGATTTTTTATGAAAAAGAATTTTAAAATAGAACGAATAGCAAAGAATTAAAAAAAACTCATACCGCTGGCGGTGAGTGCCGGTTATGAACTCCTCCCTCTTCTCTCCGGCAAGGATACTATAAGAACCGCCCCCGGTCGACACCGGTCGAACCGGTGAAATTGGGCAAAAGTTGACTTTCTGCCGGAAAAGTCAACCGATGACTCCGGGAGTCATTCAGGACCTTTCCGGGACCCAAAAAGCTTAGCCGTCGTTATGGTTAGCTTAGTTGGGTTGTTTCCTTTCTAATTACTACTTTTGTGAAAAAGTCAACCGCGGGTCAAACGGGGTCTAATTAGAGGCTAAATCGAATTAATTTAAATGTGCTGGAATTATTAAAGGTAAAGTGGACCCACATGGACACTTGTCCATGGTGTCTTGGAGGAGAATAAATGGGTCTAGAAAGACCCATTTACCCTCATTTTGGGCCTAAACAAGGAAGGGGACCTAAGGGGCAAACTAGACCTTTTCCTTTTAGGTTAAATGACACAAGGGAGCAACAAATCAGCCATATTGCTAGTGTTGGCCGAAAATTCCAAGAGAGGAAAGAGAGAGAAACACCATTGAAGCTTAAAGAAGAAGAAGAAAGGAAAGAAAAGGGAGCTCTTGGCTTGATTTTCACCTTTAATCTCATTAAAACCTTTATATTCCTCTTCCCCTCTCTAATTCCTAAGGTAAGCCTTCAATCAAAAATTATTTTGATGAAGATTAAGTTATGGGTTTGATAGGAACAACATGAAATAGGTTGGGTTTCCATGGGTTTGAGATTGTGACGATTAAATGGTTGTTTATGGAGAAAACTGGGAGATTTTTTTTTATAGAAATCAATTAGGTTTATGTTGTTTTGATGAAACCCAACATGGGTATTGAAGTATTGAGGTTTATGGGACTGATTTGGAGGTTTTTGGATGATAAAAATGGAGTTTTGGGGGTTTGATTTCGTGGAGAAGAAGCTGGAAGAAGAAGAAGGACGGAGCTGTCAAACCCGTCACGGATCCGTGGCGGGGACCGTGACGGCACACGTCACGGTTCTGTGACGTCACCCGTGACGGTGAGCATCACAGTTCCGTGACCCGAACCATGACGGAGCCCGTCAAGGCTCCATGACCCGAACCGTGATGGATCAGAATTGGGCCTTTTAGGTCCATTTTGGTGATTTTCGGGTGTTTAGGAAGGTTATTTATAACTGAACCTTTGGGGGTTAAATTGGGATGTTTTCTCTTTAAACCGCCCTTGAATTACTATTAATTCTCGTATCACTTGTGATCTTAGATGTTGTTCCCGAGCACGGCGGAGGAGGCTACTAGGTGACTCGCGTTGGCTAGCGTTTGGATAGCGATTGAGGTAGGGAAAAGTAGCGAATACCGGTTTAATTACGGAAAGTTACTAGAATTTCATATAGGTTAAGGAATCGAATAATTGTAGAATCGCATGTAGGATGTAAATAACTAGGGTAGTCTTTGATAAGATGGAACCACTTGCGGGCCATATAGTGCTCGTAGGTGTGAGAATTGATGTGCTGTAGTATCACATGTGGGTCCCTGGTTAGACCCGTAGGATTGTGTGCTAATTGCGGTGTTGATGATTGGTAGATTATCATAATTCGTCTGTGATATATTTTGGTGTTAAACTAAGGATCATGATATGCTATGAAAATGTGGTGAATGTTAGCGTGAGTTATTTCCTTGTGATATGATCGGGTGAATGATAGACCGATGTGGTGTGTTCGATAAGATTGTTTGGTATGATATGTTGTTAGTTGAACTATGGCCTTGTGACATGTTTGAGACATTTGTGGGTGTGATCCGATACGATATGTTCCGAGACGAGGTGTTCCGGTACGATATTTATACCGTTGAGGATTCCGGTGTAGGATATCTAGGCCGAGGATGGTGTCCCACGTACACGGTCCCCCGGGGCTAAGGGTTCCGGCATGATGTCTATACCGACGGAGGATTCCGGTATAGGATATCTAGGCCGAGGGTGGTGTGATTTGTACCCTGATGCTGTGTGGTCCGGGAAGATATCCGACCGAGGTGTGTGCCGGTCCGGAATGTTTATCATGAGTTGTACCCCGATGATGTGTGATATGGGAAGATATATAGGCCGAGGTTGTGTATTCCGATACGATATGGTTGATCCGTGCTATGGAAGCCGGTGACGGGGGGACTGCTGTACGAGACTTGTGATCGTTTTACTATGTGTTGTTTGCTTGATGATTGGGTAAGTGATGTGATTAAGCGTGGTTATAGTCATGTGAGTATGGGTTGTGATTATGTGATTCATGTGGATGTCGTTAGTTGTTGTGCTTTTCTAGTATGCCTTAATTGGACGGTTACCCGTGGTGGTGAGCGGATAGCACATCCCCTTAACTACTTTTTTCTACTGAGCGAAAGCTCACCCCTCTCCTTTACTGTTCCACAGGTTTTGAGCGGGATTTGATATAGAGGACGTCTCGAAGCTTGGGAGCTAGCGAGAGTCTTAGTTTTGTATGGTCTAGAGACGTACTTTCCTCTTGTTATTAAACATCTTTATTACTTGGTTTTCGAGCTGTTGACTCGTATTGTCAGAACAATTGGTTTGGATTATCATTTTGGAGTTTATTTCTTTTAAAATTGATTTTACTATTATTATTCTTAGTTCACGTCTCGAGTCCGGTCAAAGCCGAATTTGGGGCGTGACAGATACCAGTTATAATCATCTCCTCCTTTGGTCGCCTGTTGATCTAGTGTTTATTGAGTAGGTCTTGTCGCTGGTTATCCCTATCTTCGCTCCATATGTTCCATGTCGTTGTCGTCATGCCATCTAGGGTTGCATGTGGACGCTTTCATATGAGCATGTCGTTGCATGTGGACGCTTTCATATGAGCATGTCGTTGCATGTGGACATTTTCATATGGGTCGATCTTTCCACACCGTCTCTCCGAGATCCATAGACGTAGTGCGTCCTTATACGGCTCTCCCTGACTCTCGTCCTCAACAACCAGATTTCTTGATCTCAGACACCTCTGATGTCACTTCTCAACAGATCAAGACAACCCCTCGAAAGGGATACTAACTTCTTGTCCTTACTTAATTGTACCTAATTGATGTTTTTGTTATTCTCTCTTAGTTTGCCTAATATTGTGGCACATAATTATTGTTAGCCTCGGACACCAAATTCTCAAGACCCGCACTGACTACAATTTTCTCATAGCTTTAAACATTGTATATCAATCAACGCTTGATTAGTTCCAGAGCTTAGTTACAACTACAGCCAGAGGCGGAACTAGGAAGAGTCTAGGGTATTCCATGGAATAGCCTAACCATACAAAAATATAGCTTAGTGGTTAAAGGCTTCCACTAGATATTGTCCACCCGAGTTCAATTCCTTGTCTTGAAATACCCTCTCTTTTTTTCTTGATTTTTTGTGTTGTAATTTGGGCTTGGGCTGGACCTTCTTTCTCTTGATATGTGGAAATGCTTAGTACATTGTCCCGTTGAGTACTACCACTCTACCAACACTTTTGATGGATGGTCCCTTTGTAGATAATACATAATTAATATAAGTGCTTTATCTATAAAAAAAAAAAGACCCTTAAACATTCCACTGTAAATATATTTAGGAGTGAAGATAATTTAATAATATTTTAAAGAGCTATTATATGTAAATAAGTAGAGTAGATCATAGACGGGATAGATCCAATATTTTGGTCCATATAAAATATACGATATATTCAGGTTTGAACAATCAAATATCAAAAACTTGATATCCGATTTCTACCACCCACGTCTCAACTCGAACATGTCTTGATTATCAATTCTGCGTCTTGGGCCTTCCAAAAGGAGGTATGCTAGCTGCACAAGGAGGTACCCGTGGTGTGGAAAAGAAGTAGGATCGGCTGAGGCCAACCTCGAGGGGGCGAGCGTTCTTCCTCAAAGACGTCCCGATTTCTCGTTGGAGCTCTGAAAACCAAACTCGTCGGAGAACAAAACCATAGTAGTGCATACATGAGGATATACATACGAATTATTGAACGCACAACACAAAACAATCCAGTTCTCTTGAAAAAATTTAAAACTACATTTCTAAAGTTCTAAGAGAACTGGATTATTTTTTGTTGTTCGTTCAATAATAGTTATGTACATTCTTTTTGAAGAGTGTATAATCAATAAAAAATCGAGCTGATAAAAAAATACATTCCTGATATATTTAAGGGTTAAATGTTGAAACTTACCTTTATGTATTGGTCACGAATACTATGCTACCCTCATTTTCAAAATCACATTTGTTGTACCTTATCTATTGGTCACGCGATTCCGTTAGGAAAAATAGACGGTAAAATGCCGTTTTTTCCATTCCGTTAGTCATATGACCTCAAATGTCATATAATGGATAGTAAAATGACGTTTTCCCCTTAAGTATTTGACCTCTATATATTTTATGAGGAACAACAACGAGGGTGCAATGGTAATGTTCCTTATAAAATGTATAAAAGTCAAATAATTAAGGGGAAAACGGCATTTTACCATCCATTATATGACACTTGAGGTCATATGACTAACGGAATGGAAAAAACGGCATTTTACCGTCTATTTTTCCTAACGGAATCGCGTGACCAATAAATAAGGTACCGTAAATGTGATTTTGAAAAGGAGGGTAGTATAGTGTTCGTGACCAATACATAAGGGTACGTTTCAACATTTAGCCCTACATTTAATAATTATCGACGAAATATCCTGAAATATATTTGTGATTCTGCCTCTAACTGCAGCCATTACAGTAGAGATACCAAATAAGAGTATAGAGTTGATGAGATGATAAAAATGGTGGATATTGATTTTTCTTCAAAAATGAACCATCAAGTCAAATGATGGGAATATTTTTTCCTTGATAATATACATTAAATTCACCTCAATAAATTTGTTGTTAGCGGGAGATATGAGCGAAACTCAGTTCCCTTCCCATGGGATTTGACTCGTTGATCGACGGTAAAGCATTGACGAAGCCTTGTTTTCGGTGTTGTGTTTCCATCGGCGGCGCTTGCTCCGACACCCTCCACATCTTGACCGACTTATCGAGGCTCCCACTGTACACCACCCACCTCTGCTCCCCCGGCGGCGAGTCCTGATCCACCTCCGCCGCCAAGCACTTGACGGGCCCACTGTGCCCCTCCAGCACCGACAAACACACGTGGTCTCCCCCACCCCCACCCCGCCGCCACACGCATATGGCCATATCCGCCGCCCCGCTCAGCACCAGGCTCCCCGCCGTGACCAGGCAGAGCACCGCCAGCTTGTGCCCCTTCAACACGCCCCCGTGCGCCAGCTGGTTCTCCCGGTCCCAGAAGTTCAGCAGCCCGTCCGAGGACCCGCAGTACACCAGCGCCGCGTCCGGCGACACCGCCAGCGCCGTGACGGCGCACTCCTGCTTCAGCAGCGTCTGCGAGAAGAAGTGCTTCGTCCCCTTCCCCTGCACCTCCCGCCGCCACGCCTTCACCGTCCCGTCAGCCGACCCCGTGAACACCAGCCCGTCGAACCCCACCACTATAGCGTTGACGGCGTCGTCGTGAGCCACGATCGACTCCATGCACTTGGAGTTGGCGATTCGCCACACCTTGAACGTCTTGTCCCACGAAGCGGAGTAGAGGATGGTTTTGTCCTCGCTCAGGCTCATGCAAGATATGGCGTCGTAGTGTCGGATCCACAGCACGCTCTTGTGCCGTCTCACTTCCACGTAGTTCTTGGGCTTTATCGACGTTTTTATATAATCCTTCAACGACGGGAACGTCCCCACCCGCTTGTGCACGCTCCCGTTCTTGCCGCCGGACATCTTCCACACCCGGATCTTGCCGTCCTGGTGCCCGGTAAATATCTTCTCTCCGGCGATCACGATCGCCTTCACCAACCCGCTGTTCGACTTGAACCCGGAAAACTCTTTGTGGTTCTTCCAGACCCGTATGTTCTTGCTGTCGGAGCCGGTGTAGAGCAAGTCGCCGGTGGCGGCGAGTGAGTATATGTGGCCCTCTTCTCGGACCAGCGAGCCTAGGATCACGTTGGGGCTGTAATTAGTTTCCTCCGAGCTTGCCGCGGAGGGCGCGCGGTAGTGGTGGAACGACCACGGTGACTTGGATTGGGGCGACAGGGTGGAGCTGTACGGCGATTCTCCCCCGCCGCCGGGATTGTCATCTTTGGATTGGGAGTTTTTTAAATGCAAGAGCTTTCCGTGTCCTCCATTCATATCAATTAATTATACTGTTGCAAAATGAGCCTAATTAAGCTTCTCTCTGACGAAGAAGAAGGTGATTTTGTGAGAAGCGTTTTGATTGATTTGGTGCATGAACAAAATAAAAACGGTGAGAAAATTTATGTAACCCTTTTTGAGGAAACGAGCGAGCACCGTAGGTGGATTGTTGTGTGTCTAATTAAGGGAAGGCAAGTTGGTTTAATTTGTTTCAAGTTTTTATTATTTTAAGCGGGGTGCATACTTGAGAATTATATTCAATAAAAGCCTAATCGGGACATTCTTATTATGGGGATGTAAAATAAATGGGGTTGTTGTTTGAATTTGAAACGAATGAGGCGCAAAATCGGGCGGGTTTCGAGGGAAAAAAACAACAGGCTCGGACTTTCCAAGTTATGATGGTCGTTTTTTAAGGATACATTGGCCAATGTTATGTAGTCATGCGGGTCCATTTTGAGCACGTACTATAAAGCCCTCGTTTTAATGTAATGTTAAAATCAACATATAATAAGTTAAGAGTTAAGACCATATTTGGATTTGGAGTTAATTAAGGTAGTGGGTATATGGAAATTCTTAAGTTGGGCGAGAGGTAGAGATTAAAAAAAGGTAAAGGTGAAGTTAAATTGTCATCTTTAGTGACGGTCATTTGAACTTAGGTTAACTTTTTTGGTCATTGTTGGGTTTGGTTATTAGTTCGTGCGAGTCTTTTGTGTTTATTGACTTTTTGGTATATATTGATCAATCCTGTGAAATATATTCGAGTCAAGTTTTCACAATTATTTAATTTAAGAGCCTAAACGATAGCATTTGTTTGTCGTTCACCTCCTATGGCGGCAGTGATGACAATGAATCAACACCCCTACGACTCTTTTCAAGGTGGTTCCTCCTCTTAACCTTTATTGGCATGCCGCGGGTCTTGTCGGCGAAGGAAGATGTAAGGAGGGTGTTTGCGGTACGGGAAACAAAGGGCTTGTCCTCTCCCGCGTTGGGTGGCCGAGCTTTCTAACAAGGAGCTCTGGTGGGGGTGATTGGAGGGATTGCTGTTGCGGCAGACTTCGGTGAGTGGATCGAGGGTGAGAAAGGAGAGGGTTGTACCGGGGAGACGAGCGGCCAGATTCTTCTAATCTCGGTGGGGAGACCAAGGTTCCAGGAGTTTCTCGGACCGAGAGAGGCGTTGCATAAAGACGGAGAGGGCCGAGAGAGGCATTGCATGAAGACGGAGAGGGTCGAGAGAGGTGTTGCATAAAGAAGTAGAGGGCCGAGAGTGGTATCCCGGAGCGTGTAGATTACCTGGCATGGAGGATCAAGGATCGGAAGCAGGGTCTAAGACTCTTCTGGCAGAGATACCCCTCGATCCGAGCATCAGAGTTTATCCGGTGAAGGGGAGATCAGACATGTCTCAAGGGAGGCCGGGAGCTACCCAAAAATTAGTCACGCCTTCCCTCCCAATGGGTAGGAAGCGTCTGGTGGGAGAGATTCAGGACTTTATTTTATAGGGTTCTTCACGCTCCGATGGAGCATATTTGTAAAACCCGCTCCGTTTAAAAGTGTAGTGAAGTGCAAATTGAAACGTCGAGGTTTGAATTTGTAACAATTAATTTTTTTGAGAAGGAAAAAAAAAGAGTGGCAGCAGTTTGGGCCGAGCTCGGGTTTGGGCCAGCTCTGGCCCATTCGCATCAAATGCGCAGCCCAACCTGCAAGCCCAACCCAGGCTCGCGCAGCTCCTCTATAAATAGGGGCCGAAACCCTAAAACGGGTACTGTTCACTCAACTCTTCGCCCCTTCGTCTTCCTCTCGCCAGAACCCTCTCGACCCTCGCCGTCGCACGTCCCGAAACTCGCCGGAAACGCCTTCGTCCTCCTCCCTCGCACGGCCACACCTCTCCTCTCCATCCCCTCAGAGCACGGTCAAGCTCTCAACGGCGACGAGACGTCGCCGAAGCTCCTCGCTGGGGTTCGGTTGCTCTGAGCTGAAATCGAACGCCCTGAGTTCGTAATCGAGCGAATCGAGCCTCCCTCTCACCTCCTCCTTCTCCTTTGGCTTCACCGTGAAGGAAATTGTCCCTTTTCGGGCTCGATTCGAACGGGTGAGGTCGGAACCCTCGCCGACGACCTTTAACTCGTCAGATCTGAGACGAGGTCGGGTCTTGGGTCACGCCTGAACCGTCGCCGAGAACCTGGCGTTCATCTCCGCCCTTTTTCCTCCCTGTTCGAGCCTCTACAACACCATGGACGGTGGCCGGCGTTGCCGGAGCTGGTTCCAGTCCAGAGACGACTCGGGACCAAGTTTTGGGCCAGATTTTGGTATTGGGCCAGAAGAGAACTGGGCCGAGAAGGCCTTGGGCCTGGGGGAAAGATCGGGCCAGACAGACCAGAAGACGGGCCTTGGCCCATTGTGGACTCGGACCTTGGGCCCAGTTGGACTTCAGGACCGGGTCTGGACCGGGTTCGGGTTCGGATCCGGGTCAACCGGACTGTAAAGGAAACTGTTTTAAAAATCAGATTTAATTAACCGGTTTAACGAATTCAAGGTGAGTTTTTGAACGGATAATTTGTGGTTAAATCAGAGGACCTTTGGACTTTTATCATTTGTTTGATTGGACTGTTTTTTGTCAAATCTAGACGGGACTTCGCCCGAGATCAAGGGCTTGGACCCGAGCTAGAAGAGCAAAGATCATACCGGGACCCGTGTGAAGAACGGAGTGGCAACCACCGGGCTTATCATCAGAGTGTTGAGAGGAAGACCTCGAGGTAGGGAAAGTCTTAACTTTTCGTTTAAATGCTTAGTATGCATGTTAGGCTAATAAAATTGGAAAGGTCCTAGATATGCGTATAGGATGCGAATAACTAGAATAGTTGTCTTTCAATTGCTAATAACCGGAATCGTCTAGTGGTGAATGAATAGGATGCCAATCACTAGTGTAACTCACTTTCAATACTTGGGAATTGTTTGTCTGGTAGAGCGGCCTTGGCAAAGCCCTCGGATTAGTCGTGTGTTAGGATCACATGCTTGGTTGTTTGGTTGCTTAGTGGATAGGCTAAAGAGTCTAATGGAACTAGTTGAATTGCATATTTGAATGCTCGATTGAAGGTTTTTATGATTGGTTGATTAAACTCCCACTTGACTTTGAACGTATTTGAATGATTACTTGATTTACTTAAATGGTTGCTTGGAGCATCGAGTATGACTGGTTGTGCCGAGCGGTGCAATCAGGTGATCGATGCCCCGTTGGTTCAAGGCTGGTAAGTGAACGGTAAGTTGTGATTGTGTGTTTGGTGTGCTGTGAGTATGTGCTTCGTGTGCGTTGTGATGAATTGGTGATGTGCGAGTTATGTGTGACAATGAATTGGTGGTTGTTGGGATTGGATTGCTTCGTGTTTCGGATGAGTGCGTTATTCAATTATTAACTCATTATTATTGAATTGTCCAAGTGTATGCTTCCTATGGGAGTAATACCTTGGTTCCCGAGGACATAAGATCCTTTGGAGACGTTTCTGAGAATCCCGATGTTAAGCGCCCCGAAGGGTTGTTTCCGGTCGCCTCAATGTTATGCGTCTCCTCTGGATTTGAGGGAAAATCCGAGAGGACACATCATATGTGGATCGGAGGGTGGAGACTTCATGTGCCACGACATTGGCTGGTTTACCTTTTACCCGTATTTGTTATGAGCTATCTTGTTGACTTTGCTGTTGAATTATGGATCTTGTTGACTTTGCTGTTGATTTATGGAGTTTAAGGTTCACCTTGTTATGTGTTTTCCCTACTGAGCGTAAGCTCACCCCTGTGAGTTCATTGCTGTGTTTACAGGCTTGATTGAGGAGTAGAGGCTCGAGAGCTTCTCGGTGTGGGTGTCTGTAGAGACTTCGCTTTTATTTCCTTTTGTTTGGAACATATTTTGTGGAGGATTATTATTACACCCCTGGAGGGTTATTTATGTTTTAAAATGAATTTTGTGGATTTGAGTTGCTTATTGGAGTTTGCAGGAACTTATTGTTGAGTTGTTACCTCTTAAATCATTTATTACTAGTCATGCCTCGAGTCCGGGCAAGAACCGGATTTGGGGCGTGACAATATTGAGTAGCGGCGGGGGGCAGTACGCACCCTCGCCTCGCCCAATAAGTACTCGGGGGTCGATGAGGGGTCTACGGGTACTCCCTCCTCATAGACTATATGGTGGCGTCGGTTCTATCAAGTATCGTCACAATATTCTCTAACCATATCGAGAATAAGCATTTTTATGTTTCTAAATGCCCTCGTTATCATCGGGGGGGGGGGGGGGGGGGACGACAATTAGTTCCTCGAGAGGATGTATAGTCCAATTGAGCCATTTTAGTTCTTGGTTACATGGTTGCCCAGGTCGCCACTCTCAAGCTTCAACGACTGTTTCAATGGTTTCGACAGCTCATGTAGTATTCTCCTAGAGCACATCCCAAAGTCGATTGATGCCTATTCAGATCATGGACTCACTCGGCTCTATCCCACAATCTTCAACAGTTGTATCAGTTGCATTGACCATTTCACTATCGACACTTTTGCAACACTTTAGTGAAAGAGCTGTATTTTAGTTTTAT
The DNA here is from genome assembly GCA_963921825.1 of Erodium maritimum. NCBI lineage: Eukaryota > Viridiplantae > Streptophyta > Magnoliopsida > Geraniales > Geraniaceae > Erodium > Erodium maritimum. Next base: position 17,435,859 of record OY997589.1, on the reverse strand, counting down.
GTCTATCCTACTATGCGTGGACTTATGAGTTGTTTTGTTTACAATTATTTCAGTTGGTTTTTGTGCCTCCTGGGTGACCCGTTTTGGGTCAATACCTCATAGTGTATTTTTAAAAAGAGCTTAAATGATTAATTTAGCTTGAAGCATGTTACTAAATGAAATAGATATTCATAAAAGCATCCTTAATTCCAACAACGGGAACAATTCTTGATGATGGCTCTTTTGTATTGAGGTCTGTTTTGGGTGGAGGGATAATCTATTGAGAACCACTCTTAACATAGGAACCATGAGAACCAATCCTAGGCACACACACCTAAGATCCAACATTCACCATGATGCCACATCATCATTCCAATTCTACCCAAATTCACGCCACTTTCATCCATTCTCACACAAGCAAGGGCATAATTGTAATAGCATGGTGTCATGTGGACAAGTGTACATTTGTTTCTTCACCAATTCACTAATTTAATATTTCCCGATTCGTTTGAACTCCGATTAACTTCAAACTTGCGCCAATATTTTTATTTTTTCAAGGGCTTTAAATCAAGATCAGTCATGAATGTATTTTGAAGCACGAAAATAAAAATTTATATCCAGGTGATAAAAATAATGTTGAGCGTTGATAAATCTTCACTAATAAATGTTTTATATCGGAGTACCAAACTAGTGCTAAATGTTGATAAAAAAAACATGTAATGAGGTGATAAGAAACAAATAATGAAGTGATAAAAACCATGTTCAATTTTGATAATAAGTGTGATACACTAGAGTTTAACATTGATAAAAAAACTTGTGATGGAGTGATAAAAAATACGTAATTCAATGATAAATCTAGTGTTTAGTGTTGATAAAACTGGTGTTCATAAAAAGTACGTGATGAGATGATAAAAATCATTATCAGTTTTGGAGAATGGGGTGATAAAACCAATGTAAAGTGTTGATAAAACCAGGGTAAAGTGTTGATAAACCCAGAGCAAAGTGTTGATAAAAATTACCCAGATATAATTTTTTTTAAAACCAGCCCTGAAATATTTTTTTTCGTGCTTCAAAAAAACATGTGATGGGGGTGATAAGACACACGTAATTTGAATGATAAACCTAGTGTTTAGTGTTGATAAAACTATTGTTCATAAAAAGCACGCGATGAGGTGATAAAATCATGATCAGTTTTGAAAAATGAGGTGATAAAACAAGTGTAAAGTGTTGATAAAACCAATGTAAAAGTGTTGATAAATCCAGAGCAAAGTGTTGATAAAAATTACCCAAATTTTTTATATAAAAAAATCAACCACGATTTTTTGTGCTTCAAAATATATTCATGACTGATCTTGATTGAAATCCCTTAAAAAAAACAAAACTAATGGCGCAAGTTTGAAGCTAATCGGAGTCCAAACAAAGCGGGAAAAATTAAATTAGTGAATTGGTTAAAAAAAAGTAATATGATAGTTTTACTAAAAAGCCTTTACCACAATAAAAAGTGATGTTTTTTTGCAGTCAACAAGTCAACTATTTAATTGCATCTCATCCATCCATTCTTAAAATGGATGATTTAGATTGGTTCTCGCAGTTCCTACGTTAAAACATGGTTCTCACCAGATTTCTCCTCGTTTTGGGTGAGTTATGACTTTTATTCTTGCTTTTGGATGGGCTGATGGTGTTCTGTCTATTTAATTTGATTCATGCTTCTAAATAGAAAACATCTGAATATATAATTTGTCTTCGTATGAATCAAATTATATATTGTCTTCATACCCACAACAAGATCTTCATTTATGTGGTCATTGTTTATAATTTTCAAACCCATGTTTTTTTAAAGGTTGAAGTTCAGGGTCATCGTCCTCCTTAACCTCCTTTTTATTGGCTACATCAAATTTGGTCTCTTTTTTTTGAAAACGAAAGATTCATTAATAATTTAATAAACCTTACACATCGGATACATAACAAACCTAACAAGCGTTGCATCCACTAATCGTTCTCGGGATCCCGAGAAACGATCAGTGAGATGAATTGCTCACGAGACGGGCACGCAGCGCTAAGATAACCACTACTACCAGGTCGATCTTCTTTATCGGCTCTCCGGAGAGATCCACCGATAAAGAATCTCGACCGGACATGCCACCAAAGGCAGCAGCCACACCAACCAGGAATACGAGATTCCGGCAGGGAGGACAAACAAAATCCTAATAAGCAGGAAACGAGATAAACAACTAAATAACCAACGACGACCGAGAAACTGCTCGCGACCGGCCTCCGATGTCTGGGCTTTTGATCAGGGCGAGGTGGACGGCGCTGACTGGTACAAATCCGATCCACTAGGGGATGGTGCACGGGACTGGCCGGGTAAACACAAAGAGCAGGAGCATATCTGATCGGCTTCCACTACAGTGTTCCGACGGAAGCTGGGTGTAGATCTGACTGTCGGTCCGGAGAACGAACATGGCTAAGAGGCTCATGTTAGTCTTAGTGCCCGTAGCTCAATCATAAATGTCCAAATGTATATATCATCGTTAGCAATAAAATTAAAGCGGCTTTATATTACTTATGTGTTGGAGTAATATATCGATGTGTGCTCTGATCTATGCCCACCATGCGAATAGAACCATAGATCGAGATAGATCACACTCGATGGGTCCCTAGTCAACAAAGCTTCACTAGAAGCGACTAGTATGAAAGATGGCTCTTTATGGCTTACGTTCTGTTAGTCATTGGAATGGGATTCCGGAGTCTGATCATAGATATCATGTGGGACATGATATTGGACGACCCGCCCTGAATATGTGCCATAGATTAAGTCATGAACATATTCAGTGTTGTAGCTTGTCATGTATCCTTAGACCAAGGAGTCTTTGTGATCGCTATGTAGTCAACAACTGAGTTTGACCTGAGCCTAACGTTGTCCGTAACAGGGCTTCCATAACGGCCAGGATTGGCTTGGGGACGGGCTACATGAGTGACACGAAAGGCGGCTAAGGGATTTATCCCTCATACTGAGGTATGGGAAAGATATCGGTTCTCGGCCGCTTGATCGAGAGTGATTGAAAGAATAGCATGGCCATGCACATGATACTGGGTATCATATCTTCAGTCATCTCACATATCAAGGAACGGTGATTGAGGGATGACGGCTCTATGCCTTATCTCAATCAGGATATCGGAGATAAAAGGATAATGACAGGGACGACGGAAAGGTTAGAATCGACAGGGTCGATTCGTTATGTAGTGTCAGGCAATACTAAAGTCTCGTTAGTTGCCACTTAAATAGGATCAAGTAAAATGGGATTTTACGTTGATCTATTGACATGCATAAACCTAAGGGTCACACCGGAGGATGAAAGTCATTGACACATTTATGGAGAATGGCCAAAAGGGAGTTGTCTCGGGACATGACCAAAAATGGGTTTTGGATCATGTGCCCGTAAGTGAATAGGACTTTACGGATCGAGACAAGGCTTGGAGTCTTGGGATTGATCGCGTCGGATAATGTTGGACATTTCCGGTATGGAAGGCATGGAGGCGATGAGCGAATCACGGGACCTCGTTGGAAATGGCCACGGGCCATGTTCCAAGAGGCCCATGAAAGGCCCATGCAACCAAGGCCCATGGAACTAATTAATCAAGTCTTGATTAATTAGTACTAAGTAAGCAAGACAAGGATTAAGGTGTTGGTGATTCATCACCTAACCCAATCTTGTCTTGCCATACTTTGTCCTATTTACACCTTACTTGACACCATACTTGTCCCATGCCTTTAGTTGGACAAGTATGGGTTTTGTTATGTTTAAGTCATCTTTTTTCAACATAACAAAGACAAGACAAGAATAGGAAACACATTTTCTCTCCCTCTTCCATGGCCATTTCGGGTTTGGCTAGTTTCCACCTCCATTTTTGTGTTCTTGAGTCCTCAAAGAGAAGAACTACGTGGCTTTGATTCCCATGTGGATGTGTAGGCGTCTTGGAGACTCAAGCCAATCATTCGTTAACCGGTGTTCTAGTTTTGGTAAGAAATAGTGCTGAATTTTTCTCTTGTGAATCCATTCTTTGTTAGTTGTTTCATGGTTTAATCGTCTCTTGGTTTTCATTGATTTTCCGCTACGAGTTGGTTCATCTCCAACCCTACCTCGAGACCCAACAGCTCATTCGGTGGTAGTCGGGTCATGGTCGTTGGGGTCTGACTCCGGAGGGGGATCGTCGTCGCTGGAGAAAAAGGGCGGAGGGGAGGTGGGTGGTGGCCGGCGGATCTGCTGGCCGAGGCAACAGATATGGCTGATGGGAGGGCCGAAACTGACCAGAGGGATGCGGATCGGGCCGTGAAGGTGGGGGTGGTGGGGGAGGAAGCGAAGGAAAGGGGGAGAGAGGGGGAGGGGGCGGTGGATGGTGGCGGGGAGGTTGACAGTTCCGGCCGAGGACAGAGCTCCGACGGCGGCTGAGGGAGGGGGTTGGCCGGCGGGGTGTGGGGAGCGGCCGTGGGAGGCGGGCAAGAGGGTTCAACCGCCAGATCTGGCCGGAGGAGATACCGAAGCGATCGGAGCAGGTGGTGGAGGCGGCGGACGGTGGTGGAGTGTGGAGGCGACGGTTGGTGGAGGACTGTGGCGACGACAGAGATCTCGGGAGAACAAAGCGGACATGAGATCTGGTAGAGGAGAGCCCCACCGGCAGCCCCTGTGGCCGCCGGTGGCGGCGGCGAAGCTTCAAAATGAGGTCTGTAGGGTTTACAGAGAGAGAAAACGCGTGAACCTTTCTCTGCGTGTACCGTTTTTTTCTCCATCAAATTTGGTCCTTGTTTTGAATGTTTACTACAAAGATATGACTCCTTTCTGTTGGTTATTTGTTTTTTCTCTCTTTTTTCTTTTCCTGGCTTTATTATGGTGTTCCTCTCAATTGTAAGAGTAGTAGGTCTAAGGATCTTGTTTCTGGTAGTGTTACAAAATGCTGCTTTTTTTGTGCTTTTCTTGAAGGGCGATTTAATCAGCCTCTTTTTTCTTTCCCCCTATCTCCGGGATGGAAATCATATCAAAACCGTTGATAAAAAGTGGTTAATTCTGTGTAACTATACTAACGTATACTGTTACGCCCCAAATCTGATTTTGACCAGACTCGAGACGTGAACTACAATAATAACTAAATAAATATAATAAAAGGAAAATTAAACGAAATAAGCCTCCGAATTTAGTTCCAAAATAAACAACTCCGATAAACATGAGTCAACGCTCACATCCAAACAAATAAGGACAATGTTTAATACGAAAATGGAAGTACGTCTCTACTACAAGTAATTCCCCGGACCCTCAATGAGCTCCCGAGCCCTGAGACGTCCTCTAAGCCTACTCACCAACGAAACCTGTAAAACAGTAAAAACAGAGGGGGTGAGCTTACGCTCAGTAGGAAAAAGTAGTAAAGGGAAAAAGGACTCCCGCTCCGTCACCAAATTTCTCGATTAGTAATACTTACTAAAAAGACGACACGAATAGAGATCAACAGAAACACAACTTATTTGCCAATAGGAACAACCCAAAGAAATACACGAACACCAAAATTTAAAATAATTAAACCACGAGACTCCGATCCACACACGAGCTCAACATATCGTACCGGAAACGCACATCGGCCTAGATATCTTCCCGGAACACACAACATCGGGGTGAAACGAATACGTCATACCGGAATACCACTCAGTCCAGATGTCTTCCCGGAACACACAACATCGGGGTGAAACAACATACATCATACCGGAAACACACATCGGCCTAGATGTCTTCCCGGAAACGCACACCGGGGCAAGCAACAATACACCATATCGGAAACGCACATTGTCACGCCCCAAATCCGGTTTTGACCGGACTCGAGACGTGACTTAAAGAGAAAGTAATTATAATAATAAAACGACGTAAAACCAATAAATCATCCAACTTTAATTCAGCAAAAAGTCTCCAAATCACCACTTATAAAGTAATCCTCCAACAACAGGGTTTACAAATGTCATAAAAATTCTTTAACAAAAGTTCATGACCACAAGACAAAGACCAACGTCTCTAAGCAACCGGATCCTAGAAGCTCCCGAGCCTCGAGTCCACTAGTCATCACGCAAACCTGTAAAACAGTCATAAACAGATAGGGGTGAGCTTACGCTCAGTAGGGAAAATGCATAACCAGGTTACCCTTTTTGTTCAACAAAATGACTTCACAATTTTAGTTCAAAACTCAAATACGAAGAACTTTGACACTTTCAATGAGTCGATAGTAATCATAGGAAAATAAGGGAATCAATGCATTTCTTAAATAATCAATAAAGGATAGGGTGTTCAATTAATGCCGAGGGACATGAAGTCACCACCCTCCGATCCACAATACTCGTTGTGTCATGTCAGATTTTCCCTCGGTCCAGAGGAGACGCATGACATCACAAAGACGTTTAACGTCGGGAGTACCGGTAACAACCCCTGAGGGCGCTTATCGTCGGGATTCCCAGAAACGTCTCCAAAGGGCCATATGTCATAGGGAACCAAGGTAATACTCCCGCAGGACGCATACACTTGGGTGAAATAACAAGAAATCAATCCCCGCAGGGTAAACCATCCAATTGCCCCGTAGGGTCCAATATCCAGTGCCCCGCAGGGTCCAATATCCAATGCCCGCAGGCCCAATAACCATCGCCCCGCAGGTTCCATAACCATTTCCCGCAGGCTCAATAACCAATGCCCCGCAGGGTCCATAACCATTGCCCGTAGGCTCAATAACCAATGCCCTACAGGGTCCGTAACCATTATCCCGCATGATCTGCTAAACAATACCCCGCAGGGTCTACCAATCATTATCCCGCAGGATCTACAAAACAATACCCCGCAGGGTCTACCAATCGAACTCAGAAAGTCACAGATTCATCAATACACACCACACGAGATTCATACCCACAATTACACTTACCATCATATTTACCATTTGCACTCCATCGGTCTATCACTCACCCGATCATATCCTTTAGCACAACCAATTACACTCAATCATTCATCAAATCATTCAATCATGCAAGCATGCATTCGATCATTCAAGCATTCAAGCATGCATTCAATCTAGTTCCATTAGACTCTTGATTATCCTAATGACTATCAAACAAAGCATGTGAGCCTAACACAACTAATCCGAGGGCTCATCACAGCCTCTCTACCAGTAAATCAATTCCCAAGTATTGAAAGCGAGCTACACTAGTGATTCTCATCCTAAGCATGCTTGCTAGACACATCCGGTTATTAGTAATTGAAAGACAATTATTCGAGTTATTCGCATCCTATATGCAATTCTAGGAACTTTCCGATTTTATTAACCTAATAGGCATACTAGTATTAAATACTCGAGGAGTTAGGACTTTCCCTACCTTGTGGTCTTCCTCTAAATACTCTGCTGAAAAGTCGATTAGCCTCTCCTCCGTTCTTCACACGGGTTCCGGATTGGCCTTCGTCCCTCGAGCTTGATTCCAAGGTCTTCCCTCCCTTCGTGCTCGGTCTCACGGTCTTGGAACACAAGTAAACTCTAATTAAAGTCTAACCAACAAGCAAATAAAGTCCCACAAACAGCCCCAAAAGTTCAGTTCATAACAAAGATTGAATTTGATGAAAAACACACCAAAAGACCCCAAAACTGATCTGCCACGGAATGGGTCACGGAACCGTGACACCACCCACCACGGATGACGTCACGGAACCGTGACGTGTGTCGTCACGGACTCCATCACGGAGCCGTGACGCCTCCCGTCACGGTATCCGTCACGGATCCATGGCAGGTCTGGGCAGATTCGCCCTTCTTCAACCTTTAGCTCCTTTTTCACAATCTACCCCCTTAAAAGAATTTCGTCCTCGAAATTAAAACAAAAGTACCTCAAAGTTCGAAAAGGTGGGGGTACTTCTCCTGGATCTCGTCCTCTCGCTCCCAGGTCGAGTCTGCTCCTTGATGCTTCCATTGCACTCGTACCAGAGGAATAATAGTCTTCCGCAAGACCTTCGCTCCCGTATCTACGATCCTGATGGGCTGCTCCTCATAAGAGACATCATCGGCTACCTCGATGTCTGCCCACTCGATAACATGAGAGGGATCCGCCGTGTACTTCCGTAATTAGGACACATGGAAAACGTTATGCACGTTCCCCAGCTGCGGTGGCAATGCTAACCGATAAGCTACGACTCCAACTCTATCCAAGGTCTCAAATGGTCCAATGAATCGTGGTGACAGCTTGTCTCCACCGCGGTTAAACCGCAGTAGGCCCTTCTTCGGGCTCACCCTCAGAAATACATGGTCTGCGACCGAGAACTCAAGCGGTCTGTGACGTCTGTCTGCTTAGCTCTTCTGACAGCTTTGTGCGGTCTTCAACCGCTCCCTAATCAATGCGACATTCTCGGTCGTCTCCCTGACCATATCTGGTCCAAGTAAGCTCCGATCCTCTACCTCAGCCCAACACACCGGCGACCTACATGGTCTGCTGTACAAAGCCTCAAATGGTGTCATCCCAATGTTGGACTGATAACTGTTGTTGTAAGCGAACTCTGCTAAAGGTAGGTGATCCTCCCATGATCCCCGAAAGTCCAGTACACAAGCTCGAAGCATATCCTCCAAAATCTGTATAGTACGCTTTGACTGTCCATCTGTCTGTAGGTGATAAGCTGTACTAAGCAGCACCTCAGTCCCCAATGCCTTCTGTAGGCTCTCCCAAAATCTGGACGTGAAGCGAGGATCTCTATCAGATACAACTGACACCGGTACTCCATGAAGGCGAATAATCTCTCTAACGTATAACCGACTCAACACATCAACAGTGTCGGTCATTCGCATGGCTAGAAAATGTGCTGACTTGGTCAGTTGGTCAACCACAACCCCTATAATATCGTGCCCTTTAGGCTACCTCGGTAATCCACATACAAAATCCATGGTGACGTGCTCCCACTTCCACTCAGAGATCGGTAAAGGCTGTAGTAAGCCGGCGGGACGCTGATGCTCGGCCTTCACCTGCTGACAGGTGAGGTACCTCGAAACAAAATCTGCGACTGCTCTCCGTATCGCTCCACCAGAATTGTCGTCGGATGTCTCTATACATCTTGGTGCCACCAGGGTGCACAGGCAGAAGGGAGTGGTGACACTCTCTCAACACAGTGTCTCTACAACCTCGGGGTACAAACAACCTTCCTCTATAGCGGAGACTCTGATCAGCACTCAACTCCCAACCCTCGATCTCAGCACCGCCCACCAGTTTCTCACGAATCCCTGTCGTCTCGGCATCCTCGGTCTGTGCCTCCAACACCCGAGAAACCAACATGGGCCGAGCCACTAATGCACACAAGGCCATACCATCGGTGGCCTCCTCTAGCTCAAGTTTGAATGAGCTCAACTCCTCCAGCATGTTCCACTCTCGGACATCCATGCTGGCAACGCAATGGGTCGACTTCCTGCTCAGGGCATCGGCGACGACATTCGCCTTGCCCGGATGATAGAGCAGCTCGAAGTCGTACTCCTCAAGTAACTCCATCCATCGCCTTTGGCGCATGTTCAGGTCGCGCTGGGATAAAATATACTTGAGGCTCTTGTGATCCGAGAACACCCTGAAACGCTCACCGTACAGATAGTGTCTCCAGCTCTTCAGAGAAAATACCACTGCTGCCAGTTCTAGATCATGGGTCGGGTAGTTGCGCTCATGTACCTTCAACTGTCTTGAGCCATAAGCAACTACCTTCCCAGACTGCATCAACACACAACCCAGTCCATCGCCTGAGGCATCACAGTACACATCATAACCTACTCCTCGCTCCGGGACAATCAACACTGGAGCGGTAGTCAATCGAGCCTTTAGCTCGGTGAAGGAGTGCTCACACTCATCAGTCTATAGAAACTTTACTCCCTTGCGGGTCACTGCTGTCATAGGCGCTGCTAGACGCGAGAAGTCCTGAACAAAGCGTCGATAATACCCTGCCAATCCCAGAAAGCTACGGATCTCAAACACATTCTTGGGCCTTGCCCACTTTGAAACGTCATCGACCTTTGCTGGGTCGACTAGGATACCTCTCGAGACACAACATGTCTGAGGAATTTCACCTCTGCGAGCCAGAACTCGCACTTCTCCAAGTTCCCGTACAGCTGGTGAGTACGTAACATAGTCAATACTATCCTCAGGTGCTCCTCATGTGCCTCTTCACTAGGCGAGTAAATCAAGATGTCGTCAACAAAAACTACGACAAACTGGTCCAGGTACGGTATGAAAATGCCATTCATCAAATCCATGAAGGTTGCTGGCGCGTTCGTCAATCCGAACGACATCACTAGAAACTCAAAGTGTCCGTACCGTGTCCGGAAGGCGGTCTTCTCCACATCCTCCTTTCAGACTCTCAACTAGTAGTAGCCTGATCTCAAATCAATCTTGGAGAAACATGTCGCTCCCCTCAGTTGGTCGAACAGATCATCGATCCTCGGCATCGGATAACGGTTCTTCACCGTGACCCGGTTCAACTTCCGATAATCTATGCAGACCCTCAATGCGCCACCCTTCTTCTTCACGAAGAGGGCGGGTGCTCCCTACGGAGAAACACTAGGGCGGATGAAACCCTTCTCCTGCAGCTCTTCGAGTTGTCGCTTCAACTCGACTAACTCAGCTGGTGGAAACCGATATGGTGTCATCGAAATCGGCGCTGTGCCTGAGATCAAGTCGATCCGAAACTCTAACTCGCGCGCTGGCGGTAAGCCTGATAGCTCCTCCGGGAACATGTCCGGGAACTCACACACTACTCTCGGTAGGTCTCTGCTGCTCTGCACAATCTCTGTCTCAGCTCCCGTAGTCAAGGCGGACAGAAGGACTCCGCTCTTGCTACCCAAAACACAAGTAATGACTCGGTCGCCTGACCACACTGTTACTTGACGTCGATAGCAATCGATCGTCGCTCGATATCTCGCGAGCCAGTCCATGTCCAGTATTACATCAAAAGCAGTCATATCTAGGACGAGTAGGTCACCAATAAAGGGGCAATCCGCAACCCTAATCGCGCAATCCCGACAAACGGTCCTCAACACGACCTCTCCTGTAACCGGGGTATCCAAACAAAGGGGTCGACTCAACGTCTCCACCCGCAAACCCAAAGAAATAGCAAAGGAAGCGGAGATAAATGAATGGGAAGCTCCCGTGTCAAATAGAAAAGATGCCCACGAATTATACAATAAACACGTACCTTGAGTGGCCTCATGGCCGGCGTACGGTCCCTCAACTCTAGCATCAATAACTGCATAGACTCGGCCCTGCCGTGCCGGTGGTCCTCCTCTTGGTGGTGGTGGAAGTGCCACCTGTTGTCCATCCCTCGGCTGGTGTCTCTAAACTGCTGCTCCCGTCGCCTGACGCAGAGCTCTCTAAGGCTGTGCCTGACGTGGTCGGCCAGGAGGTGCCTGACGAGTCTGAGCCTGCTAAGGTCTCGGCACGGGCGCTTATTCGACTCGATCAGGACAAACATGGGAAAGATGCCCCTGTCGGCCACACTGGTAGCATGCCCTCTCATCAACCCGCTGTCGATCTCCGAACCTCTGTGGATAATCAACCTGTCGCTCTGCAGGTCCGCTGCCCCTCGGACAGTCTCGGGCCAGGTGGCCATGCTGCCCACACCGAGGACATAGATGTGCCACCGGGGCGGGTCCAACTGAAGCTACAGTCCCTGCCCGGCGCATGCCTCCAGACTGAAACTGAGGCTGAAAGGATCCAGAAACTCTCTGTCTGCGCTGATTGCGCCGCTCTGACTGTCGTAGGAAGCCACTCGGCCTCGGCCGGATCTCCCGCACCATGGCAGTCTCTATGAAGTGCCTCTTTATGGCCAAAGCCTGATCCAGGATTGTAGAGTATACATCAGTCTTGAAAGCGATGACCCTGTCAGCAATCGACGGGATGAGCCCGTTCTCGAATCGCCTGCAACGACTCTCCTCTGTCTGCACTAGCTCCAGGAACTGCTGGCGTCTGTCATCTCGAATGGCTCGATGAAAGTGCTGCTCCAGGAACAGCCTGCTGAACAACTGATAGTCATCCCCAACCCTAGTCTTCACTGACTGCCACCAATAGTAGGCCTCTCCCTCGAGCTGAAATGTAGCGAAGGATACTCTCAGATGTCCCTCCGATACTCCAGAGGTATCGAGGTTGCGGGTCACCCGCTCCAACCAACCTGCGACTGCCTCAGGGTCTACTCCCCCGGAGTAGACCGGCGTACCGAGTCTACGAAAATCCCTGAGGGCCTGGGCCGTGAAACTGTCAAGCGGGCCTGGTCCCTCACTGGTGACTACTGCGACAGTAGGCACGAGCTCTGGCGCCGGTGCTGTAGTCCCTTGCTGCGCACCCATGGCGGCCAGCACTGCACGAACCACCTCCTCTAGAGGGGTCGTCTGAGTCGGCTCAGCGACTGGAGATGTCCTGGATGGTGACTCTGATGGTCCACCCTCAAAATTCTGGTCGTCTGTGAAAGTAGCACCATGGGCATCAGCTGCCCTCGCCTGCTCAGAGGTGGTGCCTGACTCAGGCCCACAGCTGGGTGGCTCCTGGTGCCCCTCGGAATGTAAATACGTGCCATGTCGTATACCCGCCTGCTCGGAATACACATAAGTTCAGTTTCTAGTTTAGACAACGATTCGTTCAACACAAGGACGTTCACGCGCATCACACAAGGGTCGTACAAGACCAACAACACTTAGGCTCATTAGATATATATAATATTTTATATATAGTCAAACAAGGCCGCATCTCAATGCGTCTCACACATCAATCAGCGGTTCAAACAAATCAATCAATCGAATTTCACAAGAGGATTCAATCAAAGCACTCAATCACTCCCACATGAGGATGCAATCAAATCAATAAATCAACTCCCACAGGAGGATGTAATCTTAAGTAATTCACTCAATTACCCGACAACTGGCATTCTCCTCGACCAGGTATCTTCCCAAGACGTGGGGTCTAGTTTCGTAACACGATCAATCTCATCAAAGCTTATCATTTCCTTCCTTTCCACAGGTTCTCAACACTTAAAATTTTGTCCAACCTTCATGTCGATCTCGCGTCATTACAACCCGATTCAGGCGTCCCCGAATCTCGTTGTAATAACTTGACATCCAACCATCACGCTCGACTACAGTGGCGCCCCTGAGTCAACCCGTGATAGTGCAAACATTTCAGTTCTACAGAAAAACCGGCATGACCTATTCGTATTTTTCACTAACCATTCGCTTAAGCGGGATCATTAATAATCAATTTCACAAGTTATTCGGTACACAGAGTTCTCATGTTCATCAAGTACCCAATTCAAGAGTTCTCGTGCTCAGCAAAGTACACCTTATCAGTAAAGTACCGCAGTACCACTCGGGTTTCTACCCTCTATTCAATAGCCATCAAATAAGATTATCATTCCAGCCTTAAACCTTAAGGAACAATCAACATCTTAACCGAGTCAAAATTCCAACAATTTCACACTTTAACAGTTTAACACTCCAATAAGTCAGGAAATCAACACCTCAACAAGTCACTCAAGTGAACAAATCAATATTTCAAATTTCTGAATCACGAAACTGCCAACACTGTGGCAACGCAAGTAAACAAAGGTTCACTAATCAACCAATTCATGGCGGTTCGATCATCGCTCGTTAGACCAACCTTGATTTCAACCATATGCATCCCAGATCACTGAGGCATAGCAATGGAGCTTACGACACGCGTAAAACAATTCACATACTCTCAAAAGTTCCAACCTTCACAAAGGCGTTCGAGTCACGAAGACTGTCATCATTCCAACTCTACGTATCGAGTAATTCCGACTACATCACTAAGTACCAAAACTTAGACTCCTTAACTCCACCCACCTAATTGACGTGCGTTCCGAGGTTTGAAAACAAGTTCAAAATGAAACCTGTTTCAAATGAAACCAGGCGCTGATACCAAATTGTCACGCCCCAAATCCGGTTTTGACCGGACTCGAGACGTGACTTAAAGAGAAAGTAATTATAATAATAAAACGACGTAAAACCAATAAATCACCCAACTTTAATTCAGCTAAAAGTCTCCAAATCACCACTTATAAAGTAATCCTCCAACAACAGGGTTTACAAATGTCATAAAAATTCTTTAACAAAAGTTCATGACCACAAGACAAAGACCAACGTCTCTAAGCACCCGGACCCTAGAAGCTCCCGAGCCTCGAATCCACTAGTCATCACGCAAACCTGTAAAACAGTCATAAACAGATAGGGGTGAGCTTACGCTCAGTAGGGAAAATGCATAACCAGGTTACCCTTTTTGTTCAACAAAATGACTTCACAATTTTAGTTCAAAACTCAAATACGAAGAACTTTGACACTTTCAATGAGTCGATAGTAATCATAGGAAAATAAGGGAATCAATGCATTTCTTAAATAATCAATAAAGGATAGGGTGTTCAATTAATGCCGTGGGACATGAATTCGCCACCCTCCGATCCACAATACTCGTTGTGTCATGTCAGATTTTCCCTCGGTCCAGAGGAGACGCATGACATCACAAAGACGTTTAATGCCGGGAGTATCGGTAACAACCACTGAGGGCGCTTATCGTCGGGATTCCCGGAAACGTCTCCAAAGTACCATATGTCATAGGGAACCAAGGTAATACTCCCGCAGGACGCATACACTTGGGTGAAATAACAAGAAATCAATCCCCGCAAGGTAAACCATCCAATTGCCCCGTAGGGTCCAATATCCAGTGCCCCGCAGGGTCCAATATCCAATGCCCGCAGGCCCAATAACCATCGCCCCGCAGGGTCCATAACCATTGCCCGCATGCTTAATAACCAATGCCTCGCATGGTCCATAACCATTGCCCACAGGCTCAATAACCAATGCCCCGCAGGGTCCATAACCATTATCCCGCAGGATCTGCCAAACAATACCCCGCAGGGTCTACCAATCATTATCCCGCAGGATCTACCAAACAATACCCCGCAGGGTCTACCAATCAAACTCAGAAAGTCACAGATTCATCAATACACACCACACGGGATTCATACCCACAATTAAACTTACCATCATACTTACCATTTGCACTCCATCGGTCTATCACTCACCCGATCATATCCTTTAGCACAACCAATTACACTCAATCATTCATCCAACCATTCAATCATGCAAGCATGCATTCGATCATTCAAGCATTCAAGCATGCATTCAATCTAGTTCCATTAGACTCTTGATTATCCTAATGACTATCAAACAAAGCATGTGAACCTAACACAACTAATCCGAGGGCTCATCACGGCCTCTCTACCAGTAAATCAATTCCCAAGTATTGAAAGCGAGCTACACTAGTGATTCTCATCCTAAGCATGCTTGCTAGACACATCCGGTTATTAGTAATTGAAAGACAATTATTCTAGTTATTCGCATCCTATATGCAATTCTAGGAACTTTCCGATTTTATTAACCTAATAGGCATACTAGTATTGAATACTCGAGGAGTTAGGACTTTCCCTACCTTGTGGTCTTCCTCTAAATACTCTGCTGAAAAGTCGATTAGCCTTTCCTCCGTTCTTCACACGGGTTCCGGATTGGCCTTCGTCCCTCGAGCTTGATTCCAAGGTCTTCCCTCCCTTCGTGCTCGGTCTCACGGTCTTGGAACACAAGTAAACTCTAATTAAAGTCTAACCAACAAGCAAGTAAAGTCCCACAAACAGCCCTAAAAGTTCAGTTCATAACAAAGATCGAATTTGATGAAAAACACACCAAAAGACCCCCAAACTGATTTGCCACGGAATGGGTCACGGAGCCGTGACACCACCCATCACGGATGACGTCACGGAACCGTGACGTGTGCCGTCACGGACTCCATCATGGAGCCGTGATGCCTCCCGTCACGGTATCCGTCACGGATCCGTGGCAGGTCTGGGCAGATTCGCCCTTCTTCAACCTTTAGCTCCTTTTTCACGAAAAATCCCCACCAAACTCCATTTTCAGTCATCTTCAGCACCCAAAACAGTTAAAAACCTCCAAAACTACTCTACCCATGGTAGGAATCAACAAACCAACACATTTCCAAGGATTTTCCAAATCAAAATCAAACCAAAACCCAATAAAACCCAAGGATTCCAATCAAACATCAACAAATACTTCTCAACAACATCATCTAACACTAACCCAATCAAAACCCAACCATTTCTAGCAAAACCATGCAAAACCCAAAAAATGAAATGGATGGGAAAAGGGATTTAGATAGTGTTCTCACCTTTGGGAGAATGAGATGAAGAAGATGGTGAGGTTTTGGAGGAGAAAATGGTATAGGATGAACCCAAGCTTGCTCTTTTCACTAGCTTCTTCTTCAAGACTCCATTGTTCTTCCTCTCCTTCTTTTCTCTCTAGGTGGTCGGCCAACACTAGCAATATTGATGCAATTGTGGCTCCCTTAGTCTTTAATAGACCTAATTGGAAAAGGACCAAAAGCCCCTTTAGATATTTTCCTAATTTAAGGTCTTTAGGAGGGTAGAATGGTCCAAGCTCACTCATTTCCTCTCTTCCAATATTTTATGGACATGTGTCCAAGTAGGGTGCATTAGTCTCCAATTTAATTTCCAGCACAATAATTAATTAGGCTTTAGTCGATATAAAGTCCAATTTTGACCAAAGTTGTCTTTCCTCTATATTATACTCAAACGAAAGAAAATGGCCCAATTAAGCCAACCGTGATGACGGCTAAGCTTTTTGGGCCTCGGAAAGGTTCCGAATGACTTCATGAGTCATCGGTTGACTTTTCCGGCCGAAAGTCAAACTTGTCTTAGAAGTCACCGGTTCGACCGGCATCGACCGGGGGCGGTTCTTACACACATCGGCCTAGGTGTCTTCCCGGAAACACACCTCGGGGCAACAACAACATACCTCATACCGAAAACGCACATCGGCCTAAAGGTCTTCCCGGAAACACACCTCGGGGTAAACAAACAATACACAATACCATGACGCACAATACCATGCCACACATGTTACACCAAACTTATCATATCATCAAAACTTACCGATACACTTACCAACCCATTACATCGGTCTATCACTCACCCGATCATATCACAAGACAACAGTTCAATTCACATTCATCACATTCATTCAACCAACCATATCAAGAAACAAACATTCGTATCACACACTTCACAATTCATATAGTTTAATATGATGCTTAGATTAACCAAAGGATACAATATACACCGACACTTAAGGACGATTAACCACAATCAAACACAACCAGCAATCAATCCTAAGGCTCGACATGGCCACATGTGATTCTACAGCACGACAATTCCCATAATTGAAAGCAGTTATTCTAGTTAATCACATCCTATATGCAAGCTAAGACTTTACCGTTTATTAACTTCCTATATGCATACTATTAACATTCTTTAATTAAAAGCGGAAATTTACTACTCTTCCTTACCTCGAGTGCTTTCCACACACTTAGTCACACGAACGCCTATAAGTCTCCTCCTCTGAGCTCGAGAATAAAGTCTAGGAACATAAATTATTACTATAATTAATACACAATCAAGTCGGTTTTAAAGAAGAAAAACCTAAATTACCCCTAACG
Organism: Erodium maritimum; assembly: GCA_963921825.1. NCBI lineage: Eukaryota > Viridiplantae > Streptophyta > Magnoliopsida > Geraniales > Geraniaceae > Erodium > Erodium maritimum. The sequence continues at coordinate 17,418,269 of OY997589.1, read as the reverse complement.
ATAAAACTTGGGCCAAAAGGTAAATTGGGCCCGAACAAGGCCCACTTTGGACAACCCACAGATCCAGCAACCGGCCCGGACCGCGCCCATCAGAGGCCCGGAACAAGGCCCGGACCGTGCCCCTCAGAGGGCCGGTCTGGGACCCGGACCGTGACGCTTAGAGGGCCGGTACCGAGCCCGGACCGTGCCTCTCAGAGGGCCGGTACCAGGCACGGACCATGCCGCTCAGAGGGCCGACCAGAGGCTCTTTCCGTGCCAAATATGGGCAGACCCAACTCCTTCTTCCCCAACTTCGTTTCCACGAAAGTCTACTTCAAAAACTCCATTTCTAACCTCATCAAACTCCAAAATCAGTCACCAAAACCCTCAAACTTCAATACCCATAATAGGTTTCCTCCAAACATCAACAAACAATTGATTTCTAACCTAAACCTCCACTACTTCTTCACTAAACAATCATCTAACCACAATTAAACCAAAACCCAACAAGTTCATGCAATTTCTATGTAAACCCATTACTTCAAATTGATTGAAAGTAGATTGTTAGAGTTTACTTACCTTGCAAATGATGGGATGATGAAGATGGTGATGTTTTTGAGAGGATTTGGTGAAGAAATGGCTCTAAAGGAGCTTCCTTTCTCTTGCTTTTTCTTCAAACTTCAATGGAAGCTCTTATTCTCCCTCTCTCTTGTAGATTTCGGCCACCACACTAAAAATGAGCTGAATTGGTCCAAAATTGCGACATATAAGGGTGAAGTCCCTAAAGTGCCCCCTTGCTCTTATCCTCTCAAGACCAACTAATGAGGGCCAAAAGGGTCTTTTTAGCCCATTTTCTTCCCCTCCAAGCTAACATGGACAAGTGTCCATATATGGACCACTTCCACCTAATAAAACTCCAGCTCAATTAATTTAATTAAGCATAGTATTTAATTAGGCTTAGTTTGACCGAAAATTGACTTTTTCGCAAAATTAGACATTTGAAAAGAAACGACCCAAATATGCTAACCGTAACGACGGCTAAGCTTTTTTGGTCCCCGAAAGGTCCCGAATGACTCCCGGAGTCATCTGTTGACTTTTCCGGCCGAAAGTCAACTTTCGCCAAAAAATCACCGGTTCGACCGGAAGCGATTCTTACATATACATCAATAACACATGAGCATACTAAAGTTTAAAAGTTACACATACATACCCAAGCCTTGAAAAAAATAACAACGTTAATATTTCCATCCAAATATGTTATTTTTAAAATTTATTTTCTTAAAATGGCGAAACTACCTCTTCATTCAAACCCTAAAACTATACCAATCGTAAGCCCAAACCTAGTCTCAACCCAAAACTTTCTCCAAACTTCATCCCAACACTGAAAAAATTAATTTTTTGATTAATTTTATAAAATATATTTTTATTTCTGAAATTTAAAATTTAATCAAAAAATTATATTCTTATCATTTTATTTTTATTTTTTATCATTTTAATTTTAAGGGTAAACTACAAATGCATACCCCGAAGTTGTCACGTTTAACCGATGATTACCCTGAAGTTTAAAGTTAACTGATGCATACCCTAAAGTTACGAGTTGTAACTCAAAACCTCTCCGTCAACTGAAATGACAAAAATACCCTCAACTACACTTCAATAATTATGTTAAAAAATTATTTAAAAATTACTTTTGTTATATATATATATATATATATATATATACTTATCAAATGAATTCATTTTTATTTAAAAATCAATTCATTTATATTTAAAAAAAATATATTTAAAAAAATAACTGAGGGTGTTTTCGTCATTTTAGCTGACATAAGGGGTTTTGAGTTACAACTCGTAACTTCAGGGTATGCATCAGTTAACTTTAAACTTCAGGGTAATCATCGGTTAAACGTGACAACTTCAGGGTATGCATTTGTAGTTTACCCTAATTTTAAACCTATTCTTATATTTTTGATTAAATTATTTTTATTTATGAAATTTAATTAAAAAAATTCTTAAATATACATTTTCATATTTATTAAAAAATAAAAAATAAATATTAAATTTCTGGAAGAAAAAAAACGAACAATCTTCATCTTTTTCATAGTGGGTCTTGAATCAAATACACAGAGGACCAAGCTCCCCGTCATCTCTAAGACCCTTTGTCGTGTCCATTGATTCTGAACAAAAACAATTCGCCTCCAAATCGCACCCACAAATCGATTCCTAAACAACAGTATAACACAACGTTAGAGAGGTGTTAGATATTGTAATCCCTTACCATGTTAGGCATTGTCATTGATAATATATAGAGAATGAATAGTTACAATAATTGATAATGCAACTTATTATAACTACAAATAACTTAACATAACAACTAAATAATATAACTGCTAATAGTATCGCTTACCCTTGAAAGAGAAAGAGGGAGGCACAAGGGTACAAGCTATGTATGGATTGGATCCTTCATGACCAGACATGGCGATGTTTATGTGTGAACTCTCTAAGAACTGGTTCTTCGACTGTTGGCTCTCACGCTGGCATAGAGACTTAGATTGAGAGTCAAAGAATTAGAAATTTGGATCGAGTTTGGCGTTTGGATCATGACCTGGGTCTGGGGTGTTAGTTTTATTTCCGACTTGGATTTGGCCTCCGATTTTGCAGCTCAAAGCACTGAAAACCTGGTTCTACGAGGGAAAAAAACAAGATACATCGACAAAAAAGATGAGCCGCCATCGGAATCTGATTTTTTTTTAGATATTTCCTTTTATATATCATTTTTTAAATAAGCTTCATTCACTAAAGCAACACCTTACATGATCTGATCGTTACATTTGTCAGCCGTCTTCGGAAGTCCTACCGACGACCGACGCAATAAATTGCTCACAACTCTCGGGTTTGAAATCCCCAAAATAAGTACAGACACCGAAACTGAAAATGCGACGCAACGCCTAAAACCTAAACCAAAACATCCTACTACAATCTAACGTTCCTGTGTGGTAACCATACTCTCCGGTGGGCCTTGAGAAGTGCGAAATAGTCTCAGCCTGTGACCTTGTTTGGGGACGGATTGCATGTGCTAGAGCTTTAAGCTTGAACCACGAACATATGATTGAGGATGTTCAGCTATGACTAATAACGGTCGGTTCGTCGATGAAGGGGACCGTCCGTACATTTATCGGTGAAACGTCGGGCAATGAGGAATGAGTCCCTAACGATGAGAATACGGTAGAGGGAACCTACAAAAAACAAGATAGAAATAAAAAATAAAAGAAGAATAAGGTCATCCTAACAAGCCCGTAGAAAGGAAGGGTGATGTTGATAGCTGTCAACTCCCGAGCACCAGCAGATCTGGGGGAGTAGAAATCCCCGATGTCGACCATCTACTGGTGGGGGTAGATCCAACAAGGGGGAAGTTGACGGCCAATTGTCTAACGAAGTGGAGGGAGAGGTTATGGAGGGTTGACACCGTCATTGTCGGAGCTTCGTTGGACTTGGGGGGGGGGGGGAGACGGCGGAAGTAGAAATTCGGCGATGAGAAGGACGTTGGGATTAGATAAGGGATTGGGGAACAACCTTTTTGACGACATCTTGTTGGGAAAAGGTGCACATGGGAAGAGAAGTCGGCCGATCTGGGGAGAGACACCGACTGTGGTGGTCCATCCAGAGTAGATATGGGGAGAGGGCCTCAGCCAGGGCTAGGGGAACCTATCGGAGACGTCTCGTCGACTGTGCTTCAGCGGCGCAACCTGGGCGCCCTTCAAAAAATAGCATGAGCAAGGTACATAGAAGGTAAATTGGGGAAAGGAAAGAGAAGGGAGGAGGGAGGCACCATCGCCTACAGCTATCATGGCCGAAACCATGTCCGCCGGTGGCAATAGAAAATAAAAGAAGAGAAAACATTTATGACTTTAGGGTTTTTTTAGAACAAAATAGAAAAAATAATGTTCGCATTTAAACTTGAAACACCTTTTTTTAAATCTCATTTTGATACCTAATTCCTAAATGAAGCATATGTTAGAGCAACTGCTAAATCTGGAACAAAGAACAATTTTTGTTGAATGTATTGGATTTGGAACAACTTTGAAGGGATATGTGGGGATGTGTTTGAGTTGGGAACAACAAGATTTTAGTTGAATGTGTTAAAAATTATCAAACTAGAAAATTGTATTTAAAAAAATAAAAAGATAAATAAATTTAAAAGGTGTTGTAATTTTGTGGGATAACTAACGGTCATTATGTCATTTGAGAAGAAATCAAATAGAAACCACCTCTTAACGTAAAAATCGTGTGAACCAATCCAAGCCATCCAATTTAAGAATGGATGGATGAGATGCAATTGAGTTGTTGACTGAAAAAACAACATTTTTTTGGTAAGTTGTATGAGCTTTTTGGTAAAACTATCCTATTATTTTTTTTACCAATTCACAAATTTAATTTTTCCCTCTTCGTTTGAAATCCGATTGGCTTCAAACTTGTGCCAATATTTTTGTTTTTTCAAGGGTTTTCTATCAAGATCAGTCATGAATATATTTTGCAGCACGAAAAAAAATTTGGGGCTGATTTAAAATATATATATATAGGAGAGCAATCAGGTGCGAACCATGAGTTACGGTGCGAACATGCGAATTCAACCAGATTGCGCCATGTGTCGCGCTCAGAAAATGCATGCCCTTTTTTTATAATCAAGTTTATTAATTCGATTTTTCCCGTTTCGTTTCAACTCCGATTTCATTTTTTCTTGGGCCAATATTCTTATTTTTTCAAGAGCTTTCTAACAAGTAGTGGTTTGCATATATTTTGATGTGTTTTTGAATAAGTGTGTGGATGTGTGAAAATGAGTGCGAAAAGTGTGATGTGTTTTGCAAATTTAGTGTATATGGTTTGCGGATTTAGTGTATATGATTTGCGAATTTAGTTTGTTTTGCAAATTTAGTGTATATGGTTTGCGGATTTAGTGTATATGGTTTGGGAATTTAGTGTATGTGGTTTGCGAATTTAGTATAATTTTCACACTAAATTTGCTTGCTTTATATATTGTATACTGTTAAGTATTTCTTTGGGTGACAAGGGTTCAATTATTATCAACCATGGAGAATGTAAGTGAATTGATGCATATCCACATAATGTATTACATATTCAGAATTTGGTTCTTCCATGAATGATGAAGAGCTTCTTCACTTTTCAATTTCTGGTACTTGATAATTGAGTAAATTATCTCTCAATTTTGATTACTGTTTGCACAAGAAAGTTTATTAATAAGTTTCAGTGTTTGCATTAAGAAATTATGTTTGGTTCTATTTTAGTTTCATGCAATATGTATATTGGTTATTAGTTGATATATTAATTACACAGTAACAATGCCATGAGCCTATTCCATTGCAATTCAACAATATGTCTTTAGAAATAAACGTGAAGATCTAATAGTAGTCAACTAAAAATAAATTCGCAAACCATATACACTAAATTCGCAAACCATATACACTAAATCCGCAAACCATATACACTAAATCCGCAAACCATATACACTAAATTTGCAAAACACACTAAATTCGCAAACCATATACACTAAATCCGCAAACCATATACACTAAATCCGCAAACCATATACACTAAATTTGCAAAACACATCACACTTTTTCGCACTCATATTCACACATCCACACACGTATTCAAAAACACATCAAAATATATGCAATCCACTACTTGTTAGAAAACTCTTGAAAAAATAAGAATATTGGTGCAAAAAAAAAATTAAATCGGAGTTGAAACGAAGCGGGAAAAATTAAATTAATAAACTTGGTGGGGAAAAAATGAACATTTCTAAGCGCGACACGTGTCATGTTGTTGTTGAGTTCGCATGTTCGCATTTTAAGAGGGGTTCGCACCTGATTGCTTCCCTATATATATATATATATATGGGAAATTTTTATCAACACTTTATATTGATTTTATCAACACTGGACATTAGGTTTATCACCTCATTTTTCAAAACTAAACACGATTTAATTTTTCGCGCTTCGTTTGAACTCCGATTGGCTTCAAACTTGCTTCAATATCTTTGTTTTTTCAAGGGCTTTCTATCAAGATCAGTGGTGAATATGTTTTAAAGCAAGAAAAAAATAAATTATTTCGGGGATGATTTAAAAAGAAATTATATCTGGGGTAATTTTTATAAACACTTTACATTGGTTTTATCAACACTTTACTCTGGTCTTATCAACACTGAACACTAGTTTTATAACCTCATTTTCCAAAACCGAACATGATTTTTATCACCTCATCACATGTTTTTTATGAACACTAAGCACTAGTTTTATCAACACTAAACACTATGTTTATCACTAAATTACATGTGTTTTATCACCACATCACATGTTTTTTTATCAACACTAAACTCTAGTTTATCACACTTATTATCAAATTTGTACACATTTTTTATCACCTCATTAATTTTTTTTCACCTCATTACATGTTTTTTTTATCAACATTTAGCACTAGTTAAATACCCCGATATAAAACATTTATTAGTGAAACTTTATCAACATTAAACATTATTTTTATCACCCCTATATAACTTTTTTATTTTCGTGCTTCAAAATATATTCATGATTGATCTTGATTTAAAGCCCTTCGAGAAAGAAAATTATTGGTGCAACTTGAAGCTAATCGAAGTTGAAACGAAGCGAGAATGATTAAATTAGTGAATTATTGAAGAAAAAAATGGACACTTGTCCACATGGCACCATGCTATTACAATTATGCTCTTGCTTGTGTGAGAAAAGAAGAAAGTGGCGTGAGTTTTTTGTGGAATTGGGGTGATGAGGTGGCATTATGGTGAATGTTGGATCTAAAGGATGTATGACTAGTATTGGTTCACACAGTTTTTAGGATAATGGGGATTTCTATTAGATTTCTTCTCTATGTTATTTTATAAAAAAATAATTAACTAACAGAGTAAGACAGAAATACTATCGTTGTTATCTAGTGTTAAGGTTATGGTAAGTACGATAATTTCCAAACGTTAGTGTTCTCATGGATTTGAGGTGTAACCGTTAGTGTAGGAAAACATAACTAAGCCTAAAAATATTCAACAAGGAAAAACATTACTTAACTATGCGCGAATGGAATTTAGGATGAAGTAGCTTGACACTGTTCAAACTCTCTCTAAAAAAAACCCTTGTCATTGTTCTCTCCTCTTCGTTTCCAGCCGCCGCCGGCGATGGCAGTGGCCTTTGGCCATGGCTATCGCCGGAGGCTTTACCACCTTATCCCCTTCTCTCTTCCTCACTTCATCTTCTTCTTCTCCTTCAGTCTAGCTTCATCAGCTTCCTCACGTTGTGGCGGCTTCACTCCAGCGTGGCTTAGTTTTGCTGGGGCGGCGTTTCTTCTGCAGATCCGGCGAGTCCACTCCAATCTGCTTCGTGCGTCCCTATTCTGGAAGTTGAGGTGGACCTTTGCTCCGTCGAGCTTCTTTGGTTTTTAGGGGTCAGATCTCCTCTGAATCGTGCTGCAAGTGGCTGCTCCTGCCCGTCTCGTCTCCGGCGTAGCTCTTGCCGGAGTTGTCTCGGTGCTCAGGCGTGCTCTTGTTGTTGATGACGCCTTGGCTGCCGGAGTACATCTGCACGGATTGCCGACGATGTTGTGAGACAGTTGCTCGCCGGCGTCGGGATCGTGGAGTGGCTGCCCAGAAGAACAGGCTCGGGAAGTGACGGTTCGGTCCGGTGGCGGCAGGCTCGGTACGTAGCGAACTGGGCCGGGTAGGGTTTGGATCGGGCCAGGTGTGGGCCGGTGCTGTCGAATGGGCTGGGCTCAACTTCTGGTCTGAGATGGGCCGGGTGCTGGTTCGACAGGCCTGGGCAGTGGGCTTGGCCTGGGTTTCTACTCGGGTCAGTTTGATCCGCCCAGGTCAGTTCGACCCAACCCAGGAAGCTCGACCCGACCCGGTCTTCTAACCTGCCCTGGACAGTTTGACCACCCCTCCTCAGTTTGACCCGTGGTTCTGAAGGGCGGTTCATCGGGCTTCCGGTGTGTCGGGCTATTGGGCCTGTCTTGTGCTCGGTAGAAATACTGTGTCCTCTCTCCCTTGGGCGTTTCGCGGTGTTGGCCGGTTGCGTGAAGAGGACCGGGCATGAGTGCTTGTCTTGTTGATCTGCTACACTACCATCTTTCGGATCATTGGAGGTTCTTAATTCCGGCTCTGGTCGTGGGACACGCTTCTTCATCCTCTTGGGTGGGGATCGGTGCAGAGCTGTTCTGCCTGCTTCTGATGGTTCGTCTGCTTGCCTGCCGGGTTGAGCGTAGCTTCGGAGGTACCTTTCTTAGAGTTGGTCGTGGGACACGTTTCTGCATCTTCTGGGGAGTGGATCGTTGTGGCTCTAGTCTCGGTGCAGTTGTTGGTTCGCTCTGTTGCCTAGCTTCTCTTCTCAGGTCTGGTCGTGGGACGCGTTTCCTCATCCTCGGGTGCTGATCATCGTGGACCTGGTGGTTAGCTGAGGCTCACTGGTATTCCTCTTCTTCTGCTTTAGTTTAATGTTCCCCTCATTGTGCCATTATCGTTATCTGTTGGATTTACTCTGCTTCCTCCCACTTTGTTGGGTAGGCTTCGTCGGTTTTTGGGTGTTGGCCCTCGGCGAATAGGTTGCCCTTAGTGTCATTAAGCAGTGTTCCTTCAATCTCGATTTTAGTATATTGTGTTCTTGAGGGTATCTCCCTTTAGAACTGTCTCAGTCGTTTGTGGTGCTGGCCACCGACTTGTTAGTGATCGTCTTTCAGTCTATGTGACAGATTAATGGTCCTAATGAGATAGGGTGTTCTTCTTACGATGGCAGTAGATTGGTTTATTTCAGTATTGTTTGGTCTTATGATTTGGAAAATCCGGGTTTTGACCTACTCTTCATTGAATGCTTCATTGTGGCTATATTTGGGTATGAGTCTCCTTTTTTATCCGTCTTTTTTCTTTTTCGGGTCTGCGTACCCTTCTCACTTCTGGGTCTGCGTGCCCACTCATTTCAGGGTCTGCGTACCCACTCATTTCAGGGTCTGCGTACCCACTCATTTCAGGGTCTGCGTACCCATCCACTTCAGGGTCGGAGTACCCTTTCATTTCAGGGTCTGCGTACCCACTCATTTCTTTTATGAGGTTTCCCCGGTGTGGGGTTTCAGGGTCTGCGTACCCCTTCATTGCTTCATCAGGGTCTGCGTACCCCTTCATTGCTTCTTCAGGGTCTGCGTACCCCTTCATTGGTTCATCAGGGTCTGCGTACCCCTTCATTGCTTCATCAGGGTCTGCGTACCAATTCATCATCAGGGTCTGCGTACCCCTTCATCATCAAGGTCTGCGTACCCATTCATTATCTGGGTCTGCGTACCCATTCATTGCTACCAGAGTGGTAGCCGTTGTTGCGATCTTTTTTGTTGGAGAGTCTGTAGCTAGACTCTCTTCTTGTACTCCTCTTCCTCCTTGAGAGAGGTTTAATTTAAATATGCTTTGCCGATCAAAAAAAAACTATGCGCGAACTTTACATAACTAAATTTAACTGTCATTTTTTAGGATACCCAACGGATCAAGTATGAATGGGTTTTGTGATATCAATACCTGGTCAGTAGACACATTCATAATTTTCTCTTAAATACTATGGTAATATATTCATACATATCCTTATGCGAAGCTAATTAGAAGACAATAAGCGTTTGATCAAGTGTGACATAATTGAGCATTTACATGATTAAGCAGTAGTATCGACATATCCAAATGCAAATCCTAATTCATCAAGAACATATTTTTCTTCTCTCTCTAAAATTCCTCTGAATTCTCTCTAAAAACACCTAACCCTATTTCTGCTTCTTGTCGTCGGTGACAATCTTCACCGACCCTTGTGGTCTGGACATCGCCGATAGCCACTCAACCCTTTCTCTTCCTTTTTCCACTCTCTCCTCCTTTTCCTCTCCCAATTTGGTTCCTGGTGCTTGGGCCTAAGCTTCCCACCCAGTCCTCCACTTCCTTCGTCAGATCCACTACCTTGTAGGCCAAACATGTAATCAGTACATTTGCAAAGTCCACCTCATGGCAGAATGTACCTTATGGCCAAATAGGCAATCAGATGAATCAACACCACTTGGATAAGCACCTTTGATAGAATATATGAACTCGTCCCTCATGCAGTCCCAACTCAATTACCAACTATCAAGACGCCCATAGGATACTCTAAAAAGATGGTAACCAGTGTCAAATATGAACAATTGTATGTCTTGATCACATCATACGTGATATTGAGATCACCATTTCTGCGAGGCAGGAACTCCTCATTACCCTTAGAGAGGTTTGTTTTAGCATTTGGGTTTTTGGTACAACAAACATGCATCTCATTCTTCCCGGAAAAAGAAGAAACGATAGTTTAAAGCGCCATCAACTAAAGCAAGACTTTGTAGATACACGTAGATTAAAAATACTACTTCATTCCCTCTTCCATGATTTAAACAAGACTAACAATTTCGACAAAACTAATTCCAACAATTTCGACAAAATACAAGTTCACATGAATTTATAGTTATGAAAATCATCCATAAATTCTATAAACAGACATATCACTTATGAGGTTGGAGAGGATGGCTAGCCCCAACATCAATAACTGATATAAGAACCATAATGCCAAAAAGGTATTTTTGTCTTAAAATTTATAAAAGTCATAGTCTTCCAATTTTAAAATACAATAGCATACTAAACAAATATGACATGTTTTGAGACATGTTAAATCAAATTTTCCATTCTTCTATAATATGAAAATTAAACAATCTATTTGTTTTCCTCTAAATACTATTTACACTTCAAATGAGGTCTCAACATTAAATTATTTGTATACATTTTCTAAAAATTTGAAATTAAATAATCTACCTATACTGAATTGTGGAGAAATAAAAATTAAATTTTTTGTATACCTGAACTTGCAATACTTTTTATAATTGTTAATTATAATTTTATAGGCCATTTTTATAGAGTTCACCTAAAACACCAGACATGTAAAGCCAACCCTGATGATCATTTATATATATAAAAATGGAGAGAGGATAGGGCTCTCCGATCTCGACGGCGGCAACCATCATTGGGATCGGAGCCGAGACACCGGTTAAGGAGAATGGAAAGGCTGTAGGGAAGAAACTCGATCAGAGCTTCAAGGAGATTTTGATCGAAACGGAAGGTGTCGTGGTGAGCACGGAGCTGGGTAAGGAATCAGAGACGGGAAGAGCCATCGCAGGTCTTATAGAGGAGGTCAAAAGGGAGGGAGGCTTAGTCAGCATTGGGCAAGGTCAAGCTTCGAAGGTTTTCGTGTGTAATCTACCTCAAAAAACGTCGGAGGCCTGGTTGAGGAGCATTTTTGGACGATGGGGGAGAATAGAAAGCGCGGATCCGATTCGCAGGCCAAATAAGCGTGGTCAGTACTTTAGATTTCTGGTGTATCGTTCGAGGAAGGAGGCAGAGAGAGCGGTTGAAAGGATGAATGGTTACAGAGTGCATGGATATGTCTTCTTCGTGGTTTTTTCGTGCCAGGGAGGGATGATATGTCACACCCCAAATCCGGTATTGATCGGACCCGAGACGTGACTTTGTGAAATTAAATAAAAACAGTTTAAAAGTAAATAATATCTGATAAAAGGAAAAATAATGTAAACCAAAAAAATATTCAAACCCTAAGTCCCGAGCTCAGTCAAATACAATAGTCGAAAATAACAGTACGTCTCTAAGAAACCTAAAATAAACACGGGCTTCCGCTACGCTCCCAAGCTCTGCGTAACCCTCTAATCCAAAACGTAGCTATCGCTTGTAGAAAACAAGGTAAGGGGTGAGCTTGACGCTCAGTAGGAAAATACACAACACTTGCCCCAATAAAGTAGTATTAGTACGTTTCCAAACTAACTAATAACAATTCAAAGGAGAAGGCGACAACGAGAACATGTAACCCAAATTAAACAACCTTCACTTTGCTCGACCACAAACTATCCCGAAAATCCCCGTCCAAAACCCCTTCACAACCGACTCACGGATAACCCCAAAGACGATGCTTTAAGTTACACGGGAAACCACACACATGAAACTCATCATCAAACAATCAAAATCAAGTCATTCGCGGTCACACACAACTCGTAACAAGGAAAACACCCATAGCCACAAACACAGCAATACTCATTCAAAATCCAAAGTAATCTCAACACAATCAATCCACACACTTGCACGGTCTCGGGAGTAACCCGCTCGGCCCGACGTAGCCGCACGCAACTTTCCCCAACACAAAGTCGGGAGAGGCGGTCGACCTCATCGCGGACACAGCGTTTTACCAATACACGGAAGGCAGGGAAATCGCCTCTTCGCAGCCTGGTCCCTCGCGGAACACAACACAGCATTTTACCGAGTGCTAGTTGGAAGGTAGGGAAACCACCTCTTCGCGGGACACAGCGTTTTACCGACTCAAGGTCGGAAGGTAGGGAAACCACCTTTCTCATGTAACCATAGCACACACAAACCTCACACTTTACCGATCACGCGCCGGAAGGTACGACACACCTCGCGGAAGTACAACTCTCGCACTTTACCGGCAGCGCATCAGAAGGTACGACACACCTCTCGGGCACAACTCATCCAGGTAACACCAGAACAATCACAATCGCACTCATAATCACAATCACAATCACATTCTCAATTTACTCCTGTAACCATCACACACTTACCATCACTTACCGACACCACACTTGTAAGAACCGCTCCCGGTCGATCCCGGTCGAACCGGTGAATTCTAGACAAGTTTGACTTTCGGCCGGAAAAGTCAACCGATGACTCAGGAAGTCATTCGGGACCTTTTCGGGGCCCAAAAAGCTTAGCCGTCATCACAGTCAGCTTAGTTGGGCCATTTCCTTCAGTTTGACTAAAATATTGGTTAGGTCAAATTTCGGTCAAACTTGGACTTTATATCGGTCTTTTTCCGATAAAATCTTGGAAAGCTGGAAATTAATTAAGGGGAAGTGACCCCACATGACACTTGTCATGTTTGGCTTGGAGGATGAAAAAGGAGCTTCAATTGACTCTTATACCCTCCCAACTTACCTTTAAAGGGATAAGACCTTAAGGGCTTTTTGGTAATTGGTCAAAATAGGTCATTTAAAGCAACATGAGCACACAAATCAGCTCATTCCTCATTGTTGCAGCCGAAAATCACAAGGAGAGAAGAGTAGAAGAGCTCATTGCTTGAGGAAGAAGAAAGGGAAGAAAGCTTGCATTTTGGAGCCTGTTCTTGGTCCTTTTGCCTCCATTTTCCTTCCATCTTCTTCATCTCACCATCCTAGAGGTATGGATGCTCTCAACTCTCCATTTCATCTACTATCAAATTTGGGTTTTTGTGGGTTTTTGGCTTGAAGGTGAAGAACTAGCATTTTGGTTGTTACTTGGAGAAGAAGTAGTGAAGTAGGTTGCTTGGATTGTGTTTTTGGATGAAGTTTTGATGAACCCATTGAGGGTGTTGAGGTTTGGCAACCTTGGATGAACATTTTGGAGTTAGAAGCACTTGGAAATGTGGTTTTTGATGTGATTTTCATGAAACTCGAGCTGGGGAAGAAAGAGGGAGAACCTGGACTGGTTCGATACGGAGCGTGACCCGGACTAGGCCCTGTGCCGGCACGGCAGGCCGCACGGAACGGGCCAGGTACCGGCACAAGGTGCTGCACGGAACCTCGCACGGTCCGTGTCAGACTCCGGGCCGGTGCGCCGCACGGTCCGTGCTGGTTACCGGGCCGGTCTGTGACACGGTCCAAGCCAGATTCCGGCACGGCCTATGCTACAGTCGGGGCCACCTTCCGGATCAGACATCCAGATCCAAAAACCCTTCCTTTTAACCCATTTTGATTTCTAGATCACTTCTTCGACCTTGTTTCCATTGCTTGAGGATTGTTCTGTAATTTTTGGTTGAGGAACACTCCGTTTGGTTACTAATTTTGGTATTATTATGGTCCAAGACCGCGAGCCCGAGCTTAAGAGAAGGAAAGGCCTTGGACCCGAGCTAGAGAGACGAAGATCACTCCGAAACCCGTGTGAAGAACGGAGGAGAGACTAACCGGCTTTACATCAAAGTTTTAGAGGAAGACCACAAGGTAGGGAAAGTCCTAACTACTCGAGTATTTCATTACTAGTATGCCTATTAGGTTAATAAAATCGGAAAGATCTTAGAATTGCATATAGGATGCGAATAACTAGATTAATCGTCTTTCAATTACTAATAATCGGATGTGTCTAGAATGCATGCTTAGGATGAGAATAACTAGTGTAACTCGCTTTCAATACTTGGGAATTGTTTTACTGGTACAGAGGCCGTGATGAGCCCTCGGATTAGTTGTTGTGTTAGGTTCACATGCTTGATTGATTAATTTGGATAAGTTAAGAGTCTAACGAAAGTAGCTAAATCGTATGCTTGATTGATTGATTGAATGTTTACATGATTGGTTGATTTATTGAATATTGAATGATTGAATGCTTGAACGGATGATCGAGTATAACTGATTGTGCCAAACGGTACAATCAGGTGATCGATGGACCGATGGATCGTGACAGGTAAGTATAACGGTAAGTGTAAGGATTAAATGGATGTCTTGGGTGTGTTGTGATGAAAGTGTGATTCGATAATCGGTGGTTGTTTGATGTGTCATTGTGTGTTTCTCTTATTCGTATTCTTAAGATGTTTTGGTTGTCGGTATGGTACTTACACCGGGGGGGGGGGGGGGGGGTAATCCGGTGGTGTTATAGTCGTTGGTGTTGGCAGATCATGCGGGATAAGATTGGATATTGGACCATGCGGGGCATTGATTATTGGACCATGCGGGGCATTGATTATTGGACCCTGTGGGGCATTGATTATTGGAGCCTGCGGGCATTGGATATTGGACCCTGCGGGGCATTGGTTATTGGAGCCTACAGGCAATTGGATGGTTTACCCTGCGGGGAATTGGTTACTGGTGGTTTCCCCCAAGTGTATGCGTCCTGCGGGAGCACTACCTTGGTTCCCTATGACATGTGGTCCTTTGGGGGCATTTCTGAGAATCCCGACGATGAGCGTCCCTCTGGGATGGTTTCCGGTGCCCTGATGTATGTGCTTCCTCTGGACCGAGGGAAAATCTGATATGATATGGGTACTCTGGTGGATCGGAATATGGGAACCGATGTGACACCAGAATCTATCCGTGGATCGGAGGCTTGAGAAAGCAAGTGGTTGGTGTGATATTATTTGTTCCTATTTTAGTAGTTATGATTTGTTTATAGTACTTTTCATGGAATCTTTTAAGTTACTGTTATCCTTGAGAATGCGGTACTATTCTTTATTTATTCTGATTATTAGCAGTTCATTGTTTATTCGTTTTTGAGTTGTTATTTGCGTTGTCATGTTAAGGCAGTTTTATGAGTAAACTAAGGATTAACTTGTTTACGATTTTTCCTACTGAGCGTAAGCTCACCCCTATAGTTTTCTTATTGTTTTTACAGGCGTACCCGATGTCTAGTGAGTTCGAGGCTTGGGAGCTTCTGGACGTCTTGGGGATTATTTTAGAGTTGTGTTGGTCGTTTGTACTAAACACTATTTATCTTGCACTTTATGTCGAGCTTTGACTCACATTTGGGAATTTCGAACTATTTACTTATGTTGTTTTGAGGAAGGTTATTCGATATTTAAAGGTTTTGTCAATTATTTATCACTTTTCGATTATTAACTCAGGTCACGTCTCGAGTCCGGTCAAAACCGGATTTGGGGCGTGACAACACTAAACGTGGTAACCCCACCGGCTTAATCGGTATCCATTCCCCCAACACCCACATTTCAACATGTCAAATAAACAGGGAATAACTACTCAAGTCACTAATATGCATCACTAGTTCAACTCTACTCATTTACATGTTTGTTATTTCATTAACCGTTCAAACAACACATCACACAAGCAGATACACTCAGCAAACAACCCTACAGGCACGACATGGCCCGATTCTACCAGCACGTCAAATCCCAAGACTATAATCGTAAATGTTCACAGTTTATACGTCTACGCTAGTTATTCACATCCTACAGGCATACTAGTTCTTTATCCGGTTATTAACGTTTCCCTATATGCATTCTAATACGTCCGTAATAAAGTAGGGTTCTAAGGTATTTCCCTACCTCTCAGTCTCTATCTGGATCTCCTAGTTGCTGACGTCCGGGCCTACCTCTGGTCCTCTCCGCGCTCGAGGTAAAAGCCTGGTTTTAACAAAAAGGGACGGTAATCAGTCCCGGTCCAGTCCGTAACGGTCCTCTAATTAACAATTAAGTCCTTTACTTTATCCGTTAAGTCCATGAATTTATCTGATTTAAGTCCAATTAAGTAATTAAGTTAATTAAAACTGTCCGACCCGAGTCCGACCCGAACCCGGCCCGAATCCGGAAACCGGATCCGAGTCCGGACCCGAATCGACCCGAGCCCGACCCAGACCCGGATCCAGACTCGAATCCAGACCCAAGTCCAGGCCCGGGTCCAGGGCCTGAGTCTTATCCTGGTCCGAGGCCCAAGTCTGGCCCAAGGCCCGTCAGAGAAGAGAAGGCTAGGGTTTATCCTTGTCCTGGCGGCGGTGGACGGCGGCGGGGAAAGCTCGGGGAAATGGCGGTGATGGCTGGGGTTGGTTCTCAACGGCGGCGACGACGTCAGGGGACTCGGAGAGACGAGGGGAGGTTGATGGTGCGAACTCCAGGGCTTCTCCGTCCAGAGTGACGGCGTGGAAGCTTCGGGTCTGGAGCTCGAGGGTTCCGGCAAAGCTTCTCCAACCGAGCTCGACCCAAGCGAGCTCGTGCGCGCTCGAGTCTCAGGGAAAAGGTGGACGGGGAAGGTGATTCAGGCCGGAAAGTGACTCACTGTCACTGATTTCTTCTGGTGTAGGCGCGGCGAAGCTCGATGGGTACGACGGCGCTGGTTCGTTTCGAGTCGAGGAGGAAGAAGAGAAAGGAGGGGGGTTTCTGGTGTTGAGGCTCTGTCGTGGGTGGAAGCAGAAGGAGAAGAAGAAGAAGAAGAACGGAGCTCCGGCGAGCTACGCGAAGGAGAGAGAAGCGAGAAAGAGAGAGGATATGAGAAGCGCGAGAGGAAGACGAAGGGTTTCTCGGGGTGCGTGCGTGCAAATGAGGCTGGAAGTTGAAGCGATACTAGGGTTAGGTTGACTTGGGTTTGGGCCTGGCGCTTGTTGGGCTTGGTCCACTGACCGGGCCTGACAGCTCAGGCCTGGTTCAGTTGGCTGGGCCTGGTCTAGCTGACTGGGCCTGGTTCTGCTCGGCCCAATGCCTTTTTTTTAATTCGATCCAAAATTCAACCCGTTCTCCAGCCCACGACGTTCCAATTTAAATATTTAAACAATAATTCGCTTAAACGGGGCGGTCTTTACATGATAACCAGACTATTGAGACCCAAGTCTTGGGTGATGGTGGAGAGGCCAGTACATGTAGCTGCCAAGGTTCCTGAACATAAGTTGGTTAGGATTAAAAGGTGTCTGAGATTTCAGCTTTGGTAGGAAAGGAAGTCCTAAAACACATATTGTTGGCAGAAAATGGGAGGCCGGGTATTTCTTTATCTACGTGTAGCCTAGATATGTTGGAGAATAGTTTGGAACAAGAATGAATATGGAATTTTGAAGTCAGGAAGTTTGAGGAACAGAGTGTGTTTGTTGAACTTAGTTGAGGAAATTGATCTAGATTGGGCGAAACCTTGGATCAAGGTGTTGGACTGTCCAACATATGTTTGTATGCAGGAAGGAAATTTCCAATGGTTCTGCATTGAGGGATTACCCTTCTATGGATGGTGCTTGGAAAATGTCCGAAACATTATGAAAGTGTTTGGGAGAATGTTTTATGTTCACGATAGTTTCCATTTTAGCTTTGATAGAGTCTGAGTTCTTCTCAAAACCCAGAAGTGCATCATTTCTCAGACTTTGGAGCTTACCATCAATAAGACACTTCATCCAATTTGCGTTAGCCCAGTGGAAGCTACCATTGTTCCGTCGATAAGAACACCGCCTAGTGAAAAGTCATCATCGGAAAGCAGAGACTCGTCGGAAATCGACGGTGACAAGTCTGATTCCGAAGGAGACGTTCCAGGAAAGGAATGGAGTGACGAAAAGGAAACTTCCCCTGGATTGGTGGAGAGTTATGACCCTAGCAACACTACCGGAAAATTTGGGAGTCAATCAAGGATTCTTTCCAATGAAAATGAGATCAGTTTTGAAGGGGAGGCCAATATGGAAAGTGTGTGAGTCAATCGCAGATGAACAAGGAAATCTAGCGATGGTGAATGTGGCTCTAGATAAGGAAGTTATTCGAAGAGAAGATGTTGGTACTTCTTATCAAAGCCAAAAAAGAAAACAAACGGTCGTGGCTAATTATGTCATTTATCACACCAAATCGCGCATCAGAGATTTGAAGAATCGTGAGTTGCAAGTTATTTCAAGCGGCAAAGGAGCAGTGGACTCACAGACAAAGGATAGTAGGATCAGGCCCAACTCGGAAGGCCATGACTCGTGGGCTTATTTGAAACGAATTGGTTACAAAGCTATAGCCAAAGATGGCCTACTGATCGATCAGTTGCAAATTTTGCACGTAGAAGTGAACAAAAGGTTGGAATTTGAAGAAGAGTTCGGAGAAGAGTGGGAAGATGGGGGGGGGGGGGGGGGGGAGGAGGACGACCCCGCTCTCTTAGCCTGAATCGTGATTATGAAATTCCTCTCATGGAATATGAGAGGAATGAACTCCTCACAAAAGAGGAGAAGTCTGAAAAAGTTGGTGAATAAAGAGAGACCTCATTGTGTTTTGTTGCAAGAATCTAAACTATCTGTGATAAATTCAAAGGTTCTAAGAGATTGCGGTTTTGGAGTGGGTTGGAGCTGGAAAGCTGTACTTGCTAATGGAGCGACTGGTGGTGTGGTTTTGCTATGGCAGACAAGTGTGCTCAAGATGGAAACAGTAGATTCTTATGTGAACGAGATTGTTCGGTGGCTCATGCCTTCTGGGTTCTGGGAAAGTATCATGGGCTGGTGGGGATGTTTATGGGTGTTTCCAGAGACGGTTAGGAACCTTTTGTGTGGGTGGCATAGTTTGGGGTCGGGTAGGTGGAGGTTGGCGTGATTGCAAACAAGTCATGCAGCCATATGGGCTTTGTGGCTTCAGCAAAACCTTGGATGTGATGGTTGTTAAGTTCCAGCATTATACCTTTGCCATGGCTAGGGACTCAGATATTTTGAGGCGGACAAATACGTTTGTGGAGTAGAGATCCAATCCGGGCAGCTACTTGAGGAAGAGAAAGAAACCGATTGGGCCTTGGTTGTGTGTTGAGCCAATTGTCTGATTATGGCCGGTCTACGTATTCGGAGCATGTAGCTCTCGTGGCCTTCTTAATTGTCTTTTTGTATTTGTTTGACTCAGGAGTACATCCGATGTTTTGGTGTTTGGTTTTTAGGGAATCGTTGTGATTCCTTGCCCGTAGTTTCTTCTTGTAACTAAGGGTCGAGTGAGCAATACAATTTTCCGCTTTTAAAAAATAACAGCCCTGACCAGAGCCCTGTGATCGCAATGTCTGTTAGTGTTGATTATCCGATCGTGTCCATCCCTAATCTAAATTTCCTTTCTGACGCCACAAATCCAACCGTGACCCCCTTCTCCGAATCCGGCTACGTGCACCAGTGCAGCTGCCCATAGAACTAATCAAGCTGCGGTATCTGATGGGCTGCTTAAGTTGCTATCCACGTTCACTTAGTCAAACACCCCCTCATTGACATTTTGATTTAATAGCATAGGTAAATTCCCGTAAATCCAGGGGTATATGCGTAAATTGAAATGCAATTCCATTTAGACATGTCTCTTACGTTTTCGGAACAGCATATAGGGCGGGTGAAAGAGAAAGCGGGACTCATCCCAGAACTCACACAGACCCACAGTTTTGGGTTTGCATCTCTTATCTGCTACTGGGTGGGTTCATCACTCAATTCTCAAAACCCTACCTTGAAGGTCCTGAAAACCCAGTTTTCATTGGCATCTGATGGCATCTTCGAGAAACACAAGAAGCAGAGCAGTCTCATGTTCACGAAGCCATTGAAGAGGTGAGGTTCAGCTCAATAAATACATCCCCAGACCAACCCCTTCAATTTCTTTTATTGCCTATTTGTTTCACTTCTCGACCAAAATTGTTGATTTGAGGTCCTTCATACCATAAATGGACCTTTCTTCTACTAGCATTTATTGAGTTTAGATGGCCTCCCAACGGTACCCAAGCTCCTGCCTTTAATTTCTCCATTTATTTCCTATTCAACATTCAATCAAACCCTTCAAAATTCCACATCTTCATCATCATCTCTATTCTTATTTCATTTGAATACCAAATTGTTTTCTACTTTTACTTAGCTGAGTTTTGGTTGAAATCAAAACCAACCTAAATCACTATATGCACTGTTTTATTTGTTGATCCTTCAATTACGCTCACAACCCAGTCCGGCTCCTTTCTCCAGAATGATCCTTCACGAATCAAGCTCGGTCCTTTTCCTCATCCTCGTCGCCACTCTCATCCTTCCCTCCACAGCTCTGAACGAAACACACTGCAATGACTCATGCGGCAGAGGAAAATCGGCCGTAAAGCTCAGCTACCCATTTGGGTTTTCCGCCGGCTGCCTCATTCAGCTGAACTGTTCCGGCGCCGGAGACGTTTCGATCGGCGAGTTCAAAGTCCTGAACTTGACCCAAAACAGCATCTTCGTCAACCTCCCGGCGCAATGCAACCGCCCGATCAAGTCTCTAGAACCTCTGTTTGGCCCCAACTACGGCCTATCGCGGCAGAACAGCTTCCTCCTCCAGAACTGTACCGACCCTCAGAGCGGGTGCTTCATACGCTCCAGCTTCCTCGAGAATCGGCTGAGCTTGCACAATTGCAGCCACATGAGCGGTAACATAAGCTGCTTCTCGCAGGAGGACAGGAATAGGTCCGTGATGACCATCGGCGATGTGAATCAGAAACAGTGCGAGTTCTTGTTCACGACGATTGCCGTGGACTCGGATAAGCAGTCTCTCGAGTTCCAGACTCTGGAGCTGGCCTGGTGGCTCAATGGGACTTGTCCGAGAGGGTGTCATCACAATGCCCATTGTACGGATGTGTCCCTTGCCGGCGATGGAAAGGGATACCGGTGCCGGTGCAAAGAGGGGTTTCACGGCGACGGGTTCAAGGACGGCGGCGGCTGCCACAGAGGTGAGTCCCAACTCGCCGGCATATGAACATTGTTATACATTAAAAAAACACTTTTTTTCTTCTTTTCTAAATGTGTTAGGTCATTTGTTGGACAGCGTTTGACGAGGGCAACTGGGGACAGTAATTAGTTGCTGTCCTTACGTTGGCTGCCAATCAGAGTTTGCCACGTAATTAAAATATCTGCTCTGTGCTTAGTCCATGGATCATTAGGAGGAAGAAGTTTTCTGTTTTGCTTTGGCTTCAAACCTAGTCTCTCTTATCATTGTGATTTGTTAAACTAGAAGTAACTGAAACTTATGAAAGTAAGACTTGGAGGATTAATTATTAATTTATTAGTAAATTGTTGGATTTAATGGATGCTGACATTGAATTGCTTGGCCAAGAGTGGTAGGATTTGCTTGTATAGACAAGTGGGATCTGAAACAAATGAAGAAAGTTTAGCACTAGGTTGTGATGGTTGTTTAATTATTTATGTCAATGAGTATTGGTAAAGTGATCTGAATGTTGACCATAATTTGTTAATTATAGTAGCTACAATCATAGCTGCTATTCTGTGTCACTTTTCTTTGTTTTAGATGATGAGTTCCCATTACAAATTTGAACTTCATGATCAAAACCCTTGTTATCTACATGCATTGAAGTGGTTGTAACCTTAGCAGCAAGTCTGGTGTGTTTTATAGTCTTAAATTTACCAAAAGTCAAGAGGAAAGCAATTTTGATGATGGCAATTGGCAATGAGAAAAATGATCTCGTCTTGTGGCTTAACTTAAAATTGGTTATAATAAGAATGCTGAACTTATCAAATTGTGGTGATGCCTTGTTTGCCTGGTTTGCTGAATTGTTGACATGTTTTTTTTTGCATTTACACTCCTCACATGGCATGATTGAAATTATCTTGGTTGTTGTAGAACATGGTGATGATGATGCAATTTTGACTTGGCAAAACATGAAGAGTTACAGCTTCTAAAATACATACTTGTAAATAAATAAATGACCCTGTTGCTGAGTCAATAGTTTTATACAAAAAGATAAGGATATAAGATGACTAATAAGCAATAATTAAGTCTGGTTGACAATGATACTGGTATTGTTGTAATCAAGAAATAGTTTTCCAATCATGCATATAAGTTGACTTTGCATTCCAGTTTTTTGTTTTGGTTAGGTTGACTTCCTAAAACTTTGCTCAAGATATTTATTTAGCATGCCAGTTGATTGATTCTGTATTAACAATCTTCTTTAATTCATCATTCTGTGATAAGTTCTGGACTGCAATGGCTCAAACTACCTGTCTGGAAGGTGTGGAGGGGCTGCTAGAGTTGGCATTCTCATTGGAGGTAAGATTGGACCGTCTCAGCATCAAAAATATTGTTCTTGCTTTTGTTTGCTTTAGCTACTCTAAACGTGATGCTGAGTAATTTATTTGTCTTCTTGATTCAGGGATCATTGCTGGAACTTGTTTGGTGATTGGTGTAGCTCTTCTATGCTGCTTCATCAGAAGACATTGTATCAACCAGAAAAACCAGATGAGCACAAAGCGCCTTCTATGTGAAGCTGCAGGTAACTCCAGCGTTCCTTTCTATCCCTACAAGGAAATAGAAAGAGCAACCAATGGCTTCTCAGAGAAACAGAGGCTCGGGACTGGTGCATACGGTACAGTTTATGCAGGAAAGCTCCAGAGTGATGAATGGATTGCCATAAAAAAGATGAGACATAGAGACACCGAGAGCATCGACCAAGTCCTGAATGAGATTAAGCTCATCTCCACTGTAAGCCATCCCAATCTTGTCCGGCTCTTAGGGTGCTGCATAGAAAATGGAGAGCAGATCCTTGTGTACGAGTTCATGCCCAATGGAACTCTGTCTCAGCACCTGCAAAGAGAGCGCGGCAACGGCCTTCCTTGGACAATACGACTGACTATAGCCACAGAAACGGCTCATGCCATAGCTCATCTCCACTCTGAGATAAACCCACCAATCTATCACAGAGACATCAAGTCGAGCAACATTTTATTGGATCACAACTACAGCTCCAAAGTGGCAGACTTCGGGCTGTCAAGACTGGGCATGACTGATGATTCTCACATCTCAACAGCCCCGCAAGGAACGCCGGGGTATCTGGACCCTCAGTACCATCAAAACTTCCATCTGTCGGACAAGAGCGATGTTTACAGTTTTGGAGTAGTTCTGGTGGAGATCATATCAGCATTGAAAGTGGTGGACTTTTCTCGAGCTCACAGTGAGATAAACTTGGCTGCGCTGGCTATGGACAGGATCGGGAAAGGGTGCGTGGATGAGATAGTGGACCCCTATCTTGAGCCGAACAGGGATGCTTGGACGTTGTCGTCTATCCACAAGGTGGGTGAGCTGGCGTTCAGGTGCCTTGCGTTTCACAGGGACATGAGGCCCGGTATGAAGGAAGTGGCAGAGGAGCTGGAGAGTATCAGGCAAAGTGCGTGGGCTCCGATGGAGGGAAATGAAGGCGTGTCGGTTGCGTCGTCGGGAAGTGAGATGTCAACGGTTGGGAGTATGAAAATGAGCCGGGTGAGGGCGGGGAGAGTAGGGGTTTGTTGGAGGAGGGTGGAGGAGGGGTCTCCAGTTTCAGTGCAGGAGCATTGGTTGAGTGAACAGAGCTCTCCCTCCACTAACAGCTTGCTGGACAATGTTGTTCATTCATCTTAGGATCCTTGTGCAGTGCACGGCGTCACAATATACTATTACACAAATTGAAATTGACGTATCATAACAAATTTACTTATTTTATAAACCAAGTGTTGGTTTGAGTTCATATTCACCATCTTTATGAGGGGAAACCATGTGTCCTAATTGACCTTTGTTTTGGTCATTCTAATTAAGTTTGACTTTTGTTTGCACTTTCTAACTGTGACATTTCCATTTTTTGCACAAATTATTATTTGCAGTCTATTTTGACGATTCTGTTAAGAAAATGCTACTGTGCACGTGACCAACACATGTCCAAAAAACTAACGGAATCGTCAAAACAGAAGGTAAATGATAGTTTGTGCAAAAAATGGAAATGTCACATTTGGGAAGTGCAAACAAATGTCAAGCCCAGTTAGGATCGCCAAAACAAAGGTCAAAGCAGGTTAGGACCAATGGTTCCCCCTTTTTATTAGTATAGACTACCTGAGGGTTTTGTTTCTTCACCCTCCCTCTCAGAGCGACCCGTTCAAGATCATGTAAAGATGCAGATAGTTTGGATGGCCGTGTTATGGTCTTAGGGAGGGGAGGTCCTCTTGGTGGAAGAGGCGAATCTCATATGTGATGGAGGAGAGGATTCGGCACGGCCGCCACCTCCTCCTCTACGGACAACGCTGATAGGGAAACTCCGCTCCTACTGCCCAGTACGTACGTGACAGTCGTGTTGCCCGATCGCACTACCACCGGTCGCCGATAACAAACAATTGACGCCTCGTGTCTCGAGAGCCAGTCCATCCCCAGGATGACATTGAAAGGCGTCATGTTCAACACAAGAAGATCACCAAGAAAAGGACGGTCAACTACTCTAATCTCACATGCACGACACACACTCGTCAAACCACATCACCCGTAACCGTGGTGTCAAGACACAAAGGTCGCCTCAAAGGCTCTACTCTTAGGCCTAACTTCTCAGCAAGGGTAGAAGAAAACGGAAGAGTGTGACGCCTGTGGGTTATGGGCCCACCACGCTTCCGCTGCGCCACTCTGATCTCATCGCCACTCGGCCACCTCCCTTGACCGGTCTGACTGCTTACTGGTACTGTTGCGGCCCTCCGCCGCTCGGGCACTCGTCTTCGATGTCCCTCCTGCCGACAGTGTAAACATACTGGCCCCCGTTCTAACGCGACGGCCCTATCGATGCTACTGATCCTGACTGCCTCAAACCGCCGGACAGAGTCTGTGGCTGGGAGAACCCTACAGTTCTCTGCCTCCTCGGTTCTCGAGTCTCGTACGGTCCCGCAACACTGCTCGGTCGCTGCCGAATCTCACGGACCCTCGCGGCCTCTATGCGACCTCGCTCCACTGTCGTCGTCGTATCAACTAGCTCAGACTACACCCGAATCCTCAGGGTGGGGACTAGATCCAAACTCTGGGCTCGAGGCCCTCTCTCGAACCTCCTGCATCGGTTCGCCTCGACCGCCACCAAAACTGGTGCAAATGGTCCAACGTCGTAACCCTGGCCTCGTACTTCATCTCTGATACCCCGTCCCGTCGCAGCTCCGGGACCTGCTGGTGTCGCTCCTCCTATCCTCCCTAGTGGGAGTACCTTGGGCACCTGTGCCCTAACGGCTTACCTCTCCTGCCTCGAGGTGCCACGTCGTAAGTACCCTCCGCACGGGTACACGCACACGCTCAGTTCTTAAGTCCGCATAAAGCGACGCGCTTAAGTCACCAGCGTTCACAGACGTTTCACAAAGGTCGCACTCGAACCAAACCATGCCTAATTTTAGCACAGTCATAACTAGTTTTAACACAACCAGGGAAACCCGCACACTTGTGCGCCACACAAAGTCAACCACACAGTTCAACAATTACAAACAAAATCCACATAGTCCACAATTCACATCACACAACAATTCCACAAGGTCTCAACATCAACTTAATTTCAAAGGTTCTTAACACTTTTCTCTTTGTAACATAACATTCCATGTCGACATTGATGTGGACATAAAATACATCTATTTCGAATGTCATTAGCCCACATTTATGTTCTTTTTAATCCCGAGTTAATATAAAATGATGCATTTTACTCTCATTTTGTGCAAATGGCCTTATTTCAGAGTTCGCCAAGCAATTGGAGCAAAAAAGGGTGAAACGGGAGCGAAACGGAGCCAAATTGGAAGATGGTCAGAAGTGTCAGTAAGGTGCACCAGTTCTTTGCACGGGGTGCAAAGAAGCAGTGCACCACTTGTTGCACGACGTGCAACTTGGTGGTGCATCCAGATCAGAGACAAAAAAATCTGCACCGGAAAGTTTCACATCGTGCAAATAACCGGTGCAACTTAAGATGCACCCTGAAATGCACGGCGTGCATGCGACAGTGCAGACGTCAGAAACGCGATTTCCAGCTGCGTTTCCCGTTTTTAATCATATTTAACTCAACATATAAAAGGGAGATTAGGTCATTATATGGGGGATCACGAAATTGAGGAGAAAAACAGACTTTGGAGCTTGGAGAACTTGGAGAGAAGATTGAAGCAAGAGATTAGAACATCAAGGTTTTGTGTAGTTGGATTCAAAATTGATATTGGTATTACTCTTAATGTTTAATATGAATCTCAGTGTTTTATTCATCTCTATGTGTTCTTATTCTCGTGTTATGAACTAAACTCTCATGATCTAGGGCTAGGGGTGAAGATGTGATGAGTGGAATTAACTTGTTTGGGTTATGCATTTGTTAAACTAGTATTAGGATTTCGTTTATTTAATTCCGTTCGTAATGCTACATTGCCTTGATCACGTATATGTATGATTTAATCTTGTTAACCAACAATTGAGAAATGAGGTTAGGAAGAGGAAAAAAGAATTAAATAGCTCGGGTTTTAATCTAAGCTAGAATATGGTTAGACTGACACGAGTGCAATAGCCATAGGAGTAAAACCCGAAAGTTAGAGGAATTCATATAATATAATGTTATATACCGCTCTACACCTAGATTAGAGATAATTAGGTGGACCGAGTATGTTAGGGTTCTAATACGATCGAGAGATGGTTAGGACTATGCTTAGAGAATTCCCGTTGCCCTTAGAATAATATTAGTTGCAAATGTATACCGAATCCTGTTAAATCATTCATCACATTCGAACCCCGTTAAAGTCCTAGATCGCCTTTTATCTCTGATTTACAATCCTGCTATGACTTTGTGCTTATTTTCGGATCATTCACATAATCTCGTTACTTTCATGAATTTACATTTTACAAAACCAAACCAATCACCAATATAGGAATAGTTTGACTATCGGATTAATTAACTAAAATGTTTGTCTAATTGCTCCCTTGGGTACGATATATTGGACTTAAACCCCGAATACTACTTGACGACCGGTACGCTTGCCGTGCCATTCTGAGAGTTAATTCTCAGGGCGTCACGACATCATGTCGTTACAACCCGGTTCAGGCGCCCCGAACTACGTTGTAATCACCCGACATCCCACCGTCACATTCGACTACAATGGCGCCCCTGAGTCGAATCGTGTCACGCCCCAAATCCGGTTTTGACCGGACTCGAGATGTGTATTAAAATAAAGATAAATAACAAAATAGCTAAATAAATTGTGGTAAAATAATCTATGAGAAACATATTGTCACGCCCCAAATCCGATTTTGACCGAATTCGAAACGTGACTTAAGGAAGAAGCAGTTAAAACAACAAAATACCATAAAGCCAATAAAATCCTCCAACTTTAATACAACCCAAAATATCTCAGATCAAACTCAAATAATAAATCCTTTAACAAGAGGTTTATAAAACTCATAATAAGTTCCTTAGCAAAGGTTCATGACCAAAAATATGACCGGCGCCTCTAGAGACAAGCACCCGGACCAAGGAAGCTCCCGAGCCTCGAGTCCACTACTCATCACGCAAACCTGTAAAACAGTCATAAACAGGCAGGGGTGAGCTTACGCTCAGTAGGGAAAATGCATAACCAAGGCGACCTTTCAGTTTAATAAATAGGAGTTCACAAGTTTATTCAAATCTTAATAAGACGAGAAACCAACCGGTGATGAAATACGTGTTAGTCTTAGTGCCCGTAGTTCAATCATAAATGTCCAAATGTATATATCATCATTAGCAATAAGATTAAAGCGGCTTTCTATTACTTATGTGTTGGAGTAATATATCGATGTGATTTCTGATCTATGCCCACCATGCGAATAGAACCATAGATCGAGATGGATCACACTCGATGGGTCCCTAGTCAATAAAGCTTCACTAGAAGCGACTGGTATGAAAGATGGCTCTTCATGGCTTACGTTCTGTTAGTCATTGGAATGGGATTCCGGAGTCTGATCATAGATATCATGTGGGACATGATATTGGACGACCCGCCCTGAATATGTGCCATAGATTGAGTCATTAACATATTCAGTGTCGTAGCTTTTCATGTATCCTTAGACCAAGGAGTCTTTGTGATCACTATGCAGTCAACAACTAAGTTTGACCTGAGCCTAACGTTGTCCGTAACAGGGCTTCCATAACGGCCAGGATTGGCTTGGGGACGGGTTGCATGAGTGACACGAAAGACGGCTAAGGGATTTATCCCTCATACTGAGGTATGGGAAAGATATCGGTTCTCGGCCGCTTGATCGAGAGTGACTGAAAGAATAGCATGGCCATGCACATGATACTAGGTATCATATATTCAGTCATCTCACATATCAAGGAACAGTGATTGAGAATAATAAGGATGACGGCTCTATGCCTTATCTCAATCAGGATATCGGAGATAAAAGGATAATGACAGGGACGACGGAAAGGTTAGAATCGATTGGTTCGATTCGCTATGTAGTGTCAGGCAATACTAAAGTCTTGTTAGTTGCCACTTATATAGGATCAAGTAAAATGGGATTTTACGTTGATCTATCGACATGCATAGACCTAAGGGTCACACCGAAGGATGAAACTCATTGACACATTTATGGAGAATGGCCAAAAGAGAGTTGTCTCGGGACATGACCAAAACTGGGTTTTGGGTCATGTGCCCGTAAGTGAATAGGACATTACGGATCAAGACAAGGCTTGGAGTCTTGGGATTGATCGCGTTGGATAATGTTGGACATTTCCGGTATGGAAGGCTTGGAGGCGATGAGCACGTCACGGGACCTCGTTGGGAATGGCCATGGGCCTGTTCCAAGAGGCCCATGAAAGGCCCATGCAACCAAGGCCCATGGAACTAATTAATCAAGTCTTGATTATTTAGTACTAAGTAAGCAAGACAAGGATTAAGGTGTTGGTGATTCACCACCTAACCCATCTTGTCTTGCCATACTTAGCACCATGCTTGTCTTACTTCACACCATGCTTCACACCTTACTTGTCCTTGATGGTTGTTGATGGTTTAAGTCATCTTTTTCCTACAACAAATCACAAGACAAGAATAGAAACACAACTTCTCTCCCTCTCACACTACAATTTCGAGTTTGGCACTTTTCCCCCCTCTTGTTGTGTTCTTGAGTCATCTAAAGAAGAACTACGTGGCTTTGATTCCAATTGGATACGTAGGCGTCTTGGAGACTCAAGCCGATCATCGTTTCTTTGGTGTTCTCTTCCTTTTCTTGAACTAGTTGGTAAGGAAACATCCATATTGTTTATTCTCTTGTGTATCTAATATTTGGTAGTGTTCTATGACATGGTCTCGAGTTATTTCCGCTGCAAGTATGTGTTCATACCCTCCATCGAGACCCAACAATACGGAGATAAACCGAGTGTTTAACACTTTCAAGAGTCAACAATAATCATAGGAAAATAAGGGAATCAATGCATTTCTTTAAAGAGACATTAGAAAACAGGCGTCCAATTAATGCCGTGGGACATGACGTCACCACCCTCCGATCCACAATACTCGTTGTGTCATGTCGGATTTTCCCTCGGTCCAGAGGAGACGCATAACATCACAAAGACGTATAACGTCGAGAACACCGGTAACAACCCCTGAGGGCGCTTATCGTCGGGATTCTCGGAAACGTCTCCAAAGGGCCATATGCCATAGGGAACCAAGGTATTGCTCCCGCAGGACGCATACACTTGGGTGAAACAACCAATAACCATCCCCCGCAGGGTAAACCATCCAATAATCAATGCTCCGCAGGGTCCAATAATCAATGCCCCGCATGGTCCAATCCACCGGCTATGATACTACCCCACACCGGCGCTTCCTTCGGTGTAGGTACCATACCGGATACCGACTATGATACTACCCCACACCGGCATTTCCTTCGGTGTAGGTACCATACTGGATACCAAGTCATCGGCTTAGGTACTACCCCACACCAGCTTTCCCTTTGGTGTGGGTACCTTACAGGCACTACCCCACCCGCAGCGTGGGTGCCATACCGATATAGAAATCAACTTAAAGACTCACAAGTGGGTAACACACTCAATCAATCAAGGAGCAACCAACGCTTAACGAATCACAATTCTATCACAACACACTACAAGAATCATTGTAGTCTTACACTTACCAATTACTTACCAATCGCACTCCATCGGTCTATCATTCACCCGATCATATCCCATTTAGCACAAACAATTACACTCAACGTTCATACAATCATTCATCCAAGCATTCGATCAAATAAGCATTCAAGCATTCGAGTTTGATATTCGAATCATCTAGTTGTATAGGCTCTTAACTTATCCAAAATAGGCAACCAAGCATGTGAAGCTAACACAACTAATCCGATGGCTCATCACGGCCTCTCTACCAATAAATCAATTCCCAAGTATTGAAAGCGAGCTACACTAGTGATTCACATCCTAAGCATGCTTACTAGACACGTCCGGTTATTAGTAATTGGAAGACATTTATTCTAGTTATTCGCATCCTATATGCAATTATAGGACATTTCCAATTTTATTAACCTAATAGGCATACTAGTATTGAAATGCACGAGAAGTTAGGACTTTCCCTACCTTGTGGTCTTCCTCTAATAACACTCAGCTGTAAAGTTCGGTTAGCCTCTCATCCGTTCTTCACACGGGTTCCGGAGTGGTCTTCATCCCTCGAGCTCGAATCCAAGGTCTTGGAACACAATTAAACTCTAATTAAAGGCTAACCAAAAGCAAGCAAGGTCCCCAAAACATCCCCAAAAGAACCCAAAACTGATCTGGCACATAATGGGTCACGGAGCCGTGACACCACCCATCACGGATGACGTCACGGAACCGTGACGCGTACCGTCACGGACTCCATCACGGAGCCGTGACGCCTTCCGTCACGGTATCCGTCACGGATCCGTGGCAGGTCTGGGCAGACTCGCCCTTCTTCAACCTCCAGCTCCTTTTTCCCGAAAATCAACACCCAAAGTCCATTTTCAGTCAACCAAAACTCCCAAAACAGGTAAATAACTTCAAAGCTCCTCTACCCATGGTAGGAATCAACAAAACCCCAACACTACAAACTAATTCCAACTTCAAAAATCAATAAAACCTAAAGATTTCAATCACACACCAACAAATACTTCTCAACAACATCATCTAACACTAACCCAATCAAAACCCAACAACTTCTAGCAAAAACAAGGAAAACCCAAGGAATGGAAGTGCTTGGAATGGAGAGTTAAGAACATACATACCTCTAGGAAGATGAGATGATGAAGGTGGGAGGGTTTTGGAGAAGGGATGATGAACAACTTGGATCAAAGAGGCACCTTTCTCTTCTTCTTCTTCTTCTTCAAAGCTCACTTGCTCTTCCTCTCCTTCTTTTCTCTCTATTTGGTCGGCCAACACTAGCACAAATGCTGAATTTGTTGCTCCCTTATTCTTTAATAGACCTAATTGGAAAAGGACCAAAAGCCCCTTTAGATATTTTCCCACTTAAAGGCCCTTAGGAGGGTATAATGGTCCAAGACCACCCCTTTTCCTCTCTTCCAATCTTTTATGGACATGTGTCCAAGTAGGGTCCATTAGTCTCCAACTTAAATTCCAGCACTTTAATTAATTAGGCTTTTGTCGATAAAAAGTCCAATTTTGACCAAAGTTGACTTTTTCCAATATTATACTCAAACGAAAGGAAATGGCCCAATTAAGCCAACCGTGATGACGGCTAAGCTTTTTGGGCCCCGGAAAAAGCCCCGAGTGACTTCCGGAGTCTTCAGTTGACTTTTCCGGCCGAAAGTCAAACTTGTCTAGAAATCACCGGTTCGACCGAGATCGACCGGGGGCGGTTCTTACACATACAATCCAAGTCCAACCAACGAGTCACAACTCAAACTAGAACAAAAGCGACATAGTTTAAAGCAAAAGCGAAGGTACGTCTCTAATAAGGTAAACACTCGGACCCTCAGCGAGCTCCCAAGCACTGAGACGCCCTACAGCCTACTCAGCAATGAAACCTGTAAAACAACAGTAAACACAAAGGGGGTGAGCTTACGCTCAGTAGGAAAAACTAGTAAAGTAAAAGAACCCCCGTTTTGACAATGAAACCTCAATAAATACTTCTATCCAAAAGATACCATAATTAACGACCAACAAGAATTACAATACTTAATAAAAATAGTAACTCAAAAGAAATCCAAGGAGAGGCAGTTTAATCTTTAATAGAAACAGCTAAATAACACAAAAATGACGGAACATAGATAATTTAAACCACCATACTCCGACCCACATATAACCAATGTATCATATCCGAAAGCCCCTCGGTCCAGAGGAGGCACATATCATCGGGGCTCCCGGGAATGTTCCCAAGAACACATATCATCGGGAGTCCCGGAAATGTCCCCAAAGGACCACATATCATCGGGGTAGAACAAGTAGTATATCATACCGGAAACACACATCGGCCTAGATATCTTCCCGGAAATACTCCCCCGGGGTAAACAACCACACGCCATACCGGAAATGCACATCGGCCTAGACGTCTTCCCGGAAACGCACATCGGGGTACACAATCATATACCATTCCGGAACCGCACATCGGACTAGGTATCTTCCCAGAATTACCACCTCGGGGTAAACAACCACACTCATATACAATACCGGAACCGCACATCGGACTAGGCATCTTCCCGACATGTCCACCTCGGGGTACACACGCAAACCACACAATAGCATATCAAACACAATACCACCACACACATTGTCAAACCAAGCTTACCAACATAACTTACCAACCACGTCCCATCGGTCTATCACTCACCCGATCATATCATTAGGCACAATCAATACACATTCACACATCCATTCAACCAATCATATCACATTCATTTCATTCATTCGACCAATCATAACGCGGATCAATCATTCATATTACAATCATCTTAATTCATCTAGTTTAGTATGACTCTTATCTTATCCCAATGACGGAGCATACATCAATACTAAGGACAAACAATCATCAAAAAGTACATTCAACAAGCAATCCTAAGGCTCGACATGGCCAATCTACCAGCACGGAAATTTCCCAAAGTATTGAAAGCGGTTAACTAGTGAATCACATCCTATATGCATACTAAGACTCTTCCGGTTATTATTGTAGTTGAAAAGCGATTATTCTAGTGAATCACATCCTATATGCAAACTGGGACCTTTCCGGTTATTATTATCCTATAGGCATACCATTAGCATTCTTTAAATTGAGAGTGGAGTTTGCTACTCTTCCCTACCTTGAATTCTCCAACGCTCAAATACTCCTATCAGCTGACGTCCTGGATAGCTCCTCCTCGTCCCCTCACGTGGTCCAAAGGCTTCTTTCTTTGACAAGCACGGTCCAAGGTCTTGGATCACAATTAAAACTATAATTAAAGACTAACCACGAGACAAGCATCTAAGATAAAAACCCCCAACCATTTGGTTTAAAATAAACTTTTGAAATAGACGAAAAACACCCAAAGAGGATTCAAAAGGACCAAAACTGGTCTGCCACGGATCGGGTCACGGAGCCGTGAGACTCCCCATCACGGATGACGTCACGGAGCCGTGAGACTCCCCGTCATGGATGACGTCACGGACCCGTGACGAGTGCCGTCACGGTCTCCCTCACGGAGCCATGACGTCTCCCATCACGGTGCCCGTCACGGATCCGTGACGGCCCAGACCAGTTCCGTCCTTCTTCCTCCAGCCTCCTTTTCACGAAAAACAGTTCAAAAACTCCATTTTCAGTCATCCAAAACCTCCAAAAAAGTCAAATAACTTCAATCCTTCACTACCCAAGGTAGGATTCATCAAAACTCCAAATACCCAAGAGATTTTCAACTCAAAAACAACCCAAAAACCATAGATTTCTCCATAAACCAATCATCTACTTCACTAAATCAACAACTAGCAACAAACAAAGCAAAACCTAACAAGTTCTAGCAAAACCAAGGAAAACCCATGAATTGAATTGGATTGAAAGTGAAGTTTAAGAGGTTCCTTACCTTTGTAGTGATGAGATGATGAGGAATTTGGGGTTTTGGAGAAGAAATGATGAAGAACTTGGATCAAAATGGCTCCTTTCTCGCTTTCTTCTTCTTCAAGTCTCACTTGTTCTTCCTCTCTCTAGAATTGGCAAAATGTGCTAAAATTGTGTTATCAAATGCTTTAAAAGACCTAAATTGATGAAGTTCCAGAATGCCCTTTAGGTCCAACCCATCCCTTTTGTCTTAGGTGAGGGTAAATGGGCCCTTTGAGACACATTTCTTCTCCTTCAAGCCACTAAGGACATGTGTCCTAGTGGGGACCACTTACTTCTTAGGAAAAACCATCAGCTCCAAATTAATTCGTTTTAGTCGATAAAAAGTCCCCGATTGACCGAAAATTGACATTTCCAATATTATAGTCGTTTGAAAGGAAATGGCCCAATTAAGCTAACCGTGATGACGGCTAAGCTTTTTGGGCCCCGGAAAGGTACCGAATGACTCCCGGAGTCATCGGTTGACTTTTCCGGTTGAAAGTCAAACTTCGCCAAAATTTACCGGTTCGACCGGGATCGACCGGGGCGGTTCTTACAAATCGTGATAGCACAAACACTTTAGTTTTGCAGAAATTTGGGCATGACCCGTTTGAAAAACTTACAAACCATCTGTAATTGTGGGACATTCAATTCACACCCTGCACAGCACTAAGTACATAATCATAGCACACAGCAAGTCATCGCATCAACACCCCCTCGGGGTCTCGTTAAATACACGAGCACCACCCGAAAAAGTCAACACTTCAAACTCAATCGATCGATCAACGGCCGAACAAGGCAGCAAACCCACTAAAACGATCATTCAACCAAGACAAGCAAGTCATCACACAGCTCGAGCATCACTTGCTAAGTTAACCTCGATCTCAATCGATCGGCACAACAGCTCAACCAAGGCACACAACACAACACAGGACAAGGCAAATCATAAACAAAGCACTTCACTACCCGAGACTCTCTTCGTCTCGGATCTACGCGCAAGACATTTCCGACTTGCGTAACCGACACACTACGGAAACTTAGTGACCCACTACCCACCTAACTGACGTACGGTCCAAAGTTTTGAAAAACCAGGTTCTGATACCAAATTGTCATGCCCCAAATCCGGTTTTGACCGGACTCGAGACGTGAACCGAAATTAATAATAAAGAAGGTAATTTTAAACGATATGAAACTTCAAAAATATAGTTCAGTAATTCCGACAACAAGAGTCAAATGCTCGAAATCCAAAATAATAAGTTTGGTACGAAAAGGAAATACGTCTCTAGACCATCCAAAACTAGGACTCTCGCTAAGCTCCCAGGCACCGAGACGTCCTCTAAAACAAATCACGATCAAAACCTGTAGAACAGTAGAGAAGGGGATGAGCTTTCGCTCAGTAGGAAAAAGTAGTAAAGGGAATGAGCAATTCGCTCACTACCACGGATACCCGTCCAAATAAGGCATAGTAGTAAAGCAATAACAAGACAATTTAAACGAAGTAAGCCAAAGACAACGCTTGAACCCATCCGGGGGCAAACTGTAAATCAAACTTGATACTGAACCATCACTCAGACACTTCTCTTCAACTATACACTTAGCACTCGTAACCCAAATAATTCACACTTGAACACGAACACGGTTATATCACCACTAACCACGCGTGCGAATGCACACAACAATACACTGAACCCAGATATGAATGTATTTCAGATCACAAAGGATCACATACCTGCTGCTCAATCTGGAGCCTTATCACCCAAATCACACAAGGATCACATAACAGGCATAAGTAACCACAACGAACCAAAACAAATCAACACGCAGAATAATCATTAGCAAACACACACATATTAAGTATCCAATAACATGCCGGATCACACATCACGACTTAACCATATCGTACCGGAACACACATCATCGGCCTAGATATCATCCCGGAACACTCAGCGTCGGGGTACACATCATCCTAAACATATCGGACCGGAACACACAACATCGACCTGGATATCTTCCCGTAGCACGGGGTACAAATCATACCACACATATCATACTGGAACAAACAGCATCGGCTTAGATATCTTCTCGTAGCACGGGGTACAACGTATATCGGAACACACAACAATGGCCAGGATATCATACCGGAACACCTAGCTTCGGGACATATCGTACTGGAACACACAACATCGGTCTAGATATCGTCCAGGAACACCAGCCTCGGCCTAGAAGTCCTATACCAGAACACACCGCATCGGTATAGACATCATACCGTAACACCTAGCCTCGGGGTACAACGTACGTCATAACACCATCTTCGGCCTAGATATCCTATACCGGAACACACAGCGTCGGTATAGATACCATACCAGAACACCTAGTCTCGGAACATAAGCCGGAACACACAGCATCGGCCTAGATATCGGACCGGAACACCATCCTCGGCCTAAATATC
Organism: Erodium maritimum; assembly: GCA_963921825.1. Taxonomy (NCBI): domain Eukaryota; kingdom Viridiplantae; phylum Streptophyta; class Magnoliopsida; order Geraniales; family Geraniaceae; genus Erodium; species Erodium maritimum. The sequence goes on along the minus strand of OY997589.1, from coordinate 17,381,490 downwards.
CTACTGGGGTACACGCATATAGGGTCTCAAACATGTCACAAGGCAATAGTTCACACTAACATTCACCACATTCTCATAGCATATCACAACCATTAATTTAACAACGGAACATACCACATACCAAACATTACAAAGCTACTAATCACAAACGGACACAATCATCACACAATCCTACGGGCGCGACATGGCCCACATACAATTCTACAGCACGGCAAGTCCGAAACCTACGAGCACGACATGGCCCGCAAGTTATTCCACATTTTAAACGACTACACTAGTTATTCACATCCTACATGTGATTCTACAATTATTCCGGTTACTTATATCCTATATGCAATTCTAGTAACTTTCCGCATTTTAACTGGTATTCGCTACTTTTCCCTACCTCAAAAGAAATCCAATCTAGCAGTGACGACCTGGTTAGCTTCCTCCTTCTCCACGACCAAGCCGGACTCTAAGTTAACAACGTAACACAAAAAACTCAATACTAGTCCAAAGTCGATCAAAGCGGAAGGACACCCAAAATACCCCCGCCAAGACGCCTAATTAATTAAAACGGTTCCAGGACAATGATTTGGAAAAGTATTAAATTAACCGGGCGATACGTACAACGGCACCTGGCCAAGTGGGCCCCACTTGGCCGTGGGTGTGCCGGACCGGACCCACAAAGGACCGGTCTCGGCTCGAATCCCGAGGCACGAATCTCGAAGTACTGACCACTCACCACCATGGCCGGAGCTCCGGCGAGCCTCCGGTCACCGGAAAATTTCCAACTTCCTCCCAAAACGTCCTAAACGAGTCCTAGGTGCTCAATCCATCCAGTTCTAACCAAAAGCATCACCAATTTTCTCCAATTTCACATTTCCCCCATATCCAATCGTTAGGGTTTCACCAAATTCTTCTACTTTCACCCATTTTCTTCCAAAACTACTTTATTCTAACAAGGTTTGATCATTTCCAACAAGACCCAATCCAATTTCATCTAAATCCTACAAGACTCATAACCTAAAGTTCATCAAAAGTGAAAAGAAATGGGTTATTACCGTAGGAAATGAAGAGATGAAGAGGAATATGGAAAAATTGAGAAGTTTTGATGGTGGAATCAAAAGGAAATGATCTTTTTCTTCTTGTCTTTCTTCTTCAACAATGGAGGCTCACTTTCTTTTCTCTCTCTAAAATTCAGCCAAGGCAAGAAGAATGCTGAATTTTGGTGTCACATGTGGCCTTTAACCTAAAGAGGAAAAGTCCAAAAGCCTCTTTCTCCTTATCTCACCATTTTGAGAAAAAGTAAGATCAAATGTGTTTTTTTCACTCTTTTTTCTCTCCTCTACCTAGTTTATGTCAAGTGTCTATGTGGGTCCATCTCTACTCCCAAATATCCCAACCCAATTTAATTAATTTGATAAAAACACTATTTTGACACAGTTTGACCCAAAATTGACTTTTTCGTAAAAACACATATTTGTAAGGAAATGACCTAACTAAGCTAACTGTAACGAGGGCTAAGATTTTTGGGTTCTGGATGAGTCCCGAATGACTCCCGGAGTCGATGGTTGACTTTTTTGACGAAAAGTCAACTTTTCCCGATTTCGTCCCAAAGTTGCCATAAGTTTTCCCGAACCTAACTTGATCGCTTTAGGGTTCTCTTAAGGTTCGAAATGACCCTCGGGGTCAAGCCTGTGCTTATTTGAATAAATAGCAGAATTTGACTTTAATTTCGTTTCCTGTCGGTTTGACCGACGTTGACCGGACGTGGTTCTTACAGGCATGATCATGCCAGAAAGAGGGGAGTTTCTCCCAATAAACCTATATTAGGTCCTAATATCCGATCTTGGCCTTGGTTATTGTAGGATCCCAGTCTTGGTGGTTTCGGGCCCTTACTCGGGTCGGTTTGTGAAGTGTGCAGTACTCTTTGTGTAGGTCTTGCCTCGTCAGGCAAGAGATTACTAGCCTCAAACAGCGTGAGGAAAATGTCTTGGTTATCTTACTTGGGATCTATTCTGTCTTTCCCGCACCTCTTCATGTACTTGTTTTCCCATGGTTCCTGATAGACCCTCATAGTGACCCCAACAAGGACGACCTTGTGACGGGGAACGACCATTCCTTGACTTGACGTCCCAGTCTTTCATAGTCACAACAGTGGTTAGCTAAGTGCTCGTACGATAAATACAACAAAGTATGACCCTCATATTCCGAAATTTGGAGTAGCAACCTCCTCTCGAGTGGTTGTCCGATGTTCACTTCGACCAAGATGCGTACATATTCTCCCTAGCTATGCCATGAACGTCATCATCCACCTTCACGCACATCCCCAGAGTGTTACCAATCATGTACGCCACCCGCCGGTTCCAAGCATATATTGGGAGGTTCATCATCCCAACCCACACTGAGATGTGTCTAAACGGGATGTACTATGTCCTCTGTAGCTATCTGAGTTCTGCCAAAACCATCGGGTTACCCCCAAAATCCCATGGTTGGTCTCTGTCACACCCCAAATCCGGTTTTGACCGGACTTGAGATGTGAACTAAAATGAATACAATAAATGCAAGTTTAAGCGAAATAATCCTCCAATAATAGATTAAAATCAATAATTCCGATACCACGAGTCAAAAACTCGGAATTCAATTTAAGAAGTTTAGTACGAAAAAGAAAGTACGTCTCTAGACCATCCAACACTAGGACTCTCGCTAAGCTCCCCAGCTCTGAGACGTCCTCTAAACCAACTCACGGTCGAAACCTGTAAAAACAGTAATGAAGGGGGTGAGCTTTCGCTCAGTAGGAAAAAGTAGTAAAGGTGATGAGCTATCCGCTCACCACCACGGGTAACCGTCCAAATATGGCATACTAGTAGAGCACGATAACTAACGAAACGATCAGTAACTACAACCACAATCATAATCAACCTCACATGACCTTAACATCGTGTGATCACATCACTTACCCAAACACCACACTTAGCGTGTGAAATCAACCCTGCTCAACAATTAATAATTTCTCAAAGTTCACACCCAAACCATATCTCATGAGTCATCGAGTAAATACACACAGTAAATGATTACCAATACACACTAGAACACATCATCGGTCTAGATATCCTATACCAGAATCCTCCTTCGGTATATGTATCATACCAGAACACACAATATTGATATACGTATATCAGAACACATAGCCTCGGTCAGGATATCCTATACCGGAATCCTCCTTCGGTATAGGTATCACACTGGAACACGTAGCCTCGGTCTAGATATACTATATCGGAATCCTCCTTCGATATATGTATCATACCGGAACACACAGTATCGGTCAGGATATATGTATACCTGAACACACGGTATTGGTCGGGATATCATACCGGAACACCTAGCCTCGGAACTTATCTACCCGGCACATAGCATCGGCCTAGATATCGTCCCGCCACACCACCCTCGGCCTAGATATCCTATACCGGAATCCTCATTCGGTATAGGTATCATACCGGAACACCTAGCCTCGATCTAGATATCCTATACCGGAATCCTCATTCGGTATAGATATCATACCGGAAGCCTCGGTCTAGATATCCTATATCGGAATCCTCCTTCGATATAGGTATCATACCGGAACACACCGCCACGGAACATATCGTGCCGGAACACACAGCATCAGGCACAATATCGGACCGGCACACCATCCTCGGCCTAGACATCCCAACGGGGTACACACATACAGGGTCTCAAACACATCACAAGCAATAATGCACACCAATATTCACCACAATATATCTTATTGAACACACCACATCGGTCTATCACTCACCCGATCATATCACAAGGCAGTAGTTCCCTTCATACCGAACATATCATACCAACATATCATACCGAGCATATCATACCATGATCATTAATTAACAACGGAACATACCACAGATTAATCATACAAAATCTACTAATCACAACCAAGAGCAATCATCACACAATCCTACGCACCCAACCAGGGACCCACATGCAATTCTACAGCACATCAATTCTCACACCTACGGGCACGACCTAACCCGCAGGTGGTTCCATGTTATCAACGACTACCCTAGTTATTCACATCCTACATGTGATTCTACAATATTCCGGTTACTTAAATCCTATATGCAATTCTAGTAACTTTCCGCATTTAAACCGCTATTTGCTACTTTTCCCTACCTCAACCGCTATCCAAACGCGAACGATCACGAGTCGCCTAGTAGCCTCGTCCGCCGTGCTCGGGAAAAACGTCTAAGATTACAAGTAATACGATAATTAATAATAACTCAAGGGTGGTTCAAAGAGAGAAATAACCAAACTAACCCCCAATTACTTAATCTTGTCAAAATGGGCCCGGAAGGCCCATTTTGTCGGGAATATGGAAAACGTCCCTCGGGCCTCTGAAAATTTCCCTTTTTGTTTCTATCATTTCTAGTTAAATTTACTTGTTCCAACGTACTTGACGGAATCAAATTCCGATGTCCGAGCGTTCTAAAACCGCAATTAAAGTTTCTAAACTACAATTTCCGAATTTCCACGAATCACTTCCATAATTCGTTCCGGGTGTGAATTATCGATCCGAGGATCACCCAAGACCACCTGAAAACGACCCACCCGCTCCTCGGCCGAGTGGGCCTCACGGCCACACGTGGACCGTGGGTGGTAAGACCGGACCGCCACCATGTGGCCAGTCACGGTTCCGTGCCCTCCCTCCGGCCATGGCCAGTTATACCCCCCGGTGATCGGAACTCCGGTGACCGGCCGGAGCTCCGACGAACCTCCGGTCACCGGAAAAATACCCCATTTCTCTAAAAAGTTCCTAAAAGCTCTAGATTCTCCAAAACTCCATTGTTAGGTTCTAAAACCTTAAGATTAACCTCAACAACTTTAAAAACTTCAACCCAAAGTGGGTTTCATCCAAATAATAACAAACCCAATTGATTTCCATCAAACTCTTCCACTTTCTCTCCACAATCATCTATTTAACCATCAAAACCCCAAACCCATAACACCCAAGTCTTGTTCAAGCAATTTCAACCAAAACCCACAACTAGAAATTTAACAAAAGGGAAGTTAAGTGCAAGATTACCTTAGGGAATGGGTAGATGATGAAGAAAATGGAAGAAAATGAGGGTTTTGGGGTAGAAATCAAGTGAAAGGAGACACTTTTCTTCTCTTCTTCTCCTTTCTTCTTCTTCAAGTTATGGAGGCTTCACACACTCTCTCTCTATCTCTAAAATTTCGTCCAACAAGGAGAAAATGTTGAATTTGTTGCTCACAAGTGGTCCTTATTCTAAAGGTAGAAATGCCTCTTTCGTCCTTTAGCCCCCTTATCTCTCTTTTGTCCACAAGTGGGGACCAAATGGTCTTTTCTCACCATTTTCTTCCCCTCCAAGCCATCATGTACATGTGTCCATGTGGGGTCCACCTCTACCCAAAATATCTCAGCTCAAATTAAATTAATTCGTTAAGACCCCTAGTTCGACCTAGTTTGACCCGGGTTTGACTTTTTCACAAAAGTAGCCATTTGAAAAGAAATGACCCAACTAAGCTAACTGTAACGACGGATAAGCTTTTTGGATCCCGGGAAGGTCCTGAATGACTCCCGGAGTCATCGGTTGACTTTTCTAGCGGAAAATAAACTTTTCCCAAATTTCACCGGTTCGACCGGTATCGACCGGGGGCGGTTCTTACAGTCTTGTAATACTCAATTGCGCTATGATGCTGACCTGAAAAAGAAGCCCACAATTATGTAACCCAAAGGTCAGGCTTCCAGATTATAGACCTTTCATAGGTTCGTCATACTATCGTCTAGCCCCTGCCAATAGAGATGCTTCAGGGACAAGCCATGAACCAACGGTAAGCAAAGCTCACGCCACGACCCTCGATATCTATTGATGAGACCATACCTCTCGAATCGAGAATTTATTCATCCTATCTCTGAGGTCATCAATCCTTCCTGGCCCTGTTGGCCATTTCTTATATTGTTGATGTGGCAGAGAGCCGATTGAAAAAGAGACTATCGAGGTCTTTCTCTGCCTTCAGAACCTTAGGGGTGGCGAGTTTATGTCCAATGAGAAGGAATTCGTCCTTAGGGAGGGGGTCAAATTACCAGAAGGGAAGGGTGCAGTCAAGATGTCGCACCGATTTTGGATTGGACCCCTCACGAGTAGGAGGAGTCGGCCACTACCAGAGGAACCCGAAGAACGACCACCGATGTCGTATGCGAAGAAGGACCATCGATGTCGAAATTCGGCTAGACACATCAGGAGGATGTGGAGTCGTCCACTACCGGTGGAACCCAAGACGGGAACCACCGTGATAGACCTATCAACCTTATGACTAGAGAGGCCTCTCGTTTTTTCGTCGAATTACGATGGTAGGAGCATTCTGCAACCACTATCCGAGTTGTCGAGACCGAAGCTCTGGTCGTGAACACGAAGGGGGGGCAAGGGAAAGGGCCTTGCGGTGGAGAGAACCACGGCAAGCTCTAGTGGGGTGCATCGCCGCGATCTGGATCATCGAGCCTCCGAAAAGATCCGTTAGGTCGGGCACTGATCGTCATGTTGCGCCATTAGTCAGTCGTCCAATATGAGAGATCAACTACCACCTTCATGTCGAGCTTGTTTGTGTAGAGAGGACAAAAAGATACATGTCATTAGTATTGTTCGTAATTTATTTTAAGAGGTGTCTGTATTGGATCCTCCCCCTTTTTAAGGATATACTATTAGTTACATAATAATTTACGCATTTTTTTTGGTAATACGGTATGCAAAAAATGCGAGCTACTCTCGAAAAATCCTCTTCATGAATTAATTGATATTTGATAAAGAAGAATTCACATGCCATATGTATTTGTTCAAAAAAAAAACAGTCATGTGTAAAGGGTAATATTAAATATGTCTACTGTTTAATTATTTTGAACTAATAGTCTTTTTTGGTGCATATGTAGCAATAATTATTTAAGGGCAAGCGAACATGATGAAGAAGAAACATCAATTTTACAGCACAAGAAATAAAATAGGGATCAACGAAATCCTATTCTTGAACCATCGAATTATGAAAAACTAACTAACTTAGGTTATAGTCAATTTCATTACAACCTAGAGGCACATAAAGAACCGCCACATCCTTTAAAACGTCAAAAGAGGACTAAATATCCTCTAGAATGGGCTCTTATTCAACATCAAACAACCTAAGGACCACCTCAATCACATATGAAACATCCAATTCCACATCCAAGACTTGCCACCCTTTTCCCAAAAGCCACTCCAAGCCCTTTCTCACAGCCAAACATGACGTCAAATGAGGGGAGAAAACTCTTATTTGAAAATAAACTCTCGCTCCAAGGACTTCCCCAAGATAATTCCTGACCACCACACCCAAACTAATCCCTCATGGCGGAACCCAGACATCCACATTTAGTTTCAAACCTCCAATCGAGGGCGCATGCCATCTCAGAGCTATATCTCGGAGCTATCTTGCCACTTGAATCGCCTCACCCTTGGAGTTATGTTTTGACCAACGGTCCTTCAACTGCTTATCATCGCGGAATAGCAAACCTGAGTTATTGTTGTATTCATGTGCTATTTGTTGACAAATGTTGTGCCTAGTTTCGTTTTTCCTCTAAATGATTGGAGTAAGTTGTGTAACCAACAAGCAACTAGGCGTAAAGATTCTTTGTTTTTCCAACGCATCCTCAATCCTCCACATCGGACACATCCACTTCCAGCTAGGTCACCTCCAAATGCAGCTCGATCATCTCCAAGGCCACATGTGAATTCCACACGGTCACCTCCACCTCCAACACCATGGGTGAATTCACTATGACCGGTTACACAAGGGATTAGTATAGACCCCGTTAGTTGTGAAGGACGATAACCCTGAAGGGCCAGTCTCCGAAAGCTGTTCTCACAATATGTCTACAAACGGTAATTCAATGCTCATGCAAGAAGGAAATTTATTCCCTTGATATGACAGTGAATCTGTATAGGGTTTGGGGTTGAGGAATGGTGTTTGTGTTAGTCTTAGTGCCCGTAGTCCAATCCAAAATGTCCAAATGTTTATATCATCGTTAGCAATAAAATTAAAGTGGCTTTATATTACTTATGTGTTGGAGTAATATATCAATGTGTGATCTGATCTATGCCCACAATGCGAATAGAACCATAGATCGTGTAAGGACCGCTCCGGGTCAACGCCGGTCAAGCCGGCGGAAAACACGAAATGTTTTAAATCTTGGGCATCCACCTAAATAGACCTAAACTTGACCCCGAGAGTCATATCGGACCTAAGTTGACCCCGATATCGACCAAAATGAATTCTGGGTGACTCAGGGCAACTTTGTGACCAATTCGGGAAAAGTTGACTTTTTGCCGAAAAAGTCAACCGAACGACGTGCGGTCCGTTCGAGGCCCGAGCGGGGCCCAAAAATGTTAGTCGTCATCGTAGCGGTCTTAGTTGGGTCATTTCCTTGTACAACGCGAGATTTCATAAATATCTCGAAAAACGGACCAAGCAGGGCCCAAAACGTCCGATTTTGACAAATCTGACTGAAAATTATCTAAAAAGATATTTTGGTAAGTATTGAGACCCACCTTGCCAGATGTCAACTTGTTGGTGTGAGTGAATGAGAGATGACCTATTTACCCTTGACTTAAAAGCTAAAAGACAAAAAGGGAGAGACATGTGGGTCTTTTAATTCAAATTTGAATCTACAAAGGGGATAAAGAGAGGGGGATGGTCGGCCACACTAGAGAGAGAGAGAGAGAGAGAGAGAGAAAGCCAAGGAAGAAGAAGAAGAAGAAGAAGAAGAAGAAGAAGAAGAAGAAGAAGAAGAAGAAGAAGAAGAAGAAGAAGAGAAAGAGAAGAAGGGAGGCGATTTCTCGACGATCCAACCACGGGATCGTGTTGATTTTTGCATATTCGTGATCCTCTCAAGATTTGCTACGGTAGGCACTCCTTCTTTTCTCCATTTGACAAGTTTGATTTTGTGGGTTTAGGTAGAAATGGATGAAATATGGATGGATGAGAGTCTAAGGGTTGTTAGGAGTGTTTTGGGGGGAAATGGAGATTTTTCCGGCGACCGGAAGTTCGCCGGAGCTCCGGCTGGTCATCGGAGCTCCGGCCACCGTGTGGCATGACCGGTCATGGCTGGAGGGAGGGCCACGGAGCCGTGACCGTCCACAACGGTGGCGGTCCAGTCCGGCCACTCACGGCTCAAGTGTGGTCGTGGGGCCCACTTGGCCGGGGTTCGAGTTTGTCCTGTTCGGGTGGTCTTGGATGAACCCCGAGTTGATAATTCACACCCGGAATGAATTATGGAAGTAATTCGTGAGAATTCGGAAATTGTGGTTAGAAAATTTAAAGGTGGAATTAGAAAGCTCGGGCATAGGAAATTGATTCCGCCAATTGCGTTGGAACACATGAATTTAATTAGGAATTGTAGAAACAAAAATGGACATTTTCGGAGCCCCGAGGGACGTTTTCCCGATCCCGGGCAGATTCGCCAAGCCGGGCGAAATGGGCCATTCCGGGCCCATTTTGACAATGTCAAGTAATTGGGAAGTTTGGGAGTGATCGGTACTTGTCGGGGTTGCATTTGGGCGTTAATTTCATAAAAATCGAAGTTGGCTTGCGTATTATTAAGTGTGTTGTCTCGTCACTTTAGATTTTGCCACTGATCGCGGAAGGGGGGAGCTTTAGACGGTTTGTCGCGAGCACTTCTGGAGCTTACGTTTGGAGATTTGGATGGCATCACGAGGTACGGAAAATTAGCCAGATATCGGTTTGACTAGGGAAAGTTACTAGTAGAAATGCATGAGGGTACCTGGTTGTGCCGTAGGTTGATTATACTTGGCATGTTTGTAGAAAAGCATGAGGGCACCTGGTTGTGCCTGTAGGTTGGGTATACTCCATAAATTGTCGTGTTATACCTATTAGCGTGTGTTGTGCTTGTATGTTTGACTAGTTGTGCGCTAGGAGTGTTGAACCTGTGTGTGCATTGAACGACTCGTGTGAATTGATAGTTGGTAATTCCTTGGTATGTTAAATGCGATAATTGATAGTGTGTTGTGATAATTGATTGAGTGTTGGTAATCTATGTGGTGATGGGTGGTTGAGGTATGGCCCGCCTGTCGATTCGCCATCGACGAAGGGTGTCGTGGTTCCGCGATGAGGTGAGCCCACCTTCCGACTAGCAATCGGTAAAGTGTTGCGATTTGTGCCGCGAAGAAGTCGGCTTTCCTTTCCGATTGGCGGTCGGAAAAAGTATTGCGGGGCAACGCCAGGCCCAACCGGTTTGCTACCGGAAATTGTGCAGTGTGTGTGTTGATGTTGCATGGTATTTTTACTCGTATGCCGGTAGAGGTGTTGGTGTGTTTGACCGTTAGCCCGTGCGGCAGTTTGATATCATGCGTGAACTATAAATGTTTTCCCTAAATTTATGTTATTGTATTCCTGGTATTTTTACTCGTATGTCGTGGTCAGTCGGGTATGTATCCGTGGCGGTGAGCGAAATGCTCACCCCCCTGCTACTTTTCCTATAGGTATGGATCTTGAGTCTGACTAGGAGGACGTCTCGAAGCTTGAAGAGCTGGGGAGCGAGAGTCCGGGTTTCTGGGTTGTCTAGTGACGTACACACTTTGTTCTAGTTTGTTTTATTCGAACTTGAGTGTAAAACTCAGAGTGCACGTTTATTAGTTTTGTTTAATACTTGAATCGTGGATTTTAAATGTTGTCTCAATTGTTTAGTCATTTTAAATTTTCTTTTAAACTTGTTTTTCCGTTCACGTCCCAGGTTCGGTTATACCGGATTTGGAGTGTGACATATCGAGATAGATCACACTCAATGAGTCTCTAGTCAACAAAGCTTCACTAAAAGAGACTAGTATGAAAGATGGTTCTTTATGGCTTACGTTATGTTAGTCATTGGAATGAGATTCCGGAGTCTGATCATAGATATCATGTGGGACATGATATTGGACGACCCGCCCTGAATATGTGTCATAGATTAAGTCATGAACATATTCAATGTCGTAGTTTGTCATGTATCCTTAGACCAATGAGTCTTTGTGATCGCTATGTAGTCAACAATTGAGTTTGACCTGAGCCTGACGTTGCCCGTAACAGGGCTTCCATAACGGCCAGGATTGGCTTGGGGACGGGCTACATGAGTGACACGAAAGATGGCTAAGGGATTTATCCCTCATACTGACGTATGGAAAAATATCGGTTCTTGGCCGCTTGATCGAGAGTGACTGAAAGAATAGCATGGCCATGCACATGATACTGGGTATCATATATTCAGTCATCTCACATATCAAGGAACAGTGATTGAGAATAATAAGGATGACGGCTCTATGCCTTATCTCAATCAGGATATCGAAGATAAAAGGATAGTGACATAGACGACGGAAAGGTTAGAATCGACAGGGTCGATTCGTTATGCAGTGTCAGGCAATACTAAAGTCTCGTTAGTTGCCACTTAAATAGGATCAAGTAAAATGGGATTTTACGTTGATCTATTGACATGCATAAACCTAAGGGTCACACCGGAGGGTGTAACTCATTGACACATTTATGGAGAATGACCAAAAGGGAGTTGTCTCGGGACATGACCAAAACTGGGTTTTGGGTCATGTGCCCGTAAGTGAATAGGACTTTACGGATCGAGACAAGGGTTGGAGTCTTGGGATTGATCGTGTCGGATAATGTTGGACATTTCCATCATGGAAGGCTTGTAAGCGATGAGCGAATCACGGGACCTCGTTGGAAATGGCCACGGGCCATGTTCCAAGTGGCTCATGGAACTAATTAATCAAGTCTTGATTAATTAGTACTAAGTAACAATGACAAGGATTAAGGTGTTGGTGATTCACCACCTAACCCCGTCTTATCTAGCCATACTTTGTCCTATTTACACCTTACTTGTCACCATGTTTGTCTCATGCCTTTAGTTGGACAAGTATGAAGTTTGTTATGTTTAAGTCATCTTTTTTCAACATAACAAACACAAGACAAGAATAGAAAACACAACTTCTCTCCCTCTCTCCCTACAATTTCGGGTTTGGTAAGCTCTCGCCTCCATTTTTGTGTTCTTGAGTCCTCAAAGAGAAGAACTATGTGGCTTTGATTCCCATGTGGTTACGTAGGCGTCTTGGAGACTCAAGCCAATCATTCGTTAACCGGTGTTCTTGTTTTGGTAAGAAATAGTACTGAATTTTTCTCTTGTGAATCATTCTTTGTTAGTTGTTTCATGGTTTTAATCGTCTCTTTGTTTTCATTGATTTTCCGCTGCGAGTTGGTTCATCTTCAACCCTACCTCGAGACCCAACAATTTGGTCGTGGGTGTGGGTGTGGGTGTGGGTGTGGGGTTTTGGGATTTCATCCTCGCCATTTGTTCACAACTTCTTCCTCGTCATTTGTTGTTTGTTTCTCATAACTAAATCGAGGATTTAAAACATAACCATTATTCTTAAATACTTGTTGATGAAAGTTAATGTGATGTTATCTTTAAACGATAAGAAAAATGTTAATAAATAAGTAAACAACATTAACATCAACAAGTATTTAAGATGTAAGTATATATCATGAATGATTATTAGTAAATAATTAACTTTAGAAATAAAAATTATATATATAAGATATATTTTAATAATAATAGTAATGAATATATAAAACGATTAATAATAACTATTTAAGATAAAAAATATATAAAAATATGATCCGTGTTGCAAAATCCTCGCCTAGGTAGAGATTTTTACAATACTGACTTGATTTTTCCTAATCTGCCTTGAGCCGCCCGATTTGTTATAATCGGGTAGGTGTTATAAAAATTCCCGCCTATGAAGATTTTTTAAACACTAGCTGTTATTGTGGAAGATGAGATGGAGATGTTGGACAACATGAACGTTTACCATAAAGTACCAGATTTGGACTTCTTCGAACCAATACTAACTGGATCGTATATGTGGCTAAGAATTTACTGATTAATTGATAGAATCGGTTCAGGTGACCTAATGTGTACGATGAACCATCTGAGTTAAAGTTATAAATTATACATGTATAGTTTAGATGAGTTCGATACAGACGAGATATAATGATTATGGATTAGATTTGATTAGGTTAGATGATTAAGGATTAGATTAAATGATTACGTTTCTAAATATTTTCTTTATTTAGTTGTTTTTAACAATTTATTAAAGGGTGGTAGAATGGTAATTTTCCCTTTAAAATTCGTAGATTCAAATGGATAAAAGAAAATCGTCATTTCACTTTCTATTTAACTGACACATGGTGTCATATAACTAACAGACCTAGAATAAGAGGAGTTCTTCTAGTTTTCCTTTTCTTAATTTCACGAATGAAACTAGTTCAATTATTTGGCTTTATTTAAACGTAAATGTAACCAATAATTTTTTAAATAAAATACAAGGATATGTGCTTTGCACATGATCATTTTCCGTCCATTTTTAGACGGAATGTTAACGTTAGGTACTAAACTATTGGTAAATGTTTTGTCAAGGGATTATATTGTACATGGTATCATTTTCAAAATAAATGTTTGGCAGGATATTATATTAAAATTTTCTTTTTCACTTATTATATAATATCTTTAAATGATATTGTTTGTAGTTTTTTCCAGAAACGCATGTATATTTTATATGATGTGTAGTCATGAAATTTAAAGCGGTTAGTTCGATTAATAATCTAACCGAATCAAAATAATTTTAGTTAATTCGATTATGTTAGTAAAATGAAAAAAAAAATCAATTACGTCAGTACAATTTGATAATCGATAAATTTTTTTAGGTTATAAAAACCAATAATAACCGAACACCCATCCCTAACCACTGTGGTATCCATCCCGAACTTGTAAGGTACATCCCTGGTATTCCTAACCCAGTTTCAGGCGAGCCCCAATTGTCCCCTCAGTGTCCTCCTTACTCATGTCGGACCATGCCTCCGCCGCCATGAACCACTCGCCCCAACATATGGCATGTCTGATCTCCCCAACACCAGGCGTGTCACGCCCCAATTTCAGTAAACCGAACTCGGGACGCGAACGTTTTGAAACAATAAACCAATTGAAAATCTTTTACATAAATCACTTTAAAATCACCCTTTGTTCACCAAAATAATATTTACAACTCAAAATAAGTCCCAACAAGTGGACAAAACAAGGTATCTGTCACTAGACTCAAAAGTAAAACCCAGAATCCCGCTCCTAGCTCTTCAAGCTTCAGAAGCTCACCTAGTCCAACCTGCAACCGGTACCTGTAGGAAAAGCAGCTAGGGGTGAGCGTTCGCTCACCACCACGGATAACAAACTGACTACGGCATAATTAGCAGACAATGTCGGTAACACCAACAACAAACTCAACATCGGGGAACACTATCCCCAACCCAAGTACTCCGACTAACACACACACTGACTCAACACTCTGACACGTAAAGCAGACCCAACACCACGATCACGACCTCTTCCAAGGACTCAAAAGACCACCACGCAACACCCAAGATCACAAAGAATCGCACACCAAACAAGATCACAAAGGATCGCATACTAGCTGCTCAGTAACCTCCCTCACTCACGCGCTTTGCCGAACCACTCAGGCCAGGCGGTCGACCTGCCTCAGTAACCTCTCTCACTCGCGCGCTTTGCCGAACCAATCAAGCAAGCGGTCGACCTGTCTTAGTAACCTCTCTCACTCTCGCGCTTTGCCGAACCACTCAGGCCAGGCGGTCGACCTGTCTCAGTAACCTCTCTCACTCACACGCTTCCCCGACACAAAGTCGGGCCAGGCGGTCGACCTGTCTCAGTAACCTCTCTCACTCAGGTAACCACAATTACAATCACAAGCAAGTTCAACAAACAGCAACAACACAGGTTCAACACTCCACAGGCACTCATGGCCACACAAGACACCAACAGTAAAACATGGACTCAACAGCCCCACGGGCACTCACGGCCTCCCAAGACACACCAATAGTAACTCACGAGCTCAACAACCCCACGGGCACTCACGGCCTCCCAAGACACACCAACAGTAACTCACGGGCTCAACAACCCCACGGGAACTGACGACCTCCCAAGACACACCAATAGTAACTCACGGGCTCAACAACCCCACGGGCACTCACGGCCTCCCAAGACACACCAACAGTAACTCACGGGCTCAACAACCCCACGGGCACTCACGGCTTCCCAAGATAGACCAAACAGTAAATCACGGGCTCAACAACCCCACGGGCACTCATGGCCACCCAGGACACACCCACGGTTAAGACACGGGTTCAACAACCCAACGGCACTCACGACCACCCAAGACACCAACAATAAAGTAACATGGGTTCAACAACCCAACGGGCACTCATGGCCTCCCAAGACACCAACAATAAAGTAACACGGGTTCAACAACCCAACGGCACTCACGGCCACCCAAGACACCAACAATAAAGTAACACGGGTTCAACAACCCAACGGGCACTCATGGCCTCCCAAGGCACCAACAATAAAGTAACACGGGTTCAACAACCCAACGGGCACTCATGGCCTCCCAAGACACCAACAATAATGTAACAATCAACCTCCGGGCATAATAGTGCCTCCAGCAGTTCTAATATCAACAGTTTCACAATCAACCTCCGGGCATGGTCATATGCCTCCAGTATTCCTAATGTCGATAAGTTCACAGCTCCTACAACACTACTAAGCGTCACATGCTTTTCTAATATTCACTACGTTCCCGTATCATGCTTTTCTAATATTCGATAAACCTACTTAACCCACGACACCCCGGTGTCACATGCAATTCTACTGTTAACTTTCCCTAGTCAGGGCCGAGATCCGGCTATTTTTCCCTACCTCGTAAATGTTCTCCAAAAGTGCCCAAATAAGCCCCGGCGTGATCTCAGTCACTCGCCTAGCTTTCCTTTGCCTCGGTCCGCATCACGATCTAAAAGAACACAAATTTAAGGCACTCTTAAACTCGCAGGAATAAACTGAAATTCGATAAACTTAACGCCCAAACTTAACCCCGACAATGTCGATCACTCCCAAACTTCCCAATTACTCGACATTGTCGATAAAGGACCCGTAAAGGCCCGATTCGCCCGACATGGCGAATCTGCCTGGGTTTTGGAAACGCCCTTCCGGGGCTCCGAAAATTCCCGTTTTCGTTTCTACGGTCTTAGAATAATTCAAGGGTACCTAGGCACTCGACGGAATCGAATTCCGACTTCCGAGTCAATTAATTAACGTTTAAAGTTTCTGAACCCGATAATTACAACTTTCGAATTTTAATTCCAAATTTCGATTCGGTTGTGGATAAATGGTCCGGGGAACGTTCTAAACCACCTGAACACGAAAACCAGATACCCGAGCAAGTTGGCCCCACACGGCCACAATAGGAAAATTTCCTTTTCGCCCCAAAATGTTCCTAACGAACCCCACTCCTAATACAACCCTAAAATACTAGTTTTAAACCAAAACCTAAATTTCAAACTTAACAAAACGAAAAAAAAGTTAGATGCTCACCGTAGAGAACGTCGAGGAGAGTTCGATTCTCCTAACTTTCAGACGATCCAAGGGCTAGATGAACGAGAAACGTCACAACTTCCCCAACCTCTTCTCTTTTTCTCTCTTCCTTCTCTCTTCTTTTCTCTCTCTAAAAACACCCCTTTTTCTCTTTTTTGATTGAAATGGCCGAACCCCCCTTATTGCTTCCCTTTTGTTTTGTTTCAAAAAGTAATAAAATAATACTTAAAAAGCAAACTAACCCTCAAGTAGTCATGTCTTGTTTTGTCCAACAAACCTAACACCACCACATTGGTGACATGTGGCAAGTGGGTCCCATCCCTTTTTGAAGATATCTTCTAAATATTTTCCAATCAGATTCGCGAAATTCGGACGTTTCGGGCCCCGAACGGGCACTTTTTCCAAGAAATTACGAAACTTCACGGGCTACAAGGAAACAGCTCAACTAAGACCGCTGCGACGACGGCTAAGCTTTTTGGATCCAAAACGGTCCTCGAATGGACCAAAACGTCGCTCGGTTGACTTTTCTAGCGAAAAGTCAACATTTCCCAAATTGGTCAGAAAGTTGCCCTTAGTCCCCAGGAACTCACTTTGGTCGATATCGGGGTCAACTTACGTCCGGTATGACCCTCGGAGTCAATTTTAGGTTTAATTAAGTGCCTGACCAAAATTTTTAAATTTTCCTGTTTTTTGCAGGTTTGACTGGCGTTGACCGGGAGTGGTTATTACAAGGCGTCCTCCAATACTCTGACCCGAGAACTCCTCCACCGAAAGAGACTCGATCCTGCCTTCCGAGGCATGCTCCTTGGAGAGTACCATGGTGCTCGTCCTCGGGAACCATCCCCAGTACCCGCCGTCGCCATGCACGACCACGGTCGGCCCTAGGACACTCGGGTGCACTGACTCCGCCCCCATACCAGGACGGATCTACACGCCTGGCACCGTCGAAGAAACCCTTGCTCCTCACGGCCTCGACTCCATCGTCGCCGTCCAACGCACTATTCCCTAACAAGCCCCCATCAGGAGCCCTTATCTGACCCCCGACCACCCGAAACAAGGCAAAGCTTACGAAGAGCCGGCCCTTGTTGTGAAAAATATTTCCACCCCGTCTACACCCAATAAGTGGCAACCCTGTACAAGAAGAGGAAAGGGAGGAGTCGTACCTGTTGATGTGGTCGCTATCGTCGTCAAAGGAGAAGAGGAATTCATTTTTGTTACAAACCCTAGTACGAGTATTTTTTTTTGTTCATTAATTTAATGAAAAACATATTAATTAATTGTTAATTGATGATGGCATACATTCTGGACATGTAGGAGCATGCCCTAGCTAGCATAAGGTTCTTGAAAACACCGAGAAGAACATATTCTTGGGCAGCTTCCTTTGTCTAGCAGAAAATATAAAATATCTAGGAAAGATTTTAAAAAGAAGGAGAATCTAATCATAAAGTTAAACCTAAAAAGGGACAAGAGCAAGGACAGTGTATAATCCAATTGTAGTTCAAAAGACATGACCCTACAATGTCTTATGATGTGGACTTGTTGCTAATATACCAGTGATGTTCTATTAAGATCCCATTTAATTATGGCTGTCGAGAAAATGCCGTGGATGTGCTCCACCATGTTAAAGGGGTCGTTGTGGGGTTATGGAGATAAATAATTAAGAGATAGTGAAAGTGTGGACTCTTGACTCTACCTTGTAGGGATAAAATAATTTGGTTTATTTGAAATGTGATTACAAATGGAACTAAGAGCATTTTTTGGTTCTTGACAAAATTGTTAGTTGTTTGGGTTGTTTGTTCGGATAAAAAAATATTAAATCTATTCTTTCTTTTATCAATCAACACGAACAGTCAACAACGTCGAGTAGTATTTTTTTTGTTGGTTGTTCATTGTTGAAATAAATTTATATTTTATCCAACAACTCACACTAATACCTCTTCTAATTTTTGACGTTCATACGGAAATGTATCTTTTATAACAACTCATATCGAGATCGAGATAACTAGAATGAAATACAAAAGAAAATAACTTTTCATTGAAAATAATTTAAATTGTAATATTGAGATCGAAATAACTAGAATGAAATACAATTATGTGTCGCCAAATTTATTCCAAATGTGTTTGATGAAGTCTTCTTTTAATGCATTATGAGCATGTTGATTGTAAGAACCGCCCCCGGTCGATCCCGGTCGAACCGGTGATTTTTTGGCGAAAGTTGACCTTCGACCGGAAAAGTCAACCGATGACTTCGGGAGTCATTCGGGACCTTTCCGGGACCCAAAAAGCTTAGCCGTCGTCACGGTTAGCTTTGTTGGGTCGTTTCCTTTCAAATGTCTGTCTTTGCGGAAAAGTCAAACTCGGGTCAAACTAAGGCTAATTAACGACTAAACCTATTTAAATTAAAGGTGCTGGAATTTATTAAGGGTAAGGTGGCCCCCACTAGGCCACTTGTCCATAGTGGCTTGGAGGAGAAGAAATAGGTCTCTAATGACCCATTTACCCTCATGTGTGCCAAAATAGAAGAAGGAAGACTATAGGGCATTTTAGACTTTTCTCCCTTAGGTTTAAGACCCCATTTTGGGCCACTTTTCAGCCATACTCTTTGTGTTGGCCGAAAATCACAAGCAAAGTGGAAAAAGGGAAGGTTTTTGGTGGATTTCTTCTCAAATCATCTCCAAATTCACTCAATCTTCATCCCCTTTCCATTCTCAAGGTAAGTAACCTCTTAAATCCTACTTTCAATCTACATGGAGTTATGGGTTTTCATTGAAATTGCATGAACTTGTTGGGTTGGTAGATGGTTGTTTTGATGAAGATTAGTGAAGATTTGGGTTAGAAATCTTTTGATTGTTGATGTTTGGAGGAAACCCATTATGAGTGTTGAAGTTTGAGGGCTTTGATGACTGATTTTGGAGTTTGATGAGGTTAGAAATGGAGTTTTTGAAGTAGTTTTTCATGGAAACGAAGTTGGGGTAGAAGGAGTTTGGGTCTGCCCAGATTTGGCACGGAAAGGGCCTTTGGCCGGCCCTCTGAGCGGCACGGTCCGTGCCTGGTACCGGCCCTCTGAGCGGTACAGTCCGGGCTTGGTACCGGCCTTCTGAGGGGCACGGTCTGGGCTTGGTATCGGCCCTCTGAGGGGCACGGTCCGGGTCCCAGACCGGCCCTCAGAGAGGCACGGTCCAGGCCTGGTGCCGGGACTCTAAGGGACACGGTCTGGGCCTGGTGCCGGGCCTCTAAGGTGCACGATCCGGGCCGGGTGCTGGATATGTGGGCTGCCCGAAGTGGGCCTTGTTAGGGCCCAAATTTACCTTTTGGCCCAAGTTTTATCGTTATGGGAAATTTAGGTATTTCACTTTAAAACCAACCTTGAACGTTTATTAATTCTCGTATTAGTTTATGATTCTAGACTTTATTCTCGAGTTCGGAGGAGGAGACTACTAGGCGCTCGTTGACTAAACGTTTGGAAGGCACTTGAGGTAGGGAAGAGTAGTAATTACCGCTTTTAATTAAAGAATGTTAATAGTATGCATATAGGACGCTAATTTTTTTTGATAAGCTCGAAAATTTTATTAAACTGATTCCAAGGAAGAATCAGAGAGCCCTGAATCATGAAGAAACATAGCAGCAACCAACGATAACAAAGGGGTTCCAGCAAAGGGAGCCAAAGGCTAAACCTTGTCTAAAAGAAAAACAAGGAGCAAACTAGAAAAAGAAAAGAAACCCCATCAACGAAGAGTCGACATATTCTTCTTCTTGGCAGCCAAATCACGAATTGCAGTCCATGCATCAGTACCCTGAGACGAAGCTGCGACTTGAATTGTGCCTTTGCCGATTTGCTCAACCTGTTTCCCAATATCAACGGTCGAACATATCTTTCCCGGTCATATATATTTTGTTTACACGGCAAAGTGTAAAAGTTTGTTAGATGCTTAGGAGGACGACTCACCCGCTTCTTGACTAGAGCGTCCTTCCACGGGGAATGTTCCTGCTGTGGAGGTTGTCCTCCAATCGCACCAAAAAAAGGCTGGACTTGAGTGAGCCCAGACACAAGCCCACCTGACACCACAACCGGTCCAGAACCAACTGCATTGTTTTCAGGCCCAGCAGCTTCAGCATCATCGCTGATAATTTCAACACGATCCCTACTCAATACCCCGTCATCGTCGGAGTCAACCATCGCGATTTCCATGGGCGAAATCGTATCATGATCATCACGCTGAACAGGATCGAATCCCATAGGAATTGAATCCGCTTTAACGTCGGCAACCAGAGTAGTTGAAACGGCGACATCATCCGCAATCTCGACAACATCCGACGAGTCCCCGGACTGACCTACCCCTTCGTCCTCCTCAGTACCTTTCTCCTCCTCCGAAACGAGCTCGATATTCTGGTTTGAGTGCAGCTCCATAACTGGCCGGCGATCCACACTGTGAACGAGCTTCTCCGACGAGTCTCGCACACCCAACACCGCCCCACCAGATACCTGCGTCTTCAGAGAGCCCAGAACTAAAGGCAAACCTTGGACAGAGCACCCCCTTGGCATACCAGAATCCGTCGCCGGAGCTGTTGATGTCTGACGATGCCAAGCCGTGGCAACAAATAACACGTACCCGTCCACTTTAAACCCGTTCAAAACCTCAACTGCCTTAGCCGCTGCACCCTCTGAATCAAAGCGAACAAAACCAAAGTATCGACGACTTCGGCTCGGACGCTTGGGAACTTTAACGAAAACAATATTACCGAATGGACTGAAGACATTACGAGTCCATTCTTCTGACGCTTCGAAAGGCAAACCATTAACAAAAACCTCATCCTTTTGTTCTATGAATTTACCGTTCCTCCTAGGCCTACGACGAACCTGTGGAGCAACGACCGCCTGTGTCTCGGTACGAGTTCTTCTTGATTCCGTCTCATCCGATCGTGGAGCAACAAGTGCTGCAACAGATGTTGCAACTCGAACAGAAGCATTGGCAACATGATCAGAAGCAGTGACAATAGGAGATGTTGCAACCCGAACAGAAGCATTGGCAACAGGATCAGAAGCAGTGACAATAGGAGAAGCTGCAACCCGAGTAGAACCCCCACCGGACGATCGCCTCCTCCTCCGTTTGGTATTTCGACCAAAAACTACGTTCTCCTTTGTCGAAACTTTCCGGTTGGAAGCATACCGCGAACCGTCCGAAATCGTTAACACGCGATTCAACACTATCACGACCGATCCTAAAACAACAGTGACCTCCGCCAGCAACCCATGGGTGGAAACATTGGTTCTCCGGCGAAGACGTGGTGTCGAGAGAGAAGGCATGACAACCCACCAATCTAAAACTTGCAGAAGCTAGAAAAGGTGTACCTGTATCTCGATCTTCAACTAAGATGAACCAATCCTTGAACAACAACCTCTTCTCCAGGTGTTGCAATGGCAATAAGTTCCTTAACAGCTATGTCAATAGCATTTATACAACACCAGAAGCGGAGTCCAGTATTGATGTATATGTTGCTGAATGCCTAAATCAGAAACACACCTGTGAACTCCGGCGATGAAACCTGCAAAGCACACCAGACAACCCCAACCGCGCACGCCGTACCACAGCCAGCGTCAACAACCACAGACTAACACCTGACGCACAACTCACGCCAACAGGCCGGAGAGAGGCCGTGAAAGGCATACGGCCGGAGACTAAATTAGGCGCGACGAACCCAACGTCCAAACCCCCGCTGTGAAACACGGCGACTCCAACACCTCGATCAGAAACCGATCTACGGATTGGAACGTGAGGAGACGCTTCGACGTTGGCCTGAAGCACGCCGACGAAGCCGAAGATGGGGGCGCGTGAGAGAGCGTGTTCCCCTAGGGCCGGCTCTTATCGCTTTTTGCATATAGGACGTTAATAACCAGTAAAGTCTTAGTTTGCATATAGGATGTGATTAACTAGAATAACCACTTTCAATTTTGGGAATTGTCGTGCTGTAGAATCACATGTGGCCATGTCGGCCTTAGGATTGTGTGTTGATTATGTTTGATTGTGGTTAATCGTCCTTGAATGTCGATGTATAGTAAACTCTTTGGTTAATTTAAGAATCATATTATGTCATATGAATTATGATGAATGCAAAATGAATGTTGTTTCGTGATATGATTGGTTGAATGAATGAGATGAATGTGATATGAATATTGTCTTGTGATATGATCGAGTGAGTGATAGACCGATACTGTGTGCTTGGTAAGTTGTGACGATAGACTTCGTTGGTATGATAAGTTCGGTGTAGTGTGTTTTGTGTGGTATTGTGTGGTGTGACTTGTACCCCAAGCGAAGAGAAGATACCCGACCGAGGTGTGTGTCGGTCCGGTATGTATGTGATGATATTTACCCCGATGTGCGTTCCGGGAAGACATCTAGGCCGATGTGCGTTTCCGGTATGATGTATTGTTGCTTACCCCGATGTTGTGTGTCCGGGAAGACATCTAGACCGATGGACATTCCGGTATGATGTAGTGTTTCACCCCGATGTTGTGTGTCCGGGAAGACATCTAGACCGATAGACATTCTGGTATGATGTAGTGTTTCACCCTGATGTTGTGTGTCCGGGAAGACATCTAGACCGATGGACATTCCGGTATGATGTAGCGTTTCACCCCGATGTTGTGTGTCTGGGAAGACATCTAGACCGATGAGTATTCCGGTATGATATATTTGCTTCACCCCGATGTTGTGTGTCCGGGAAGACATTTACACCGAGGGTATATTCTGGTATGATGTATTTGTTGAGTTGTGCGTAGTGATCGGATTGTCATGGGTATTTATCTTATGTTGTGTGTTATCGAATCTGAGTAACGTTCGTAGTGGTCTTAGCAGTATAATGTCCCGTTGCTCGTTTGTTTATCAAATTTGGTGCTATTATCGATATTGTTGTGTTCCAGCCGATTTCTATTTACGTTATTAGTTTTAGTAAGAGTTACTGTTTGAGTATTTCTGGGAACGGAGCGGGAGTCCATTCTCTTTACTACTTTTTCCTACTGAGCAAAAGCTCACCCCCTCTGTTTTTACTGTTTTACAGGTTTCGATGGTGAGTCGGTGTAGAGGACGTCTCAGAGCTCGGTAGCTCATCGAGAGTCCGGGGGTTTATATTCTAGTAGCGACGTACTTCCTGTTTTTGAACTAAACTGTATTTTATTTATCTGTATTGGAGCGTTGACTCTCAGTATTTTACTGTTGATTTGGAACTATTTTTCGGAGTTATAATGGTTTTTGATTATGAACTACTTGGGATTTTAAGTTATTCAATTTATTTTTATTATTGTTTTTATTTTATTTTAGTTCACACCTCGAGTTCGGCCAAACCATCATTTGAGTGTTTGCTACTATGATATTAGGCGAGACGAAGCTGCCTCTCGTGAATGTTGGTTCGCTAGGCCCACCCTCATCTATTGGTTCAACGTAGCCATCATATGTATGACGTTTTTCCTCGACAATCATATTTTGCATGATAACACATGCATTCAGGACTAAACTGAGGGAAGAATGCATCCACATTCGACTCGGTCGAGTGATAATGTGAAACCGAGATTGAAGGGCCCCAAATGCTCGTTCCACATTCTTTCAGCTTGTGTTGGTCTACGTTAGTTGATACGTCGGCCCAAAGATAGTAATAACTCCCCTGCAAAAGTTGACCACACACTCCATAACCGTGCTCTCGTCAATTTTTAGGTACTCGCCCAGGCCATTGGCTGCAATTCCATAACACAATTGCCTAATGGCGCAATACATTTTTCATGCGGAGATAACGATACCTAATCGCAAGCGTCGTATCGTTGCCTGAAGTACGCATCGTAATCCTCCAACTCACGGAGAATGCGGATGAACAAATCTTTTGGCATTCGGAAACGAAGAAAAAATACACCTCCTTGTACACATGGTTCCTATTGAAGTAGTCACGCATTAAAGGTTCGTTCATAACTTCCCAGTCTCGCTTGATGTAATTTTTCTTCCGTTGTTATACTGCGACCATGGCTTCGTCTAAAAAAGTTTGAACGACCCCACTGGACATACAATCTTGGAGTGCTTCTTCCAACATTTGCTCAAGCCTTTGCTCGTTGGCAGCAGAATTGTTCACCATTTCGATCACAAAATAGAGAAAATAAGGTTTCAAAGTTGGGAGGAATTCGTAATGAAGAATGTGAAATTTTTGGATGAAAAACACATGAATTTATACACAATTTGAATGAAATTAGCCAGCAATTTTGTATTCTTCAAAATAAAAAACTTGTTTTTTCAAAAGTCGATCATTGGTCAACAAGGAAGTACATGTTGACGCCGGCGCATGCTGCTGGCGTTATCCTCACCAACGGCTCTTTCTACCGTCACCTAAACGTTAACGAACCGTAAACAAATCATCTACGAACCGCTACCGTTTCATCTTTATCAGGATGAACCGTCAACAAACCGCCGACGACTAAAATGTTCTAAGTATCGCGCCCGTGACCAAACAAAAATTCAAAAAAAAATATAATGAGATGTTGAATTCCTTGACCAGATCAGGAATTGTCCAATTCGAATGATTTTGTTCCATATGTGTTGAACCCTGCACGAGCTGTGCTAGAGAATGTACTCGAATCATCTCTGTATTCTTTTCTTATGCACTGTGCTTGAATATTGATGCAATACATTACATGTAGTGGGTACGATCTTCACAATCTTATCCAGACTCAATACAATAATGTTGTGAAGACCCCTTTTTCGATTTTCGTTGTAACTTTCCTTGTCTCTTGTTTGTTTTTTAGATTCCATTTTCTTTTAATTTAATTTTCTCTCCTTTTTCCTATTTATAAAGATTCATCACACAACTACTACGAAAGAGGGAGAAGAAAAAAAATCAATATTTCCATTCGGTGCTTGCTCTCCTCTGTCACTGGAAAATCTTGTTTGTTTCTCGAGAAATAAGTTCTCGGGAAAATATTATGGCAGCTGATCAGAACCAGCCTAGCTCCACAGGTCAAGCATGGTGAGCCTAAATTACAAAAAAAATCTATTTTTGGTGCCCAGACGTCTAAATTGATTTTGATTGTCGTTTATTCAGGTTCTGCACCACTGGCTTGCCCAGTGACATTGTTGTCCAGGTCGTGGACATGACCTTCCATCTCCACAAGGTTCAACTCCTTCTCTCTCTCTGTTCATACCCATTACTGGTTCTGATTCTATTCTGTTACAGTTTCCGCTAATGTCCAAAAGTCGGAAGCTTCATCGACTCATCGCGGACTATGAAACAACAATTCCCGCCAAGGAATCGACGGAAGACGATGGCGCTGGGATCGAGGAAGTGGAGCCGTGCCACGTATCGCTCCCGGATTTCCCGGGTGGATCCCAGGCGTTCGAGATGGCGGCCAAATTCTGCTACGGCGTCAACATGGACTTCACCGCCTTGAACGCGGCTCCGCTGCGCTGCGCCGGCGAGTTTCTCGAGATGACCGATGATTATTGCGAGGGCAATCTCGTCTCCAGGACGGAGAAATTCCTCTCCGAGTCTGTTCTCAAGAGCCTCGAGGAATCGATAAAAGCCCTCAAATCGTGCGAGCGATTGATGCCTCTCGCGGAGACTCTAGGCATTGCTCAGCGCTGCATCGATTCCATCGCCTCATCCGCTGATCCGGCGCTCTCCGGGTTAGAAACCGGTGGCCGGAGAAAGGGCTCCTTGTTTGAAGGTATAGCGCATTTGAGCTTACCGTTGTTCGAGCGGTTGATTCTAGCGATGAGAGCTGGAGATCTGAGTCCAGAGATTGTCGAGACTTGTTTAATGTGTTACGCGAAGAAGCACATTCCAGGTGTTCTCAGGTCCAGCCGGAAGCTATCGTCGTCTTCCTCCATAGCTTCAGAGAGCGAGCAGCGGGAGCTATTGGAAACTATAATTACCAATCTGCCATTGCAGAAAAGCTCGAGGTCCACAAAAATTCTGTTTGGTTTGCTGAGGACGGCGAATATACTGAAGGCAGGGGAACCCTACAAGGCCGCTCTGGAGAAGAAGATAGGATCGCTGCTTGATGAAGCCACGCTCGACGATCTCCTGATCCCGAGCTACTCGTACCTCAATGAAACTCTATACGATGTCGATTGCGTCGAGAGGATCTTAGGTTACTTCTTGGAGGAGACGAGAGATGGCGGTGAGAATGAAGCCAGCTCTCAGTCACTGACTCGAGTCGGAAAATTAATTGACGGTTACCTTTCCGAGATAGCTTCGGACACGAATCTGAAATCCGAAAAGTTTTACAGTCTTGCAATTGCTCTACCAGAAGAAGCCAGAATCTTCGACGACGGTCTCTACAGATCCGTGGACGTTTATCTCAAAGTAGGAATCCTCAAATTGATTCCAAATTCCAATTCCGTTATTAAGTGCGATCGTTGACGGTCAAATTTTCTGTTACGAGCAGGCGCATCCGTGGATTTCGGAAGCAGAGCGCGAGAGGATTAGCGGCGCACTGGACTGCCAGAAGCTGACGCTGGAAGCGTGCACGCACGCGGCGCAGAACGAGCGGCTTCCGCTGCGGGCGGTGGTTCAGGTCCTCTTCTTCGAGCAGCTGCAGCTCCGGCACGCCATCGCCGCGGAGACGGTGAGGCCTTCCGTGGTGGAGGAGGAGAGCACGATGACGTGGAGGGCGGCTGCGAGGGAGAATGAGGTGCTGCGGCTGGACATGGACAGCATGAGGACGCGGGTGAAAGAGCTGGAGAGGGAGTGTTTGACGATGAAGAAGGTGGTGGAGGGGATTGAGAAGGCGGGACCAAAGAGAGGGTGGAGGGGGTCGCTAGGCAGGAAGTTGGGTTGCAAGTTGAAGACGCAGGTGTGCGATTCGCAGGAGGCGGCAGTGGTGGATACTCGGGGAGGACGATACCACCATCACCAATCATAGCATCCATGGAGTAGTTGTGGGTACTCTTGTAATTTTCCAAGAAATCGTTATTCGGTAAAACTAGTTCTCAATAGAAACCTCTTGTCTTGTTGTCTCGTGTCCGGTAGTGGTTTTGGGCGATATGTGATGATTATGCCTCTCACTTACACTAGACAACACTTATGACATATGATTATGTTTTTCAAATAGCATATTTGGTAAAAGCTTTGGTGCAAAGTGCACCTCGAGCGGGTCGTTGCAGGCGCTGGCACGACGAACTGGCACGACTGATCGTGTCAAAGAGTCTTGTCGGGGGGCGTGTCAGTCGGTCGTTGCAGAATCCTGCAACAACACATCGCGTCGTCTCAGCCTCAACGGCTAGTCGGCAACCCAGTGACAAGCCGACACGTGCCGGCCACGATTAAAAAAAACTACACTTTTCTATAAATTCATATTCACCCCAAGCAAAAATTCACTCCCTCACTAGTTTCAAGCTCCCTTTCCTCTATTCCTCTCCAAATTCTCTCGTTTTTTATCCTAGTTGTGTATTTTTTTTCGGTGGAGAATTTTCCAACGGTAGGGGAAATGAAGCAAATGACTCCCAAACAAATAGACGAAGCGATGAGTAGGCTTGTTGCGACAACAGTAAAAACAATTCGCGATAAATTGATGTCAGGGATACTGCCAAGGGCTCGGGATGATGATGAGGCCGAGGGCTCAGGGTCGGCGCCGCGACCAAAGTGGAGAGTGATTGAGCGCAATCGAGAAGATGCACACGAAGGGTTGATCTGTGACTACTTCTCGTCTAGACCGGTGTATAGCGGCCAACAGTTTCGGCGACATTTCCGGATGTCGAGGGAAATGTTCATACATATCATGAATGGTTTGAGTGACCGGTACGCCTACTTCCGTAACCAAAATGATGCTACTGGGAGGCCCTCTTTCTCTCCACACCAGAAGTGCATGGTAGCACTTCGTCAGCTCTGTTATGGAGGTCCTGCGGATGCTTGCGACGAGTATTTGCGAATGTCGGAGAGCACTTCGTTGGATTGCCTCAAGAAGTTTTGCTTGGGCGTCATCAAGGTTTATGGGCGGACATATCTACGACGCCCGACCGTGGAAGATACAAGACGTTTGTTGCGACTCAACGAAGAGTGCGGCTTCCCACAGATGATATTGAGTCTGGACTGCATGCATTGGGATTGGAAGAACTGTCATGTGGTGTCACGCCCTAAATCCGGTTTTGGCCGGACTCGAGACGTGACCTGAGTTGAAATAAATAGAAATCATAAATGATAGATAAAAGCTCCAAAATCTCATACAAGCTCCATCAAAATCGACATATAAGTAAATAGTTTAAAAGCCTTGTGAGTCACAGCTCAACATAAATAGTCAAATAAAGGGTGTTCAATACATGAGACCAACATAACCCTATTAAAACCCAAAGAAGTCCAAAAGCTCCCGAGCCTCGACCTCCCTAGACATCTGGTACGCCTGTAAAACAGTTAGAAATCAAAGGGGATGAGCTTACGCTCAGTAGGAAAAACCTTAATAACTCAACCCTTAAGTCAAATATAAACTGCTTACAAATGTAACTCGAACAACAATGCAATAAGATAAATAAGAAGTAATAAGGAAAAGGAAACGATTACAACTACGCAGTAGTATCAAGGTAACCATAACATAAAGAAATTCATAATAAATAATTTAAAGCCTCAATAAGAGTAAACTGGGAAATAACAGTATCTTGCCAACCACTTGCTTTCTCAAGCCTCCGATCAATAAGTAACCAGAATCAATATCCCGCAGGATCTGCCGAGCCATAGGCTCCTCTCGTCACTCAATATCCTGTAGGATCTGCCGAGCCGTAGCTCCTCACATCACTCAATATCCCGTAGGATCTGCCGAGCCGTAGCTCCTCACATCACTCAATATCCCGTAGGATCTGCCGAGCCGTAGCTCCTCACATCACTCAATATCCCGTAGGATCTGCCGAGCCGTAGCTCCTCACATCACTCAATATCCCGTAGGATCTACCGAGCCGTAGCTCCTCACATCACTCAATATCCCATAGGATCTGCCGAGCCGTAGCTCCTCACATCACTCAATAACCACGGTATCTGTCCAACTCCAACCATCACAACGGCACCGGATTACCCCCCCCCCCGGTGTAGTACCAAACCGAGCAATTAACAAGCATGCAAACAAGCATACATACGTACATGCAAGAATAAGAATAAAAGAACGAGCATAAACATTCATCCATCAATCAACACTCATCGAAACACACTTTCACCACAACACACAAAGACGTTCACTTAATCCTCAATCTTAGCAGTACACACGTTCATCAATACAGGCCACACGGGATTCATACCCACAATTACCCTTACCGTCATACTTACCTGTCACGAACCATCGGTACATCGATCACCTGATTGTACCCCTTGGCACAACCAGTCATACTCGATCATCCGTTCAATCAACAATTATATCAACATAAATACTAAATCAACTAAGTATACATTCAACCAATCAATCATCAAGTGAACAAACCAATTAGCATTCAATCATACGAGCTAATCTAGTTTCATTAGACTCTTAAGTTAACCGAGAAATTAGCAACCAAGCATGTGAACCTACCACACAACTAATCCGAGAGTTCAACATAGCTTCTCTACCAGTATCGAATACGAGTTACACTAGTTAACCTCATCCTAAGCATGCATTTTAGACATTCCGGTTATTAATAATTGAAAGACGATTATTATTGTTATTCGCATCCTATATGTCATTCTAGTACCTTTCCGATTTTATTAACCTAACATGCATATTAAGCGTTAATTAAGAAATTAAGACTTTCCCTACCTCGTGGTCTTCCTCTAAAACTCTGTTGTCAAACTCAGTAACCTCTTCTCCGTTCTTCACACGGGTTCTGGCGTGATCTTCGTCCTCTCGGGCGAAGTCCAAGCTCTGGGTTTTCAAACTTACAATCAGAACAGGTGCAGTACAAAATAAGATCAACACGTTGCCTTTTTAAACTCGAACGGGATAAACGCGGGATTACGACGAATCGGGTTCGAGCACCCGAACCCCGAGCACAGAACCCAATGCACGTTTTCCGAGACACGGTTCTCGAAGCACATATCCCAGGGCCGGGCTTCGAGGCACGGATCCCGAGGTGCCCGATTCAGCGTTTCCACTTTTATATCCCGTTCTAAGTCCGTTTACCAGTCCAAACCCAAACGTTCAACCGTTCAAAACCGTTTTTTTTAAAACCAAATTGATTTAATCCCTTAATGTTTTAGATCTGATTTTCCTTAAATCCTAAAATTGATATCTTTTCCCTTTTTTTTCGTTTAAAACTGCTTTTCGTTTCAAAATGGATTTTCTTCAGTTTCAAATGATTTCGCTTCCAACCAGTTCAGATCCACAAGATTTCAATTTGAATTTCTTTTCAATTTTCCTTTGATTTTGCTTCGAATAGTCAATAACCAATAAAAAACACTTCGCTTTCCCCACTACACAGAACCAAAGACGCACGGAGAAAATAAAGGGAAGAGGAAAAAGGGGGTTTCGGGTTTGTGCCCGGCCGGTTACCGGCGTGACAGTACCGGCCGAACCCTCGCGGTGATAGAGGTTCTCACCGTAGGGGAAGTACAGCGAAGATCGACGCTTCAGGAACGGACGGGAGCGGCGAGACTCACCGGATCTGGCGAGCGCCGGCGATGTCAAAGACGAGGATGGTACCGGCGGGGTTGGGTTTCAACGCAGAAGGGGAAGACGGTGGGAGGAGAGAGGGCGGCGGTTCGATCTGGAGAAGAAGGAAGGGGAGGTTGGCTGCCGAGGTTGGGAGAGGGAGGTATGAGACGCGGGTGTCCGGCGAAAAGAGAGGACGCAGGAGTTGGTCGGACCTGGTGAGAGGGAGCCGGGAGAGGGTGGTGTTGGTGCGATCTGAAAGGAAACGGGAAGGGAGGAAGGCCGGAGTTGGTGGTCGACGTCGTGACGGAGAAGAAGAGCTGGAGGGGGAGAGAGGGAATCGATGAGGGAGGCTGCGAAATTAGGGTTTCAGTCCCTAATTTCTCCCTTTATACCCACAGCCTCCAAACGGGCTTGGGCCTCAGGCTAATGGGCTGCAGACGCAGTCGTGGGCTTCTGGCGAGTGGCAAGCCTCACGGCCCACTAAAGGCATACTGGGTCTAGTCCGGTTCCTTTTTTTTTTGCAATCGATCCAATAATCGACTCGCTCCCCAACTTGACGATGTTCTCAACGATAAATTATCGAAATAACGATTCAGGTCTTTACATGTGGCATGGTGTAATAACCACTCCCGGTCAACGCCAATCAAATCTGCGAAAAACAGGAAAATTTAAAAAAAAATCAGCAGACACTTGATTAAACCTAAAATTGACCCCGAGGGTCATACCGGACTTAAGTTGACCCCGATATCGACCAAAGTGAGTTCCGGGGGACTCATGGCAACTTTCTGACCAATTTGGGAAATGTTGACTTTTCGCTGGAAAAGTCAACCGAGCGACGTTTTGGTCCATTCGAGTACCGTTTTGGATCCAAAAAGCTTAGCCGTCGTCGCAGCGGTCTTAGTTGAGTCGTTTCCTTGTAGCCCGTGAAGTTACGTAATTTCTTGGAAAAAGTGCCCGTCGGGGCCCGAAACGTCCGATTTTCGCGAATCTGATTGGAAAATATCTAGGAGATATTTTCCAAAAGGTGTGGGACCCACCTTACCACATGTCACCAATGTGGTGGTGTTAGGTTTATTGGACAAAACAAAAGAAGACTAAATTGTGTTAGTTTTGTAAATAAAGAAAGTTGATGTTTTTTTGAAACAAATTAAAAGGGAAGCAAGTGTGTGTCTCGGCCACAAAATAGAAAAAGGGAGAGTTTGAAGAGAGAGAAATGAGCTAGAAAGAGGAGAGAAGGTGGAGAGAAAAAGGAGAAGAAAGCTTGGGTTTTTGTCGATTTCCCGACGATCAAACCGGTGGATCGTCTCAACGATCAAGGAATCGAGCTCCCACCGTCATTCCCTACGGTGAGAACCTAACCGATTTTCATTTTGGGACGTTTGAATTTTAGGGTTTGAGTTTAAATGGTTTGATTAAGGTTGGGTTGAGGTTTGGAGTTCGTTAGGAACGTTTTGGGGCGAAAAGAAATGTTTTCCGTTGTGGCCGTGTGGGGCCCAAGTTTTCGGGCCTCGGCTTTTTCGTGTTCGGGTGGTTTAGGACGATCCCCAAGTCGTTAATTCACACCGGAACGAATTTTGGAATTAAATTGTAAAGTTTGTAATTAACGGGTTTTAGAAACTTGAAACGCAAATTAAATGACTCGGAAGTTGGAATTCGATTCCGTCGAGTGCCTAGGAACCCTTGGATTATTCTAAGATCGTAGAAACGAAAACGGGAATTTTCGGAGTCCCGGAAGGGCGTTTCCAAAACCCGGGCAGATTCGACGAGCCGGGCGAATCGGGCCTTTCCGGGTCCAATATCGACAATGTCGAGTAATTGAGGAGTTTGGGAGTGATCGACATTTTCGGGGTTACTTTTGGGCGTCGGGTTTATTAAAATTCAGTTTATGCCTGCAAGCTTAAAAGAGTTTAAAATTGTGTTCTTGATAGATCGTGCTGCAGACCGAGGAAAGGGAAAGCTAGACGAGTGACCGAGATCACGCCGGAGCTTAATTGTGCGCTTTGTGGCATGCCCGTCAGTAAAGGGTTCCTGGCCGCGCGTGTGTGGTTCGGGGTTGTGAGTGTGATAGGTCGACAGCCTGATCCGACTTTGTGTCGAGGAAATGCGACAGGTCGACCGCCTGACCTGATGAGATCGGTAAAGGGCGTGAGGAAGGTTACTGAGCAGCTGGTATGCGATCCGTTGTGATCTTGTTTGGTGTGCGATCCTTTGTGATCTTGCTTGGTGTTGCGTAGTTTTCTGTCGTGTCTTGGAGGAGGTCGTCGATAGTTATGTCGGGTCTACCTTACGAGTATGAGTGTTGGGTCTGTTGAGGAAAGTGACGGGTCGTGTGTCAGTTGAGTACTTGAGTTTGGGGATTGTATTCCCGGTGTTGGGTTTGGTTTGGTGTTACCGGCATTGTCTACTAAGTATGTCGTAGTCAGTCTGTTATCCGTGGTGGTGAGCGAACGCTCACCTCTAGCTGCTTTTCCTACAGGTACCGGTCGCAGGTTGGACTAAGTGAGCTTCTGAAGCTTGAAGAGCTAGGAGCGGGATTCTGGGTTTATTTTGAGTCTAGCGACGTATACCTCGCATTTTGTCCATTTGTTGGGACGTACCTTTAAGTTGTAAATGATTCTTTTTGATGAACAAATGGTGATTTCAAAGTGTTTATGTAAAAGGTTTCAAAATGTTTTATTGTTTTAAACGTTCGCGTCCTGAGTTCGGTTTACTGAAATTGGGGCGTGACACATGGTCTGCATAGTTTGCAAGTATGGACCACAAGAACGTTCCTACAATCATGCTAGAAGTCATTGCTCCACATAAAACTTGACGCTCTGCGGGTTTAAACGCAAAAACGGGACACGGAAAATACACCGGTCGTCAAATAGTAATCGGATTTGAAGTCCGAAATATCGAGCCCAAAGGAGCAATAGACAATCACTCGCTATTCAAAGTTTGTAACTAAACCGTTTCGGTAAAAATCGAGTTTTTATGTTTTGAAAATAAACCTATAACGACTAAAAAGAAAATACAGAATTTCACAGAGAATTTTCTTATCTTGAATCAAGTGAAGAGAGATCAAGGGCATGGGTTCATCGAGTTCATTCCATAAAATTGAACACGTTCGATTGTTGCGATGTCGACTTATTTTAGAGGCAACGAGTTGTCTCGACTCTAGTCCTAACTTCTTTCGAACGATTCGGACCCTAATGGAATCTAACCACCGAGTTCTTTCGAATCACGATGTAGGAAGACCCAAAGCGTTAATCTCTATTACAACTTCTAACTTTCGACCAAACAAGTCTATAGCTATTTCCTATTGCAATTGTATTAATCCCGCTAGTTCTAGCTAAGGATTTAAATCCAACCTATGATCGATTTTTGACTTAACTAGAATCCTCCTCTTTCGAGCGACAGATCCTAATTCGAAACAATTACCAAGCCTACACGGGAGGTAAAGCATTACGCACAAATCAATCATAGACACTAATACAAATCATCAATCACCACAATCGAAGCATCCAATTTATAGAAATCACTATTCTAATCCCCCATAACCCTAGAAATTGGGGGTTTAGTTGTTCATGGTGAGAAAATGCAAAGATGAAAAGGGGCAAACAATTAAATTCATAATCAAGATAAAAGTTGAGTTACAATCACCAAATTAGTCGTGTACCCAATAATGGAGTTTGTCTCCAAAAATCAACACCCAAATAAATCTCAAAATGGTTCTCTACCCACAAAAAAATAGATCCTCAAATATTGATTCAATATAATAAACTCTCTTACAAACTCTAGAAATAATAAAAAAAAGAAATAAAGATGATGTACAAAAAATGGTGTTTCTCCTTCATGCTCTGTGCTCTGTAGAAATGGTGTAGATAAAGTCCCCTTCGAGTTGCGGCTGAGCATAAATGAAGAGGGAAGAGAAGCTGCCCTAACACGCGTCAACAAAAGAGAGGAGACAGCCGGGACAAGTGTCGCGCGAGGAATGGACCACGCGTGAGAGGGCAGCTGCTGGGTGGACAGGTGTCGGCAAGGGAGAGAGGCTGAGCTTGGACAAGTGGCGGGCTGAGGAGAGAGGGCGGCTGGCGTGGGCCAGGCTGGGACATATGGCGTCACGTGGGCGAGCCACGCAGGCAGGGGCAGAGCCGACTTGGACACTTGTCGGCATAGGGCGAAATGACGGTTGGGATGGTGGCGCCACGTGTCGCGAGCTGGGGTGAGCGGCGGCTGGGCCTGGGACACGTGTCATCTCCTGGTTTGTTGCTCCATTTTTCATCCTTTTTCGCTGTTTTGCTCGCTCCGGCTTCATTTGAACTCAGATCGATCTCGTTCTTGCGCCCAAAAAATTCCTCTTCTCGAGACCTACAAAACAAGACCAGTCATGAATATATTTCGGAGCGAACTAAATCGACCCTCTCGACGATCCTCAAGCACGAAACACCCAAAATACATCGGTTTTCCATTGAAACACCGAAAAAACAGAGAAACACAATTATTCATGATAAACCTAACTATATGATAGGAAACATGACTAAAAGCCTATATAACTCGATAAAATGTGGCCCTTTTATGTGTTAAAATGCACCCGCATCAACACCACACACTTAGACTTTTCTCGCCCCGAGAAAACTAAACATAAATTAATATAAACTAACTAAAATAAATGCAAAGATAAACCCCGCGATACTGTCTTCGTAGGCGGAGCTTGGAAACTCCGGGTTATTGAAAGCAGTAAATATGCATATGCTGACTCGACTAGACAAAAATTCTCGTGCAAATGCACAAGCAAATTAAAGACCAAAAAAATTAAGACTCAAATAAGGTGTGTGCTTACACTTGGATTTACATAAGGAATAAGATCTCGCATCATTCTTCTCTACTTTTCACCAACCAACTTTTACATGTTGTAGTTAAAGAGTGTATGTGTAGTGGATTACAGGATAAAGTGCAATAACTAGAAAGATTTTAAGCCTAATTATTGTCATTTAGCCCTTTGCTCTCTCGATGCTACATAACATAGTACTAATCAAGAGTATAACGTAATCTCATTCACAAATCTTATGAGTGGGCGTTGTCATGCAATTACGCTGCCTTGGGACTATGCGAATGGTAAACCTATCTAGTTCCTTTACGAGTCAAGTGGTAGATCAAAGTTTTGCTTGTTTTTTTTTTCAATTACGTGTTGAAACTTTGGATCATTAAGATAGGCTGGGGGTTCACCTTTTATTACGCTATGATTAACTCAGGACATGAGGGTCTCACTCTGCATAGCAATCCGCCGCAGCCCCTCAAGCCTTTGTTAATACACAGATTTTATTGGATCCCCTTTCCCCGGGACCTATACTCAATTCCCCGTGCACAGTGTGTGTGATTTTGAAAATTTGATACCACAAACGCACAATGGGACTAACCATTTGAACTCGACTAGATTTCTAATCTACCGAAACACATAGTTTGATCCCAAGACATCAAGCATGTGGGCTCAACCTCCCTACATGCAACAAGTGAAACAAGACTAGTATCCCTTAACTAGGGCCACTACATGCAGAAATCAAGATAGAATCAGGTCGGTGACAATAAAAAGAATTGAAATCTAACCACACCTAACATTTGGTGTGACCGCCTTTTCGTGTCTAAGGCATCTAGCATCACAAAATCATCATGAACCCAATAAGCAATATAGCACAAACACAAATACAGCTCATTAATACTATCAACAGTAAAACATCCAAACATTCCTCAAAAATACTCAATGATGAAAATCTACTCCCGACTTGCTCAAGTTGTCCTAAATTGCACATCCAAGGTTTACACACAAAATAAAGACCCCAAAAAAGATTACACCAAAAATGCATGAAGCACAGCATAGAATGCAAACATATAAATGCAAAGCATCCCACACCCCACACATTAAACCTAAGCACTGTCCCCGGTGCGAATCTAAACACATATTTATAAATATACACATGCACCCGATAGATGATAACAATAAACACCTCAAACTCAGAGTCAGGCAACATACAAGTCAAGAAATCTTATATGCATGGTCTATCAGCACAGCAATTCGGGTTCTCAACACCCCCAGATAGCATATATGAGATATAATAGCGGTAAACAATATAAAACAAGAAGGGAAGAGATACTGCCCCTCGAAGAACCGCTACTCGACTTGTAAGCCGTTGTGGGAGTCCTAACGTGCATGGATGGATGGAAAGCTCCTCGTCCGTGAGAACTTCTCAGAAGCTCGGCGACATGGCATGTGACTAAACCGCTCCTACTCTCCACCCATTGTTGGGGTGCCTCCCAACTAGCGCATTTGTTTAATGTCGTTAGCTCGACGGGTAAGAGGCTCAATCAGGAGGCCTCCCAGGAACCTCATACTTCCATTGCGTCCTCCTCTTCAAGTATGGATGTGAAGGTGGGAGAAGGAGCACAATGCAATAAACGAATCTCTTCCTTGAGTTTTGTGGGAACTCCAAACTCAAGGCCAACATCATCAAGCTTGCCTTATCAGAACAATTATGATCAAACTCATCTTGGCATAGCTTGGGAGGGATATGAATCCCATGAATCGGAAAATGCACCTGCCAACAAGGGTTAATAGCATCTACCGAAATAGAATAATAAGTCACAAACAGGGAATGAGAACTAGTAAATGAATCAAAAACTTTATGTTCAACATTAAATTTATAAATCAACGGTATAGGTTGAACATAAAGAATTGATTTGCAAGAATCTAAAAATGAATCTCCCACACTAAATGGAATTTCGACATCATGTTCGATGTCTAGCAAAATAAAATCAATAGGAGATTCAAACATAACCCCTCTCTTGAGAGCATCTTCCATAGTACCCCTTGGATATCTAATAGATCTGTCAGTCAACTCTATGTATACTATGGGAAGATTTGGCTCAACAAGAGTTTGTGAACTATTTTCTACAACTATACACTCATTATTTACATCTATATAATCCAATGCATCAACACTACATGGAGATTGAATTGGCATAATAGAAGATGGATGAAAACTTGATACCTCACATTCCGCACTTACCTCCAAACTCATGGTTGAAGCATGAGTTTCTTCTTCTGTTGTGTTACATAAGTGTTCGGAATGATCATCCTCAATGTGGACTACTTGATCATCAAAGTTTGTCTCATTAATCAATTGCATGAGATCATTCATTTGACCTTGAAGCCCTTGGACCATGGACGCTTGTTCCTCTTGTTTCCTCATCATCTCGTCCATCTTGTCCATCTCATCATGTCGCTTTTCCTCCTCTTCAAATCGGTTTGGGAAAGCTAGACAAAAATCCTCTTCACTAGACAATTCAAAAGTGGAAGCGTCCCCCCAATTTTGACTATAGGCCCTTGAACACAAAATAACCTCACAATTGTAAAAATAATTATCATTAGCTCTACATATATCACAATTCTCATTATTAGGGAACCAATTCTCCATAAAAGCTACGATGCAAAGAATCAACTAAAAGAATATATACAAAAAGAAATGAAACAGTCGTAACACAAACTATATAGCAAGGGTTGCCTAATTGCTCCCCGGCAACGGCGCCATAAAACTTGATGCTCTGCGGGTTTAAACGCGAAAACAGGACACAACAAGTGCACCGGTCGTCAAGTAGTAATCGGATTTGAAGTCCGGAATATCGAGCCCAAAGGAGCAATAGACAATCACTCTCTATTCAAAGTTTGTAACTAAACTGTTTCGGTAAAAACCGAGTTTTTATGTTTTGAAAATAAACCTATAACGACTAAAAAGAAAATACAGAATTTAACAGAGAGTTTTCTTATCTTGAATCAAGTGAAGAGAGATCAAGGGCATGGGTTCATCGAGTTCATTCCATAAAATTGAACACGTTCGATTGTTGCGATGTCGACTTATATTAGAGGCAACGAGTTGTCTCGACTCTAGTCCTAACTTCTTTCGAACGATTCGGGCCCTAATGGAATCTAACCACCGAGTTCTTTTGAATCACGATGTAGGAAGACCCAAAGCGTTAATCTCTATGAAAACTTCTAACTTTCGACCAAACAAGTCTATAGCTATTGCAATTGTATTAATCCCGCTAGTTCTAGCTAAGGATTTAAATCCAACCTATGATCGATTTTTGACTTAACTAGAATCCTCCTCTTTCGAGCAACAGATCCTAATTCGAAACAATTACCAAGCCTACACGGGAGGTAAAGCATTACGCACAAATCAATCATAGACACTAATACAAATCATCAATCACCACAATCGAAGCATCCAATTTATATGAAATCACTACTCTAATCCCCCATAACCCTAGAAATTGGGGGTTTAGTTGTTCATGTGAGAAAATGCAAAGATGAAAAGGAGAAAACAATTAAATTCATAATCAAGATAAAAGTTGAGATACAATCACCAAATTAGTCGTCTAATGTTGCTCTTCCTCTTCTTCGATCTCTCTCCTTGAAGCTCTTGAAGATCCACCAAAAGAAATTCCCTTGTGTAGCCAACAATGGAGTTTGTCTCCAAA
Organism: Erodium maritimum; assembly: GCA_963921825.1. Classification (NCBI taxonomy): domain Eukaryota; kingdom Viridiplantae; phylum Streptophyta; class Magnoliopsida; order Geraniales; family Geraniaceae; genus Erodium; species Erodium maritimum. Next base: position 17,341,864 of record OY997589.1, on the reverse strand, counting down.
AATCAACACCCAAATAAATCTCAAAATGGTTCTCTACCCACAAAAAAATAGATCCTCAAATATTGATTCAATATAATAAACTCTCTTACAAACTCTAGAAATAAAAAAAAAGAAATAAAGATGTTGTACAAAAAATGGTGTTTCTCCTTCGTGCTCCGTGCTCTGTAGAAATGGTGTACATAAAGTCCCCTTCGAGTTGCGGCTGAGCATAAATGAAGAGGGAAGAGAAGCTGCCCTAACAAGCGTCAACACAAGAGAGGAGACAGTCGGGACAGGTGTCGCGCGAGGAATGGACCACGCGTGAGAGGGCAGCTGCTGGGTGGACAGGTGTCGGCAGGGGAGAGAGGCTGTGTTTGGACAGGTGGCGGGCTGAGGAGAGAGGGCGGCTAGCGTGGGCCAGGCTGGGACATATGGCGTCACGTGGGCGAGCCACGCAGGCAGGGGCAGAGCCGACTTGGACACTTGTCGGCATAGGGCGAAATGACGGTTGGGATGGTGGTGCCACGTGTCGCGAGCTGGGGTGAGCGGCGGCTGGGCCTGGGACACGTGTCATCTCCTGGTTTGTTGCTCCATTTTTCATCCTTTTTTGCTATTTTTCTCGCTCCAGCTTCGTTTGAACTCCGATCGATCTCGTTGTTGCGCCAAAAAATTCCTCTTCTCGAGACCTGCAAAACAAGACCAGTCATGAATATATTTCAGAGCAAACTAAATCGACCCTCTCGACGATCCTCAAGAACGAAACACCCAAAATACATCGGTTTTCCATTGAAACACCGAAAAAACAGAGAAACACAATTATTCATGATAAACCTAACTATATGATAGGAAACAGGACTAAAAGCCTATATAACTCGATAAAATGTGGCCCTTTTATGTGTTAAAATGCACCCGCATCAAGCGTCATCAAGGTTTATGGGCGGACATATCTACGACGCCCGACCGTGGAAGATACAAGACGTTTGTTGCGAATCAACGAAGAGTGTGGCTTCCCACGGATGATATGGAGTCTTGACTGCATGCATTGGGATTGGAAGAACTGTCATGTGTCATGGTCTGCATAGTTCGCAAGTATGGACCACAGGAACGTCCCATCAATCATGCTAGAAGTCGTTGCATCCCAAGACCTTTGGATTTGGCACTCTTTTTTCGGGATACCGGGCTCCAACAACGACATCAACGTGCTCAATAGGTCTACCTTGTTCTCCCATGCATTTCGAAGCTTCGCTCCATATGTGAAGTTCAAGGTCAACGGTAGAGAATATGAAATCTCGTATTACTTGACAGATGAAATTTATCCTGCTTGGGCAACATTTGTGAAGTCAGTACCTGCTCCACAAACGCCGAAGCAAAGGTGCTTTGCTAGATACCAAGAGGCGTGTAGGAAGGATATCGAATGAGCGTTTGGAGTTCTACAGGCCCGGTTTCACATCGTCACTCGCCCGAGCCGAATGTGGGATATGAGTTCACTCTCAGTGATCATGACTGCTTGTGTTATCCTGCACAACATGATCGTTGAGGATGAACGGATGTCGTGACCCACTGATCCGTTTGCAGATATTGGTGTCCCGGACCCAAACGTCCGTAGAGGACCATTACCGGCGGTGACCAGGGAAAGTATCATGAGCCAGAGAACAAGGATTCGGGATCGGGATGTTCATCACCAACTCCACGCTGATCTCATCGAACACATTTGGGCTAGATATGGAGATGGTGGCCGCAATTAAATATTAATTGTGAATTTTAATGTATTTTATATGCGGCTTTAAATAAAAATAATAATTATGCATTTTATATTTGACTTCAAATCAAAATATTAAAAATATTTGGGGTCCTTTTTTAATTATTGAAAGTGTGCTACCATGACCCCTGACACTAGTCATGTCAGACCATTGGAGAAGCCATGTCAGGGAGCCAAAAAGCACCTCTTAACATGACTTCTTGACACTAGTCATGTCAAACCATTGGAGATGCTCTAAGGATGACAATGAGGCGGGTTTGGGGAGGGGATCCCGCATTTCGACTTCGTTATGTTCCTCATGTTGACTCCATTCTGTTCTCATCTCGTGGGGAACAGGAATTATCAGTTTTGGAAAAAAAGATACATTTTGACATCACACAATTCTCAATGTATATAAAACAAACATCACATGACATCTGTGTCTCATAACAGTTTACACATAATAGAAAATTTTTGAAGAAATGTCTTATAACATAGAAGTTAGATTTCCCCAACTCGACTTTATTATGGTACAACATGTAATTTTTCATCTTGAACTTCGAGCAGCTTCCTTAATCACGATACTTTGCAAAATCCTTAAACAAATATTATATTCATATGTTGGTGATATAAGTAAAAATCACTATTTGACATATTCAAATCAACTTTTCTATCTTTAGATATAAAATATAAATAAATAAATATCATATGTTAAAACAAGATATTATGTGAGGAGGAGGGGAGTGCTTACCCCACCCCCATCCCGCCAAAATCCTCGTTTACCGTCTGCTTAAAAAATCTATGCCCCGAACTCACCTTACACGGGGTGGGGATGTCAGGTTCCAGTTGGGGTCGATGCGTTTTGTCAACCCTACTTGAAACACCTGCAATGGAGGTGACTTAAGATCAACACCGAGTACATGCCCGATTCCATAGGTCCATTTACGAGGGTACAAGAATTTAACGACCCATACGGATTTTACGGACGATTCGACAATAATTCTGTTTGGCCCGCCAAAAAGAATTGGCCAAATGCATTGGAAAATCTTTTAAATACTATATATCAGAAAAATAGTGTTACTCTTACCGTATAAGGGGAGAAATCTATTGAGAACCACTCTTAACATAGGAACCGCGAGAACCAATCCTAGCCACACTTATCTATGATCCAACACTCATCAAAATGCCACATCATCACCCCAATCCAAGCCAAATTCACGCCACTTTCAACCATTCTCACACAAGCAAGGATATAATTGTAATAGCATGGTGCCATGTGGACAATTGTCTATTTTTTTTCACCAATTCACTAATTTAATATTTCCCGATTCGTTTGAACTCCGATTAACTTCAAACTTGCGCCAACATTTTTCTTTTTTCAAGGGCTTTAAATCAAGATCAGTCATGAATATATTTTGAAGCACGAAAATAAAAATTTATATCAATGTGATAAAAATAATGTTGAGCGTTGATAAATCTTCACTAATAAATGTTTTATATCGGAGTACCAAACTAGTGCTAAATGTTGATAAAAAAACATGTAATGAGGTGATAAGAAACAAATAATGAGATGATAAAAACCATTTTCAATTTTGATAATAAGTAGAGTTTAACGTTGATAAAAAAAACTTGTGATGAGGTGATAAAAAAGACGTAGTTCAATGATAAATCTAGTGTTTAATGTTGATAAAACTGGTGTTCATAAAAAGCACGTGATGAGATGATAAAAATCATGATCAGTTTTTGAGAATGGGGTGATAAAACCAGTGTAAAGTGTTGATAAAAACAGGGTAAAGTGTTGATAAACCCAGAGCAAAGTGTTGATAAAAATTACCCATATATAATTCCTTTAAAAACTAGCCCCGAAATAAAAAAAAAATTTGTGCTTCAAAAAAACATGTGATGGGGGTGATAAAACACACGTAATTTGAATGATAAACCTAGTGTTTAGTGTTGATAAAACTAGTGTTCATAAAAAGCACGCGATGAGGTGATAAAATTATGATCAGTTTTGGAAAATGAGGTGATAAAACCAGTGTAAAGTGTTGAGAAAACCAGTGTAAAAGTGTTGATAAATCCAGAGCAAAGTGTTGATAAAAATTACCCAGATTTTTTATAAAAAAAAAAAATCAACCCCAAAATAATTTTTTTTTTCGTGCTTCATAATATATTCATGACTGATCTTGATTGAAAGCCCTTAAAAAAACAAAACTAATGGCGCAAGTTTGAAGCCAATCGGAGTTCAAACGAAGCGGGAAAAATTAAATTAGTGAATTGGTTAAAAAAAATAATATGATAGTTTTACTAAAAAGCCCTTACCACTTACTAAAAAGTGTTGTTTTTTTGCAGTCAACTACTCAATTGCATCTCATCCATCCATTCCTAAAATGGATGACTTAGATTGGTTCTCGCGGTTCCTACGTTAAAACATGGTTCTCACCAGATTTCTCCTCTACCGTATAATACCCCTTAAACAATATTATTTGCACTCCACGTCTTTTTCATCACTTTTCCAAATAATATTCTCACTTCTCTATATTTATCATTTTCGATGGTTTCGTCCCATTACGACTTTGGCCTGACAACCGTCCACTATGAGATGTGACGGAAGAGGATAATTGTATAGGGTGGACATGACTTTTCCACACGAGAACAAGGCCAAATACTAGCACAAGGTGTATATCAATTTCTGCACTATATCTCTAGAAAATCTCTATCCCCAAATCCCAAATAAGTCATAAATCACTAGTAGAAGTCGAACTAAAAGGTGGAGTCAGTCAATACAATCGAAGCCCATGTTATCAAAGCGACCAACGATCGATACAAAAACAAACATCGAGTTTCATTCGTCAAACACGGATGGAAAGTTATTATGAGAGACAATTCAAAGTGGTGTCGTAACTATGAATTTTCTGAGGATCGTCTTCGTTGAATTTCAATGTACTTCCTATTCTCATATGTTGGTCAAATTTTGTTCTGAAATATCGTTGTGTTATTTCAATCAATAAATTACATTTGGAAACTGATTTTGTGATAATTTCTGTCCATTCTGAAGTAGTCTATAGTCAAGGTAAAACATATACTATTAATCCCAAATTTCGAGGGAAGAACAGAAAAATAAGATAATTTTGGAACATTTATATCCTAAATAAATCTATTATCATTGCGGGTATTCATTCTCATGACTCTTAACTAATAATATCTTCAATTAGGTTACAGAGCTATCAAGGCTAAGTTTTGAGCCTCTAAGGCTAGATCTCTTTATAGTAGACGAGAATTGTTTTCCTCTAAGAGAGTGACATTGATACATCCTCTTCTAACATATCCGTTCCCCAATATTATCCAACTGCTATCGATCTTCAAGTACCCGATACTGTCGCCACGCTTTGTATCCTCGTATTGTTGTGCACTATTTTTCGGAGGTTTGGATGGCCAAGTTTATGACTTGGAATTATCGAGGTTTGGTTTCGGACAAAAACCGATAGAAGATAAAGTTCTATCAATCGAACACACATACGATCCGATTGAAGAAGGCCTTGAAGCAACACAGTCAGAAGGTTTGGGATCCGAGGGGTGGGACAATAAGATGGGTTATTGTTCCACGACACCCAAACATGCAACTTTTCCCTAACAAGCGAGCATGAAATTTTTCATGGTAGATTAAATTGAATTGCCTTAATTTGATGGACGTCCTTTTCTAGTGGTCCTTAATCTGCTTCTCGGTTCGTAATGGGGCGGCATCAGAGGCCGATTAGACATAGAAGTTGTAAATATCCGATCAGTAACAGATGTTTTGCCCTAGCCGAGCATGTTCAAGCCACACAATGACCAACACCATTTCTTCTTCTGGTGACCATAGAATGGGTTCGACGGTGGCCGTCTGTCACGCCCCAAATCCGGTTTTGACCAGACTCGAGACGTGAACTAAAAACAATAATCATAAATAAAGTAAGTTTAAATGAAATAAGCTCCAACAATGGTTCAAACTCATAAATCCCGATAATAAGAGTCAAATGCTCGAGTACCACAATAAAACAAAGTTTAATACAAAGAAGGTACGTCACTAAACAACCCAAAAATAAGGACTCTCGCCATGCTCCCCAGCTCTGAGGCGTCCTCTAAACCAACTCCCGATCGAAACCTGTAAAACAATAATGAAGGGGGTGAGCTTTCGCTCAGTAGGAAAAAGTAGTTAAGGGGATGAGCTATCCGCTCACCACCACGGGTAACCGTCCAATTAGGGCATACTAGTAAGCACAATAGCTACGAATCAATTCAACAAGTAACCCAAGACAACGCTTGATCCCCACTCGGGTGCAACACGTAAATCAAACTCAACACTGAACCGAACTCATACATTTCTTCTCAACTATGCTCTCAGCACCCGTCACCTAACAATTCTCAATAGAAAACGATCACGGTTATCTCACAACCGACCACATTTGCGAACTCGCACGGCAATACACTAAACTCATGTATAACTGTATTTCAAATCACAGAAGATCACATAGCAAGCATAAGTAATCACAGCAGCCAACACAGATCAACACTCAGAGTAATATCATTAGCAATCACTGCCACCTATGGTCAATTCCTCGGACATGATTTCAGGGAATTCGCACCATCCTCGGCTCCGCACGGTCGGTACTTTCTCTTCTGCGGCCAACGCTGGTCGGCAAACTCTGTTTCGCCGTCAGTACGTGCGAGATCGTCGTGTGGCTTGCTAACACCGACACTCGTTGCTGATAACAATCGATGAACGCTTGATACTTCACCATCTGGCTCTCACACTCTCTCATCACACTCGAAGGAAAAAGTCGAGTACGGAAAGGTCGTCGAGGGAACAACGGTCTGCTATTCTAATTTCACACTCACAATTGACACTACTACACCCCTAACAGGCGTGCCAAGGCACGGGGTGGGTTCAACGGTTCTAAGTTCAGTCCCAACATTCAGCGCACACGAAGAAGTAAATGAACGTGACACTCCAGTATCAAAAACAACGACACTCAAAATTTAAATGGGAAGCACCTATCCTGAGCGATCTCATGATCGAAATCATGTCCCTCAGCTCGGAAGTCGGTGACCGCATACACTCTGCCATGCGGTGCCTGAGGTCTTCTCCTCGGGGGTGGTGGAAGGGCCACCTGCTGTGTAGCTCCCTGCTGTTGTCTCGGCGCTGGCACGCTCGCTGCCTACTGGGGAGCTCTCGGCGCCTGAGCCTGATGCTGAGAGAACTGAGGCGACTGGCCGGTCTGCGACTGTTGCGATCGCAGTGCCGACATACCTCCAACCCATTCGGGGCATCCAGCAAAGATGTGCCTAGTCGTCCGCACTGGTAGCATCTCGGCTGTTTGTCACTCGGCCTCTCCTCATATCTCGTCTGACCGCTCGCTGGGCGAGCTACGGGCCCACTGCTCCTCGAACAATCTCGGGCTATATGTCCCGGCTGTCTGCACAGGTGACACAGCTGCTCTGATGAGGCAGGTCCAACGGATGCCACGGATCCGACCTGTCGCATCCCGTCAGACTATGTCTGCGGCCGGAAAGATCCTGAGGTCCTCTTCCTCCTCTAGTCACGGACCTCAGACGGCCTCAAGAAGTCACTCGGCCTTTTCCTACTCTCCTGGGTCCTGGCGGTCTCCCGAAAGTGTCGCTCCACTGCTAGTGCTTGATCTACTATCTCCGAGTACACCTGAGTCCTCAGGGCTGTGACTCGGTCCACAATCGAGGGATGAAGTCCTCCCTTTAAACCGCCTGCATCAACGCGCCTCAGTCTGCACCATCTCCGGTGCAAAGCGGGATAGTGAGGTGAACCTCGCCTCATACTCCGACACCGTCATCCCTCCCTGATGCAGTTCCAGGAAGTGTTGATGCCTGTCCTCCTGGGCTGACTGCGAAAAATACTGCTCCAGGAACAGCTCTCCGAACAGTTGGAAGTCATCTTCGACTCTGCCCTGCTCACGCCGCCACTAGTGGTAAGCATCGTCCTTCAATTGGAACGCTGCGAAGGACACCCTCGTGTGATCATCCACGATCTCTGAGGTGTCCAGGTTCCTCGTGATCTGCTCCATCCATCTCTCGGCTACATCATGGTATGGCTCCCCGGCAAAGGTGGGCGTACCCAACCTCAGAAAGTCCCTCAGCATCTGGGTGGTGTAGCCTGCTTCCTGACCAGGCCTCACGACAGCAGCTGTAGTGGCAGCAGGCATAGTCTCGGGTGCCGAGGCCGCAGCCTCTCTGTGGGCGATGATCACCACTAGACTCTGCACAGTGCGTACCGGCTCCTCTAGAGTGGTCGAATGGGTCTGCTCCATGACCGGCGGAACACTAGGCAGAAGCCCTGATGGTCCGACCTCATCTTTCACGTGCTCCTCAGTGGACGTACCTTGGGCACTCGCTTCCCCTACCGACTCAATGGTAGGCGGCTTCCCTCGGCCCCCAGCTGGCCGACTCCTAGTGCCTCGTGGTACATAGGTAGGCGTCATGTCGTATATATCCGCTGCACGGATAAACGCACATGTTCAGTTCTTAAATTCGCATAAAGCGACACACTTAAGTCACTAACTGTCACGCCCCAAATCCGGTTTCGACCGGACTCGAGACGTGAATTTAAAATAATAAATAATAAAGCAATTTTAATACCAAAATGGGTCTCAAATAATAGTTTAAAAGATCCCAATAACGGTATGAGTCACAGCTCGATAAAACCAAGTAATAAATGAGTTTAATGGCAAATAAACAGTACATCTCTAGACAATGCTAGCCTAAGACCCTCGCTAGCTCCCAAGCATCGAGAATCCTGCTAGGCCACGTCCCGCTCAAAATCTGTGAAACAATAAAGTAAAGGGGTGAGCTTTCGCTCAGTAGGAAAAAGTAGTTAAGGTGATGAGTGTCCGCTCGTCACCACGAGTAACCGTCCAATTAGGGCATACTAGCAAAGCACAACACTAATGACCTCCACGGAGAACACAACATCACAACCACACTCACATGAACACTATCACACTGTACTCACATCACTTACCCAATCATCAAACATACAATACATAGTAAAGCAATCACACGTCCCGTATCGCAGTCCCCGAACCCGCCGGTTGTCCACAACCCGACTCAACCATATCGTACCGGACCACACAACATCGGCCTAGATATCTTCCTGGAACCACATCGGGGCACAAACACGATACATCATACATGACCACTCAGCATCGGCCTAGATGTCTTCCCGGGAATCCGTTGGGGCACAATCACAACACTGATCAAGTAATCGTCGGCCTAGATACCCTACACCGGCATACCCCCTCGATGTAGGTATCATACCGGAACCACACACCGGGGTACCGCGCATACCCTACATCGGTGGCCTAGGTACTACCTTACACCGGCGTACCCCCTCGGTGTAGGTACCATACCGGAATACAAATCCTCTTGGAACATACATCAAGAAAGTCTGACGCATCACAATGCCATAGTTCGACCACGGTATACCAACGGAGCCAACTTACAGCAACACCTCACATCGGTCTATCAAGCACCCGATCATATAGCAACAACATACTACACCGAGTATACCATATCATGATTCTCAACCTAACAACGTATAAACCACACATCATGCATGATAATCATAGATCATAGATCATGGCATCACAATCAACATATGGCCTAAGGGATCGACATGGCCTGCATGCATTTCTACAACACGACAATTCCCAAACTTACGGCTCGACATGGCTCGTAAGCTATCCCTCATTTCACTCGTTCCTCACATCCTAATCATGCAATTCTAACAATTAAATCAAGTATTCGCAACTTATATGCATACTAGTAACTTTCCGCAATTAAACCGGTATTCGCTACTTTCCCTACATCGAACGCTTTTCGAACGCTTAGTCACTTCACGAGGTCCAAAAGTATCCTCCTCCGCCGAGCTCGGGTCCAAAGTCTAGGATCACAATTAAATACTAGAATTAAGAGTAATTCACAATTGGTTCAAAAAGGAAAGCATTCCCAATTAACCCCAAAAGGACTCGGTTATAGATAATCGTCCCAATTACTCGAAATCCAATGAAATGGGCCCAAAAGGCCCAACTCAGGTATGTCACGGAGCCTTGATAGACTTCGTGATGGTTCGGGTCACAGAACCGTGAGGTTCCCCGTCACGGGTGACGTCACGGAACTGTGACGTGTGGTCCTCTCATGACCCTCGGAAGTCCAACACACATGTTCACAGCGTATCCTCTAGTATCTGAATCGTGCGCTCTGATTGACCGTCGGTCTGTGGGTGATACGTTGTACCAAGCAAGACCTCGGTCCCCAACGCTCTCTACAAGCTCTCCCAAAACCGGGAGGTGAATCAAGGATCTCTATCGGACACAACCGACACCGGAACCCCGTGAAGACGTATGATCTCCCAAACGTACAACCGACTCTGAATGTCAACCGCATCAGTCATCCTCATGGCTAAGAAGTGTGCCGACTTGGTCAGTCGGTCGACCACTACCCAAATTGCGTCGTGCCCTCTCGGCGACCTCGGTAATCCACACACGAAGTTCATCGTGACGTGCTCCCACTTCCACTGTGCAATCGGCAATGGCTGTAGTAAACTGGTGGGACGCTGATGCTCGACCTTCACTTGCTGACCGGGGAGGCATCTCGAAACGAACTCTGCAACTGCTCTCCGCATCCCACTCCACCAGAACTGTCGTCTGATATCCCGATACATCTTGGTGCCACCCGGGTGCACAGCAAGACGGGAGTGATGAGATTCTCTCAACACATCATCTCTACAACCGCGCGGCACAAACAACCCTCCTCGGTAACGTAGACCCAGATCAGTACCCTGCTCCCAACCCTCGGTGTCAACACCGTTGATAATCCTCTCCCAGATCTCTACCGTCTCAGCATCCTCGGCCTTGCCTCCAGCACACGAGCAACTAGTGTGGGCTGAGCCACCAGCGAACACATGGCCACGCCATCGGTGATCTCATAAAGCTCGAGCTCGAATGTGCTCAACTCCTCCATCATGTCCCACTCTCGGACTGATATCCCGGCAAGGCAATGAGTCGACTTCCTACTCAGAGCATCGGCGACAACGTTCGCCTTGCCCGGATGGTAGAGTAGCTCGAAGTCGTACTCCTCAAGTAGCTCCATCCACCGCCTCTGACGCATGTTCAAATCGCGCTGGGAGAAGATGTACTTGAGACTCTTGTGATCCGAGAACACCCGGAATCTCTCTCCATACAAGTAGTGTCGCCAGCTCTTCAGCGCAAAGACGACTGCTGCCAACTCTAGATCATGGGTAGGGTAGTTGCGCTCATGTGTCTTCAACTGTCTGGAGCCATAAGCAACTACCTTCCCGGACTACATCAACACACACCCCAGTCCCTTATGGACGCATCAGAATACACCTTATATCCGACACCGCGCTCCAGCACTATCAACATTGGAGCGGTAGTCAGACGAGCCTTCAGCTCGGTAAAAGAGGTGCTCACACTCATCAGTCCACACAAACTCGGCTCCCTTGCATGTCAGGGAAGTCATCGGCGCGGCCAGGCATGAGAAGTCCTGGACAAACCATCGATAGTATCATGCCAAGCCGGGAAGTTTCGGATCTCAAAGACGTTCGTGAGTCATGCCCACTTCGAGACCGCGTCGATCTTCTCCGGATCGACCAGTATACCCTCTCGGGACACAACATGCCCGAGGAACTTCACCTCGGCGAGTGATGCGGGTGCATTTTAACACATAATTGGGCCACTTTATATCGAGTTTACAGGTTTTTGGTCCCGGTTTTCTATCATATATTTAGATTTAGCATGAATAATTGATTTTATCGATATGTTCGGTGTTTTGATGGATTTCCGGCGTATTTTGGGTGTTTTGTGCTTGTGGACCGTTAAGAGGGTTGATTTTGGTCGCTTCGAAATATACTCATGAATGGTCTTGTTTTGTAGGTCTTGGAAAAAGGAATTTTTTGGCGCAAGAACGAGATCGATCGGAGCCCAAACGAAGCCGGAGCGAGCGAAATAGCGGAAAAGGAACAAAAATGCAGCAGGCCATCAGAGACTGACACATGGCGCCGACCAGCCCAGCCGCCAGAGCTCCCAGGACGCGCCACGTGGCGCACTGGCGCCGCCACTCCACCCCTGCGCGACACCTGTCCCTGCCTGACCCACGTGGCACCGCCTTCTCTCCTGCGTCCGCCACGTGTCCGCCGCCAGCCGCCAAACACCCATTTCCCCGCCACCTGTCCGCCCCAGCTGCCGCCCCCTGTCCTAGCCGGCACACTCCAGCCGCCACCTCCCCATCTCGCGACACCTGTCCCCTTCCAGCTCTCCTCTCCTCTGCCAACACGTGTCTAGGGCAGCACTCTCCCTTTGGTTGCTCAGCCGCATCTCACCAGATCATCATCTGCTATTCAATTTTTTGAGACAGAGAGGCGAGGAAGGGGAACGCCGAACCAGAGCAATAGGAGATCAATTCTTGAGCATTTATTTTTATTTTTTTTCTTTTTCTCTCTACACACAAACAAAGATACATACATCCTATAGAGTTAATTTGAGAGGAGATTTTATAGAAAGAGTTATTTATTTTCTGATTTTATTTGGAGAGATTTTGGGGAACACAAGAGGAAGCTTCATTGATTTGAGAGGGATTTGAGCCAAGGGTGTCATTGTTCTTGGAGAAAATTCATCTTTAGGAGAGTCTCTTGGTGCTTCTACACTTGGATTTGTTGTCAACACAAGAAGATCAAAGCTAGGGTTTGGAGGAAGGGGAAGAGCAACCATTTTGTCAATTAATTGTGGTGATTGTATCTAAACCTTCTCTCTAATTCTCATTATGAAATCATTTACTTGTTGGTTCAAACCTATGTCATTGATTATCATGAACAACTAAACCCCCAAATTTCTAGGGTTTTGGATGATTAGAGTAGGGATTTCCATGTTTTAAATGCTTTAAATTGTTGTGATCGTTGAATTGTTTTAGTGTTTATGATCGATTTGTGCTTAACGCTTTATCTCCCAGGTAGGCTTGATAATTGATTTGAATTAGAATTTAACGCTTGAAAGAGGAGAATTCTAATTAGTCTAAAGTCGATCATAAATTGGATTTAAACTCTAGCTAGAACTAGCGGGTTAATACAATTGCAATAGCTATAGGCTTGGTTGGTCGAAAGTTAGAAGTTGTCATAGAGCTAAACGCTTTGGGTCTTCCTACATCGAGGTTCGAAAGAACTCGGTGGTTAGATTCCATTAGGGTCCGAATCGTTCGAAAGAAGTTAGGACTAGAGTTGAGATGACTCGTTGCCTCTAAATCAAGTCTTCATCACAACAATCGAGTATTTTTGACTTTATGGAATGAACTCTATGAACCCGATATCCTAGAAATTTCATCATTTGATTCAAGAAGTTAAGAATTCTCGGTTTCGTGCTACGAGTGCTCTACTTGATTTGCATTACTTGTTAGTTTATTTTAGAAGCATAAAAACCAACTTTTTATAGAAATAGCTTAGCTCCAAGCTTTAAATAGTAAGTGTTTGTTTATTGCTCCTTTGGGCTCGATATTCCGAACTTCAAATCCGTTACTACTTGACGGCCGGTGCACTTGCCGTGCTCAAGTTTGCGATTTAAACCCGCGAGCCAAAACTCGCACTTCTCCAGGTTGTCGTACAACTGATGAGTGCGCAACAACGTCAAAATTGTCCTGAGATGCTCCACGTGCGCCTCCTCACTCGGATAATAAATCAGAATATCGTCTACGAATACCACGACAAACTGGTCCAAGTAGGGTCGGAACATACCGTTCATCAGGTCCATGAACGCTGCAGGCGCATTCGTCAGCCCGAACGGCATCACCAGGAACTCGTAGTGCCCATACCTAGTCCGAAATGCGGTCTTCGCCACATCCTCCTCCTAAACCCTCAACTGATAATACCCGGATCGTAGATCAATCTTCGAGAAGCACTTCGGTCCTCTCAGTTGATCGAACAGGCCATCGATCCTCGGCATCGGGTAAAGGTTCTTCACCGTGACACGGTTCAACTTCCGGTAGTCGATACACATCCTCAGCGCTCCACCCTTCTTCTTCACAAAGAGTGCGGGCGCTCCCCACGACGAAGTGCTCGGACGGATAAATCCATTCTCTCGAAGCTCCTCGAGTTGTCGCTTCAGCTCGACCAACTCGGCTGGTGCAAACCGGTACGGAGCCATCGATATCGGTGCCGTCCCCGGTATCAGGTCAATCCTGAACTTCACCTCGCCCACAGGCGGTAATCCCGACAACTCGAGGAGCCGCCACTCATGTGGCGTTCTCTCATGGCGACACCTGGCGGGTCCAGCCGCCACTCATCCCAGCCACTCCACCTCTGCCCGCGCGACACGTGTCCAAGCCTGGCCCACTCCAGCCTCCCTTCCTCCTGTGCGCGACAGCTGTCCTTTCAGCTCCTCCACTCCTCTGCCGAAACGTGTATAGTGCAGGAGCTCAACCCTATTCTCTACTTTGCTGCGTCGCAACCAAAAGGGGAACGACATCTTCTTCATTTGAATTTTTTTAGCACACAGAGAACAGAGAGCACGAAACACAGAACGGAGAAGCACCATTTTTTGTATAGTTTATTTTCTTTTCTTTTGAATTAAAGAGAGAGTTTATTATTTTGAATTTGTTTGTTGAGGATCTATATTTTGTGAGTAGAGCATCATTTGAGATTTATTTGGGTGTTGATTTTTGGAGAGAAGCTTCATTGTTAGCTACACAAGTGGATTTCTTTTGGTGGATTTTCAAGAGCATCAAGGAGAGAGATCGAAGAAGAGGAAGAGCAACATTAGACGAATAATTCGGTGATTATATCTCAACTTTCATCTTGATTATGAGTTCAATTGTTTGCTTCTTTTCATATTTGCATTTTCTCACCATGAACACCTAAACCCCCAATTTCTAGGGTTATGGGGGATTAGAGTAGTGATTTCTATAAATTGGATGCTTCGATTGTGGTGATTGTTGAGTTGTTTTAGTGTTTATGATCGATTTGTGCTTAATGCTTTATCTCCCGTGTAGGCTTGATGATTGCTTTGAATTAGAATTTAACGCTTGAAAAAGGAGAATTCTAATTGGTCTAAAATCGATCGTAAATTGGATTTAAACCCTAGCTAGAACTAGCGGGGTTAATACAATTGCAATTGCTATAGACTTGTTTGGTCGAAAGTTAGAAGTTGTCATAGAACTAAACGCTTTGGGTCTTCCTACATCGTGATTCGAAAGAACTCGGTGGTTAGATTTCATTAGGGTCCGAATCGTTCGAAAGAAGTTAGGACTAGAGTCGAGACAACTCGTTGGCTCTAAAATAAATCGACATCGCTACAATCGAACGTGTTCAATTTTATGGAATGAACTCGATGAACCCATGCCCTTGATCTCTCTTCACTTGATTTAAGATAAGAAAACTCTCTGTTAAATTCTGTTTTTTTTATTCGTTATAGGTTTATTTTCAAAACATAAAAACTCGATTTTTATAGAAATAGCTTAGCTACAAGCTTTAAATAGTGAGTGATTGTCTATTGCTCCTTTGGGCTCGATATTCCGGACTTCAAATCCGATTACTACTTGACGGCCGGTGCACTTGCCGTGCTCAAGTTTGCGTTTAAACCCGCAGGGCGTCAAGTTTTATGGCACCGTTGCCGGGGAGCAATTAGGCGACCCTTGCTATTTAGTTTGTGCTACGTCTGTTTCATTCTTATATATATTTTCTAGTTGATTCTTTTCATCGTAGCTTTTATGGAGAATTGGTTCCCTAATAATGGGAATTGTGATATATGTGGAGCTAATGATCATTATTTTTACAATTGTGAGGTTATTTTGCATTCAAGGGCCTATAGTAAAAATTGGGGGGACGCTTCCACTTTTGAATTGTCTAGTGAAGAGGATTTTTGTCTAGCTTTCCCAAACCGATTTGAGGAGGAGGAAAAGCGACATGATGAGATGGACAAGATGGACGAGATGATGAGGAAACAAGAGGAACAAGCGTCCATGGTCCAAGAGCTTCAAGGTCAAATGGATGATCTCATGCAATTGATTAATGTGACAAACTTTGATGATCAAGCAGTCCACATTGAGGATGATCATTCTGAGCACTTATGTGACACAACAGAAGAAGAAACTTGTGATTCAACCATGAGTTTAGAGGTAAGTGCGGAATGTGAGGTATCAAGTTCTTATCCCACTTCTATTATGACAATTGATTCTCTATGTAGTGTTGATGCATTGGATTCTGTAGATGTAAATACTGAGTGTATAGTTGTAGAATATAGTTCACAAACTCTTGTTGAGCCAAATCTTCTCATAGTATCCATAGAGTTGGCTGACAGATCTATTAGATATCCAAGGGGTACTATGGAAGATGCTCTCAAGAGAGGGGTTATGTTTGAATCTCCTATTGATTTTATGTTGTTAGACATTGAGCATGATGTCGAAATTCCATTTAGTGTGGGAGATTCATTTTTAGATTCTAGCAAATCAATTCTTTATGTTCAACCTATACCGTTGATTTATAAATTTAATGTTGAGCATAAAGTTTTTGATTCATTTGCTAGTTCTCATTCCCCGTTTGTGAGCTATTATTCTATTTCGGTGGATGCTATTGACCCTTTCGGGCATATGTATTTTCCGATTCATGGGATTCTTATCCCTCCCAAGCTATGCCAAGATGAGTTAGATCATGATTATTCTATTAAGGCAAGCTTGATGATGTTGGCCTTGAGTTTGGAGTTTGTGCAGAACTCAAGGAAGAGGTTCATTTGCTACATTGTATTCCTTCTCCCGCATACACATCCATATTTGAAGAGGAGGACGCAATGGAAGTATGAGGTTCTTGGGAGGCCTCCTGATTGAGTCTCCTACCCGTCGAGCTAACGACGTTAAACAAATGCGCTAGTTGGGAGGCACCCCAACAATGGATGGAGAGTATGAGCGTTTTAGTCACATGCCATGGCGCCGAGCTTCATGGAAGTTCACTCGGGAGACAAGCTTTCCATCCATCCATGCACATTTGGACTCCCACGACGGCTTACAAATCGAGTAGCGGTTCTTCGAGGGGCAGTATCTCTTCCCTTCCTATTTTCAAGTGCTTACCGCTATTGTATTTCTTATATGCTATCTGGTGGGTGCTGAGCACCCGAATTGTTGTGCTGATAGACCATGCATATATGATTTCCTGACTTGTTTGTTGCCTGATTCTGAGTGTGGGGTGTTTATTGTTATCATCTATCGGGTGCATGTGTAAATATGTGTAAATATATGTTTAGAGTCACACTGGGGACAATGCTTAGGTTTAAAGTGTGGGGTGAGATGCTTTGCATTTATATGTTTGCATTCTATGCTGTGCTTCATGCATTTTTGGTGTAATTTTTTTTGGGTCTTTATTTTGTGTGTAAACCTTGGATGTGCAATTTAGGACAACTTGAGCAAGTCGGGAGTAGATTTTCATCATTGAGGATTTTTGAGGAATGTTTGGATGATTTACTGTTGGTAGTATTAATAAGCTGTATTTTATGTTTGTGCTATATTGCTTATTGGGTTCATGATGATTTTGTGATGCTAGATACCTTAGACACGAAAAGGCGGTCACACCAAATGTTAGGTGTGGTTAGGTTTCAATTCTTTTTATTGTCACCGGCCTGATTGTATCTTGATTTCTGCATATAGTGGCCCTAGTTAAGGGATACTAGTCTTATTTCACTTGTTGCATGTAGATGAGGTTGAGCCCACATGCTTGTTGTCTTGGGATCGAACTATGCGTTGCGGTAGATTAGAGATCTAGTCGAGTTCAAGTGGTTAGTCCCATTGTGCGTTTGTGGTACCAATTTTTCAAAATCAGACACACTATGCACGGGGAATTAAGTATAGGTCCCGGGGAAAGGGGATCCAATAAAATCTGTGTATTAACAAAGGCTTGAGGGGCTGCGGCGGATCGCTATGCAGAGTGAGACCCTCATGTCCCGAGTTAATCATAGCGTAATAAAAGGTGAACCCCCCCAGCCTATCTTAATGATCCAAAGTTTCGACAGGTAATCGAAAAAACCAAGCAAAACTTTGATCTACCACTTGACTCGTAAAGGAACTAGATAGGTTTACCATTCTCGTAGTCCCAAGGCAACGTAATTGCATGACAACGCCCACTCATAAGATTTGTGAATGAGATTACGTTATTCTCTTGATTAGTACTATGTTATGTAGAATCGAGAGAGCAAAAGGCTAAATGACAATAGTTATGCTTGAAATCTTTTTGGTTATTGCACTTCATCTTGTAATCCACTACACATACACTCTTAATCTACAACATGTAGAAATTGGTTGGTGAAAAGTAGAGAAGAATGATGCGAGATCTTATTCCTTATGCATGCTCTAGGTCAAATTGTCGATAAAATCCAAGTGTAAGTACACACCTTCTTTGAGTCTTAAATTTTTGGTCTTTAATTTGCTTGTGCATTTGCACGGTTTTTTTTTTCTAGTCGAGTCAGCATATGCATATTTACTGCTTTCAATAACCCGGAGTTGCCAAGCTCCGCCTACGGAGATAGTATCGCGGGGTTTATCTTGGCATTTATCTTAGTTAGTATATATTTATTTATGTTTAGTTTTCTCGTGGCGAGAAAAGTCTAAGTGTGGGGTGTTGATGCGGGTGCATTTTAACACATAAAAGGGCCACTTTATATCGAGTTATATAGGCTTTTGGTCCCGATTTTCTATCATATATTTAGATTTAGTATAAATAATTGTTTTTCTCGGTGTGTTCGGTGTTTGATGAAAACCGATGGATTTTGAGTGTTTTCGTGCTTGTGGACCGTCAAAGGGTCGATTTTGTTCGCTCTGAAATATATTCATGACTGGTCTTGTTTTGGAGGTATTAAAAAGATAAAAATTATGGAGCAAGAACGAGACCAATCGGAGTTCTAACGAAGCCGGAACGAGCAAAATAGCGAAAAAGGACAAAAAGAAGGAGTCCCATCAGAATCTGACACGTGGCGATGCCAGCCAGCCGCCATTCGTCCTTCCTCTGCCACCTGGCGCCGCCGCCACCAGCCGCAGGTCCCCTCAGGCCAACACGTGTCGAGCCGGCTCCCTACGTCCGCGTGGCGTTCTCTCATAGCGACACCTGACGGGTCCAGACGCCACTCATCCTCTAGCCGCTCCACCTCTGCCCGCGCGACACGTGTCCAAGCCTGGCCCACGCCAGCCACCCTTCCTCCTGTGCGCGACAACTGTCCTCTCAGCTCCTCCACTCCTCTGTCGACACGTGTATAGGGCAGGAGCTCAACCCTATTCTCTACTTTGCTGCACCGCAACCAAAAGGGGAACGACATCTTCTTCATTTGAATTTTTTTAGCACACAGAGAACATAGAGCACGAAACACAGAACGGAGAAGCACCATTTTTTGTATATTTTCTTTTCTTTTCTTTTGAATTAAAGAGAGAGTTTATTATTTTGAATTTGTTTGTTGAGGATCTATATTTTGTGAGTAGAGCATCATTTGAGATTTATTTGGGTGTTGATGTTTGGAGAGAAGCTTCATTGTTAGCTACACAAGTGGATTTCTTTTGGTGGATTTTCAAGATCATCAAGGAGAGAGATCGAAGAAGAGGAAGAGCAACATTAGACGACTAATTCGGTGATTATATCTCAACTTTCATCTTGATTATGAGTTCAATTGTTTGCTTCTTTTCATCTTTGTATTTTCTCACCATGAACACCTAAACCCCCAATTTCTAGGGTTATGGGGGATTAGAGTAGTGATTTCTATAAATTGGATGCTTCGATTGTGGTGATTGTTGAGTTGTTTTAGTGTTTATGATCGATTTGTGCTTAATGCTTTATCTCCCGTGTAGGCTTGATAATTGCTTTGAATTAGAATTTAACGCTTGAAAAAGGAGAATTCTAATTGGTCTAAAATCGATCGTAAATTGGATTTAAACCCTAGCTAGAACTAGCGGGGTTAATACAATTGCAATAGCTATAGACTTGTTTGGTCGAAAGTTAGAAGTTGTCATAGAACTAAACGCTTTAGGTCTTCCTACATCGTGATTCGAAAGAACTCGGTGGTTAGATTTCATTAGGGTCCGAATCGTTCGAAAGAAGTTAGGACTAGAGTCGAGACAACTCGTTGGCTCTAAAATAAATCGACATCGCAACAATCGATTGCTATCACTACAACCGATTACAGTCGATCGACGCTCGGTACCTCGCCAGCCAGTCCATTCCCAAGATCATATCGAATCACGTCATGTTCAACACAAGCAAATCACCAGGAAAAGGGAAATCAACCACTCTAATCTCACATGTACGACATACGCTACTCAGGACCACATCCCCCGTAACCGGGGTGTCAAGACATAAGGGTCGACTCAACGGCTCTACCCTTAACCCCAACATATCAGCGAAAGTAGAAGAGATGAAGGAATGTGATGCCCCAATATCAAGTAAGAAAGACGCCCAGGAATTGTAAAGGAAGCACGTACCATGTGTGGTCTCATGACCGAAGTGACGTCCCTCAGCTCGAGAGTCGGCGACCGCGTACAACCGGCCATGTGGTGCCTGAGGTCTGCTTCTCGGGGGTGGTGGAAGGGCCACCTGTTGTGCAGCTCTCTGCCTCGGCGCTGGCGCGCTCGCTACCTATCGTGGAGCTCTCGGCGTCTGAGCCTGACGCTGATGGAACTGAGGCGACTGCCCAGTCTGCGACTGTTGCGGTCGCGGGGCCGACATCTCTCCAAACCGATCGGGGCACCTAGCAGAGAATTGTAATGGTTGTCCGCACTGGTGGCACAATGGCAGCCCGACACTCGACCTCCCCTCATGTCTGCCCGCTAGACGATCTGTTGGCCCATTGCTCCTCGGACAGTCCTGAGCAATGTGGCCCGACTGCCCGCACTGGAAACACGCCCGCACTGACGAGGCAGGTCCCACGGATGCCACTGATACGACCTGTCGCGTCACGCTCGGCTGTGTCTGGGGCCGGAAGGATCCCAAGGTCCTCTGTCTCCTCGGATCACGGGACTCAGATGGCCTTAAGAAGCCGCTCGGTCTCGAACTGCTCTCCCGGGCTCTAGCTGTCTCTTGGAAGTGTCGCTCCACTGCCAGTGCATGATCCACTAGATCCGAGTACACCTGGGTCCTTAGTGCGGTGACCCGATCCACAATCGCGGGGCGAAGCCCTCCCTCAAACCGTCTGCAGCGGTGAGCCTTGGTCAACACCATCTCCAGGGCAAAGAGAGACAAGCAGGTGAACCTCGCCTCGTACTCAGACACCGTCATCCCCTCCTAACGCAGTTCTAGGAACTGCTGGTGCCTGTCCTCCTGTGCTGACTGTGGGAAGTACTGCTCCAAGAACCGTTGTCCAAACGGCTGAAAGTCATCCCCGACTCGAGCCTCCTCGCGCTGCCACCAATGGTATGCATCGCCCTCCAGCTGGAACGCTGCAAAGGATACTCTCAGGCGATCATCTACGATCCCCGACGTATCCAAGTTGCGGGTAATCCGCTCCAGCCATCTCTCGGCTGCCTCGGGGTTTGGTTCCCCGATGAAGACATGTGTGCCCAGCCTGGGAAAATCTCTCAGCGCCCCGGGTATGTATCTACCAAACTAGCTAGGCCTCAAAGTGGCGGCTGTAGTGGCAGCAGGCACAACCTCTGGTGCCGGGGCCGTAGCCTCCTTCTGGGCGATAACCGCCGATAAGCCCTGAACGGTACGGAACAACTCCTCCAGGACTGTCGCCTGGCTCGGCTCGGTGACCGGCGGAACCCTGGGCAGAAGACCCAATGGTCTAGCATCAACTCTCTCGTGCTCCTCAGCGGGTGCACCTTGGCACTTGTTGCCCCTGCCGACTCAATGGCAGGTGGCTGCCCTCGGCCTCCAGCTGGACGGCTCCTGGTGCCTCGTGGTACGTAGGTAGGCGTCATGTCGTATATCCGCTGCACGGATAACGCACATGTTCAGTTTCTTAACTTCGCATAAAGCGACGCGCTTAAATAACTAGCGTTCACACACGTTTCATAAAAGTCGCACTCGAACTAATATATACTTCGTATAGTGTAGTCATACAGGTTTCACACAACCAGAGAAGCCCGCACACTAATGCGTCACAAAAGTCAAACACACCAATCAGCAATTTCACGCACAAGTCTCACAGTCCACAGTTCGTATCACACCGCAATTCCACAATGTACAAACATCAACTTAGTTTCAAGTTCTTAACACTTCCTCCTTCTAACATAACATTCATGTCGACATCATGTCGTTACAACCCGGTTCAGGCGTCCCCGAATTACGTTGTAACCACTTGACATCCCCCCGTCACGTTCGACTACAGTGGCCCCTATAGTCGAATCGTGATGGTACATACACTTCAGTTTTGCAGAAATTTGGGCATGACCCGTTTTAAAATTACACTAACCATCCGCTTATGCGGGACATTCAAATCACAACCTGCACAAAGTACTCAACACAATCATATCTCACAGCAATCAGCAGACTCAACATAGGTACCAATCACAGCGGTTCACCACAAGTTCACAGCACTAGACAAACCTTTCACCAAACCGAGACTCTCTTTGTCTCGATTCTACGCGTAGGACATTTCCGATTGCGTAACCGACACACGAAAACCTAGCGACTTAACTCTACCCACCTAACTGACGTACGGTCCGAAGTTTTGAAAACCGGGCTCTGATACCAAATTGTCACGCCCAAATCTGGTTTTGACCGGACTCGAGACGTGAACTAAAAGTAATAATAATAAAGGTGAATTTAAAATAAAAAAGTTCCTCAAATAACCGTTAAATCAGTAATGCCAACCAAAAGAATCGAAGCTCAAACCACAATAAAATAGTTTATTACAAAGAGAAAGTACGTCTCTAGACCATACTAGACTAAGACTCTCACTAGCTCCCAAGCTCCGAGAATCCCGCTAGATCAAATCCCGCTCAAAACCTGTAGAACAGTAAGGTAAAGGGGTGAGCTTTCGCTCAGTAGGAAAAAGTAGTTAAGGTGATGAGTTAACCGCTCACCACCACGGGTAATCGTCCAATTAGGGCATACTAGCAAGGCACAACAACTAACGACAACCACGGAAATCACATGATCACAAAACATACTTACATGACCAATATCACACTTGAATCACATCACTTATCCAATCATCAAGCACACAACACACAATAAAACAACCACACGTCCCGTACAGCAGTCCCCGAACGTCGCCGACTGTCCACAACCCGACTCAACCATATTGTACCGGACCACACATCATCGGCCTAGATATCTTCCCGGAAACACGACATCGGGGTACAAATCACGATACATCATACCAGACCACACATCATCGGCCTAGATGTCTTCCTGGGCCACACAACATCGGGGTACCGATCACACCATCCTCGGCCTAGATACCCTACACCGGAATACCCCCTCGATGTAGGTATCGTACCTGAACTAGTAACATTGGGGGACCGTGTACGTGGGACAACACCCTCGGCCTAGATACCCTACACCGGCATACCCCCTCGATGTAGGTATCATACTGGAATACCTCGTCTCGGAACATATCGTATCGAATCACACCCACGAATATCTCAAACATATCAAACAGTCATAGTTCAACTAACAACTTACCAAACCAACCAATCTCACCGAACACACCACATCGGTCTATCATTCACCCGATCATATCACAAGACAAAGTTCACGTCATACCACACATATCATACCGAGCATACCATATCATGATCCTCAATCTAACAACGGATAAACCACATATCAAGCATCACAAGTCATCAATCATAACACCACAACCAACACGCAATCCTAAGGGCACGACATGGCCCACATGCAATTCTACAGCACGACAATTCCCAAACCTACGGGCGCGACATGGCCCGCAAGCTATCCCTCATTTAACTCGTTCCTCTCATCCTACATGCAATGCTATAGTTATAACATTTAATCAAAACCTATATGCATACTAGTAACTTTCCGCAATTAAACCGGTATCTGCTACTTTTCCCTACCTCGATCGCTATCCAAACGCTTAGTCAACTCGAGATGCCTAGTAGCCTCCTCCGCCGTGCTCGGGTCCAACGTCTAAGATCATAAAGAAAATCCGAGAATTAATGCTAATTCAAAAGCGGTTTAACGAGAAAAAAATAACCGAACTTAAACCCAAATAGGCTCGGTTATAGGTAACCTTCCTAAATACTCGAAAATCACCAAAATGGGCCCAAAAGGCCCGAATCTGATCTACCACGGTTCGGGTCACGGAGCCTTGGCGGACTCCGTGACGGTTCGGATCACGGAACCGTGAGGTTCCCCGTCACGGGTGACGTCACGGAACCGTGACGTGTGCCGTCACGGCCTCCGTCACGGAGTCGTGACGCACTCCGTCACGGTACCCATCAAGGATCCGTAACGGGTCTGATAGTTCCGTCAATCTTCTTCTTCCTCCAGCTTCTTCTCCACGAAAATAACACCTCAAAACTCCATTTTTATCCCCCAAAAACCTCCAAAACAGTCCCATAAACGTCAATACTTCAACACCCAAGAGGGATTCATCAAAACAACACAAAACTAAATGATTTATATCATCAATCTCCACTTCCTCTTCATAAATTATCATCTAAACACCAAAACTCAAAACTAAGGAAAACCCAACTTAGTTCAAGCCTTTTTCTATCAAACCCATAACCAAATCCTCTTCAAAACGAGTTTAGATTGAGGGATTACCTTGGGGAATGAATGAGGGATGAAGAAACTAGAAGAATCCAAGTTTTTGGTGAAGAAAAGACCCCAAAGCTCTCTCTTTTCTCCCTTTCTTCTTCTCCAAGCTTCAATGGCTTCCTCTCTCCCTCTCTCCTCTCTAAATTTCGGTCAACACTATAATGTGGCTGAAATATTTGTCTCATGTAGCCTTTAACCTAGGGTTGAAATGTCCTTAGTGCCCTCTTACTCAAATGCCCCTTATGTCCAACTTTTAGGGTTATGATGGTCTTTTCTCCCCTATTTCTTCTCACACAAGCCACCATGGACATGTGTCCATGTGGGGTCCACCTCTACCCAAAATATCTCCAGCTCAAATAATTTAATTTGATTTAGCCTCTAATTAGACCTAGTTTGACCCGAGTTGACTTTTTCTCAAAATTACACATTTGGAAGAAAACGACCCAACTAAGCTAACTGTGATGACGACTAAGCTTTTTGCGTCCTGGAAAGGTCCTGAATGACTCCCGGATTCATCGGTTGACTTTTCCCGCGGAAAGTCAACTTTCCCCAAATTTTCCCGGTTCGACCGGGGCGGTTCTTACAATATACCCGACCGAAAGAGGATTCCGGTCCGCTATATTATGAGTTGTACCCTGATGTTGTGTGTTCCGGGAAGATATCTAGGCCGATGTCGAGTTCGGTACGATATGGTGAGCCGGGCCATGGAAACCGGCGCATTTCTCTTGAATACCATAGGTGGAAATGATTGCTAATCATATTACTCTATGTGTTGGCTGCTGTGATTACTTATGCTTGCTATGTGATCTTCTGTGATTTGAAATACAGTTATACCTGAGTTCAGTGTATTGCCGTGCGAGTTCGCACGTGTGGTCGGTTGTGAGATAACCGCGATCGTTGTCCATTGAGAATTGTTAGGTGACGGGTGCTGAGAGCATAGTTGAGAAGAAATGTATGAGTTCGGTTCAGTGTCGAGGTTGATTTACGGGTTGCACTCGAGTGGGGGTCAAGCGTTGTCTCGGGTTACTTGTTTAATTGATTCGTAGCTATTGTACTTACTAGTATGCCCTAATTGGACGGTTACCCGTGGTGGTGAGCAGATAGCTCATCCCCTTAACTACTTTTTCCTACTGAGAGAAAGCTCACCCCCTTCATTACTGTTTTACAGGTTTCGATCGGGAGTTGGTTTAGAGGATGCCTCAGAGCTGGGGAGCCTGTCAAGAGTCCTTATTTTTGGGTTGTTTAGTGACGTACCTTCTTTGTATTAAACTTCGTTTTATTGTGGTACTCGAGCATTTGACTCTTATTATCAGAATTTATGAGTTTGAACCATTGTTGGAGCTTATTTCATTTAAACTTACTTTATTTATGATTATTGTTACTAGTTCACGTCTCGAGTCGGGTCAAAACCGGATTTGGGGCGTGACACCGTCCATCAGTGGTTCGATTGAGAGGAAATTCGTTAAGGAATTTGGGAAGAGAGGATTCAGTGGTAGAAGTGGTGAGGATAGGTGGTGGAAGTGGTGGTATTTATAGGTTAGGGGTGGAGATAATGCCACCGAATCGTCGCCCCTAACAAGGGCTTTTTGATCATTTTGTCATGATTTCTGTAATTATGTCACGCAAACCAAAGAATCTAGAATGAAGACCAAGTTCACATTAAATGCGTGCAAAATGACATTCCAATTCTAAATGTAATTCAATCCCCTATTATTTAACGGATATGCAACGAACAATTAAAACGATAAAATGAGACTTGAAAAAAATAATTCAAAGATAAAACCTCATTCATCGAACGGGAAGAAACAACAAAAGTTCATTAATCGAAAAACAACTACGAACATTCAAACAAAATTGAAAAACCCGAAGGATTTGAACATTGGGACGTCATATTTTAAAGGGATAACGTTGGTTCCAAACCTTTTTGAACGTTTCATTATCACATCCTAACCCAGGACAACGTTTGGTTACAATTCCAGATCCGAAAGGTTGGGATTTTTACACAGTATAAAAATCTGTTTAAGTTCACAGCACCGTTACCTCATTGGTCATGTGTAAGTCACGTGAGGGGTCTGAAATTTTTTAATGACAAATTTGCCCCGAAATTGTCTTTTGAGTTTTCTCCCTCTCTGCGCCATTTCCACCAACAATGAAGCCCAAGAGCCACCATTCTAGCTGCCACGCCGCCAAGCCTACGGTCCACTCCCAACCTTTACTCCGTTTTCCGCCGCCGCTCTCTGCTTTGTTCCAAGTTGCGTCGGCGGAAGCTGCGTTACTTGTTCGTCTTGCCCCTTCTGTACGTCTCTGGTTTGTTCTGTCTCTGGATGAGGAATTAATAATCGGCAAAGTGCTTCAGTTAAATTGGGAAAGATTTGTTTGAAATTTCCTTTTGTGGGGACTAAGAATAGATACTGAAAGTTTTCATATATAGGTTTTACTTGATGTGAATATTTCAGAATATTTTCTACATGGTAATCATCAATAGAAGCCTTGAGTCTTGTAAATGGCCAAATCAGCTAACTTTTTTCTTTCTGTTGTGTGGAATTGAAGTCATGACTACAGAGTAGCCACTCATTTTAATTGCCCAATTGATATGTGACCGTATTCTTTTCTTGGTTACAATTCCATTGGTCCTATGTATTGACCCTTAAATTCATCTTCATTACTTCATTACTTCATTACTTCATTACTTCATTACTTCGTTCGCCCGATTGAGGGATGGATTGGATTTGAGTCCAACTTTTGTCACAGATTTGATATGTATGTGGGGTTGTTTGGTTGCTGAGAAAATGAGGGAGTGAGGGAGGTTGAAGAAGATGGCTTGAGGGTATAAAAGACATTTCGTGATTAAAACTAACACCATCCACAATTTTAACAGTTTTTTATACTTTGTGTAAAAATCCAAACCTTTCAGGTATGGAATTGTAATCAAACGTTGGTCTGGGTTAGGATGTGATAACGAAACGTTCAAAGAGGTTTGGAACCAACGTTTTTCCTATTTTAAACTTATGACGCAACATCGCAAGGGTCTCATACTGTGCCTCAAACTGCTTAGGGTTTATGCTCGATTCGTCCTTGACCATCTCCTGCTTGAACAACTCGAAGTACGGCTGGAGGTTGGCAATGAGTTTGAGCTTCAATTCGAGTGCATTGTAGATTGCTTATTGGGCCTCTGCAACACTCAAGGCAATATCCTTTGCCTCCGAGGCTTTTCCTTTACCTTTGAGCCTTGTAGCTTTAGCAGTCTTCTGACCCATAGACCGACAGTATTCCAAACCTAAGCTCATCCCCGTGGTACGCTCACTGTCATCCCTAGGTATGTCTTCCTGACTGCGCTTGCTAGATTCGCTAGATGGTTGGAAAGGCGAAGCTGGTTTCGACGGCTCTTCATGCTCCACTACGTCAGGTACTACGTCTCTGGGTAAATGGGGATTCGATACCTCGACGACGTCTTCGGTAATAATGAGACTTTCTTGACTTGTCCGGGCCGAGTCTTGGCTTGTTATAAATTCTCTTGTGTTTCTGGGACACAATCAATGGACATTAAACACAAGAAAGGATCCCAATTGTACTCCATTGTCAACGAAAAAATCGAATATAGAGAAAGAAGAGAGTAGTATTTTAGGAGGAATTGTATTGGTGTAAGAAAATGAAAGGGATGCTTTTTATTTATATAGGAGAGAAGGAAATTTTTGGCATCTGCTGATGCATCCACGTGGCGCCACTTGAGAGGCTGGCAATGGTTGGTGGCGCTCCCAAGGCACTAACTGCCAACATCTCTTTCCGCCGACGCATGCTGCTGTTGTTAACGTCACTGATGCGCTTCTCCGCCAGCAAGTCTCCGCCAGTGAAATGACACGAATCGCCACTAAATAGCTGGCGTTTTGTCTCCGTCAGCACCGAACCGTCAGCGAGCCGCCTGCGACTAAAAATGCTCTTGGTACTCTTGAACTTGATTCGGTTTATTCCTCATAGCGTGGACTTGGGCTTAGCAATTACCCAACTTGTTTTCAAGGAAAGCCCACTTGGACTCGCAGAATTGAAACCACCAGTTTGATTTTGTTGTGACGTACATCAAAAACAGCATCTCAACTGGAAACTTCTCTGGCTTTTGTCTCTATATTCTTAATTACACCATGTTCGTCTTCACTACACTGAAACCCACGTTAGATAATTGACCGTTCTGAGTGAGTCTCTTGTATTGTATTGACCAATTGGACCTCAGATCTGAGAGCCTCAATGGCGAGGATGGAGTATCTGAAGATGAAGACTGATCCGGCCACCGCCGATTTGATCAGTTCCGATTTCAACGACCTCAAGATTGCAGCCATCAATCTCGTCTCTCACGCAGCTAAACTTGGCAGTCTGGGTTTCGGTACCTCTTTCCTCAAATGGGTCGCCTCCTTCGCTGCCATGTAATATGTTCTCTCTTGTTTCCATCATGAATTGACCTCTCTGATTTTTATTTATTTATTTATGTGTTTTAAGTGTTTGATTGGTTGGTTAGGAATCAGTCAATGATGCTTGATCGATTGTTAGCTTTTGATTTGAGTTTTTCTTTCCCCTTTTCTAAATGCATTTTTTTATACATATACTTGATGTCGTGTTACCTTTTTGGTTGGTTGGATCAGGGTATCAAAATCTTATATTATCTTGATCCATAGACTTAAGTATTTAACACAGTGGTGAAAGTTAAGTGTGAGCTTGTGACAGTTATGTTTCAACTACCACTTCAATCCAGTTTCAGTTGCATATTGTACTTCTTTCTTGTTGATAAACTTTTGCTGAACCCAAAGAATTTAACACTTTGCTATAAGCCACCTCATGGTCTACAGATGTTTTTAACCTCAAACTCAGGGGATCTGGAATCATTTGCTTAGGCGAGCATCTTTCACACAAAAAAATATGATGATCCGGTGTCATTGTCAAGCTTAATTTATTAAGTATGCAGTGTGTGCAAAGGTATTTATAGAAAGGATTGACAGAATCTATAAAATACGACGAACAGAAAAATAGATATTCGGATAAGCTATTTGAAGAGAATACAGTGATACTGCAAACGCTACAACCACAAGTATCTTAGTGGTTAGTTGCTCCAAGTATGATGACATCTTTAAACGGGGTTGCCAAGTTTCCCAACGTTGTGCCTCAGGAGCTTTTTTCCTATTTGAGATGAATGTGGGTTAGGTGGAAACTAGCATGACCTGTTTGCTTCTCCTGACTGAGTATTACATTTCAGGATATAATTATGTGGCTGTGCTTTTGTACGGTAGTATTATCAGCAGG
The DNA here is from genome assembly GCA_963921825.1 of Erodium maritimum. Classification (NCBI taxonomy): domain Eukaryota; kingdom Viridiplantae; phylum Streptophyta; class Magnoliopsida; order Geraniales; family Geraniaceae; genus Erodium; species Erodium maritimum. Next base: position 17,312,099 of record OY997589.1, on the reverse strand, counting down.
TTTCTTTTCTTAATGAAATGCTTATCGACAGTTCAACTAAATGAGCAGCCATACATTTTGCTGCACACAGTTGGAGAATAACTGAACCAATCTGTTTATTGTAATGCCAAAGAAGCCTAACACTACAATTCTCTTAAACGTTGCAATTTGCTTAGATAGATATAGGGCATGGGTGAGGTGAAAAAAGAAATCATAGCTTGATTTCTGGTAGGTTATACTGATCCTGCTGCTCTAGATTGCCAGTTCAATACTTTGCAATCATTTCCAGGCTAAAAATGCTTGAGTTCTCAAAACCATGCATGTTTACCTCAGAGACTTCCTAGTTTTTTGATGTATTTGCGGTCTCGATTGTATTAAGTTATATTACTGATCCTTTTCTCTTTGTCTGCTTGTTATAGTTATTTGTTGATTTTGGATCGAACAAACTGGAAAACAAACATGCTGACAGGACTTCTCGTCCCATATATATATTTTAGTCTTCCTGGAGCGCTATTCCACTTCCTAAGGTGATAATTTTAACACTTGGCGCACCTTATTTCCCTCTGTGTTTGATATAATTCTATTCATAGTATATTTACTTGATTGTTTGCAGTGGGGAGTTTGGAATATGGGTTGCTTTCATTGCAGTGGTACTAAGGCTTTTCTTCCCGCGACATTTCCCAGGTATAGACTAAAAGCACAGTTCCGGTTTTAATTCTTTTGTCTTCAATGCTAAATTGGCCTTGCTGCACTTCCTCTCTTGTGCTCTCTTTTGTGTTTGGTTGACAAGTAGCGATAGTTGTTGGGATTTGTGCATGTGAATGGAGTTTTCTTTGTCCATTGAATTTATGATTGCAGTTCTCAGTTACCAGTGTCACTGTGCATATTCAATCAAAGGTCTTGTTTCATGCAACTGTGTATGTTAGGTTGCATACTATGCCACACGACTGATTTATGGGTAAAAATGATTAACTTAGAGCCTCAGATGCTCAGAATGAAATACTCACTCTGTTCCAAAACAAGCGCCCTGCTTCCTTAAATAGGATGTTCTAATATAAATGTGCGTTTTCCCTTTCCCTTGGAATAATAGTTGTTGTAAATGTTGGGTAGGAAATATTCATGTGCCATGATAATTAGCGTTTAGTTGGGAATTGGCCATGTTCTGATGCATAGTTATTTGAATCCTGAGGGGTGATGATTGTGCAGATTGGTTGGAGATGCCGGGGTCATTGATTCTTCTTCTGGTTGTGGCGCCGAGCTTCTTTTCACACACACTGAGGGGAAGTTGGGTAGGTGTGCTGATATGTCTCCTCATTGGTTGCTACCTATTGCAAGAACACATCCGGGCTTCGGGTGGATTCAGAAATTCCTTCACACAAAGCAATGGAATCACTAATACTGTTGGCATAGTCCTCTTGTTGGTTTACCCTGTATGGTCTCTTCTGCTCCATTTCCTCTAAAGCCATTTACATATATAATCTGCCAGTCTCCCTTGTATTTGATTTGCAATGCACTTGAACAAACTTCATTTCAATAATGCTTGCATGGAACTGTGTAAAACGTAGAATTTATCGTCACTGGAAATAAACCTGGTTTAGCCTATTAACATCTTTTCACAAAAAAGAGAGAGAAATTGGACTTTGCTGCACCAGATGTATCACGAGAATGCCTTGGATTGGATACCGTTTGTGGATAGTCCAAGAGAATGTTGTTTGATAATAATAATATTACGAGGTTTCCCCACCTAATCCCTATATCAGGACCTGGATCATACCCGAAATCCTATTGATGATGAAAGCATACACGGTCCGAACAATACCATACCATACAACAAAAGGCGTATAACCAGACGTACAACGGAGACCCCCACATGAAGGCCAGGGGACTCCCAAGGAAAATGAGTGGCCCTCTACGAAACTGAGTGTGTGTAGGGACATGGGCTCCGCCCTATTATGTCCAACGAGATCCCGACACCCTAATCCCCTTATTTCATAGTGTTCTCCTTGACTACCCGTGCAATCCACAAATTCCACTAATCTATCTCCACCAGTATTAGGTCGAGTAAAAAAATATGTTGAAGTCTCTCAGTATTGCCCCAACAACAAAAACATGTCTTTTTTTTAACCCCTAGATTTGTCGGGTACACTTTTATAAGATCGAGTATTTCACACCTACAAGATAAACAAAGTTTTACCTTTTGATTTTATGTCATTTGCCTTCCTCTTAATAATACTTATCTATTTATGGTTTGACTTATGTATCAAAGAAAAATCCCGCCTTATGCTCCAAAAAGTTGTCCACTACTTCTTTCATAAAAAATAGTTTTCATTCTTTTATATATATATAATATTTAACGATTAGAGTTTTGTTGATGTACCTGGGAAGACATTACTTGGTTTGAATGAAACGACGTCACTTAGGCGGTGTATGAGTGAAGGCGAAACCCTATAATCCGCCGATTTTCCTATATAATGGATAGCGAGCCTCAGAGAGGTATAACCAGTCCTCTCTTCTAAATCCGTTCACTGCTTTTGTTATATGTTCGAGTCATGTTGTTTTCTTCTTCTTCTTCTTTTCGTTTTAGGGTATTGGTTTTGCTAGTCGTTAGTCATTTTGTGACTGATATAATTATGGTGATTTGGGGTGGAATGGATCTCTGTGATGATGAACACAGATGACGAGTCCGATATCCATTCACAAAAAGCATGAGGACAAAACGAGGCATTTGTCTGAGGGATTCATCTTCTTCCCCTCCAAATCAATCATTTTTTTTAGTTTTATATTTTGATATAGTATTGAAAATGTGTAGTCCCAGAGATATGGTGATGATCGATTTATTGTCATCTGAAACAGAAGATGATAGAATATCCTCCTACTCATTCTGAATGTCTCTGTTACTTAATTGTGATTTGGTTTTGGGGCGATGACGAGAAATGCAGACGTGTTCTGTTAATAGATTGGTTGAGGGTTTACCTATGATTCTTTTTCAAGCACTTTTGAGCCTCCTAGATATAAACATAATTCAATGGCACCAAACCAAACAGGTGAATGGACTGGTTTGGCAAGCTGAAACATATTTAAAAAACATTAATACCAATGATAATACAAAATATCGTAGTGTTACAAATGAAAAGAAGAAGAATTAATCAAGAGTAATTATCGTCAAAATGACTACGACACCAATAGCAACAATGCACTAGGTAGCAAGGATAGACGAAGGACGGCGAGCTTCTCACGTTCGGCGTCATCGCTGTCTTGTGAAGGATCTCAATCTCCTCTATTGATCTTATCGGTAAACGGTGAAGATGGTGATTAAGGAGGATCGGAGACGGTGTTCTCGGCGTGTAAGGCGACGAAGAACGATCACCAGAAGATCGGTAAGGTGTCTGGCGGCTAGAGGTCTCAAGGTCTTATCATCGAGAAGGCGTATGGGATTGTACGACGAACACCAACGGTGGGGCCTCGACCACGGTCGAGGAGAGTGACGTAGGAGGCGTCAGGAATTAGTCTGGATAGAGTACTATAGGGTCCTCCTCTAACATTTTTGAGAGGCCCGGCGAGCCTGGAAGGCCTTATTGGAGGGTGGTGTCGGTGGAGACTGAGCCGAAGGATGATACCGATATCGACATGGTGATGGAGTACGGTGGGGGATTACCTGTTGTTTCGGAGAGGACCTTTGTCGGAGATGAGCAGGCTGGCGGCATGCCGGCCACCACTTGGAGTAGACGGTCGGGCAAGGAACTTGCTAGGGTTTCGAGCCACGAATCTTGGGAGGAGGAGGTTCAGGCCGTAGGAACAGGCCTGGATCGGTTACACCTTGGCCTGATGAGAAAGAGCGGGTTGAGAGAGGTCGAGCTGGGCCGGCTGCAGTCACCTTGGGCGGTAGAGAGGAGCTGATCCGGGTCGGCCTCTTGTATGGTCATGTGAGACAGACCCGACCCTACACCGTGGGGGAACCGAAATCGAATTTCAACCCACCCAATGGCCTCTCGGGATCGTACCAGACCTACCTGGAGCTCGAGAACTAATAACAGGAGCGGGGGACAAACACACCAAACTGGAATAAGGGATCTAAGATCCCAGATGGGTAGCCTGAGTATCAAGGAGGTGGTGGTCCCTCTGTCGGAAGTCTGTGGCAGGGGTACTAATTTCCCGAACTAACCAATAATTACGACGTTACCCCCTTTCCATCCATGACTGTCAATTTTTTTTGTAAAATGACAAAAATAGCCTCAACTATAATCCAGATTTACACCCTTGTGCCATTCAAACTCTAATTTTTTTTTTCTCTTATTAAATCAGAAATAAATAAATTTTTATTTTACAAATATTTTATAAATTGATAAAAAAATATTTTTCAAAACTCAATTTTATTAAAAAAATAGTTTTTATTTTATAAAATTAATATTTTTAATTTAAAAATCACTTTTATCAAAAAAGGGTTTTGTATTTCAATTTTATTTTTTATTTTTTTATTTCAAATATATATTTAATCAAATATTTATAAATCGATTATTTAATCAACTATTATATATAGTATTATGAAATCATTAATAATTCAATTATAAAATAAGAATTCAATTAAATTAAAAAATAAAATCAGAAACATAATTAAAAAAACTAAAAATTAAAACATAACTCACACTCTCTACTTCTAAACCCTAATCGATACTGTCAACTAACCTAATCCCTAACCCCCTTCATATTCTCTCCCAGATTTAGCCGATTCTCACTGCCTATTCGCTCCCAAATCTCGGCCCATTCTCACGGCCAAATCTCGGCCCATTCTCACGGCCAAATCTCGGCCTTCAACCACCGGACGAAGTAGTGGCGGCGAGCTAGGACCGCGGCGAGAAGAACAGGGCCGGTGGCTTCGTAGGCGAGGAGTTTGTCACGGGCGACAGCGGCTTCACAGCCGATTGGCTTCATTACCTCCTTCTCCGCCTGATCCCTCGAGCCCTACCCTCTCTTCCTCCGCTCCTGCTTCTTCTTCTCCAGACACCTCGTTGAGCTCGAGCGAACCCTTGACGCCGAGCTTGAGTTGAGGCACGTCTTCTCCTCCACTCCACCATGTCGGAGACCTCATCTTCACCAGATCTCACCTCGAACACCCACGAGTCAGTGGCGTTCTTGTCTATTCATCCCACGATTGGGGCTTTTGGAACATATCTGAAGCATTCACGGGGCGGAGGGGACATATTGGGTTTTGGGTGAGCGATTCTTTTGTTTCAATTTGTGTAAATCAGTGCTTCTCCAATTCTTTTGTTTCAATATGTTGAAATTGATAGTATATGAACAGAATGTAAACAAGATGATTGTTTGAATTTGTGTTCAATGATGTTTCCAGAATATGAACAATGACTATTACAATTTGTGTTTAAGGATGACTATTTTTCTAAAACAGGGAAAATTAGTAAGTAAAAAAAGAAAAGAATAAAACAATTTTAACGTAAAAAAATTAGAAAAGAAAGTATAACAAAAATTTATGAAAATTTCGAAGAAATTGTTAATGAAATTATAGTATTAACAAAAAAATGAAAAAAGAGATTAATTATAAATTAATTGTAAACAGCAAGGGTAACTTCGGAATTTTAGAATATATGAATAGTGAACAGATGGAAAAGTGTATGGGAGAGGGTAACGTCGTTACAAAACGTTAGTTCGGAGTAGGTAATTGTTACGAATTAACATTGGGGTAGTAAAACGTTAAACGCGTATAGTTCGGGGTATGTCAATGTAATTTATCCAAAAAAAACCCACAACTAAAGAGTCACCCACCCCTTCATTTCCTGTGCACCTTTGTGAACTTATACCGTAAGACTTTTTTGTCGAGGAAATGATATTTTTACTACTTCTCATCTATTCTCGTTATGTGAGTACGATTGGTTATTATCCATCTTTAATATAAACTTGTATCAGGTTTATAAAAAAATACAAGAGCGTAATAATGGATATATACATTATCTACAGGAAATATACATATGATTAAAACATACACTAAAATTAGGGGTGTGTAAAAAATCTGGGTCGCCCAAAAATCAATCCGGTCCGTAGTCCAATTGTCGTACATCCGTGGGTTTCAGATATGAAAATCCTGATATGCGTTTGTTCGGGTGCTTGCGGATCTTGGGTAAAAGATACACATATCATTCTATCCGCTCACAAACCCAATATTTAAACTGAATTCTAAATACCTAAAGCTCAACCCATTTAGAGATCCACAAATTAAAGTCTAGTCCAATTCAATAAGATTTCGTTGATATTCAATATTTTAATACACAACTCGGTCTAAACCTATTCAGGCTCAATTTAGAACATTAGTTTATTTGGAGCCATGATTTGATGATGATTATGCTCACCTATGACCTCAAATGGTCTAAGCATAGAAACTTTGACCACAATCTTAATCCCATCAATAACTGTTCACCGCGTTCTCGATTACATTTTACTCCCCCTCGATGCTCTCTTCCCTTTCTATAACATTTTTGCCACTATCTCTTCTCCGACCGTGAGAATTACTTCATTGGAGGTAAGAAATCCCCGCTCTTTCTACCCTTCACCACACAATACCCCCTCTCTTTTACTTCACGTCTCCCCTCTCTCAACTCCCACCGCCACTCACCCTTTCTTTATATGTGAGGGGAACCTGAAACTAGAAATAAGATATGGCTTCTTCCGACGTCTGTGAAGCTTGTAACAACACAAAGCTTCCTTCTCCTTTTAGGTCAGCGCTTGTAGGGTAAACTTTCAACCGTGTTTGTTCGTTGGATGAGGTTGAGTTTCTAGAGAGTTGTATTAAAGGTTTGGGTTTCTAGAGAGTTTATGTGAACTATTTAATTTTGAGTTTCTAAGAGTTCAATACACGAAAAGGTTTTAAATGGATGGGATATGATTCAGTTTTGGAGGTTTAGGTTTGATCCTCCCGAATTTTGATCGAACATATCTAAAACCAGAATTTGATCCGATGATGAGTGTGAAAATCTATAGATCAGATCCACATATGTGTGGACAGATTGAAATAAACGCAGACCGGATCGGGTATCCGCCCGAGACTAAACCATGGACATGGTAAAAAATGATAAAGCGAGCAAACATGCCTATTAGAGCATACACAGTGGAAAGACTTGTATTGGGGGCTTGTATATTGATTGTACAAAATAATAAGTCTTAACCCTTTAATTTAATTGTGTTTTACAATGGTGAGACTCAGGTAGGGGATTAGGTTAGGAGTGGCTACTAACTTGATGCTGAATTTATTGGGTCAATTACCGTCTGTACCCCTTTTCTATTGGTAACATATCTTTTGTACCCATACGTTTGGTAACATTCAATAACAGTCCATCCGTATTGGTAACTGTCATTTAGTACACTTTATGAATTGGTCACATATCATTTAATACCCCTTATGTATTGATAACAAAACATTTAATACCCCTTATGAATCGATCACATATCATCAAAATGACATAAACTTGACCAAAATTTTGTCCAGAGCATTACTAATACATCTAGGTACTAAAGGAGTATTACCAACGCATAAGGGGTACTAAAGGTAAATTTAAAATAGTAAATATAATAAAATTGAAATAAATTTAATAAAATTAATTAATAATAAAATTAAATAACTAAATAAATTTAACAAACTTAATTAATAATAAAATAAATTAGATAAATAAAATTAAGAAAATTAATTAATTAATAATGACATGTTTAATTTATTTCGCTTCACAAAAAAATGGATTTAGTGAGTTTCAAAAGTAAGACCTCATACTCAAATAGCCACAAGACCGTTGGGCTACAACCACCTTATATTTGTTCTTTTTTTATGTGTGTATATATATTATTTTTATAAGCGATAATTTTATTAGGCAAATGTTCTATAAAGATATAGAACAAAGCAAGAAAAGATCCAAAAAAACCTTTTCCTCAGACCAATACAGCTCCACAGAGCAAAAAACAAAATAGAAACTACATAGGATGCAAATAGAAAAAAGCATACACCTTACTCGGGTTCAAGCAAGAAAACAGGTTAGAGACCGGAACAAGAGAAGGGAAATCCTCGTCCTTCCTTCCCTCTGAGTCCTTCTTAAACTTCTCGAACCTCAAGGAACTAAGATCAACTGCCTTTCACCCAATTTTCAAGCTATTACTCCACATACCCGAGCTATCTTTTTTTGCAACGTTCACAATGAAACGTCCCATTTTATCCCCTTTATCAGCCAAAGTCCGAGCTCTTGTCTGGCAAACAACGACTGGTTGAGCAGGCAACTTCGTCTGACCCTTCTTTGGGCGCCCACGTCTCTGAGTTTCAACTTTGGAAATCGGTACTTTTTTTAAGGCTTCCTTCCATGGACTACCTTGAAACCCGACTTCTAAGTTAGTCACTAATTTCGAGTCTGCACCAGATATCACTGGGCCCAAATCCGTCCCAATTCTTTTAAAAACACCAACTAAACTTGGATCTGCTTGGGCCCGCACATGGGCCTTTGTGTTTGGGCTTCTAACCCTACAATCAGCCACCGCTTTTGTGCAAAACTGTGTTGGGCTGGGCTCCACAGGAAATTGGACTTGCTATAAGACCATCCCCGAACCAAACACAGTTGCGCCCGGAACGACGTCGCCTCTTTCGTCTTCTTCGCACGACAAAACAGGTTGTTCAAAAGCCATCGAATCTATGATCGCGTCATGGATGAGATTGACAGAATCTCTATCAACGGAAACACCCCGAGATTGATGGGAAGATTGAAAATCAAATCCCAGCAAATCACGAGATTCCGGAGACGAGCAATCGGATTGTTGAAGCCCGTCGGCCATGTCACCGGCTACAGGGTCACACGCCAAGTCCTTGCCCGTACCTATTCCTGAACGGTGAAAAACATCACCGGAGCATGGAAGAGTCGCTGTGATGCTTTTCTCTTCACCGGATGATGCTCTGTTCTTCGTTTCCAGACCAGGTATTGATGCTCGAGGACGAGCTATCGCCACAAAAAGGACGTATCCATTTACTTTGAAACCGTTGAGACTATCCACTGCCTGATGAGCCCCGGACGTCGTCGAGAAAGTGACGAAACCAAAGTATCTCCCTCTTCTATTTGAGCGTCTCGAAACAGCGCATGCCAAAATCGATCCAAACGAACCGAAAGAGTTACGGACCCACTCTTCCGTTGTTTCGTAAGGGAGATTACAGATAAATACCTCATTTGTGTCCCGAGATCCGGTCGACAAAGACTCAACCGGAGCAAGGTTGTTGAATGGAGCCGTCTTCTCTTTTGTGGTCATCGCACACCCCACATCCGCTTCCAGAGCATTGGCTTTGACTGTAACTGGAGACGAAGCTCCAAACGCAGCCTTACTCACCTTTGGCTGTGAGATATTGACCCCGACCCCATCGGACGCCCTGGTTACATCGTCAGACCGTGATTTCCGGCGAGACCGTATCGGTACATCTGCCACACCTCTACCCTTCGTCCTCCTCTTAATCGTATCTCTATGGACATCGCAAGACACCCCAGCCATCACCGAGACGTACTCATGGTAAGATTGGATCGAAGTTGAGACGAAGACGGGGAAGGAGAGAACTCGCATCTACTGTGTGTAGATATTAGTTGTCAATACTTACTACATAAGTTTCAGTAAAGTGTAAATGAAAAACTTCATTTATATAGAAATACTATTTTGTTTTTTTGGACGATGTAGAACTTTAAGATTTTATTCTGTGTATATATTAGTTGTTAGTACTAATAAAATAAAATCTTAAAGTTCTACATAGTCCAAAACAAAATATAGTTTTCTATATAATGAAGTTTTTCATTTACACTTTACTAAAACTTATGTCGTTAGTCTTATTTTGAGCTACAACGAGTTTTATGTTCAAGTAAAAATAATATAGGGTCCACTTTAAATGTTGCCTAATATTTATTATAGTGTATTTTTTTTTATACTTCAATTTGGACTAATCCTATTCAACTAAGGGCATCCACAGTCGTACCGTCGGCTGCTGGCGGGGAGCAATTAAAAATTATATTTTGCTCTCCTTGCCAGCTCACCGGCTGCACAAATCGCCAGCAACCTATAGTGGCGACTTTTGTGTCGGCGGGGAGCCGCCGACGGTAAGAAAAAAAATTAATATTTTAATATTTAAAATTTATTACAAATTAAGACGGGATTTTTTATTAGCACAGACAAGATAGAGAATAACAGAAACGAGAACACATGTTCACGATTTACAGATCGTGAGCGTACTAGAGGAATTTGGGTTGGTCTTTAACGATCTCCCAAAGCGAGAACTTCGTGCAATGGTGGAAACAACTCTTGCGTCATCGGATCGAACGAGTCGGGACAGATGAATGGCCGGGAGGGAACCACTCTTGCGTCATCGGGTGGAACAGATGAAAGGCCGGGAGGAAACAACTCTTGCGCCATCGGGTCGAACGAGTCGTCCTACAACGAGGTAAACATAGGGCCCCACTCGTTGAGATCGAACGACATTGCAAGACGGAAAAATAACAGTCATGTAGTGAGAATATAGAGAGAAGAGAGATAGATTTTGTGTATGAAAGTTGAAATAAAGGATTGGTATTTATAGAAGGAAAAAGCAAAAAACAATTAAATGTGGGCTGCCAGCGAGGGGACACGTGTCGCCAACGCGTTCATAGCCAACGGCGGTCGCGACGACCAAGGAGGGTCAGCTCACCTCGCCAACGAGGAGTGCTGGCGAGGACCTCAACACCTACATTCCCAGCTAGCGACCTCCTCGTCAGCTCCACGCCTCCTTCTCGCCGACGATTACTCCCCGCCAATGCGTCCCCAACAACTCCCCGCTCACGACCGTGAATGCCCTAAATATAATCACTTATCAGGTTACACGTTCAAGACCTGCATAGGCCATCATTCTAATTAACTACGCTTTTACTTTATTATTATCCCGTCCACCCTGGCCGGTAAGTATCTAGAGAGGACATGTAAGGGAGACACGTGGGCAGAGAGGCGAAACGAAAGCCGCATAAAGTGGAAGCAACCAATAAGCGCAAAGGCCTTATCCTCTATCCCTTTATCCACCCCTCAGCCACTGATTACTTGTCTCTCCATCCACACACCACAGCCACCTCTTTACTTACATCCTCCATCTGTTTCCTAAATTATCATTATAGCAGAAATGGCGGCCTCGCTACGACCTGCAGCCACCCTCATGCAGCCCACCAAGCTGGGCTCCTCCGCCCAGCTCCGTCCCACCACCCTCAAGCCCACCCGGATCTCCTGCAACCTCAAGGACTTGGCCACCAAGTGCGCCGACGCCGCCAAGATCGCTGGTTTCGCCCTCGCCACTTCCGCCCTCGTCGTCTCGGTATGTCAATTTCCGATTCCATGACCCTGATCACTGCTCAAAACACTCTTAATTTAATATTGAAATTAAAATTGATAGGGAGCGAGTGCAGAAGGAGCGCCCAAGAGGCTGACCTACGACGAGATCCAGAGCAAGACCTACATGGAAGTGAAGGGAAGCGGAACAGCCAACCAGTGCCCCACCATCGACGGCGGCTCCGATTCCTTCGCCTTCAAGCCCGGCAAGTACGAGGCCAAGAAGTTCTGCCTGGAGCCCACCTCCTTCACCGTCAAGGCTGAAGGCGTCGCCAAGAACTCCCCCCCTGATTTCCAGAAGACCAAGCTCATGACCCGCCTCACCTACACCCTCGACGAGATCGAGGGCCCCTTCGAGGTCGCCTCCGACGGAACCGTCAAGTTCGAGGAGAAGGACGGCATCGACTACGCCGCCGTCACCGTCCAGCTCCCGGGAGGGGAGCGCGTCCCCTTCCTCTTCACCATCAAGCAGCTCGTCGCCTCCGGCAAGCCCGACGCCTTCACCGGCGAGTTCCTCGTGCCCTCCTACCGTGGCTCCTCCTTCTTGGACCCCAAGGGCAGGGGAGGCTCCACCGGGTACGACAACGCCGTGGCCCTGCCGGCCGGAGGAAGGGGAGACGAGGAGGAGCTGCTGAAGGAGAACAACAAGAACACGGCGGCCTCCAAGGGGAAGATAACGCTGAGCGTGACCAAGAGCAAGCCAGAAACCGGTGAGGTGATCGGAGTGTTTGAGAGCATCCAGCCGTCGGATACTGATTTGGGCGCCAAGGTTCCCAAGGATGTCAAGATCCAAGGTGTATGGTATGCTCAGCTCGACAATTAAGCCTTTCTTTCAATGTTAATTATGTTGTTGTCACTGCTGTATCTTTAATTGAGATGAAGAACGAATGTTATTGGTTCCGATTTTGGTTCAAAATGTTTAAACCAATGATGCTATAAACATTCATGCAATATCTGTATATTATTACTACATACCTATCTTCATGTCTTCTAATAACATTCTATGCTCTTTACGTTAATTGCCCACTTCTACATTAAAATTCGTTAACTGTTTTAAAAAAAATCAATTGAGATTGTGTTTTTAAAGACCATTTGAGTATGTAGACAAAGGAGATTATGTATGAGGATCATGACGTGCGAATCATATGGTGATTGTGATGGATTATAATGCACATCTTTTATATTTAAGTGTGTTCTATAGTGTGAGAACTATGTATGACATTTATGAGTTGAGTGGATGTTGGGTCTTTGTTCGTTTTTCAATTCGATGTTTTTTTGTGATCAAAGACATTAAATAAATTATTTAAAATAATACGCTCCTAATGACTATACATTTATAAATTTTGGACACCGCTCACACAAAATCGGATTTTTTAATTGTCACGTGGCATGTTTTGGTTGGTTGGCTGCGACTCACGACTCGCAAATCACTGAACCACAATTGTGAGTCGTGGTTCACGATTCGTGAAATGATGCGCCTATTGTGAGTGCTCTTAACTAGAAAGATTGATTGAGCTCCTAAGCGGGGGTGAATGAGCAGATGCAGTCGGCCGAGTTCACTATGACATCTACAATGGTGTAATGGATTTCCGAGGAGTCCCATTCCTGTCCCAAACGGGACTTTTGTTGTAATTATTCGAGATTTTGTGGAGCATTCTCGAACTCGTATAAGTCGTATTTGATTCTTTCGGGGTTGTTTAGGTCCTCAAAATTTGGGTTTCCATTCGTGTACTTAAATGTCATAGTGGGGGTGGAATTCATGGCTTTCGACTTCGATGTCGGAGGTTAAGTTTAACGCCCATCGTCATGTAGAGGTCGAGATGGAAAGTCAAAGTAGGCGACTATGCTAGACAACAACGCCTAGTGATGCTGAATTCAATCCAACCAATGACGTCCCACTAGCATAAAGTCTACTAAGCTACTTGAAATAACCATTGAACCGCTTCAACATCGCGTTCTATCTTAACCATCGGTCCTTCAACTATTTATCATCGTGAAATGTCACTACCGAGTCGTGCTTGTATTCATGGGAAATTTGTTGCTAAAAACAATGTCCAGTCTCGTTGTTTCCTCGGAAAAGAGTCGAGGGAGTTGTGCAACCAACATGTAACCAGTTGTAAATCTTTATCGTTGGTCCAACGCATCTTCTAACGGCCATAACCACCTCCACCTCCACGTCTACGTCCAGTGCGGCCACCTGCAGCATCATGTGTGCGATTCCCACATATGGGTGGATAAGGGATTTGAATAGGCTCAGCTGTTTTCCCCTCGTCAATGTTGATTGTGAACTACGACACTTCCGATGGGTCAGCTCCATTATTGTATGATGATGTCTTTGTTTGGGTGTCCGACACATCCGACCATGAAAATTCTACGAACGGTACCTCAATGCCAATGCGAGGAAGAAAGGGATTTGCTTGATATGCGACAACGGCTTCCGGATATTGGGAGGGCATCGGGGGATAGGACGTGTTCATCCGAAAAATTGTATCGTGTGGTTTTGGATATTGTGATTATTCTTCGACCACACATTGTCAACGTAAGAGCCTGTCCCGTTGTCCTTAGATAATGAAGGCTATTCGTTCAGACTCAAACAAGGACCAAAGTCATCGGATCCTTGGAATTCATTGTTCGACATTATTTGAAACTAGTTTTGAAGAAATGAGAGAGTCGGTTTATGGGGAGCTAGAGAGATGGGTGTGGTAACGTAGGTAAACCTCTACCCTATTTATAACTACGTTTTTTTTATAAAAAAATTGCTTCTTATAACCTCACGGGTGAGGTGTTGTAACTACGTTGACAGGTCAGGTGGTTAAAAGCCTGCGCCGATTCACCACTTCTGTTGTGTATCAACGTTTTGTAAGGTCGCCGATGTCTACAACTCGTTCCATCATACAAGTGCTAAATATTCGTTAAATCAATTTCGTTCGTATAACGACAACGCTGACTGACGTTGATGACGAGCTGGACTACACACTGCACATAGTACACTACGTAGTGCGTCTATAGCATATTTTCAGTAGTCTTTTTTTTATCAAAAAAGAATATAGGGAAATCCTATTTTAATCTAATCTAACACACCACCAAACACTCACACTAATTGTTAAATAAATATAGTTACAGTGATTTGAATCTATAAACTTAAAAAATAATGAGATGTAAAGAGGTATTCATAGTCAAACTAACCCATGTAGGCCCATAAAGTAGTCCATAATTTCAAGTCGATACTATGTAAAGCTTGTCACTTCAATTTTCAGTGGTATTTTTCTTTGACGAAATTATCAGTGGTATTGGTATAACAATGATTCGTGAAAGTATGAATTCTTTCCGCCGAAAAAAAAAGCTTATGAGCCGACGTCGATGACACTCGTATCTCCACCCGCGGTGTTCGACATGGGCCTCGTACCGACCTGCTCCGTTCCTGACCTCAAACGGTTCGAGGTCTAAGGCCCCATCGACCGCGACGGCGTCGACTACATGACCTACCGGGACAAAAACTCCGGTGAGCCGCTATTGTTGCTTTCCGCTGATTCCATAAAGGTACTCCTTGTCAGCTCTATCTCACTTAGCTTCCTGCTTGGTATCCCTGAAATGATGGGAAAGTTAAATCAATGTAGCCATGAGAATTTTTCCCAGGTACGAATAGAACACTGAAATTTGGAAAGATTCGGAACTTATTTTCACTTGGGTACTGGAATAAACAACAGTTTTCCCCCTTTCTGATTCTATTCCTTATTGCTCTGTTTGGCTGCCTAGAAAGCATGAGATAGCAGATCAATTAAGCCCAACATCCAAAATCTATGATGTAGAATAATGTATAATTAGGTATAGATTGTGCCTAATTAGGCACTTCACCGACACTCTAGCAAGTATATCAATTTATACAGTCTTTTTCTCCTGTTCTTAATAAGAATTTACATGTATGTGACAACTGACAATGACCTACAACGTGAATGGAACCACTTAATAGAAAACAAAACAAAAGAGGAAACTTAGGCTACAGAAATCAGCTGATTAATCATAGGAAAAGTCAATGATGAATACTGCAGCCGTCCAAGTCTAGCTCATGTTTGTTTCTATGGTAGTCTCTTACCCTCTCGTCTTATTCTCTCACAATTCCTATATGTCCCTCAATCAATCCCATCTCTGTCTCCCCATTTCATGGCTTCCACCCACAATTCCAAATGAGTGATTCCATAGGAATCAGAAGAAGAAGAAGGTGATGGAGCACCAGGCAGGGGCGTTGGGGACAAGCGCCAGCTTGGCTCTGAGGTTGGGGCAGGCCACTTTCTCCTCTGCCTCCCTCCTTTTCATGTGCTTCCATGTTGATTTCTACACCTACACTGCTTTCTGGTATTTGCTCTTCTCTTCTATTTCAGTTCAGTTTGTACTGATGGAGGTCAGAAACGATCAATCCACTAATCATGCTGTTTTTTTATCTCTCTTTTGTGGGTTTATTCAAATTGATGATCTGAATTAATTGACGGCTTTGCTTACCCTTTATAGGCTTCAGTTTGTTTTGGTGAATAAATTTGATCAAACATGTGTATCAGACAGAGATGAGATTTTTTGCTCAGTGCCATTTGTTGATCATATATGCAGCCTTTGATTTGATGCTTAATTAACCTTTCTATTGTATTTTTTATTTATCGAAACCTAGTTGCAAAATTATATGTATTTGTATCCTTCTTGCAAGCAAAAGCTCTCGAACCAAAATACCAGATAAATCAGACAACTTAATTTTTTTTTTTTTTGAAAGATTGGTGTGACTTATTAGAGAGAGATATATGAGATTTTGAATGAGTAGATGATTCTCATGATCTTGGAAAGGCATGTTCCTATCTGGGTTTTGTTTGAATTATCAATGCCTTGTTATTGTCTTTGTTGTCTTTAATGTTATGAGACTTGTTCCAAAGGTTTATAGGTCTTTAATCTTCAGTATTAAATGATATAATCGAGATTGACATTTTGTATCCCCTTTTATAACTCCTTATTTTGATTGAGAGCAGCTTCTTGGTAACAGTGATGGGTCTGGTAATTTCATGGAGCCTTACTCTGGCATTGCTAGATACTTACTCAGTCTTCATTAAACAATTGCCTTGTCAGCGTGGAGTTATATTGATCATCGTAGTAGGCGACTGGGTGTGTAGCTCATCATCATCATCATATTGAATTCCGAATTCCGAACTCTGAATTCAAAAACTTGATATTTGTTATGTTGTATTCTTACAGATGTTGTCATTTCTGTCGCTAGGAGCAGCTTCCTCAACAGCTAGTGTGACTGGTATCCTCGTTGAAGCAAGAACGCCATGCCCGGCAAAGATGTGTTCCAGATACCAACTATCAGCTGGAATGGCTTTCTTGTCCTGGTTTCTATCATTCACTTCCTGCCTCTTCAATCTTTGGCTTCTTCCCTCTCTCTAGCCATATTCATTTTTTTTGTCACCTCCACCCAAATTTGTATATTGCCTCCATACAACTTTCGACTTGTTCATATTATCCTATACCAAATCTACAGCAATCAAAAACTGTTTGCTAATAATAATTACTTCTCTTGCTGATTGGAGCACACATTCTAATTCCATCATGTTCATGATACGAAAGCTATTGATTTTATGTTTCGATATCTAATTCAATACGTATAGTCAAATTTAATACAATTTATATGATGTCAAAATTAATTTGATTCGACTTTAGTCATGAAAATCAGAATCTATATTACACAAACTCTCATCCTATTAGTTGAAATTTTAAAATGTCAAGATTATGTGATTTTAATATTGATATGCAATTCTATCAAATATAAATTACATGAGAACAAATCAACTTATCCGCTAAAATAGTAATCTATGAACGGCGAGGACTCCAAATAGCAATCAGAAAAGGCCAAGGATGGGATCCAATAATTGATACACGTGGATCCAAGCATGCATGAATCTAAAACATAAAACAAAAGCATTTGAGTTATGAACTCATAACAATAATCGTATAATTATGCACGTACACAGACAAAAATATGCTCGTGGTGTGCTATCACATTGACCAAATGAATATGTGCAAAGATCTCATTTGACCATTGCTTGTGATCTCCTCGAGCCGAGGGACCCGATACAACCTTGCATTTTGAAGATGGAGGAGGAACTTGCCTGGTAACGATGACAATGCCAACTTTATATAAATAATTAATAATTGATCAAATAATTATTTATCAACTGGAAATTTTATTACTCAATTATCAAATATATTGGAAACAAATATTAGTGTTCATACTTGATCCAGCATCGCATATCTAGTGGAATATATTTAGATGGAAATGTCAACAACGTATATGATATCTGTGAGCACAGTGACTCTTTGCCGGTTGTTGCTGTTTGTTGCAAACTCTCCTCGCTCTTCATCATTCTTTATGGATTTACAACTATTAATTCAACTTTATGATTGATTTTATGGAACGCATATGGTTAAGGGCGCGGATTCAAAAATTTATTTTTAGGTATGTCTTCGATAGTAGAGACATATATAAGAACAAAAATCACAGCTAATTTAACGAGTTTTAGAGTTTGATCGATCTTCAAAAAGAGATAACATTTTTATACAAGTTCCGATTTTGGCCTACTAGATATCAAATCGAATGAAATCCAGATATCTATAGTCTATATGAAGGAATTTCAGCTAAAAAAGCTGGACTCATGCACGCAATGCTAGTCAAAAGGTCAACCATACGTTTTTGGCACGTCATTGGCAGAGTGCTCTTGGCAAAACATACCGCTAATCATACGGCGTATACATGAATATATGGAACAAATAGTCAGGGATACGCCGTATGTCGGGACGTATGCGTCTGTAGAACTCACAAACCAAGACTTATATTTCCCTATCTCTTTTTAGTATGTAATCTCGTTCAAGTTCAATATTCACATTTCACAACTGTAAAAGTTTGTAATGAACAATAACAAGGTACAATCTACAACAAATTGTGTTTAACCAAACACGCAATACAGTATCGAGCACCCCCCCCCCCTCCATGTGCCCTCTCTGTCACGTCTCACACACGTCTCCCTCTGTCCGGGGGCTGTGTTGATGATGGTGGCTTGTCCCTTTCTTCTTTCTCCTTATCTCACCGGAGCTCCATGGAACTCCCCTCTCCTTCTGTTTTTACCTCTTCACCTCCGTCTTCACTCCCCTCCAAGTCTATCATGGCTTCTTAAAACTCCCCATCCCTGGAGAAATCGATAGCCTTACCTATCTCTCCATCTCGAAGACCCATACCCCTCTACTGCACCGTCGATGCTCCCAACCCTAAAACATCGCCTATCGGAACCTTTACCAACACCTTCTTTCTCCCCTATAACCTTGAACTTCCCAAGCAACATGCTAGGGATTCTCTGTTGGGAGAGTACCCAAACACATACCACCGAGCCTCCCCCTCAGCCTCCAGGCCACAATCACCATTGGACTAAGGTCTAACGAGCTTAGACTCTATTCATGCCAAACTCACTAAGGTTTCAATTGAGGACCTCTAGAAGGATGATTTCGACAAAGATGACGCGTTTATTGAGGTCCCGGTCAACACGGTTCTGGCGGTTGATGACTCTCAGTACCACTTCGGTCTCGTCGGCCGCCTTCTAGTTGATAAAAGAGTAAGACCCCACTCCCTCAGTAATGTAATTGCAAACGCTTGGAATGTGGAGGACCTAAAAGTCCATCCACTAACAGACAAAATCATTGCTTTCTACTTCCCCTAGAAAGCAGCGATGGATGACATTCACGCTAGGGAGCCGTGGTCCTTCTACGGTATTTTGCTACTCCTTACGTCTCTACCGCCACACACCCACTGGGAAAGGTTAAGCTTACGATATATTTGTATATCACTTAGAGCTTACGATATTCCGGTAGAGGCTAGAACCTCCCAGATGAGAGCTTTCATATTCGCAAACTTGGGGGGGAAGTGAAAATCCAAAGGGCGAACAATCTGAAGCACCCAAGCCAGCCACGGGGTAGGGATACGTTCCTATGGCTCCGGGTGGAAATGGATGCTACACGACCACTCTATCGCCACCTTTTTTTGCAACTCGGTGCAAATGCAAAGCCGCTTAAAGTACGACTTGAATACGAGAAGCTACCGGATCTTTGCTATCGATGTGGCCGACTCGGACATATAAACAGGGATTGCTTGGCCGTCCTCCCGGGTGTGGACCAGCTAGCAAAGAGGTATGGAGAGTCGTTAAGATCTCCTCCAGCAATCCAATCGGAAGGGATCTTCGTACGGATTGGGATGCCACACTACCACCGGATTTTGTTATCGTGACGAAAACTCCTACAAATCCACCTCTCTCTCTCTCTGACATTTGATTTCCTCTTTATCGCTATCACTTGTCTTTCACCGTCGTTGTATCTCCGACCAATCTCGCCATCTTTCCGTCATCGAGACCCCAAAGACCATCCCCTCATCTTCTTTCTCAATTGTCGTCTCCAGTTGGGTCCCTTTCCCCGACTCTATTTCACCGCCTCCTCATCTCAACTCCAATCTCATCATCCTGACATTGCCTTCCTGATTAAGAATTCGAAAATACTCCATAGAATATAAGACATGAGTATTTCTCAACCACCAAAGTAAATCTTAGTCCTACAACCATGACATCATCATACCATCTGTATGTGTTGATTCATGTCTTGACATAACCAAAAGCTACTTCTAGCAAGATAGTTATTTGGGTTGTGCTCAAATGTGTGTACGCCTAATCTAGATGACTTAAACCTAAACCAATTGAAGATAGTTATTTTAGGTTATTTGGTTTATGTTAAACTAAACCCTATAAATAGAGCACTAATGGGGGCCAAAAATAGCAAGCCATTGAGCTGCAATTTTCGGCCACCACCTATAGAGAGGAGGAGTAAAAACGTTCAACACTACTAGCAAGCTTTAGTTGTGGATTCGTCTTACTCGTGAGGGTACCGTTAAATGACAAACACGTGGGTTCCTAGACTTGTCTTCTCAAAAGTCTCAGTCTCGAACCAGCAAGTTCAAGTATCATACGTTGCTATTCATCGAGGTAATCATTTTAAATACATGTTTAGATTAGTTTTTGTGATGCATGTGATTCCAGGTTTGAATAAGATTACCGATTTTTTTTCCGTCGCGTTTACGAAACACGTAATCCTACAGATAAATAGTTGGGGAAACTAGATGAACCATCATTGTCCACATAAGCGACGATGTGTTGGACTTTGATAAAGCGGGGTTCGGCTTGGTGTCGGTGTCCAAGTCCTCAAAACTACTTATTCTAGTTTATGGGGCGACATCTTGTATTTAAAAACCATCAACATTATTTAAAGAAATAAGAAGTAAATTAAATCAAGACTTAAATTAATGCAAAACGTAAGCTAATTCGATGATTTAAGCCTAATCTAATTCAAACCTAAAATATTTCGATGATTTAAATCTAAATTAATTCAAACATAAACTAATTTGATGAAAACTATCTCAATACCTAACTAATGTAAGACCTAAACTAATTCGATGATTTAAACCTAAACTAATGCAAGACTTAAACTAATGCAAAACATAAATTAATTCAAACTAAAATTAATTAAATGATTTAAACCTAAAATAATTTAATACCTAAATTAATGTGAGATCTAAACTAATTCAAGATCTAAACTAGTGCATGACCTAAACTAATTCAAGACCTAAACAAATTTAAACCTAAACTAATTCGATAATTTAAACCTAAATCAATTGAAGACCTATAAAAAAATGCAATACCTAAGCTTATTCGGTGATTTAAATAAAAACTAAATCATCCACTTATCTTAAGCTTATTATTTTGAATTATCTTCAAAAATATGTTGTTGCTTTTATTTGTCCATTTTCCCTTAGTATTTGTCCTAAAGTTCACTTTATGTGTGATTCCCATATGAATGACATTATTGGCTCAAAAAACGAGCAATGTATATTGGCTAACAATTTTTTAAACCAAATGAAATCACGCCCTAATCTTATAAAACAATATAAGCTGAGATAGTCAAAATCAAAATGAAATCAAGCACTAACCTTTTCAGTAACGAGGAGGTCGGAGTTGGGATGAGGAGGCGGTGTCTGGACATGAAAGTCGACGTCGGGATGAGGCAGTTGGGGTCGGGGGGGAGATTGAAGTTTTAGATAGGGAGGGACTTTGGGTCTCGGGGAATGGACGGTTACGACGAGTAGAGGACAGAGACACGTCAGTGGATGTAGCTTGATAAGGCTGAGCATTCTGGTACGGTTGCCTCCGAACAATGTCAATTTAAAAATCAATTTCAACTTTCTACATGCCTTCAATAACCTGTACAAATATCTAGAATTCTAATATAGGCAAAGAGGCCTTATCAAGAATCGAAAGCGTTAAATATACATATAATGACCACTTGTCTTGAAATAATATGAAACATAGTTATTATTCAGACGACTTGTCTTCTTCGTCGAGTTGTTCTTCATCAAACAATAAAACCTCGTCGTTGAGCTCTTCTTCATCGGTGAGGTTTTCTTCATCAGACATGTCATAATCTACTTTATCATCATTCATGAACTGATCTTCTTCATCATCGTCCTGATCACAAATAATCATCATGAGCTCATCCGCCATCCCCATTAACGTCATCTCAGTTCTGGATAGCATCTAGTTAGGTCACTTTTACATGTTGAATAGAGGAAGGCACCGACTCTTGATAAGGTTGAGCATTCTGGTACGTTTGCCTCAGAACAATGTCAATTTGAAAATCAATTTATATTCTTCGATGATCCATGTTGCTCACAACTTTTAAATGTCCACCTAAGTTTGGATCGTCAACATAGAATATATGATGTGTCATACAAGGGAAAACGCAATTATATATCTGATAAACGTTCAACCACAAACACATAAACACCCATATATATAAATTTAAATATCTTTTGTGTTATAATTACGAGACAATAAGGATCATGCTTATAACAAGATGTGTTAGGGGGTTCATATATCATTCCAAAATCTTTTTCCGTCTTTTTGAGTCGAAACATCGACATTTAAACATTACTAGTAACCCATCTTCATAGACAAGTTGAATAACCTATACTAAAACATTATAACAGGTCATGTCTTTTGTGTCAAGCAAGACACCACTGCTTTGTGTGATTCTTGATTTGTCTTCACTCACAAAGGAATTATATATCTTCTTTTTTATCGGCGAAGACAAATTTAAATTATCCTCTTCTGAGGTAGAAAAGGTTACAAAAAATAGCAATCTCACTACAGATTGCAACAACCAAAGATCACAACAGTTAATCTCCAGCAAATTCAAAAGAACTTGAAAAGCAACAAGAAACTTAGAGTTACTTGGGGTGCAAGATATTAAAAATACAGATCGAAAATGAGATGAGTGTGTGTGCTAAATCTTCCTCCAATAAAGTTTGGTATGAGCTTGATTAGGAAGTATTGAGGGCTCGGTAGGAGGGATCAGCAATGGAAGTGCAAGGATGGATCAAAGATAGGGTTCTGCAGGCTTGAAAGGAGCATAGGCAGGGTGGTGAGAAAAGGTAAGGTCAGCAGCAAGGGAAGATGGAAGGGTAAGGTCAGCAGCAAGGGAAGATGAATGTAACAGTTGCAGTACCAAAAGAAAAGGATGTGAAGTGTGGGTTGTTGTGAGACTAAGGTTGTCTTCAGGTAGAGGATAAAATGAAGGAGTCTTTAAGTCTTCAAGTCTTGTCTTCTTCAGTGTACTCTTTCAGAGGTGTAAGAGTGGTAATATCCAACAAAGTAGCTGTAGAATGTAGTCTTTAGAAATGAAATGCAGCCATCAAGAAGCTTTTAACAATAGAGGACTCCAGCCTGCAAAAAAGAGAGAAGGGGAAAAGAGAGAACACTCAAACCTATAGAATCTACCCTCACAAAAGAGAAGAAAAAAGAAAAGAAGAACCCTCACACAAAAGGGCAAGAAGCCCCAAAGAGAGAAGCATAGAAGCCTTACCACAGCTCACAAGTCACTCCCCCAAACCACCCAAAAGACCTAGCCCAAGCACCCCCGCCCCCAAAAAAAACACAAGTTACAATCTGATGAACTCCCTAGGAGTGGAGATCTAGTCCTGAAAAGGGAAATGGTAGGATGAGTCAAAGGAAGCTCATTCCCAACTGTGAGTGATATTCAGTACTTTTGCAAAGAGTTGTGATGCTGATTCTTGCTGTCCATTAAAGATGAGAGAATTTCTTGAGAGCCAGAGATGCCAGAAGACACATTGGATGATGTTGCACCAACTTCTTCTAAGTCTTGAGGGTACTAGATAAGGCCAAGAGCAAAAGACAACTTTGATATCAGTAGGACATGCCCAAAAAATACCCCACCAAGAGAGAATTAGGCTTAAAAGCTCCCAAGCTTTCCTGTAGTGTAGCAATATATGGGCTCCATCTTCAAAATCCGAGGAGCATTGAGGGCAGATGATGTCTTGCAGAGGAATTGACAGTCCTCTCCCATCTAGGAAGCATTTGGAGGGTATAGCTTCAACGCAGGCTAACCAACAGAAAGCAGTGATCTTTGAGGGGATCCCAGGGATCTAAAGGTGTTTTGTCCAAATAAGAGGTGAGGTTTCTTGGGCAGCAAGTAAGGTATACATTTTATGAACACTGAAGCCTTTTTTCATCTCCAGACCAGCAAAGCTTATCATCCATTGGCAAAAGTCTAGTGACATTAAGAATGACACAGATACAACCTCATTCTAGGAGTTCCTAACCTCTTGTATCTCTTCTGAGATCAAGATTCCAACAATTATCAACCCATAGTTTAGCAATAGTAAATTTCTTGGTATTAGCAAGCAAGTAAATTCTGGGGAAAAGAAGTTTGAAAGGTAGTTCTCCCCACCAAACATCTTCCCAGAAGAAGATTCTGGTTCCTCTCCCTAAAGTCCAGGAGAGGCCTTTGGGTCCAAACCAGTCTGCAAAGTGTTGATCCTTGGCTAATGAGATAATGTGACTGAATAAACTAGAGCCCCCTAGTTCAGTGAAATTATTCAGATCCCAATCTTTAGCCCCTCCACCATATCTGGCACAAATAATTTTTTTCCATAGAGAGTTGTCCTCAATATCAAACCTCCACCACCATTTAGCTAATAGGGCCAAATTCATCAGCTTTAAATTTTTTATTCCAAGACCTTCATCAGATTTTTGTTTGCAGACCTGATTCCATTTAACTTTGCACAAGACTCTTGTTGGTGCAGAACCATGCCATATAAATCTCCTTTGCCATGCTTCCAATGTTCTTATGACTGATTTTGGTGCCTTCAACAATGATAGAAAATATAGTGGCAGGGCACTAAGAGTGGTCTTGATTAGGGTTATCCTACCACCAAAGGATAGAGTTTTGGCTTGCTAGAGGCCCAAGGATTTTTTAAACTTGTCAATGATTGGCTTCCAAATGATCAATCTTCTAGGATTAGAACCAAGACTGAAACCTAGATATTAGAAAGGTAGTGCTTCCACTGCACAAGAGAGAATGCCTGCAAATTCTTGAGATTCTTCAAGAGATAAATTTAGAGGGATCAGAGTTGATTTGTCAAAGTTCACTTTTAGCTCTGCTGTTAATTTGAACATCTCCAGAGCATATTTCATATTTTCAGCCCCTTGTGCTGTTGCTTGTAGGAGGAAGATGGAGTCATCTGCAAATTGCAAGTGTGAGATTTGAGGTCCAGAATTTCCTATTTGAATTCCAAGGAACTGAGATTGAGCCACTCCTGCTTTCATAATCTGGTTTAATCCCTCAGCAGCCAAAGAGAATAATAATGGAGACAGTGCACATCCTTGTCTAAGCCCTCTATACATTGGGAAATCAGGAGAGGGAGAGCCATTAATCAGTACTGACATATGAGCTCTAAAACAGGCAATCATCCATAGTCTCCAAAGTGTCCCAATTCCAAGTCGTTGAAGTAGCTTCATCATATAGTCTCAGTTAACATTATCAAAGGCCTTCTCAAAATCAGCTTTAAAAATAATAGCCTTGATCTTCTTTTGTTTGATCTCTTGAACCACTTTATTAGCAGCAAGTACCCCATCAAGTATTTGTCTTCCAGCCAGGAAGCTAGTTTGTTCAAACCCCACCAAATGACCAATTACTTCTTTCAGTCTGAGTGATAGTAGCTTAGTAAGAATTTTATAAGGCCCCCCCATAAGACTTATGGGTCTAAAGTCTCCAAAGGAGATTTGTGTCTCACATTTAGGAATAAGAGCTATGAATGAGGAGTTAAGACCTTTCCCAAGGTGGCCTGATTTGTGAAAATGTGTGATGAAGTGCATGAAGTCTGGTTTGATGATTGGCCAGCAAACTTGGTAGAATTTTAAAGTAAATCCATCAGGACCAGGAGCTTTGTCTCCAGCACAGGCCATCAAGGCTTTCACCACCTCTTGATCAATAAAGGGCCTTTCTAGCCAACATGCATGTTCTGTAGTGATTGACTTGAAAGTTAAGTGATCAATGTTCATTGGCATTGAGATAGGCTTGGAGAATCTATCTTTGAAGTGGTCAGCTTTTGCCATTTTGATTAGCTTTGGATCTTGCAATACTTCATCCAGGACCAGGATTTGAGAAATCTTGTTCTTGCTTCCTTTGAAATTGGCTAGAAGATGGAAATATTTTGAGGGTTTATCACCTTCATATAACCATTTATTTCTTGCTTTCTGACTCCATAATTTGGTAAGGAATTTTGTTTTCTTGATCAAATCAACTTTGCAGACACCTCTTTCATTGCACCAGTGAGCAATCTCAATTCAACTAGTGAGTCAAAGCTATCTAGTTTCTCTTTAAGGGTCTGAATCTGAGTATCAAGTTGGCCATAAACCTGTGCATTCCAGATTTTTAGCATACCCTTCCACATGTTGAGTTTTTGCCAAAGGATTAGATGGGGTTGTCCTGAGACATTGAGAGTTGACCAAAAGCTCTCTACAGCTTTATAGAATATGTCATCTTCTAACCAAATATTAAGGAACTTGAAGGGTCTAGGTCCCCAATCAAGTTGATCATCATACAGTAGGATTGGTTTATGATCAAATATGCTTCTAGGCAAGCATTTTTGAGTTAATGCAGTGAATTTGCTGAGAAAGTCTATGGATATAAAGAACCTTTCAATTCTTGAGGCTTGAGATCCTGAGCCAAACCAAGTGTATTTACCACCAGTAAGAGGAAGGTCAATAAGTGCCAAAGAGTTGAGAAAATCTTGGAGATTAGCAATATATGTACTGGAGGCCCTGTTGGAAGATCTTTCAGATGGAGTTAGAACAACATTAAAATCACCAGCTAAAAGAAGCAATGAGTTTGCAGAGATGAGCTGCAGTTCAGATAGGAGATCATCCCATAGCATTCTTCTTTCTCTTCTTTTGCAGGGAGCATATACATTGGTGATACAACAGGGTTTATTCAATTCTTTAGAGAATCCCTCCCAAAATTAAGGCTCCATTTACCTTCTTAGTGTAATGTAGTTGAAAGGAGTTTGATTTCCAATAGGTAATTAAACCTCCAGAGAGTCTAGAAGCAAGGATGTAATCCAGAACCCAACCCCAGCTCATGCCACAGGCTCTCAGGAAGCCAAAAGGTATGGATTCCAATTTTGACTCCTGTATAAGAACCATCTGTGGTTGTTGCTTGTGTAGCAAGTAACCAAGTTTCTTCTTCTTCTGAGATGAAGACACACCTCTCAGATTCCAAGAGAGTATTTTCATCAAGGTGATTATTGAGAAACCAAGGTGGTGATCTAATTTATCACCTCCTTGCTAGAATCAATATAGGTCAGATGTAGTCCCTCTTCATCAGTAGTGTCATCTAGCTCAACTCTTAACTTAGCATCTTCTAAAACAGCAAGATGCTCAATAATTTGATCATCACTGCAATCAGCCAAGAGCCCAATTTTTTTTACCAAAAGACCATGCTTTCTTTGCCTGCAATTTATTCTGCTGAGATTGTTTCTTCTTCAATCCTTCCTTCATACTTGATCTGGTTTCATATTTGTGTGTTGAGGAGGGAGGTTTTGATTTTTTTTCCTTTGGGTAATTTTGAAATTTGCTTAGGAGTTGAGTCTGATAGATGAATAGTATGGCCCTTTGTTAACCCCAAAAAATCAGATATCTCAGTAATTTAAGTGTCCTGTAGTACCAGCTGTGGATGTAAAAATGGGGTGTTGTGAGTACTAAATATATATTCCAAACCCAACTGATATGTGCAGGTGGTACCCAAGGATGGTAAGTTTTGCTCTCCTTTAGCAATTAGACTCTTTCCTAATGTGTTATCTTGAGGCTTTAGTAGATATAGGTCACTCAAACCCATCTTTGGCAATAAATGTTGATTTGTCTGTGTACTTGCAGCAGTGCATAAGGGCTGAGGAGAACTAAGTAGTTGTGTTGTGACTAACTCAGTTGTAATTTGATTGGATTGAGGAACAATACTAGAGAATTTTGTTATCTGAGTTTCACACTCAATCAGTGGAGTAGATGAACCTGTCTTTGGAATACCAGTAGTAGATGTCTGAAGAAGATCATTGTGTAGATGAATCTGAATTGTGTCCTTAGGGGTTCGAAAAGTGACAATATGTTCCTCAAGAGTTGCAGTATGTTCTAGTGAATCTATGACCACCAAAGAGAGTGAGGTAGACTGTTTCTTCTGAGCAAGAACATTCCTCATAACATTATCCTTCATTAATGCAAGAGGGGCTGCAATAACTTCTTGCTGAACTTGTATATGAGATAGCTCATTAATGGCAACAACCCCAGCAGCAACCTCCAAAGGTATAAGAGCAGGAGGCTCACTTAGATCAGTATCCAAAGGAGTTTCAGTGGTAGGAACAATGGGAGATTCTTCTCCACCAAGATCAACATCCTCCTCAGAGGAACTCAAGACAAATTGGGAACTTTCCTCACTTCTAGACAGTCTTTTCCCAATGATCTCAGCAACTTCTTCCACCCTGGTTTCTTTGATCCAAACTGAGAATTTCTCCTGTCCTAGGAACAGATCAACTTTGGTTGCAAGAATCTCATGAATGTTGGTGTGTATGAGGATAAGATCTGAATCAATTTGAACACCAGCAGTTGAGATTGGATGGGTAGTGACATAATCCCCAAGGGTAGAAACAGCAGTAGCAAAGGTCTCTTCACACCATCCTTGATAAGGCAAACCATAGATGGTAACCCATTTGAAACACCCTTCATTCTCACAAAGCCTTTCTCTGTCAGGAATGATTGTGAGCCATTTACTGAGCTAGTGACCATCTTCCTTCAAGAGTTCCTTATCAAAGAGAGGATCTTGACAATGAAGAAGAAGAACCCTGTTGCCAAGTGATTTAACCTGAATCTCAAAGACTTGTTCAGAAGCAAAGCTTTCCATAATAGATTATGCAGTGAAATTCTGGTGGGCAATGGCAAGATGGCTATTTCTGTTTAATTGCTGCTGGTGTAGCACTATAGAACCTTGGTGTCTTAGAGGACACATTGTGTGTGTATCAGGCCTTTGAGGAACCACAGAAGACTAAGGATTGCTAGATTGGAGGAAGAGTTTAGTAACCCTTGCTTGAGTAACATATAGCTTGTATCCATTTAGAGTAAAGCCATTGAAAGTGTTTATAGCCTCCTGAAATTGTTGAAGAGTTGTATAATAGCAGAATCCAAAGTATTTACCTTGTTTGTTTACTTTGGAGGCAATGTGAGCTCTTTTGAGGCCTCCTACTATAGAGAAGATTTTGTGTAGCCAAGGTTCAGTGGCTCTGCTAGGAAGATTGTGAATGTATGCAGCAATGTTGCCCAAATCATGAGAGTTACCCTGGAATGCTTGTCTTGGAATACTAGTAGCAGGCTGGAATTGATCAGCTTCTTCAGAGTATACCTTTACTTTGCCTTTTGCAGTGTTGTGATGACTTTGGTTAAATCTGAGTTTAGCCACAGAGGAAGTTGGGGTTGAGTCAATGTCAGAATCTAAGGGTTGGAAGAATTTATCATAGAACCTCTTTCTTCCATCCAAAAGCTTGGTATGACCACCAGTAGAGTACTCTTGTGTCTTTTATGTAGAAGAGTATTGATCTTGAGATTTCGTCTTGAGTTGAGCCAAGGTTGGTTTATGCAGAGATTTTTCAAAACCGGGTGGGGGACCAATGGATGATGAGGAGGTCTTTTGGACTTGGTCTTCTGGAACTACTGCAGGTTGTAGTAGTTCACCACTGAGTTCTTGTAAGGTTAACATTCTTTCTGAGGATGAATCTGGAGAGCATGGTTGCTGAGGAGAAAGACCCAATATGTGGAGATGCAGAAAACAAGAGTTCTTGAGCTGCAAGACGTCAATAAAATGCCAGGAATAGAGGATGAAGGATGTTGAGGGAGTGTAGGAATCTGAGGATGATCTTGTGTTTCTCGTCAGTTGTTCTTCAGCAGGTTGAAGATCATCAAAGTTGTTGTAGAATATGCATAGAACTACTGTAGTAGTAGAGAGTGTTTAGTAGTTTGTAGTTGGAATTATATATCTTTGACGTTGTATTGTTTATATACGGTATGGTATTGGACTCCATTGGAAAGCATTTGAACTGCAAGATATGTTTTTCAATAAGCACTATTTGTATATTTGAATGATAATTATAATAATTAATAATTAAGCTAATATGCATATCTTCCAATAAGGCTCCATCTATTACAACTTACGTATATGTAATTTTCTAATTATACAAAGATATGTCTACCAATAATACATCGTCTGTTATAGTTTATGTCTCACTATAGTAATCAGATACTACTACAATCACTATCGCGTTCCAAAACAATATCAAAAATCAAATATATAGGGAAAAAACCGCCCATTTCTGTGCTTCCCTCTCTGCCGGCGACGCCTTGGCCGCCGGCCATGGTCGTCGCCGGTGGTTCCTTCCTTCTTCTTCTTCTTCTTCTTCTTCTTCTTCTTCTTCTTCTTCTTCTTCTTCTTCTTCTTCTTCTTCTTCTTCTTCTTCTTCTTCTTCTTCTTCTTCTTCTTCTTCTTCTTCTTCTTCTTCTTCTTCTTCTTCTTCTCTTGCTTGTCGTGTGCTGGTCGTCTAACTTCGTTTGGCTTCGGCCAGATCTGCTTCTATGCCTCTACTCCGGTCTGCACCTCTCCTCTCTCCGACAGATCTGGGACGACATTCCTCGCCGGTGTCTGCTCTGTTGAGGAGGAGGTATTGAAGCTCGGCTTTCGTCCGTTTGGACTTGTCCTCAGTTTCTTCCCTCAGGTCGCGTTGTGAAGCTTCGCCGGCGGTCGGGATCGTGGCTGGCTTTCCGTCCATGTCGTCGTCATCTGCAGTTCAGACTCGCTTTGCTTTTCTCGCCCAGCCCTGGAGGTCGGTCTTGCTGCCTCATCCTCGTCCTCGCTTGATTCGCCGGAGTAGCTCCCTATGGTAGGGTGCAGCGGTTTGTGGCCCGGGCCGGATCTGCTGCTCGGGTCGTGCACTTGGTAGGGTTTCGGTCCGGGTCATAGGTGCTGGGTCGGGCATACTGGACTGGTTCGGGCTTTGACTTGGACTGGGCCGGGTCTGGGCTTGGACCAGGGCTGGTTCTGGGCCTGGGCTGGGCCTAGACCATGGCTGGTTCTGGGCCTGGTCTGGGTCTGGGTTTGGGCCTGGTTGGTTCTGGTCGGGGAGTCGATCATGCCGAGGTGTTCGTTCTTCTTCCGATGTGGGACTTCTTTCTCGACCTTCCGGGTGGTGATTATAGCGGATTTGGACGTTCAACTCTCGCATGTAAAACCCCACTCATTCGAAAGGGTAACATCTTGGAAAATCGAAACCTTGAGGTATGATTTTGCGACAACTGAATTTTGAAAGGAAAAAAAAAGGAGTTAGGGAGGTGGTTTGGGTCAGCACAACTCAAATTTGGGTTGAGCCTTGTTGTGGCCCAATTCGCACGCCTTCGGCCCAAGGAGACCGACCAGTTCGCAACCCTAACGATCAAAACCAAAAGCTGTGCCGCTTCATCTCATTTCTTATGCACGAAAATCGAGACGCGTAGACGCGTCTCTCTCTCTCGCTCCGCGTCTCTTCGCGAACCAGCCGCCGGAACTCACCGTGCTCTCTCTCAGGTCAGACGCACCTGCGCCGTTCCCGGTCTCTCCACTTCGCTGGAGTGACGTCGGGGCTTCTTCTCCACTGTCCCCGTACCAGTGAACCCAGAGAAAACCCTCGCCGCCCTTCCTCTTCGATTCGAGCCCGACGCCGTGAAATCGAGCCTCGCCGCACCAACATCCAACACCGGGGAGCTCCTCTCTCACCCGTCTCACCTCCGTCTTCGTCATCTACCGGAGAATCGAGACCTCCGAGCGCGTTCTGGGGGCCGGCCGTCACTGGAAGACGTCGTCGGAACTTTTGAGCTCCAGATTTGGAGTTTTACTCCGGCGAGTGTCCCCGGTGAACGGATCTGGGCAGACGAGTCCGTCCAGGTTCCCTGACGACGTCCCCTACTCGCCGGAGCTCCCTGATGCTGTCACTAGGGGCGAGAACCCACTCGAGCCCTTCCCACCGTCGTCCGTCGTCGGAACCCTCGCCGAAACCACAACCCAAACCGCCCTTCACGCAGAGCAGATTGTGAAGCTTGGGCCTCCAACTCGGATGTTGGGCCTCGGGTCAAATAGAACAGAAGACGAGCCTTGGCCCATTGTGGACTCGGGCCTTGGGCCCAGTTGGACTTCAGGACCGGGTT
Organism: Erodium maritimum; assembly: GCA_963921825.1. Classification (NCBI taxonomy): domain Eukaryota; kingdom Viridiplantae; phylum Streptophyta; class Magnoliopsida; order Geraniales; family Geraniaceae; genus Erodium; species Erodium maritimum. The sequence continues at coordinate 17,280,072 of OY997589.1, read as the reverse complement.
CGGGTTCAGATCCGGGTCAACCAGACTGTAAAGGGAACTGTTTCAAAATCAGATTTAATTAACTGGTTTAATTAATTCAAGGTGATTTTTTGAAAGGTTAAAATTTGGTTAAATCAGTGGACCTTTGGACAATTACCGGTTTTAACTGAGCGTTTTATTCGTCAAACCTAGACGGGACATCGCCCGAGAGCGAAGAACTTGGACCGAGCCTGAGGAGCGAAGATCACGACGGAACCCGTGTGAAGAACGGAGTGGTGACCACCGAGCTTATCATCAGAGTGTTAGAGGAAGACCTCGAGGTAGGGAAAGTCTTAACTCCTCGTTTATGATGCTTAGTATGCATGTTAGGCTAATAAAAATGGAAAGGTCCTAGAAATGCCTATAGGATGCCAATGACTAGAATAATTGTCTTTCAATTACTAATAACCAGAAGCGTCTAGTAATGCATGCGTAGGATGCCAATCACTAGTGTAACTCGCTTTCAATACTTGGGAATTGATTTACTGGTAGAGCGGCCTTGGCAAAGCCCTCGGATTAGTTGTGTGTTAGGATCACATGCTTGGTTGTTTGGTTGCTTAGTGGATAGGCTAAAGAGTCTAATGGAACTAGTTGAATTGCATGCTTGAATGCTCAATGGAAGGTTTGCACGATTGGTTGATTGAACACGTACTTGCTTGTTGAATGTATTTGAGTGATTGCTTGATTTCCTTAAACGGTTGATTTGAGAATCGAGTATGACTGGTTGTACCAAGCGGTGCAATCAGGTGATCGGTGGATCGTGGTTGGTAAGTAACTGGTAAGTGTGAGATTATGATTGATTCTTGTGATGTGTTGTGATATAATTGTGATTCGTTAAGTTTTGGTTGCTCCTTGTTTGCGTGAGCGTATTATTCACTTGTGAATCTTTTAGTTGACTTCTATATCGGTATGGCACCCACGTTGCGAGTGGGGTAGTGCCTATGAGGTACCCACACTGAAGGAAATCCGGTGTGGGGTAGTACCTTAGTCGATGATTTTGGTATCCGATATGGTACCCACACCGAAGGAATACGGTGTGGGGTAGTATCATAGTCGGCACTCGTTATAGTAACTACACCGTGGAGGAACACGGTGTGGGGTAGTATCATAGTCGGTACTCGGTATGGTACCTACATCGTAGAGAAATCCGGTGTGGGGTAGTATCATAACCGGTGGATTGGACCCTGCGGGGCATTGATTATTGGACCCTACGGGGCATTGGTTATTGGACGGTTTACCCTACGGGGATGATTATTATTGAATTGCCCAAGTGTATGCTTCCTATGGAAGTAATACCTTGGTTCCCGAGGACATATAGCCCTTTGGAGACGTTTCTGAGAATCCCGATGATAAGCGCCCTCAGGGGGTTGTTTCCGGTAGCCTCAATGATATGCGTCTCCCCTGGACTTGAGGGAAAATCCGAGAGGACACATCATATGTGGATCGGAGGGTGGTGACTTCATGTGCCACGGCATTGATTGGATTACCTATTGCCCGTGATTGTTAAGATTTATCTTGTTGACTTTGCTGATGAAATTATTGAGTATAAAGTCCATCTTGTTATGTATTTTCCCTACTGAGCGCAAGATCATCCCTACGTGTTTACTGTTGTGATTACAGGCTTGATTGAGGAGTAGAGGCTCGGGAGCTTCGTGGTCTGGGTGTTGTTCTAGAGGTTTCGGTCACGCTTTATTTTGTTTTGGGATAAACTTTGTTGGAGACTTGTTATTACCCCCCCCCCCCCCCTGGAGGGCTTTACTTATGTTTTAAACTGAGATATTTTGATCCGAGATTTGAATTGGAGGATTTTAATGAAATTGTTATTGGTTGGTTTCATTTAAAACAGTTTTCACTAAAGTCATGTCTCGAGTCCGGTCAAAACCGAATTTGGGGCGTGGCACGCGTGTTTTGCCTTTGCTTTGCCGTTCGCCGGACCTGTGGTGGCATTTCTGATTGTGGCTTTGTTATGCTTCTGGTCTACTCCTCCTCCTCTCCTGGATGGTAAGGTTTTTGTATCTCCTTCATCTTTATCTGTTACGTGTTGGTTCTCTGCTCATCCTTAGGTGTAGGCTCGTTCGATTTCTTTTGTATCCCTTTCCTTTTGGGGAAGGGCTCGTCAGCCTTTTAGGTGTTGGCCTCTGATGGGTAATACTCGGTCTCTTGGCCTTGAAATCTTCGAGTCCTACCTCTTTGGATTTGAGTTTCGGTGATGTTTCATTGGATTATCTCTGTCGATCAGCGATGTTGGTCGCCGGCGTGTCGGTACCTTTCAACTCTTTGAGTTTGGGTGTCGATGAGATACAATAGTTTCCTCAAGTACGGGTAAAGGTTTGGTTGATTTCTTGGTGGACGGCTAGCTGCTGGTTCAGGTCGTTCGTGGGCGGTTTGGCTTGTGGGCAATGCTGACCAGGGCTTCTTCCCTTCTCGCTTTTCACTTTGCCAGGCTTGTTCTTGTTGTATTCTGAGCGCCATACTCGTGGTGGTTTTCCGAGCGCCATGCTCATGGTGGTATTCCGAGCGCCAGGATCGTGGTGGTATTCCGAGCGCCAGGATCGTGGTGGTATTCCGAGCGCCATGCTCGTGGTGGTATTCCGGGCGCCATGCTCGTGGTTGTATTCCGGGCGCCATGCTCGTGGTTGTATTCCGGGTGCCAGGCTCGTGGTGGTATTCCGAGCGCCATGCTCGTGGTGGTATTCCGAGCGCCATGCTCGTGGTTGTATTCCGAGCGCCATGCTCGAGGTTGTATTTCGGGCGCCATGCATGTGGTTGTATTCTGAGCGCCATGCTCAAGGTTGTTTTCTGAACGCCATGCTCCAGTTGTGTCATTTTCAGGGTTTGCGTACCCGATCATTGTGGTGGTTGTTTTTCCCTATGGGACTTTAGGGTCTGCGTACCCATGTGGTTTGTCTATTTTTTTTAGATGTCTGTAGTTAGACTCTCGTGTGTGTACTCCTCTTCCTCTTTGAGAAAGGTTTAATTTAAATATACTTTTTACCGATAAAAAAAAATCAAATATAGAAAATGCAGCGAATTGTATATGTCCTCAGCCCTTGTATCATCAACTTTGTTTACTAACTCCGAAGGAGTATAATTTAGCAGTTCCTCCACAGAATATCTCATTTACAAATACATAGAAGAGTGCATATTTATAGGCATGGACGCGGAATTTTCTTTTAACCCCAATAATCCAATTTTTATCAATATATAATAGCTATCTTACAAAATAAGCAAGTACCTAACATCAATTAACTAGGTAGCTGATCCAATTAACGGCATTACGTATAGAAATAAATACATACATAGCACTACACACCACTCACCCACGTCTAAGTTCAGTAATCCTTACCTAATTAGGCTTAATTGTCACTTTAAATGTCTTCTTTTACTATTTCTAACCTCATTTCGCATATGAAAACTCTTAATTAGGTAGCTAATCTAGTCAATAACTTTAAACACCCACGCGTCAGTAAGCAACAATAAAACAAATGTCGGATAAAAATCTCAACTTTTATTAATTGACACATGAGGTGAAATCGGCTACAAATCATTCTTAACCTAAAAACTAGAAAACCAATCCTACCCACAAACACCTAAGATCCAACATTCACCATGATGTCACATCATCATCCCAATTTCACTCAAATTCACACCAATTTCATCTTTTCTCACACAAGCAATGGCATAATTGTAAAAGCATGGTGCCATGTGGACAAGTGTCCATTTTTTTTCTTCACCAATTCACTAATTTAATATTTCCCGATTCGTTTGAACTCCGATTAGCTTCAAACTTGCGCCAATATTTTTATTTTTTCAAGGGATTTAAATCAAGATCAATCATGAATATATTTTGAAGAACGAAAATAAAAAGGTATATCGGGGTGATATAAATAATGTTGAGTGTTGATAAATCTTCACTAATGATTGTTTTATATCGGAGATATCAAACTAGTGCTAAATGTTGATAAAAACATGCATTGAGGTGATAAAAAACCATGTTCAATTTTGATAATAAGTGTGATAAAATAGAGTTTAGCGTTGATAAAAAAAACATGTGATGGTGTGATAAAAACATATGTAATTTAATGGTAAACATAGTGTTTAGTGTTGATAAAATTAGTGTTCATAAAAACATGTGATGAGGTGATAAAAATCATGTTCGGTTTTGGAAAATGAGGTGATAAAACTAGTGTCCAGTGTTGATAAAACCAGTGTAAAGTGTTGATAAAATGTAACACCCCGCCGTCCCACACAGGGCCCCACGCGCGGCGATGTTAGGTCTGCAGCCCAATACACCCCAACCCCTCTGGTGTCTGTCCACAGACAAATACCAACCTAGGTTGTTGGTGAGACTTGAACCCAAGACCTCACCCTTTATAGCATTTCCTTGAGTGATGCTATCATCAATTGAGCTGGCAAAGTGTCATGCCCCAAATCCTGTTTTGGCCGGACTCGAGACATGACCTGAAACAATCGAGATAAAAGTAGTAAAAATGTAATAAACTCTTTTAAAGTTGAAAGCGAGTCCAAAATATTTCTCAATAATTCAATCCAAAATTTCAAATATAGTGTCAAAACTTGACAAGTAACATAAGATAAATAAGGTTCAACAATGTGGACCAACACATCTATAATACAACCATCAAGACATCCGGAAGCTCCCGAGCCTCGAATTCCCCAAATCTCAAGCACACCTGTACACACAATAAATAAACAAATAGGGGTGAGCTTACGCTCAGTAGGGAAAATCGTAAATAACTTTAGTCTCCAAGTTTAATATTAAAACTGCTTTAGTTCGATGTCACAAAAGTATTTAAAACTCTTAGACCAAAAGATATAATAAACAAATAAGAAGCAACGATAAAAATAGCGAATTCTCAAGGATAACGATAACTTCTTAGAGAATAAATAGAGAACATCATAATAAAATAGAAAACCATCACAACTGGGAACGAGTAAATACTAATAATCAATGAAATGTTATGGAATCCGTGTAATGAAATAGTATCTCTTTTTCAAAGATAACAGTAACTTAAAAGATTCCATGAAAGTACTATAACGAATCATAACTTATTAAAATGGGAGCTATTAATATCACGCCAACCACTCGCTTTCTCAAGCCTCCGATCCACGGGTAGATTCTGGGATCACATCGGTTCCCATATTCCGATCCACCAGAGTACCCATACCATATCAGATTTTCCCTCGGTCCAGAGGAGGCACATACATCGGGGCACCGGAAACCATCCCCTAGGGACGCTCATTGTCGGGATTCTCGGAAATGCCTCCAAAGGACCATATGTCATAGGGAACCAAGGTAGTGCTCCCGTAGGACGCATACACTTGGGTGAAACCACAGTAACCATTTCTCACAGCGTAATCCATCCAACCGCCCCGTAGGGTCCAATAACCAATGCCCTCAGGCTCCAATAATCAATCCCCGTAGTATCCAATAACCGATGCCCTCAGGCTCCAATAATCAATCCCCGTAGTATCCAATAATCGATTCCCTCAGGCTCAAATACTTACACTTACCGTCATACTTACCTGTCACGAACCATCGGTCCATCGATCACCTGATCGTGCCCCCTTTGGCCCAATCAGTCATACTCGATCATCCGTTCAAACATCCAATCATTCAACATTCAATCAACCAATCATGTAAACATTAGATCAATCAAGCATAAAATTAAACTAGTTTCATTAGACTCTTGATTATCCTAATAACTAGCAACCAAACATGTGATCCTAACACAAAACTAGTCTGAGGGCTCATCACGGCCTCTCTACCAGTAAAACAATTCCCAAGTACTGAAAGCGAATTACACTAGTTATTCTCATCTTATTCATGCATACTAGACAAATCCGATTATTAGTAATTGAAAGACGATTATTCTAATTATTCGTATCCTATGAGCAATTCTAGGACCTTTCCGATTTTATTAACCTAATATGCATACTATTATTGGAATTACTCGAGTAGTTAGGATTTCCCCTACCTTGTGGTCTTCCTCTAATAATACTCTGATGATAAGCTTGAGTTTCTACTTCGTTCTTCACACGGGTTCCGGTGTGATCTTCATCCTTCTAGCTCGGTTCCACGTCCTTGTTCTCGGGCGAAGTCCCACCTAGGTTTGAAAAATAAAGCGTCCAAATCAATACTGATAATTGTCCAAAGTCCACTGATTTATCCAAATTTGCCCTTTAAATTCTCACCTTGGATTAAATTAAATCAGTTAATTAAATCTGATTTTAAAAAAATGTTTTTCTTTTGAAAGTGGGTTGACCCGGATCCGACCCGGATCCAAGCCCAAACCCGGATCCAGAGCCCAAAACCCGGCCCTGACCCGGAACCGGTCTGAACCCGGCCCCAGACCCGGTTCGAACCCGGTTCTGATCCGAGCCTCAGACCTGGGCCTGGCCCAAGGTCCGCTCCGGTCCGAGTTTCAAGCTGGGCCCAAGGCCCGTCCTTGGCCCAGAGTCATCTCCAGGCCCATGGTGACGAGGTTCTGGCCCAAAGGCCCAAACTCATTTGGCTCGTCTGAGCTGAGGCATTTCGGCGAGGGTTCCAACTAACTGCGGCGGTGGACGGCGTCAGAGGGGTTCGACGGGGGAATAAACGATGGCGGCGAGTGCATCAGAGACCTTGGCGAGGTCATGGCTGCAACGGGGCTGGCTGGAACACAACGCAACTCCGTTCCCCGTCTCAGATCTGGCGAGGGCGGAGCTCGCCGTCGAGGGTTCCGGCCAGAATCGTTCGTAATGAGCTCGGGTGGCACGGATCTAGAAGAAGCGAGGTTGGGAGATGAGGAGGAAGGGTGTGAGAGGGAGCTCGAACCACTCGATGTCGGTGCTGGCGAAAACACGGCGAGGCTCGACGACATCGAGGGTTTCGAAAGCTAGAAGAGGAGGAAGGGGTTTCAGGGTTTGTGTTTTGTCGCTGAGGAAGAAGATGAAGAAGGGAAATGAGCAGAAGCTGGAGAGGAAGGTGACGGTGGAGGAGGACGGGGATGGTGGTCGGAGAAGAAGGGCGGCGATGCTCCACCGGATCTGTTTCGCAAGGTCGGGAGGGGGAATGCGAGAGGAGAGAGGTGCGTTGCCTCGTTTCGCGTGCGTGCAAAAACGCTGAAACAACGCGTTCGGGTATAAAAGGCTAGGGTTTTTCGGGTGCGTGGGCCTGGCTTCGTGGGCCGCGAACTGGGCCGGCAATCGGGCATGATCCCTCAGTTGGATCTGGTTCTGGCCTGGCCTAAAAACACCCCTTCTCTTTTTTTTCTTTTTCTTTTCTTTTCTTTCCCCCCCTTTTTTTTTATATATACATATTTTTTTGAAATCGATCCAATAATCGACTCGCTCCCCAACTCGACTACGTTCTCAACGATAAATTATCGGAATAAAAATTCAGGTCTTTATATAAAACGAATGTAAAGTGTTGATAAAAATTACCCAGATATAATTTTTTTTTAAATCAGCCCCGAAATAATTCCTTTTTTCGTGCTTCAAAAAAACATGTGATGTGGGTGATAAAACACGCGTAATTTAATGATAAAACATAGTGTTTGATGTTGATAAAACTAGTGTTCATAAAAAACACGTGATGATGTGATAAAATCATGATTAATTTTGGAAATGAGGTGATAAACCCAGAGCAAAGTGTTTATAAAACCAGTGTAACAATGTTGATAAAACCATAGCAAAGTGTTGATAAAAATTACCCATGTATAATTTTTTTTAAAAAAATCAGCCCTGAAATAATTATTTTTTCGTGCTTCAAAATATATTCATGAGTGATCTTGATAGAAAGCCCTTGAAAAAACAAAACTAATGGCGCAAGTTTGAAGCCAATCGGAGTTCAAACGAAGTGGGAAAAATTAAATTAGTGAATTGGTAAAAGAAAGTAATATGATAGTTTTACTAAAAAGTCCTTCCCACTTACTAAAAAGTGCTGTTTTTTTTAAGTCAACTACTCAATTGCATCACATCCATTCATTCTTAAAATAGATGGCTTAGTTAGGTTCTCTAGTTTTTAGGTTAAGACATGGTTTGTATTTGATTTCTCCTCATTGACACATATATAGTTTTAGAGTTCAAGTTCTTATAGGATGGAGCTTATTTCATATTCACAATGAAGTATCACCAACTATTACTTAATCACCCAACATTTTATTCGTTGTCTTGCACCTTATTATACGTTTCGATGTTGATTTTCTTAATCGTACCATATATATTTATCTTATAATAACTCAAAATATGCATATTCCAAAAACTCTATACCGAAACTCTTGATTCATCTTAAAAAATAAAACCATGTTCAAATAAATGAGGTTGATGTACTTCTGAAATGTGATCCATGTAGAAATAAAGCTTATGGAAACGAATTTAGAGAACCAACTTAATTAACTTAAAGCATCTCCAATGGTTAGACACTGCGCAGTGTCAAGGAGCAGTGTTAGGGAGTGGTTTTTGCCTTCCTGACACTGCTCCTCCAATGGTAGTGTCAGGAGCAGTGTCAAGAGCAGTGTCAGGACAGTTTCAATAATTGAAAACAGACCCCAAATATTTGTAACATTTTTAATTACAACCAAATACGAATTGCATAACAAATTTTTTATTTCAAACCAAATAGAAATTACATTAACGTTGATTGCGGCCGCCATCTCCAAATTTAGCCCAAATATGTTCGATGAGATCATCGTGGAGTTGGTGATGAACATTCCGATCCCGAATCCTTGCTCTATGGGCCATGATACTTTCCCTGGTCACCGTTAGTGGTGGTCCTCTACGGACGCTTGGGTCCGGGACATCAAGATCTGCAAACGGGTCAGTGGGCCACGACCTACGCTCATCCTCAACGATCATGTTGTGTAGGATCACACAAGCAGTCATGATCACTGAGAGTGAGCCTCTATCCCACATTCGGCCCGGGAGAGTAACGATGTGAAACCGGGCCTGTAGAACTCCAAACGCTCGTTCGATGTCCTTCCTACACGCCTCTTGGTATCTAGCAAAGCATCGTTGTTTCGGCGTTTGTGGAGCAGGTATGGACTTCACAAATGTTGCCCAAGCAGGATAAATTCCATCAGTCAAGTAATACGGGGTTTCGTATTCTCTACCGCCGATCTTGAACTTCACATCTGGGGCGAAGCCTTTTACTGCTTGGGAGAATAATGTAGACCTATTGAGCACGTTGATGTCGTTGTTGGAGCCCGGTGTCCCGAGGAAAGAGTGTCAGATCCAAAGGTCTTGGGATGCTACGGCTTCGAGCATGATTGTGGGGACGTTCCCGTGGTCCCTACTTGCGAACTGTGTAGCCCATGCCACAGGACAGTTCTTCCAATCTCAATGCATGTAGTCCAGGCTCCCTATCATCCCCGGAAAGTTGCGCTCTTCGTTGATTCGCAGCAACTGTTTTGTATCGTCCACGGTCGGGCGTCGTAGATAGGTCCGCCCGTAAACCTTGATGACGCCAATGCAAAACTTCTTCAGGTAGTCCAGCGCAGTAGTCTCCGTCATTCGCAAATACTCGTCGCAAGCATCGGCTGGACTTCCATAACAGAGCTGACGAAGTGCTACCGTGCACTTCTGGTGTGGAGTGAAAGAGGCTCTCCCCGTAGCATCCTTGCTGTTCCGGAAGTAGGCGTACCGGCCACTCAAACCATTCATGACCCGTATGAACATGTCCCTCGACATCCGGAACCGTCGGCGAAATTATTGGTCGCTGTACACCGGTTGAGGCGCAAAGTAGTCACGGATCAACCCTTCGTGTGCATCTTCGTGGTTGCGCTCAATCACTCTCCCCTTGGGTCTCGGCGCCGACATTGAGCTCTCGGCCTCATCATCATCCTCACCTATTGGTAAGGCTGCCATCAGTTGATCCTCTAATGCTTGTTGTGTTGCCTCCAGATACCTATCTATCGCGGTGTCTATTTCTTCTTCTGTCATTTGCTTCATTTCGTCTAGCGTTGGAAGATTCGCCATCGAAAAAAATAGATTTAGGAAAAAACTATAGGATTTGGAGAGGAATAGATGAATAGAAGCTTGAAAGAAGAGAGGAGAAGTGAGATTTCACTTGGGGTAGATATGAATTTATAGGAAATTGTTGGGCACATTGGGAGTTGGCGTCGCCACGTGTCGGGTCGTGACTGGCCAGCCGACTAGCCATTGGCCCCTGACACGACCGGCTGTGTCGTTGCCAGAACCAGCCACGACCAGCAGCAACGGCAACGCAGACACGACCCGCCGACACGACCACCCGTGCCTACGCGTCGTGTCAGGGCCGTGCCTACGCCAGACACGAAGCGTAGGCACGACCCATTAGAGCTGCTCTTAAAGCCCAAGCTGTAGTTGAAGACTCAATTATAGTTATATTGTAACACGTGTCCTCACGGACAAGTCTGTTTACGAGTTTGGATGTGAATTATTCAGAAGAGAGGATAAGTCCATTAAGAAAAGATATATTTGAGAAATTGAGAAAGAAATTAACATATTTTTTTGTAGAGAATGAGATTTGAATCGGAGTTTGTGAGAAATCAAACTCTGACACCATATTAGAGAGTCAATTCAACTAAAAATTTAAGTGGTAATCAAAGACCTAATTATAATTATATTCTAATAGAAACCCATATTTATTTATATTTTTTCCGTGGCCCAAGCAACCACAAGAGTTATTATGAATGAAAAAGATCCTTGATCTCCTGTCTTTAATTTAAAATAGTTGAACTCGGCCCGATCTTAATCCAGTCTAAACAATATAAAACCCAGTGAAGTTTTGGTCATTTACATCCCAATAGGCAAATCCTAGTTGGCAACGCCATAAAGTGCAGGGAGATAGAGAAGAAGGATTAGTTGATAATGCGGTGGAGTGGACCTGTTGCTTGCAAATTGCAGTTGCATGTGGCTCCAAATTAAGTAAGAGCTAATGAAGCTTCTTGTTGGCATTTGGATACAATGTACTTACATTACATCCATTCATTTAATCAATACTCTACATTTAATTCTAATTATAGTAATTAAAAGCCTGCAACAAATCTTCCAACCAAAGCCATGGATTTTTGTTTTTTGTTTTCTAACCAAGGTTTATGCTCTATCATTACCGATGTCCTAATGTCGGTGACAATACTTTCACGTGGAATTTCGATATAATATAAGCCATAATCGTGTTCAATTACGATTAACTCTATATTTGTTTTATTGAGTTATCAAGTATTAATATGATCTACCAATTTCATCTCCTAAATGCAGCCAAGAAGAAAAAACTATACATCGAGGCAGATTTATTTGCTGATTATGTTATTTATATATTGACTTTGCAAAAGTTGACCACGTTAAACCTCGATGATGGGTTTCATTTTGACAGCTCTATCCTTTTGCATGCAACTATAAATTATCAAGTGTTGTACTTCCAAACAATTAATTACGTATTAATCATGAGGTTTAAGGGTGATTAATAATCCGAAGAGCGTGTTCGACAGGCAAATGTAGTTGTACTCTATGATTATAGTATATAACACTTGGGGGTTGGTCAAATCTGTATCAAGTATACAAGGGAGACAAATAAAATAGACAGACAAATCCACTAAGAGTATCTCACATGAATTCAATTTTTTTTTGTTATCGAAACTGTCATTTTGGGCATATATGCACTTACACAAAAGAAATTTGTCATTTGTTAATTAAGAATAATGAGTAATAAAACCTCAGAAAATGGTGGAAAAAATATAAAAAATAAATGAAAGTGATGAAGAGAGAAGGAGGAGGGAGCAGAGGAGGAGGAGCAGATCAGCATTGTCGGACTGTTCGGGAGCTTCTCTTTGTTCTTTATTTTTACTTTATTATTTATATGTTTCTGCACTTCTCTCCCACGTGGCGGCCTTCACGCATTGCCGCGAAGCTACCTGTCCCATACTCTCTCTGCCATTATGCCACGTTTCCATATATTCCTTCCCAAAATAACCTCGTTCTTCTTCAAGTACTTCACCCAACAATCTAAAGCCTATCCATATAAATTAGCTCAAACATCTAGTATTTAATAATTTTTTGAGACGATAAGAACATTTCATTAATAATACTACACACAGAAGCTAAGCGGGATAAGAATTGTACAGTCGATTTTGTAATTTGGGACCCTTATGATAGATAGGTATACGGGCGTTTTCGAATAAGAAACGACACTTAAGAGGAGAACAACATAAACAACAAATAGATACAATTAAGTAGAGGCAAGAAGTTAGAAGCTCTTCAAGGATTTTTTTTTAATTGCTGAGAAGTGACACTAGAGTTCGTCAGAGATTGAGAAGCCTGGGTATTGAAGACGAGAGTTAAAGAGAGTCGTATAAGAATGTGAGGCGTCTATGGATTCTGAAAAAATGGCGTAGAAAGTCCGGTTCATATGAAAGAAACCACACACAACCCTAGACGATACAGTGGTGAAGGAAGTGACACGACATCAACGACAACGATAAGGCGCGTAAGGAGCGACAACAGAGATAACCGACGACAAGACATGGTCGATAAACACTAGATATGCCAACGACCGTGGGAGGAGATGGTCGTACTTGGTATCCTTTCCGAAGAGACGATGGAGGAGGAGAAATCCGATGGGGAGGTCGGTGTAGGTACGACCGCGCGTAGAGGCATGAAGGTAGGCGTGTCGGTGAATCTGGCCAGTATGGTGGCAGAAAGGCGTACGGACGGTGGGAAGGCCTATGACGGAAGGAAGATGGCTACGGTGGGAGGTGCGCAGTTATGGATGTGCACGCCGACGAAGCTCCTATTTTTACAACAGCGACACACACTATGGTCGGTAGAATGTCGGATAGAAAAGAATAGAAAAACAAAGAAGAGATAAGCGATCGTCGACAGTTTTCATGACCGAAGCCATGATGACTGGACAAACAGGAGGTTTGCAATAATATTTAACGTTCCATTCTTGGATTGCACGTGATTATTATTTTCCTTTATCGATTATGAATACATCTTTATTTCACTTGATATATTATTATATTTTATGTAATTCTATTTAAAACATACATTTACATTTACATTTACCTTTTACCTCCCTCAACTTGAATTGAAACATTCATCGTTTTACATGAAAAATCACTCAAAAAGTGAGGATCTAAGACAAAGTATAAAAAGATAAGCAACTATTTTAATAATCATGAAAGTGATGGTGTAATGCTAAGTAGGAACATACTGAACGTGAAGGGTTCAGTGTATTGGAGCTCAACAGCAACACGAACGTGGAAATGACATAATTCTGGGAAACGAAAGCAATAGATGCCGAAAAGTTGAGTGTAGGAAGCCTCCTACGGTTAGAACATGAGTACATGCAGTGTTTCTCCACGACGACCAAATCTGTATAAAGCTTTATCCGTAGTTTATAATTGGAAAAAGCAAAGCACAACTAAGCAAAATCCATCAGCCCGAAACATGTTAAACACTAAACACACTTTAGTACACCACTTGACCCATCATTTGCCATAATCGGCTCATCCATTAATGATAACATCACACAAGAAGTTGGTACATTAGGTATTCGTATAAACTCCTTCATTACAACCCCACATTTCTTCACGTGACAATCATTTCCGAGTTTCTGGCAATCCATTTAATAAATAAGAACAATTACGTGCATGCATCCGTACACATATTCTAGCATCATTTATTAAATGAAAGTTGCTATACACATAAATATGTTTACATGTAATTGTATTTACATAATTTAGAAGATTAAGAATATAAAACATATATAAAGATCATTTCATCGTATTGAAGAGAGAATGATGATTATTTTTAATGCCACTCCGAATTGATTATTATATATTATGTACAAAAAACTCTTACTCTTTTCTCTCTACGTCTAGTGTTTTAGAGTACTAGGCGGCGGTGAAGTTATCGAACTCCAGCAGCCACCACATGTCGAGCGGCAGGGACTTTGAGGCAGGCACGGTGAGTCTCTACCCGCCGCCCCCCTCACCCTCGTTGTCTCATATGACTTCACGATCTTCTGAACCAACTTCACCGGCTTTGGGTGTGGCGACGTCTGGAGATCTGATTCATGCCTTCTCTGCTAGCACGGTGGATGAGAGAGTTCCGACGACATCGAGGGGAAAAGGAGGACGGCGACCGTAGGGTCACCTTCTGAAGGAAACGTGGGGTCTGTTGCAGCGTACTCCGGGGGGGGGGGTCCAAGAAAACGTCCACGACGTACTGAACAAGGCATGAGGAAGACTTTATCGAACCTGTCGGTTCCGGTGAGTGTTCGCGACAGTGGAGATCCTGGGAACTTTTGTTAGGGTCGGATTCTGACTGATGAACTAGGGTCGGAGGATCACAACACCCAGATCAGGGGGGGCTATGGGGAATCCCGCCCGTGCATGCCAAAACCTGCAACCGGAAGGAGCCTACCCCTCGAGAGGACTAGCACTGATATGCAAACTCTCACTAGGAAAAGAGGTCCCCGACATGCTCCCTCCCCAAGGGAATTTGGCCCTGATAGGGAGGACACAAGGCATGCCAAATAGTCTCGCTAGACTCAATGAGAACCTTAGGGTATCACGGGGTGTCCTAGAGGACCCACACCCCGACATCTAGGGAATGCACATTGTATGTTCCCTAACCTCCTCCTTCCCCAGAATTACTCATTGAAAAACTATCGAGACAACATAAACCTCACCAAGTCGAGACGAGGAATTGTTCTGGATCGTCCGCACCATTCACCGTGAGAGTAAGGAATCACACCATACTTTTTCCCCTGGTATAACTGGTTTTTCTGTAATAGGAACAATGGAACAAAACTTTATCTTATCTTTTTCAATATTTCCATTATGTTTATGATCTTTTCTGATTTTTAGAACAATCTAAATAAATTATTATACGTTATTTTAAAAATAAAGGAATTTAATACATATATTTTATTTAAATACTATTGGAAAAGGGATTAACCCCGTCCCTTCTCAAATCCCCGATCTACGCCCAACAACTTGCACCGTTTGTAAAAATCCCCGTCTCGATTGGGTCAGGGGCATCGGGACCCTGTTAGGGTTGGGGAGTTTTTCCATCCCTACTTTACACCGTAAGATATAAAGAAATGAATCAAGAACAAGAAAAATTAACTATACACTGCCTTAAATGTAGTATAGGAGTACAAACTTTTGGATTACGATTCTAAACCAGCTTTACATCGTTTCGGGAAGAAAAAGCGGACATATAGCATGATGGGTCGACGACCACTTAAATAACAACTAAAAAAATTAACATACCAAATTATTTGAGCTTGAGTTGGTCTACGTTGTGTAAGGTACACCTTGGTCTCATAACAAGAACTTATAACAATCAAACTACATCACAATAGAAAGTTGAAAAGGAGACTTGATATGTGGAAACATGGAGTATACGCTTTAGTGATGGGAAGTAAGGCTGGCTAGGGTTGGCCAAAAGAGGCACAAACAGAAACTTCTTGAACGTCAATTGTCCCGACGACGATGACTCATTTTGTATGGCGAGACTGTTTAAGACATACAGGAGAAGCGCTAGTTAAGTGTCAAACTTCGCATAAATTTTGAATGTCTGCCTTTGGACGAGTCACTTCCTGTATTGCAAACCTCTCTCGTCCAAACTGGTGAGCCTCAAGCTTCTAGCCCTATGTGCCCTCATGGAAGTCCAAATTCCGTCTCAAAATTGCCAGTTTGACATCCAAATAAATGTCTCACATAAATAGAGAACACAAGATATAAGTTGTTAGGAAGATTATAAAAGGCTCAGACGTTCATCATATTATCTACTCATTTACAATTCCACACAAGGATCTCCGTATCCAAAGGAGGATTGGGACTATTTTACGAAGCCACAACATCATTGTTGGAAATGAAATACACCCCTTGTTGCCATGAAAACCCTAGGCATTATAGAGTTTAGCTTAAATATATATTAATGAATGAAAATACGTGTGAAATTCATATCATAAATAAAATCTTCTTTTGTAACGATAAATAAAATCTTGTTCAACTTTTACAAAAAGGAAAATTAATATTCTTTCCAAAATTAAACCAAAATTTGTTAGCACGTAATTGACTCCTTTTATTTGTCTTACCAAATGGAGAAAAAACTCATTTTTAGTGCTTAGGTATTAGATATTTATGGCAAAGAAAAGGAAGTCCTCATTTCGTAATAAAATGCAGAATGAGGGGCAAGTAGTGAAGGACAGCACTACAACCTGTCACCACAAACATACAGTCTGGCATGTCTTGCCCACTGATCAATGAGAAAAATTAACAACTTTTCAAGAAAAAAAAGAAAAAGGAAAAAGATATTTCACTACAGGACAAAACTGACGTGGCAAATGGTCTCCGGTACTTGTCCTATATATACGTCCACTACAATCCCTACCCTCCCATATCTCACCGCCTCTCTCTCTCTCTCTCGTCCGATCTCACAAGCCGAGTGGACTCGGTCACCTCGAACCAGACTGAGACTTTTTGTATTTATAAAACAAGAAAAAACATAAATGGGTCTGTGCAATTCCTGTGAATCGACGCACGTGGCGACGGCGAAGGTGATTCTACAGGACGGGAGGTTGCAGGAGTACTCGTACCCTGTCAGGGCCTCTTACGTCTTGCAGAAGCATCCCGCCACCTTCCTCTGCAACTCCGACGAGATGGAGTTCGACGACGTCGTCTCCGCCGTCAACGCCGACGACCTGCTCCAGCCTGGCCAGCTCTACTTCGCGCTCCCCCTCACCCGCCTGCATCGCCACCTTCAGCCCGACGAGATGGCCGCATTGGCGGTTAAGGCCAATTCCGCGCTCATGAAGAGCGCCGAAAAATGCGGGTGCCGCCGGAAGTCGGTGGCTCCGATGGTTTTTGACGGACAACGGGTTGGAAAGGATCAGCAGAGAGTGGCTTCAGCCGCCGGAAGCGGCGGTTCGTTGAGGAGAGGGAGGAGTAGTGGGCGGAGAGGGGGAAAGTTTACGGCGATGTTGAGTGCAATACCAGAGTAGCAGTTGTAGGGGTAGTTCGGGTAACCAAACATATACAGGGCAATTGTGTAAATATTGCAATGATGCGTTTTTGTTATTTTGGAAATTATTTAGATGCCCGAAATCTATATAGCTGGCTCGACCTCTATTCATGCTATGAGTTGGGTTTACTTGAATTGAGCGTTTACTTTTTTCAATGGGTTTGAAAAATATAGTAGAGAGTATCAATTATTGTGTTCAAATTGATGGACGCAGAACAGTAAACTTAGTTTGGTGAGTAAAAATGTAAATTGGGTCTGATCCTAAAATCAGGATTGAGAAGATTGATCATGACAACTGAGTTAATTAAGTGGTTTTCTTTAGCATATAATTTAATTTCATTGATACAAAAAATAATGTAGAACAACATAATCACAGATATTATGAAGAAAAAAAGTGAGAAAAAGTCTCGAAAAACTAATTCGAAACACGGGTCATATACCTAAAATGTCCAGCTATTCCAGGTAAAATCTGAGGGTGTAGATCCTTTTGGCGATGGTCGCACAATCGTATCTTAACTTGAACTTTTTCTTAATCGACTTGGAAGGTCCCGTTTTGTCTATCGAATACGTTGATCCCTTGGTGGAGACCCTTAAATAACAGCGAGCAGAATGTCAGGCATCCAAGGAGAAGACTAGAAAAGGAGGAGGCTTGTGGTCCAATGGTGCACGACTCTGACAAGGCTTGGTGCGCCTCCTCTAACACACCCCGTTGCTCGTTCTCAGATTCATTAGACCCTACAAGGCTACGTAGCAGACCTCGCCTGGTTGTCTGAGCAAGCAAGAGCTCTTATCGTTGATCCACGACGGTCCCACGCCGTCGTCGAGTTTCCACTGACTACTACCAAGGTTAGAGTTGAACTTCTATACTGATATCATTATTTACTTATTCAAATAGTTAAAGCGTTACATCTAAAATTGAAAATTTTAATAAAACAAATTATTTATATCAGGCCTGAATTTAAAGTTACAAATTAAATCTTATTTTTTTTGAACGAATGTTGCAAAATTTTATTGTATATCAGAATTCACGATGCACTAGAGTGCGTCAGGTACAAAACCTGACCACTGAAGAACATGTATGGAACGGGCCTCCCTGGCAAGCTAGTGGGATGCCTTGTTCGGAGTTCTTTTTACAAATTGAAAGGTAGTCTCCTCTTGTTGAGAAATAAGCTCCCGAATATCCCTAACAAATGTCTCAATGGGTGACACTGGCGGGTCGCCTTTAGATATTAGGTTGAGAAGAATCTGGTCATCCGAGCGAATAATGATATTAGGACCCAGGCTTGGAGCATTCTTCAAAACTGTCGCCAGGGCACATTCTTCGACCATTAGAGGCTCCTATATCCTCGGAAGGGTACCATTTGCGGCCAGTCGGATCGTGCCACTATGGTCACTAGCAATGAGACCCAAAGCAGATTGTTGTGTGTCATGAAATATAGTCTCATCCACATTGATAACAATAGTACCTGAGGGTGGGGTTGGTCCACTTCACCAGCCAGACAGATGGGGTATGATTTGGTTGCGGGAGGCAGCCTTCGCTTCTCTCCAATCCTTCAGATGTGCAGATGTCGGGGAGATTACCCTCAAAGCTGCCGGGGGCGTCCCTCTCCATTAGAGCTCATTTCTTGTTTTCCAGATTTCCCATAGGACGGATAGGACCTCAGCTACCTTCTCCCGAGACCTCTCGCTCTCAATCCTCTCCCACCACTACTCGAATGTCTCCCTAAGACCTTATGGGATGACATCTCCCGCTTGCGCCCAACACGTCTTAGCAAACCCACACTGAAGAAATAAATGATCAACTAATTCAGGAGCTCTTCCACAGATATCACAAGTCGCCGAGATAGGAACAAGTTTACGGGTAAGGTTAGTAGATACCTGCAGAGTATCAGTCAGGCCTCTCCATAGGAAAATCAAGAGACGGGAAGAAGTCGGAATAGACCATAAAGTCGACCATGTTACCAACGCCATCTGCTGCCGCGCTGCCTGCCTCGCCATAGCCAGTACTCTACACCCTATCTTTTTAGTATACATCCTATGACGGTCGGCCGAACAATACCAAGTGTCCTTAGGCCGGAGCGCCGAGAGGGGTACTTGAAGGATGCTATTATGTTCTTCAATGGAGAATACCTGACCCAATCCGGCACTATTCCAGCTTAGTCGCCCCGACTGCATAAGCCCCGCAACCCGAGCCCCAACCAACGTCGGGTTAGATGATGTACCTTCCGGATTCGGCCCCAACAGCCATGGTGTACCCAAGACAAGGGTATCTCGGCCATCCCTGATTGTTATTCGAAGGCCACTCCTACGTAATTCCTTAGTTGATAGAATACTAGCCCAGGTGAAGCTCGGGTTCACTCCAGCTTCAGGTTCAAGGAAGGTAACCTTCGGGAAATATCGTGCCTTAAACACTTGGGCCATCAGAGAGGTAGGGCAATAGATAAGGCTCCAGCCTTTCTTTCCCAGGAGTGCCTTATTAACATCGCTCAAATGACGGAACACCATACCTCCAGCCTCCTTTGGCATACACAGTTTGTCCCAATCCTACCATATGATCGGACGAGCCGTCTTTCCTCCCCACCAGAATCGAGCTAGCGCCACATGAATCTGGTCAATAATCTTGACAGGTATGGTGAAGACATATATAACGTAGACGGGAAGAGGGGTTAGGACTGACCAGATCATCATTTCCCTTCTTGTCGGCGAGAGGAGTTTCCCGTCCCATGACTGAATACGTTCAACAACCCTGTCGCCCAGATATTCCATGACGTCATTCCTATTCATGCCCACCATGTTCGTGACACCCAATTACATCGATGTCGCGGAGGTCACTGCTATATTTAGAATCTGACAACAATGATGTTTGATGGCTTGCGAAGTGTTCATGCTGAACATAACTGATGACTTATCCAGATTCAGCACTTGACCCGAGTGGGTCCCAAACAAGCCTAGGATGCCTGTGATTGTCTTAGCGTCCTCAGGGGTAGCCCGGAAAAAAATGTAGCAGTCGTCCGAGAAGAACATATGCGAGATCTCTGGAGCTCCTCGGGCGACCAGAATACCCATCATCCGTCCCTCGCAGTAGAAAGGAGAGGCCTTCCATACAGAGGAGGAAGAGATATGGTGAGAGCGGATCACCCTGCCTTAATCCCCGTGTTGGTGTAAGTTGAGGCGTCTCACTTCCCCTTGACGAGACAGTGTAATGGACATATCTCACACAGCAAGCCACTAACGCTATCCACTCATCTGAGAAACCCAACCGAGCCATAATTTGTAGCAGATAATCTCATTTGACCCGATCATACGCTTTACTCATGTCATGTTTTAGCGCTATATAGCCTACCGCACCTTGTTGCTTCTGACGGAGGAAATGGATTGTCACGCCCCAAATCCAGTATTGACTGGACTCGAGACGTGACTTGAAAATAATACAAAATGTAACAATAAAACGGTCTCAAATCCACTATAACTCTCCAAGTTTAGTTTCCATCAAAATATCTCAAGTAAAAGTTCCATAATAAATTCTTTAAACATAAGGTTCGCAACCAAAAACAGGACCACCATCGTCTCTAAAGACAAAAGCACCCGGACCCACAGAAGCTTCCGAGCCTCGAGTCCACTACTCAACAAGCACACCTCTAAAAACAGTCAATAAAACAAATAGGGGTGAGCTTACTGTTACTACCCGAGAGGAGATGATTTCTACCTTCGGAGTAGTACGGCCTTAGAACGGGAGTGTGTCTCCTTTCCAAGTAAGCCATTTATGAAGTAAATAGAAGCAAGAGAGAAGACAATAGAACACAAAGGTTATGTAAACTATACTTTATTGTGTGTCAATGAAAGATAGAATACAAAGGATGCATGTTTGGTGGATGTACCCATGGGTGATGGTGAATTATGAGAGAATGAAAGGTAACATATACAATAGAGAGGGTCATCTATATATAGGGTAGAGGTGGACGAAATCCTAGCCTAAAGGGGATAGGAATTCGGCCAAGCAAGAGGATTAGGGCTTCTAATCCTAGTTGGTCTTGGCTTGGGCCAAAGAATGATCCAAATTCGCCTTCTCTTGATGACTTGATGGTTTGGAGTCCAATTTGGACAAGGAGAGGCGTGTAGGTCTTCAATGAAGAAGGGTTTCCTATTCCAAATAGGGAGCTTGGCCTTGAGTTGACCTTGAAGAGCTTTCCTAGTTGAATTAGGAAAGCTTGGCTGCGATTGAGGAGCTGGCCAAGTGGAATCACACGCAAGAGGCCAAGAGGCAGAGGTGCGCGCGCAAGGATTTGGGCGTGGGACGGTTTTGGCGTGCTTCTGGTTGGGACTGGGCCAGGCTGGTTTCTTGGCTCGGCAATGGGTCGCATCTGGCTGGCCTTGGGCGCGCATGGGCGCTGGAGACCATGGAGAGACGCGCGAGGGTCTGGTGCAGTTTGGCTGGGCGTGTACCTGCTCGGGGCCGGGCCTGGTTGGTGCCTTGGTGTGGCAAGGGCCTTGGCTTTGGGCCGGGCCCGAGAGGGCTTTGGTTATGCGCGCAGACGAAGAGGACCGCGAGGGAACGCGCGCAGATGGGCGCGCGCGCGGCCAGGTTGATCCTTCCTATTTTGGAAGGTTGCCAAAGGTGGCAAGGTGCAAAGGCTTGGGCCTTGCTTGTGCTGATGTGCGGGCTCGGTCCTGGGCCAAGAGAGGAGGGCCAGGTTGGCCTCCTATGCGATCAGACTTGGCTGACCGAGATGGAACGCACCAATGGGTTGGTGCGTGTGGCTTGATGTCCCTTTCCCCTTTTAGGAAGCTTCCATTGTTGTAAGGCTTTGTGGTTGAAACCTTGTAGGGGCTGGACTTGATGAGTGAGAGCCATGGAGGGGCTCGTGGATGTGGGCTCCAAGTCCTTGATGGACGAGGAGCGATCCTAGTTGGACTAGGACATGATGGTGCGGACCTTTGGTGAGGAGACGAACCAGGTTGGAGTTGCGAGCTTAAACGGGTGGCCTTGGCGTTGGCACGGGTCATGACTGATTGTGGACTCTGGCTCTGAGACGACCAAGGGCCAAAAGTAAGGTCACGGACGCGAAAAAAAGTTGGGCCAATTCTCAGACCGTGACATTACGCTCAGTAGGGAAAATAGATAAACAATTTAACCTTCAATTTAGTAATAAAATAGATTTAGCATGACAATACATATTGAAATTAATACTTTAATCAAAATGATGTTATAACATAGGCAAGATAAGAACAATATCACATTCTTAAGGATAACGGTCTTTAAGTTTAACAAATAGAAATTCACAATTTCGTTCGGGCCTCAATGATACGGAGAACTAAGAAGATGTTGAAATACGGGAATAAAACGGGTATTTAACGCTTTCAAAGAGCCATTAAGAATCATAAGAAATAAAGTAAACAATGCATTTATTAACAATCAATAGAAGATAGAGCGTTTTAAGTAATGACGTGGGACATGAAGTCACCACCCTCCGATCCACAATACTCTTTGTGTCATGTCGGATCCCATACTCCGATCCACAAGAGTATTCGTGTCATATCAGATTTTCCCTCGGTCCAGAGGAGGCACATACATCGGGCTACCGGTAACAATCCCCGAGGGACGCTTATCATCGGGATTCTCGGAAATGCCCCCAAATGACCATATGTCATAGGGAACCAAGTAATGCTCCTGCAAGAAAGCATACACTCGGGTGGATCTCAAGTAACCATTCCCCGCAGGGTAAACCATCCAACTGCCCCACAGGGTCCAATAACCAATGCCCCGTAGGGTCCAATAATCAATGCCCCGCAGGGTCCATAACCAATATCCCGCAGGATCAACCAACCAATGCCCCGTAGTGTCCTCCAATCAATATCCCGCAGGATTAACCAACCAATGCCGCACAGGGTCCACCAATCAATATCTCATGGCTATGATACTACTAGATTACCCCCCCCCCCCCCCCCCCCCCCCGGTGTAAGTACCATACCAAACAACCAAACATCTTAAGAACACGAACAAGAGAATCACATATCAACACATCAACCAACCAAAGCTTAGCAAATCACACTTTCATCACCACACACATCCAAGAGATTCATATATCTTTACACATACCATTATACTTACCAATCACGATCCATCGGTCCATCGATCACTTGATCGTATTGTTTGGCACAATCATTCATACTCGATCATACATTCAATCATTCAAGCATTTATTCAATCATCCAATTATTCAAGCATTCATTCAATCATTCAAACATACGATTTAGCTAGTTTCATTAGACTCTTAATTTATCTTAAAACTAAGCAAGCAAGCATGTGAGGCAACCACAACCAATCATGTGGCTCATCATGGCCTTTCTACCAGTAAAGCAATTTCCCAAGTATTGAAAGCGAGTTAAACTAGTTATTCACATCCTACGCATGCATACTAGACACGTCCGGTTATTAGTAAAGGAAAAACGATTATTCTAGTGATTCCTACAAGCAACTAGACCTTTCTGATTTTAAACCTAATAGGCATACTAAGTATTTAAGTGCACGAGGAGTTTAGTATTTCCCCTA
Organism: Erodium maritimum; assembly: GCA_963921825.1. NCBI lineage: Eukaryota > Viridiplantae > Streptophyta > Magnoliopsida > Geraniales > Geraniaceae > Erodium > Erodium maritimum. Next base: position 17,256,488 of record OY997589.1, on the reverse strand, counting down.
CTTTGTGGTCTTCCTCTAATAATCCTTCTAGTTGCTGACGACCGGGCCAACTCCGTCTTTTCGGGCGAAGTCCAATCTAGGTTTAACAGATAAAAGGTCCAATCAGTCCCGGTATTTGTCCAAGGGTCCTCTGAATTGTACAATTAGTCCTTTAATCGTCCAAATTAAATTAATTAAATAATTAATTTATCTGATTTTAAAAAATAATTTTCTTCAGAACCGGGTTGACCCGAATCCGAGCCCAAACCCGAGTCCAGACCCGGGTCCAGAACCCGTTCTTAGTCCAGGGCCCGGCCCAAGGTTCTTCGGTTCGGGTCTTGTCCAAAAGGTCCCAAGGCCCAACCAACTGGCCCAAGGCCCTGCCCAGTCTCGTGCCTGAGCTGTATCCAACTCCGGCGAGACTCAGCTTCTCCGACCGCCGTTGACGGCGTCGGGTGCGCTCGAAGAAGGAATAATCGAGGGCGGCGTGTGCATCAGAGACCTTGGCGAGGTCATGCTGCAACGGAGCTGGCTGGAACACGACGTAACTCCGTTCCCCGCCTCAGATCTGACGAGGGCGGAGCTCGCCGTCGAGGGTTCCGGCCAGAATCGCTCGTATCGAGCTCGGGAGGGCACAGATCTAGACGAGGCAAGGTTGGGAGATGAGGAGGAAGGGTCGAAGTGCACGAACCGTGCGAATTCGAGCTCGGGAACCTCGAGTCAGAGAGTTCTCTGGCGAGCTCGCGTGGTTCCGGCGGCGGTGGGTCGAATCGAACTCGTGGAGAAGGTTTGAGAGAGGAACCGGGCTTTCTGGGTTTGGGTTCAGACGAGAGGGAGGCAGAAGATGGAGAAGAAGAAGCTAGAAGGTGAAGAAGAAGAGCTCGGAGGAGGCGGGTGGTCGGAGAAGGGAAGTGTGGCGGAGCTCCTGGTTCGAGCGAGAGAGAACGAGGCGAAGGTAGACGACGCCTCGGTATGCCTGCGCGCAAAATGCGATCTGAAGCGGCGTCGTGTGCCTTTTAAGGCTAGGGTTGCACGTGTGTGGGCTCTGACCTGGTGGGCTTGCGCTGAAATGGGCTGGGTCCGTTCCGGCCCAAAGTGTTGGTCTTGCCAGGCCTAGCCCGAATCCAAACCTTCCTTTTTTTTCTTAACTTTCACTCGTTGCAAAAATCTTCCCCAACGTTTCATATTTCAAATTATTCCCCTTTTGAATGAGTGGGGTTTTACATGGATGACCTCAAAGGCTATCAGGATGTTGTCCTGGATACATCTGCCCGGGATAAATGCCCCTTGAGTGTCCTTGATACCGCACCCTATCGCAATCGATTGGCCAAGACCTTAGAAAGGATTCTGAAAATCACGTTATAAAAGGCAACCGGTCGTAGATCAGTGATCTTGTCCGGGTCAGGCTTCTTTAGGGTTAAGACGATGGAAGTATCATTCAGAATGGGGTCAAAGTTCAGCAAAGCCAACACCTCAGTTATAAATTGGACAACCTCGTCTGCCACAATCGGCCAGTAGTGCTGGTAAAACCATGGATTCAGACCATCCGGTCCCGGTGATTTATCAGGCCCCATCTGAAACACCGCCTTCCGGACCTCCGTCACCGAACAAGGAGATAGTAGTACCTGAGTTTACGTCGGGTGATACATTGGGGTAGTGCTATAGGGAAATCTCGGAGGTCTGGTAGACTCATCGTGAACAATGTACTGAAATAAACCACAATCAACTCCCTCATCCCCGTGTCCCAAGTGACCAAATCTCCCTGTTTCGTTTTTAGGGATAAGACCGCGTTGATACGACGTTTATACGAACATGCTGCCTGGAAAAACTTTGTATTCCAATCCCCCTCGACTAACCAGTGCTGCTTCGCACACTGATGCCATAATGCCTCATGTTCCCCCAGAGCCTGTTCATACTGGATCTGAATAGCCTCTCGTAGATGTACCCTTCGCCTATCCGTTTGACCATTTAGATTCGCGATCCGCCGCTGACACCACTTGATATGGTTAATGTTAGGGAGAAAGTGCCCCTGGCCCCACTCAAACAATGACTTTCCCACCGTGTTTATGACCTCCCCAATAAGCCTCGTCGGTCTCTTATCCCAGGATGACTGGATGAGGCGACCACAGTCTGGGTCGCGAATCCATTGGGACTGGAAGCGGAACTTCGGGGGACCCCGGTGGCCTATTTGTCGGGCCAAAGATAAAAGAATCGGCCAGTGATCTGAGGTGGTCACCCTTGTATTACGGAAGTCCAGATCAGGTAGAGAAGAGAAGAGAGCACTCGATACTAATGGCCTATCCAGCCAGGATTGGATCCGATTATCATGCCTCCGGCCCCACTACCACGTGTACGGGTGACCAGTCATTGGGACATCCACCCGACGGAGATCGTGCACTAAAGAACCAAAATCATCCATAAGGCTGATAGGATACGATCATCCTCTAGTAGTTTCATCTACATCCAAAATACCATTGAAATCTCCTATGAGTGTCTAGTTGGGCCTTGTCGGGCTATGGAGGTTTCGGATCATTTCCCGAGTCCGGTGCTTTCTGTCCCGACGGGGTTCCCCATAAATTCCTGTTAACCTCAACCCAACATGTCTCGGGACCGAGACCTCAACATCGATAAATCGATTGGACGATGCCCTGAATGTCACCCCCACACCCGACACCCAAAATAGAGCCATGCCTCTCTGGCTTTCCAAGTTCCCCGACCCTCTGATATAGGGGACACATATATGATCCTGAAAACTCAATGATCATGACAGCAGGGCCCAATTATGGGTGTCCAACAACGACTCCAAAAGGAACAAAAGATGGGGTCGATGGGTACTGAGAAGCTGCCTGAGTTGCTGCTTATGCAATCCCGTACCCATCCCACGACAGTTCCTGGCTAGGACCCGCAGTTCCGACTTCATCTATGCCGACGAGTGCCCTAGTCTCGGATCCCAATTGTGCTGGGGAGAGAGCGCAGTAGGGGATAAATGGGAGGGAGACTCCGGGGATGGGAATTGGACCCTAGGTTGTGATAACCCTTGCGTTTCAATTCCATTCAATCCCAAGTTTGCGGTGGCTATAGAGTTTACAATTGCCCGGGATGGCGACAAAGGTTCTGTTACCGGCGGCTCCGCACCCTCCCTCAAGGGGTTGGAATCCCGTGGGGAGGACCAAGCTCGTCTGGAAGATCGCGATCGACGGCGTGGACCCGAGATAGGTGTCTTGGAACCAATTTCACTCAGCCCAAGGGTCGGTGTGTGCGGCGAGGAGAGAAGCGGGGGAAGGTGTCCAACAGTTGTGGTAGAATCCACAATTGCTAGGGGGGATGGAGATGGGCCTGCTGCCAGAAAAGATGCCCCTTCCCCCAAGGAATTTGGGTTCTGAGGGGAGGAACGATTCCGCCTAGATGAGTGCGTCGACGACGGCCAGCCGAGAAGGTTGCCTTGGAACCAATCTCGTCCAACCTTAGGGCCGGAGGAGTCGGCGAGGGAGGATCGGAGGAAGGCGATCCGGAGGAGAGAGAACACCGGACCAGTGTCGGGAGGAAGGGTAGCGGCGGCGCGTGAAAACTCTAGCAGAGTCTATTACCCCGAGTCACAAATTAAATCTTATTAGTTAGACTTGGTGAGTAAAAATTTGTTTTTGTTTTGGTGTGACAGAATAATCAAATATATGAATAACAGCAACTTGAATCATGTATATATAAAAATGTAGATTGGATGGAATCCACTGTTATCGGGTTATTATGTCTGTTATTTGTAACTATTATAAGGATACAGTGTGGACGCAATTTGCAAGATTCGAGCTTCCTATTGAATCCAAGCATGGTTGAGTAGGGACAAAGAATAAAAATCCAAGTGAACAACAACACCAATGAATGAGGGAAAATTAGGAGTGCTATCATTTTGTCGGGTTTATGGTCGCCTCTGCCATGTTGTCCCATTCCATGAATTAATTCTGAAAACCAACGAAACTGTGACTATCAATCACTTTCTTTTCCTTCGGAACGGATATTAAAGATTAACACATGACTCATGCGTCTTCGGACAATGCTAAAATCGATTAGTCATGCATATACTTATCAACCAAACTAAAATAATAATGGATCATGTCTTACGACCGGAAATATGTTGGTAAATGTTGGAGATATAGTTATCCAAGAGTTTGATTTATTCTAATCTCTTGATATATTCTTTTGTATTTTGAATTGTTTACCTCATCTATAAACTTGTACAAATACAGTTCATTATTGGAATATACGACATGGTTTAAATCACAATATGATATCAGAGCTAAACTAGAACTCTTTCTCTCGTTTCTCTTTTCTGATCTATTCAATTTTTTTTCACACGACTTCCGCCGCCCCCATCTATTCCATTTTGGTTCAGTCGCCTCTATTGTCTGCTACCATGGCTGATCCTCGAGTTTACCCCGCCTTGACTGTTGCCAATATTCGTAGCTCCGTTCCTATCACTTTGGAGCTCGAAAAAGGGCAATATTCATCGTGGGCTGAACTTTTCAAAATCCACTGCAGAGTCTACTGGGTTCTTCACCATATCCTGCCGGCCACCTCTTCTCCATCGCTGCCGATCGTCGATCCAGCTCCGGTCTCTACTCCGGCTCTATCTGCATCTACCGAGGCCTCAGCGACGTCCACAGACGCCCCTGCGTCAGCCACTCCGGCTGCGTCCTCAACGTCTCTGGCGCCGGCAGCTCCTGTTCCTCAACCTGAAGTCCCTGCTGATTTATGGGATCGTCTTGACGCCACCGTCCTTCAATGGATCTATGGTACGATCTCTAATGACTTGCCTCAAACAATCATTACTCCTGATTGCACTGCTGCTCGTGCTTGGGAAGCATTGAGGCTCATTTTCCAGGACAATAGGCACTCTCGCACAGTTTATTTGGAACATCAATTTTCGGCTGTTAAATTAGATGATTTTCCTAATGTCTCTAGTTTTTGTCAAGAGCTAAATACTATTGCCGATCAGTTGTCTGATATGGGTGCTCCGGTATCCAACAATCGACTTGTTCTTCAGTTGGTTGCGGGATTATCGGAGGCCTATGACAATGTTGCCACTATTATTCAGCAGAGTGACCCTCTGCCTCAATTTTATGAGGCTCGTTCTCGCCTTGTCCTGGAAGAGACCCGTAAAATGAAGCAGGTCGCGTCCAATTCTGGTTCCTCTTTATCTGCTATGCATGTTCAGTCCACAATGCACTCTCCTAAAGATGGTGTTGAGCGTGCTGATCGCACACCTCGTGGGAATCGACCTCGCCAAAATCGTGGAGGTCGTAACTCCACTTCCAAACCTGTGCGTGGATAAGTGAAGCAGGCCGCAAGACCTCCTTCATCGAACTGGACTGGTCAGCAGCCTCCTTGGGCTTCTCCTCCAGCCTGGATCGGTCAGGGTTTTATGTGGACTGGGCCGCCGGCATGGGCCCAGAATCCACCTTCTGTCTGGCCTGGACAGCAGCCTCAGTGGCCCGCTCAGCCACCATGCCCATACCCCACTCTGCTGGGCCAGTGTACTCGTGGGCTCAGTCAGTAGCAGCTACAGGGTCAGTTCGGTTTATTAGGCTCCAGGCCTCCTGCTCCTTCACAGGCCCATGTCGCTGTCCCTACCGATATCTCATCCGCTATGGCGAACCTCTCTATGCAGCAGCCTCCGGACGGACAGTGGTATATGGACTCAGGCGCCTCCTCTCACATGACTGCGAATTCAGGTACTTTACGTTCTTATGTTAATTCGAACATTTCTCATTCTGTTATAGTTGGTGATGGTAATCGTATTCCTATTTCGGGTTATGGTCAAGCATCTATCTTTCCTATCCACCCCCGCTATACCTTATCTAATGTTATACATGCACCTAACCTGGTAAAGAACTTAGTGTCTGTACGTCGATTTACTCGTGATAACAATGCCTCGATCGAATTTGACCCTCTTGGTTTTTCTGTGAAGGATTTTTCGACGGGACATCTGGTTTTGAGATGTGATAGCACTGGCGATTTATATCCAGTCACCCCTAATGTTTCATTTCAGTCGTCATTTCCATTTTCAGCTTATGCAACATTGTCCCCGGCGCTATGGCACTCTCGTTTAGGACACCCGGGTGCACCAGTTTTTCATTCTCTTCGTCAAAATAAGTTTATTGATTGTACGAACAATTTTAAATCTGTTTTCAATTCTTGTGCTATGGGTAAACATGTTAAAGTTCCATTTCATAATTCTACATCGTTTACTTGTGCGCCATTTGATATCATACATGCTGATTTGTGGACATCACCCATATTAAGTTCTTCTGGTCATAAGTATTATTTAATATTGCTAGATGATTTCACTAATTTTGTCTGGACGTTTCCGTTAGGCAAGAAATCTGATGTTTTCAAAATGTTTCAATCATTTAATACTTATGTATCAACTCAATTTGGGGTCCCTATCAAAAGTTTTCAATGCGACAATGGCAAAGAATTTGATCACACACCATTTCGTACTTTTGGAGCTTCTTCGGGCTTAGTATTTCGGTTCTCGTGTCCTCATACATTGTCTCAGAATGGACGTGCAGAGCGCAAAATCAGGAGTATAAACAACATGGTTCGTACTCTTCTTCTTCACGCGTCCATTCCTCCTACATACTGGCATTTTGCACTTTCTATGTCCACTTACTTGTCAAATGTCTTACCGTCGAAGTTACTTAATTTCTCCTCCCCTACATTTGCACTCTATCACCGTCTTCCCGCTTACTCTCACATTCGTACTTTTGGTTGCTTGTGTTTTCCGTTGTTTCCTTCCACCTCGATTAATAAATTGCAGGCTCGGTCCACTCCATGTGTATTCTTCGGATTTCCTTCCAACCATAGAGGGTACGTTTGTTTTGATTTAAAAGCAAATAAATTTATTATCTCGAGGCATGTTTTATTCGATGAATCGGTGTTCCCATTCTCTACTTCATTTAGCCCGACATTACCTACTTATGACTTTCTGTCCAGCCCAATATCTCCAGCTACCAGGGTCCAGCTTCTGTTTGGCCCAGATGACCAGCCCAGGCCCAATCCGCCACCAGCTGCTTCCAACTCGCCCGCACTGCATCGGCCATCTGGACCCGACCCACCCGCACCATCCGGCCCGCGTGCTTCTCAGCCCGTCTCCTACCCGACTGGCCCATCTTCACCGCCTGGCCCATATCCACCATCCAGCCCGGTCTCTTCTCAGCCCACACCAGCAGTTGCTCAGCCCAGCTCGCCTACACCCAGTGTGCCTGATGTTGTTCCTCTTGTGCCATCTCATCCGATGGTCACAAGGGGCAAATCAGGTATTACTAAACCCAATCCCCGTTATGCTCTTCACTCCACCACCACCTTGTCTCCAATTCCCCGAAATCCCAAAGATGCTTTACTCGACCCGAATTGGAAACTTGCTATGACAGATGAGTATAATGCTCTAATTAATAATAAAACGTGGGTTCTGGTTCCACGTCCAGTGGGTGTGAATATCATTCGGTCTATGTGGATTTTTAGACATAAGACTCGGTCTGATGGTTCTTTTGAGCGCTATAAGGCTCGCCTTGTTGGTGATGGCAGGTCTCAGCAGGTTGGAGTGGATTGCGATAAGACGTTCAGTCCAGTGGTCAAACCCGCGACCATCCGTACAGTACTCAGTATAGCTGTCTCGAGATCGTGGCCTATTCATCAGTTGGACGTTAAGAATGCCTTCCTCCATGGCAATCTTAATGAGACAGTGTATATGCATCAGCCACTTGGATTTCGCAGCTCGGCCTATCCAGATCATGTTTGCCTGTTACACCGTTCTTTATACGGCCTCAAACAGGCACCTCGGGCCTGGTACCAGCGGTTTACTGACTTTGTATCCACTTTTGGCTTTTCTCATAGCAGGTCGGATCACTCCCTATTTGTCTATCGGCGTGGGAAAGACATTGCCTACTTGTTGCTCTATGTAGATGACATCATCCTTACATCATCGAGCGAGTCTCTCCGCTTGTCCATCATGTCTCGTCTCAGCTCTGAGTTTGCTATGAAGGTTCTAGGCCCACTGTCCTATTTTCTTGGCATTGTTGTTCAGCGTCATCCTGGTGGCTTATTTCTTTCTCAGCAGAAATACGCCACCGAGATCATTTCTCGTGCTGGTATGACATCATGCTCTTCCTCGGCCACTCCGGTAGACACGCAAGGGAAACTTGGAGCATCTGACAGTTCCCCCTTTGAGAACCCGACTCTGTATCGCAGTCTCGCTGGAGCTCTTCAGTATCTCACATTCACGAGGCCCGACATCTCTTATGCAGTCCAGCAGGTGTGCTTGCACATGCATGATCCTCGATTTAGTCACATGGGCGCTCTGAAGCGCATTATTCGGTATCTCCAAGGGACGACACATCTTGGACTTCACATTTACTCCTCACCCAGTTCCAGCCTTGTTTCCTACACTAACGCTGATTGGGCTGGTTGTCCAGACACTCGCCGCTCCACTTCTGGTTTTTGTGTATTTTTGGGGGACAACCTCATCTCGTGGTCCTCCAAACGGCAGCCTACACTTTCCCGCTCGAGCACTGAGGCTGAATATCGCGGGGTTGCTAATGTGGTTTCTGAGTCTTACTGGATTCGGAATCTTCTGCTCGAGCTTCATTGCCCACTTTCCAGAGCTACGCTAGTTTACTGTGACAACGTGAGTGCCATCTACCTTTCTGGCAACCCTGTTCAGCATCAGCGTACGAAGCACATTGAGCTAGACATCCACTTCGTTCGAGAAAAGGTCGCCAAAGGACATGTCCGAGTTCTCCACGTCCCCTCTCGCTCACAGATCGCCGACGTTTTCACCAAAGGCTTGCCGCGAATCTTGTTTCTTGATTTTCGGTCCAGCCTGAACGTTCGTGAACCTCCCGTTCAGACTGCAGGGCCGTGTTAGAGATATAGTTATCCAAGAGTTTGATTTATTCAAATCTCTTGATATATTCTTTTGTATTTTGAAGTGTTTACCTCATCTGCAAACCTGTACAAATACAGTTCATTATTGGAATACACGGCATGGTTTAAATCACAATAGTAAAGACCAAGGAGAGGAGACTTGGATTGTGGAGAGGAGACTTATCAATGCCCGGATGATTATACAACGTGCCGTTTGTTACTATACATATGTAAATTAATTATTTCAACTAAAATACTTTAAAATTGATATAAATGAACATTTCAGACAACGGGTATTTATTTATATAACCCTAGCGAGGGTTTTGTGTAAAAATAGGGATGCTGATGGAGAGGGAAGCAAACATGGTTTAATTGTACGTGATAAACAAGTTGGAAGGGAATAGAAATGAACCTCAATGATGGAGGTTCATATTCAGGTCGTCTAGTTGGTTGGTCTTGGAGACTCATACGCAAAACATTTAGAGAATAATTAAACAAGTAGGTGTTGTTGTTTGGTGTTGATATTTATATGATTATAAACCCATGGTGTTTGTGCTGATACCATTCAATCGAATTGCAATCAAGTGGAATTATGATTTAGTGTTTTGATTTAATACTAATCGAACTTGCAAAGGGGACATAATGTGCCTATTTTAGCGTGTTGACACCCAACACTATTTAGGCACGTAAAATCATCCCTTCACTGTATTTGGAAATTGGAATACAACTAATGAGCAATTTCTTTGGACTAGTTCGTACTTTCAGTAATATTTATACAAACATAAAATAAAACACTTAAAAATAAATAGACTTCTGTTAACCTCCAAAATGCCTAAAAAAACTTGTAGGTCTTGAAATAAGAAAGATTCCTTTTATTTTTAGACATGTGCCTAGATACTGAGTTTGAAGAAATGGGCCCACTGTACCAACATTAGATACAAATTACATACCTGGGTAAATGAGCCACAACTTGGATTGGATCCCAGCTGTGGAGCTCATCTGCCTTTCCTTGTGTCATCTTTCTTTCAGTTACTGGTTTACCCTCTTCATAAAAAGCACAGTCCAGACATGCCGATGCATTATTGTTCTCGGTTAGTGCAGAGGACAATTCGAACCACGTTTTATAAATATGATGGAATTGAAAAGTAGGTCTCACGTCGTATCACGAGTTTTAGGATCACTCCAAAAATTCGGAAGATAAAAATGTAGGGAGTCTTCCATAAATAAAATTATCAAATTTTAAGGGTTAAGAGCATATACAATGTAAAAGCCCTTAATAAGGGCCAAGTCCTGAGTCCAAGTCCTGAGTCTAGTATGTTGACTGGACAAAATAGTGGGACTTGGAAATCAGAATAGTAAGTGTTTTGCAATAAGAGGCTCACTGTGAGGCTTACATGTTGACTGGATGCTGAGTTGTTAATTAATTGATATTTTACTGTTTTATTTAATTCTTTATCAGAAATCGTTTGAATTATATAAAATATAAACAAATGTGAAAAAAATAATTAATGACAATAAAAAAAATAAGAAGCAGTCTCACATCGGCCAAAAACACAAAAGTTTGGCCTCTCATTGAATTTGGTAGAAAGGGTCGCAAGTTACGTGTCGAATGGACAAAGGTATTTGTCTTAAAATTTAGTTTTTGACATTTTTGTTAATGTTTCTTTCATTTGGTTGTGTGGGTCTCATGATTCATAAGCCAAAATCTAAACATGTTTTGGGCTATCAGCGTCTTTGAGATTTTGGGCTCAACACCTAAGTCCCGCGTTTGAATATTATAGTTTTTTGAATATTAACTAAACACTATAATTAATTTTGATTTTTTTTTTTCCAAAAATCTTCGCATCGCCACGTGGCAACACGGGAGAGGCTGCTGGCTGGAAGTGGGACGCGGCCCGGGCCGCGTTTTTGCGGGCCGCGGGCCGCGTAAAAGCCGTCCCACAATGGGACGGCCCACGTCCCGCGGCCCGCAAAAACGCGAGCCGAGCCTCGGGGTTGACCCGTTGTTCTTGCTCTAAATACATTTTGGTACCCTATTGTTTGGTTCACAAATTTTAAGGTCTTACATGTTTGAAAACGGCTATTTATATATCTTATTATTCGGTCCACAAACTTTTTTTTTTGATTTGTGGTTAAAAAACTAACAAATATTTCATTCCGTTAATCATATAACCCCATATACTAGATAGTGAAAAATAAAAGTACCGTCCTATCCTTATTTATTTTAACCCTATCAATTTTATGAGTAATATTACCATTCAACCCTCGATTATAATAAGATATAAATAAATTAATTAAACCGACCAACTTTCACTAAAAAAAAAATCATCCCTCAACCTTTTTCTGATTCATTTTTGTATAAACCGATTAACTTTTATATCTATTTATATATAAAAGTACTATGGTTGTTCCTTGCTTGACCATAGCCATATCAATGACTTGTTTTGGGAAGCTTGATAAACTAATCATGTTATTGTCTCTTTGGATATTGATGCTGCTATGGGGCCTGATGTGTGAAGAGAAGCAGTAGCATCTTGAAGAGATAAAAATGCAGAACATTGGTTGTTCTGTGATTCCTCACATGGCGGTGGCGAGGTTCCTCTCTGGCAACGATCATGCGATGGTGTGCGCTGGGTCCGAGAACAACGCGATGGAGACGTCTCCTCTGTTGTCTCATATCTCGAGCCTACGTGGAACGATGCCATGTCCTGGTCCATCGTCCCCGATCCCCGATGGGGTTGCAGCGATGGAGGGACGTCGGGATCTTGTGTTCTCCGTCACTACGGCGGTAGAACGAGGAGCATCGGAAACACACGCCCCGCCGGTCGAAAACTCGAAAGGTAGGAGCGGTGGTCAGAATGGGAGAAAGAGGGAGGTGATCGAACCACGACACCGAGCACCAGACGTGGAACCGGAGTTCGGCGGGCGAGGGACCTCGAAGCGACGGCCGGGGAAGGAACCTGCTTCTAGGGTACTAAAATGGAATTAATGAAAGTTTAGGGTACTGAGATGACACAAAAAAGATTTAGGGTACTCTAAATGAATTGATGAAAGTTTAGGGTACTAAGGTGACACAAAAAAGATTTAAGGCACTCTAAATGAAATATGAAAGATTTAGACTACTGAGGTGGAATTAATCCATTCTTTTTTTTTTATTATTCTTTTTCATTTTGCTACCTAAGCTTCTTCAACCTCGTAACCCCAAGCTCCAGCCCCGAACATTTGCAAAAACTTGGTACTCGCAAATCCAACCCAAACTTGCCGCAACAACACTTTTATTCATCATCATCATTCTCAATCGAGCTTCATTATCACCATTATCAATCAAAACCGAAGCCCAAATCTCACGATACCAGGATTCAATCTCACCCAATTTACAATATATTCAAAATACAACCACAACACCAAATTCACATATCAAGGATTCAATCTCAGAGATGAAACTCAACACTCTTTGTTATCAACACAAATCCACCACTTTTCCTGGGTTTAGGAACTACACATAGGTCTTAAAACTCATCCAGGTCGTCGAAAGAAAAAGGTGGAGACGACGAGTCCGATGGCGATGCCAATAGCAGCAATGTAACACACCTCGATCGAGAGAGCTCGAGCGCGCGAGTCCGATGGCGAGGCGAAGAGAGGTCGAGAAGGAAGCAGGAGGCCAGGTCACCGGAAGAAAAGGTGGAGATGACGAGGTCTAAGGGTCGTGTGTTTCGCAGGAGACGAAGACAGAAGAGAAGAGACGAGGATTAGGAATTTATTTTTAAATAAGGGTAATCTAGTCAATTTTTGAAAATGTATGGTCATGTACTAAGCACATGACTATTTTCCATCCAAACTAACAGAAAGTTAACGGTTGAGTATGAAACTATTATTAAATGTTTAGTTTGGCTATGAAAGTGCAAAAGAATTATGTCAATGTATCATTTTGAAATTAAATGTTTGGTAGGGTATTAAGATAAAAAAATTCCCAAGCTTATATTTTGATATTTGAAACAAAAAAATCAACAACAATGAATTGATACTTTTTTTTTGAAACGGGTAACCGGAGAATTGCATTAATACCCAAAGGTAATCAAATAAGATAGGACGTTACCGCCCCGGGTTCCATATTTATGTCCGAGCCGACCGTAGCAGGCCCGGCGCTCATGGACCCATAATAGTAGCCTTCTTGACATCGAAGGCAAAAACTCAAGACAACTCCTTACCAACGTCTCAAAACAGCGAGACATTAAATGAAAAGACTAAACAACCTAGCTAGCCAAAAATTTATTCGACCTAAAACAGAATAATAATCAGGAAGTAATGCCTTTGGTGCGGATTTCCCGAGACTACCCGGCAGTAGTAGCCCCGGTTTTGTGGATATAGGTCCCAATGTGACCATTCCACCCCCGCCGGGTCCTATCATTCGTCCTGCGGAGGGTCAAGTCCCTCTAACTGCATTCCAGCTGCTCCTGCACGAACCTCTATCCCCGATGCTTGACCCTTTTCCGGTCCCAGCGGGATCCACTGCTCTCCGTCCAGAGGTGGCGCCAGCGGCGACACCATACGACTGGGAACCCTACCGGGATTCCCTTTTTCAACAAGAATCCAGAGCATCGCAGCGGCGACACAGGGGATCCCAGGACGTCCACCCCGCCCCCAGTTGGGCTCCGATCGTGCCCGGCCCTGTCTGTCCGCCGACTTCGTCGCCATCCGGATTTGGAGGGGAGATCAGCCGATCTCCATATCGGTAAGGCTCGATCATATGCCAACCCGACATTAGATGGGTACGCCATGGTGGCCCTCGTAGAAGGTCAGGCCGAGGGCATTGCAGACGGATGGGGCAGGCGTCCGACGATGATGAGAAGAGGACGTCGGGATGGAAGGTCGACGCGATCGGTTGGGTAGCGTTGGAGCAAATCTGGTGACCTGGATCCATGGTGCAGAAGCGACCGAGATCTCGACGGCAAGATCAGCTGGACGGGGGAGTTGCAGAACTTGGGTGGATCACGCCCGAGACCTGCGAAGGACACGACCGGGTAATCACGCCCAAACGAGAAGGGCGAAGTTGAGACGAAAACCGACTCCGATCAAATGAACGGCGGCGGTAGAGACGAAACCCGAAGGTTGGACAGAGAGCTTGAAAGTAGGGGCTTCAATGGTGGAAGCAGTGGGCTTCAATGGTGGAAAAAGGGGCTTTAATGGTGGATGCAATGGAGGAGGGGGGGGGGGGGGGGAGGTGGAGTTGCGCGCAGAGAAAATTAGGATAGTTTTAGGGATATGAAGTGATACTTATAAATTCATGAATTAATAATATTTGAAAATCCGTTCAAAAAATAATATTTGAAAATAAAAGAGTAAAGAATAATCTCCAACCTAACAATCTAGGGGGTGTTTGAGTCAACTAGACTCTTCCTTCGTCGGCTCTCCGTATAGAAACTTAATTAGGTTTAACTCAGAACAGTTAAGTCCCAACTATTTTTAGACTTTTAGCCCACAATTCCACAATATAGCTCAAGCACAAATGGATATGGTAGATAAGAGGAATATATTTAGGGCAGAGAGATAAGGAAGCTATGCAAGTAGGTGTTGGTGTACCCTAAACAAAAGAATTTAATGTAATCGGGTCGAGCATACAAACATCAGTTTTTTTAGAAATGTTATGTTTCATTCACCATTTTCAGACCATTATAATAATAAGATCAAGAAATAAAATCCGAAACAAGTCGAGATAAAAACCGATATCTCTCATTTGTAAAATACAAGTGATCTGACATATTAGGCTGAAAATAACAAGACATCTATAAAACATAATAGAAGAAATTTGGTAATTATAGATAAGCACAATGACGCGAGGTCAAAGATCTAACTACTCAATCGGGTTGTTGTCTTGACTCGCGGTGGGAAAAACATCTACACCCCACGGAACATGTCCTTCTAGATAGGGCCCAATGATGGTTTAGACGCCGACAAGACTCGCTTGTTGCCGGCCCCAATGGGATATCACCCCCATTGGGCCCCGACCTCTGAGGATCCTGGTTTTCGTCGATTTTGAACTACAATCGTCGTCGGGTTGGGATCTCCTCAAATCGACTGAAGAGACGACATCGGGTGGAGACGAAGCAGGTGCAAGGTATGAGGGTGAC
This sequence comes from Erodium maritimum, assembly GCA_963921825.1. Lineage (NCBI taxonomy): Eukaryota > Viridiplantae > Streptophyta > Magnoliopsida > Geraniales > Geraniaceae > Erodium > Erodium maritimum. The sequence continues at coordinate 17,241,462 of OY997589.1, read as the reverse complement.
GGTAGAGCATATATCGGAGACACTTCAAAGGTTGACGGTCGAGGGAGCACATAAACTTCCGAAATCTTGAAGCTTGACTACTGAGAGCGGGAGTCAGGGAGAACCATGCACAGATGAACAAACTCTAGACGTCCCAGAGAGGTGGAACGACCCACATACAGCGGCCGTGAGAACGACCTATATACAGGTGGCCACCAACGACGGGCGAGAGGAATTTTGACACCCTAGGAGCATGGGCTACCGCCACGGACGGTCTCAGTGGGACCTAAGGGCAGGAGCCATGCGTCGGCACGACCAGGTCCGACGAGCCCACGTCCTACAAAGGGTTCTGACATATCACCGTCCTTTCTGGTGGACTCCGGTCAGAAGTGGCCTCTGTTGACGTGGCCAAGCCAGACCCGACCAGAGCATGCGAGGACGGACTGACCTAGGTTGCGGGGAAGAGGTCCCGGTGAGAATCGGAAGCCCCCGAAAGTGAGATGGCTGACGATGGCGTGAGGGGGGCTGCTGAAGCACGGTGGGGCTCGATGGCTCTCTCAGATTTGGTCTTGGAGAAGAATATATGGACGAGAGGAAAGGGAAAACGGTTGACGATAGAAATGGAAAAGCCCCCACCAACAATTTTTAAAACCGGAGTTCGGACAACCACCGATGAGGGTGGCTGTTGTTGTAAGCGACGAGCCCCGTAGGATTTCAACGAAAGAGTTTAGAGAACTCTGCTACAATACAAACATCAAATATAAATTATTCGCTAAATAGATGACATATTATCTAATCTATCATTTGCATCAGTTTGAGAGTTTGGTGTGGGAGGCTTTACTTCCTTTCATGGCCTCGGATTATGAGTCATAATTTATGACAAATACGGTTTGAAAATTGTCATTTCAAAGAGGGGAATATCTTAAAGGTATACAATGTATTGTATGAGATTTAATAATGGGGACTAATCAAACTCTAATTATTTGAGGAAGTAGTAATGATTATGATGAAAGTGGGTGGAAGTTGTGTTCTTTTCTTTTATTAATGGAGTTTGGGGTTCAATTGGATGGAAGTCACGTGAAGAATAAAAAGACAATGATAAGGTCAAAAAGTTAATTGCCTATGAATATGATATGGGATGGTATTGGGAACTCTAGCGCTTTAATATTTATTTTGGGAAGCTTCTCGGAAATGGTAGTGATTAAAGGAACTAATTATGAGGTAAGAGCATGGTTGTAAATGACGTTAGACGCTAATTAGACGACGAGGACTCTTAGACATTAGGTGGGGATTAGTCGGGACTTAGACGGAACCTAGACATATGTGATTATTTTAAATTATTAATAAATAATATATTAGACATATATGCATTTTGTGTTATAAATATATGTATTTTATATTATAAATATACGTATTCTATGCTATATATATGTATATATTTTTTTGAAACGGGAAGGAAGTAGTATTAATAAATCAACGTGCTTACAATGTGGGACCTAACAGTCCCGGATACCAGTTGTTGTCCCGATCGGTCGTGGCCCATCGGGCGCACATGGTTCCATAACAATAGTCTGCTTTGTTTCGCAGATTCAAACTCAGGAACTCCTCGATCCACTGTTTCAAACAAAATAGAGCTAACAGAATGAAATCTACCTATCCAACGTCTTATTCGTCCTAAAACAAACAACCTGAAATTAGATAAGGCCTTTGGTGCGGATTCCCCGAGACGTCCCGGCTGTGGACGTCCCGGGTCTGTGGGTATAGGTCCCTGACGGTCCTTCCCACCCCCGCTCTGGGGGATCATTCCTCCCCCGGGGGGTTGCAAGCCCCCGGGCTAGTGTCTCGATCCTGTGCTTGGTCAGTGGAGGTTGGCTGCCCTGTAGACTCCGGTTTGTGCCCCGTCTTGATCACCCTGGGTCGTGGTCCGACGGCTGTGGTGAAACGCAGGATTCCCCGGCGAGCCAAAGTACAGTTCATCAGATCCCCTAGTCGTGGATCCCGCTTCTTCCATTTGGCCCCAATCTTCAAGCGAGGCGGAGGGCTCGGGATATCCGTGCCTTGACGTTTGGTTATCGTCAGCGACGGATGTATCACTTTGACAGTAGTGCTCCGTTGCTCCTGGTATCCCCGACTCCTGGCGATCTCGGTCCTTCTCGGATTGAGCGGGCCCCGATAGTGGGGAGCCCTACCCGACTGCATCCCCACCCCCGACTGATAATGAGCCCTACCCGGCTGCATCCCAAACGCCGGCTGAAAATGAGGGGCCCTATCCGATTGCATCCCGACCTCCGGCCGTCCATATTCCGGTTGATAAGCCGAAGACCAGGACAGGTAGTGCACCGGGTCCCATGGGAAGGCCGGATTCCCGATGCCCGCCGGTGGGTGGACTGGGAATAGATCCCGATCTGTTGCCTTCTGACGACGGAAAGGTTGATCCCAATCCGGGAGAAGGCGACGGTTGCCTGGGTTGGCTGTAAAGATCTGGACGGACTCCGGTGGGGGGCGGTGCCAAGGATCCCTATGCATCCACGTCGGATCGTGGTGCATGTCATGCATGGACTATCCCCTATCGTGGAGAACCAAAATGGGGTTGGCTCGATCGGGCATGGGAGGGCGTGGACGATCAGATCCGAAAGGATGATCTGGATTGGCGGAGGTCGGCAGCCATGTAGTCCGTGGGTGATATCCTTTGTGAGGATAGCGACGGATCGGGGGCACCATAGCACTGATAGAGAGGAAGGGTAGCACTACAGGGAGAGAAGGTAGCACCAGGCAGGCGAAGCGTGAAGGAGGGTGACGGCCAGACGACGACAATGACGACGGAAATGAAACCCTAGCAGGGTTTTAGAAGGAACCTCTGGGAGGTTTTTTATACATATATATGTATACATATTGATTTTATTACAAAACCAAAAGCATTTTCATTCATATACGAAAGAGGCATAGCCTATGTCACTGTCAATTATAATGTGAATATGTATACTTTAACAAATTCGAAATAAATACAAATATCTATTTTCTTGGGGTTACTCCATGTCCTAACGCCCAATTTTCATAAATTGTTAAATCCAAACCCTGTACAATTGAAATTGCCATGTAGTAACGGTCAATTAACTGAAATTGCCAATTGTTTCTAATTTTAAACGGACGTTAACTTGGACAAGTGAAAAGTCGAGTTTACCCTCAAATATGTTCTTCCTACGGATGTTAACTTGGCCTAACTTCATCTCTTTGTGACCTAATCTCTTCATCTCAGCTCTTCGAACTTCATCTCTTTGTGTCCAAGCTTCGAATTTCATCTCTTCGTGACCTCAGCTCGCGCAAGATCCATTATAAAATGAGTCACGTGGGCAGCACGTGATTCACTGTTCACGGAAAAAGTCAATTTAAACAGTACTTTTTGATTTTTAATAATTCAGTTTTGAAATTCGTTACTATTTGACAATTTTCCAAAGCTTGGGTGCGGATTTGACAATTAAGTGTAGTACGAGGTTAGGACATGAAGTACACCCTATTTTCTTTAATATCTTAATTAGTATCTTAGTTTAGTGTCATAGTATGTATACCTTATTTAGTACCTTAGTAACTTATATAAATATATATTAGAAAGTTTGTTTTTGAGCTCTCCACACAACCTCAATGAGGTTCTCTCATACCCTAAAAGGATCGCCGCCGCCGCCGTCAACCACCACCTTCTCCGTTCGTCCTCTACCTCTCTCGTCATCACCACCACTCACACATCCCTCCTCTCTCCACGACATCGCCGTCGCTAGCCATACTGCCTTCTCTTCCCCGAGTTCGCCACTACGTTCGCCGCCGCCGCCGCCAGATCTCGCTGACCACTGTCTCCCTCTTCGCCATCACCATCGCCGTCACGCAGCCATGGATCCAGGTAACCAGATCCGCTCCAACGTTACCCAATCGATCGCATCGATCTTTCACCCCGACGTCCTCATCTCCTCATCGTTGGATGACTGCCCCATCCGGCTGCACCGCCCTCAGTCTGACCTTCTACGAGGACCACCATGGAGTACCCATTTAACGCCGGGTTGGCATATGATCGAGCCTTACCGAGTTGGAGATCGGCCAATCTCCCCTCCAAATCCGAATGGCGACGAAGTCGGCGGACAGACAGGGCCGGGCACGATCGGATCCCAACTGGGGGCGGGGGTGGATGTCCTGGGATCCCCTGTGTCGCCGATGCCGATGCTCTGGATTCCTGTTGAAAAAGGGAATCCCGGTAGGGCCCTCAATCGTATGGTGTCACCGTTGGCGTCACCTCTGGATGGAGAACCGTGGATCCCGCTGGGACCGGCGAAGGGTCAAGCATCGGGGATAGAGGTCCGTGCTGGAGCAGGTGGAAGAGCGGAGGTCCAGAGGCCTCCGATGGAGGAATGATCGGCCCCAGCAGGGGTGGGAGGCGTCGACACCAGCCTATACCCACAGACCCGGGACAGCCAATGTTGGGAGGTCCCGGGCAGCCTGCACTATCAACACCAGTCACTTTATTTTACTGCTATTTCTGTTATGTTTGTTGGGAATATGTTTTTTCTGTTTGTTTTGGATATTGCTTTATTTTCCCCCGTTATGTTGAAACGGCGGTAGGGGGTTATCTTGAGTTGTTGTCCACGAGTTCAAGTGGGCTAAAATTATGGGTCCATGAGCGCCGGGCTTGCTACGGTCGGCCCGGACAAACATCTGGAACCCGAGGCGGTCACGCCTCACTTTATCTGATTGCCAGTTGGCATTAATGAAATTGCCGGTTACCCGTTTTATAAAAAAACTTATATAAATATATACACTATGTCAGTGCCGATAATAATTAAATATGTATGTACAGTACTCTGTCAATATTGTACTATCTATCTTTTAAATATAATTATTGAATTAATGAATAACAAATAAGAGAGTCATTAGCATATACAGTCACATGGAGGGTAATTCTTTCTTTTACGATATGAAGCATCAATTATTAATATTCTAACATTAAAATTGAGTCCCAGCTTAATTAAGAAAAAGCACCTCCAGCCTTCTTCTATAAAAGAATATCAATATAGTATTTCATGGCAAAACTCTCCCGAATTGATTACAAAGTTTAATTCGAGCCAATCCTCTTCTGGTCCATTCTTATCCAAATAGTCCAAAATTTATAAAAGTGGTTTAGGTGCCCGATTCAGGTAGCCGCCCCGGTCTAGGCGCCCGCCCCGCCCGCCCGGTGACATAAAAGTCGGACCAGCGACTTTTCACACCCGACCCAACCAAGTCCTGGCGCCAACCACATATATGGCGCGCCTAGGCGATGCCTGGGCCGCCTTTTACAATCATGGTTAAGAGCAACCACATAAGTTCAGTGAATTAAAACTACGAGTCGTATGTTCTATCATATGAGGCGTGGGTCGTGACTCACTAAACATGGGCCGTAGGCGTGGGTCGTGACTCACAGTTCACGTGTATGAGTCGGTAGGTTGCGACTTATGCGTTTTATGCCCACCAATCAAAAGCTGATATGTGGTCAATTCGGGAAAAAGAAATCAGACCGTTAGAGTAACGGTCTGAAACGGTTATATATATATATATATTTCATAAAATTAAATTCGATTATAATCTAAAAAAATCAATTTTCCCCATCTATGAATACTCTCGTCTCATTTATCAAACCACCAGCATTTCTTAACTTTCTCTCTCAAAAAATTCAATCAAACATATCCGACGATGAGACTCAAGCATCGTCCTCACCGAAGAAAGAAGATTACATGTCGGATGAAGGCAGGCTCAACGCAGATCAACCTAACAATTTTCAACGGATATTGAACCTCAACACTTCCAACAATCTTTTCTTGCATCCCGATTTCAACCCAAGTGCTTTCAACCCTTACATGCACCCCGGTTTCTACTCAAGTTCATTCAACCCAAGTATTTTCAATCCCTCGTCTTTTATTTTATTTACTAGTTTTTTAATGTAAAGCATTATTTTTTGTTATTATAATAAATGTTGTTAAGTTAACTTCAACCTAGGTCAACTCAATCCCCATCTTTCAACCCCGCCCCCCCCCCCCCCCCCCCCCCCCTTTCAACTTCGTGCTCAATTATTACGGTTACCTCGAGGGCCGTTGAATCACAACATCATGTAATGGTAACAACGACATCCGGATGTCATCTCAATCGTCCTCTACCAGCCTTTCCCAACAAAGTTCTCTAGCTTATACAAGAACATAGACCATGAAGCGAACAAGCACCTCATACATGTCTGGTTACGTATGTTCATAAACGCATCGAAGGCAACAAGATGGTAGTACCTTCTAGGGCACAATTGACAGACATTCCAACGATGGGGGCGTTATTCAGAATTCGGATGGAAAGCAATAAAGAATTACTGGAACAGACAAACGTCTCAGGTGCGGAGATACCTTAACATTTTGAACAAGATGAAGGCCGAAAACCGAAGCGGTTACAATGAGTAAATGTACTTCACTGAGGCCAACAGATGTACCATGACACAACAAAGAAGGATGAAACGAAGAAGTTAGACCTCAATCATTGGGTCAACATTTTAAGGTACGAAGAAATGGTTACGGTGGAGGAAGGCACGACCGGTTCTGTACGACGACAACGGTCGAATGAAGTCGGGGCCTACAACTCAACCCCACCCACTTTTCCTCCCACCGATGATGACGATACTACACCTCTAGATGGTGAGTCCCAACCGGATTGGGTATCCTCCGATCCGACTAAGAGAGCTCCGTGTGTAGAAGAGCGACCGTTGGGCAAGAAGTCCACAAAGAGGAAAGGGAAGGGTCTTAAAGATCAAGTTAGTGTAGTGGACAACATGGAACGAGCAAAGGTAGAGCGTGAGCGGGCAAAGGTTGAGAAGGACCGAGCAAGGTTCGAGAGGGCTGACAAAATCATGATGCTGACCAACAAATGACATGACCACTTCAGCGAATACAAAGAAATGCAGAGTATGAATGTGTCAAGGTTCACCGACGAGGAGATGGAGCGACACTCATTAATGATGTCTGAGTTGGGGGAAGCATGTGGTCGGGTCAAGGTTCATATTAACAAGCTCTTGGATGATTGATGTGTTGGTTGGATTGTATGCTTCAACTTGTATTTTTTGGGGTTGTATTATTTCGGGGATGAATAAAAATTGAGTTTATTTCCATTTAATTAATTTATTTCAACTTTCTTTAGCATTTATTTTTTTTTAAAACAGAATTTATTAAATTTATCAAAATATTAATTCAATATTCAATCAACGTTCACTTAGAATCATGAGCCCCTTAGTTGGTTTTACCATTGTGGAACATAATTTAAATTTAGAGATTGAGACTCACTATTCCATATAAACCCCGAACCCTGAGTTTTATTACTTTACACACTCTAATTAGTAGGGAATCGGAGGATAACAGTGACAAGAATGTGAAGGGAACATAAACATTATATTAATACATTTGCTTGCTTGGTAACAATGTTAGGATTATTTTTATTTTGTTAACATGATGACTAAAGATTGAGTCTGAAGATGACATAATGTCATTTCCTGATCAGCTAAACAAAACAGACTAAACAGTCTTGTTAGCCCAATATTTATCAGAATTAACCCTGGGGAAAATTTTATTTTAATACCCTGACAAAATTTTATTTTCAATATAACACCCTAGCTTTTTTTTGCAATTTAACACCCTGGCAAACATTTATTTTCATTTTCATACCTAACGTTATCTTTCTCTTATCTTTCCATCCAAACAACGTAAAAAGTCCAAAATACCCTTTATTACCTTTCTAATTTTCAAAATATGCCACTAGAATTTTTTACTTTTTATTTTATTAATTCTAAAATCTTAATTAATTTTATTTTGAAATATATAAAAATCAGATTTTATTTTATTTTATTTTTAGAAAATCAGTTTTTTTTATATAAAAAAATCAGTTTATATTTCTTAAAAATCTGTTTTATTTCAAAAAATCATATATTTTTTATCAGATTATAAATAAATTATAAAATATTTGTGTACTTTAATTCTTTTTATTCTTTACTTTAATTTCTTTTTTAAAACTTAATCTACTTATGAATCAAGAGGTCTTGATTATCATACATCCACAACTCCATCAGTAGTTTAATCTTCAGCTTCATCTCCTCATAATTAAACCAGTAATAGACTAACAGTTCATAGAACCTTTAAAACCAATGAACATAAATCAGGACCAAAACTTCAAAACCAATAAACATTCAAAACCAATAAACATAAATCAGGACCAAAACTACCCATGAACTTTTTTACTTTCATCTCTGCAACTAAATACTACCCCTCCAATATATTTACATTTCATTACATGTCCCAAAAATCAACAAATCCAAACATAAAAATCCAGAAAAATGCAAGAATTTCCAGCAACATCAACAACTTAGCAACCCATATCATCCAACCCCTTAGATCTGAAAAAAAAAATCAACATCTCAGCAAAATCACCCCAGCAATTTTCGATGAAGCTTCCCTGTCTCTGAGGCCTCTCAAGAAGGTCCGTATCCCATATACCCCAATACACCCCAGTAAAATCAGCAGCAGATCCCCCTCCCTCGCAATCAGACTCGCCTCTGGTTTGACTCCTTCATCACCACCGAGGACGCCGTCACGGCCTACGACCGCGAGGAGGATGAGGACGAGGAATCGGGTTTTGGAGCAGCTCGCGTAGAAGGAGGGCCGGAATAGTGGGATCTCCGCTTGCTTTCCCGGTGTTGTTGGCGACGACGAGATCTCGGCGCCGGAGTTTTGACGGCGAGGAGGAGGAGTGTGGGTTTGTTACAGAAAATGAGGGTTTGAGTTTTAAGGTTAGAAATATAGGTCTGGTTTTGAGTTTTGACTTTTGAGGTTAGAAATATGAAAAGGGTAGTTTAGGTATTAATTGAAAATATAAAGTCACGTGTCAAGCACATGGTCTCTTTCTGTCTAAATTTGGATGGAAAAATAACGTTAGGTATGAAAGTGAAAATAAATGTTTGCCAGGATGTTAAATTACAAAAAAACAAATTAGGGTGTTATATTGAAAATAAAAGTTTGTCAGGATAATAAATTGAAATTTTCCCTTAATAATATTATCAATGTGATCGGTACGGCCAAATCAACAATCGATCGACTTTTATTGGTCGGATTTAGCCTTCAGATTTTAGTTATACTGCCGGTAGCGCTTCCAAATTTCAAAAACCGTTGATTTTTAATGTGGTGGTAGGAGTGGAAGTCAACCGACCATACCCAATATCCTACCATACATTGAATTTTTGTAACAATGAAGTGAATTAACTCTCATACGTAAATAATTATAAATATACATCCATTTTCTAGCTCCTTTATTAATACGGAACTCTCTTATAAGAGATATAACTGTAAATATGTGACTTATTTCAAAGCCTCAAAGCAAATGTCTGAACGTAATGTTTATTTTTTAACAGAAAGATTTATTAATAATAGTAATAATAAATGTTATAAATTTAATAATACACATCTAATAACATAAATATTGTATTTATTGATCGTTCTTTGGAATTTAAGAAGCAACTAGTGAGATGAATATTTCTCGAAAGGGGACGCAGCGCCAAAATAAACAACGAAAACTAAGTCGGTCTTTCCCATCGATTCTCTAGTGAGATGCGTCGATAGAAAGTCTCGACTAGACACGCCACCAAAGTCAGCAACCACGCCTACTAGAGATCCAAGATTCCGGCAGGGGAACACCAAAATACTAAAACATAAACAGACTAAATAAATAAAAAAACAATGACCAACAACAACTACTCGCAGTTGGCCTCCAATGTCTAGGGCGAGGAGTGTTGGAGGAAAAGCTTAAGGTCTTCCTAGTAGAATTACTAATCAATTCTTAGAAGAATTAGTAATCTATTAACTGTTGGAGGAAAAGCTTAAAATAATCAACTCCTAGTAGAATTAGTAATCTATTCCTAGTAGGATTTAAAATCTACCCATCCCTAAAGCTAGCATATAAATACACTTGATTGAATCCTCTCTAAAAGAATATATTCTTTCAAGATTGTTCATGGGTACTGTGCTTTGCAAGTTCCACATCCAGATCCGTGAGTGAGCACGTGTTTGGGTTATAAGCTGTGATAACTCGGGGGACAAACAGACCGTTCACCACCTCGGACGCGTCAGAATAATTTGCTTCAAGTCAGTGGTCTACATACCACGCCACAGCTTGCTTCCTATTGCTCTGCTAAAACGGGTGTGTTCGTTCTTTTACTTTGTATATTATTCTGCTCATTACATGACACCTGTTTATCCGTTGAATGAGTTACATCTAGAATATCAAAATTATTCCTACAATTTGAAGCAAATTATTTTTCTAGATGTGAATCAATAGTAACCCTGCTTTAAGTTTAGCATAACATGATTCAATTGAAGCCTCATATTCTATATTGTCTATTATATGAATATGATGATATACAGATGTCTACGATAATTATATTTGGTGTTCATTTCTGTGATTATAAGGTAGCTTTCATGCGAATTAATATATACCTGTTAAGTTTATATATATATGTTCACTTGTATGTAGCTTTTTATATGTATGTATAGTATGAAACCTATACAACCAGAGATAGATATGTACGGGTATCTTATGAGGTGGATTTAAAACACTTTGTTACTGGAACTAGAGACATTGAAAATTGATTATTTTCAATTCATTGGCAACAATTCGAACACCAAATGGAAGATTGAGTAGCTGAGAACTCAACAAACATAAAAGAGAATAAAATAGACGACAATCTGACCGGTACTCTTGGCGTAGAAGGCTGAGCTGGCGTCTTCGATTGATCAAGTCTGGGTTCGTGGCGAGTGGATGAGTAAATTCAGGAGCTGAGAGGAATTGTTCTTCTGACGGTTAAGGCATTTTCCCATAAACTTTCAGCACCATAAACTTTACCATGATATGTGTTCACAGGCCCTTACACGTGAATCCATTGATATGGACATTGATCTCGGTCCATGTGGTTTATCAAGACTTGGACATCACACTTAAGTGTGAATATGGCCTTATCGAAGCCTATCTGTCACCTCGAGCTAAAGGAGGTCGACCGCGCCGCCAGGATCAGCTCGCCAATGGCGACCCCTAGTGAAGCATATCGTTGCCGAGGACGAGTTTCGTGCCGTCGTGGTTGTGGACTAGATTTGGAAGAGGAAGGTCAAGAAGATCGAGACGTCAAACCGTTGTTCTCGGACGACCTTTGCATGTGGAGGCGCCAGATTGGAGAGGCTTCCATGGTTCATACGGCTCTTGAATCTCCAACAGACTAAGGAGGATGATAAACGTGCCTCGCAAGAGAAAGGTAGTCCTTAATTGAATCCGAAATCCTTCATGACTAGAAGGATTCGGAGCTCCGTATGTCTATTTGGTTCAAGATTGGGAAGAGTTTTAATCAAAGCCTTGTGCTCAACTTTAATGTGGATCATGATCTCCAATCTCATTTACATAGACACTTTATGGGCTTGGGTCAGTCTTATTTTCGGGCTTATCACATATGCTTAATTATTAGCATTGGTGAACATTTGATAACTTGTTTGAACCAACAAACTTATTAAAATAGGGGAAGCTTGTCGATGCATGAATATGTATCAGATATAAGTATTATTATTTTCTATGCTTGAGACAAGTTGGTTTCAAACATGATGGAAATTATGTTTTCAAAGTTAAAATCTTTCTAGTGAAATGTGGGGGAAGCAGTCTTGTCGGCATGCCATGCTTTGAACCGAGTACCACACAAGAAGCTCGACAAGACCCCTTATGAGATTTGGAAAAGCTACGCTTCTAACTTTCGGGTTCTCATAGTGTGGGGGTGTTTGGCCAAAGTGGGTCTCACTGACCCCAAGATAACTACTATCAGACCGAAAACCTATGAACCTAGAAGAAGTAACAGGACTAGGGTCGAGAAGAACTTCGGAGACAACCTTGTGACATCCTTTCTCTCGGAAGTCTCTGCGGCGTACAACCTCATCGACGAGTTTGTTTCAGCTTTCCTGTTAGAAGATTATCCCAGAACCTACGGTGAGGCTCTTAGATTAGTTGATGTTATCCTCTGGAAGGAAGCCATCAAGAACGAACTGGACTCTATCGTATCCATCCGGACTTGGGATCTAGCATACTTACCTAAAGGTTCTAAACCTATTAGTAGTAAGTGTATCTTCAAGAAGAAGATGAGACCTGACGGTACGATAGATCGGTTCAAGGAGAGACTCGTAGTACGTGGGTTTACACAAAAGAAGGACGTTGACTACTTCGATACCTACTCCCCTGTGACCAAAATTGCGACAATTAGGTCACTTGTTGCTCTTGCTGCCATTCATGACTTGATTATCCATCAGATGGATGTCAAGACCGCGTTCCTGAATGGTGATTTGGACGAACAGATTTACATGACACAACCGGAGGGGTTCGTTGTCAAGGGTCAAGAGGAGAAGGTGTGTAGACTTCGTAAGTCCCTTTATGGACTGAAACAAACACCTAAGCAATGGTATGAAAAGTTCAACAATACCTTTGGTGAGTGACGGATATACGGTGAACAACTCTGATTCGTGTGTATACTCGAAGATGACTGAATCAGGTTGTGTCATTATCTGTGTCGATGCTGATGACATGTTGTTTTTTGGAGCTAATATCGAGTCCGTGAACGTAGCTAAAAAATTTATTGTCATCACATTTTGATATGAAGGACTTAGGAGAAGCCGACATAATCCTTGGAGTGAAAGTGATCCATAACTCCAATGAATCTCCTTAAGCCAATCTCAGTACGTTGAGAAAGTGTTGAAGAAATTCAACGACTTTGATGTTGCAGCTGCTATAACTCTCTATGATCCTAATATACATCTCGTGAAGAACTCAGGTGAAAGCGTTTCACAAATCGATTACGCTAAGATCATAGGAAGTATGATGTTCCTCATGAACTGCACCCGACCACATATAGCCTATGCTGTGAGCAGGTTGAGTCGGTACACATATAACCCGAGCGATGAACATTGAGACGCTCTTCGTAGATTACTGAAGTACCTGAAAGGGACAATCGATTGGTCCTTACACTACAGTTGATTCCCCGTCGTGTTAGAGGGATATTGCGATGCAAACTAAGTTTCAGGTAACGACGAGATCAACTCGACAAGCAGGTATGTGTTCACCTTGGGTGGAGGTGCTATTTCGTGGAAATCGTCTAAACAGACATGTATAGCCCGTTCCCCCATGGAGTCTGAGTTCATTGCTCTCGATTTAGCTGGACAAGAAGTAGATTGGTTGGGGAACTTACTAGCAGATGTGCCTGTATAGGGAAGACAGGCACGACCCGTTTCACTACATTGCGATTCACAATCGGCGATATGTGTTGCGAAGAATAATGTCTACATTGGGAAGAGAAGACATATTCGTATTTGACATGGTACAGTGAAACAACTCTTGAAACGAGGAGTGATTTCCTTGGACGTGAAGTCCGAAAGTGTAAAGACCGCTCCGGTTAAAAATGTTTAAGTTTTAATTTGTTCGATGGTAACGCCGTGGTTGGAAAACGGATCGAAGATTGGGAACTTTTGCAAAAAAAAAGAATCGGGCTGGACCGGGCGGACCAGGCCCGATCCGCAGACCCGACCCAAGTCTTCGACCCGGGCCCGTGGTACTTAAGCTCGGAAGTAGGGTTTCAACGTCATTCTCCTTCCTCTTCCTTCACGCGCAGCCGTCCTCTTCTCTCTCCGAACCTCTCGCCACCTCTCCCTCTATCCCTCATCTCCGACCTTCCCTCTCCCTCTCCGACCTTCCCTCTCCCTCTCCCGACCTCTTGCTCTACCTCTCCTCTTCCCCCGTGCTGATTTCGGACTCGCCGGCGAGAAAGGAGACCATCAAGCCTCAACCAGCCGCCCTCGTGTTCGATTCCGGCCACCACCACCCTCCTTCGACCGTGTCAAGCCGGACCCGTGACGGGAGACGGTGCTCGGACTCGCGAGACACCGTACCTTCCTCGGGCCGCCCCGGATTCAACGAGTCTACGTCGTCCTGCCACCGGGAAGAGTAGGCCAAGCAGATCAACGCGAGGTTCGCCGAATCTGGTGAGTCCTCGCCGTCGTTCCAGATCTGAGGCGAGAGAACTCGTCGTGCTCCGCCCAGCCGCCGCCTGTCACGCCCCAAATCCGGTGTTGACCGGACCCGAGACGTGACTTAGCGAATTTAAATAAAGCAGTAAAAAGAGATAAGTAATATCTGAATAAGATGAAATAATATAAAACAACGGAAGTTCAAAACCCTGAGTCACAACTCAGTCAAATACAACAAACCGAGAATAAAGGTACGTCTCTACGAAAACAAAATAAAGATAATCCCAGACCCTCGCTAGCCCCATGCTCCGCGATGTCCACTACTCCAAGTCAAAACTAACACCTGTAGAAAACAAGGTAAGAGGTGAGCTTGACGCTCAGTAGGGAAAACCATAAAAACTTCCTCATTTCGGGTTTACCAGAAATGCCTTTCCACAATTTAAATCACAATAAAAAGTTTGATATAACGATGCGACACTTAAGCCCATTCTAAAGACAAGACCCTTTTAAACCGGACGCTCAACGGTCCAACCATACCAACTTTAAATCAATCACTAACTATTAAACCAAGCACACAACGAAGAGAACAATCCAAGTAAGACACCTAAGTACATTTCCGAACTAACTTTTAACGATTAAAAGGAGGAGGAGACAACGAGCACAAGTAACTCAATTTAAACAACCTTCACTTACTCGACCACAAATTAACCCAAAATCCTCGTTCACAGCCTCGTCACGACCGACTCACGGGTAACCACAAAGACGAAGCTTTAACTTACACGGAAATCACACACATGAACTCATCATCCAACAATCAAAATCAAGTCATTCACGGTCACACACAACTCATAACAAGGAAAACACCCATAGCCACAACACAACAATACTCATTCAATCCAAACATTAATAGAACACACAACTCGTAACCATCGCACGGTCTTGGGAGCAACCCGCTCGGCCCGGCGCAGCCGCACGCAACTTCCCCAACACAAAGTCGGGATAGGCGGTCGACCTCATCGCGGAACACAACGTTTTATCGATCGACGGAAGGCAGGGAAATCGCCTCTTCGTGGCCTCATCTCTTGCGGTGCTCAACATAGCGTTTTACCGAGTGCTAGTCGGAAGGTAAGGAAACCACCTCTTCGCGGGACACAGTGTTTTACCGACTCACGGTCGGAAAGTAGGGAAATCACCTTTCTCATGTAACCAAAGTACCATAAACGCAACATTTTACCGATTACGCGCTGGAAGGTACGATACACCTGACGGGAGTACATATCTCACACTTTACCGGCCGCGCATCAAACAAACACAATCACACTCACAACCAGGATCACAATCACATTCTCAAACAAGATCACAATCACAATCTCAAACTCACACAACGATCACGTACTTACCATCACTTGCCGACACCACTCTCCATGTGGTAACCCCACCGGCATAACCGGTATTTAATCCCCAACATTCCCAGTTCAACAAATCAGATAAAAGGGAAAAAGCCAAACCAATCACTAATATGCATCACCAAGTTCAACTCTACTCGTTTTCATGTTCGTTAATTATTATCCGTTCAAACAACACAACATCAAGCAAATACACACAACAAACAATCCTACAGGCACGACATGGCCCGATTCTACCAGCACGACAATTTCTCAAGACAGTAATCGTAAAAGTTCACAGTTTAATATATCTAGTTAGTTATTCATGTCCTATATGCATACTAGTTCCTTAACTGATGATTAAGTTTCCCTATAAGCATTATAGTACATCCGTAATAAAGCGGGTTTCGAGGTAATCCCTACCTCTAGAAGAACCAAAAACTGCGTCTGCTAGCTGCTGACGTCTTGGCCAACTCCGGTCTTCTCCGTGCTCGGGGTAAAGGCCTGGTTTTAACACAAAAGGGACTGTCATCAGTCCCGGTCCAACTCGTAACGGTCCTCAAATTAATAAATTAAGTCCAATAGTTCGTTGTCCAAACGCCCTTTAGAAGTCCGAAGAGTCCTTTAGAAGTCTGATAAGTCCTTTGTATTTATTTGATTTTAAGTCCAAAATATTAATTAATTACTTAATTAATTTGGTCTGACCCGGATCCGATCCGAGTCCGAGATCCGGACCCGAATCTGACCCGGATCCGACCCGTCCAGGCTCAGACCCGGACCTGACCCTAGCCCGACCTAGACTCGGACCCAAAACCGAGTCAAGACCCGGACCTCAACCGAGTCCAGGCCCGAGGTCCGAACTAGGTTCAGGCTCAAGGCCCAAACCAAGTCCGGCCCCAAGGCCCAAGTCTGGCCCCAAGGCCCAACCCAGTACAGGTCCGAGCCCAAGGCCGAGTCTCGTCTTGGCCCAGGCCCAAGACCTGACTCGCTCTCGGTTCTGGCCGGAGACTTGAACGGCGGCGGGCTGTTTAGGGTTTCGGCGAGGGCAGCAGAGGTGAAGCCAGGGTTTCACGGCGGCGGTAGAGGCGTCAGGAGCTCGGGAGAGGCGGGGGAAAGGTTTATGGGGCGAGTCCCAGGCTCTCCATCCAGATCTGTCACCGTGGGGAGCTCGCCGGCTAGGGAGAAGTCATATCTGAACCGCGTGAGCTCCGGTGACCCTCTACACCCAAACCCGACCACCAAAAGCTCATGAGGGAGCGATTCTAGAGGAAGAAGAGGATGTGGAGAATGAATCGAGGTCTGGGTAAGGCTCACCGTCTCTACTTCGTGCGGTTCCGGCGAGGTGGAACTCGAGACGTAGACGGGCGGCGCTGATTTTTGTTGAATCGAAGAGGAAGAAGGAAGAGGTGTGGGCGGGTTTTCTGGGTTGTGAGGAGAGGTAAGGACGGTCGAGGCTTGGTAGACAGAGGAAGAAGATGGAGGCGGAGATGGGCGGAGCTCCGGCGAGCTCAGCGAAGACGAGAGGAGAACGAGAGAGAGAGGGTCGAGAGCTTTTGAGCTCGAGGTTGAAGAAGTCTGGGAGAGCGAGCGTGCGTGCGAATGGAATCTGAAACGGCGCGAGGGGGGGTGTTAGTGCACTAGGGTTCACGAAGGTTGGGCCGGTTTCATGGGCCGCATGCGAGTTGGGTTTGGTCTGGCTCGGCCCAAAGCTGAGTTGGTCCAACCCAATCCCCACTTTTCTCCTTTTTTTTTTGATTTTCCTTTTTTTGTTTCGCCCTCGTTCCAATTTTTCTATCCGTTTTCCACCCCGATGTTTTAAAGCCGTAAATTAGACAATTAAATTATCATGTCTTTACACCACCATTTTTCCCCTATGGTGAGAGTCGCAGCCCGTGGGGTTTGGTCGCCGGCGTCTCCGCTCGTGGTCGGTCGGAAATTGGACCCGAACCTTTTCTTCTTCCTTTTCTTTTTCTCGAACTTTCTGGATCTGATCGAACGAAGTTGAAAGCAAAATAATTAAAGAAATTAAAAGAAAAGGAAATAAAACCAGAACAGATTTAAATCACAAAGGAAAAGAAAACAGATTTAAATAAAAAGGTTGTTTTTTGGACTGTTGAACGGACCCGGAACGTTTGGATGAAAAAATCACTGGACGGATAAATCGGACTTAGGACGGGATTAAAAGCGGGAACGCCGAATCGGACACCTCGAGAACCATGCCTCGGAACCCATGCATCGGGGATCCGTGCATCGGGATATGTGCATGGGGAACCATGCCTCGGGAAATGTGCACCGGGTTCTGTGCTTCGGGGCTCGGGTACTCGAGCCCGATTCGTTGTATAATCCTTCTTTTGGCCCATTCGAGTTTAAAAGACAACTTTTTGGTTTTAAATTGGACCGAACGTAACTTTTAAATTAACTTTGAGGCCGTTGTTAATTATAACTTTCCGTGTTAATTTAGAGTCCGGCCTCGATCGTAGAGAAGACTGGAGGTAACAAGCCAGGACGTCAGCAGGTAGGAGACATAGCTGTTGTGTTCGTCTTGAGGTAGGGAACGTAGTGGATACCGGTTCGATTGTGGAAAGTTACTAGTATGCCTATAGGTTGTATTTACTTAATTTAATCGTTATAATTGCATGATTAGGATGTGAGGAACGAGTGAATTGAGGGATAGCTTACGTGCCATGTCGAGCCGTAATTTTGGGATTGTTGTGCTGATAGAAAGGCATGCGGGCCATGTCGAGCCCTTAGGTTTGTGTGCTGAATGTGATGCTATGACCTTGTTTGAGATGCTTGACGTGTGTTTTAGGCGTTAATAGGTTGAGAAGCATGTTAGGGTATTACTCGGTGTAGTGGGTTGTGGTTATCCTTGGGCAGGTGTGCCATGCTTGTTATGACGTGAATCATTGCTTGTGAAATGGTCGGGTGGTTGATAGACCGACATGACTGGTTGTGGTAAGATTGTTGGGCTTGGTAAGCCGTGTTTGAATTATGGCATTACGATGCCAGTTATTATCTTGATGTTAGTTCCACGAAGAGTTGTATTCCGGTATGGTACCTACGACCGAGGGGGTACGTCGGTGTAGGGTAGTACCTAGGCCGACGGTGTGGTCCCACGTATGCGCGGTCCCCCGGGTAGTGGTTCCGGTACGATACCTACATCGAGGGGGTGTTCCGATGTGGGATATCTAGGCCGATGGTTTGTGTTGACACTTGGTGTTGTATTTTGGCTCTAGGAGTCGTGCCCCGATGGAGTTCCGGGAAGATGTCTAGGCCGATGGAGATTCCGGTGTGACGTGTTGTGATTGTGCCCCGAGTGTTTTCCGGGAAGATATCTAGGCCGATGTTGTGTGTTCCGGTGTGATATGATAGAGTCGGGTTGTGGACAGCCGGCGGAGTAGGGGACTGTGGTACGGGACGTGTATGTGATTTTACTGTTTACAATATGCTTGATGACCTGTTAAGTGACGTGATTGCAGTTTGTGCTTGGTCTTTGAGTATGTTTGTGAGTGTGGTTTTAGTCTTGTGTTGGAGGTTTGTAGTTACGAGTTCCGTGTTGGAAATTAGTTGTGTGCTGTACTAGTATGCCCTAATGAGACGGTTACTCGTGGTGATGAGCGCTTGCTTATAACCTTAAATACTTTTCCTACTGAGTGAAAGCTCACCCCCCTTACCTTGTTGTTTTTCAGGTCCTGAGCGGGATGTGTACTAGTCGGATGCTCGATGCTTGGGAGCTTGCGAGGGTCCTAGGCTAGATCGTTTAGTGACATACTGTTTACTTTCTTTTACACTCTTTTACTGGTCGTTTTTACCGAGGTGTTGACTCGTGGTGATTATCAGAGTTTTAAATTGTTATTAAAGACTTGCTTTGGCTTTACTTTCGTTTAAAATTATTTTTGTTTTAGTTCACGTCTCGAGTATGGTCAAAACCGGATTTGGGGCGTGACAGAAAGGAATCTCGCAGATCCCTTCACTAAAGGACTACCACGAAGGGTGGTCCTTAATACGTCAAGGGGTATGGGCTTAAAACCCATAGACGAAGACCATGTGACTGACCTTTGAGAAGGTCCTGAGACGTCATTCGAGTCTTTATGATCTATAGTCACATTTTGTGGTGGTGCTTTGAGTCGCACTTGATAGATATTGATCCATAGTCACTTTTTTGGTGGTGCTCCTTGAGAGACACTTGATGGTTCTCATTCTCGATCTAGATCTATAGTCACGTTTGTGGTGGTGCTATTTGAGACGGACTTGATAGATCTTGATCTTTAGCCTAGATCTATACCCACTTTTTAGGGGTGCTTTGAGATGCACTTTATAGATCGGATTGTTAGTCTATAGCCAATTTTTGGTGGTGTTATCCGAGACGCACTTGATGGACTACACTGACAAGGATGGACCTGTTGTCCTTAATGGTTCGAGCCTTTACGGTAGGTGCTACCAAGACGCACTGAGGAACCGCCTACGTGGGTGTGATGGTGGGCCTCCATCTATGAAAGACTTGGGCAAGTCTTCCTAGAGCACTCATTAGACCGAGGCAAACGCATGGCCTTTACTAGCGTTTTGATGTTTCGCGGAACTTGCAAAGTTTTGAAGCTATGATATGTGTCATAAGGAGAATCAACCGAAGTTGAACAAGTTCAAGACTTGTTTCACTTGTTCTAAGTAAGTTGTTACCTTACGTCACTACGTGTCAATTCAAATCGAAAGATATTGACATTTAAGTATCTCGTTCTTCTTGTACCCAAGAATTTTGTAATCCTTGTCGCCTTTGTGGGGGATTGTTTGAGAAAAAGCTTAAGGTCTTCCTAGTAGAATTACTAATCAATTCTTAGAAGAATTGGTAATCTATTAACTGTTGGAGGAAAAGCTTAAACTAATCAACTCCTAGTAGAATTAGTAATCTATTCCTAGTAGGATTACAAATTTACCCATCCCTAAAGCTAGCCTATTTATACACTTGATTGAATCCTCTCTAAAACAATATATTCTTTCAAGATTGTTCATGGGTACTGTGCTTTGCAAGTTCCACATCCAGATCCGTGAGTGGGCACGTGTTTGGGTTATAAGCTGTGATAACTTGGGGGGACAAACTGTCACGCCCCAAATCCGGTTTTGACCGAACTCGAGACGTGAACCAAAATAGTAATAATTTTAATCGAAAATAAAGGCAACAAGTCTCCAATTCATAAATTTAAAACCTTTAACAAGCCACGAGGCGATAGCTCAGTAAAACAATAGTAAAAGAGTTTAATAAAAGCGAATAGTACGTCTCTAGACTACTAGCCTAGGACCCTTGTAAGCTCTCAAGCATCGAACATCCCGCTAGTACACAACCCGCTTAGGACTTGAAAAACAACAAGGTAAGGGGTGAGCTTTCTCTCAGTAGGAAAAGTAGTTAAGGTTATAAGCACATGCTCACCACCACGGGTAGCCGTTCAATTAGGGCATACTAGTACAACACACAACTAATTTCCAACGGAACTCGTAACCACAATCCTTAACTCAAGACCAAACCACACTCACAAACGTACTCAAACGAACAAGCACACACTGCAACCACATCACTGAACAGGTCATCAAACACAAAGTAAACAGTAAAAGCACATACACGTCCCGTACCGCATTCCTCTACTCGGTCGGCTGTCCACAGCCCGACTCCATCATATCGTACCGGAACATACAACATCGGCCTAGATATCTTCTCGTCAAAAAATCGGGGCACAATCTCAATACGTCATACCGGAATCTCCATCGGCCTAGACATCTTTCCCGGAACTCCTTCGGGCAAAGAACAGGTAACACAACTTTCCCGGTACTCCTTCGGGAAAAGCGCTGAACACGTAACCGTCGGCCTAGATGTCCTACACCGGAATACCCCCTCGATGTAGGCCATCGTACCAGAACCACTACCCGGGGGACCGCGCATACATGGGACCACACCGTCGGCCTAGGTACTACCCTACACCGGCGTACCCCCTCGGTCGTAGGTACCATACATGAAACAACTCCTCGGAACACACATCGAGATAATATCACACATCATAATACCATAATTAAACACGGCTTACTAAGCCCAACAATCGTACCACAACACGTCACGTCGGTCTATCACTCACCCGACCATATCACATCCAAGGGTTCACGTCAACACAAGCACGACACACTCGCCCACACATAGCAACAACATGCTCAGTGGATATACTAATTCTTGTCTATTAGTTTACCAACACTAAGTCACACAGTGTGCATCTCAAACAATCACAGGCAATTCAATCAACACACAACCTACGGCTCGACATGGCCAACCTACCAGCACGGCAATTCCCAAGTATTGAAAGCGGCTACACTAGTGAGTCACATCCTACATGTTACTAAGACTCGTCCGGTTATTATCTGATATAAACGATCGTTCCAGTTTTATTATTCCTAGCATGCATACTAGTAACTGTCCGCAATTAAACTAGTATCCGCTACTTTCCCTACCTCAAGACAAACCGACAGCTACGTCTCCTAGCTGCTGACGTCCTGGCTCGCTACCTCCGGTCTTTTCTTCGATCGAAGCCGGACTCTAATTTAACACGGAAAGTCACAATTAAAACCGGTTTCACAAATTAATTTAAAGTTTACGACGGGTTCCAATTAGGTTCAACAGTTGTCTTTTAAACTCGAGCGGGCTAAAAGCGGGATTACAACGAATCGGTTTCGAGCACCCGAGCACAAAACCTGGTGCACGTTTTCCAAAGCACGAGTTATGATGCATGGATTTCGAGGCATGATTCCCGAGGCACGAATCCCGAGGCATGGTTTTCAAGGCACGGTTCCCGAGGTCCAATTCAGCGTTCCGCTTTTCGTCCCGTTCTAAGTCAGACTTAACGTTCGGTTTAGTCATTCCACGTTTTCCAAAAAACCGATCACAGATTTGTTTTGTTCACAGCTCAAATTACTAGTCCTTTTCAAAACAACCCGTTTTTGTTTTAAATCTGATTTTAACCCCTTTTAATTTAAAACAGTTTTGATTTTCAAACCTCTTCTTGTTAAAACGTTTTTTTGGTTCTCAAAACTCCCTTTAAGTTCTTTTTCTGATAAATCCTTGATTTTCTTCAATTAATTTGTTAATTTGCTTCAGTTTTGAAAACGTTCTCTCATAACCAGAATCTGCTCGGGAAACAAAAGGGAAGAAGGGACAGGTTCGGTTTTGCAATCCGACCGACCTCGAGATTCTCACCGTAGGGAAACGGTGGACGGGCGGTGGTCGCAGCCGTGGGAGCGGCGGAGCACGGCGGGTCTTCTCGCCTCAGATCTGGACGGTGCGACGGCTCCCGTCTCAGATCCGGCGAGAACGACATCGCTGATTCTTGGTTCACACGCGGGTTGAAAGGAAAAGAAGAAGAGGGGGACGTCGGGGACGAGGATGTCGGTGTCGGTGCGGTTGGACGGAGAAGAAGGGAGAGAAGGGGCTCGGCGAGGGAGAGGCGAGGATGACAACGGCGTTCGTGAGCTGGACGGAGAAGAAGTCGACGAGGACTGAGTTGGACGGAGAGGAGATGGGTAGAGAGAGTCGGGAGAGAGTGAGAGCGGGCGAGCGTGAAGAGAGAGGAAGGAGAAGGGGGGTTCGGCGCTGAGGGGAAAAATGAAGGGTCAAATCCTAAATTTCAGCTTTTATACCTGAAGCCGCGACTGGGCTTGGGCCCAGAACCAAACCGGGCTAAGCGGGCTTCTGACGGGCCTCTGGTCGCACGACCCAAACGAGGGGAAGAGGGTCCGGCTCGGGTCTACCTGGCCGGGCCTGCGGGTTTGGTCGGGTTTGACCGGCCCAACTTTTTTTTTTGAAATAAGACTTTCTTTCTTTTTTCTTTTTTTTTCAAACGAATTAAAATTTAAATCGAATTTCAATGTCGTCGTTTACCAAGAACCGACCCAAAACTCAACCTCGACGTTCCGATCGAATAAAATTAAACCAATTAACTCTTTTTACCGAAGCGGTCTTCACACAAACCGACCGTTCACCACCTCGGACGCGTCAGAATAATTTTCTTCGAGTAAGTGGCCTACATACCACGCCACAACTTGCTTCCTATTGCTCTGCTAAAACGGGTGTGTTCGTTCTTTTACTTTATATATTATTCTGCTCATTACATGATGCCTGTTTATCCGTTGTGTCACGCCCCAAATTCGGCTTTGACCGAATTCGAGACCTGAGCTAAAACAATAATGATTTTCGTCGAAAATAAAATCAATAAGCCTCAATTCACTATTTTCAAAACTTTAAACAATACCGCGAGTCGCAGCTCGATAAAACGACAGTAAAAGTAGTTCAACAGTTAACAGTACGTGTAAGAACCGCCCCCGATCGACTGCGGTCGAACCGATGACTTTGGACGAAGTTTGACTTTTGGCCGGAAAGTCAACCAATGACTCCGGAAGTCATTCGGGACCTTTCCGGGGCCCAAAAGGCTTAGCCACTATCACGATTGGCTTAATTGGGCCGTTTCCTTTCCGTTGACTGTAATATTGGATGAAGTCAAACCGGGACTTTTATCGGCCAACTTTGACTCGATTTAGAGCGAAATCCGATAAATTTGGGTGCTGGAATTTAATTAAGCTAGCAGTGGTCCACACATGGACAAGTGTCCATGCTTGCTTGGAAGGGAAGAAGTGGGTGTATTATGACCCTTATGCCCTTATTAGTTGTGGTTAGGAAGAGACAAGGTAAAGAGGTATTTTGGACACTATCCCCTCTAGGTTTAAGACCCAATGTGAGGCTCATTTCAGCACAAATACCAAGGCAGCCGAAATTGTGAGAGAGAGAAATGAGAAAATTTGTTTTGGAGGCTTGAAGAAGAAGAAAGGAGGAAAAATGGAAGCTTGAAGCTATCTTCTATCCAAATCCCTTGTAAAACACTTGATTTCTCTTCTACTCTTCATCCTTAAGGTAAATCTCTCATATATTTTCGTTTCTACAACTTTTGGTTCTTGGGTTTTGGGGGAGAATGGAAGAATTTGTTGGGTTTTGAAGCTTGAGTTTGGTTATTAAGGTTTTGGAGGATTTTGATGATAGATGATGGTTTTAATTCGTGTTTTTTTGGAGTTTTGATGAACACCCATGGTGGGTTTTGAAGTAGAGACCTTTAGGAACTGTTTTTGGAGTTTTAAAGGGTCATCCATGGAGGTGTGGAAGGTAAAAATCGTGAAAACCCGAAGCTGGAGGAAGCAGACACGGCTCCGTGAGGAGATCTGTGACGGCCCAGTCCACGGATCCGTGACCAGATCCGTGGCAAACCAGTCTTGGTCCCTTAACACCCCTTTTCGATCCTTTTTCGTCTACTTCAAGAGTTTGGTTTTGGAACTTTGGGTGGAGTCTTTTGAGCTTGTTTGTTTACACCTTAGTTAGCTTTTAATTAGAGTTTGTTTGTGGTCCAAGATCGTGGTACCGAGCAAGGAAGGAAGGAAGAACTTGGACTCGAGCTAGAAGAACGAAGATCATGCCGGAACCCGTGTGAAGAACGGAGTTGTGACTACCGAGTTTGACAACAGAGTTTTAGAAGAAGACCATAAGGTAGGGAAAGTCTTAACTTCTTATTTAAACGCTTAGTATGCATGTTAGGATAATAAAATCGGAAAGGTCCTAGAATTTCCTATAGGATGCGAATAACTAGAATAATCGTCTTTCAATTATTAATAACCGGGAGTGTCTCGAATGCATGCTTAGGATGAGAATAACTAGTGTAACTCGCTTTCAATACTTGGGAATTGATTTACTGGTAGAGAGGCCGTGATGAGCCCTCGTATTAGTTGTTGTGTTAGGTTCACATGGTTGGTTGCTAGTTATTAGGATAATCAAGAGTCTAATGAAACTAGTTTAATTTTTATGCTTGCTTGATCTAATGTTTACATGATTGGTTGGTTGAATGTTGAATGATTGAATGTTTGAACGGATGATCGAGTATGACTGGTAGTGCCAAGGGGCACGATCAGGTGATCGATGGACCGATGGATCGTGACAGGTAAGTATACGGTAAGTCGAAGGATTGAATGAATGTCTTTGGTGTGTTATGGTGAATGTGTGATTTGATGAGTGTTGGTTGGTTGACTTGTTATTATGTGTTTCCATTATTCTTATTCTTAAAATGCTTGATTGTTCGGTTCGGTACTACACTGGTGGGGGGGGGGGGGGGGTAATCC
Source organism: Erodium maritimum (assembly GCA_963921825.1). NCBI lineage: Eukaryota > Viridiplantae > Streptophyta > Magnoliopsida > Geraniales > Geraniaceae > Erodium > Erodium maritimum. Next base: position 17,215,835 of record OY997589.1, on the reverse strand, counting down.
GGTGCCGTTGTGGTGGTTGGAGATTGACAGATACTGTGAGATATTGGTTTAGTATTGGAGCCTGAGGGCATTGGTTACTGGATATTATGAGGATTGATTATTGGAGCCTGAGGGCATTGGTTATTGGACCTTACGGGACAGTTGGATGGATTACTTCGCGAGAGATGGTTACTACGGTTTCACCCAAGTGTGTGCGTCCTACGGGAGCACTACTTGGTTCCCTATGACTTATGGCCCTTTGGAGGCATTTCCGAGAATTCCGATGATAAGCGCCCATTTGGGATTGTTTTCGGTGCCCCGACGCATGTGCCTCCTCTGGACCGAGGGAAAATCTAATATGATATGGGTACTCTGGTGGATCGGAATTATGGGAACCGATGTGATCCCAGAATCTATCCATGGATCGGAGGCTTGAGAAAGCAAGTGGTTGGCGTGATATCAATTACTCCCATTTTAATTCGTTATAGTACTTTTTATGAAATTCTTTAATTTAATGTTGTCTTTAAGAGTACGATACGATGGTGATCCATTCTATTCATTAGTATTTCATTGTTAATCGTATTAAATCGTTATTTACGTTATCTGTTTAAGCAGTTTAGTATTGATCCAAAGGTGGAATTGTTAAGATTTTTCCTACTGAGCGTAAGCTCACCCCCTTTGTTTCTCTTACTATTTTTACAGGAGTACCTGATGTGTAGAGAGTTCGAGGCTTGGGAGCTTCAGTTTGTTTTTGGGATTATCATAGATTTGTGTTGGTCTTTTGTACTAAACACTTTATACTTTACTCTTTATGTTGAGCTGTGACTCATTGGAGATTTTGAACTATTTACTGATGATTTGAGGAAATTTAGTTGATATATTAAAGGTTTATGTCATTTATTCATCGCTTTTCTATTATTAATTCTGGTCACGTCTCGAGTCCGGTCAAAACCGGATTTGGGGCGTGACAGTACGTCGCTAGACACTAGCTAAACCCTCGCTAGCTCCCAAGCTCCGAGAGTCCTGCTAGTACAGATCCCGCTCAACACTTGAAAAACAACAAAGTAAGGGGGTGACCTTACGCTTAGTAGGAAAAGTAGTTAGGGATTAAAACCACAGTTCATCCCCACGGGTAACTGTCCAATTATGGCATACTAGTAAGCACAACTATTAAAACAAGCAAACGATCACTCCAAGACAACAATTGGCCTTCCCTCAGGCACAACCCGTAAAACCAACTCCCAACGATCCGAACTCAAACCACTTTCCACAACTAGCCCTTGACACTCATCACCCAACAATTCTCAGTAAGCAAAGCCCACGGCTATCTCACAACCAACCATACGTGCGAACTCGCATGGCAACACAGGAAACAGTTACAACAACAACCTGTGTCACCAAACACTCTCACAAGACCAAAGTTACACTTATACCAATGCATAGAGCCCAACAACACACTTCCCCATTACTGCCCATTTCCACAACCTGAAGCGTACTTAGACAAATGCACCCATCCAACCAAAGGGAATAAAACACACGGCATGACACACACAGATGTCGTAAAAAAACACACAACCAAACAACCAAAATGAAGTACGGCCGAGACACACACAGATGTCGTCTAACGGCACAAATCATACCACCGGATGTACACATCCACATACAGCATCAGTCCTGCTTCCTCCGCATACAGACGAAGGGTTCCACGTGTTGGGTCTCGAGGTAGGGTTGAAGATGAACCAACTCGCAGCGGAAAATCAATAAAAACCAAGAGACGATTAAAACCATGAAACAACTAACAAAGAATGCATTCACAAGAGAAAAATTCAGCACTATCTCTTACCAAAACAAGAACACCGGTTAACGAATGATTGGCTTGAGTCTCCAAGATGCCTACGTATCCAAATGGGAATCAAAGCCACGTAGTTCTTCTCTTTGAGGACTCAAGAACACAAAAATGGAGGTGGAAACTAGCCAAACCCGAAATGGCCATGGAAGAGGGAGAGAAAATGTGTTTCCTATTCTTGTCTTGTGTTTGTTATGTTGAAAAAAGATGACTTAAACATAACAAAACCCATACTTGTCCAACTAAAGACATGGGACAAGTATGGTGTCAAGTAAGGTGTAAATAGGACAAAGTATGGCAAGACAAGATTGAGTTAGGTGGTGAATCACCAACACCTTAATCCTTGTCTTTCTTACTTAATACTAATTAATCAAGACTTGATTAATTAGTTCCATGGGCCTTGGTTGCATGGGCCTTTCATGGGCCTCTTGGAACATGGCCCGTGGCCATTTCCAACGAGGTCCCGTGATTCGCTCATCGCCTCCAAGCCTTCGATACCGGAAATGTCCAACATTATCCGACGCGATCAATCCCAAGACTCCAAGCCTTGTCTCGATCCGTAAAGTCCTATTCACTTACGGGCACATGACCCAAAACCCAGTTTTGGTCATGTCCCGAGACAACTCCCTTTTGGTCATTCTCCATAAATGTGTCAATGAGTTTCATCCTCCGGTGTGACCCTTAGGTTTATGCCTGTCAATAGATCAACGTAAAATCCCATTTTACTTGATCCTATTTAAGTGGCAACTAATGAGACTTTAGTATTGCCTGACACTGCATAGCGAATCGACCCTGTCGATTCTAACCTTTCCGTCGTCCCTGTCATTATCCTTTTATCTCCGATATCCTGATTGAGATAAGGCATAGAGCCGTCATCCTTATTATTCTCAATCACCGTTCCTTGATATGTGAGATGACTGAAGATATGATACCCAGTATCATGTGCATGGCCATGCTATTCTTTCAGTCACTCTCGATCAAGCAGCCGAGAACCGATATCTTTCCCATACCTCAGTATGAGGGATAAATCCCTTAGCCGTCTTTCGTGTCACTCATGTAGCCCGTCCCCAAGCCAATCCTGGCCGTTATGGAAGCCCTGTTACGGACAACGTTAGGCTCAGGTCAAACTCAGTTGTTGACTACATAGCGATCACAAAGACTCCTTGGTCTAAGGATACATGACAAGCTACAACACTGAATATGTTCATGACTTAATCTATGGCACATATTCAGGGCGGGTCGTCCAATATCATGTCCCACATGATATCTATGATCAGACTCCGGAATCCCATTCCAATGACTAACAGAACGTAAGCCATAAAGAGCCATCTTTCATATTAGTCGCTTCTAGTGAAGCTTTGTTGACTAGGGACCCATCGAGTGTGATCTATCTCGATCTATGGTTCTATTCGCATGGTGGTCATAGATCAGAGCACACATCGATATATTACTCCAACACATAAGTAATATAAAGCCGTTTTAATTTTATTGCTAACGATGATATATACATTTGGACATTTAGGATTGAACTACGGGCACTAAGACTAACACCACACACACAGACGTGGCCATTATTTTCTTCTGCACACAGACGAAGGGTTCCACGCACACAGACGTGGCTATTATTTTCCTCCGCACACAGACGAAGGGTTCCACGCACACAGACGTGGGGCAATAACTTCCTCTGCACACAGACGAAGGGTTCTACGCACACAGACGTTGGGCAATATCTTCCTCCGCACACAGACGAAGGGTTCCACGCTCACAGACGTGGGGTAATATCTTCCTCCGCACACAGACGAAGGGTTCCACGCACACAGACGTGGGGTAATATCTTCCTCCGCACACAGACAAAGGGTTCCACGCACACAGACGTGGGGCATCTCTCACCGTACGTACAGTATCGGTACACGCCTTAGTCATACATCGTCCCGGACCACGAGTCATCGGGTACGGATCACGCCATCCTTTGCCTCGATACACTTCACCAGAACTAGCCCCCGGTGTAAGTCCACTCCGGTTATGCTGTCACGCCCCAAATCCGGTTTTGACCGGACTCGAGACGTGACCAAAATTAAAAGTAGAAAAGCAATAGATAAGTAACAAAACCTTTATAATATCAAGATAAACTTTCTCAAATCAACAACGGTAAATAGTTCCAAAACTTCCAATGAGTCACAACTCAACATAAAGAGTCAAATAAATAATGTTTAGTACACACGACCAACATAACTCTAAGATAAACCCCAAGATGTCCAAAAGCTCCCGAGCCTCGAACCCACTACACATCAGCTACGCCTGTAAAACAGTAAGAAACCAAAGGGGGTGAGCTTACGCTCAGTAGGAAAAATCTTAACAACTCAACCCTTAGATCAAAATTGTACTGCTTAAACAGATAACTCAAATAATGATATAATACGATTAACAATGAAATATTAAATAAACAGGATAGAGCAATATAAGCACCGTACTCATAAAGATAATAGTAACTTGAAAGGTTCCATAGAAATATTAAACGTATCATAACGATTAAATTGAGAGTAATTGATATCACGCCAACCACTTGCTTTCTCAAGCCTCTGATCCATGGATAGATTCTGGGATCACATCGGTTCCCATATTCCGATCCACCAGAGTATCCATATCATATCAGATTTTCCCTCGGTCCAGAGGAGGCACATGCGTCGGGGCACCGGAAACAATCCCAAATGGGCGCTTATCGTCGGAATTCTCGGAAATGCCTCCAAAGGACCATATGTCATAGGGAACCAAGGTAGTGCTCCCGTAGGACGCATACACTTGGGTGAAACCACAATAACCATCTCTCACGAAGTAATCCATCCAAATGCCCCGTAGGGTCCAATAACCAATGCCCTCAGGCTTCAATAATCAATCCTCATAATATCCAGTAACAAAGGCCCTCAATCTCCAATACTCAACCAATATCTCACAGTATCTGTCAAACTCCAACCACCACAACGGCACCGGATTACCCCCCCCCCCCCCCCCCCCCCCGGTGTAGTACCAAACCGGACACACAACATTTCAAGAATAAGAATAAGGAACAAATGCAATATAATTCACCCATCAATGAACACTTCTCAAATCGCACTTTCATCACAGCAAAGACATACAATAACACTCCACACTCACCGTATACTTACCCGCCACGAACCATCGGTACATCGATCACCTGATTGTACCCCTTGGCACAACCAGTCATACTCGATCATCCGTTCAATCAACAATTATATCAACACAATCACTCAACTAATCAAGTAAACATGCAATGAATCAATCATACATAAAGTTAAACTAGTTTCATTAGACTCTTGATTATCCTAACAACTAGCAACCAAGCATGTGAACCTAGCACACAACTAATCCGAGAGCTCAACACAACCTCTCTACCAGTAAATCAATTCTCAAGTATTGAAAGCGAGTTTCACTAGTCATCTTCATCCTAAGCATGCATTCTAGACACTTCCGGTTATCAATAATTGAAACACGATTATTCTAGTTATTCGCATCCTATAGGCAATTCTAGAACATTTCCGATTTTATTAACCTAACATGCATACTAAGCGTCTAAAATAAGAAGTTAAGACTTTCCCTACCTCTTGGTAAACCTCTCAAACTTTGTTGTCAAACTCGGTAGTCACAACTCCGTTCTTCATACGGGTTCCGGCGAGATCTTCGTTCTTCTAGCTCGAGTTCAAGTGCTTCCTTTCTTGCTTGCTCGGTACCACGGTCTTAGACCACAATAAGACCAAAAATGAGTAACTCAACGATGCTCTTCTCCCAAAAAAATACAGAACAATACTCAAGTAATGGAAATAAGGTTTGAAGAAATGATTTAGGAATCAAAATGGGCTAAAAGGAAGGGGTTTGGATCTGGGGGTCTGATCCGGAATGCCATACGAACCGTGTGGCTAGCCGTGCCGGAACCTGGCACGGACCGTTTCACAATCCGGCCCGGGAGCCAGCACGGACCGCGTCACAGACCGGCCCGGAGTGCGACACGGACCGTGTGAGGTACCGTCCGTTCTGTGCCGCGTGCCGTGCCGGTACCAGGCCCTTTCCGTGCGGCCTGCCGTGCCGGCACCTGGCCTGGTCCAGGTCACATTCCGCGCCAAACTTGACCAGTTCCTTCCCCTTTCTTCCCCAACTCGAGTTTCACGAAAATCACAACTAAAAACCCATTTCCAAGTCCTCTTAACTCCAAAATGTTCATCCAAAGTTACCCAACATCAACACCCTCAATGGGTTCATCAAAACTTCAACCAAAACACAAACCAAACATCCTACCTCACTACTTCTTCTCCAAGTAACAACCACAAAGCTAGTTCTTCAACTTCAAGCCAAAAACCCACAAACCCATAGATAGAAAGTGGATGGAATGAGAAGTTTAGAGCATCCATAAATTGAGGATGTGTAGGAGATGAAGCTAGCAAGCTTGGGAAGGAGAAATGGTGGAAAGATGAGCCAAAAACCTCCTCTTTGCTCTCTTTCTTCTTGCTCAAGCCAAGAGCTCCTCTCTTCTCTCCCTTTAGAATTTCTCTGCAGCAAATATAAGCGGAAATGCTGAATTTGTCTCCAACAATTGCCTTTAATGACCTACAAGCTAAATGACCCAAAAGCCCTTTGCTAGTTTTATCCTTTTAGAGCTTTTAGGGAGAGTCAAGAGGTCATTTCAACTCCTTTTCTTCTCATCCAAGCCTCCAATGCCATGTGACATTGTGGGAGCCACATTATTTTAATAAAATTGCAGCAGTCCAATTTTAGTCGTGAAAGTCGATATAAAGTCCAAGTTTGACCAGAAATTGACCGTTACAAAATTACAGTCAAACTGAAGGAAATGACCCAACTAAGCTAACCATGATGACGGCTAAGCTTTTTGGGCCCCGGAAATGTCCCGAATGACTTCTTGAGTCTACGGTTGACTTTTCCGGCCAAAAGTCAAACTTGTTTAGAATTCGCCGGTTCTACCGGGATCGACCGGGGGCGGTTCTTACATATGTCGTCTCTTGGAACACCCAAAAACAGGATCTAACACACAGCACAAATCACTGATGGTCTCGGTATACCAACCGGACCATCTCAACATAGCACACAGCCGGTCTATCACTCACCCGGTCATAACACAACCAAGAGTTCACATTATCAAACATGGCACAATTGCTCACACACAATCACGATATGCAACAATGAATAGATCTTCTTAGACTCTTAACCACCTTCCAAACCGTCACGTACTTACCATCACTTACCGTCTCCACACTCCATGTGGTAACCTCACCGGCTTAACCTGTATCAAATCCCCAACCAGCCCACAGTTCAACAGATCGAATAAACAGGAAATAAGCACACAGGTCATCAACATGCATCACTGGTTCAATTCTATTCCTTTTCATGTTCGTTATTTATTAGCCGTTCAAACAACACCAGGCACACAAGCAGGCACACTCAGCAAACAATCCTACAAGCACGACATGGCCCGAATCTACCAGCACGACAATTCCCAAGACATGAATCGTAAATATTCACAGTTTATACGTCTACACTACCTGTTCGCCTCCTACATGCCAAATTATGATCTTTCCAGTTTTGTTATTAACCCTAATCATGCACACTAGTAACTTTCCGAAATTAAAGCGGTATCCGCTACTTTTCCTACCTCAGACGAATCGACAACTACGTCTCCTAGCTGCTGACGTCCTGGCTCGCTACCTCCGGCTTCTCTTCGATCGAAGTCGGACTCTAATTTTACACGGAAAGCCACAAATTAATAACAGTTCCAACGTTAAACTTAAAGGTTACGATTTATCCGGTTTAGATTTAACGGTTGTCTTTTAACTCGAGCGGGCTAAAGGCGGGTTTCACAACGAATCGGGATAAAGTACTCGGGCTCCGAGCACAGAACCAGGTGCACGTTTTCCGAGGCATGGGTTTCGAGGCACGGGTCCCAAGGTGTCCGATTCGGCGTTCCCGTTTTCAGTCCCGTTCTAAGTCCAGTTTACTCGTTCAGTTTAATTGTTCGGTTCCAAACTCGTTCAAAGTCGATCCACGTTTTCCCAAAAACTTTCATCAGATCTGTTCACAGATTCAAACACCCATTCCTTTCGAAATCAAACTGATTTGTTTCAAATTAAATTTTCCTTTTTAACTTTAAAACTGATTTTGAAACCCTCAAATGATTTAAACTCGGATTAGGTTTTATTTCTTTTCCTTTTGTTCCACAAAGTTCCAGATTCAAATCCAACACAAAAACGGTTTCAAACAATGCCCAGATCCACAGAACAACTCGTGAAAGAAGAAGAAGAAGAAGAAGAAGAAGAAGAAGATGAAGGAGGGAAAGTCTCGGGTTGAGTCTGGCCGGTCACCGGCGAAGACACCGTCGGCGACCAAAGCTCGGTTTCAACGCTCACCGTAAGGAAAGGAAGACGGTGGCGGACGGCATCGGCGCGTTGGGTCAGGAGAGGCGCGGGGAAGGGACGGCGGCTCGGATCTGGTTTCAGACGGCGCTGAAAGAGAGGGACTCGGTGATGGTGGCGGAGGGAAAGGGAGGTCGGGGAGCTCGGGACGAGGGCGTAACGGCGGCGGCTTGGTTGATCGGAGAAGAGGTAGAGGACGGTGGCGGGATCTGAGGTAGATGGCCGGAAAAGAAAAGAGAAAGAGAGAGGGAGTGAGAGAGATGCTCGTGACGAGGGGCGGCGGGACGAGGGGCGAAGGGAAGGCCGAGATCGAGAGGAGGCCGGCGATGGAGGAGAGAAGGATACAGAGAGGGAGGGAGGGAGGTGAAGGTCGGCAGTGAGAGAAACAGAAGAGGAAATTAGGGTTTACTGACTTTATAGTACGGGCCAGGTTAAACGGGCCACTGACACCGATTTGGGCCGCACGGCCCAAGCGAGAAGGCTGGTCTACTCGGGCCGGGTCCGGCCGGGTCAGGCCCGCCCGGTTCAGCTTTCCCCCCCTTTTTTTTGATTTTCCTTTTCGAATACACTGTTGCACAAATCTACCTCGTAGTTCCAAATTGCAATTTATTACCCCTTTTAAACGAGGTGGTCTTTACACGTTGAATGAGTTACATCTAGAATATCAAAATTATTCCCACAAGGAGGGCATATCTGACCATCTAACTGGAGGAAGGGCGTGACAGATAGGCTCGAACGAAGAAGTAGTCATTATCGGGAGGTGAAGCGTGAGAGGGTATCAGACAACCAACCTTCATTGGGGATAAAAGGCCAAGGAAGGGACTGGGATAGTATGGCATGTGGGCGAAGAGGAAGGGGTGGACTTGTCGGAGGAGGCCATAGAAGGTTGGGGATGTACAGGATCTCGTATGTGGAGGACGAGGGAGGAAGGGTGGTAGTAGCAGACGGACAAAGGCAGCGAACGACGACAACATGGGCAGCGGAGGGGAAAGGGAGCTTGGGTCAGAGCAGCTAGCCAGCCAAAACCCAACAACAAGGGTGAGCCCACGTCATCGATAGTGGGGAAGCGCACAGATCCGACCGTAGCAAAGCTCCCTTCTTCGGCGAGGAGACAAGCTCCGACCTTGAGAGAATTGGTTCCTAGAAGCATGAAGAGGAGGGAAGAGAAGGACTCGGAAGGGACGAAAAGAAGAGAGCTTGTCGACGACTCTTCTGACCGAAGCCATGGTAGCTGCCAACAAAAAAAACGGGAAACAAAACAAAGCTCAATTAGGGTTTCCTGTTAAGAGAGAAAGCACTGCTAGTGGATGCTAAGTATAGAACCATCCTCGTCTGGATGCAATTGAAACTCTACGTTCTAATATGTACATCTATACTGGAGAAATAGAAGATATAAGCACAAACATACACTTTTTTTTAAAGGACACAAACATACTCTTGAATTTAGTGAAACAAAGTACTTTATCTTGGTGCACGTTACCAATATGAATGTTTTGTGATATGAACTTGTGTTTAGTTAATGTAAATAATCATTCTATATGGAGACAAAGCGGATCCTCCAAGTGGCTTTGGTGCCACTAACTAATTTCATCTTGTGGGAAACGTGGCTCGCAAGATCACTTGCATCTTCAATTCTGATGTTGTTGATAGGGGCTCAATTCTAAGGAAAATTCAGTTAAACACATTTCAAGCTCTCAAGTCAAATGAAGGCCTCCTTGTCAATTTTTCAGGTTCAGTTTGGTTCAGAAATCCGGCAACCTGCATCTTGAATGCTTCTCGGACAAATGTGTTGCTGGTTCAACCTTGTGATTTTGCAGAAAATTCCTGCTGCATAATCACTCATTTGCATTTCTCCATTTCTTTTTAGTTGATTGTCTTTTTGTTGATTCAATTTTCTCATCACTTGTCTATCAACTATTGTAATTCGGCTGCTCTGCAGCATTCTCTTGATCCATCCTTTGGATAAGTTGAATAATAAAAAAAAACCTCGTTGATAAAAAAAAACACGGATGAATTGAACTTTATTGAGTTTCCTTGGAGATTGAATTCTTATTTTCATTCGATGCTTGTCTTAAAATCTGCATATTACTAATTAAGTGTGTGATCCATTTTATCACTTAGGGGTGATTCAAATTACAATCTGATCTAAGTTGAGGACATATTATATTCTGAGTTCATACTAATAAAACTTGACAATTAGGAGTTGAGTTGAGAAGGTGTTTGGATATGAGGTAGCGGAATGCCAAGTTGTGGGGAAGCCATTGAATGCTCTTGTTCGATTTCCGCATCCTCAGCCTCAGCGAGTCCGGTACTGATGCTTGGACCATTTCCATCACTCCTCTTTCACACAAACCCGCTTCTTTTGCAAACCACTCCACGAGCTTTGGCAACAGGATTTTCCCGTCCTTACGCACCCCCAAGGTTGCTCGAATGTACTCTTCCTTGGCCGTTTCCAGTTGTTGAACCACTCTCTTCGGGCTGTACATTCGAACCTGAAACAAATTACTAACATTCACTATGTTGCACCTTCTTTACCAACATAAACATTACTTCAGATGAACAAGTACCACAGGGTCAGAGTGGCTTCCCGTACACAGACCGAAGTAGAGTAATGGTTCTTGATGCTCAATTGCATATCCTTGTACATCTCCACTCCTCACTTTCGACTTTGAATAAAGCAACAAACGAAGCCACTACAAGAATAGGTCTTGATTCATCAGAAAAACGACAAGATATAGTTTCTGAATTCTTTGGCTTAGCTGCTTCACCTGTCCCGGACGAGAGATCCGACATCCAAGGATACACCTCTGTATAGTGTCTGCACTTACTGTGACGCCACCAATCTTATAAGCAGCCTGAAACACACAAAAGTCTAGTTGCCAACTACATACATATAGCTTGGGAATGGGAATGCAACTTCTTATTGCTTTACCTTCAAGAGTAACAACTCCCTCTTCATGTTGTTCGGTGGAGTCCCATATGACAAAAATGCCTATTGGAAACAAATTACTCATTATCAACTCACATCACAAACACGCCCATTCAAACAAAAACTAGTTCTCATTACATGCATCACCAGTGCATTGTGGACATTTATCCAAAATGCAAGCTTCTCTTCATGATTCAACTTCCTTGGATTTAATTTTTCTACCCGAGATATGAGAGACCTGTATCAAATTGATTAAATGAGATAGGAGATCGACATCTAAATGACTCTTCAAACGATACCATGTCTCACCTGAAATCTTGCAGCAAGTCATCTATGTCTCTCATCTTCTCATTATCTCTATAAATCCACGCCACTTCAACTACTGTGCTATACGGTCCACTAAACTCTTTTAGTCCTTCCACGTGAAAAGGATTATCTAACCGCACATCACAAGATGAGTTATTTCTGAATCCTGGACTCCAAATATCACATTGCTGTCGTGGAGAGAACCCGCTAACTGATGACAAAGATGAATTAGGAGATGATAAGCCCAGATTCGTCAAAGGTGGGTCTGCAAGCTTGCAGTATATGGCTGACATACACTTGACCATATCCTCTGCCACTCTGTTAGGTGTCTCTAGGACATGATCAGAAACGCAGGTCCCTAGATGCTCCGCTAAACTAACTAGACTTGGCCTATTCTGACCATACTGCAAGAAGCAATGCAAATCATAATCTGGAGGAACCCATCAATATTAGCACATATATCATACTAAGTTTTGCTGAAACTTTAGTTACCTCTGCCATGGACAAAGGCTGGGAATGACAAGCACGGAGAGCTTTAGCTGAAGACTCTTCTCTTGGAGAGAGTTTGGTACAAAATGCTTGAGGCTGTGATAAAGAGGATTGACAGCGATGGACATGGGAATTTCTTGGTTTTTCTTCTCCTCCAATGCCACTTGATTCTCTCCATGGTTCCTCCAAGAACTGAGAGTTCATTTTCTTTGGAGAGACGTCAGACTGGGACGCTCTGTCAAACTTTTCTATTGATGTTGGCAAAGGTGAATTCTTTTGTTCATCCTTGGTTGATGGAGATACGGAAGATACTCTTCCATCAAACACCTTGCGGTACAAGGATAAAAGATTTTGTTCTAAATGCACTACTTCCAGCTCTAGCACCGCGATCTCCCTCACCAGTTCTGTTGCTGGCTGGAATCACATCAAATGTGTCAAAATATACCAATTAGCATGTAAAACTTAGGAGTGTAGGGTTGAAGCTGGGGTAATTATGACTCCTTGGCTAACTGAACTTAATCAAAAGATGCACAAATAAGCTAAAACTTAATTGTAGTTCTTGAAAAATGAAAAACCGAAGAGTTACCTTGGTTATTGAACTTTCATTTGTAGTCGTAGAGTGAAGGGAAGATCTGTAACCCAATGCTTTTTCTAAAGCATGCCGAACCTCAAACTGACTTTGTAATTTTCTCTCAAGTTGTAGAATCTGTATGCAGAGATTATAATGTATAACCAGAAATAGATAATAGTTTAACTCTTCTAACAGGAGTTAACAAGTTAGGCCTTACCTCTTTGTTTCAAGGAACTATGGAACTCAGCCTTTGGGGATTGTTTTTCCTTGGATTTGGGACCGTCCTTCAGATGCTTCATGTCCTGGTATCATAATCACGTTGATAAAGTCGGAAACTTTAAAAATTATGCAAAACTAGTTCCATATATAGAGATTCAATCCTGCTCAACAAAAAGTCTTTTGTCAATTACATAATGTGTTGTGTGTTTTACTCAGTTCATCTTACATTTGTAGCTTTCATACTACACTATTTTATTCAAACAAATACACAGATAGAGCAAATGGAAATATAGAAGAAGATAAACACATAATCTGGAAAAGACAAAGAGAAGAATGGTCATTACCATACTTGTCATGACCATCATTATGCTGAAGATCTTTGTGTTAGATTCAGAAAGATAGGCAGTAACAAACAACACTAAAATTATATCATAATGCATTAAGTTTCTCTTCTCTTTGAAATACATAGTACTTTTGTTTTTATAAAGCAAAAGGCTGAGAAGGGGATTTTCTTTTTTACCATCTTTAAATGGTGTGATGCTTCAAAGGAGCCACCTAAGATATCTTCCCCAACCTTTTCCTTGTCGGGAAGGCTGCCATTGATAAGAAAAAGCACAAGAAAGTTAGTACTAAAGATGTGAGAGCATGATGTTTTCATGTGTGAACCACAATTACAGATTTTTGGTTACTAAAAAGAACAGATGGAGAGAGGAGAAGCTCTAGTTTTTAGACATTTACATGACCATGGCCCAAACTTCTTATCAATGTCCAAAAACCCATCTCAAACAGCTTTCAATGTCAGAAGCTTTTGCTTTTTATTTTTCACAAGCATGATCAGAAATAAAAGAAAGTGGATTTGAAGAGAATAAAAGATGAAACAAGGAAGAAAACTTCAACCGGTAAGCAGAGAAAGCATGGAATTTCATGTCTTTACCCTTGATTGAAGCTTTGAGACTATGATTTGCATTTCAATCAAAAACCCTTCAGGAGTGAGTAAATTAACTACAGATATTGTGCTGTTGTGTAAAATTTCCAGAGGATTGTCTGAAATAGTTGTGAAAGCTCAAGTTTGTAAGTTTACCGCAAAGCAAACCCAAGACATAGGTCCAGTTGAAGTGAAGCAAAGATGGGCAAATGATTGCAAAGTAACAAAACAGATTAATTGACACACCCGTACCTCTCTGAACGCTTGTGCTTCGAGGTCACTCTCAACCCCAACATTTAATCTTTTCAAGATTTCTCAAAACCCCACCTCTGGCTCTGAGAACCATCCCCAAGACAAGCATCAGTTTCAGAGTAAGAGAAGAAATGTGGGAAGAGAAGAAACAATTTACCTTCACAATCTATAACAGAGGCAGATGGGTTCGTCCAATAGCCGACCAAAATGATCAAATGGGTACCGAGACTTGAGGTCCAAAGCGTTTACTCTTCTTGCCTTTCAGCAAAAACCAGAGCACCCGCAAGGCCAATAGTAAAATACTAGCTAATCTTTGACCGGTGACAGAGGCTTCACTAGCTTTTGGTGTGACAGAGGCTTATTTTTGCATGAAAAGAAGAAAGTGAGCTCGTGGTTTAGAGGAGAGGAATAGCTTTTAATGGAGGAAGAAAGAGTAAGATTTGGCGTGGACTTGACTCCTGTTCTTGGTCTGCAACAACAATGCTAAACTCCAAATGTCCAAAGGAGACAATTTTTTTTTGTTCTGTCTCTTACTCAAATGCTCTGTTTCCTACTTCACAGTTCATAGCCTCATGCCTAGATACATCTAGATGTATACACATATCAAGTACAAGGATACAAGAGAGTCAATATGTTGCTAAACTGAAGGTGATAAGACTAGGATGTGTCAATGTGCATGCCACAAAGACTCATCTCTGGAACCGGGAGGTAAAATAGACGTTGGATGCTTAAAACTGAAGCATGGTTTGGGCAAATGAGGAGCTTCATTGTCACATAAAAATAATGCTACAATTTAACAACATAAAAATGAAAAACAAACAGAGGACACTGACAAAGACCAGGTCTCACTTCTTGTCGTTTCACTCAGCCAGACTCGAATAATATCAATAAAAAAAAGCTCCTTTTTTGCAGCAGCTCTGCTCTGCTCTGCAACACTAGATACAGATTTTTTTTCATTTTTCAAAGCACACCTTTTACATTGAGAACAAACAATTGCTCTCTACCCACAACTACTACAGGTACAACACTTTACTTGATTCTGGGTTGTTGAAAATTCAAGATTAGTATGTGAAAATGCACTTAACTGAACTTTGTTTTCTTATGGGATATGTGAATGAAGAATTCCAATATAGGTGATAGTTTAAGCTTGAAAGATGAGAAGCTGAAAATTTCCAGTTCCGAGTAAGCACATGAAACTTCTATTTTATCTCACTATCAACATTTTTGTGCTGCCGGATGGGATGGTCATAACTGACAACATTTGTAAAATACTTGATTTACATGCTTCAAGAGACCCTCTAGACTGAGTTGTATTCATTGCATTCTTTAATAACAATAATTAAATCTTCAACTGAGTTTACTCAAACAATGTTGTTTACCAAACACTAGATAATGATTTAATAGCAGGATATTTTGTCTTTATGTATGCTTGATTTAATATTGTGAATAAAGGGTTGTGCAGGATTGGGATGCTTGGGTTAAGCACATTAAAGGCAATAACATACTTGAAGAACACACATGATACAACTAAATTAATACAACATGACAACATGGAAATGGATGTAGAAAATGTTAAGAGATCTCATCTTTCGAAGCACTTGGTAGATTCTGAATTAGATCGGAATCAAGACTATTGGGTCTCTTGTTTTGCAGCATCGATGTATTTTGCTTGTTTGCTCTACATTGACACAAGACAAACTTGGTATATTTGCATGCTTGAAGAAGGTTTGGCTTGGAGTGTAAGAGTCATATGCTCACAAGACAAGTACTATCATTGGTTCAACAAGGTTTGGCATAAAGATTTTGGGTTCTATGTTAAAAAAGATCGAGGTTTTGTCATTATTTCTTAAGAGTGTTGATAATGCCCATCTATGGTTCCAAACAATTTGATGAAAATGTCTTGGTCAAACTCCAAAGGGTGTGTGACTTGTGTGTACTGTGTAGTGAGTATAGGGATTTATACATATTGACTAGGAAAGGTGGTGAAGAGTGATACTCGGTTGGGAAGATGTACAAGGAAAAGTGAAGTTTCCAAGGAGACTTGGACAAGCAAGTCAATGCCAATCATGTCCACCAAAAGGCATCTCCTTCCACTTTTTTTATTACATCTCACAAGCACGGCTAATGTGAGGTTTATTAATTTGTATGTGTTAAAAATCCAATCGAACTCGAAAACTTAGATTGATGGGTGGAGATATTATTATGTTTATCGAGTGTTTAATTCGTTTATACATTTTTCTATGTGTGATTTATACTTTAACACTCCCCTCACGTGTAGAATTGGACATCTACATGTGGTTCATAACATGACTATACATCTGCATATGGACCGGAGATCACATGGTGGAGGTGACAAACGGGTCAAAGGCCGAACCAACTCTGATACCAAGCCAATATAAGTAATAGGCTGGAATTGAATAGTTGTATCGAGTTCTGAGTATAGAACATTTTTTTTTATAAGCTAGAAAAATTTATTGTCAATACATCCTCCGAGTAGGAGAATGCAAAAATAAGACGATTACAAAGCTCTCCAGCTAGGAGAAAAAAAGGGGAGATGTCCCTTACAAAGAAAACAATAAAATTACCCAAGGTCGACCAAAAAGAGATAGCCTAATCGTCCTCATACCACTCGCTATCCGATGACAGGATCGGATCTCTAGGAGCCTTAAAATTGAGGGCTCAAGTCTTGGACCTGGTATGTGTCCGAAAAACATCCGGTGGAGATACCGAATTGGCTTTAGACCGTCCCTTACGCTTATCCTTGAGGGCTTCCTCTAACCACCCGTCGAAAGATTGTAGACGATCTATCACTCCTTGGGACATGGTCTGAACGGGTGGGAGCTTTACACCACAAACATAATCCGAGAGATGTGCGGGGGCCTGGCTCATACGTTTTGGTTTGAGAAGTGCATCCTTCCACGGACCAGACTGATCCCCGGAAGGATCACCCTTTTCACCAACTTTTGGGCCTGGGCTTAAGTGACCCACACAAGCACTATTAGTAGGAGGGCTCGGGCTCACTAATTTCGGCCCAACCAAAGGACAAACCGAACCAAACACCTGCCCTTCGTCATCTTCATCGCGCGATTCACCGTCACTCCAGAAATCACGCGGGTTGGAACACAATCTTTGGCCTGATCAACGTCGTGATTAACAACACTACAATCCTCTCCGATATTGAGATTTGATTTCGAAATTGAAATCAAATCTGTGTTGCCGATTACTGGAGAAATCTGCGGCGAGATCTCAACAGCCATGTCTAGCATCATCGGCGGGAGGAGCTGAGCCGCCTTGGGCGCTGTTCCGATTTCCCCAGAAGATAGGTCCAACTCCGGCGACAGACTCTGTTTCGTGGAACCAAGAACAGAGCACATATTTTTGTGTGTTGGCTGTTGATCCGAACTCGAACCCGGATTTATAGTTCCGGTCGTCTCCGATAAACTTTCAACAACAACTTGACTCTTCTCTCCAGCACCTAAAACCAACTGAACATCATCAGCTACAAAAGCTTGCGAGTCTGGCACATGAGCTTTCCTGGCGATCGCAACAAGTAAGACATGCCCGTTTAACTTGAAACCATTCAAACTCTCCACAACATCAGACGCGGCTGCCGGCGACGAGAAACGGATAAAACCGAAATAGCGACCCTTTATATTTGGACGTTTCAGCAGCGAAACCTCTAAAATTGTACCAAAACTACTGAAAATATTCCTGAACCAGACCTCTGATGTCCCGTAAGGCAAGTTGCAAACGAAGATTTCAGTTGTATTAAGTTTCTTCCTCAGACGGTGTTTTCGATGAAGCTGCACCTGCTTCTCCATGTTCCCTTCCACGGGACGTTGTTTCTGCACAACACCTTCCAAGTGAGGTTTAATCAAACTGGATGGATGCTCACCTTTCCCAGCCTGAAACCCAGTCTTCACTGCCCCTACAGAAGTCTCCACCAAAGCTTCAACTTGAGCTTTTGGGCCAGCCTTCCGAGTCGGACGTGATGAAGACTTGGCCAGATTGCGAACCTTGGCACGCCGAGATGATCGAGCAACGATCTTACAGTAGGAAGCGTAGGTCGATAACAACGTCTCAGCAAAATCAGAGAAGGAGAGAGGCTCATGTTCTCCCCCCATCTCACCTCAACATTTATAGTATAGAACATATAGTACAAACAGATACAATTGTATGCTAACTAGAAATGTATTTTTAGAGTGATAAGTAGTACAATATAGTTATCTCTTATCTTTGATATTATCTGATGTAGTTTCAAACGCGTAATCCCAATATTTGAGAGGTGTACCTAAATGTGCTACAAGGGCCAACCCCGTATCAACGATAGCTCGAATCTTACGTTCTGTAGTCCCATTTTGTTCGTCAGTATGAGGACAAGCAATACGATGCTTAATACCAGTGGGCTGAAAATTTGTGTTTAATGATCGATATTCACCACCCTAGTCAGAATTAAAAGCTTTGACATCACAAGTGAATTGTTTCTCAACAAACGTCTTAAGATGTTGAAATTTGAAAAATACGTCGCTCTTGTTTTTATAGGGAAGAGCCAAGTAAACACAGAGCATTCATTAATGAAAATAACAAAATATTTATAACTTAAAGATGAATTCATAGGAGCAGGTGCCCAAACATCAGAATGAAGTAAATCTAATGGAGATGAACTTCGATTATTTGTTTGGACAAAGAACACGGAAGCTGAAATTGACGAACAAAATGACGTAGTGTTTGGATGACCAAGATGTGCATGCCATTCTTCAAGAGTCGACACAAAAGCAGCAACTGGAGAAGACACTAAGATAGGAGAATCAAATAAATTATAGAGATCATCGTCACTCGTTCCTCGGAGTAGAACCAAATGGAAATCCTGATCCTTCACACAACAACCATTGGAATTAAACTCGAAAGAATAATTGTTTTCAGTACATAATTTCTTAACAGACAATAATGATTTACTTATGGTTGGGACATGTAAAACATTAGAAAGATGAAGAGAACAACCATTAGTGGGAAGAAGTCCGGAACCAGTGTGTTTTATGGGAGCGTCAGATCCATTACCCACAATTAACTTATGTTTACCTTGGTGTGGAGAGGATTGGGACACGGAGACCAAATCTGGTGTAATATGGTGAGAAGCACTTGTGTTCGGAAGCCAATAAGATGCTTGGGTGGACTCTAGAATGGATGGAGACGCCACAACTGAGAAATTTCCTTGAGCAAAGCCAGCAGGATCAGACGAGCCCCTAGCAAAATTCTGAGGATGACTATTAAACTGCACATCGAAACGTCGATGACAAGCTGAGGCAACATGGTTATTCAGTCCATAGATTTGGCAAGAGGTCTTGGAGTTATTGTATCCCCTACGACCTCTATTATGACCACGTCCTCGACCTCTAAAATAGGAACTTGAGCCATGAGAATTATTAGATGGTGTATGAGAACCAAAGGAGTTGTTACCGGTGGTGACGTTATTGTGCACAACATTGGCCAAGGGTGCCGAGGACTATTGAGAATTAAGAAGTATCTCATATGACACTAGTCGTCCATGAAGTTTTGAGAACAAAATTGGATCGGACTGTTATTGAAGAGTACCAATAATTCCATTAAAATCATAACCAAGTCACCGAAAAATCACTACAACAAAATCCGAATCCAAAATTGGATTGCCTGCAAGAGCCAGAGAATCAGCCAAAGCTTTGGCTTGATGGAGATATTGGCTAATGGTTTTATCATCTTTAGTTAGACTATGGAGTTCTAGAAGCAACTAAGTGTGTTGTGCATTACTAACCACGCCATAAGCAATCGCCAACGCGTTTCAAGCTTCAGCAACTGAGTCAGCCCGAGTAATATGTTGATAACATTCCTCGGAGATAGAGGATAATAACCAAGAGAAAAGGAGTTGGTCCTTCTGGTACCATGCCTGATAGGCTCTGATACCAAGTCAATATAACTATATAAGTAATAAGTTGGAATTGAATAATTGTTTTGCGTTCTGAGTATAGAATATATTGTACAAGTAGGTACAATTGTATGCTAACAAGGAATGTATTTCTATAGTGATAAGTAGTACAATATAGTTATCTCGTATCCTTGATATTATCTGATACACCCCCATAAGTTGAAGGCAGAGAAGAGTGTAGCTGAAGCTTGTCCCGAAACCTAGTGGACGCTTGTTTAGACATGGGTTGGTGAGTATATCTGCTAGTTGATCAGCTGAAGACAAGGAAGATGCAGTAATGTGACGAGCCTGAACTATGTTCCGAACAAAATGATAGTCAACCTTGACATGTCGTATGCGTACATGAAATGTCGGACTAGTGGATAGATAAACAACTCCAATATTATCGCACCAGACATGAGGAAGCCGAACCCGGAGTTCATTGCGGAGATGCATAAGCCATCGTAGCTCAACACATACGTTAGCTGTCACACCCCAAATCCGGTTCTTGCCCGGACTCAAGGCGTGACTAGGAATAAGTGATTAAAAGACAATAACTCAACAATAAGTTCCTGAAAAAACTCCAATAAGAAACTCAAATCCACAAAATTTAGTTTAAAGCATAAATAACCCTCCAGGGGTGTAATAATAATCCTCCACAAATTCTGTTCCAAACGGAAATAAAATAAAAGGGAAGTCTCTATAGACACCCACACCGAGAAGCTCCCGAGCCTCTACTCCTCAATCAAGCCTGTAAACACAACAATAAACTCACAGGGGTGAGCTTGCGCTCAGTAGGGAAAACACATAACAAGGTGGACCTTAAACTCAATAAAGTCAACAGCAAAGTCAGCAAGATAGATCTTAACAAACACGGGTAATAGGTAAACCAGTCAATGCCATGGCACATGAAGTCTCCACCCTCCGATCCACATATGATGTGTCCTCTCGGATTTTCCCTCAAACCCAGAGGAGACGCATAACATTGAGGCGACCGGAAACAACCCTTCGGGGCGCTTATCATCGGGATTCTCATAAACGTCTCCAAAGGATTTTATGTCCTCGGGAACCAAGGTATTACTCCCATAGGAAGCATACACTTGGGCAATTCAATAATGATCAGTTAATAATTGAATAACGCACTCAAACTGAAAACACAAAACAATCCAATCCCAACAACCATCAATTCATTGCCACACATAGCTCACACATCACCAATTCACCACAACACACAGTACACGAATCACATAATCATAGCACACCAATCACACAATCACAACTTACCGTTCACTTACCAGTCTCGAACCAACGGGGCATCGATCACCTGATTGCACCGCTCGGTACAACCAGTCATACTCGATGCTCCAAGTAACCATTTAAGGACAACAAGCAATCATTCAAATACATGCAACGGTCAAGTACAAGTTTAAACAACCAATCATAAAAACCTTCAATCGAGCATTCACACATGCAATTCAACTAGTTCCGTTAGACTCTTTA
Source organism: Erodium maritimum (assembly GCA_963921825.1). Taxonomy (NCBI): domain Eukaryota; kingdom Viridiplantae; phylum Streptophyta; class Magnoliopsida; order Geraniales; family Geraniaceae; genus Erodium; species Erodium maritimum. The sequence continues at coordinate 17,194,447 of OY997589.1, read as the reverse complement.
GCCTATCCACTAAGCAACCAACAACCAAGCATGTGATCCTAACACGCAACTAATCCGAGGGCTTTGCCAAGGCCACTCTACCAGTCAAACAATTCCCAAGTATTGAAAGCGAGTTACACTAGTGATTGGCATCCTAATCATTCACCACTAGACAATTCCGGTTATTAGTAATTGAAAGACAATTATTCTAGTTATTCGCATCCTATAGGCATTTCTAGGACCTTTCCAATTTTATTAGCCTAACATGCATACTAAGCATCATAAACGAGGGGTTAAGGTTTTCCTTACCTCGAGGTCTTCCTCTCAACACTTTGATGAAGCCCGGTGGTCACCACTCCGTTCTTCACTCGGGTCCCGGCGTGATCTTTGCTCCTCTAGCTCGATCCCCAAAGTCTTGGACACAAAGAAACGTTAATTAGACTCCACTTAATCAGCACGTAAGACCCCCAAAGCCCCTCCAAAGTTCAGCTCAAAACCAAGATCAACCAAGGTGGAAAACCCTCAAAGAAACCCCCACCCTGGTCTGCCACGGACCTGGTCACGGATCCGTGAGGCCAACCATCACGGTTACCATCACGGAGCCGTGACGAGTGCCGTCACGAACTCCCTCACGGAGCCGTGACGTCGCCCGTCACGGGATCCGTCACGGATCCGTGGCGCACTAGGGCAGTTTCGCCCTTCTTCAACCTCCAGCTCCTTTTCTCCGAAAAATCACCTTCAAACCCCAAATTTTACCCCTTCCAACTCCCAAAACAGTCCAAATCCTTCAATACTCCTTTACCCATGGTAGGAATCAACACACAAACAATTTTCTAATGATTCATCAAATCAAACCCAACTCAAAAGCTCCAACAACTAAGGATTTCTCACCAAAAACCCAACAAAGCTTCTCATCAACAACATCTCCCACCATTTCTACTCAAACCCAACAACATCTAGCAATTTCACTCAAAACCCATGAAAAGAGATGAAGGGAAATGAGGATGAGAGAGTTCCATTACCTCTAGAAGATTGAGATGAAGAAGATGGTGAGGATTTGGAGAAGGGTTGGCTAAAGGAAGGCTTCAAGTGGCCTCTTCTTCCTTGATTCTTCTTCAAAGGTCCATGGGAGCTCCTCTCTCTTGCTCCTACTCCAAATTTCGGCTACACCAAGTAAAATGGGTTGGTTTTGCTTTTCCAAACTCATATAATACCTAGATGTGTCAAATGACCAAAAGCCCTTGAGCTAGAATCCCTTGTAGAAGCTTTTGGGAGGGTAAAAGGGTCTAAGACTACTCCATTTTCTCTCTTTCAACCAAAAAGGGACAAGTGTCCAAATAGGTTATTTACTTTTCCAAAATAACTTCCAGCACAATAAAATAATGCTTTTAGTCGATTAAAAGTCTCGTTTTGACCAAAATTGACTTTCTCCAACATTATACTCAAACAAAAGGAATTTCTCCCCTTAAGCCAACCGTGATGATGGCTAAGTCGTTTGGGTTCCGGAAAAGTCCCGAGTGACTTCTTGAGTCATCGATTGACTTTCCGGTAGCATGTCAAACTTGCTTGGAAAGTCGCCGGTTCGACCGGGAGCGGGTCTTACAATCTACCCCCCTTAAAGAAATTTCGTCCTCGAAATTAAAAACAAGGTACCTCAATGTCGAACAGGTGGGGATACTTCACGCGGATCTCATCCTCGCGCTCCAAAGTGGATCCTGCTCCCTGATGTCCCCACTGTACTAGTACCAACGGAATCGTCTTGTTCCGCAGGACCTTCTCCTTCGTACCCAGAATCTCGACGGGCTGCTCCTCATAGGTGACATCATCTGCTACCTCGATGTCTGACCACTCAATGACGTGCGAAGGTTCCGCCATGTACTTCCGCAGTTGGGACAGATGAAAAACGTTATGCACGTTCCCAAGCTGCGGTGGCAAGGCCAAACGATAAGCTACAACTCCAATCTTCTCCAAGACCTCAAATGGTCCAATAAAACGTGGTGCTAGCTTGCCTCCACTGCGTCTAAACCGCACTAGACCCTTCTTTGGGCTCACCCTCAGAAACACGTGCTCCCCGACCATGAACTCAAGTGGTCTGCGACGTCTGTCTGCGTAGCTCTTCTGCCGACTCTGCGCGGTCTTCAACCGCTCTCTAATCAACACGACCTTTTCGGTCGTCTCTCTGACCATGTCTGGTCCGAGCAAGATCCGGTCCCCAACCTCAGCCCAACATACCGGTGATCTACAAGGTCTACCATACAAAGCCTCAATTCTCTCACGAATCACTGTTGTCTCGGCGTCCTCGGTCTATGCCTCTAGCATCCGAGAAAATAGCGTGGGTTGAGCCACCAAGGCACACAAGGCCATACCCTCTGTGACCTCCTCCAACTCCAGTCTGAATAAGCTCAACTGCTCCAGCATGTCCCACTCTCGGACTGCCATGCTGGCAACGTAGTGACTCGACTTCCTGCTCAAAGCATCGGCGACCACGTTCGCCTTGCCCGGATGATAGAGCAACTCGAAGTCGTACTCCTCAAGTAACTCCATCCATCGCCTTTGGCGCATGTTCAGATCACGCTACGAGAATATATACTTGAGGCTCTTGTGGTCTGAAAACACCCTGAACTGCTCACCGTACATGTAGTGTCTCCAGCTCTTCAGCGCGAATACCACCGCTGCTAGCTCAAGATCATGGGTCGGGTAGTTGCGCTCATGCACCTTCAACTGCCTCGAGCCGTAAGCAACTTCCTTTCCACTCTGCATCAAAACACAACCTAGCCCTTCGCCTGAGGCGTCACAATACACGTCATAGCCTACTCCCCGCTCTGGAACAATCAACACTGGAGCGGTAGTCAATCGAGCCTTTAGCTCGCGAAAAGAGCGCTCACACTCATCCGTCCAAAGGTACTCCGCCCCCTTGCGGGTCAAAGCTGTCATAGGTGCTGCAAGACGGGAGAAATCCCGAACGAAGCGTCGGTAATAACCTGCCAACCCTAGAAAGCTCCGAATCTCAAATACACTGCTGGGTCTGGCCCACTTCGACACTGCCTCAACCTTGACTGGATTGACCAAGATGCCCTCCCGAGATACCACGTGCCCGAGGAACTTCACCTCTGTGAGCCAAAATTCGCACTTCTCCAGATTGCCGTACAACTGGTGAGTGCGTAAAAGTGTCAAAATGGTCCGCAGATGCTCCTCATGCGCCTCCTCACTGGGCGAGTAGATCAAGATGTCATCGACAAAGACTACAACAAACTGGTCTAGATAAGGTCTGAAGATGCCATTCATCAAGTCCATAAAGGCGGCCGGTGCGTTCGTCAAACCGAACGACATCACCAGAAACTCAAAGTGTCCATAACGAGTTCGGAACGCTGTCTTCTCTACGTCCTCGGCTCGGACTCTCAGCTGGTAGTACCCCGATCGAAGATCGATCTTCGAGAAGTACTTTTCTCCCCTCAGCTGGTCGAATAAATCATCAATCCTCGGTATCGGGTAGCGGTTCTTCACTGTCACCCGGTTCAGCTTCCTATAATCGATGCACATCCTCAAGGCTCCACCCTTCTTCTTCACGAAAAGGGCGGGCGCTCCCCACGGAGATACGCTCGGGCGGATGAAACCCTTATGCTGCAGTTCCTCGAGTTGTCGCTTTAGTTCGACCAACTCGGCTGGCGCAAACTGATACGGCGTCATCGAGATCGGCGCCGTACCCGGGATCAGATCGATCCTGAAATCCACCTCTCGCGCTGGTGGCAAGCCTGATAGTTCCTCCGAGAAGACCTCCGGGAACTCACGCACTACCCTCGGTAGCTCTCTGCTGCTCTGCACGACCTCTGTCTCAGATCCCGTAGTCAAGGCGGATAGGAGAACTCCGCTCTTGCTACCCAAAACACACGTGATCACCCTATCACCTGACCTCACTGTCACCTGACGTCGATAGCAGTCGATCGTCGCTCGATACCTCGCGAGCCAGTCCATACCAAGAATCACGTCAAAGGCGTTCATATCAAGAACGAGTAAGTCACCAAGAAAGGGGCAATCTGCCACCCTAATCGCACAGTCTCTACAAACGGTGCTCAACACCACCTCACCCGTAGCCGGGGTCTCCAAACAAAGGGGCTGACTCAAGGTCTCCACCCGCAAACCCAAAGAAGAAGCAATAGACGAAGATATGAACGAATGGGAAGCTCCCGTATCAAATAGAAATGAAGTCCATGCATTATAAAGTAAACACGTACCCTGAGTGGCCTCATGGCCGGCGTACGGCCTCTCAATCCTGGAATCAGTAACTGCAAAGACTCGGCCCTGCTGTGCCGGTGGTCCTCCTCTCGGTGGTGGGGGAAGTGCCACCTGTTGGCCAGCTCTCGGCTGGTGCCTCTGACCTGCTGCTCCCGCCGCCTGACGCGGAGCTCTCTACTGCGGTGCCTGACGTGGTCTGCCAGGTGGTGCATGGCGAGTCTGAGTCTGCTGGGGCCTCGGTGCAGGCGCTCTACCAGCTAGCTCAGGGCACGCCCGGATGAAATGATCAGATCGGCCACACCGGTAGCATCCCCTCTGTCCCCCCTGCTGTGTCAGCTTAGGACACGCACGCATGAAGTGGTCGGCGCTGCCGTACTGATAACACCCCCTCGGTTCACTCTGCTGTCTGTCTCTGGTCCCCTGGGGACGATCATCATGGCGCTCTACAGGTACATTGCCCCTCGGGCAGTCTCGTGCCAAGTGACCCTGCTGTCCACACCGAGGACACAACTGAGCCACCGGGGCGGGTCCAACTGACGTTACGGTCCCTGCTCGGCGCATGCCATCCTGCTGAAACTGAGGCTGAAAGTGTCCTGCAACTCTCTGTCTGCGTCGGTCTCGACGGTCAGACGGCTGCACACAGCCACTCGGCCTAGGCCTAGTCTCTCGCACCCTGATAGTCTCTCTAAAGTGTCTCTCCATGGCTAAAGCCTGATCCAAGAGTGTGGAGTACTCTGCGGTCCTAAAGGCGATAACCCTGTCGGCTATCGACGGGATGAGCCCGTTCTCAAATCTCCTGCATCGGTCATCCGCAGTCTGAACCAACTCCGGCGCGAAGCGGGCCAGAGAAGTAAACTTCACTGCATACTCAGAAACGCTCAAACCCCTCTGACGTAAATCCAGAAACTGCTGGCGCCGGTCATCCAGAATGGAGCGAGGGAAGTACTGTTCCAAGAACAGCATGCTGAACAACTGAAAATCACTGCCGACCCTGTCCTGCACTGACTGCCACCAGTAGTAGGCCTCTCCCTCAAGCTGGAAAGTGGCGAACGAAACTCTCAGGCGTCCCTCCGATACTCCAGAGGTATCGAGGTTGCGGGTAACCCGCTCCAACCAGCCCGAAGCTGCCTCGGGGTCCGCTCCCCCGGAGTAGGTCGGCGTACCGAGTCTACGAATTCCCTGAGCGACTGGGCCGTGAGGCTATCAAACTGTCCTGGCCTCTCCCCAAAATCTGCTGAAACAACAGGCACGGGCTCTGGTGCCGGTGTTGTAGTCCCCTGTTGCGCACTCAAGGCTGCTAGTTCCGGAAAAGTCCCGAGTGACTTCTTGAGTCATCGGTTGACTTTCCGGTAGCAAGTCAAACTTGCTTGGAAAGCCGCCGGTTCGACCGGGAGCGGGTCTTACATTAGCCACCGCCTTAAACTCCGACTCAGTGGAAGATTTGGCTATATTTTGCTGCTTTCGAGAGTCCCAGACGATTAGTATGGTGCCAAGATAAATGAAAAATCCTCTTGTGGACTGACTATCATCTGGATAGCCAACCCAATCTGTATCGCTGAAAGCTGTCCAAGTCGAAGTGGATCCCTTCACGAAATAGAGTCCATCCGAGAGTGAGCCATGCAGATAGCGAAGAACACATTTAAGTGTCGTGAAATGATTGGTAGTTGGACTGTGCATGTACTGACAGAGTTTATTGGCCGCAAAGTATAAGTCATGCCTTATAATTGCGGCATATTGAAGACTACCACACAATCTTCTGTACAACTTACTATCTTCAGTGGACAGAGGAGGCCTGATACCTTTGGAGAGGGTAATGCTCGCACTCAAAGGTGTATGACAAGGTTTACACTTAGACATACCAGCAAGGCAAAGAACGTCTTGAAAGTATCGATGTTGAGACAGAACCAGACCATCAATGCATGGAAAGACCTGAATGACAAGAAATGGGTGCAATTCCCTTAGATCATGAAGCTGAAATTCATGAGCAAGTTGTGAGATGAGAGAGAAAAAACAAGAGTAGTGTTATTTCCAGTGATAATAACATCATCCACGTAAAGAAGAAGAAAAATAGTAGAGTGATACGTCGAGTAAGTGAGATGGGACGGATCATAATTTGAGCCCTTAAACCCCATTTTAAGCAAACATGAGTTGAGGCACCAGAGTTTTGTACTGATCACTATTTCGTTGAGGCCAATAAGGATGTTCGGGTGTCCAACCTTCTTGAGGCTGAGGGTTGTTGGGATAAGGATGTTCGGGTCTCTCTCTAAACCCTCTCTTCTTCTTTCTAATTTTAAAACAACTAACAACTAACTCTAATTTTCCCCTTTTAACCCCCCATATTCGGCCATCTCTCACAACCACACCTTTTCCCCCAAAAACTAACACCACCATATAATTGACAAGTGTCAAGGTGGGTCCCACACCTTTTGGAAAATATCTAGTTGATTTTTTTCCAATCAGTTTCGCGAAAATCGGACGTTTCGGGCCCCGAACGGGCACTTTTCCCAAGAAATTACGAAACTTGGCGGGCTACAAGGAAACGGCTCAAATAAGACCGCTGCGACGACGAATAAGCTTTTTGGATCCAAAACGGTCCTCGAATGGACCAAAACGTCGCTCGGTTGACTTTTCCAGCGAAAAGTCAACATTTCCCAAATTGATCAGAAAGTTTCCCTGAGTCCCCTGGAACTCATTTTGGTCGATAAAGGGGTCATCTTAAGTCCGGTATGACCCTCGGGGTCAATTCAGGTTAAGTTGAGTGTCTGTCTTAAATTTTTTAAAATTTCCTGTTTTTCGCAGGTTTGACTGACGTTGACCAGAAGTGGTTATTACAGTCTACCCCCCTTAAAGGAATTTCGTCCACGAATCTTAAAACAGACGTACCTCGGGAGTCGAATAGGCCGGGGTACTTCGCGCGAACCTCGTCCTCGCGTTCCCACGTCGACTCAACCCCGTGATGTTTCCACTGCACTCGGACCAAGCGGATAATCTTGCCTCCCCGCAGAATCTGCTGCCGTGTGTCCATGATCCGAACCGGCTGCTCCTCATAGGAGACATCATCAGCCACCTCGATATCAGTCCACTCGATGACGTGGGAGGGGTCTGCGTTGTACTGCCGCAACTGGGACACGTGGAAGACGTTATGGACTCTCCCAAGCTGCGGTTGCAACGCCAGACGATAGGCCACTGCTCCCACCCTGCCTAAGATCTCGAACGGGCCTATGTACCTCGGAGCCAACTTGCCCCCGCTGCGCCTGAACCGCACCAACCCCTTCCTCGGGCTCACCTTCAGGAACACGTGATCCCCGACTGCAAACTCAAGAGGTCGACGTCGCCTGTCGGCATAACTCTTCTGCCGGCTCTGCGCGGTCCTCAACCGATCGCGGATCAATGCGGCCTTCTCCGTTGTCTCTCTGACAAGATCTGGCCCCAAGAGACTCTTGTCCCCCACCTCTGCCCAACACACTGGTGACCGACACTGCCTCCCATACAACGCTTCGAAAGGTGCCATCCCGATACTGGCCTGGAAGCTGTTGGTGTAGACGAACTCGGCCAACGGCAGGTGGGTCTCCCAAGATCCCCTGAAATCCAGCACACATGCTCGCAACATGTCCTCCAAGATCTGAATGGTACGCTCAGACTGACTGTCTGTCTGGGGATGATGTGCCGTACTGAGTAGAATCTCGGTCCCCAACGCCTTCTGCAGGCTCGGCCAAAACCTGGACGTGAAGCGGGGGTCCCTGTCAGACACTATCGATACCGGAACCCCGTGGAGACGCACTATCTCCTGAATATACAAGTTGCTCAACTTGTCGACCGGGTCTGTCATCCTCATAGCCAGGAAGTGGGCCGACTTGGTCAACCGGTCGACTACCACCCACACAGCGTCGTTTCCCTTCGGTGATCTCGGTAGTCCACACACGAAGTCCATCGTAATGTGCTCCCACTTCCACTGAGCAATCGGTAGTGGCTGTAACAATCCCACTGGACGCTGATGCTCGGCCTTCACCGGATGAAAGACGAGGCATCTCGACACAAACTCTGCTACTTCTCTCCGCATCCCGCGCCACCAGAAGTGTCGTCTGAGGTCACGGTACATCTTGGTGCCCCCCGGGTGCACGTAAGACGCGAGTGATGTGCCTCTCGCAACACGTCGTTTCTATAGTTAACCAGCACGAACAGCCCTCCTCTGTACTGTAGTCCCCAATCTGTACTGATCTCCCAACCTACTACCTCGTCGCCGTTGACGACCCTCTCTCTGATCTGTGCTGTCTCAACGTCCTCCGTCTGCGCCTCCAACACTTGGGCAAGCAGTGAGGGCTGAGCCACTAAAGAGCACATGGCCATGTCGCCCGTAACCTCCTCTAGCTCAAGCCCGAACGTGCTCAGCTCCCCCATCATGTCCCACTCTCGAACAGATATGCTGGCGAGGCTCGGAGCCGACTTCCTACTCAAGGCGTCGGCAACCACGTTCGCCTTGCCCAGATGGTAGTGTAGCTCGAATTCGTACTCCTCGAGTAGCTCCATCCACTGTCGCTGACGCATGTTCAGGTCCCGCTGGGAAAATATGTACTTGAGGCTCTTGTGATCTGAGAACACCTGGAACCCCTCGCCATACAGATAATATCGCCAGCTCTTTAGCGCAAACACGACTACTGCTAGCTCCAAGTCGTTGGTAGGATAGTTGCGCTCGTGCGTCTTCAGCTGCCTAGAGCCATAGGCCACAACTCTGCCCAACTGCATCAGCACGCAGCCCAGTCCCTCTCCAGACGCATCACAGTAAACATCATAATCGATCCCTCGCTCGGGCACCACTAACACTGGAGCTGTAGTCAGTCGAGTCTTCGACTCCACGAATGCACGCTCACAGTCATCCGTCCACACGAACACGACACCCTTGCGCGTCAACAAAGTCATCGGCGCGGCTAGTCGTGCAAAGTCCTGGACGAATCGACGATAGTAGCCTGCCAACCCCAGAAAGCTGCGGATCTCGAAAACACTCGTGGGCCGTGCCCACTTTGAGACCGCGTCGATCTTCGATGGATCGACCAGGATACCGTCACGGGACACGATGTGGCCGAGGAATCTCACCTCAGAGAGCCAGAACTTGTACTTCTCCCGATTGGCATATAGCTGATGCTCGCGCAGTAGTGTCAAAACAGCCCTCAGATGTGACTTATGTGCGGCCTCGTTCTGCGAATATATCAGGATGTCGTCCACGAACACCACCACAAACTTATCTAGGTACGGACGGAAGATGCTGTTCATCAGGTCCATGAACGCTGCTGGCGCGTTCGTCAGTCCGAATGGCATCACCAGGAACTCGTAGTGCCCATAGCGTGTCCGGAATGCAGTCTTTGCGACGTCCCCCTCACGGACTCGCAACTGATAATAACCAGATCGCAGATCGATCTTCGAGAAGTGGGTCGCCCCTCTCAACTGGTCGAACAAGTCATCGATCCTCGGCATCGGGTATCGGTTCTTCACCGTAACCCGGTTCAGCTTCCGGTAATCTATACACATCTGTAGCTCTCCACTCTTCTTCTTCACGAAGAGTGCTGGTGCTCCCCACGGCGATGCACTCGGACGGATAAACCCCTTCTGCTAAAGTTCCTCTAGCTGACGCTTCAGCTCAGTCAACTCTGTCGGCGCAAACCTGTAAGGCGCCATCGATATCGCCGCCGTTCCCGGCACTAGGTCAATCCCGAACTCCACCTCACGAACCGGTGGCAACCCGCTCAACTCCTCAGGAAAGACCTCGGGAAACTCGCATACTACTCTCGGTAACTATCGGCTCTGCACAGCCGGTACTTCCTCCTCTACGGACAACGCCGACAGGAGGACCCCACTCTTACTCCCCAGAACACACGTCACCTTCGTGTCACCCACTGTCACTGTCACTCGTCGCCTGTAGCAATCGATATTGGCTCGGTACCTCGACAGCCAATCCATTCCCAAGATCACATCAAAGGTAGTCATCCCCAACACGAGAAGGTCACCAGGGCAAGGACAGTACGACTCTAATCTCGCAGGCACGACATACTCTAGTCAACGATGCACCACCCCCAACTACGGTGTCCAGGCATAGGGTGGACTCAATGGCTCTAAGCTCAACCCCAACCTCTCAGCGCAACCCGGCGAAATAAAAGAGTGCGACGCCCCGGTATCAAACAAGAATAAAGCCCATAAATGATACAGTAAACACGTACCCTGGATGGTCTCGCGGTACGTGCTCGGTCCCGGGGCTCTAGAGTCGGTGACTGCATATACTCTCCCCTGCGAGGCCTACTACCTCTGACTTGGCGCACTGGCCGCTGAATACCCGTGACTCTGCTGCTGTCTCGGAATCGGTGCGCTCGTGGACGGTCGTGACGGCCTCGGCTGCTGACCCTGTCGAGGGCGACCCCTGGGCGACTGTACTGTCCGCGACTGCTGCGGTCGCTGCGCTGATGTCTCTCCCAACTGCTCGCGGCACCATGCCATAGTGTGTCCAACCCGGCCGCACCGGTAACAGCTGATCTCGTCAGCCCTTGACCCTGAGCCCTGGCCTGTCCGGCTAGTCGCTGGTAATGCCGCAGGGCCTGCCTTCGCCGGACAGTCTCGCTGTAAGTGGCCTGGCTGACCGCAGTGATAGCATACCGGCCTCCTCTCTGAGGCGACTGGTCCCACTGACGTTACTGAACCGTGCTGTCTCGATCCACCCTGATGAGGCGGTGGTCGGAAAAACATTGTAGTCCTCTGTCTCCGCGAGTCTCGTGCGTCGGACGGCCCCGTAAAGCTGGTCGGCCGCTGTCGAACCTCGCGGGTCCTGATCGCATCCTGGATCCCCTGCTCCACCGTCGCTGCGGTGTCCACGAGGTCCGTATACTTCTGCAGTCTCAAGGCGAGGACCTTTTCCCGAATCACCGGTCTAAGTCCCCCCTGAAACCGCAGGCACCTGTTCAGCTCGGAAGTCACCATCTTCGGCGCGAATCTGGCTAAGGCCGTGAATCTGGCCTCGTATTCTGCTACCGTCAACCCTCCTTGCTCCAGGTCTAAGAACTGCCGATGTCGCTCCAGCCGAGCCGACTCGGGAAAGTACTGTGCCATGAACACCTCCTGGAAGATGCTGTAGTTGTATCCGACCGTGTCCTTCACACGCCCCCACCAGTGGTAGGCGCTGTCTCTCAGCTGGTGGGCCGCGAAGGACACCCTGCGACGACCATCCTCGACCCCCGATGTGTCCAGGTCTTGAGTGACATGCTCTAGCCACCTCTCGGCTAGGTCGGGATTCGGCTCCCCGACAAAAGTAGGTATCCCGAGCTTCAGGAAATCTGGTAGTGCTCGGGAGGTATGATCCTCTGTCTGAACGGCCCTTACCGGGACCGCGGCTGCCTCTGGTGCTGGTGAACCAGACTCTCGGCTGGCGATGATGGCCACCAGACTCTGGACCGTCCTGGTTAGCTCATCCAGGGCAGTCATAACTGGAGGGTCCGCGACTGGCGGAACACTGGGGGTGCCTGTAGACGGCCCCGCGTCACTCGTCCTGTCTTCTCCGACAGGAGTGCCCTGCACCTCCGCGTCCTCGGCGGGCTCGACGGTTGGCACCCTCCCCGGTGCCCCTGTTGACCGTCCCCGCCGGCCTCGCGTGGGTGCCCGACCCCGTGTTCCCACTGCTCGTCCGCGTCTACCGCGAGCCATAAACAGTATCCTCTGCACGGATACACTCAAACGTTCAGTTTGCGAACTCAAATGAAGACAACAGTTCAAAACACTAACGTTCACCCGGTTTATGCTTACAGTAGCGTGCTTATCACTAAAGCGCCACACCGCTCAAGCTAAACATACTTTAAATATAGTATTAGTAAACGAGACCTCAACGAGACCGCACCGACGTGCACCACACAAACGACGACAAACCACCCCACACAACGAAACAACAACAACCAAAATTTTGAAAACGACTCACTGGACCGGGCCGGTACACGACCCCTGCCATGCCACACTCCGGGCCGGTAACCAACACCTGCCGGGCCATATGCCGGGCCGGTAACCTGCCCTTGTCGGACCTCATTCCGAGCCGGCAGGTCGCCCTTGCCGGACCCCATTCCGGGCCGGCAGGCAGCCCCTGCCGTGCCCAGTTCCGGGCCGGCAGACAGCCCCTGCCGTGCCCCGTTCCGGGCCGGCAGGCAGCACCTGTCGTGCCCCGTTCCGGGCCGGCATGAAGCACCTGCCATTCCACCTACCGGGTCACACCAGAGACTCCCATCTCTTAGCGATGACGAAAACCGCCCTACTTACACCCGCTGTGTCTACCCTAGGGTATTCGTAACTTTACCGGCTAAAAACGATTCATTCCCTAGTACGTCGTAGACATTCAACCACTAAACAAACAACGCACATATGACAACTCATGACCGACCTCAATCATAAGCCAACACGGCCGAATAACAACACAACCACACGACCCCCGCTCACCGGGTCAACCAAAGTCGAACACACGCCCATAGGGCCAATCAAGTTCAAGACATGCCAACATGGCCAACATTTTTAAAACCTTCACCCTTTCATTTTAAAACTTCATTCCTTGACATCACGTAGTTACAACCCGGTCCAGGCGTCCCCGAACCACGTTGTACCGACTTGACATCAACACCGTCACGTCCGACTACAGGAGCGCTCCTGAGTCGACCCGTGACAGTTTAAAAACAGTCCACGCAACCACACACAAACAGTATGCCAGCAACAAAATACTGTAACATACACAGAAACACAAACAAGACTCAAGACAAGACGGGTCTACACTGACTCGAGTCTCCCCCCCTAAGTGACCGACAGTCCGAGGTTTGAAACCTCGAGCTCTGATACCAAGCTGTCACGCCCCAATTTAGGCGAACCGAACTCGGGACGCGAACCTTTAAAACAAGAACACTTAAAACCTGTTTTGAATGAAACTCTGATATTTCCATTTAGTTACCAAAATAATAATAGTATTTACAATACAAAAACGTCCCAACAAGTGGACAAGGTACAACATCCGTCACTAGACTCAACAAAAGTAAAGACCAGACTCCGCTCCAAGCTCCATGAACTTCAAGAGCTAACCTAGTCCGTCCGGTGATCAGTACCTGTAGGAAAAGCAGTTAGGGGTGAGCGTTCACTCACCTCCACGGATAACAGATTGACTATGACATAATTAGTAGATAAAGCCAGCAACACTAAAACCAAACCTAACACCGGGACTACAGTCCCCAACTCAAGTACCCAGCTGACCCACAACCCATTACTTTCCTCAACAGACTCAACACTCGATAACACAATGTAGACCCGACACAACTATCGACGAACTCCTCCAAGGACACGACAGAAAGACTATACAACGCCAAACAAGATCACAAAGGATCGCACACCAGCTGCTCAGTAACCAATCTCAATCAGGTCAGGGATCGACCTATCGCAATTCCTCGACACGAAGTCGGATCAGGCTGCGACCTTTCGAACTCGCAATTCATCGACACTAAGTCGGATCAGGCTGTCGACCTTTAGAACTCGCAATTCATCGACACTAAGTCGGATCAGGCTGTCGACCTTTAGAACTCACCACTTCAGGTAACCACAATCACAATCACAGGCAAGTTCAATCACACAGGCACTCAAGGCCACTCAAGACACCTCAGTAGTCAAGACTCGGGTTCAACAACCCCACGGGCACTCACTGCCACTCAAGATACACCAACGGTCAAGACTCGGGTTTAAAAACCCCACGGGCACTCACTGCCAGTCAAGACACACCAACGGTCAAGACTCGGGTTCAACAACCCCACGGCACTCACGGCCACCCCAAAACATCAACAGTAAGACACGGGCACTCATGGCCACCCAAGACACCAATTTAAATACACGGTCTCTCAAGGCCACCCAAACTCAATCAATAAATAATACGGGCTCTCAAGGCCACCCAAACTCAACAATAAATAACGCACAACAACCTCCGGCATGCTCGATGCCTCCAACAGTCCTAAGATCACTAGTTTCACAAACAACCTCCGGGCATGGTCATATGCCTCCAGTAATTCAATTATCGCTAAGTTCTCTGTTCCTACGAAACTACTAAGTGTCACATGCTTTTCTCTTAATCTCTACAATCCCGTATCATGCTTTTCTAATATTTAAATAATTCTACTCAACCCACGACACCCCGGTGTCACATGCAATTCTACTATTAACTTTCCCTAATCAGGGCCGAGATCCGGCTACTTTTCCCTACCTCGTAAATAGCTCCAAAAGCGCTCCACTAAAAACCCGAGATGATCCCAGTCACTTGCCGAGCTTCCCTTTGCCTCGGTACGCAGCACGATCTAAAAGAACACAATTTCGAAGTACTTTTAAACTAGTACGAGTAAACCGAAAATTAACATACTTAACGCCCAAACGTAACCCCAACAATGTCGACCACTCCCATACTCCCCAAATACTCGACATTGTCGATAAAGGACCCGTAAAGGCCAGATTCGCCCGACATGGCGAATCTGCCCGGGTTTTGTTAATTGCCTTCCGGGGCTCCAAAAGCCCCCGTTTTCGTTTCTACGGTCTTAGAATATTTCAAGGAACCCAACGCACTTGACGGAATCGAATTCCGACTTCTAAGTCAAGTTATTAACGTTTAAAGTTTCTAAAACCCGTTAATTACAACTTCTCCAATTTAATTCCAAATTTCGATTCGATTAAGGATAAATGGTCCGGGAAACGTTTTAAACCACCCGAATGATAAAACCCGAGCACCCGAGCACGTGGGCCCCACCCAACCTCCTTGGCCGAGAGCCCTAGGGTTTGAGGGGGGGCTCGGCCACCATGTGGTGGCTGCTGCCAGCTCCGGCCAGCCACCTCATGGCCGGCCGGCCACCACCCACGGTGGCCGGAGCTCTTCCCGAGCCTCCGGTCACTGGAAAACGTGCCATTAAACCCCCAAACACCTATAAAACGTCTCCAACACCTCCCTAACCTCCACACAACCCTAAGTCATTAGTTTTAACAAAACCCTAGCTTTCCAAAATAATCAAAACGAGAATCGGTTTGGGTATTACCGTAGAGGAGAATGAGGGGAACGGGATTGCTCTTTGCTTTGAATCGATCCAAGGGCTTGATCACAAACCCTAGCTCAACTTCCCTTCTTCTCTCTTCTTCTTCTTCTTCTTCTTCTTCTTCTTCTTCTTCTTCTTCTTCTTCTTCTTCTTCTTCTTCTTCTTCTTCTTCTTCTTCTTCTTCTTCTTCTTCTTCTTCTTCTTCTTCTTTCTAATTTTAAAATAACTAACAACTAACTCTAATTTTCCCCTTTTAACCCCCCATATTCGGCCATCTCTCACAACCACACCTTTCCCCCCCAAAACTAACACCACCATATAATTGACAAGTGTCAAGGTGGGTCCCACACCTTTTGGAAAATATCTAGTTGATATTTTCCAATCAGTTTCGCGAAAATCGGACGTTTCGGGCCCCAAACGGGCACTTTTCCCAAGAAATTACGAAACTTGGCGGGCTACAAGGAAACGGCTCAACTAAGACCGATGCGACGACGGATAAGCTTTTTGGATCCAAAACGGTCCTCGAATGGACCAAAACGTCGCTCGGTTGACTTTTTCAGCGAAAAGTCAACATTTCCCAAATTGATCAGAAAGTTGCCCTGAGTCCCCTGGAACTCATTTTGGTCGATAACGGGGTCATCTTAAGTCCGGTATGACCCTCGGGGTCAATTCAGGTTAAGTTGAGTGTCTGTCTTAAAAATTTTAAATTTTCCTGTTTTTCGCAGGTTTGACTGACGTTGACCAGAAGTGGTTATTACATCTCCCATCGGTTACGGCGCGACCTCCTTCATCTTCTTCATCGATGATCGCGCGTGCGGGTTTGTCTGAAGTCTGGCTTCGGATGTGAGCATTTGTCTCTCCTTTCTTCAGTTCGCTCAAGGTTGTGGGCCTGTATATTCTCCGTCTTCTCCTTATATCCTTTAGGTGAACTCCCCATCCCCTCCGTCTTCTCCTTATAACCTTTTATTTCATGGGGGTACATGGAAGGAAGAAATCGTCCATTAGGGAGGGTGGCAATGTTCTGGACCCACGGGTTGAACATCAGGGAATGACGATGTACGTTCCACTATATTGACATCTGGCTTGCTTCATCGGGGGAACTGAGTTCAGACTCACGAGCATTTACGGTGAGGCTAATAGGTCACATATGCACAAGCCTTAGAGATTGTTGAGAAACATGGCTGAGGAAAGTAGGGGAGATAAATGACTGATGCTTGAGGACTTTAACTATATTCTCCACCCCTCAAAAACAAAAAGGGGAATCCATACCCGACTCAACTGATACATAACTTCAGGGAAGTTATTGAGGATATCGGGCTTGAGGATATGTCAATGAAGGGGGGCCAATTAACTTGGTTTAGAGGGAAATATCTGCTAAAGATAATTGAAACAAAGCTGGATAGGGGGCTGGTTTGCAATGTCTTCCTTCGAGCATACCCGTAAGATTCCTTATGTAATCTAGGGTATTCTACTTCAGATCATAACCCTCTCATGTTTGATTTATCAAGGGAACAAAATGTGAGAAAGCCACCAAAATTCAGATTTGAGAATATATAGACAGAGGATCCTCAATGTGGGCAGATTATCCAGCAAGAATGGGACCAGAATACAGGAATGCTAATGAGAGATAATATCCACAACGTTTCATCGGCTCTTCATCAATAGGGGCATAATGCTTTCAACAAAGCTGAGGCCCAAGGTGATTTACGCGGTATCTCGATATCCCGAGGAGCCCCCTCGGTTTCTCATATGCTTTTTGCTGACGACTGTTATATTTTATGTCAAGCTAATCATAAAGAAGCGTCTTATTTACAGGCTATTCTTATGAGCTTCGGGGAAATATCAGGGAAACAGATTAACAGAGACAAAAGATCTATCTTTTTCAGTTCTAATACCTCCCCTTCAGTTAGTGGTGAGTGTTGCACAAGGGTGAGTATATCAGAAATCTTGGACGCCTCAACGTATCTGGGAGTTTCGAAACTTATTGGTAGAAACATGACTCAAGCTCTACAATTCATTGCGGATCGGGTCTTGTCTCGTATTAACACGTGAGGCAATCAGTTGCTATCCTAGGGGGAGGGGGAAGGAGGTCTTGATCAAGTTTGTATTAATAGTTCTTCCGGTATATACAATATGTGTGTTTTTATTACCCCCAACCTCTTATTTCGCCATTCAGGTGACTCTTGCTAGATTCTGGTGGACAGGATCGAGTCGTTCACAACGACCAATTATATGGAAGGACTGGCAGTAACTATGTATCCCGAAGAAGAATGGAGGGATGAGGTTCCGTAATATAGGGGACTTCAATTTGGCTCTCATCAAGAAGATAGGTTGGAAATTCCTGACAGAACATGACGCCCTTATTTCGACCAAACCGACAAGCTCATCGGAGCGAGAAGAGTACGTGTCGGACGCCGTCAATCCGACTTTGACTGCGACTCCTTAGGTGAACGTCCCTCAAGTGCCATCGAACTTCCAACAAATGTCCAACCCTAGATGGAACGACCAACTTCTCCAATTTATGCAACAATGACAGACCAGTACTTTGAACTTCTCGTCTTTAATTAAGTTTGATTAATTATATTTTTTTATTCATTATGCTAATTAATCTTTTGATATGTTAGGTAATCGTTTAATTTGTACATTAAGTTTGTTAATTTTTATTTTGAAACTAGGTCCAATCCAACAACCGATTAATCCAACAAACTCTCAACTCCGACCGGAAAGTTTCAACCTTCCGCCGCCAAGACCCCCTCCGTACGACCCAACATCAACTATTACGGGCCACCCGAGGATGATGAGTTCTCCTAACAACACGTTAGTGCCAGGAGCAGGACCCGAATGTCCTCTATGTCGTCCTCAATTGGATCGAGATGACCGACAAAGTCGGCCACAAACAAGCGGTTCAATGGAACCAAGTTGTGGAAATTCTTCTTATCAAAGCGTGGCGTCGCACAACCAAAGACCCCATCAAGGGGAACTCCCAAACAAGAAACACGTTCTGGGGCACTATGACGAAGAGACTCATTAAAGATGGGAATCTGAAGCCCAAAGAGTGGATGTGGAAATCCTTCAAGAGCCACTATAACCTACAAGCTCATCGAATTCGGAGGTGGATCACCCTCATGAACAAGGAGAAGACATTAGAGCATAGCGGCTGGGACGAAACAAAGTACAGGGAGGCCGCACATGCCCAATTTAAAGCAACTTGCAAGGATAGGGAGCCGAAGAAATTCACCAGCTTCAATTGGATCGAGCCATTGGAGAACGATGAGAGGTTCTGGGTAGATGAAGGCACGGTCGGGGTGGTACGATGACGCTTGAACGAGGCCGGTAGCTACAACAATACCTGTCACGCCCCAAATCCGGCTCTTGCCCGGACTCGAGGCATGACTAGTAAAATAAGAGCAAAGGAGATAACCAATTAAATCAAAATCCATAAAACTCCAATACTATAACTTGAATCCAACAAAACGTAGTTCAAACATGAAATAACCCTCAAGGGGGTAATAATAATAATCTCCACAGTTTGGTTCAAAACATAAAAAGTAAAGTCCGAAGCCTCTAACAAGTACCCCGCCGAGAAGCGCCCAAGCTTCTACTCCTCAATCAAGCCTGTAGACACAACAGTGAAACATAGGGGTGAGCTCACGCTCAGTAGGGAAAACACATAACATAGTGAACCTTAGACTCCAAAGAATCAACGGTAATGCCCACAAGATCCACAATTCACAGAACGTTCCACAAGGTAATCCATAACATCACAAATAAACTCATTAATAAAGTTAACAAGAAGTTCTTAACAATTTGAGACAATAGATAAACCAAACAATGCCGTGGTACATGAGGTCACCACCCTCCGATCCACGTCTTACGTGTCCTCTCGGATTTTCCCTCCAATCCAGAGGAGACGCATATCATTGAGACTATCGGAAACACCTTTCAAGGCACATATCATCGGAAGTCTCAGAAACGCCTCCAAGGGATTTTAGGTCATCGGGAACCCAGGGCCATACTCCCATAGGGAGCGCACACGTGGGCAATTTTAATGAAAGACGGTTAATAATTGAATAACGCACTCAACCGAAATATGAAGTAATACAAACCCAACAACCATCAATCCAAGTCCACACACGGCTCAACCATCACCAATTCACCACAACACATCGCACACGAATCAAACAACCATAGCGCACCAACACACAATTCCAACTTACCGTTCACTTACCAGTTTCGAACCACCGGGGCATCGATCACCTGATTGCACCGCTCGGTACAACCAGACATACTCGATACTCCCAACAACCAACCAAGTAAATCAAGTAATCATCCGAATACAATCAACGAGCAAATACGAGTATGATCAACTAAATCACAAAGCCTTCAAAAGAGCATTCAAGCATGCAATTTCGCTAGTTTCATTAGACTCTTTAGCCTATCCACTAAGCAATCAACAACCAAGCATGTGATCCTATCACGCAACTAATCCGAGGGTCTTGCCAAGGCTCCTCTACCAGACAATCATATCCCAAGTATTGAAAAGCGAATTACACTAGTGATTGGCATCCTAATCGGTCACCACTAGACTCTCCGGTTATTAGAAATTGAAAGACGATTAAGCTAGTTATTCGCATCCTATATGCATGTCTAGGACCTTTTCCAATTTTATTGACTTAGCATGCATACTAGGCACCATAAACGAGAGGTTAAGGCTTTCCCTACCTCAAGGTCCTCCTCTTCAACGCTTTGGCGAAGTCCGGTGATCACCACCTCGCTCTTCCCTCGGGCCTCGGTGTGATCCTTGCTTCTCTAGCTCGATCCCCAAGGTCTTGGACACAAAGAAACACTAATTAGGCTCCACTTAAACAGCAAGAAAGACCCCCAAAGCCCTTCCAAAGTTCAGCTCAAAACCAAGGTGTAGACACTTCGAAAAACCCCCAAGAAACCCTCACACTGGTGGGTCACGGATCTGGTCACGGATCCGTGATGGAAACCCTTACGGTCACCGTCACGGAGCCGTGACGAGTGCCGTCACGGTCTCCCTCACGGAGCCGTGACGTTGCCCGTCACGGGATCCGTCACGGATCCGTGACGCACCAGGACAGATTCGCCCTTCTTCAACCTCCAGCTCCAAAACCCCGAAAATCCACCTTCAAACCCAGAAATTTCCCCAATCTAATCCCCAAAACAGTCCAAATCCATCAATACTCCTCTACCCATGGTAGGAATCAATACACAAACAAGTTTTCCAATGATTCATCAAATTAAACCCACTTCAAAATCTCCAACCACCATTGATTTCTCCACAAAAACTTCACCAAGCTCTTCATCAACACCATCTCCCATCATTTCTACTCAACCCAACATCATCTAGCCATTTCTCACCCAAAACCCAAGGAAATAGATGAAGAGAAAAGATGAGTAGAGAGTTCCATTACCTCTAGAATGTGAAGATGAAGAGGATGCTAGTGTTTTTGAGGGTGGAAGGCTAGAGGATGACTCCAAATGGTTCCTTCTTCTTTGATTCTCCTTCAAGCTTCCATGAGAGCTCCTCTTCCTCTCTTCCTCTCCAATTTTCGGCTACCACAAGCAAAATGAAATGATTTTGGCTTCTCCAATCCAATATAATACCTAGAAGTAGTAAATGACTAAAAGCCCTTGAGTTAGAAACCCATGTAGAAGCTCTTGGGAGGGTAAAAGGGACAATGACTATCCTTTTTCTCTCCTTCAACCACAATTAGACATGTGTCCTCCCCTAGGTCATTTAAATTTCTAATATAAATTCCAACACTTTTAAAATTGGAGTTTTAGTCGATATAAAGTCTCGTTTTGACCAAAATTGACTTTATCCAATATTATACTCAAACGAAAGGGTTTTCTCCCCTGAAGCCAACCGTGATAGTGGCTACTTCGTTTGGTTTCCGGAAAAGTCCCGAGTGACTTCCGAAGTCACCGGTTCGACCGGAAGCGGGTCTTACAATACCCCACCGCCTTTACTTCCCACCGATGATTACAATGTCACACCTCTCGGTGGTGATTCCCAACCTGGTGGGGGATCTGACGATCCGCTCGAGGAGCAAAGTGCCCCAAATACCCCAATTGGCACAAGTGTCCCAATTTCCACTCCGCGTGTACAAGAGTGCCCAATTGACAACAAGGTCGCGAAGAGGAAGAGAAGAGTGTCGCAGACAAAGCAATTGTCATCACCCAAATAGACAACGCAAGGATCGCGAGGGACTAGGTGGTGGTCGTAATCGACGCAAAAATCCTCAACTATTTTGAAAAACTTGATGAACTAGATGCCGAGGACGTGGAGGACTTGAATGAAGAGCAATAGATGAGGCTCGCACAAAAGAAGTTCGTCTACACCACACAAATTACAAAGCTCTAGAAGGTTGAAATTGTAATAATTTGAAGAATGAATAAATAAACTATTTGATATTTATTTATTGTTTTTTTAAATTACAAGTCCAATTTTAATTTGCATTTTACTTAATTAATTAATTAATTAATTTTATGAATTTTATTTCAATTTGATTTATTAATTAGTGTTTTAAATATAAATTATATAAATTCAACAAAAGCATAATTAATTATCAAGTCACATCCACTCAACATTTATATGAACTCCTGAACTATACATTATTCCCATAATGTGATGCTCTTTTAAAATCAAGGGTTTCGCATCACAATTAATCCTAGGCAGGATCGCGCCTCTCGCTCGTTCTCCGTGCGTTGCCAGCGTGACGCGTGTCCATTCTTTTTTCATTTTATATATTAAATCAGTTTTAAATTTATAATTTTTATTTTATTTTAAGAAATCTGTCTTTAATTTTAAAAATCAGTTTTAAATTTTAAAATCAGTTTTTTAATTTAAAAATATCAGTTTTTTAATTTAAAAATATCAGTTTTTTAATTTAAAAATCAGTTTTCTACTTCGATAAAAAAATGTCCGGTGACGAGGCTTAAATGACGACGACAAGTTGTAATGATATTTCAAGTTTCATTATCCATTTTAGTTATTTAATTGTATTTATTAATTAATTTTGTATTTTTTTTAATTTATGTATTTATTAATTAATGTTATATATTATATTTCTATTTTATTTATTATTTTGTTAATTTAATATGCATTTAACAAATTTAGCAAAACCATTATTAATTATCCAATCAACATTCCAAAGATGCATGAGCCCCTTATTTACCCCCTTATCTCAATTTCAAAGAGACAAAATCACAATTCAAAGGGGCATGAGCCTCAAACCTCAAGTCTTTATCCCCTCTTGATATACATGCTCTGAGTTGTTCTATTAAAAATAGAAAAGCAAATCGACCCTACCAGACACCGCACCATCTCCAATTCCATAAAATTGCAGGTCTCTTCCATTATTTATCATAAATGTTGTAGTTATGGTGAGCGACGATCAAGGTTATTCGATTAGACGTACAGATATTTGTTGGATAATATAGGTGGGGTTTAATTTTCAAAACAAATAGCATTCAAACCAAGCATTTTTAATTGGACAAAAAAGATTTTTGAAGATCATCATCTCATCTCGTCGGCGTGAGCTACCAGCGAGAAACACGTAGCCAGCGGTCCTCGCCTCCTCCTCGCCAGCTCCCCGCCTCCTCCTCGCCGACGACATCATCTCGCCAGCTGCTCCTCGCCCACAGTCGTGGGTACTCTAAGGCTTCTTTGTAAAATAAAAATAAAAACCCAATCAATATTCAATACACACCCGTATCAGTGACTAGACCAGACCCACTTCTCTACCAATTTTACTTTTTTTTTAAGATTTGGCCACATCCATATCTCTGAAACCATACCCTAGCCAAAACAACATCCTAGGTAGTCACAAAACACATCAAAATTGCACTAGCCATTTAGTGAGAGAACACCCAAAAAAAAATCATCATAAAATTGGCAATTATCTCGTACCATTGCTTCTCTAAGCCACACCTCACCACCATGGCCACAGGTGATAGCAAGGTACATTACACACCATCACTTCTCTAGTTCCTTTATTTTTTCATGGTCTCTGTTAATTTTCTAGAGCCACAACCAATGCCCATCTATATTTGTAATTGTTTGTTACATTATTGACCTAGCTCCTTTGCTTCCTATCTTCCTCCACCATGTGTGGTTGGTTATATTCAAATCAAAATCAAAACCCTCCCTAAGAAAAGACATCAATTTGTTATAATCGTGGAAACCCCTTTTAGTTTGATTTTGGGTTTGGGTACATGGGTTATGCTCGTGGGATTGTTCTGCTTCGGACCCACTTTTTGGATTTGGGATAAATGTCCTGCATGTTGCTGATCCATCCATGGATCAAGCTAGGGTTTTTAGTTCCTGGGTCGGGTCCTTTTTGGATCTATGACTTCGCTGTCGCTGCAAAATTACAACTTTGTGGATGGCTGATACGGGTCTTTGTTTGAATATTTTGATTTTTAGTTTGGTGCTGATTATCACCTGGTTGACTTCTCTCCCCTTCTTTGACGCCCTGTGTCTATTGTTGTTGCTAGGAAAATCCTCTGACTACCCTAGTTTACATTGTTGTCTCATTTGTGGTTTTCAGAATTTGCCTAGTTTAGTATTTTATTTATTTATTGTTTTCTATAAATGTAGTACCACATCTTTTTCTGATAGTTAAAGATGGTATCTGGTATGGCCTTCTGGCACGTGTTTCAACTATTGTGTAACTTCTATTACCCACAGAATTTCTGCCACTTGACTGAATTTTCCATTTTGTTCCTAAACCATGTTCAATTGAAGAACTGTTGTTCATGAGCTGTGCTTCTGTATTTGGTTTGACCAAAATGTTGTTTTTAGTTGTTTTAGGAGAACATTATCCCAAAAGGCAAGACTCACAAATGAAGAACATGAGTTGTGTGCATTAGATAGTAAAATTAGCATATAAGTGCAGGTTGAGCAATGTCCTTTCAATTATGTGTTTAAAGTTGACATCAACAAGATGCATACAGTAGTACCTATTGTTTCTCTCTGTACTAAGCCGTCGCTTTGTTAAACTGAAACATAATTATGTCCATATTTGGGAACATCCTTCAGTTTGTTGTGCAGCTGAGATAGAAGAGAATTTGTGTGTAGCCATGTAGCATACAACACATATGCAACACTATATTGTTTAGGGCACATGTTCAGTTGCCTTTTTACAATACTATTGCAAAATTTATCTTCTCTTTAATAGTGTAGAAATGATGTGCTAGTCAATTATGGTTTGTTGATCAATGCTGGAAATATACTTTGGAATATCAAATTAACTTCACCTAGACCTCTTGGAATAGAGAATATATGACCTATTCTGGAAATGAAAATTACCTATAGACAAAAGACTCAGCTTAGGAATGATTTTACGTGATACCTAAAAATCACACTAATAATGGAAACAGTAAACAAGTAGCATTATGTGCCTCATGTTTAGTCAATTACATTGTACTTTCTGGTAAGTTATATTTTTATTCATGCATTTTTTCTCGTCAAAGCATGGCTATAGTATATGATTACAATTCATTCTGATCATTAATAATCGTAGTTTAAGTATTATTAGTTATTTTCTAAACACTTTTCAAATGGTATATTTGCACAAATTCAGTGATGCCTGTTTATCTTTAGTTTCTCCTTTTCTTTTCTGCGTAACAGAAATTTTATGAGTCTACAATTCTTTCTTAAGCCTCAGTTGATTCCAGCAGGTAATTTAGCTGGGGAATAATCAGTGGTAACATATGCATTGTATAGTATTCAACTTTTAGTGGTAGAATAATGGAAGTGCTTCCTTGTGCTGGTGCTCAGTATGTTGGAGAATCTGACTGCCCTCCGCAGAGTTCGGGAACATCTTTTATGTATGATGTCGAATCTAGCTGCCTTGAAGGTGGGAAACAAGTTGAGGTGAAGGATGGTAGACTTGATAACTTATTGGTGGATGGGGATGGGCCTCAAGCAGAGATAGAAGCTCGAGCTCATGAGATGGTTGATGCATTGCCTACTTCAGAATGTCACTACAGTGTATCTTCATTACTTGATCAGGTGAAGGGTCAAAAGTTATCTGGTGGAACTCATGATGATGAGGATGTCAATATGAACACTCATGAAAGTAGTTCAGAGCCCTGTTTGGCCTCTGAGAACTCTCATCAAGTTGTGGATACTATTGAATGCAAACTACCAGGCTGCAACAGGGAGGAAGAGTCACCTCCTTCAGAACCGAAATGGCTTCAATGTGACGAGTCTGTGGCCTTATGGGTCAAGGTAACTATTCATTTTGTGCATAATATATATTCTCTTTTGCTTATATCAGATGTTGTTTTTGTATAGCATTTTTCTCCTGTTATGCTGTTATGTTCATTTTTTGTGTGGTTGTTTTAACAATGCCATTTTGTTTTTATAAGCTCCTCTTGGGCCGGATAACATTTTATTTGGCTGTAAATATCTTGTAAAGTACTTTGCATCATCCTAACATTTAGTTTCCTTGTGTCCTGAAAAGGTAAAAATATGTATCGATTTTATTTCTGTATTGGCATTTGCGGTTTATTCTTAATTTGGCTAATAAGTATATTTTGATACATGCTGTTTTTTCTTAATTTGGCTATTAGATATATATGCATTCACAATTTTGCATCTCTGTTTCATCCAAGTACAGTGGAGAGGCTTGTGGCAGGCAGGAATCAGATGTGCTAGAGCTGACTGGCCATTATCAACTGTGAAGGCAAAACCAACTCATGACAGGAAGAAGTATTATGTCATATTTTTTCCACACACAAGAAATTATTCTTGGGCAGATACGCTTCTTGTTCGTCCTATAAATGAGTTCCCACAACCTATTGCATATCGAACACATTATGCTGGAGTGAAAATGGTTAAGGATTTGTCTGTTGCACGTCGCTTCATTATGCAAAAGCTGGCCGTTGGCATGCTGAATATTATTGATCAATTTCATACGAATGTATGTAATTTACTTTCGGTTGAGAACTACAATTTTCAGCTCCTTGAACTCATAAGCTTTAACAAAATGTTTAATTTACACTAGAGATCTCTCAAATGTGTGCAGGCTTTGATTGAGACTGCTCGTGATGTAATGGTTTGGAAGGAATTTGCTATGGAGGCCTCTCGTTGTTGTGGTTATTCAGAGCTTGGAAGAATGCTTCTGAAGTTACAAAATGTGAAGTCCCTATCCTGTTTTCTTGTTATTTATAGTATTGAGAACTACTGTTTTTTCTGATAAAAAAAAGAAGACCAACTATCTTTATTATTCTTTGCCCTCTGATGTTTGCTATATCTACAGATGATACTGCGATGCTTTATTAGTTCTGATTGGCTAGAACAATCCTTTGACTCATGGGCTGAACGATGTCAAATTGCAAATAGTGCTGAATCCATTGAAATGCTAAAGGAGGTATATGCCATGATTTGGCGAGTGCATATTTCATATGACTGTTTGCTGTGCCATGATGTATTCGTTGTTAGATAAATCTATATGTACATTGTTACATATCACAACTATATCAATTATGATAAAGCAATAAGATTTTA
Organism: Erodium maritimum; assembly: GCA_963921825.1. NCBI lineage: Eukaryota > Viridiplantae > Streptophyta > Magnoliopsida > Geraniales > Geraniaceae > Erodium > Erodium maritimum. The sequence continues at coordinate 17,167,630 of OY997589.1, read as the reverse complement.
TCGCCCGTGCATCAAGGGCATGGTGTTTTCCTTGTGACATGCCTTTTAATTTTGAAATAGCAAAAGTAGGGAAGTGGCTTATAGTTTTAATTTTGACAATTAGCTTATAAGATCTGTGTGAGAAGGAACTAGTACTTTCTTTAGTTGTTTGGAAACTTGTTGCTCATTTTTCTTGGCTTGTCTCCGTTTGAAGATTTGGAGAGCTTATTGATCAATTCACCTGCCCAGCTACACCGGTCTCACTAAAACTGAAGAAAAGATAAAAAGAAGAAAGAAAAAAGCATCCAACATGGTTGAATGAACTCTTGTTTCTTCGGCACGACTAGCTAATGATACTTGCTGCTTGACATGGTCCTAATAATCCCTCTGGGGAAGCTAAGCTCCATCTTTGGCATGACTTATGCTTGGCAGCTTTGAACATACCTCTTCCATTTCAGTAAATAAAAACGAAAAGACTAACTAATTCAAAAGACAAGAATTAGAAGTCTTGTAATCCCGAACTTCCTCTAACTCAAGTTTTATTTAATAATGCATGAAGTTTTCAGATGTTGATTCTATTTATTTCCATTTCATCTAGTCGTTAAAATGTTCTTTTATCTTTTTGAAGAAGAAACTAATGACATATCAAATAAAGTCACTTCACTTTCATTCTTTAGACATATTGTGTCATTCTTCATCAACTACCTGTTGTGCTACCTTTTTTGCTTATCATGAAGATTACGTGCTATTATGCTTATTATCCACTTCATAGAAGGTCCCTTGGTAATTTGTGCCACATCAGTGGAGTTTTTGACAGAGATCTTCCCTTTTCTTTTAATTGCAATCAGTTTCCTGATTGAGATATGTAGTAAAGATATATCAATAGCTTCTTACACACTTGTGATATGAATCGCTTCAACTTGTTTTAGAGTGGTTTTAATTCTAAACGTTTCCTTAAATTTTTTGTGATGCATTCCTCCTCTCCTTTGGTTCAGGAATTGTATGATTCTGTTCTTTTTGGTGAAGTCAACTCTCTCTGGGATGCACCAGTACAGCCCACGTTGGGTTCTGAGTGGAAAACCTGGAAGCATGAAGTTATGAAATGGTTCTCAACATCTCATCCCATACCTAGTAGTGGAGATGTGGAGCAGCAGACTATTGATGGTTCCTTGACCCCGAATCTGCAAGTTAGTAGGAAGAGGCCAAAGCTTGAAATTCGTCGCGCTGAGCCTCACATTTCACATTTGCAAACCAATGGCTCAAATCAAGCACTAACTGATGAACTTGGCTATAAATTTTTTAATAGGGATGATGTTGTAAACGCTACTGCAGTAGCTATGGAGTTTTGTGGAGGGAAAGACAATAGTGTAGTTGATAGATGGGATGGAATTGTAGTTGAAGCAGGAAGCTCTGAGTTCATCCAATCAAAAAATATGGAACTAACTCCTGTAAGTAGCATCACTGCTAGGATATCCTCAGAGTCAGGTAGTAAAAGTCGCAGGTGCATAGCTTTTATTGAAGCTAAAGGAAGGCAGTGTGTAAGGTGGGCAAATGATGGTGATGTTTACTGTTGTGTGCATTTGTCCTCTCGTTTTTCAGGCAGCCCTTCTAGAGCAGAAGTTACTTCCTCAGCTGATGCACCTATGTGTGGAGGTACCACTGTACTTGGTACTAGATGTAAGCACCGGTGTCTGCTTGGGTCCTCATTCTGTAAGAAACACAGACCCCAAAGTGATGGGAAGAATAATTTAAACTCATCAGAGAATACAAATAAGAGGAAGCATGTAGATAATATACTCCATTCAGAAACCAGTTTCAGTAAAGAAATAGTACTGCATGGGGAAGTTGAAAGTCCCCTGCAAGTGGATCCAGTCTCAATGATCCGTAGCAATGGTGAAGACTATGGTGGAACAGAAGCGCTGCATTGCATAGGGTCCTTTCCCCATGATAATAATAACTTGTGTCTGGAAAGTCCTGAGCGACATTCATTATACTGTGACCAGCACCTTCCAAGCTGGCTTAAGCGTGCAAGAAATGGCAAGAGTAGGATAATCTCAAAGGAAGTGTTTATTGATCTTTTAGGTAAGTGTCACTCACAGGAGCAGAAGTTGAATTTACATCAAGCATGTGAGCTTTTTTACAAGCTCTTCAAAAGCATTTTATCTCTAAGAAACCCAGTTCCCATGGAAGTTCAACTTCAGTGGGCTCAATCAGAGGCTTCTAAGAATTTAGGTATTGGCGAATTTTTGTTGAAGTTAGTTCGCACTGAAAAGAATAGGCTTGGAAAGATTTGGGGTTTTGATTCTGGTGATGGTACTCTGGCATCTTCATCTGTAATGGAAGAATCGGCCATGTTGACATTGGTTACTGATGGTAGTCATGACAGTGAATACCAAAATGACAATACCATCAAGTGCAAGCATTGCTCCAAACAGTTTCTTGATGACCAAACGCTTGGGGCTCACTGGATGGAGAGTCATAAAAAGGAAGCACAATGGCTGTTTAGAGGTTATGCTTGCGCCATCTGCTTCGACTCCTTTACCAACAAGAAAGTTTTGGAAACTCACGTGCAGGAGAGACACCATGTGCAATTTGTTGAACAGTGCATGCTCATGCAGTGTATTCTTTGTGGCAGTCATTTTGGAAATATTGATGATTTATGGTCGCATGTAATCTCTGTTCATCCCGTTGATATCAGGCTTTCTAAAGTTTCTCAACAGAATGATGTGTATGTGGCTGAGGATTCTCCAAGAAAAGTAGAACAAGGGAACACTAGTTCTGGGAAAAATATCTCCAACTTAAGCAGTGCTCGTAGGTTTGTTTGCAAGTTATGTGGATTGAAGTTTGATTTGCTACCTGATTTAGGCCGTCACCATCAAGCTGCTCATATGGAGGCAAGTTTATCCAGTTCTCGACCTGCAAAGAAAGGTGTCCAATATAATGCCTATAAACTAAAATCTGGGAGGCTTAGCCGGCCTAGATTTAAAAAGAGCTTGGGCTCAGCAGCTTATAGGATCAGGAACAGAGGCATTGCTAGTATTAAGAAACACATTCAGATTACCAAGTCTCTTAGCACTGGACTTGAGGATGTTCATCCTCATTTAGATGAGGCTCTGAGTCTTGGTAAACTGGTTGAATCCCAATGCTCAACAGTGGCAAAGATATTGTATTCTGAGGTCCAAAGAATAAATCCCCGACCTAGTAATCATGACATTTTGTGTATTGCTCGTTCGGCTTGTTGCAAATTCAGTCTTACATCCTTGCTGGAATCAAGATATGGAGAACAACCAGAGCGTTTGTATCTGAAGGCAGCTAAACTTTGCAGTGAGCATAACTTTCAAGTGGAGTGGCACAAAGAGGGGTTTATTTGTCCCAATGGATGTAAACCACTTGAGAACCCGAACGTGATGTCTTCTTTAATGCCTCTTGCAGTTCCACATGTAGGAAACAGTTCTGATCATTCATCATATCCTGCACACGCTGAGTTGGAAATGGATGAGAGCCACTATATCATTAATTCACACCAATTTGGACAGAAGTCCATACAAAAGACTATAGTGCTGTGTGATGATATAAGTTCTGGGCAGGAATCAGTTCCAATACCATGCGTAGTGGATGAAGGTCTGTTGGGCTCTCTTCATGTCATCAAAGATGGTGTTGATGCCCATAATTATAGATGTTCCATGCCTTGGGAGAGCTTTACTTACATTATGAAGCCACTACTTGACCAGACTCTTGATCTAGACACCGAGGTAGCTTCACATACTTTATATTGGTCTTTGATTGAATTCTGCCATATCTTTCCTATTGGGAGTCAAATATACTTGTTATATAATGGCCTGCTGACATTGTTGATCATTTGTAGAAATGAATTGTATGCCAAAAAAAAACCCTTGTGTATTGAGTGAATACAATTAGTGTAACATCTCGTTGTCCTCTCCGGTTTTTTATCCAAGCGTATATACCTTATTTATTTTTGTTCTCCTTGCTTCCTTCTCATACACAGAGCATACAATTGGGTTGTGCTTGCCCCTATTCAAAGTGTTGTTCTGAAACATGTGATCATGTGTACCTCTTCAATAATGACTTCGAAGATGCAAAGGACATCCATGGAAAATCTATGCATGACAGGTTCCCATACGATGAGAATAGTCGAATTATTTTGGAGGTATTTCTTCTTCTTGACCCCTCTCTCCCCCTCTGTGAATTTTTGTTCTTCTGAATGCGTATTCTAAATTTGACAAGAAGATTGACCGGTTCTTGATCTTCTGGTGGGCTTCAAATATTTTTTTTGGGTTCCTTACTCATAAAATCAGCAATTTTATGTTGTCTTGCAAAACTGTGCAGGAGGGTTACCTTGTTTATGAGTGCAATCAAATGTGCAGCTGCAGTAGAACTTGTCCAAATAGGGTTTTACAGAATGGAGTACAAGTGAAATTGGAAGTTCACAGAACAGAGAAAAAGGTTATAATTGTAATATTTTCAAACATTTGGACGCTTAATACAATAGTTACATGTTGATATTTCCTCAAACTTGATAAGCAGGGTTGGGGAGTAAGAGCAGGTGAAGCAATTCCACGTGGCACATTCGTATGTGAATATATCGGGGAGGTTGTAGATGAACAGGAATCAAACAGGAGACAGGACAGGTTTCACATTTCTACTGTTAGATTAGATGCAATTTCTTTTTAACATTTTATTTGATTTCATTATAAAAAGTTGCTCTTTTGGATCTTCAGATATGGAGAAGAAGGTTGTAGTTTTGTGTACAACATCGATGCTCATATTAACGATATGAGCAGATTAGTTGAAGGGCATGTCCAATATGTAATTGATGCAACAATATATGGAAATGTGTCACGGTTTGTTAATCACAGGTGAGGTTATCCTCTGTTCAGAGTATGCTCTTTTATCTGGTTAGGGATTTGTTGGATCTTAACGTGCCCTATATATCTGAGCAAATTTGAAGGAGCATTTTGAATTTAGGATTTGTTGGAACATGGGTTGATAATATAATCCTTGATTACATATGTAGCTGTTTGCCAAATCTTGTGAATCACCAAGTTCTTGTGGAAAGCATGGACTGTCATCGTGCACACATCGGTCTCTATGCAAGTAGAGATGTAAGCATCACCACTTTCCTTATGTTCTGAACTATTAATCTTCAAATCAGCAAATGTAAAACTTGTTATATGTACTTGTGGATCATGTGATGTAGCAGTGAATCTTTTTCCTCATAATATATTTATACACTTTGATGAGCAGATAGGTGCAGGCGAAGAACTGACTTATGATTATCGGTACAAGACATTGGCTGGGGAAGGATATCCATGCCACTGAAACTAGCAACTGCAGAGGCCGCCTCCATTAAATTTAAATCTCAATCAGCCGTGCGCTCTCAGATGAGAGTTATAACAATAGAGCAAATGTTCCGGAGGCCGCTGGACTTTTTGCATTCAGACAGATACCCAGTAGCCTGTAGCAATGGTGCTTGGGCTTCAAGGCAGAGCTTTCATGCACAATTATCTCAAGACTTTGATTCTTGCTTCCTTGATGTCATTTTGGCATTTTTCCTTTTTATGCCATTGAAACTGTCTTCGGCTATAGCAATTTATAGGCAATGTTTTTTTTTGTCAGCAGCAAGCAATTGTTGCTTTAACATTAGGAATCGAATTAAGAAAGAAATTGTTGTTTGAACATGTGAATGAGAAAATATTGTTTATAACAAGAGTCTATGCATGTTGTGCCTTCGATTCCACCCCATCAAAACTTCATTTCTCCTTTATGAAGCCTAAAAAAGATAAGTGGAAGGCCATAACCGATACCCACCAAGATTGCCATTCCTATGAAAATGGGATCAAAATTCAGCAACCAAAGCTAAGCACAAGCACAAAAACTAGACAGGTCCAAGTCTTACCGTAGTTGATGTATCTTGGGATCTGAGGTTTGTTGAACAATGATGGATCCAAGTGCAGAAACATGGAGATGACAACCAAGCCACTACCTGTTTTCTCCCTAACCACTCTGTGAGTGAGATCCAGAGAGCAGAACCCAGCTACTCCTTCTACAAAATCTTCAGCCACGACCTTGATGAAGAGGACCAGCCCAAGCCAGAGTGCCACTTTAGCAACCTGCCTGATTGCTTTGTAGGAGGAGATCCAATTCACCAAATTGACAACACAGGCACAAGAATAGAGAGGGAACCACAAGTACCAGTCTACACCAATACAGGATCAACACAGAAACATTACAACTTAATCAAAAAAATCGACGGAAGATTGTTAAAATAGAGTTATGGTACCATGGTCATTTAATTGGAGTGATGCCGAATAGGCAAAGAGAAAAGCCATAAGGAGAGAACACAAGCTGAATCGTTTTGTGGCTGCCGCCATCCTCATCAATTCAATCTCTACTGTTTCAGCGTTTCCGGAGAAAGGTGACTGTGTCCATGAGAGTGCAGAGAAGTCAACGTTTAGGTACATTTCACTTATATATATATATGGACGCTATCAGGTGCGAACCACCTTTAATATGCGAACCTACGAACTGTATCAGGACCGTCTATCTATCAGCAGCGCGCGCGATCTACGGCTCAGAGCTAAGCGTACGAATTGGAACCAATTCCGGGCCACGCGCCTCTTCTCAGGGGCAAAAATGGAATTTACCATTTTTAATTACGCGCGCGGCCCAGATTCTCTCGCAAAACAGAATAATAATATCCGCAATCTAAGCTTGTTCATCTGAAATTTTAATTTAGACCAAATTGTCGTAAATAAAAACTGATAAACACAATGCTTGTCGTTTTAAACTGGACGAAAATTAAAAAATTCTGATCCTCAAACAAATTCTTCTATATATACAAAAAATATTAGTAGTATAATAATAAAAAAAATTTGTATGCTTTCCTTGCCTAAAATTTGACCTCTTTAGTGTAACTGCAAACAATTTGTTATTTATCCGCAAACGGATATATTAATATCAGCAAACAAATTTCATTTTGGTTTAGTTGGTCTAGATTCCATTATATTCTCAAACAATAAAAAATAAAATCTCAAAAAACACTATAGGTATTCTCCTCTTTTGTTCAACGTATGTTACGAAGGAAAATGTTTTTCTTGGTATTCTGTCAACTTTCGCAAACTGGGATTCCTCTATTCGCAAACGACATTAACGGTATCCTCATAAAACAATTTTGCAAACTAAATATCAAAAACGGATTTGTTCTCTTTATCTTATCCGCAAACGATTTTTTAGTCTTCCGCAGAAGACTATATCGTTATACGCAAACAAGAATAACTGTATTCTCATATGAGATACAAATGAAACAATTAAAGATTAAACATGTTTAGGGACCCACAAATCCAACTAAACAAGATCTCTGTATCCGCAAACTACAAGGCCATATATGAATACCCAAAAAAATAAGTTCTATATTCACAAACAGAGAGTACTATTTCCTAAAACTGAAAGAACTTGTCACATAAGTTACATTCATCAATCTTCATTCTCCGAGTATTCTTCTTCTTCATCATCATCTTCTTCTTCTTCGTCTTCATCAACATCATCATGTTCTTCTTCATCCTCTTCAACATCACCATTATAACCATAATCTTCTTCTTCCTTTTCCTCCTCCTCATCATCATCTTCAACATCATCATCCTCTTCAACATCACCATTATACCCATCATCGTCTTCCTCCTCATTTTCTTTATCCTCCTCTTTCTCATCATCGTCATCGTCACTGATGATAATAGGGCAATCCTCTTCATCACCATGTGAAATAACTCTTCGTCTCTTTGAAGTTACCTCTTCCTCGCCGCTACTACAATACTTTCTATATGGTGACATGACTTAATTAAAAAAAAGGTCTATGATGACATGATTTGTAGGGTTAAAAATTGATTTAAACTAAACCAAACGGCGGTGAAAAGACATAACAACGCATTAAATGCGAAAAGATCTTGGTGCATTCAAGGAGGATTTTAGTAATGATGTAATGTAACCGTGGAAACTTAACCGTCAGATTTTGAAATCATACCATCTGGTTTTGGGGAACGATTGACACGTGTCCTCTACAAGATCTTATCGTATCACATTCCGATAGACGTAAATCAGCATTTAGTTTGAGAATTATGAGTTATTGATTGCGAAAATAATATATATGTTTTGCGGAATCCTTATCAGTTAACTAATCTATATATAATTAGAACTCTACTCTAAACAAAATAACGATAATGCCACCGCAAGATTTCAACTATAAATACCCCCACCCCTATAATACGTAACCCTAGAACTCTCCTTCAATTTCAAAACCTCTTCTCTATTAACTTCAAACCACCAGATCTGCAAAAGAGATGACCTCCAACAGGAAACGCACCAGAGCTCAAGGTAACGTTTGCACCGAAGAAGCTGTGGAACGTACCATAGAGGAACGTTCTAAGAAGATGCGTGAGATGGAGCAAGAGGCTATGGATACGGCAATGGAGATTCGCAAAGTAAAGTTGGCACTAATCCAATGCCACTTTTTTCTGATGGAGGAGAAGGTGGTAAACCTTATCCATGATCTGGAAGTGCTTGACATGAGGAACGGGACTGCAAAGCTTAACGAAGATAGAGACAAGATGATGACGGCACTGAAACAGATTCAGGATTTCTTCAAAACCATGGCGATAGCAGAAGACGAAGGCATATCCGACACATGAAGGAAGGATGTAATCATATTTTCACTATTATCATGTCAATCGTCTTTTGATGTTTTTGTTTTGTGTTTTGAACACTTGTTTTCTCAATGAAATGATGATTAGTATCTACCTATTCTACTGTTAAAGTAATCTATATAAATTCGCAAAAGACATATTATGTATTCTCGAAGACGTATTTTTAATTTCGTAAAAGAGAACATGATTGTTCGCAAACGAAAATTACTGAAATGCTAACATGTCTGCAAACAACTAGGGCATATCCGCAAACTACAGTCCATAATTAAATTCGCGAAACATAATAACAGTATCCGCAAACAACAAGTCCGTATCCGCAGACAAGGATCTCTGTATCCGCAAACAAGGATCTCTGTATCCGCAAACTACAAGTCCGTATCCGCAAACACCAAGTGCGATGAGACTTACCAACGCATTAAATGCGATGATATCTTCGTGCATTCGAGTGGGAATTTAGTAATGATGAAATATAATCGTGAAAACTTAACCGTCTGATTTTAAAATCATATCGATTACATGATACGTCTGATTTTCGTAACGATTGACACGTGTCCTCTACAATATCTTACAGTATCACATACCGATACACATAAATTAGCATTTAGTTTGAGAATTATGAGATACGGATTGCGAGAATAAGGTATATGTTTTGCGTAATTATTATTAGTTAACTAATCTGTCTATAATTAGAACTCTACTTTAAACATAATAACGATAATGCCACCGCAAGAATTCAACTATAAATACCCCCACCCCTATATCACTGAACCCTACAACTCTCTTTCAATTTAAAATTCTCTTCTCAAATAACTTCAAACCACCAGTCTGCAAAAGCGATGGCCCCAAACAGGAAACGCACCAGAGGGGAAGGAAATGTTTGCACCGCATAAGCTATTGAACGTACCAGAGAGGAAGCCGCTTTGCAGTCTAAAATGCAGTTACGCAAAATAAGGTTGGCACTATGCTAGATCCACTTTTTGCTGATGCAGGAGAAGGTGGAAAGCCTTGCCAATGAACTGCAAGTGCTTGACATGAGCAACTCGACTGAAAAGCACAAGGAAGATAGGGACAAGATGATGTCGACACTGGAAAAGATTCAGGACTTCTTCAAAACAATTGAGGTAGAACTGGAGTAGGGCACATCCGACACAAGAAGAATGTAGTTATATTTTCCCTATTATCATGTCAATCGTCTTTTGATGTTTTTGTGTTGTCTTTTGAAAACTTGGTTTCTCAGTGAATGTATGACTAGTATCTGCTTTTCACTGGGATAGTCACCTATATTTAATCAGCAAACGACATGTTCTATATTCTCAAACACGTATGGTTATATTCGTTAACCAAGACATGATTATTCTCAGAACAAAAATTACTGAAGTTACAAACATATTAAGGCATATCTTATCATTGTTAAATCAAACAGAACTACAGTGTACTCTTCGTACAAGACAATCCAAAACCTCAACCCCAAACATTGCATATCTCAAATATGTAAACGTTATTCCGCAAACCACGTTACGTATATCCAGCAGAACATACAATACTGAAACTCAACCAACATATTGCATAATCTGAAACAAGGAACCCCACTTTCTCAAACCAAGGATTGACTATTCGCAAAACAGAAAAATATTTCCGCAAACTAGACACTGTATATTCGCAAAACAGTAAACACATGACCTCAACCAACAAGGAAACCAGTTTTCAAACCAAGGATTAACTATTCGCAAAACAGAAAAATAGTACACGCAAACTAGACACTATATATTCGCAAAACAGAAAACACATTACCTCAACCAACAGAGGAACCCCAGTTTCGCAAACCAAGGATTGCCTCTTCGCAAAACAGAAAAATAGTACCCGCAAACTAGACACTATACATTCGCAAAACAGAAAACACATAACCTCAACCAACAACTTGTTTATCCTAAAATACAGCATATTCAGAAACAAAAGATCTTATAAATTCTGAAAATAGTACACAGATTATTCTCAAACAATATATCATAAATTCTCAAACAAAAAAAATTGTCGTTTCTGAAAACAAACACCAGTAATCAAAAAGAGTAATTCACTAAGCTTTATGACGTTCGCATGGTAATAAGACTTTATACTTGACATTAAATTTGAATGTGGCCTTCTTCTTTTTGAAATAATCTTTGATATTCTCCTCAATTCCTAGCCACTGGCTGTTCTTCTCAAATGTGACCAACTTAAAGAGTAATCTTTTCCTCAATAATTCGATTTGTGCAGCCTACAAAATCAAAATTTAAAGATCAAATCTATACCCATTCCTATATACTGACAAAGAAATAATTGTTGGTTTAACTTACATCATTAACGGCCAATTCTCCTGCCCAATTCCCATTGCCAAGATACGATTCCATGTGCCACATAGCATACACCCCACAATCCATATGATTGTCGTTAGATTCCCATGGTACATGGAACCGATCAATCTTACCGTTGAAAATTTTCTGAGCTAGAGCTTTATCAGTTTTTGATATGACCTTCCAAATTTTAGACCTCTACGCAACACAAAAACACCAAAGAAAAATAAATAAAAACAGAAATGAATAGATAGACAGTAATCAAACACATACTCAATGAGAAAAGAATACGTACCAATGTATAGTGAATTTTTTCATAACGAATATCATCATCAACCGTTCCTATCACATTGTCAATAATATCTTAATTTCCGTTCTTCATGTCGATGCATAAGAGTGTGTAGTGATTTCTCTTAAAAACAACTATGAAAACCTGTAGAAAATATATAAAATCCATCAGCATATTAATATAATGGATAAATTGGTTTATATAATACAACCATTCACTACTATATCAGTAAAACACATATTCACTATCAGCAAACTACATTTTCATTATCAGCAACCCAGGGAAACTGTTTCTCAAACCAGGGTGCGCATATCCGCAAAACATGTATTCATTATCCGCAAACTTGATAGAGTATATTCGCAAACAAGAAAATCCATACCCTCAAACCAGATATTGCGTGTCTCAAACAGGTAAACATTATTTCTCAAGCAAGGGTGCGTATAGACACAAAACATACAAACCTTAACCGCAACCAACATATTGAATATTCTAAAACCAATCATGTATTATACTTACCAAGTCCAACTTCCTCCATGAAAAAGAAGGGAACTCCTTAGTTTCAATCTTGAAAATTTCGTCAAAAGCTACATCTTTTTTATGTTCCGTAAGCGTAGCCTACAAAATAAAAATATTAATAAAAAAACATATTAAAATAATTCAAACTATAAACGTAATCAACAAAAAAATTGCGCAAACTATGCTTACACTAAGAGTAGCTGAAAAGAAGAACCGGTTAGGTGATGAATCACTCTTGATAGTTTCTAGATGATTCAGATAGTGACACCACCCATTAATGGTTTCCACTTCAATCCATGCATCGGTATTGAAAGAATTAAAGCCCCCCTTAGTAATATAATTATCAGAGCACTCAAACATAAAATCACTGCATTCACAGAGAGAAAATCTTATTCAATGTCTTTGCAAAACAACTATAACACACATGATGAGGGGAAAAACATATTTTACTTACCAATCCTCGTTTTTGCTTTTATTCAGCACCCAATTAGCAACACAACCCTCAACCTCTTGAAGATCAGACCAATAATCTGTTTGACGATCAACGTACGGAGAACACAGAAATTTAGACGGTGCAATCAAACGAAGTAAAGGTTGTTTGACTGGGGTTTCCCATAATATAGATGCCTTGCTACACCCAATTGACGTAAAACTATTGCCACTTGCAGCTGGTTTCTTAACAACAAGGGGATTTTTCTTAACACCACCTTGAGCTTTTTTTGCTGCAACAGTACGGGGTAATTTCTTCTCGGGGACAACAACGGGGCCTTTCTTACCGGGTGCACGAGCGGGACCTCTCTTCTTCGGTGGATCAATAATTGAGCCAGACTCCACATGACCAACACCATCAGTCGACTTCTTAGGAGGATGCATAGGCCCCTTTTTATCACGAAGAGGTATGCCAGTAGGGCGTTGCACTATGGATTCACGAAATCTTGCCATTGCAAGTTCAGGATTCTGGTCAACTATCTCAGAGACCTCTTTCCCACCAATAGCACGATTGATATTTTGGTCAACCCGTGCAGTAACAAGTGGCGGGGGTTGAGTCTTGCAAGCTTGATTAACAGGTGGATCATTGTTGACATTTTTTTCGACAACAATTATATTGAGTGGCTCGGGTTGCTCTTGAAGTGTCTGACAAAAGTGATTGACAGACGGAGACCCGTTGACATTTCCTTGACTGCATTCTATAGTAAGTGGGTCTGATTCCACTACAAGAGCCCAACAATCATCTTTGTTAACAACATCGGGAGCTTCACATTCCGCGATTGGATTATCAACAACCATGTCACAAGCTTCCTTCCCAATACCATAAGCAACAGAAATAGCGTCAAACTCATCGCCAACACTGCTATTCTTTTCTGGCTCAGTTTGTTCTGCAACAATATTATCCACATGGGCTGCATCATTACTTGCGAACAATTTCCGTACCACATTATCGCATTCAGGGCTTGACAATGTAGTGGATCCAGCAGGGCATGGTGAAAGAACATTGGCAGGCGATTTTTGGGATGGTGAAAGAAGTCTGAACGATGGTGGAGTAACAGCACGAGCAGGTGGCTTCTCTCCTCCTTTGTACCTTTCCCCAACGCGTGTTGCTGCTTCAATCAATTTCTCAATGGTCTCAATAACTCCGGGTAGATTAAACCATGAGTCTTGTGACAGCAACATACTTTGTGTGTCAGGCATGGCATCTTCGGGATTTTTTTCCCGGTCAAACCATCAAACATGGTTGACATTGTCTTGAAACACTCAGTATTGGGATCAGCGATATGCCCTTCAACCAACAACTGATGTCATTCCAAAAAACCTTCTGCAACCTTATTCCCTGCTATTCGAAACCTTTCTGCAATCCTCTGAATACGATAAAAAGAAGCATGTTAATGTGATTAAATGCAAACAAATAAAACACAGGGTATGCATCAACTACAAAACACATCTTCAAACCAAAATGTGCATATTTGCACACAATAAACCTACGCACATATCACATGCAGCAAATACTCAAAACTGTTTCGCAAACCAGAGTGCGCATACTCGCAAAACAAAGAATCACTGTCCGCAAACTAGGTAAAGCATACACGCAAAACATAAATTCACAATCCGCAAACAGGGTAAGCATATTCGCAAAACATATATTCACTATCCGCAGACTAGGTAAAGCATATTAGCAAAAAGGTCAATCAATAACAGAGTATGCATCAACTAAAACACACATCTGCAGACCAAAATGTGCATATTTTAAAATTGTTCCTACCAGAGGGCACACTCTCGCAAAACATATAATCACTATCCGCAAACTAGTTAAACCATACTAGCGAAACAAAAATTCACTATCCGTAAACTAGGTAAAACATATTCGCAAAACATATATGCATTATCCGCAAAAACAATTTCACTATTCGCAGAACATATATTCACTGTTTGCAGAATATAAATTCACTATCCGCAAACTAGGTAAAGCATATTCGCAGAACATATATTCAATATCCGCAAAAAAAACAAGTCAATCAATAAACCTCACTGTATATTTGAAAAACATAATTCCCCCCCAAAAAATTAATTAAATAATAGAATACCTCTGTAGAACCCCTTTCACTATGAAAAGGGGGGGGGGGGGGGTATTTGGGGCCGGCGGATCTCCACCATTTCTATCATCCCTTTCATTATCCCTATTTACGTTAGGGGGTGGATGCTGAGCAACATTCTCTTCCCCCCTAACACGTGGAGGACCCTCCCTCCGTATGTGACCCATTCCAAATGCCTCACACTGTAATTCATCACCGACTCTTCTGTTCACCAATGCAGTATTCCATTCAATCAAAGACGGCCACGCCCTAGGAACCTCACACGTGCTGACTTCAACACGATCAAGATAAAACAACTGCATCATTGAAAGAAAAAGACATGTCACATGAATATAACATAAGAGTTTATTAAATATAAAATACAACACATTAAAATGAAAAATAAAACTTACCAACAAGAGAGTTATTGATCCAGAAAAACTCTTAGAACCTTCGGGTTGTTTTAACCAGATTTTTTTTGTATCCACAAGTTTCTTGACTAAAAACTTGCACCAATTAAAATCTAGTATGTGAGATACATCAACAATAGAACGGAAGCATGACTGATTCACATAACACTCATTCCCCGAATCGATCATGCAAGTCACAAACAAAATCATGAAGTTTCTTTTGAAATCATCTACCCCTTGAAGTTGCGTCTTCATCTGATCAACCAACTGCTTACTGGTGATAAGACGCTTGATCTCGCCTTTGTCTTTTGTATCGAACTGCCGCTGCCACAATTTAAGTTCATCAGTGCACAAGGTGGCCCACTTATCGACTATGACGTCGCACACACCATTTGGAATGCCCAAAGTTTCATGCACTTCATTCTCTGTGATACGCAATTTGGCATCTGACAATTCCAATGATGAGCTAAGGTGGTTATACTTAGACACCAGGTAGTATCCAATCTTGATTGGAATGATCTTCACAACCAAATGAAGAATGTGCCCAAACCCAACTTCCCGCACTGCTTCTTGTTGGTGTTTATTCAAACTCTCCACCAACTCAACCAATCTCTTTGGAGATGACTTGGTCTTCAAAATATCATCCACGCCAACCTTATCAGATAACGGGACAACTCTATCAGACTCACAACCCTTGGTGCGCTTAACATTCTTCTTCTCAACAACTAATTCTCCACCTCTCTTCTTTCCGGCTTTAGCAGGTCAGACAGCTACATTGAGACATTCACGAACCTCAGCTACCTTCTTCTTTTTAATTGAAAGTCTTCGTTTATTTTTATTGTTAATAGACTTCTGCTCCTTCAAAATATTAGCAAGAGTCGTATTTCCTTCACCAACATCAGCCTCTGTGGATGTCCTATCCATTAAAAGAAGAGGTACCACTGTATCCGGAGTTTTATCTATAATTCGCAAACAAGGGTTATCATTTAAGCAAAACAGACAATATACAAAAACATTAAATATTCGCAAGAAAGAAAAATAGTGCCCGCAAACAAGATACTATATATTCGCAAACATAAATTCAATATCCGCAACTACATAAAGCTAATTCGCAAAACAGATATTCACTATCCGCAAACAAGGTAAAGCATATTATCAAAACAAGTCAATCAATAACAGGGTATGCATCAACTACAAAACACATCTGCAAACCAAAATGTGCATATTTGCATACAATAAACCTACGCACATATCAAATGCAGGATTATTCAAAACTGTTCCTCAAACTAGAGTGCGCACACTCGCAAAACATAAATTCTTTATCCGCAAATTAGGTAAAGAATACTCGTAATGTCCGCAAAACAAGATACTCGCAACACAGAAACCCCAAAACCTCAACCAACAACTTGGTTTTCCTCAAAAGTAGATCAAAATCATCTCATAGTTGAATAATTTCATGGTATTTCATTATTCAGTTGAAATGGTGTACACTAAAGGCAAAACACAAGCACTCTGAAAACATAGCACCTATAAAAAATCCGCAAACTACAAACACTATATTCTCAAATTACCTGATTCGGTGTCCCTGTTGCAGAATGTTGTAGATTCAGCAACCTTGTTCTTCATTCTCTACAAACGGATTACTATAATCAAAAAGCTAAATAACCAAACGAACAAGATTGAATCAAAACCCTAAAAACACCAAAAATTGTAACTCACCACAATGAACTATTGAAATTCACTTCGAAATCGCGCAGAAGACGAATATCAAGGCAATGGAAGCTCAAAAAATCAGATTCCGAAATGTTCGTTTCGCTAAAAACTCGATTCTGCAAGTGTTTTGGTGAGCACGAAACGTTTCTGCGCGAACGGGTAGATAAAAGTACGTTTATACCCCCGAACCATAGCAAATCAGTTAAAATGAATCACACGCGCGACTTATTTACGACGCGTGCCACTGATGACGCGTTCAAATCTGCGCCATCGCGAAATTCACATCGGACGGCCATCACGCAGTGCGCATGTTCGCACCAAATCAGGTGGTTCGCACCTGATTGCTCTCCTATATATATATAGGATAACATTCAGGTACGACCATGCCAATTTTTTGCGAAATACGAATTCATCCCAGCCTTGGAATCGCATGTAATCGCATAAGGCAAGGCTGAATTTTTTTTATTTTTTTTTCACCAAGTTTCTTATTTTGATTTTTCCCGTTTCGTTTGAATTCCGATTTAATTTTTTCTTGCACCAATTTTTTTCTTTTTTCAAGATCTATCTATCAAGTAGCATATTGAATATGTTTTGAAGCAAGAAAAAACATGTACAAGCAAAAACACAAATTGTTAACTGTGCACTAATGTATGTTTTTACAACTGCATTTGTATGAATAAGCTAATCTTAATGTATGTTTTTGTATATATGTTTTTACAACTGCATGTTTTTTAATTTTCAGTTATATATGTACGCTGAGCTTAATGTATGTTTATGCAATTTTAAATGTATGTTCTTGGCATTTTCATTTGTATGTGTAAGCCAACCTTATTGCATGTTGTTTCAGTTGTATGTATACGCTAAACTTAATGTATGTTCTTACTATTTTCATTTGTATGTGTATGTATGTTTTGTACGTGTAACCTAATAAATAAGATTAGATTAAACATACATTAAGATTACCTTATTCATACAAATGCAGTTGCAAAAACATACATTAGTGCACGGTTAACGATTTGTGTTTTTGCTTGTACATGTTTTTTTTTTGCTTCAAGACATATTCAATATGCTACTTGATAGATAGATCTTGAAAAAAGAAATTTTTTGGCGCAAGAAGAAATTAAATCGGAGTTGAAACGAAGCGGGAAAGATCAAAATAAGAAACTTGGTGAAAAAAAAAAATCAGCCATGCGAAAATCGCAGCCCTTGGGCATTTTACGATTCTAAAGTTGGGATTAATTCGTATTTCGTATCTAAAGATTGGTTTGTACCTGAAAGGGCCTATATATATTAACAGAATCTGATTAATGTTAGCAACATACCTTTTTCTTATTTCATTTAGAATAGACTAAATCTTTTTTGTGTCACATCAATATCTTACATCTTCATTTATTCTACTTTAGTACTTATCGTTAATTCTCTATCTGATTTTCCATTCAAAACAGATAGCACCTCACTACTCTTGAATGCATTTTATTTGCACTTTCGTACCTATCGTTTTCTGTCTATTTTCTATCCATTTTTTCCATCCAAACACTTAAAAAAATCTATAATGCCCCTCACTAACAATCAAATTTTCAAAATCATGTCATTGTTTTCAAAAAAAAAAAAATTTATTTTATAAAAAAACATAGTATATTTTAAAAAATCAGTTTATTTTTTTTAAATTCATATTTTATTTTAAAATCAATTTTTATTTATATTAATTCAGTTTTTATTTTAAAAAAATCTGTTTTTATTTTAAAAATCAGTTTTTATAAATAGAAAAGAAGATTGTATTTATAAAAATATAAAAAATCAGATTTTATTTTAAAAAATATTTTTTAATAGTTATTTAAAAATATATATTTTATTTAAATATATTTTATTTAGCTATCCATCTTCCCCAAATTGTTTTTTTGATTTCAATCCAGATCTATTGATGTATTACCAAACACAAGAATATCTTGAGAAATAACCAAAAGATGATACACTTGATGTATAGGCTGCACACCAACCACCATACAGCTATGACTCCTTTTCCCAAGGTTGATGTCAAAGATTTTCCAATTTGATATCTAAATTGTGGCCAGTAACAACAAGATCTGAACTTGTTAACAGAAATAATCGATTGTTAACATAAGCTGGTTCAAATATGAAAATCAAAATCGAAATAGAATCTCATCGAAGAATAGAAATCGAAGTCGAAGAACAGAAAATTGATTAATAGAAGAGTTGGAGACGAAGAGGCTGTGACTCGGTCTCATGGTTAGGGTTTGTGACTGGTTTAGATCTGAACCAACCTGGAGAACCCTCATCGTTGGAGAACCCTCGGTAAGCTGAAGAGAGTGTCGGAGCCTGTGGTCAGGATCGGTAAGCCAAAGCTCATCCGCCCCATGCTCTACCTCGTCGTCTATGAGCTCGTCGGAGGAATTGGGGATCAGAGTCCGTGGAATCAAATGAAGGAGATTGTAATGTTCACTGGGCCTACGACGGTGTGTGAGGTCAAAATCGGATCTGGTTTTGCTTTTTGTTCGTGCGCCGGTGAGAGGAGTGGGGGAGAGGGGTTGAGTGTGTAGATAAGAGAAAATGAAATGAGTTAGGTTAGAAATAAAAGGGTAGTGTGTTGGTTCTACCTAAGGATTTATGGCTCAACCAAAACAACAAGTAAAGTGCTAATCCATAAACCCGAACCATACTTTAGAGTCTTTGTTGAACTAATAGGAACACAATTTAGAGCAGCGGAATTAATTAAAGGTTACTTACTTGAAGTCATGGGAGATCTCTTGATGAAGAAGAATAAGGTTGTGGATCTTCTAATGGATTATACTTGCTCCATAAAGTTCTAACTCTCAGATGGAGGTGAGAAGAAAGAGGAGTGCCTAGTACTCCATTGGGACCATAATCGTATATTTATAGATGACCAATGTGTTGGGGAGAACCGGGCCTATCAAGGAGGAGCATACAACAAGAAGCTCATAATATACACATTGGCCACCACACAGGTCATGGGTCGAAGGTGTATATTAAGTCTTTCTTTATCCCTTAAGTATCCGATGTGGGACTCCTGACTCACATCTGGACACACCTAACAATCTCCCCCTCCACATTGAGTCTCATCACATCGGCTTGCTCGCACTCCTAAGCCCAACTTATACCTGTTCTACTCAATCCCTTACGGGCCCATTTCATCCTATCTGGACCCACCACCATGAGAGGAGCGATCATGGTTTCCTGGTGTTCCTAGCCCTAGGAGATCTACCCCGACCCGCTTCCTGGGGGAGTTCACAGAACTAGGCTCTGATACCACTTGTTGGGGAGAACCGGGCCTATCAACGAGGAGCATACAACAAGAAGTCAATAATATACACATTGGCCACCACACTTGACCCAAAAGACTAGCCTATCAGGTCATGGGTCCAAGGTGTATATTAAGTCTTACTTTATTCCTTAAGTATCCGATGTGGGACTCCTGACTCACATGTGGACACACCTAACAATCCCCCCTCCACATTGAGTCTCATCACATCGGCTTGCTCTCACTCCTAAGCCCAATTTTTTACCTGTTCTACTCAATCCCATACGGGCCCACTTCATCCTATCTGGGCCCACCACCATGAGAGCAGCGATCATGGTATCCTGGTGTTTCTGGCCCTAGGAGATATACCCCGACACGCTTCATGGGAGAGTCCACAGATTCAGGCTCTGATACCATTTGTTTGGAAGAATCGGGTCTATCAAGGAGGAGCATACAACAAGAAGCTCATAATATACACATTGGCCACCACACTTGACCCAAAAGACTAGCCTATCAGGTCATGGGTCCAAGGTGTATATTAAGTCTTTCTTTATCCCTTAAGTATCCAATGTGGGACTCCTGACTCACATGTGGACACACCTAACACAATGCTTATTTAGCAAACTATTTGTAATTTCAATTAGGCCCCTCAACCAAAGGAAATTACAACTTGACATCTACATTTAACTTCCATGACCACTAAATGATACCTATTAGATACACATTTTAATTGATCACTTAAAAATGTATCTATAAACTTAGTGATAACATGTACATCAAACACATATTTGCCCACCCAATGGATTTTTAATTCAATTAGGCCCTTCAACCAAAAAAAATTAGAACTCATGTGCTAGACACATGACCATTTTCCATCCGAAAATGGATGGAAATGACCGTAGGTTCTAACGTGAAAATAAAATGCATTATAGGGTAGTGTGGTGCAACAAACGATAGTTAGGGTAGTGAGATGAAATTCAAGATTTTTTAGGGTAGTGAGATGAAATTAACCCTAATAAAAATCATATTTTAATTTTAAAAAACCAGTTTTTATTTAAAATCAATTTTTATTTTCATAAAATTCAGTTTTTATTTTTTAAAATTGTTTTTATAAAATTCATTTTTAAGTTATAAAATTCAGTTTTATGTTTTAAAATTCAGTTTTATGTTTTAAAATTCAGTTTTAATTAATTATTTAATAATTTAAAATTAATATCTTATTATTATTATTATAATAATAATTATTATTATTATTTTCACTTTTTCTAACCAGAATAGCTTCTTCAATCTCAGTACCAATCTGGTTCAAATTTCACAGCAAATCAAATTCAAAATTCTTAGACGCATCAACAAATCAAGAGCAAATCAGCAAAAACAATGCCTAATTAATACAAACAAACCCAATTTTCTATAAATTTCTACAAACAATCTCCCCAAATCCGTTTGCGGTTGTGCTGGTTGCTGTTCTCCACGTTGCAATGGAGAGGAAGCTGTGACGGAGAGATAGAAAATTGAAACAATAAAGAAAAAAAGGAATTGAAACTCTAAATCTAAAATATGTTGTTCCTTGTCCTTGCTCTGCAAATCTAGGATGGAGACTAGATCCATAGGGGTCCGTTCACCTTCCCGGTCCTACTTCCGGCCACCATAGCCATGCCAGAAGCTTCGCCGTTGAGACTGAAATCACATTCCATTCATCATCCAGATCCCAAATGATGAGGACATCGAAGCTATCAACACTTTATCCGAACCCAAAGAAGAAGCTATCATCAACATTCCTATTATGCAACTAGCACCAAGGACAAGGTCAGGAACCTAGAGCATTACGAGAAGCGTTCAACAAACAAAGGGAGAATTTAATTACACTCATAGAGCATGAGGAACTCCAAGAAGACGTGATCATCAAGGCGAATCAAGAAGACATTCAAGAACAATTCAAGACTTCAACAAATCTATTTTTGCCTCTTCTTCAACGAATTAATGAAGCTACTTTGTGCACCATTTTCAAAGAAGATTCAGCCCCTCTGTCACGCCCCAATTTCAGCAAACCGAAACTCGGGACGCGAACATTTAAAATAATAAAACATTTTGAAACCTTTTACAATTAAATCACTTTAAAAGCCAGTTTAGTTCAACAAAGAAAAAAAATAGTTACATCTCATAAATAAGTCCCAACACTTGGACAAAACGAGGTACACGTCACTAGACTCAAAACACCCAGAAACCCGCTTCAAGCTCTTCAAGCTTCAGAAGCTCACCAAGTCCAGACTGCGAACGGTACCTGTAGGAAAAGCAGCTAGGGGTGAGCGTTCGCTCACCACCACAGATAACAGACTGACTACGGCATACTTAGTAGACAAAGCCGGTGACACCAACAACGACTCAAAAGACACACACACGACCAACCCTTTCCTCAACTGACTCAACACTCGGACACGTTATGTAGACCCCACACTACGATTGACGACCTCCTCCAAGACACGACTGACAACCACACAATACCAAACAAGATCACAAAGGATCACAAACCAGCTGCTCAGTAACCAATCTCTGTATCTCGCCCTTTCCGATCCCAGTCGGTATAGGCGGTCGACCTGTCTCGCCTCAGATCCGGACGGCCACGATGACTCCGTCCCGGATCTGTCGAATGCGCCAGTGACCTGGCTCTGGTCGTTCACGGCGACGGCGAAGGGAGGAGAAGACGAAGGAGAGGACGACGGTGGGCTCGGAACTGGTTTCGGACAGCTCTGAAAGAGAGGGGGTTTGAGGTGGTCGGAATCAAACCGTCAGGGCGGCTGGAAGCTCGGGATGAGGGGAGAGTCGGCGTTGTGGTGGCGGTGGCGGAACGGACGAGATAAAGGAAGGGAGAGGGCCGGAGAGGTTCAACGAGGACGAAGGGGAGACGGGCTCACGGTGGTGAGGGAAGAGAAGTGGAGAGTGAGAGAGGGTGAGGTCGACAAGGGAGATGAGAGAGAGAGAGAGGATCGAGAGGTCGGGGGAGGGTTTGGCTGCGCAAAGGAGACGCGGTCGTGGGAGTGCGAAGCAGAAGAGGGAGAAGGTGATGGTCGGCTGTGAGAGAAAGAGAGGTGTGAAGTGATTAGAAACCCTAGCATTTGGCCTTAAGTAGCTTGGGCTACTTGCCATTTGGGTCTCAGGCAGAAATGGGCTGGGCTGGTTTGGCTCGGTCCGTCCGGGCCTGGCCTGACTGTCCCATTCCGCTTCTACTCTTTTTTTTTTTGAAAATTGACCTTCTTTTTTTTCTTTTTTTTCTTACACGACTAAAGAATTAAAAAATCGAATTTCAGTCTTGCCTTTACCAAAAACGAATTAGATTTCAACCAAGACATTCCGAACGATTAAAATTTAACTAAATTAATCTTTTACCGAAGCGGTCTTCACAATCTTCCCCCGTTAAAAGAATTTCATCCTCGAAATTCAAACAAACGCGCTCCACTTAAACCTCTCTCAGGGAACAAACGATTTAAAACTCCCAGTCACACCCTTCACGCAATACTGGCACACGCAACTTGGTCGACGCCTCCAACACCGGAACCGTCCGTCGGTATGGGTATCAAACCAGAACAACACTCACCTCATCCTTAAAATGGATCCAACACACGGACACTTCTCCACGGCTACTCACTCGTTTAACCAAGTATCGCGCTTCCAACAAACAAAAGAAGTCCACGTCCCGTTGTTCGGACGATCGTCATCGAACACCAACGTGGTCACGCCGTGACCAATCACCCGCGATAACACAAGTAAACAACACACAAACTCAACCAGTTTACAAGTCGACTCACTCACAGTACCACGAAACTGAAGACGCTATAAGTACCAGTCCCTCAGGCTTCGAGCAGCTTGGATACCTCGCGCGTACCTCATCCTCGCGCTCCCAATTCGACTCGGCCTCGTGGTGCCGCCACTGCACCCGTTCTAAACGGATAACCTTTCTGCGCAAGAACTACTCCCGTGGGTCCGTTCCCCAAATTGGTTTCTCCTCAACGAGACATCACCCGTTACCTCGACATCTGCCCACTCAAAGACGCACTCAAGACCTCGAAAGGCCGATACACCGCGGGGCTAACCCGCCTTCGCCGCGGTTGAAACGCATTAGTCCCTCTTTCGGACCCACCTCCCGGGATACATGACCACTGATTGCTGACTCGAGAGGTCGGCGCCGTCAGTCAGCATAACTCCTGCTGATTCTGCACGGTCTTCAACCGCTCACGCTTTGGCACGACCAACTCAGCTGTCTCTCGGTCCAGTTCTAGACCCTATAACCTCTTATTTCTCACTTCTGCCCAGCACACGGGCGATCGAAACGGCCTACCACACAACGCTTCGAACGGTGCCATCATGATACTGGCCTGAAAGCTGTTGTTGTAGGCGAACTCGACTAACCGTTCACGAAACCCATCGTGACGTGCCTCATTTCCCCCATGCAACCTGCAGTGGTTGCAGTAAACCAGCAGGACGCTGTTGTTCGGCTCTCACCTGCCGATGAGTGAGGCACCGCGATACCAAATCCGCGACCGCTCTCCGCATCCCGCTCCACTAGACATGTCACCTGATGTCGCGCTCCTCTTAGTACCATTCACGTGCACTGTTAGACGTGAATGCTGCGACCCTCGCAGCTCGTCGCCTCCGTCGTCACGCGGTGTGTACAAACCTCTGCGATACCGTAACTCCCAATTAGCACAGCGATCCTAGCCCTCGGCGTCAGCACCGCCGGCAACCCTCTCCCGGATCTTGGTCGTCTACAAACACCACCACAAACCGATTTAAGAACGACCGGAATATACTGTTCATCAGATCCATGAACGCTGCAAGTGCGTTCGGCAGTCCAAAGTCATCACCCAGAACTCGTAATGTTCATAGCATGTTCGGAATGCAGCCCTTGCGACGCCCCTCTCGGACTCGTACTGGTAGTATCTGGATCGCAGGTCGATCTTCGAGAAATACGTCGACCCTCTCAACTGGTCGAACAAGTCGTCAATTTTCGGCATCGGGTATCGGTCATTAACCGTAACCCGGTTCAGTTTCCGGTAGTCCATACACATCCGAAGCTCTCCACTCTTCTTCTTCACGAAGAGTGTTGGCGCTCCCTACGGCGATGTGCTCGGAGGAATAAACCCCTTCTCCCGAATTTCCTCGAGCTGACTCTTCAACTCGGTCAACTCGGCTGACGCGAACCTGTAGGGCGCTATCGATATCGCTACTGTTCCCGCCACCAGGTCAATCCCGAACTCCACCTCACGAACTGGTGGCGAACCGCTCAACTCCTCAGGAAAGACCTTGGGGAACCCCCATACCCTTCGCGGTAACTCTCGGCTTGCACGACCGATACTTCCTCCACCGCGGATCAAGCCGACAGGAGAACCCCGCTATTACTACCCAGCCCACACGACACCTTCGTGTTGCCTGCTGACACTGTCACTCGTCGCCTAAAGTAGTCGTTATTGGCTCGGTACTTCGCCAGCCAATCCATTCCCAAGTTTACGTCAAAGATTGTCATTTCGTAAGTATCCTTCTTGTAAAACCCCACTTAATTCAAGAAGGGTATTTGTGTGAAACAGGAAACGTGGAGGTGTACACTTGCAACAAGCTTTATTTGAAAAGAACTATCAAAAAAAAGAGAAAAAGGAAGAAGGAAGAAAGGGAATTGGTTTGGGTCAGCCTCTTTTGCGATTGGGCCGAGACTTATGGCCCAACACGCAACTCCCAGCCAGTCTCGTGAAACCCTAACAAACAAAAAGGGAAAACGCGTCGTTCCAGTGCCATTTACGCGCACGCGACCCGAGGAGCCGACCTCTCTCCCTTCCCTCTCGCGTTCACTCCTCCTCGCGTGAACCAGGGCCGCCACCGTCTGCAGCTCCGGCCACCTCTTCCACCGTCATCATCCTTCTTCTTTGCCGCTCTCACACTACCGAGCTCACCACCCTCGCTCCTTCTTCCTCTCGGAGTACCAACGACACCCCCCTCGCCCTAGATCGAACCATCGATGGTTCTTCAGTCATGTCGTTCACCTTCGAGCTCAGATCCAGTGTTCCATCGACATGGAAGCTCGGTTCGTGCGCCATCGCACCTTTTCCCTTCTCCTCGGGCTCGATTCGAACCATTTCAGACGGAACCACCACCGATGGGGTGCCAGTTCATCAGATCCGTGACGAAGGCGAGTGAGGCACGCGCTGGAGCCTCGTCGTCAGGGCTACGACCTCGCAGTGACACCCAACACCTTCGCCGCTCCCGATTTGCCCTGTTTTGAGTGTGGTTGGCATCGTCGACGGCGGCCGGAAAACCTTGGACTCGCTGGAGTGTCTCAGCTCAGACGAGCCAGACGGTGTGGTCTTGGGCCAGGACCTCATCACGTGGGCCAAGAGATGACCCTGGGCCAAGGACGTGGCCTTGGGTCGGGACAGAGTGGGCCTGGACTCATGCTTGGGTCCAGCTTAGACTCGGGCTTTGGCCTGGAGCAGAGCCGGGTCAGCCTTGGATCTGGGTTCTGGATCCGGGTTTGGGCCGGGTCTGGGTCGGATCCGGGTCCAACCAGTTTTAAAGAGAACTATGTTAAAATCAGATTTAATTAACTGATCTAATTTTTTCAAGGTGAGAAATTAAAGGACATTTTGGATAAATCAGAGAACCGTTGGACTTTTATCTTTATTGATGTGGACATTTTATGTGTCAAACCTAGACGGGACTTCGCCCGAGAGCGAAGAACTTGGACCCGAGCTAGAAGAACGAAGATCACGCCGAAACCCGTGTGAAGAACAGACTTGTTACTACCGAGCTTGACAACAGAGTATTAGAGGAAGACCTCGAGGTAGGGAAAGTCCTAACCTCTTGTTTAAATGCTTAGTATGCATGTTAGGTTAATAAAATTGGAAAGGTCCTAGAAATGCCTATAGGATGGGAATAATTAGCATAATTGTCTTTCAATTACTAATAATCAGAAGTGTCTAGTTGTGAACGAATAGGATGTCAATCACTAGTGTAACTCGCTTTCAATACTTGGGAATTGTTTGACTGGTAGAGTGGCCTTGGCAAAGCCCTCGGATTAGTTGCGTGTTAGGATCACATGCTTGGTTGTTTGGCTGCTTAGTGGATAGGCTAAAGAGTCTAACGGAACTAGTTGATTTGCATGTGTGAATGCTCGATTGAAGGTTTTTATGATTGGTTGATTAAACTCGTACTTGACCGTTGAATGTATTTGAATGATTGCTTGTTGCCCTTAAATGGTTACTTGGAGCATCGAGTATGACTGGTTGTACCGAGCGGTGCAATCAGGTGATCGATGCCCCGTTGGTTCGAGACTGGTAAGTGAACGGTAAGTTGTGTTTGTGTGATTGGTGTGCTATGATTATGTGATTCGTGTACTGTGTGTTTTGGTGAACTGGTGATGTGTGAGCTATGTGTTGCAGTGAATTGGTGGTTGTTGGAATTGGATTGTTTCGTGTTTTCAGCTTGAGTGCGTTATTCAATTATTAACTGATTATTATTGAATTGCCCAAGTGTATGCTTCCTATGGGAGTAATACCTTGGTTCCCGAGGACATAAAATCCTTTGGAGACGTTTATGAGAATCCCGATGATAAGCGCCCCGAAGGGTTGTTTCCGGTCGCCTCAATGTTATGCGTCTCCTCTGGATTTGAGGAAAAATCCGAGAAGACACATCATATGTGGATCGGAGTGTGGTGACTTCATGTGCCACGACATTGGCTGGATTACCTATTACCCGTGTTTGTTAAGAACTATGTTATTGACTTTGCTGATGAACTTATTGAGTTTAAAGTCCACCTCGTTATGTATTTTCCCTACTGAGCGCAAGCTCACCCCTATGAGTTTATTGTTGTGATTACAGGCTTGATTGAGGAGTAGAGGCTCGGGAGCTTCTGGGTGTGGGTATCTTGTAGAGACTTCGTTTTTATTCCAGTTTTGAACAAACTATGTTGGAGGATTATTATTACACCCCTGGAGGGTTATTTATGTTTTAACTTGAGTTATGTGGATTTGAGTTCTGTATTGGAGATTTTCAGGAAATTATTGTTGAGTTATTGCCTTTTTATTCGTTTGATCCTAGTCATGCCTCGAGTCCGGGCAAGAACCGGATTTGGGGTGTGACACTTCTCACGGACACACACAAGCACAGTCGCTGCCGATCCTCACGAATCCTTGCAGTCTCTCTAAAACCTCACTCCACTACCGCCTCCGTGTCCATCAACTCTGAACATACCCGACTCCTCGGGTTGAGGACTCGATCCAGCTTCAGGGCTCTTGAGCCCTCTCTCGAACCTCTTGTATCAGTTCGCTTCTCTGATTTCGCAGGCACGACAGCGTGCCCAGACGCAGGGGTGGACTCAACGGCTCTAAACTCAGCCTCAACCTCTCTGCACAACTCGATGGCACAAACGAGTGTGGCGTTCCGGCATCCAGCAGAAATGACGCTCAAAGCAGAGACCGAAAACCACTCCATTTGTTACTCTGGTAAAGTTTAGCACAAGCCCTCGCCCGGCCTTCTCTGGTGTAGAGAACCCAAATGGTTAGATTTAGAATTATGACGATGTGTGTGGAGTATGGATAAGGATAAGAAGAATTTTTCTATTTAATTATTTTTATTGTGTAGAGAGAGGTACATCTGAAATGAAATGGTAAAGAGGATGCAATTAGGGTTTAAAAGTATTCAAGGGTAATTTTGGTATTTTTATAAAAAATAGGGTCATGTGCCAGGTACATGACAATTTTCCGTTCAAAAATGGATGGAAAGTTAACGGTAGTACCTAAAGTGGAATAAATGAAGATTTAGGGTACCGAGGTGGCACAAAAAAGATTTGGGGTACCCTAAATGAATTACGAAAGATTTAGGGTACTGATGTGGAATTATCCCTTCTTTTAATTGACGAATAAATAAAGCTAATTTTAAAACCAGAGTCGAGAAACAAAAAGTTTAAAACACGGCCGAGAAAAACTGAACACATGACAATCTACAGAGGCAAAGTTGTTGCATAAGGTGCTGTTTTAGGAAGATATGTGGTTAGAAGGAATTTCGTTTTGATACTGTTTTCCTTGTTTATACTTTTTTGCAATTATAAGGGTAGGAAGATAAAAGAAATTATGTATCTATATCGATAGTAGGAGAAAATAACTATGTTTAAAGTAAAAAAATTATAGTTAACAATTATTGATGGAACACCCTGAATTAAATTCCTGGTTCCGCCCCTGTCCAAAACCACACAACCCTACTTACGCAAACGACATCGTAAAATAGCTCTTGACTTTCCTTCTAAAAAGTGTCGCAACCCCTCTCTTTAACGTCATGATCCTATTATGACATTCATCAACACGCCGTAGTCAAATTGGCGACAGGATCGTAGAGTTTGGTGTCGTCATGGATAAGGTTACGGTCATTGCACACGGTCTAATTGTGTTTTCCTTTTTATTTACTATTATAGTTTTTTTTATAAGCTCGAAAATTTATTAATAAGACCGATTCCAAAGAAAGAACCGGAATGCCCTGATTCAAGAAGAACCAGGAAAAGGGACAACGATTACAAATGGACTCTAGTAAGGGGAGCCAAAAGGCCAAGCCTTTTCCTAAAACGAAACAAGGAACAAAAAACAGAAAAGGTAACCCCGCCAAGCCTCGCCTCTCGAAGTCAGAGACGAATCGTCGTATCTTTCTTCTTGGGAGCCAATTCATGGATCGTAATCCATGCATCCGTTCCATGAGACGAAGCTGCAACTTGAGTTTTCCCAGTTCGTCCTTGGTCAACCTGTTTCCCAATGTCAACGGGACGAACACATTTTTCCCGATCCAGAGAACGATTCCTTGATTTACACTGGACGATATAGAAATCCGACAAGTGTTTGGGAGGCCGCCTCACTCGTTTCGGTTTGAGTAGGACCTCCTTCCATGGACTACCCTCCGAAGGAACACCATTCTCCAACGCACGCTTCGGGCTACCCGTAACCAAACTCGGATCTCTGAAACCCTGAGAATGGATAGCCTGTAACTGGTCAATGGAAGGTTGATCCGTAACCAATTCCGAATCAACCGTCACCAAAATCTGTTGTGAATTCAAAGCCATGGAATTAGAAGCAGTGCCAAGTGATAAAGCCGATGGATTGATCGGGCCTTGTACCAAACCTTGCTTGACAAGACTTTGTGACACGGGCCCAGAAACAAGCCCACTAAGACAATCTAACGCCACAATGTCTCCAACTTCGTGCAAATCAGTCGAGGAAAGTTGGTCTGTCACTAATTTATTGTTTGGGCATGCCGAACTTAATGGACTGGATGATCCATGACCCAAAACATGCTGCACAATCGGCCCAACACCAGCCCCAACTAATTTCAGCCCAATATATGCCGCAACATACTCCACCAGATCACCCTTACGTGCAGGAACGAGATTTGTTTCCAAATCAAACGAATCCGAAGAATCGGGCGTAGCTGCATCGAGAGATTCCACCTGATTTGATCCCAAGGATCTCTCCACCATCTCGGAAACGCTACCGTCCGGTGAAACTTGAGCGTTACCTCCCAGGGAAACATGAGGGATGTCACGCCCCAAATCCGGTTTTGACCGGACTCGAGACGTGAACTAAAATAATAATAATAACTGGAATTTTAAAACAAAATAAATCTCCGAATTTAGTTCCAAAACCAAACAATTCCTATAACACGAGTCAAACGCTCGAAATCCAAAATAAAACTAGATTTAGTACAACGAAAGGGAGTACGTCTCTACTAAGCAAATAACACCCTGACTCTCGATAAGCTCCCGAGCTCCGAGCCGTCCTCTAAACCAAATCACGCTCAAAAACCTGTAAAAACAGTAAGGAGGGGAATGAGCTTTCGCTCAGTAGGAAAAAGTAGTGAAGGGGATGAGCTTCCGCTCAGTCAACACGGATACCCGTTCAAATATGGCATACTAGTAAAGCAACAACACAAACAAAAACAAGAAGGAGAACACCATTATTGACACTAGATCCAAGACAGAGAAACACACATACAACGGAACTGTCTGCAACGACACCAACTACGACGCCACTCAACCCGATGTCATACAGACATAAGGTAGGTATACCATGATACACCGTTCGCACCGCACGGCTCAACATATCATACCGGAACACGACATCGGTATAGATATCTTCCCGGACACACAACATCGGGGTGAAACTCATACAATCACATCATACCGGAACACAACATCGGTCTAGATGTCTTCCCGGACACACAGTATCGGGGTGAAACTCATACAAACACATCATACCGGAATACATCATCGGTCTAGATGTCTTCCCGGACACACAACATCGGGGTGAAACTCATACAAATACATCATACCGGAATACAGTATATGTCTAGATGTCTTCCCAGACACACAACATCGGGGTGAAACTCATACAAACACATCATACCGGAATACCGCATCGGTCTAGATGTCTTCCCGGACACACAACATCGGGTGAAACTCATACAATACCGGACCGGAATCCTCCGTCGTTCGGGTATCTTCCCGTAGCACGGGGTACAAGTCACACCACACATACCATACCGAACATATCATACCGACATCTCTTACCGACACACCACATCGGTCTATCATTCACCCGATCATATCACAAGACAACAATAAATACCAACATTCACCACGTTCTTAGCATATCATGATCCTTAAATTAACACGGAGCATACCACATGTCAACATCACAAACTACTAATGTAAAGACCATACAAATTAAAGGGAGGAAATGATTAAACTTCATCGAGTTGTATCGTCGGAGTTGAAAACTTATCGGAAAAAAATTGGATCGAGTACGAAAATTAAAGAGAATAAAAAAAAAAGGAAGAGAAAAGGGAGAAGATGGTAGTTGGGCTGACCAAGCCCAGCTCACTAACTCGGGCCCAAGCCCACTCGCGCAACTCAGACCCAAGGGCAACAAGCCCAACCCTAATTGGGGTACTGTGCTTCTCCCTCCTCAAGCTGCGCACGCAAACTGAGACACAAAATCAGTCGCTGCCTCTCTCTCCTTCGACTCTCTCTCTCGAAGCTCCTCATCCAGATCTCCCCTCCCTCCTTCACATCGACGAATCCCCCTGCCTTCCCCACTCCTACACGTTCCGACCCCGCCGCTGGAGGAGAAACGTCTGAGCTCTAAACCATCGGAGACAGTCTGTCTCTGCTCGTCCGGCTACGATTCGAACTCGCTGGCAACAGAGGGTACACATCGGGTTCGTGTCCTCTCTCCCCCGCCCGTTCAAACCCCGGCTACACCACCAGAAGCTCGCTGCGACGCTGGCACGGGCGACCTCAGCAGGAACGACGCCGGCGAACCCCTCTCGCCAGATCTGTGACGAGAATGACATCCGGTTGCACCACGACGACCACCGCCGGCGTCCTGTGCAGACTGACGCTCCGCCGTCACTTCCGAGCGTCGCTGGACTCCCCTCCGAGCTTCCCGCCGTCGTTGTCGCCGTCACCGGTGGTCGGAGGCGAAACCCTCTTTGCCTTCTTGCCGAGCTCGTACAGTGAAGCGGGCTGGGCCAGTTTTAACGTGAGGTTGGGCCTTGGCCTAGGAATGACATAACGGATCTTGGGCCTTAGGACAGGCCCGGTTCGGATGGATCCGGGTCAGACCAGGTCTGGTCTTGGATCCGGGTCAACCCAGTTTTCAATTAAAAAGATTTTAAAATTTGATTTAATTAAAGGATTTAATTAATTCAAGGTGAGTTTTTTTAAGAGATAATTTTGGTTAAGCCAGTGGACCTTTGGTTTTTTACTGATTTTGTTTTGGACATTTTATTTGTCAAATCTAGACGGGACTTCGCCCGAGCACAAGGGCTTGGACCCGAGCTAGAAGAACGAAGATCACGCCGGAACCCGTGTGAAGAACGGAGTTGTGATCACTCGAGCTTTTCATCAGAGTATTATTAGAGGAATACCACAAGGTAGGGAAAGTCTTAATTTCTTAATTAACGCTTAGTATGCATGTTAGGATAATAAAATCAGAAAGGTCCTAGAATTGCCTATAGGATGCGAATAACTAGAATAATTGTCTTTTAATTATTAATAACCGGAATGTCTAGAATGCATGCCTAGGATGAAGATCACTAGCATAACCCGCTTTCAATACTTGGGACTTGATTTACTGGTAGAGAGGCTGTGAAGCGCTCTCGGATTAGTTGTGTGCTAGGTTCACATGCTTGGTTGCTCATTATTAGGACAAGAAGGGGTCTAATGAAACTAGTTAGCTTTTAAGATTGAATGTTTAATTGATCGTTCACATGATTGTTGACTGGTGGAATGTTTACTTGGTTGGTTGAGTGATTGTGTTGATAAATTGTGGTTTGAACGGATGATCGAGTATGATTGGTTGTGCCAAGGGGTACAATCAGGTGATCGATGTACCGATGGTTCGTGACAGGTAAGTATACGATAAGTATGGAATGGTGTTGGATGTATTCGTGTGATGAAAGTGTGTTCCGATATGTGTTGATTGATGGATGAATGATAATGCTTGTTTCCTTTGTTCTTATCCTTGAAATGTATGCTTGTTCGTTTGTTTGTCTGTTTGTTTGCTTGTTTCGGTACTACACCGGGGGGTAATCCGGTGCCGTTGTGGTGGTTGGAGTTGGACAGACATATTGAGTGATGTGAGGAGCATATGGCTCGGCAGATCCTGCGGGATATATTGAGTGATGTGAGGAGCCTATGGCTCGGCAGATCCTGCGAGATATATTGAGTGATGTGAGGAGCCTATGGCTCGGCAGATCCTGCGGGATATATTGAGTGATGTGAGGAGCCTATGGCTCGGCAGATCCTACGGGATATTGAGTGATGTGAGGGGCCTAAGGGCTCGGCAGATCCTACGGGATATTGAGTGGGATTACTTCATGAGAGATGGTTTCTGAGGTTCCACCCAAGAGTGTGTGTGTCTTACGGGAACACTGTCTTGGTTCCCTATGACTATGGCCCTTTGGAGACATTTTCGAGAATACCGAAGATAAGCATCCCCATGGGATGGCTTCCGGTACTCCGACGTATGTGTCTCCTCCGGACCGAGGGAAAATCTGATATGATATGAATACTCTAGTGGATCGGGATATGGGAACCGAGGTGACACTAGAATTTATTCATAGATCGGAGGCTTGAGAAAGCAAATGGTTGGCTTGATATGAACTGATCCTTTTTAATCGTTACGACACTTTATATTGATTATTTTATGGAACCTTCCCAGTTAACGTTATCTTGTTTATTTATTTCTTCGTACTTATTTTATTCTATTTTTGTTACTCATTATTCCAATGTTAATCGTATTTTACTGTTATTTGAGCTATCTGCTTATCCAGTGCAGTATTGACCTAAGGGTTGAGTGTTAAGGTTTTTCCTACTGAGCGTAAGCTCATCCCCCTTTGTCTTCTTACTGTTTTACAGGCGTAGCTGATGTCTAGTGAGTTCGAGACTCAGGGTTTTTGGACATCTTGGGGTTGATTTTAGAGTTATGTTGGTCTTGTCTTTTAAACATTACTTATTTGACTCTTGTGTTGAGCTGTGACTCATTTTAAGTTTTGGAACTATTTATAGTCGTTGATTTCAGAGAGATTGCCTTGATATTATAAAAGTTTTAGTATTTAATTATTGTTTTTCCACTATTAATTCCGGTCACGTCTCGAGTCCGGTAAATACCGGATTTGGGGCGTGACAACTAATTACAAACAAGCGCAACCAGCACACAATCCTACGGCATAGACCTGGCCACATGTGATTCTACAGCACAGCAAGTCTCACACCTACAGGCACGACATGGCCCGCAAGTGGTTCCATGTGTTAAACGACTACTCTAGTTATTCACATCCTACATGCGATTCTACAATTATTCCGGTTGTTCATATCCTATATGCATTCTAGTAACTTTCCATAATTAAACCAGTATTTGCTAATTTTCCCTACTTCAATCGCTATCCAACACGAACAACCACGAGTCGCCTAGTAGCCTACTCCGTCGTGATTGGGAACAACGTCTAAGATCACAAAGTAATGCGAGAATTAGCAATAATTCAAGGGTGGTTTAAAGAGAAAACACCTGGTATAATCCCCAAAACGTTCGGTTAAAGACAACCTTCCTAATTACCCGAAAGCACCCAAAATGGGCCTAAAAGGTCCATTTCTGATCCATCACAGAGCGGGTCACGGAGCCTTGACGGCTTCGTCACGGTTTGGGTCACGGAACCATGCCCTGCACCGTCACGGTTAAGGTCACGGAACCGTGATGTGTGCCATCACGGCCTCCTTCATGGAGTCGTGACGTGTGCCTTCACGGCCTCCGTCACGAAGCCGTGACGTGCTCCGTCACGGTTCCCGTCACGGATCAGTGACGGGTCCGAACAAACCCTTCCTTCTTCTTCCTCCAGCATCTTCTCCACGAGTTCAAACCCTCAAAACTCCATTGTTGACCTCCAAAACCTCCTAAATCAGTCCCAAAACCTCAATACTCCAAGACCCATAGTTGGGTTTCATCAATTCAACAAAACCCAATTAAATTCCATCATCAAACTCCACTTTTTTTTCTCCACAAATCATCCATTTAACCAATAACACCTTAAACCCATAAAACCCAAGCCTAGTTCATGTTTTTCTATCAAACCCATAACCCAAATTTCATCAAAAGGGGATTTAAGTGAAGATTTACGTTAGGAAATGGTTAGATGATGAAGAAAATGGAAGCAAAGTAGGATTTTGGTGTAGAAATCAAGTAAAATGAGGCACTTTTCTTCTTTCTTCTCCTCTCTTCAATGGGAGCTCCAAACTCTCTCTCCCTCTCTATGAATTTTCGGCCAAGATACCAAATGAGCTGAAAATTTACTCCATCTGGCATTTAACCTAAAAGGGGAAAGTCCCTTTTGCCCCTTTAGTCCTCTTTTCTCTTAGGCCTAAAAATGGGGGCAATTGGGTCTTCTCCCACCCTTTTCTTCTCCTCCAAGACACATGGACATGTGTCCATGTGAGTTCCACCTCTACCCAAAATTATTTCAGCCCATTTAATTTAATTCGATAAAGCCCTTAATTTGACTTAGTGTGACCCGGATTTGACTTTTTCGCAAAAGTAGTCATTTGAAAGGAAACGACCCAACTGTAAGAACCGCCCCCAGTCGATCCCGGTCGGACCGGTGAATTTTGGCGAAAGTTGACTTTTGGCCGGAAAAGTCAACTGATGACTCCGGGAGTCATTCGAGACCTTTCCGAGACCCAAAAAGCTTAGCCGTCATTACGGTTAGCTTAGTTGGGTCGTTTCCTTTCAATTGGCTATTTTTACGAAAAAGTAAAACTCGGGTCAAACTAAGCTTAATTAAGGACAAAACCGAATTATTTAGAAGTGCTGGATTTTATTTGGGATAGGGGTGGTCCCCACATGGACACTTGTCCATGATAGCTTGGAAGGGAAGAAAAGGGTGAGAATTGACCCTTTTACCCTTTAATTTTGGACTTGAGAGATGAAAGGACAAATGGTCTTTTTGGGTACTACACTATTAGGTTATATGCCTCAAATGTGGAGCATTTCAGCTCATTTGTTGTGGTGTGGCCGAATTTCTATAAGAGGAGAAGAGAGAGAGTTGTTCATGGAAGCTTGAAGAAGAAGGAAGGAGAAAAGAGGAAGCTTTAACTCCATTTATACCTCAAAAAATCTCACAAACCCCATTTTCTTCTTCTACTCTCCATTTCCAAGGTAAAGGTCATAAGCAATTTCGTTTTTATTGGAATTGAATCATGGGTTTGATGGTGAAAAGCTAGAAGTAGTTGGGTTTAAGGTTCTATGGCTTAGATGATGGTTTTGGTGAAGGAAAATGGAGATTTAGGGTAGAAATCACTAAGTTGTGTTGTTTATTGATGAAACCACTATGGGTATTGAATCTATGGAGGTTTTGGGTCTATTTTGGAGTGTTGGGAGGTCATCAATGGAGTTTTTGAGGTAGAAATTCGTGGAAACGAAGTTGAAGGAGGAAGAAGAAGGAGTCTTCCCAGACTGGCACGGAACGCCGCACAGACCGTGCCAGGGTCCGGCACGGAGTGCCGCTCGGACCGTGCCTGGTCCCAGGCCGGTGTGCCGCACGGACCGTGCCTGGCTCCGGGCCGATGTGCTGCATGGGTCGGGTCGGGTTCCGAGCATGTGGGCTACCCGGATTGGGCCTCGTTCCGGCCCATTTTCCCTTCAGCCCATGTTTTGACTCTCGGGCTTAATTTAGTTGTTTTCTCGTTAAAAACGCAATTGAATTAGCATTGATTCGCGAATTGTTTGTGACCTTAGACTTTGGACCCGAGCTCGGCGGAGGAGACCTTTGGACATCGTGAAGTGACTAAGCGTTTGGAAAGCGATCGAGGTAGGGAAAGTAGCGAATACCAGTTTAATTGCGGAAAGTTACTAGTATGCATATATGTTGCGAATACTTGATATAATGATAGTATGCATGTAGGATGTGAGGAACGAGTGAAATGAGGGATAACTTACGAGCCATGTCGAGCCGTAAGTTTGGGAATTGTCGTGCTGTAGAAATGCATGTGGGCCATGTCGAGCCCTTAGGATTGTGTGTTGATTGTGATGCCATGATCTATGATTGTGATGATTGATGTGTGGTTATCCGTTGTTAGATTGAGACTCATGATATAGTATGCTCGGTGTAATGTGTTGTTGTGTTTTGGCAAGTGTGATATGCTTGATATGACGTGAACCAATGTTTGTGATATGATCGGGTGATTGATAGACTGATGTGACGTGTTGTGGTAAGATGACTCGGTTGGTATGCCGTGGTTGAATTATGGTGTTGTGTTGTGTGAGACTCTCTTGATGTATGTTCCAAGACGAGGTGTATTCCGGTATGATACCTACACCGAGGGGGTATACCGGTGTAGGGTGGTATCTAGGCCGACGGTGTGGTCCCACGTACGCGGTCCCCCGGTGTTACTAGTTCCGGTACGATACCTACATCGAGGGGGTATGCCGGTGTATGGTATCTAGGACGAGGATGGTGTGATTCGTACCCCGATGCTGTGTGGTCCGGGAAGACATCTAGGCCGATGTTGTGTGGTCCGGTATGATGTATCGTGATTTGTGCCCCGATGCCGTGTTCCGGGAAGATATCTAGGCTGATGTTATGTGGTCCGATACGATATGGTTGATTCGGGCTGTGGACAGCTGGCGGAGTTTGGGGACTGCTGTACGGGACGTGTGGTTGTTTCACTGTATGTTGTTACTCGTTGATTGGTCGTGTGAATTGAGTAAGTGTGGTTATGCTAGTATGCCCTAATTGGACGGTTACTCGTGGTGGTGAGCGGATACTCATCACCTTAACTACTTTTCCTACTGAGCGAAAGCTCACCCCCTTTACTTTATTGTTCTACAGGTCTTGAGCAGGATTTGTGCTAGCGGGATTGTCGGAGCTTGGGAGCTAGCGAGGGTCTTTGTCTAGTGTGGTCTAGAGACGTACTTTTTTATTGATTACTAAACTTATTTATTATTTGGTTTTGCCGAGCTGTGGACTCGTGATGTCACTTGGATCTTTTGAACTATTGTTGGATTATCATTTTGGAACTTATTCCTTTAAAAATCATTTATTTATTATTGTTTCTTAGTTCACGTCTCGAGTCCGGTCAAAACCGGATTTGGGGCGTGACACAACTAAGCTAACCGTAGCGACGACTAAGCCTTTTGGGTCCCGGAAAGGTCCCGAATGACTCTCGGAGCCATCGGTTGACTTTTCCGGCGGAAAGTCAACTTTTGCCTAATGTCACTGGTTCGACCGGTGTTGACCCCGGGCGGCTCTTACAAGGGAGTTTAGAATCTGCAGCAGGGCTCTGATTTACAACATCGATCGGTGACTTAAACACACCCTCATCAGCATGAAAAATCACCAATCCTTTTCCCTGACCCGAACAAGGATCAAAGCCTATCTCTACTGCATCCCGAAACAATGTCGGCGAACATACAACTGCACGAACACTACCTTTGTCAGGACGAGCAAGAGCGACGAATAGAATATATTCGTTTAGTTTAAACCCATTGAGAGTTTCAATTGCCTACGAAGCCGATTCTGGAGTTTTGAATTCTGCAAACCCAAAAAGACGACCTTTTCGATTTGGTCTCTTGAGGATCTTGACACAAATCACTTCTCCAAAAGTTGCCAGGGCGCTACGCACCCACTCTGACGAAGTACCCCAAGGTAAGTTATAGAGAAATACCTCACACCCCGTACACAATGTCGACGAGACTCCGTTGGGCTTCATCTGCTTCGCTGCGTGAGAAATCTCACGACCACGACGTGGTACCTCCGTTGTCACAATGACAACAGATTCTTTGGGTTCACCTGAACAACTACCATCCGGCGGCTTACGACCCTTCCGAAGCTTGGTGCATTTCTTTGAAGAAGTAGAATCACACCCCTTTTTTGCAACAGGGTCCTTGGTGACCTTTCTCCTCTTTGT
Organism: Erodium maritimum; assembly: GCA_963921825.1. Lineage (NCBI taxonomy): Eukaryota > Viridiplantae > Streptophyta > Magnoliopsida > Geraniales > Geraniaceae > Erodium > Erodium maritimum. Next base: position 17,128,349 of record OY997589.1, on the reverse strand, counting down.
TGTAAACATAGACGAGTTGTTAACGACAATCGGATCATTCCGAACCACAATCCTGCATACGAAGCATAGAGGAAACCAAGACCTCACAGAAAGAGGAGAAAGACAACGATGTCTCTTTCCTCCGGTGGGAGCCAATGGGCGAGGCTTTCCTTCCCATTGTCAGTTGTCTAAGATGAGGTTTAATTGACCTTATTAAGCACATACAAAGAGATTTACTATTATAGTTACCATCATTTTGTGGCTGAAAATGAAATTTAAACCAGAAGGTAAAAATATGCAGCCACTGTTGCATACATGCAACATATCTGTTGTTGCTTTCAAGCACATAAATACTCAGCAGAGGTTACCGATCCCCATTCTTGTTTTATGTTCTCCCCCACTCATCTTTTAACAAGTGTAACTCTTGGCTTCTATTAGCCCTTAGATTAGTTCGAGATGTGATTTATTTATTTAATATTGTATGACAAGTTGTTTTTCAGTAAATTAATTTTAATAACATATATCTTTAGGCTATGTTTATTTTCTAACTCTACATAAATAAAGGTTAGATGTACAGTATAACTAAGAACGGTAGGAAGAATTGGAAAGAACAACAAAAGGGGTAATCTTACTATTAAGACGAATACCTATTTCTACCGTAATCTCTATTTATTAGTTCATAAAATAACACAGCATTAATGAGAAAAAATACAATGGAAGTGGTTTGTGGTTCAAATTCATTCATCCTAACTACATGGGGGTGTCTGCCCTTCTTAAGTTGAGACAGAATAAAGCACTCAAAGTATGGATAATATTTGTCATCTGCCCTTAAATTGATGCATATATGTTTATCATGAGCCTGTTTTTTCTTGACTCATGTTAATAATATAATTTTAAGATGCTTATTATTATCATGTGAAGTGGAGATTAAATAATAATCTGAGATGTAGTATGTGTCATGTTTAACTATTAATTAAGAGCATCTGTAATTTTTTAGGAAATGATTGAAATGGAGAGGTGAAAGAATAAAATACTTATTAATTTTTATTTCAGTTTCACTAATGGATTTTTATATACAGATCAAGAGACTGAAACCTTCGACGGAAAGGTGTTTTCTCTTACAATCTCCTGAGGTGAAAGAATAAAACAATAACCAATTTTTATTTTAACATGATTAATAGATTTTCGTTTGTAGTCCGAGAGGCTAAAACCTTCGGCGAAAACATGTTCTCTCTCACAATCCCCTATCAACCAGCTGAAAACTCAAATGGTTAACTAAACACTTGGGCAACTAAAAGTAATATTTAATCATTTTTTTCATCAAATTGCTTTTAGCCTGTCTTTTTAGTCTCTTTCAATCTTGAACTACAAATACTATAAGTTGAGATGTTTCGACCAAATGGAACTTATAAAAGTCGTTTGAGTGGAATGGAGAGAAGAAGAGATTGGAGGTTAAAGGTAGCTATTACCTAACTGTGTTGGTGAATAATCAATATGTGCCTTAAAATCTAATTAGTTCTTTTGCTAGCTAGCTTTATAGCTACTTGTCTATTTTATGTGGTTTTGAAGCATGTGAATCACATAACATATACAGTTATCAATCATGTATATAGCTTTAGCTTTCAATCCTATCGCGATCATCAGCTCACAATATTTATTATTAGGGTGAAACTAATTATATGTTATTTCATGACCTTGCTCGATTAAGTTTGACAGACAAAAACTAAAAAAATGATTAGTTTATCATTTCACTTTAACAACGAGTAGTTGATTGTATTGGCTTAGGCAGGGTTATTACTGAAATTAATAAGCAAGGATCAGAGCTGGAATTGTAATTGAAATCAATGAATTGATGCTAAGTTTTATAACTTTCCTGATAGAAGAGAGAGTTGTTTGTGCGAACCCTAGGTATACCTGAAATGAGGGTTCATCGGGATGAGAGTTTGACAGTCATAATCATGAAATGGGGATCGTATATATTTATTGTAGGTCCCGACAAACTTACTACCATATCTATAATTACAACGTATGGTGTGTATGGGTGGCTATGCAGTTTGTCATATGACCAACTGAGCACAACAACTCATGACAAGCAAAACAAATGTGTAAACAGAGATTAGTTTTAAAAAAAATTCATTTTAATATTTTTGTTTCTTCAAGCTGCTGTTCGAATTTCAATTCCTCCTAACATATTTAACTTATATATATATATAGTAATTAAGCAAATGGAGTTGATGATTAGCAGCCTCCAAAATCCCTAACGGAGAAGGGAGCGGGTTTGTCGGAGCGCGGGACAGCGTTGCCGCCGGTGTGTCGAAGCCCTAGGGTGAGGGACACGTCACCAGAGGCGGTGGTCCCCAGTCTAGCAGAAGTGGCAGGAGGAGGAGGAGGGGCAGAGGTGGTCCCGAAATCTGGAGGAGGGAGGGTGGCGCGTGGGCACGTGTCTTGGAGGAGGAGCAGGTCGGGGTCGTAAGTGTGGGAGGCGGGCGGCGGCAGGGAATCGTCGGCGAGGAAGACTTGGTTTTCCGAGAAACATGGCTGTCTGATATTGATTGCGACGAGTGAAGGGTCGCTGTCGGGCACGTTGGTTTCTGATCTTTTGCCTGTTGTTGGAGTCTGTGCTGTTTCGGATCTTTGATCTCTGCTGGGCTGTTGCTGCTTCTGTGGCTGTGATTGAATATCGTATGGAGGTGGTGCAGTAACTGGTTCATCTTCTTCTTCTTTGGCTTCTTGCTGGTACATTTCTTCCACCATGGGTTTCCACAATCTCACCCGAGCATTAATGAACCAGTTCGATACCTGCCCCAACATTAAAACCCTCCATTAATATTAACCCACAATATTATATTAATTAATTATCAACAAGAGACCATGCATGCATAATGCATAATACATATATATGTGTAGGTGAAAAGAAAAGGAACCTGATTTCTGGATAAACCAGTCTGTCTCGCAAGGAGATGCTTATCTGCATCACTTGGGTACCTGAGAAAGAGACGAGAAAATGACATGAGACTCATCCTCGTGTTTAAAGACACACTCTCACTCTAGCTGTAGTGTGTACTATACTGTGTCTTTGTAATTGTACCCTCTCCTCTTCTCTTCTCTTCTGCTACATGCTACATGCATGCATGAATATATATGTATATATATATGGGCGTCATTATCTATACCAAGCATCCATCTCTCTCTTCGACACTGCATGGATCCATCTTTCTGCAGCTTTTTACACATTTTCACCCTCTAATCTCACTCTACTTTCTACATCACCGCTCTACCAAATCTATAATAATTACATAAAGCTATACCAAAAGACCGTCATTAATTGCCTGCCCAAACTCATTATGGCTTTCTTCGTACCTATATCTCTTTTAAACAAACACTGAATATATTCTAGACGAGTAGAGAGAGCAGACAAAATTAATATACATGTCTCCCATTTATATAACTTGACCGCATGCAATTATGTACACTAGTGCAACAACTAAAGACAAATATTTAATTAATTAAAAATAGTTGGACTTACGGGTGAAGAAAATGTTCGAAGAGCCAAGCTCGGAGGATGTTGACGGAGCGCTCCGGCAAGCCTCGCTGAGGCCTCCAAGCTTCTTGCTCCATCATCCCCATCTGGTGAAAGGCGCGCTGCTGCCTGAGGCTCTGCTCCAGCAGCTTCAGCCTCGGCGTCTCCCCTTTGGTCACGCCGGAGCTCCCCTCCTTCTCCCCCAGCAGCTCGCAGCTGTGCTTCAGCTGCGCCGATATCGCGTCCTTGAGGCACCGGAAGTGCCTCGACATCGCCTTCTGCGCCAGCGCCGTGTACGGAACCGCCGCCCCGAAACCCATGGCCAGGTCGAACGAGTTCACCACCATCTGCATTTGCTCGCAGTAATGGTTGTATCTCCTGTCCACCTGCATTTTAATTCGTTTTAAATCTGGTTAAATGTGTATATATATGTAGCAGTATTGATTATTGGTTTCAGGTTGATTTGATTGGTTCGTGACTGATTTGCTTCACCTACCAAAGAGGTGCAGTAGTTAATGGAAAGAAACGCCGCATCTGAATTTAATAAATAAAAAGACAAGAAGAAGCAAAGCTTGGGATCAAATCCATATGAGAAAGGGAAAGGGAAGCACACACATTTTCTTCATTGTATGGAAATTAAATAACTTGGTTAACAATATTGCTGCCAAAGAGGAAAGGAAACGATATCAACATCAGACTCTCATTGAGAATGGTACATTTAGAAGTGAAGAAATGATTGTTAACATAAGAAGAAAGAATATACTTTGTTTTCCTTTTTCCTCTTTTGATTTTACTTGCAAACACAATAAAAAGAAGAAAAGGAAAAGAAACCAAAAGAAAAAGAGAGAAAACAACCCTCTTCCCAACGAAGGACGACAGGTCAACCAAAAATCATCATCATCAGAAATTCAAGAATGCCCTTTAATTTGCTCACTATAGGATGGCTATGGCCGATCTTCCAAATCATTTTTTTCTATATGTATATCCAGGTAATAAATAATGTGGCTTTGTCTCATGTTTTTCTGTTGTTTCGAAAATGCACCTTAAACATTATCATCACCAATGAGCTAATCTTAATTGAAAAATATAGTTGTTAGATAAATAAAAGAATGAAGAAAATCAGAGTCTAGATCCTATGGAATAGGAAACCCTATATTCCACCAGCTGCCGGCGCTTGTTAATAAAATATTAGTTAGTGAAATTGGAGAAAATGATTAATTTTGTATGTGGAAGAAAGAGAAAAGAAGATGTGTGTGCGTGTGAATGGGAGAGGGAGAGAGAGTACATGCCTCATCAAGCATGGTGAGGAGTTTGACCTTCCTTCTCTGATGCTCAATCCTATCAGCAGCTGATAAGGGAGGGATATCTTTGGACACCGAAGAAGAAGACCCATCACCACCACCGACAGTGGCAGTGGTGCTAGGGTTGTTGTTTCTTCCCAACTTGTTCTTCTTCAAATGCCCTCTTCCCACGCTGCAGAACTCTTCCAGCAATTCCTGAGCAGGCTTCACATACTTGGAGCTCCTCAGCACATTCACAGCCCCCAGTGACGACCCGAACCCGACATGGACCTGACCCTGACCCATGCCGCCCAAGTTCTTGTTGTAATTGGGATGGTAGTGATGAGAAGAAGACCCGGCACCGACTACGCCTGGGTTGTAATACAAGAGGCCTCCGTCTCCCATCCTCAAGTCCTCCACCTTGGCGGCGGCCGCCTCCAGGTGCTGCAGTGAGGACGACAAGGACAAGGAAAGTCCATGCCCATGTCCTTGTCCTTGTCCATGGCCTTGGCCCTCCCATGGATTGATGACATGATGAGAAGCGGCGTCGAAGGCCGTGGGAGGAGCAGCAAAACCATGGAGGGGATGAGTGGATGGGCTCGGGAGCAACATGTGGAGTGTAGAAGAAGATGTTTGTGTTTGTCGTGGAGGAGAAGGTGACCTTGTTGGCTGTGGGTTCATAAGAAAAAGCTGCATGGCTGTGGCGGCCGACTCCGCATTAATGCCTGGAATCTGATGACCCTGAGCCTGTGCTGCTATACTGTCTCCGTTGTTGTTATTGTTGTTCTTTGAATCTCCCAATACCCCAACCATGGCCCCTCCTCCCGATCTGTTCCCGTACCACTCGCCGGAGGCCTGCTGGTGCAGCCGCCGCTGGTAGTCGAGCAATTCGGCCGACGAGGACCCGTGTGGGAAATTGAACATCTCCGATAGCATCCCGGCAGTCTCGTACACCCCGGTCTGATCCTGATGATGGTCCTCCTCCAGACCGACTAATGACTGCTGCTCGTACCCTTGCTTGTCCCGCCGGATCTGGTGCTGGGGATCCCCGCCATTCGGGAAGCTGCTGAAGATGAAATCTTGGGACATAGAATTGTTTGTTGAGATTGGATTATTACCACAACTGATCTTCTCCAAGATTGCTATTCCCATATCACTAATCCGATTATCAATTTCTTCAGCATGATCTCTTATTACCTTTGATCTCTTCCTCTCTCTCTCTCTCTACCTCTATATATATAGATAATCACTTACCTGTTTCCGTCCATATCGTCAGTCACAGACAGCATGTAATTATCCTTGTAACATCCAAGAAAATGAAAGTGAGTCATATTTATGTTACTTATATATATTAAAAAACAACAACCTATATACATACCTGTTAGTGTTACTAGGATGAGAAGAGAAGGAGCAGACCATAATGAAAGCGCATAATAAAGCTCTGTACAGACATCCTTTTCTCTTGTTGTGACTGAATGATTTCAAAGGCTGGTTCACTTCTCTGTCGTCCCTTTCTTTGCAGCTACTGTTGTGGTGACGACGGAGAGATGAGCTTCAATTCGATTGCAAACAAGATAGAAGAAGAAAGAGAACAACAACAACAATATAGAGGATGTCGCTGTTCTTCCCCCTTCCTCTTTACCTCTTTTTTTACTCACCAATACTTTATATCTTCTTCTTCTTCATTTTCGTTTTCAAATTTATATATAATAATCAATCCCGAGAAAAATTCCAACCTTACATTATTATTTACAATTGGGCCTCCTCTAAAGACCTTACTACCCTTCCCACACCGCATAAATCCAAGGGGTACCTTCGGTTTTCCCGAATTGCCAGTTGGTGTCCCGTTACCGTTCTCATTATCAGGTGGCAACCATCAATTTTTCCATTCACGTCTTTAATTCTTTTTTAATCATGCTACGAGGGTATTACCGTCAATTCACGGCCAATAGAGGGGGATAACGAGTCGGTATCTCAAATGACCCTAAGCCTTGGACCTGGTGGGTAAATGACCGTAATGCCCTGGCTGGTTGGTTCAGCGTGCACATAACCACTTTTATTGGTAAGGCCTTTTTCGGCAGTTGGAGTTTCTGTAGCATTAATAACACAACCATAGTAGCTAGCTAGATGATGGCATGTGAGTCCGCACGTGCAGAGGGAGAGGAGGCACGTGCAGATGAGGGCAAGTGTAAATTAGGCGTAGAGTTGTGCGGAGGAAGAAGAATGAAAGGCACTTATAACCGCTTTACCCGTTTCGTTTCTATTTTACCCTTTTTACGTAACCTTCCATCTCCACATCCATTTCTTGTTTCTTCTTCCTTTTTTCGTCTGTTTTTGTTTCCTGTCTTTTATAGTATTCAATTTATGTTTCCTGTTCAATCAAAATGTTTCATATTTAACTTCTTGTCTTTATTTAGACATCTTTTTCTATCCTAGTATACATGTTTTTCTTATTTCTACTATTTATATATCACTTTGAACTAACTTCACCAGTTTGTTTGAACATTTCATCCATCTCAACCTATATGTTACTTACTTTTATTTTATTTTATCTAAGACTCCATAAAATACCATTTTTTGGTGGAATATTGATGGGTTATATTTTAAGTCGACTGAGAGGGAATAAATTGGTGGTTTTGTTTTCAATATACCAATAGAAAGGCAATGTTTGAAACATGGTGGGATATGTGGTGTTATTTTCTACAGCGAAGAAGGGGACCGCAAGCAACAGGTTCGATATCTTGTCCTCTTTTATTTAATTTTATTACAAGAATTTTATTACTCTGTGAAATTCAGGTAATTAATAAATCTGAAATTTATTTTAAAAACAAATGTGAAATTTGAATTATTGTTTTCTATTCCTATGTGACATAACTTATGGGCTATAAAAGGGTCAACCAGTTGCTTTAGAGTTAGCATGATACACAGACAAAACATATGTGGTTCGGACTCAACTCTTGCTTTAATTGCTGAGGTCCTATGAAAGATTTTGCCTCTTGTCCTTATATGCACCTACTGTGTAATTAAGGATGATTCATTATATCTTGCAACCCTTTTGTCTTTATTTAATACTATCAGATGACTTATTTAAATTATAACTTATAGCGGAGATATAAATAAATATTCTTAATTCATTTCCAAAAATGCAAATCCATTAGTCTAGTGTAACTGCTGAGAAAGGAAAACAAGGTGGCAAACCGAGAGGATTATTTTTTTTTGAAACAGAAAAGAGGTAGTTGTATACGATTTTATATCATGTTTACAAGGAGCATTACACCAAACTGCTACAAAAGCGACTGGGCTTAAGTTTCTCAGTCCCTATAGACGACAAAAGCGACTGGCCAAAAATCTCAGTCGATATGGACGACAAAAGCGACTAGGCTTAATAAGCTCAGTCGCCATTCATCTTGGCGACTAAGAATTGAATTTAGCCACCTGACATAAGCGACTAAACGTAATAAGATTAGTCGCTATTCCTTTTTGCGACTAAGAATTATATTTAGTCGCTTGACATAAGCGACTAAGCTTAATAAGCTTAGCCGTTATTCATCTTGACGACTAAAAATTGTACTTAGTCGCCTGACATAAGCGACTAAGCTTAGAGCATCTCCAATGGTTAGACACTGCATAGTGTCTAGGAGCAGTGTCTAACCATTGTTTTTGGCTTCCAGACACTGCTTCTAGACACTACTCCTCCAATGGAGCAGTGTCTAAAGCCATGGTTGGAAGCATTTTTGGAACAAAATGGCCAGTAGACACGACTTGGTGTCGTTGCCAGATTAAACAACGACCTGTAGACACGACACCGCAGACACGACGGGTAGACACGACCAGCCGTGTCTACGCGTCGTGTTTGGGCCGTGCCTACGCCAGACACGACGGGTAGACACGACCCGTTGGAGGTGCTCTTAATAAACTTAGTCGTTATTCATCTTGACGACCAAGAATAGTATTTAGTTGTATGTCATAAGAGACTGAGCTTAGTAAGCTCAGTCGTCATCTATCTTAGCGACTAAGAATTACAATTAGTCGGTAAGATTAAGCGGGACAATCACTTATTGTCTTCAAAATTGGAGTTAGTGTCAATGTCGGAATTGGTCTAAGCAAAATAGATGAAGCATTTACACCATATAAAATGATGTAAATAAAGAGTTGCATATGCGAAGAATAATTTGGAAGTTTTTTTTTTATAGATGATGATTTTTTTGATAACTTTGACTTACAAAGAAAGTAAACCAAAGGTGGGTGATGCGACTCACAAAATGTGGATCTACCCAAAGACCTTAAAAAAGGAAAAAAAAACGTCAGAATCACAAAAACATAACAATACCGAAGACTTGTTGAACTACCAACCATGAGCCAAAACAATAGCCTGAGCCCGACATGCCTACGCTTCCAGCTTCCTCAGAGGCCAGAATTCCTCAACCCGAAGTATGTTGAAGCTCAGAATTAAGAAGTAAACCGCTTCAGTTTTATTTTTAAAAAATTATTTAAAAAATCACCAAGGGCATTTTCGTCATTTTAGCTGACAGTTTGGGCTATTTGTTATATAACTAAACATCTTAGTAGGTATCAGTTAAAAAATAAACTTTAGGGTATGTATCAGTTAAACGCTACAAGTTTAGGGTAGATATCTGTAATTTACCCAATATCCAATACAAACCAATAAATGAAAAACAAACTCACTAGCAAGAAAGTGATCGCTCTTACAAAGTTCCTTGAGATATCACTTTGAAACTTCCAGACTTTCTTTGATTCTTTATGTTAAACAATTAAGAATCTACACCAATTAATGTCACGCCCCAATTTCAGTAAAACCGAACTAGGGACGCAAACATTTAAAACAATAAAACATTTTGAAACTTTTTACATAAATCACTTTAAAATCGTCATTTGTTCATCAAAAATAATCATTTAATCATTTACAACTTAAAGGTACGTCCCAACAATTGGACAAAAAGCAAGGTACACGTCGCTAGACTCAAAGTACACCCAGAATCCCGCTCCTAGCTCTTCAAGCTTCAGAAGCTCACCTATTCCAACCTGTGACCGGTACCTGTAGGAAAAGCAGCTAGGAGTGAGCGTTCGCTCACCACCACGGATAACAGACTAACTACGGCATACTTAGCAGACAATGTCGGTAACACCAACAACCAACTCAACACCGGGGACTACTATCCCCAAACTCAAGTAACCCGACTGACACACACACACTGTTACTTTCCTCAATCGACTCAACACTCGGACACGTAATGTAGACCTGACTCAACGATTGACGACCTCCTCCGAAGACACGACAGACAACCACGCAACACCCAAGATCACAAAGGATCGCACACCAACCAAGATCACAAAGGATCGCACTCCAGTCAGTTGCTCAGTGCCGGTTGCTAACCGGCTGGGTTCGAGCCTGCCCCACGCACTTTACCGATCCCTGTCAGGCTCCAGGCGGTCGACCTGTTGGCGATAAACCGAGCTACTTTTCCGATAGCTAGTCGGAAGGGGAGCTGCCCCGAGCTCCCGGTCACCGGAAAACGTGCCTCTTCCCTCCAAAACGTCTCCAACAATCCCACCACCTCATTTCCACCAAAACTACTCATTTTAACCAAACCCTAACTTTTGAAATTAAGCAAAACGACGATCGGATAATAGCTCACCGTAGAGAACGTCGAGGTGAGCTTGAATCTTCGAACTTTGAGACGATCTAAGGGTTAGATGACGTGAATAGAGACCCTAAACCCTAGCTTCCTTCTCTTCTTCTCTCCCTTTCTTCTCTCTTCTTTCTCTTTCTAAAAACACCCCAATTTTACCTTCTTTTTTTTCAAAGTGGCCGAACCCCCCCCCCCCTTTAGTGTCTTCTTGTTTTTCCCAACAAACCTAACACCACCACATTGGTGAAATGTGGCAAGGTGGGTCCCACACCTTTTGAAAAATATTTCCTAGATATTTTCCAATCAGATTCGCGAAATTCGGACGTTTCGGGCCCCGAACGGGCACTTTTTCCAAGAAATTACGAAACTTAACGGGCTACAAGGAAACGGCTCAAATAAGAGCGATGCGACGACGGCTAAGAATTTTGGATCCAAAACGGTTCTCGAATGGATCAAAACGTCGCCCAGTTGATTTTTCCAGCGAAAAGTCAACCTTTCCCAAACTGATCAGAAAGTTGCCATGAGTCCCCCGGAACTCACTTTGGTCGATATCGGGGTCAACTTAAGTCCGGTATGACCCTCGGGATCAAATTTAGGTTCAATCAAGTGTCAACTGAAAATTTTAAATTTTCCTGTTTTTCGCAGATTTGACTGGCGTTGACCAGGAGTGGTTATTACAATCTACCCCCCTTAAAGGAATTTCGTCCGCGAAATTTAAAACAACGCACCTCAGGAGTCGAACAGATCGGGGTACTTCACGCGAACCTCGTCCTCGCGTTCCCAAGTTGACTCGGCCTCGTGGTGCCGCCACTGCACCCGTTCTAAACGGATAACCTTTCCGCGCAAGAACTGCTCCCGTGGATCCATTCCCCAAATTGGTTTCTCCTCAAATGAGACATCACCCGTTACCTCGACATCTGCCCACTCAATGACGTACTCAAGACCTCGAAAGACCCGATACACCGCGGGGCTAACCCGTCTCCGCCGCGGTTGAAACGCATTAGTCCACCTTTCGGACTCACCCCCAGGGAGACATGACCACTGATTGCTGACTCGAGAGGTCGGCGCCGTCTGTCAGCATAGCTCCTGCTGACTCTGCGCGGTCTTCAACCGCTCACGCTTCGGCACGACCGACTCAGCTGTCTCTTGGTCCAGTTCTAGACCCAGTAAACCCTCATTTCTCACTTCTGCCCCGCACACGGGCGACCGACACGGCCTACCATACAACGTTCCGAACGGTGCCATCATTATACTGGCCTGAAAGTTGTTGTTGTAGGCGAACTCGGCTAACCGCTCATGAAACCCATCGTGACGTGCCCCTCATTTCCACTGTGCAACACGCAGTGGCTGCAATAATCCAACGGGACGCTGTTGTTCGGCTCTCACCTGCCGACAAGTGAGGCATCGCGATACTAACTCCGTGACCGCTCTCCGCATCCCGCTCCACTACACATGCCACCTGATGTCGCGCTCCTCTTAGTGCTACACACGTGCACTGTCAGACGCGAATGCTGCGACTCTCGCAGCTCGTTGCCAGTAACAGTCGGTATTGGCTCGGCACTTCGCCATCCAATCCATTCCCAAGATTACGTTTAAAGTTTGTCATTTCGTAAGTATCCTTCCCACGGATGCACGCACAAGCTCAGTCGCTTCCGATCCTCCCGGATCCTCGCAGTCTCTCTAAGACCTCGCTCCATTACCGTCGTCGTGCCTACCAACTCCGAACATACCCGATCCTCGGGGTGAGGACTCGATCCAACATCAGGGCTCTTGGGCCCTCTCTCGACCCTCCTGTATCGGTTCGCTTCTCCAACTCCGCAGGCACGACAGGTCCTAGTCAACACCACCCCACTACCAACCGGCGTGTCCAGACGCAGGGGTGGACTCAACGGCTCTAAACTCAGCCCCAACCTTTCAGCACAACTCGACGAACAAACGAGTGTGACATCCCGGTATCCAATAAAACCGACGTCCAAATCGGAGACCGAACACCCATTCCATTAGTTACTCCGGTAAGGTCTAGTGCAACCCTCAAACGGTCCTCTATGCATTTACTTATAACTTTCCGCAACAAACCAGTGTTCGCTACTCGTCCCTTGCGGGAAAAGTAGTAAAGGGGATGAGCGTTATGCTCGCCTCCACGGACACCCGTTCGATTATGTCATACTAGTAAAGCACTAAAGACTTACCGATCTAACCAGGGCAAACCACTACTCCAAACCTGATGCCAAACGTCACACAGCTCACGCTATCAACACCTCAAGTACTTGCTCATGTAAGATAAACCTCAACACGGGAAACACATCCTCAATTCAGTAAATCACCATTACTCACACTATCAATACCCCAATAATCCGATTACATAAGGAAACCTCAACCCACCCGTTCACGCGAGGGAAACCTCGAACACCCGTTCACATAGGGAAAACTAGTTCGTATGGCGCCGCAGCGCACCAACCCTAACCCCTCTCCGTGGTGAGACTCTCACTACGAGGCGCTGTATCACTACCGCAGGTTATCGATGAGTCTCGAACCCAAGACCTCATCCCTTAACACCGAACTTACGACCTCTACACCCAACACAACCGTGAACACCGCCACGCAAGCCAACACTCAAACTGCACAAACAAGACGGTGGAACAGACAGGGATCACGGACCCGTGACAGACCCCGTCACGGTTGGGGTCACGGTGCCGTGACAAAGGCCCTAAAATGGCCAAAACCCTCTGATCCGTCACGGACCCGTGACAGGATCCGTGACACTCGCGCAGGCCAGTTTTCCAAAAACGTCTTAAACTCGACCCTTACTCCTTTTTACCCTCAAAAAGAAACCTTCGACGACACACACGCTCGACCCACAGTTTACCAACACACGTACAACCATTCAAGACCGACACAAACCTCCCCAATCCTCAATCATAAGCCGACACGGCCAAACAACAACACAACAACACTCGCCCACCGGGCCAACCAACACCGAACCACGCCCACCGGGCCAACCAAAATAAAAACACGCCCACAGGGCCAATAAAAATCAAACACGCCATCAGGGCCAATCAAAATCAAACACGCCCTCAGGGCCAATCAAATTTTAAAACGCGCCACTAGGCCAACAAATTTTAAAACTTTCTCCACTTCATTAAAGAACCTTTTTTTCCTGACATCAGGTAGTTACAACCCGGTCCAGGCGTCCCCGAACTACATTGTACCCATTTGATGTCAACACCGTCACGCTCGACTACAGGGGCGCCCCTGAGTCGAGTCGCGATGGTTTAAAAATGTTTCACGCAGCAACACACAAACACTATGCCAGTAACCCCGTACTGCGCATACACACAATCACAACAGGACTCAAACACAACGGGTCTACACACGGTACCGACATGCGTACCCAACGCACGACGGGACTTCACTGACTCGACTCTCCCCACCTAATTGACGTACAGTCCGAGGCGTGAAACCTCGAGCTCTGATACCAAGCTGTCACGCCCTAACCGAACTAGGGACGCGAACATTTAAAACAATAAAACATTTTGAAACCTTTTACATAAATCACTATAAAATCGTCATTTGTTCATCAAAAATAATCATTTACAACTTAAAGGTACGTCCCAACAATTGGACAAAAAGCAAGGTACACGTCGCTAGACTCAAAGTAAACCCAGAATCCCGCTTCTAGCTCTTCAAGCTTTAGAAGCTCACCTAGTCCAACCTGCGACCGGTATTTGTAGGAAAAGCAGCTAGGGGTGAGCGTTCGCTCACCACCACGGATAACAGACTGACTACGGCATACTTAGCAGACAATGCCGATAACACCAACAACCAACTCAACACCGGGGACTACTATCCCCAAACTCCACTAAAACGACTGACACACACACACTGTTACTTTCCTCAATCGACTCAACACTTGGACACGTAATGCACTTTACCGATCCCTGTCAGGCTCCAGGCGGTCGACCTGTTGGCGATAAACCGAGCTACTTTTCCGATAGCTAGTCGGAACGGGAGCTGCCCTCTCATCGCCTAAAAACGCTCGGTAACCTCTCTCACTCACGCGCTTCCCCGACACAAAGTCGGGCCAGGCGGTAGACCTGTCTCAGTAACCTCTCTCACTCAAGCGCTTTGCCAGTCCCGGTCAGGCGAGGCGGTCGACCTGTCTCAGTAACCTCTCTCACTCACGCGCTTTGCAGTCCCGGTCAGGCCAGGCGGTCGACTTGTCTCAATAACCTCTCTAACTCACGCGCTTTGCCAGTCCCGGTCAGGCCAGACGGTCGACCTGTCTCAGTAACCACAATCACAAGCAAGTTCAACAAACAGCAACAACACAGGTTCAACACTCCACAGGCAATCATGGCCACCCAAGACACACCAACAGTAACTCACGGGCTCAACAACCCCACGGGCACTCACGGCCTCCCAAGACACACCAACAGTAAAGACACGGGCTCAACAACCCCACGGGCACTCACGGCCTCCCAAGGCACCCCAATAGTAAAGACACGGGTTCAACAATCCCACGGGCACTCACGACCTCCCAAAACACCAACAGTAAAGACACGGGTTCAACAACCCCACGGGCACTCATGGCCACCCAAGACACCAACAGTAAGGACACGGGTTCAACAACCCCACGGGCACTCATGGCCACGCAAGACACCAAAAGTAAAGACACGGGTTCAACAACCCCATGGGCACTCATGGCCACCCAAGACACCAACAGTAAAACACGGGCTATCATGGCCACCCAAGACAGAATAGTAAACAACGGGCTCTCATGGCCACCCAAGACACAAAATACACAATCAACCTCCAGCATAACCAATGCCTGCAACAGTTCTAATATCAACAGTTTCACAATCAACCTCCAGGCATGGTCATATGCCTCCAGTACATCTAATACCGATAAGTTCCCAATCAACCTCCGGGCATGGTCATATGCCTCCAGTAATTCTAATATCGATAAGTTCACTGCTCCTACGACACCACTAAGTGTCACATGCATTGCTAAGGTTCGCTACGTTCCCGTATCATTCCTTTCTAATATTCGATAAACCTACTTAACCCGCTACGTTCCCGTATCATTCCTTTCTAACTTTCCCTAGTCAGGGCCGATATCCGGCTACTTTTCCCTACCTCGTGCGTGTTCTCCAAAAGCTAACCAACAAGCCCCGGCGTGATCTCGGTCACTCGCCTAGCTTTCCTTTCCCTCGGTCTGCAGCACGATCTAAAAGAACACAATTTTAAGGCACTTTTAAACTCGCAGGAATAAACTGAAATTCAATAAACTCGACGCCCAAATGTAACCCCGACAATGTCGATCACTCCCAAACTTCCCAATTACTCGACATTGTAGATAATGGACCCGGAAAAGCCCGATTCGCCCGACACGGTGAATCTGCCCGGGTTTTGGAAACGCCCTTCCGGGGCTCCGAAAATTCCCGTTTTCGTTTCTACGGTATTAGAATAATTCAAGGGTTCCTAGGCACTCGACGGAATCGAATTCCGACTTCCGAGTCATTTCATTTGCGTTTAAAGTTTCGAAACCCATCAATTACAACTTTCACAATTTAATTCCAAAATTTCGATCCGGTCGTAGATTAATGACCCAGGGAACGTTCTAAACCACCCGAACACAAAACCCTAAAACCCGAGCACGTGGGCCCCACCCGGCCAACCTTGGCCGTGGGTGGCTAGGGCCAAAATGGGACCGGCCCACCATGGTGGTGGCCGGCCCTAGCTCCGGCCAGCCACCCCACATGGTGGCCGGAGCTCCCCCGAGCTCCCGGTCACCGGAAAACGTGCCTCTTCCCTCCAAAACGTCTCCAACAATCCCACCACCTCATTTCCACCAAAAACTACTCATTTTAACCAAACCCTAACTTTTGAAATTAAGCAAAACGACGATCAGATAGTAGCTCACCGTAGAGAACGTCGAGGTGATCTTGAATCTTCGAACTTTGAGACGATCCAAGGGTTAGATGACGTGAATAGAGACCACAAACCCTAGCTTCCTTCTCTTCTTCTCTCCCTTTCTTCTCTCTTCTTTCTCTTTCTAAAAACACCCCAATTTTACCTTTTTTTTTCAAAGTGGCCGAACCCCCCCCCCCCCACCCCCCCCGCCCTTTAGTGTCTTCTTGTTTTCCCACCAAACCTAACACCACCACATTGGTGACATATGGCAAGCTGGGTCCCGAACGGGCACTTTTTCCAAGAAATTACGAAACTTGACGGGCTACAAGGAAACGACTCAACTAAGACCTCTGCTACGACGGCTAAAATTTTTGGATCCAAAACGGTCCTCGAATGGACCAAAATGTCGCCCAGTTGACTTTTCCAGCGAAAAGTCAACCTTTCCCAAACTGATCAGAAAGTTGCCATGAGTCCCCCGGAACTCACTTTGGTCGATATCAGGGTCAAATTAAGTCCATTATGACCCTCGGGATCAAATTTAGGTTCAATCAAGTGTCTGCTGAAAATTTTAAATTTTTCTGTTTTTCGCAGATTTGACTAGCATTGACCGGGAGTGGTTATTACAATCTATCCCCCTTAAAGGAATTTCGTCCGCAAAATTTAAAACAACGCACCTCAGGAGTCGAACAGATCGGGGTACTTCACGCGAACATCGTCCTCGCGTTCCCAAGTTGACTCGGCCTCGTGGTACCGCCACTACACACGTACACTGTTAGACGCGAATGCTGCGACTCTCGCAGCTCGTTGCCAGTAACAGTCGGTATTGGCTCGGCACTTCGCCAGCCAATCCATTCCCAAGATTACGTTTAAAGGTTGTCATTTCGTACGTATCCTTCTCACGGATGCACGCACAAGCTCAGTCGCTGCCGATCCTCCCGTATCCTCGCAGTCTCTCTAAGACCTCGCTCCATTACCGTCATCGTGCCTACCAACTCCGAACATACCCGATCCTCGGGGTAAGGACTCGATCCAATATCAGGGCTTTTGGGCCCTCTCTCGACCCTCCTGTATCGGTTCGCGTCTCCAACTCCGCATGCACGACATGTCCTAGTCAACACCACCCCACCACTAACCGGTGTGTCCAGACGCATGGGTGGACTCAACCGCTCTAAACTCAGCCCCAACCTTTCAGCACAACTCGACGAACAAACGAGCGTGACATCCCGGTATCCAATTAAACCGACGTCCAAATCGGAGACCGAACACCCATTCCATTAGTTACTCCGGTAAGGTCTAGTGCAACCCTCACACGGTCCTCTATGCATTTACTTATTACTTTCCGCAACCAAACCAGTGTTCGCTACTCGTCCCTTGCGGGAAAAGTAGTAAAGGGGATGAGCGTTATGCTCGCCTCCACGAACACCCGTTCGATTATGGCATACTAGTAAAGCACTAAAGACTTACCGATCTAACCAGGGCAAACCACTACTCCAAACCTGATGCCAAACGTCACACAGCTCACGCTATCAACACCTCAAGTACTTGCTCATGTAAGATAAACCTCAACACGGGAAACACATCCTCAATTCAGTAAATCACCATTGCTCACACTATCAATACCCCAATAATCCGATCACATAAGGAAACCTAAAATAACCCACTCACGTGAAGGAAACCTCAACCCACCCGTTCACGCGAGGGAAACCTCGAACACCCGTTCACATAGGGAAAACTAGTTCGTATGGCACCGCAGCGCACCAACCCTAACCCCTCTCCGTGGTGAGACTCTCACTACGAGGCGCTGTATCACTACCGTAGGTTATCGATGAGTCTCGAACCCAAGACCTCATCCCTTAACACCGAACTTACGACCTCTACACCCAACACAACCGTGAACACCGCCACGCAAGCCAACACTCAAACTGCACAAACAAGACGGTGGAACAGACAGGGATCACGGACCCGTGACAGACCCCGTCACGGTTGGGGTCACGGTGTCGTGACAAAGGCCCTAAAATGGCCAAAACCCTCTGATCCGTCACGGACCCGTGACAGGATCCGTGACACTCGCGCAGGCCAGTTTTCCAAAAACGTCTTAAACTCGACCCTTACTCCTTTTTACCCTCAAAGAGAAACCTTCGACGACACACACGCTCGACCCACAGTTTACCAACACACGTACAACCATTCAAGACCGACACAAACCTCCCCAATCCTCAATCATAAGCCGACACGGCCAAACAACAACACAACAACACTCGCCCACCGGGCCAACCAACACCGAACCACGCCCACCGGGCCAACCAAAATCAAAACACGCCCACAGGGCCAATAAAAATCAAACACGCCCTCAGGGCCAATCAAAATAAAACACGCACTCAGGCCCAATCAAATTTTAAAACGCGCCCACTGGGCCAACAAATTTTAAAACTTTCTCCATTTCATTAAAGAACCTCATTTCCTGACATCAGGTAGTTACAACCCGGTCCAGGGGTCCCCGAACTACATTGTACCCATTTGATGTCAATACCGTCACGCTCGACTACAAGGGCGCCCCTGAGTCGAGTCGCGACGGTTTAAAAATGTTTCACGCAGCAACACACAAACACTATGCCAGTAACCCCGTACTGCGCATACACACAAACACAACAGGACTGAAACACAACGGGTCTACACACGGTTCCGACCTGCGTACCCAACGCACGACGGGACTTCACTGACTCGACTCTCCCCACCTAATTGACGTACAGTCCGAGGCGTGAAACCTCGAGCTCTGATACCAAGCTGTCACGCCCTAATTTCAGTAAAAGCGAACTAGGGACGCGAACATTTAAAACAATAAAACATTTTGAAACCTTTTACATAAATCACTATAAAATCGTCATTTGTTCATCAAAAATAATCATTTAATCATTTACAACTTAAAGGTACGTCCCAACAATTTGACAAAAAGCAAGGTACACGTCGCTAGACTCAAAGTAAACCCAGAATCCCGCTTCTAGCTCTTCAAGCTTTATAAGCTCACCTAGTCCAACCTGCGACCGGTACCTGTAGGAAAAGCAGCTAGGGGTGAGCGTTCGCTCACGACCACGGATAACAGACTGACTACGGCATACTTAGCAGACAATGCCGATAACACCAACAACCAACTCAACACCGGGGACTACTATCCCTAAACTCCAGTAACCCGACTAACACACACACACTGTTACTTTCCTCAACCGAATCAACCCTCGGACACGTAATGTAGACCTGACTCAACCATTGACGACCTCGTCCAAAAACACGACAGACAACCACGCAACACCCAAGATCACAAAGGATCGCACACCAAACAAGATCACAAATGATCGCACTCCAGTCAGCTGCTCAGTGCCGGTTGCTAACCGGCTGAGCTCGAGCCTGCCCCATGCACTTTACCGATCCCTGTCAGGCTCTAGGCGGTCGACCTGTTGGCGATAAACCGAGCTACTTTTCCGATAGCTAGTCGGAACGGGAGCTGCCCTCTCATCGCCTAAAAACGCTCGGTAACCTCTCTCACTCACGCGCTTCCCCGACACAAAGTCGGGCCAGGCGGTAGACCTGTGTCAGTAACCTCTCTCACTCAAGCGCTTTACCAGTCCCGGTCAGGCGAGGCGGTCGACCTGTCTCAGTAACCTCTCTCACTCACGCGCTTTGCAGTCCCGGTCAGGCCAGGCGGTCGACCTGTCTTAATAACCTCTCTAACTCAGGCGCTTTGCCAATCCCGGTCAGGCCAGGCGGTCGACCTGTCTCAGTAACCACAATCACAAGCAAGTTCAACAAACAGCAACAACACATGTTCAACACTCCACAGGCAATCATGGCCACCCAAGACACACCAACAGTAACTCACGGGCTCAACAACCCCACGGGCACTCACGGACTCCCAAGACACACCAACAGTAAAGACACGGGCTCAATAACCCCACGGGCACTCACGGCCACCCAAGACACACCGAAAATAACTCACGGGCTCAACAACCCCACGGGCACTCACGGCCTCCCAAGACACCCCAACAGTAAAGACACGGGTTCAACAATCCCACGGGCACTCACGACCTCCCAAGACACCAACAGTAAAGACACGGGTTCAACAACCCCACGGGCACTCATGGCCACCCAAGACACCAACAGTAAGGACACGGGTTCAACAACCCCACGGGCACTCATGGCCACCCAAGACACCAAAAGTAAAGACACGGGTTCAATAACCCCACGGGCACTCATGGCCACCCAAGACACAAAATACACAATCAACTTCCGGCATAACCAATGCCTCCAACAGTTCTAATATCAACAGTTTCACAATCAACTCCGGGCATTGTCATATGCCTCCAGTACTTCTAATACCGATAAGTTCACAATCAACCTCCGGGCATGGTCATATGCCTCCAGTAATTCTAATATCGATAAGTTCACTGCTCCTACGACACCACTAAGTGTCACATGCATTGCTAAGGTTCGCTACGTTCCCGTATCATGCCTTTCTAATATTCGATAAACCTACTTAACCCACGACACCCCAGTGTCACATGCAATTCTACTGTTAACTTTCCCTAGTCAGGGCCGATATCCGGCTACTTTTCCCTACCTCGTGCGTGTTCTCCAAAAGCTAACCAACAAGCCCCGGCGTGATCTCGGTCACTCGCCTAGCTTTCCTTTCCCTCGGTCTGCAGCACGATCTAAAAGAACATAATTTTAAGGCACTTTTAAACTCGCAGGAATAAACTGAAATTCAATAAACTCGACGCCCAAATGTAACCCCGACAATGTCGATCACTCCCAAACTTCCCAATTACTCGACATTGTCGATAATGGACCCGCAAAAGCCCGATTCGCCCGACACAGCGAATCTGCCCGGGTTTTGGAAACGCCCTTCCGGGGCTCCGAAAATTCCCGTTTTCGTTTATACGGTCTTAGAATAATTCAAGGGTTCCTAGGCACTCGACGGAATGGAAATCCGACTTCCGAGTCATTTAATTTGCGTTTAAAGTTTCTAAACCCATCAATTACAACTTTCACAATTTAATTCCAAATTTCGATCCGGTCGTAGATTAATGACCCGGGGAACGTTCTAAACCACCCGAACACGAAACCCTAAAACCCGAGCACGTGGGCCCCACCCGGCCAACCTTGGCCATGGGTGGCTAGGGCCAAAATGGGCCCGGCCCACCATGGTGGTGGCCGGCCCTAGCTCCGGCCAGCCACCCCACATGGTGGCCGGAGCTCCCCCGAGCTCCCGGTCACCGGAAAACGTGCCTCTTCCCTCCAAAACGTCTCCAACAATCCCACCACCTCATTTCCACCAAAAACTACTCATTTTAACCAAACCCTAACTTTTGAAATTAAGCAAAATGACGATCGGATAGTAGCTCGCCGTAGAGAACGTCGAGGTGAGCTTGAATCTTCGAACTTTGAGATGATCCAAGGGTTAGATGACGTGAATAGAGACCCCAAACCCTAGCTTCCTTCTCTTCTTCTCTCCCTTTCTTCTCTCTTCTTTCTCTTTCTAAAAACACCCCAATTTCACATTTTTTTTTCAAAGTGGCCGAACCCCCCCCCCTTTCCTTTAGTGTCTTCTTGTTTTTCCCAACAAACCTAACACCACCACATTGGTGACATGTGGCAAGGTGGGTCCCATACCTTTTGGAAAATATCTCCTAGATATTTTTTAATCAGATTCGCGAAATTCGGACGTTACGGGCCCCGAACGGGCACTTTTTCCAAGAAATTACGAAACTTGACGGGCTATAAGGAAACGGCTCAACTAAGACCGCTGCGACGACGGCTAAGCTTTTTGGATCCAAAACGGTCCTCGAATGGAGCAAAACGTCGCCCGGTTGACTTTTCAAGCGAAAAGTCAACCTTTCCCAAATTGATCAGAAAGTTGCCCTGAGTCCCCCGGAACTCACTTTGGTCGATATCGGGGTCAACTTAAGTCCGGTATGACCCTCGGGATCAAATTTAGGTTCAACCAAGAGTCTGCTAAATTTTTTAAATTTTCCTATTTTTCGCAGATTTGACTGGCGTTGACCGGGAGCGGTTATTACAATTAAACTCTTTTATTTAGGATACACCATCAATGAGGCGGAAGCATGCCTAGTTCACGTAACTGTCGGTCTCAGATTCAATCATACATGTCAGAAACAATACCTTAAAGTTCCGTTTGAAATCATCATCACCTCCAGCTTGTGTCTTCATCTTGTCGATCACTTGCTTGCTTGTGATTTTACTCTTCATCTCCCATTCGTCTTTCGTCTTGAACTGTTGCTTTCATATTTTGAGGTCCTTGGTCAACATTGCACCCCGCCCGTTACAAATAACTTCTCTTTTGCCCACTGAAATGCCAAAAGTTCATACATTTCACGCACTGCTCTCTTTTGATCTTCATTCAGGCTCTCTAAAAGCTCAATTAGTCTCTTTGGTGATGACCTGGTTCTCAAACATTCGCACTCTTTGTGCTTATCAGATATCTGAACAAATTTATCGGATTTACAGCCCTTCACACGCCTGGCCTTCTTCTCAATGATCAATTCTCGACCTCTCTTCTTTCCGACTTCAATAGTCAGGACCGAAAGATCAATAACAATCGAACTACCTCCCTCACCAGATTCACAAGCCTCAGCTACATTCGTCTTCTCCTTTGACACTTTTTTCCAACTTGAACACTCTCCTTTTACATCCTTATCATGTTAGCCAACGTAAAATTTTCATCGCTAATGTTAATACCTACTAGTGGCTTATCCATTATACGAAGGGCCCCCTCAAACTCTGGATATTTGTCTACAATTAAAAACAACATTGGATTAAACAAATGGGAATTAAAACTTGAAGTCCTATTTTCTCAAACAGACAAAACATATTTTCTCAAGCCGGACATTGCGTGTTCTAAAAAACGACCAATCTATTTCTCAAAACGGACAGTGCATATTCGTAGAAACGGCCAATATATTCTCTTAAAACAGGAGAGTATATTCTTAAGCGCGAGAATCTAATTTCTCAAAACCGATAGTGTACATTCTCAACCGGTCATTCAATTTTCTCAAACCGAGCAGTGCGTATTTTCAAACTCAACCTACCTTCAACATCGCATAATTGAGTAGTATGTTTTAAAAAATTACCAAATCACACACAACTCAGGAGAAGAGTTATTTTTCAGATTTGAAAATACCTAATTCAGTGCTACTGTTGTTGCATTCAAATCAAGTAGTTGCAAGTTTGCAACCAAAGTGTTCTTCATTTCTGCAAACCATCACCATAATCAAACTCAAAAACAACAAAAATGAACTCCAAAATTGAAATCGATTGCATCAGAACCCTAAAATACATCAAAACACACCTCAACGATTAATAATGAACATCAATCACAAACGAGACTACAAATTGCGGAAATGAAAGCTTCGCTTCGACCTGTTTGAGCTTCAGGCGAGTGAGAGTTGAACAATGGAAGATTCAGTTCCCATGAGAATGTAAGATTCAAAATCGAATTCAGCAAAAAATTGGGGGAGCATGAATCGTTGCTACGCGAGGATAAGGTGAAATGTCCTCTCTACCATCGATATGTCACAATTTACCAAAAACCATCACCATCCGCAGTTATTTACCAAGTGTGTCATTAATGACGCGTCTCAATCTCAACCATTTTGCGCCATCCATCAGACGACCACAATGTGCTTGCAGGTTCACACTGTAGTAGGTGGTTTACACCTGATTTATTATATATATATATATATATATTAATATATAGGGACAATATACATTAAATACCGCCTTTAATGTACAAATTGCGGACTCCCAGGAAGGAGATGTGTGTTCTTTTTGTGCACGCAGTGCTGGTCACGCATGCGCACAGTGCTGGTCATGCTCGCGCACAATGCTGGTACCGCTCATGCATAGTGCTGGTAGCTTACACACATAAGTGTTGGTACCTTACATATATAAGTGCTGGTTTGATGTTTATTAATTTAGGAAAATTGATTTACAATCAAAGTTTAATGTGTTTGTACAACGAAACTAAACCTTAACGTCTTAATAAAATAAGGACACTAATGCAAACGTCATAAAACAAATAAAGGAAATCTAAAACCCCCAAAACAAAGCGTAAATAAAGACATGGACTTGAAAAGTACGAATTTGCTTCCCTAGATGATCCGAGAAGGCCGAAAACATCGTAATTTGCTCGATAGGTCATTTCCACCAAAAAAATGCTAGGATTTTGTCGAATTCTAACACTGACTCTTTTTCGGGTTCTCCAACTTCCGCATCAATACGTGTACGATACGGACAGTGTAACATACACAAGTGATGATATCTTACATACACATGTGCTAGTACTTTATATACACGTGTACTGGTACTTCACATGTAGTGTTGTGGTGGTGACACGTACCAGCACTTTGCATGAGAGAAAAAGGACACGTGTCGAAATTGTATGGAAGGTACTCACGCTTTGTATGAGGGGTAGTGTTGGTACATTACATGCAGAAGTGCTGGTAATTTATATATACAGGTACTGGTAGCACAAGAACCAGCACGTGCGTGTTGGTACCAACACATTGTATGCGCGAAAAAAAGAAACGTGTCATCATTTGTATGGAGGGGTACCAGCATTTTGCATGGGGAGTACCAGAGGCGTGCACGCGTGACCAGGAGCTATGCACGAGTGAACATGAGTTGTGTGCGCGCGCGAAAAGGACACGTGTTTCCCTCCTGTGAGTCCGCAGTTTGTACAATAAAGATGAGTTCACATTTTATACTGAGTTTATATATATAAATAGACATATAAGGTTGATTTTACGTGTGAATCATGAGGTATGGTGCGTTCTTGTGAACCCTTGGGTACTTTTAGATGAGTCGTGTTGGATAGTTGAGTTGGAGTTTTTCATCTGAATGACACATATTGTAAATATTGTGTGTGGTGTCGTGTTTTTGGTAAATTGAAAAAATTCGAGGGTAGGTACAACTTTTTCTAAACTTTTGGTTAATTATAACGTGTCACGTGTTAGCATCTGGAAAAAGTTCTGATTTTCTTGAAAAAATCACTAGTTTAAACTCTTATTAGCTATGTTATTGGGGCAATATACTTATTTAGGAAAAAAGCAGTTTAGTACCCCTAACTAGTCACTATTAATACATCAGGTATCTTAACTAACAAAATCGCTAAAAAGGTACTCTAATTATCAGAAAATATCACATTTTTTTAGCGACAGGTGCAGAATTTCATTAATCAAATTGTTTAAAGACAATAAAATGCATCAGAGACTCTCTGACCACGAAGAACAGGGCAAGAACATTTAAGAATGTTCACTATTCTTTTCACAATAGAAACGTCCTTAACGGTTTTGAATTGTTGCCCCATGGGCAAGGACAAAATATGGGCTGGGGGAACGGGGTACCGGAGATGTGGAGGGACCTCGACAATAATGGTGATGGTGGGAGGCAAGGCATCGTCTGGGGACTCCTCCCAGGGCCAGTCCCCGACATCGCTCACGGTGCAATGTCCACCAGTTCTCCACCCCGCTCCATGCCTGCCCCATCTTGGGCCTCAGAAAATATCACGTTAGTCCTTTCCATCAATTTTTGGACAGAAAATTATCTTATATCTATATATATTTTAAATACTTAAACTACCCTTGATCTAATTTATCTTTAACTTAATCTAAAATAAGTACCACAACCACAACACGACCACTACTCTCCCTAAGTTCGAGCCGACCTTCCTCGACCCATAACACCACCTTCACCTTCCTCAAGCCACGACATAGCACCACCACTCGTTGCCTATTACAAGGACCATGATTGCTGAAAAGTGAGCACCAAGATTTTCACTTGACATCCCAAACCCTATAGTTGTTGTGATTTAACATACCCCCTCCGAGTTTCAGTGAACAACCCTTTTCGTATCTCACTGATTCACAATAGGAAGAAAGTGACACCAAAATGGTGTGAAGGAGGAAGGAAATTCAGTAAAGTCAAACAAATCTACATCATTATCTAGGGGTTGGAGCTCTCGTGCCTTGAACCCTCCAAAAACAAGGTTGTTAACAGATCCTCAGTCTAGTAGTAGAAGCTATAGAGATCGACGGAGGTGAGAGACTAACAGAGCCTAGTATTCTGGCTATCATACCTGCAACACCCAAGGAAAATCCCTTGTTGAGGTTGGTGGTCTGAGTATCGATTTCTCTTGAAAATCCTTATCCTTTCTAAATCTAGCATGGTGGTGGCCTTCATCGCCGGTTCTGATAAGGTTTACGTTTGAGAAAAGCTTCGTCTACGATTCCAGATCCCTCGAATTTTTCGGTACCCAAATCTCAGTGAAAAATTTGTTCTCCTCTTCTTCAAACCATAACAAAACTAAACGAAAAAAATAATAATAAAAAGAAAGAATTACAGAAATTGAAAATAAGAATAAAGGTAAAAGTAAATCTATTTAGTAAAAGCATTATCAAAAATGAAAAATAAGAAAATCTTATATTATAAATATAAAAACTAATTTTATAAAATAGAAACTGATATTTTAAATATAAATATGATATTTTAAATAAAATATATTTTTATAAAATAAACCTTATTTAAAAAAATGTATCTGATTTTTGAAAAACAAAACTAATTTTATAAAATAAAAACTGATTTTAAAAAAATAAATTGATTTTTGAAAAATATAACTAATATTATAAAATAAAATTTATTTTTTAAAATAAAAACTGATTTTTGAAAATAAAAATTGGTTTTTGAAAAATAAAATTGACTTTTAAAAATTAAATCTGATTTTTTAAAAATCAAATATGATTTTTATAAATTAAATCAAAATAGTGTTTGAAATCCAATAGCATGGTTTGTAAATTTGATTGTTAGTGAAGGGTAATTTGGTCTTTTTATGCTTTTGAATAGAAAGTAACGTCGTAGACCAAAGTGGAATTTTGTGATACTTAGGTACCTTTTTAGCGATTTTTTTTAATTAAGGTGTCTTGTGTGTTAATAATGTATAGTTAGGAGTACTAAATTGATATTTTCCCTATTATTTTTCCAATGGATATCCATAAGAACTAGTGTTAAATGTATTTTTCAGCATGAATAAAAATCTACAATCAAGGGTTTAGGATAGGTTCCATACTAACAAAATGGTTTTAAATCGTATGAAAATGGTTTACACCATATAATGATGGTTTGTAGATACATCATTCCCACTTTGTTTGAACTCCGATTGACTTCATGCTAAGAAAATAATTCACACCTTATAATCATGGTTTGTGGATCCATCATTCCCATCTTGTTTGAACCCGATTGTCTTGTTTAGGATATGCTTCATAATAAGGAAATGGTTTGTAAACTGTATGAAAATTGTTCATAAACCCTATAAGAATGATGTGTAGATCCATTATTCCCACTTTATTTGAATATGATTGGTTTGTTTACGATATGTTCCGTACTAATAAATGGTTTGTAAATCGTATGAAAATGGTTCACAAATCCTATAAGAATGTTTTTTAGACCCATTATTCCCACTTTGTTTGAGCTCTAATTAACTTCATACTAAGAAAATGGTTCACAAACCCTATAAGAATGACTTGTAGATCCAACAATCCTACTTTGTTTGAACCTGATTAACTTGTTTAGGATATGTTCCATACTAAGAAAATGGTTTTAAAATTGTATGAAAATGGTTCACAAACCCCTAATGGTTTGTAGATCCAGCATTTCCACTTTGTTTAAAGTCAATCGGAGTTAAAATGGAGCGAGAACGTCAAATGTACAAATCATTTGTTTAGAATTTACAAAACATTCTTATAGGTTTGTAATACCATATTGATCCAATTTACAAACCATTATTGGAGGCTATCCTAACCTGTGATTATCAATTTTTTTCATGCTTCAAAATATATGCAATTCTGGTCTTGACAGATAGTCATTTGAAGAATAAAAATATTGACTCTTGAATAAAGCCAATTGGAGTTGAAACAAAGTACGCTACAATCTTAATTAACGCATGCTACACTTGTGATTAACACGCGCTACAACAACGCAAATAAATCAAAGTTCGCTTTGATCTCCTTATTTTATTTTTTAGATCCCAATCAATAAATGTTCCTAGAGAATCTGTAGTCGTTAAGCCTACATGAGGTTGAAAGGGAGAGATTGATAGAATAAAAAAGGTTTAAATCTATTTCTCTCTCCTCTTTCAGTCAGACTGGAAAAAAAAAATCATTTACGATCCATGATTTTGCAGCAGACTGATAAGTGAGGCTGATAGCATAAAAAGTAACACAAAAAGAAAATTTAAATGCAAACACATTAAATGGAAATGATATTTTATTGAAGATAATCAAAATGCTAACATATTAATCGAAATAAACTAGAATGAAAGATAATTATTCTTCATCGCCAAACTTATTCCAAATGTGTTCGATGAGGTCTTCTTTCAATGCATGATGATCACGTTGATCATGGATAATTTGTTTTTTTTCTATTATGACATTGGTCGGGACAAAGCTTCCTTGCGTGATCTTGATTCGTTTGACCGATCTTCATTTATTTGTTCAATGTAACCATCATACGTATGATGTTCTGCCTCGACAATCATATTATGCATGATAAACCATGCATTCAAGGCCGAGGTAAGAGGGTTTCCACATTCTGACTCGGCCAAGTAATTATGTGAAATCGATTGCTCATGTTAAAAAACGCGTGCCAAATCCACAAGTCGTGCATGGCAACGACCTCAAGAACCACAGTCGCTCTATTACCATGATCCTTCCTTGAATGAGGTCCTTTTAGTGTCGTTGAACAATTCTTTCACTCCGAGTGCATGCAGTCAAGACTACCTAACATCCCTGGAAACCACGCCCGTCATTCACCGCTAATATGTGATATATATCAGCCTGTGTGGGCTTACGTAGATAAGTCTTGCCAAACATAGCAATTATTGCCCTGTAAAAAGATTTCACGCACTCAAGAGTCGTGCTTTTTCCAAGTCTCAAATACTCATCCATGTCATCGACTACAATTCCATAACACATTTTCCTCGTGGCCGTATTGCATTTTTGGTTTGGAGATAATGATATGTGACCTAAACCGTCCATGCCTTTCCTGAAGTATGCATCTTTTCACTCCAACTCATGGACAATACACGTGAACACATCCTTCGACATTCGGAAACAATGACGAAATTGTGCTTCAGTGCACACGGGGGGTGGGGGGATTCTTCGATTGCACGTTCCAACATCCGCTCTACCTTTCGCTCGTTGGCAAGTAACACTTTTCTTGCATCACAATTGCTCGTCATTTCGTAAAAAATATAAGGAATACAATCTTTTGAAGTTGGGAGAGCTGGGAATGGAATATGTAAATATTTGGTTGGTACACGTGAATTTATACAAGTTTTGGGTCATATTAACAATAAATTTTATTTTTTTCAAAATTAAAATGTATAAAACCAAGAGTCAACTATTGATCAACTAAAAAAATAGTCGTTGGCGTCGGTAGAAAGAGCCGTCGATAACGTTATCGACGCAGTTATCCACCAACGCCTTTTCGTCGGCTTTCTACTAACATTTTGCACGTACCCGCAAATATTTACAAACCGTCAGCGCCTTATCGTCATCTTTCCGTTACCGACTACAAGTACTCTTTTTTGACTAAAAGTTGCGGAGCTTTATTTAGATTTCATTTGAAACGATACATTGTAAGGCATCGAGAAGACTTCCTGACCATTGAAGGACAGACATAGAACGGGCTTCACTGGCTAACTTGTGAGCTGCCCTGTTCGCGGTCCTTTTTTACAAATTGGAAAGAGATTCTCTCGTTTTCAGCCAGCATGAATTGGATGTCTCTAATAACAGTACCAACCGGGGATGCTGGTGGATCCCCAGATTGAATCATATTGAGTAGAACCTAAACATCCGAACGGATAATACTCATTCCCAAAGAGGTCGTGTTCCAGAGTTCTATCGCAATGGCGTAATACTCGATCATAATCGGTGATCCACTTCCCGGTATGACTCCATTCTCCGTGAGCCTACTCGACCATCCCCACCTCGAACAATGAGGCTCCAGGCTGAT
The DNA here is from genome assembly GCA_963921825.1 of Erodium maritimum. Taxonomy (NCBI): domain Eukaryota; kingdom Viridiplantae; phylum Streptophyta; class Magnoliopsida; order Geraniales; family Geraniaceae; genus Erodium; species Erodium maritimum. Next base: position 17,097,927 of record OY997589.1, on the reverse strand, counting down.
TGGTACAAATCTTGAAAGACCGCACCATCTACGTTGATAACCCAAGTACGGGGTGGAGTGAAGCGGTATGGCCAGACCGGCCGAGGCTGAGTTGGGGTCACAAAGGTCGCGTTAGCTTCGGTCGAAGCTAGAAAGTGAGCCCTAGAATCCAAAATGACCTTGATGGCTGTCGGGGTGTCTCTATTCCACACACACACGTTCTTGGCCTTTCATATCTCTCATAGAATGCTAACTATCTCCGCCTTTTTTCTCTTCAGAGACCTCGTAGAGATAATCTTCCAACATTCCTCAAAATTTTGTCCCACCACGGGGGGAGGGATCCCTCCCACTCCCCCTCAAGCACGTTTTTGAAAATCCATATGAAGTGAACAAATGCGAGACCGTTTCCTCCTCTTAGTCACATAGAGCACACGTAGATGCAATCGAAACAAACTTCCTCGTTAGATTACTCGCCACTTGAAGGGTGTCAGTGAGACATCGCCACAAGAAGACCAGGAGCCTAGGTGGCACCGGGATATCCCAAATTGAGATCCATGTGACAGCTCTGACATTTTGGCGCTACTGATGTCGTGCCCTATCAAGAATAGCATAGCCGGCCTTCGTAGTATGGTGTCCCTCTTTGTCTGATGTCCAGTACTATTCCTCTCTTTGTCGATTTTTTGATAAAGGAACATGGAGGATGATTGCTCTATCCATCCCATCAAATAATTGAATCAGGAGATGGATATCCCAGCAGCGGGTGTTTGGGATCATAAGGCATGCAACTGGTGCCCCTGCTAGGTTAGCCCCTGTCGATCCAATAGTAGCAGTCGATCGTACTAGCCAGGGAGGACCTTGGATCAGAGTATCCCGAACACCCCCAATAGCAATCTACAGACCGCTCTGCAATAGCTCTTGGGTAGACATGACGTTGGTCCAAGTGAAGCTCTACTGACGACCTAGTTGCGCTTGAATAAATTGTATGGTAAAAATACTAAGCTTTAAGTACCCAAGCTAGAAGGGATTGAGGCCAATGGAGAATCCCACATGCCTGTTTCCCCAATATGGCCGTATTGACATCCCGTAGGTGTCTAAAACCCATGCCCCCACTGTCTTTAGGCATACAAAGTGTCACGCCCCGAATCCGGTTTTGACCGTACTCGAGACGTGAACTAAAACAATAATAATTTTAAATGAAAGTAAAGCCAAAACAAGTCTCAAATAATAGTTTAAAAACTCTGAACAACGCCACGAGTCAACAGCTCGGTAAAAACGACCAGTAAAAGAGTTTAATAACAGAAAACAGTACGTCTCTAGATAAGCTAGTCTAGGATCCTCGTTAGCTCCCGAGCCTCAAGTATCCGACTAGTACACATCCCGCTCAGGGCCTGAAGAACAACAAGATAAGGGGGTGAGCTTTCGCTCAGTAGGAAAAGTAGTTAAGGTTATAAGCAAGCGCTCACCACCACGGGCAACCGTCCGATTAGGGTATACTAGTACAACACACAACTAATTTCCAACGGAACTCGTAACCACAAACCTCAACCCAAGACCAAACCACACTCACAAACATACTCAAACGGCCAAACACAAACGGAAACCACATCACTTAACAGGTCATCAAGCATAATGTAAGCAGTAAAAACACATACACGTCCCGTACCGCAGTCCCCTACTCCGCCGCCTGTCCACAGCCCGACTCTATCATATCGCAACGGAACACACAACATCGGCCTAGATATCTTCCCAGAAAACACTCGGGGCACAATCACAATACGTCACACCAGAATCTCCATCGGCCTAGACATCTTCCCGGACACGACTCCTAGAGCCAAAAAACGACACCAAGTGTCAACACAAACCGTCAGCCTAGATATCCCACATCGGAATACCCCCTCAATGTCGGTATCGTACCGGAACCACTACCCGGGGGAAGATGCATACGTGGGACCACACCGTCGGCCTAGGTACTACCCTACACCGGCGTACCCCCTCGGTCGTAGGTACCATACCGAAATATAACTCCTCTTGGAACACACATCAAGATAATAACACGCATCGCAATGCCATATTTCAAACATGGCCTACCAAGCCCAACAATCTTACCAAAACTAGTCACGTCGGTCTATCAACCACTCGACCATTTCACAAGCAATGATTCACGTCATAACACGCATGGCACACTTGCCCAAGAATAACCACAACACACTACACCGAGTAATACTACAACATGCTTCTCGATCTAACAAAGCCTAAAACACACATCATGCATCTCAATCAAGAAGATGTCATTTCAAACAACGCACAACCTAAGGGCTCCACATGGCCAGCATGTATTTCTATCAGCACGACAAATCCCAAACTTACAGCTCGACATGGCACGTAAGCTATCCCTCAATTCACTCGTTCCCCACATCCTAGTCATGGATTTCTAACAGTTCAAATTAAGTAAAACAACCTATAGGCATACGAGTAACTTTCCACAATCGAACCGGTATTTGCTACGTTCCTTACCTCAAGACGAACACAACAGCTACGTCTCCTAGCTGCTGACGTCCTGGCTTGCTACCTCTAGTCTTCTCTACGATCGAGGTCGGACTCTAAATTAACACGGACATTTATAATTAATAACGGCTCCAAAGTTAATTTAAAAGTTATGTACAATCCAAATTAAATTCAACAGTTGCCTTTTTAAACTCGAACGGGCCAAAAGAGAGATTATACGACGATTCGGGTTCGAGCACCCGAACCCCGAGCACAAACCCGATGCACGTTTCCCGAGGCACAGTTACAAATGCACGGATCCCGAGGCGTGGTTTCCAATGCACTGGTCTGGAGGCACAGATCCCGAGACACGGGGTTCGAGGCACGGATCTTGAGGTGTCCAATTCAGTGTTCCCGCTTTTAATCCCGAGGCACAGTTCCCGTGCACGAACCCCGTGCCTCGGGATTGAAAGCGGGAACGTTGAATTGGACACCTCGAGATTCATGCCTCGGGATCCGCGAATTGGACCCATGCAGTGGAAACCACGCATCGGAATCCGTGCATTGTGAACCGTGGCTCGGGATCCGTGCATTGGGAACTGTGCCTCGGGAACCGTGCACCGGGTTTTGTGCTCGGGGCTCAGGTTCTCGAACCCGATTCGTCGTATAATCCCTCTTTTGGCCGATGGAGATTCCGGTGTGACGTATTGTGATTGTGCCCCGAGTGTTTTGCGGGAAGATATCTAGGCCGATGTTGTGTGTTCCGGTGTGAAATGATAGAGTCGGGCTGTGGACAGCCGGCAGAGTAGGGTACTACGGTACGGGACGTGTATGTGTTTCTACTGTTTACATTATGCTTGATGACCTATTATGTGATGTGGTTGCCGTTTGTGCTTGGTCGTTTGAGTATGTTTGTGAGTGTGGTTTGGTCTTGGGTTGAGGTTTGTGGTTACGAGTTCCGTTGGAAATTAGTTGTGTGTTGTACTAGTATGCCCTAATCGGACGGTTACCCGTGGTGGTGAGCGCTTGCTTATAACCTTAACTACTTTTCCTACTGAGCGAAAGCTCAACCCCTTATCTTGTTGTTTTTCAGGCCCTGAGCGGCATGTGTAATAGTTGGATACTTAAGGCTCGGGAGCTAGCGAGGATCCTAGACTAGCTTATCTAGAGACATATTGTTTTCTGTTATTAAACTCTTTTACTAGTCGTTTTTACCGAGTTGTTGACTCGTGGCGTTGTTCAGAGTTTTTAAACTATTATTTGAGACTTGTTTTGGCTTTACTTTCATTTAAATTACTATTGTTTTAGTCCACGTCTCGAGTACGGTCAAAACCGTATTTGGGGCGTGACAATTTGGTATCAGAGCCTGGTTTCATTTGATTTTTTTTCAAACCTCGGACCGTACGTCAATTAGGTGGGTAGAGTTAGGTTGTTGAGTTTCGGTGTGTCGGTTGCGCAATTTGGAGATGTCCTAAGTGTATAAACGAGACGAGGAGGATCTCGGTTTGGTCGTTGGTTGAACTGATGTGTTCTTTGTTTTGTGTCTTTGTTGTGCAGGTTGTGTTTTGAATGCCCGCTTAAGCGGATGGTTAGTGTAATTTACAAACGGGTCATGCCCGATTTTCTGCAGAAACTGAAGTGTATGTACCATCACGATTTAGAGCTAGGGGCCACTATAGCTGGACGTGAATGGGGGATATCAAGTGGTTACAACGTAGTTCGGGGACGCCTGAATCAGGTTGTAACGACACGATATCGACATGAATGTTATTGTGGAAAATTATCGTGCTAAGACTTGAACTCCAAATTGTTGTTTGCCTAATGTGAATTGCTCGTGTGATATAAATTGTTCAATTGTGTGACTTGTGTGTAAATCCGCTGTTTGAATGGTTGGTATGTGTGACGCACTAATGTGCGGACTTCTCTGATTGGGTGTTTTGTGTGACTATACTACTAAGTATATTATTACTGTAAGTACTGTGTTTGGCGTTAGTTATTCTAAGCGCGTTGTTCTTTCTGATTGAAGAGACTGAATGTGTGCGTGTACCCGTGCGGAGGGTACTTACGACGCGACACCTCGAGGTAGGAGGGGTAAGCCGTTGAGGCACAGGTGCCCAGGGTACTCCCACTGGGGAGGATAGGTACGAGGCCAGGGTTACGGCGTTGACCTGGTTGCACCAGTTTTGGTGGCGATCGAGGCGAACCGATGCAGGAGGTTCGATGGAGGGCCCCGAGCCTAGAGTTTGGAGCGGGTCCTCACCTTGAGGATTTAGGTATAGTCTGAGCTAGTGGATACGACGGCGACAGTGGAGTGAGGTCGCAGAAAGACCGTGAGGGCCCGTGAGATTCGGCAGCGACCGAGCAGTGTTGCGGGGCCATACGGGACTCGAGAACCGAGGAGGCAGAGAACCGTAGGGTTCTTTCGGCCACCAGCTCTGTCTGACGGTTTGAGATAGGCAGGATCAGTAGCATGGGTAGGTCCCGTCGCGTTAGAACGGGGGTCAGTGTGTTTACACTGTCGGGAACCGGGACACCAGAGACGAGTGCCCGAGCGGCGGAGGGCCGCAGCAGTACCAGTACACTTTCAGATCGGCCAGGGAGATGGCCGAGGGGCGATGAGATCAGAGTGGCGCAGCGGAAGCGTGGTGGGTTTCTTTTGTTTTGTTGTGTGCACGTTACTTGTTTAATGCGAAGAGAGTGGTTGAGGAGATGTGTCGGTGTGTTGGATCTGTTTTAAGTCCGATGTGAGAATTGCTCCAGTTTGACGCCTACACCGACGGACGATTCCGGTGTAGCTTATGTCGACCAGGTAGCGTGGGTCGGTGTGACGTCTCTACCGACGGAGGATTCCGGTATCGACTAACTGGCTTAAGTGTTTTCCATGTGCTTGAGGGTTGATGGACTAAGAGTTTTAATCAGACGTCCCTGAGATAGGGTCAAGTGGAGCGCGTTCGTTTTAAATTTCGAGGACGAAATTCTTTTAAGGGGGGGTAGACTATAAAAACCGCTCCGGTTAAAAAGGATTAAGATTTATTTTTTTCGATGGTAACGTCATGGTTGGCTTTTGGATCGAAGATTGGGAACTACTGCAAAAAAAGGAAAAAAAAAGAAAAAAAAATAGGGCTGGATCGGGCGGACTAGACCCGAAGCCAATCCCAGGTTTGCCAAACAATAGAGCGAGTCGACTCTCCCCCCCCCCCTACCCCCTACACAAAACCTTGCCAGTGCGACATGTATCCTATTCACAATCCTTTGTGGCACCCGAAAAAAGGACATGATATAGACCGGTAACGAGGTTAGGACATACCAAATCATCACCTCCCTTCCGACCGATGATAATAACTTCCCTTCCCAAGAGTGAATTCGAGATAGCACACGATCCCCTAGATAAACCATTACCGCACTTCGATTTCAACCTACCATATTAGGAACTCCAAAATACATCGAGGCAACAAAGGTCTCGGCTATAGAGAAAATTCCACAACATTCTTGTCGCATTGCAATAGTCGTATTTGTGCTAAAAAGGATAGAAGATTTATGCAAATTAAGAACCTAGCCAGATAACCTTTCAAAAGTTTGAAGGATGTCTTTAACACGATTTGCTTCCTCGGTGGTTTCCCTGTAGAAAAGTAACAGTCGTCAGCAAAGAACATGTGGGAGATTGCAGGCGCACCATTAGCAACTTTGATCCCATAGATAACCCTTGATCTCTAGGCGACCTGTAGGAGGTGGGATATGCCTTCCATACAAAGGAGAAACAAGTAGGGGGAAAGTGGGTCGACTTGGCGAAGTCCACTCGACGGGGTGGGCCTAGGTGTTTCCCTCCCTCCCGAGGTGATAGAGTAGGTGACAGTCTGCATACAGTAGGTCATCAACTCGATCCAGTCTGTAGAAAACCCCAGTCGTCCCATAATTTCTCGGAGAAAACTCTATTCGACCTGGTCATACGCTTTTCTCATGTCAAGTTTAAGAGCCATATACCCTAGCGCCCCTTGCCTTTTTTAGTTTCATATAGTGTATTATCCTGAAAGAAACGATACATTATGCTGTATACACCGCCCAGGGATAAAGCCCCCTGGGTCTCGGAGATGATAAGGTGCAAAAGAGTTCGAAATCTGTTCGTCAAGACCTTTGAGAGAATACGAAAGATCAAATTGTACAGAATAATAGGGCGAAGATTTGTAACCAACTTAAGATCCTGTTTTCTCGAGACCAAGACAGTTAATATCTCATTCAGTTCCGGTTCAAATTCTCTTGTTTGGAAACTACAAGTACTCTTGGTTTATGTGATAAACACGGTTAATATTGAATAATGTCCTTAGAGCAGGCACAACGGAACGCACCCGCTCCCCGCACGCCGGGTCCGAGGGCCGCTGGCCGTTCCACTGTAGACGCGAAAAATCGCGGTCCCGCTCCCCAAACATGCGGTCCCGCTCCCCGTCCCTTGCTCCTCGCTCCCCTGACGCTGGCCGGTCCTCGCGCCCTCGTTCCTCGCTCCCTCTACTGCCGTGGTCGTCTCCTGTGCCGCCACGTGGCACAGCCGAGTTAGACCGTTTTCAACGGTGGGCTATAATGGCTCTTTTTTTTAATTCAAAAATCAGATAAAATGAACCCTATAAATACCCAACCTCATTCCTCATTTTTGTCACACCATTCTCTACTTTCACTCTTTCATTCTCACTTCCTACTCGCTATTTTTGAAAATGTCCGACGACGAGGTTATGTCCGACGCTGAGGAGATGACATACGAGGAGCTGGCTCCCCGGATGACGACGTATGAGGAGATGGCAGCCCAACTGCCGACATATGAGGAGATGGCAGCCCAAATGCAGCCAGTTGAGCGACGATTCCGGCGGATGATGGAGAGGCACATGCAGACAGTAATGCCAAGGGTCCAAAGGGCCATTCGTGGGGAACCAATGTGCCGAGAGATTAACAGAGGTCGTTCGGAAGCCCACATTCAATTGATGGCGAACTATTTTGACGAACAACCCCTATATGGCGCTGAAATGTTCAGGCGTCGGTTCCGTATGTGCATACCACTTTTCCAACGGATTATGAACGCGGTGAAGGCTCACGACAGCTACTTCAAACAGAGGAAGGACAGTGCCTCATGACCGGGCTTATCAACGGAGCAGAAGTGCACCGCCGCTATACGGATGCTTGCGTATGGGTCCGCGGCCGATTCATTGGACGAAACTCTGCGCATGGGGGTAAGCACCATACTTGAATGTTTACGTAAGTTTTGCAAGGCCGTCATTAAGGTATTCGGAGCCGAGTATCAGCGTACACCCACACCGGCTGACATGGACCGCTTACTCCGAGAAGGGTACAGCCGAGGGTTTCCCGGAATGGCGGGGAGTCTTGACTGTATGCATTGGACGTGGAAGAACTGCCCAACCGAAGACCAGGGAGCCCATGGACGGGGAGGTCACCACGGGGAAAAGACGATTATGCTTGAAGTTGTAGCGTCCCGTGATTTATGGATTTGGCATGCATTTTTCGGGATGGCTGGATCGAACAACGACATCAACGTCCTCAACAACAGCCACCTATTCCAAGACGCTTACTACGGTCGTCAGCTAGCTGTGGAGTACGAGATCAACGACCATCGGTACGACCGACCTTATTACTTGGTGGACGGCATTTACCCAACATGGGCACGGTTCGTGAAGACTATTCGGCATCCCTTCGAGCCTAAAGAGAAGTTGTTTGCTAAATGCCAAGAAGGTGCTCAAAAAGATATTGAAAGGGCTTTTGGAATACTTCAAGCAAGGTTCTCGTCCCGCTCGTGCTTGGAGCCCACACCTTTTGGCTAATATCATGCACACTTGCATAATTCTACACAACATGATTGTAGAGGATGAGCGCGACCGGTACGAGTATGAGGATGAGGAGTTGTTGTACGCGCAACCTCCAGAAATACCGAATTGGACACCACCGGAACGATAGCACCACGGAGGGCCATTGGAATACCAGCAACTTGTGGATGCTCAACAAAGTGTCCTAAATCCTGAGATCCACCATCAACTATAAAATGATCTTATGGAGCACTTATGGGGTCGATTTGGAGCTGGTTTCCATGACGACGAATAGTCGTTTGTGCTCTTGGAGCTTGTTTTTTGGGTGTTTTATTAAAAGGGGTTTAATAAAATTAGAAGTTCATTTATATTAGTGTTGAATTTATTTATTAATTATTGATTGTCATTACTTATTTTATTTCCCAAATTGTTTAAATTATAAATAATTTAAACGGTTTCTGATAACGAATTAAATAAAACAGCAAAATATCAATTAATAATTCAGTCAGCACTGTTCTGCACTCCCAGGACCTCAGAGGTCCTTTCTGTTGTAAAACACCTACTTTTCTGCACTCTCACTCCCTCATTTCTGTCCAGTCAGCACAAGTTCTGCACTCTCATTCCCTCACCAATGTCCTTTCTATTGTACATACTCTTACATATTTTAGTACATAACCCTCTCTTAGTTTAATATTATTGGTTTGTTGGTGAATGAAAAGAAGACGGGAACCGCCTTTCCAACTGAAAACCAGATTGACAGTTGACGCCAAAACTTTTTCCCGCACCTCTAAAAATAGGTTTGAGTGAGCCGTCATATAATTACACTTAATTATTAGGTTAATGTCACGTGAATCCTACACTACATTTTCTCACACGAGTGTCCCAATATTATCTGCCTCCAGCATGGCAGTTGTCGGCTGTCCACGAGTTCCTCTTCACCTACTTATTAAATATTTGTCACACATCTATATCCTATGTCATCCATGGATTAGTAGCTCACTGTTTGGGCGAGGAAAGACGTTCCTTAATATATTTCTAATTCTACAAAAACAGGCAACTTTTTAAACAGTATATATATTTTTTAAGCAATACCTTTTGAGAATGATTTTGCTATCCATTACAACCACTACAGGAGCACTAGGGGTCATGAGTACTTTATTTTACTAAAATGATGTCTTAAAATAGATATTGAACAAAAAAAATTATCTTTTCATACCAACTTCTTTTACTTAAATTAGTTATCCTGTGATGGAAGCTTGATAAATTCTGAGTCGGTATCTGTGTTGGTGTCTTAATAACATCTTAGCCTTATGTCGTGTCTATGAAGCCGTCTACGTTTGTTGTGTAACCGCTCTCAGCCATTGACAGGTCTATGCCTAAGTAGCTCATTCGCTCCCCTTCCTCTTATCATGCCTCCAAAGCCACATGTTGGTTTTGTTAAATCAATAAGGGAGAGGAAGAAACACCGACCCAAAATCCTGCCACCAGCTACGACACCACCATCCCCAAGCGAACCTTTGCAACATTCGTTGTTGAAGGACCAATCGTTGGTGGTTTACTCATCGGGTGATACGACGCCGACTTCGATCATGACTAAGGTCAAATGGGACCGGCCTTTCAAGCTGCCCGGTCAAGCCGTATCACTGAGTTTCATGAGGGCTCCCCATGCTCTTGCGAGTTCACGGAGACGATCCCACCGCCTCCTCTGATAACCACGATGGTAGCAACTGCTGCTAGGGTTACGAAGCCTCCTACTCCTCTAGCGCCGACAAAACCTCCAACTAGGGTTCTGACCCCGCCTTTGATGACCAAGGTGATGGCCACCTTTGCTAGGGTTTCGCCTCCTCATGTTCGGTCGTCATCGATGGGGGACCTCCAAACCATCTTTTCTGCTTGTTGTCTTACTAAGGGAGAGGCGATCGAGGTCGTGGTGCTGTACAACCCACTAAATCCTCGGGTGTTGGAGCGGCTTCGCTTTGCTATTGTGAGTTGTCTAACGTCTCCTAACCCTCCACAGAAAGAGGCGGTGCTCTCGGTCATCACGCGTGCATGGGCCCATGCTGGTTAGTTGGTTTAAATTTTAATTTATTGATATGCGCTGAATTGCTTGGTATTAGACTCGATTTGAGTAAAATATAAGTCTCACATAGAACCATCTCCAATTCTAGCCCTAAAAACCTATGGAGCTCTCTACCACCACCACCGACAAGTCTTTCTACACCATCGATCCTGTCTCATCGCCGCCTACAACTATGCAGTTCTCGACACTTATGCCTCGACCGCGTCCATCCTTTGATTTTGTGCCCCCATTAAAACCACGACGTCGAAGGAGATCGAAGCAAATCCCTTCTGGATAAGCCTCACCGATTCTTCTTCCCCCACCGTCCACCCTTCTACCATCACCACCATCCACGGCTATCGTGTCTTTCTATCTGGGCTTATTTCTCTGGTAATAAGGCCACGACGAGATCGTCCGCTCAAGGTTACAGTTGTTGCTTCCTCTGCATGAAACCTTCAGCACAAGGTTCCTCCGTTGTCCACTACCCCTATTGAGGGCTCGAAGATTGTGCTACCGTCCACGGTTGTGCTATGCGTTTTTCCGCCGCCACTAGTGATCCCCAACATGGTCTCACCACCCTCACTATGTAGGGACCCTTTTTGTGGGAAAGCACCTATGCTCGAGCCTGGGAGGGAGGAACTAGAGGCGCTTTGTGAAGGAGTCACGATCCATAATGTGGAGCAAATTCCAATGATTCTGGCCCTACTCAATCTGCCATCGAGCATATCCCATCATCGTCGGGTGTTCAAACCAAAGGAAGTCGGATCTACTTTAGAGGTAGTGACCGCATCGGACTCCCTCGAGTCTACCGTGGAGAGTCTCCAAGAAGGATTCTCATTATGCTCGCTAGAAGACGAAGAGGAGTTGGAGGTTCTAGTGTTGTACTCTCCAGTGAGCCCTTCAGTCATAGCTCGTCAACAATTTTCCATGATGGGCAAGGTTTAGACCTCGAATCCTCCCCGAAAAGAGGTAGTACTACAAATCATCACCAAAGCTTGGGGGAAATTCGTAGTGGGTTTGGTGATCAAGAATATTGGTCCCGGAGTATTCGGATTCTACTTTGAATCGGAGAAGGCCTATGTTTGGGTCTGGGGTAACAAACCCTTGTGCTTCGACGGGCGGCCGCTTCTGCTAGGAGACCTGGAAACAATGGCTAGGGAGCCCCCCGCTCTGGATCGACTTCAGTTATGGGTCCACACCTATGGTCTCCCTATACTAGTACGGACTTGAGGAATAGGGGCAGGGCCTGCCCGCCCACTTGGCAAAAAAGGTGGCTGCCTAAGGCCTCCGTCTAAATTAAGGCCCCAAATTTTTAAACAGTTGGCCTTATTTACAAATTATACCCCGTTTATCTTTTCTAATAACGTTTCTCAAACAAAAAATTTCTCAACCTAAAATAGTATACACGGTTTGAGAAAACCGTAGTCCCGATTTGTGTTGAATATTCTCAAACAAAAAATTTCTCAACCCAAAAACATTATTTTCTCAAACTAAAATGTTGTTTTTTCAAACTTTTTTTCTTCTCAAACTTGGATGCTATTTTCTCAAACCATGTTCGCTATTTTCTCAAATCTGAATTGAGGTTCACAGGTTCACACCGTAAGGGAGGTTCACACGTGATTTGTCTACCTATAGAAGGGGACTATTAAGTACAACCCTATTTTTAGGTCAGGACGTGATGAGGACTTCGAAGCTATTAGCAACATTCCTATTATGCGATCAGCACCGGACGTCGAAGCTATTAGTAATTTGTCCGAGCCCGAAGAAGAAGCTATCAGTAACATTCCCATTATGCGATCAGTACCAAGGACAAGATCCGGCACCAAAGCATTACATGAAGAATTCAACAAGAAAGTGGAGAATTTAATAGAGCATGGGGAACTCCAAGAAGACGTGATCACCAAGGCAAATCAAGAAGGCATTCAAGAACAATTCAAGACTTCAACAAATCTGTTTTTGCCTCTACTTCAAGGAATTAATGAAGCCAACTTATTCATCATTTCCAAAGGAGATTCAGCCCCTCAAACTACTCCAGAACATTAAATAGCCAAGGTATGCATTTAAATTCAGATTATTAATGAGTTACTTTTGCTGTTTTGCAGATTCAAAGCCTTTAGTTATTCAAGAGTCATTCAGCTTTAATTAGAGTCAAATGTAATCAATTATAGACCCTTGAAGGTCACTTGCTGCTGGACTATTTAATAAAGTCCCTTCTCAGCATGTATTATGCAAGTTTTATGAAATAAAATTCGAGTTTTCTTCTGGGAAGAATCTATCACATTCAACCTTCTTGTGTGCGAAGCCTTGAAGCTTGTTTGTTCGACTTCTTTTTTGGATAAGCGCGAAAAATTTTATTTAGAGAAAAATTAGATTCAAGAAGAATCTAATCGAAGGCAACCATTACAAGGGAGCTCACAGAAGGAGCTGCGGGAACAAAACCCGAAGAAACCAAAAAAAACCATTACTGACTCAACCGTCAGTGACCCACTCTTCATCTTCCGAAGTCAAGGTCAGATCATCAAAAGCTTTAGCTGAATGAGCTATCCGATCGACTTGAGCTTGCAGAATCTGCTTCCCGACGTCCACAGGAGACGCACGAATCAAGGAACGAGATGGAATATTCAGCGTGTAGTAGTCCCCAAAAAACTTCGGGGGGCGACTCTGCCTATTCGAGACTCTGGCAGGAGCCTGCTTCAAGAGACGACCTTTGGGTGGATTGGGTTGCGGCGATTGAAGGAGAGCCTCCTTCCACGGACTACCTTGTTGGTATCCATTCAGATTACCGTCCTCCTGATTAACTTGAATCCCCGAACCCAATGACGATACATCACCCGGAGTAGTTTGACCCTCTTTGGACCCAACAACAGGTCCAATTACCTGATCAATAGGCCCAATAAAAGAACCCAAGCCATACACCTTAGCCTGTTCAGAGTTAACCAAACTGGGCTGAGCCAACTGAGGCCCAACATCTAGTGCCACAGTTGCGTTAGTGAGCTCATCAGCCACATCTTTAGCACTATCCTCGTCGTCTCCACGATACGCGCGGACGTTACCAACTACACGCTCAGAATTCTCAACGGATGGGCCAGATCCACTATTGACTTGGGCCTCCACGAAGGACCCAGCCCGCACGGCATGACATAGCGATCCAGTCAAGGGAGACTGTTCATCGTCTTCTCCGGTTAGCACGCGAAGATTATCATTTGAATCTGCAGAATCTCCTTGAATCGAGCGAATCGCGGGATCCCTTTGATTCCCACGAATCCCACCTGAATCGGATGAAACAGATAGCCGACTTTTGCCACTGGACTCCGGCGACACTACTACATCGAGTGGCAAACCGTTAGACTCCAGCGACCTTGCTATATCGAGATTCAAACCACCGGAAACAACCACCTTCTGTGCCTGACCTTCCTTGGTCGAAGAAACAGCGTTGTTCCCATCCAACCCAGGAACAGAGCAGATACTCTGTTTTAGGGAGGCAAACGCACGGGACACTGGAACGTCATGATTTACGGCCTTTCGCCGAGCACGAGCAACTAATGAGACGTATCCATTCATCTTGTAGCCATTAAAATGCTCAATAGCTTGAGATGCTGCCCCTTCCGACGAGAATGTTATGAAGCCAAAATATTGGCCCTGGAGATTTGGTCGTCGCAGAACTGAAAGCGACTCAATCTGCCCAAAAGGATCGAAAACACTCCTTACCCACTTCTCAGAAGATTCAAAGGGTAAGTTACGAACGAAGATTTCAGTCGGAATCTCAACAAAACGCACCGGCTGCCGACGAGAGTTACGAATTACCATCGCCTCCCCTGTAAGCTTGTCTCCATAATGGCTACAAGATGAATGACGCCACACAGATTATGGAAAGTCTGTGAGAAGTCAAGACCTTGCCGGACACAGTGCCCTTCACGACTGGGACCTCCACGGGTGATACCTTCGGTCTTGACTTCTCACAGACTTTCCATAATCTATGTGGCGTCATTCAATCCACCATCTATCCTCCTAGTTACTTTGATTCTTCAAAAAGTGTTGTACGACCATTTGAAGCAATCTCCATCATCGACTCCATCTTCATCCATTGGAACCTTAGAAAGTGTTGTACGACCAGCTAAGGTTCTCCATCCACCACCACGTTCCTGTATCATCTGGTATCAGAGCTAAACGCTCCAAATCAGGTTTTATCTATCCCTTTTATTATTAATTTCGTTTTTATCTTTTGCTGTTGTTCTAGTTTCAAAAAAAAGGAGAAAAGAAGAAGTTGAGCAGAACTCAAATCTGTCCAGATTTGTTGTTCTTAGTTTGTTGTCTCATCAATTTTGTTTTATTGCCTTTTCAACTTCCTTTGCACTTGATTTGTTTGTTTGTGAGAAACATCAAATTTTAGGACTATGGAAGAACAAGGGGATGTAAACATGGCTCAGATTCTTGCTGTCATCCAAGACCTTGGAAATCGAATGACAAGAATTGAACAGCCACCACCACCAGCACGTAGAAATCCCATTCGAAATGTGAATGTTCCAAGAATGAACCAAAATGAAGATGAACCAGATTCTGAAGATGATGACCAACCAGATCTTTATCAAAACCCAAGGCCAAGGAGACAATACAATTATGATCGAGGCCGAGAAGAGGATGCTAGGCATGGAAACAAAGATATCAAACTCAATGCTCCAACTTTTGCAGGGAAGGTCAATCTAGAAGCTTATCTTGATTGGGAGAGACGTATGGAGTATATATTCGAATACTAAAACTACTCGGAGCAAAGGAAAGTTTCCCTAGCTGCTGCCCAACTTACTGAAGATGCTTTGGCTTGGTGGGACAGAGATGTGTCCGAGAGGAGGAGGCATAGGCACGGTCAGATTGCAACTTGGGAGGACATGAGATTCATCATGAGGAAGAGATATGTTCCAACCTATTATTACCGAAGCCTACAACAAAAATTCAGAAAGCTCTCTCAAGGGAATAAATCAGTGGAAGAATATTTTGAAGAGTTCGAAAAATTGAGGAACATGTTAGAATCTGAATATTCAGAGGAGTCTCTAATGGCTCAATTTCTAGATGGTCTTCATGATAGAATTGCTAGAAAGGTGGAAAGACAAACCTACCATGATTTGGAAGAATTGTTGCACCTTGCTACACTAGCTGAACAACACATTAAGAGGAAGACAGCTTCTACTAATCGAAACAAGAATTCTTGGGCATCCCAACCGCCAAAAATGTTAAACAAAGGAAAGCTTGATGAGATGCACCAAAGATTCAAAGGAAAGCTACCAGAATCATCAAAAGGAAGCAAACCAGAGTAAGGTAAGGATTTAATTCAAAGAACTCGTGACATTACTTGTTTCAAATGTCAGGGAAAAGGACACTATGCACGAGAATGTCCAAACCAGAGAGTGATGATCCTCAAGGCTAATGGAGAATACGATTCTCAAGATGAGGAAGAAGAAAGAGATGAATCCGAAGAAGATATTATCGATTATGCAGAAAACGGAGAGCTGCTAGTCATAAGGAGAGCTCTTAGCTCACTCTTTGATCCCGAGACTATTCAACGAGAAAACTTCTTTCACTCTCGATGCAACATAAATTCTAAGGTATGTAGCTTGATTATTGATGGAGGTTCATGTACTAACGTGGCCAGCAAGTATTTGGTTGATAAGCTAGGTCTCCAAAGAACAAAGCACCCTCGACCATACCGGCTGAAATGGCTCAATGATGCCTCCGAGCTCAAGATCTCCGAGCAAGTCACTATACCTTTCAACATAGGAAAATATGCAGATCAAGTTGTGTGTGATGTAGTTCCTATGCAAGCTGGTCACCTTCTTCTAGGACGACCATGGCAGTTTGATAAAGAAACTTTACACAATGGAAGGACCAACTACTACTCTTTCACTCACAACAACAAGAAGCACACTTTGGCTCCTCTTACTCCACAAGAAGTGCATGAAATGCAAATATCGATGTCCAAAGGAGCTAAGTTAGACAAAACCAACCTTTATATTACACCTTCTACTGTTTTGAAATCTCTTGATTCTTCAAATAAGGTGCTACTAATGATCTTTAAGGAAGGTTTGTTTTCAGGTCAAGAAGAGCATGAATTATCTCCCGAGATGCTTGAACTATTGGAGAAACTCAAAGAGGTGTTTCCCGAGGAGATACCACCAGGTCTTCCACCAATAAGAGGAATTGAGCACCAAATTGATCTCGCTCCGGGCGTACCATTGCCAAACAGGCCAGCTTATAGAGTTAATCCCAAAGAGGCGCAAGAGCTAGAAAAGCAAGTTCAAGATCTCATGTCAAAAGGATATATTCGTGAAAGTCTTAGCCCATATGCAGTACCTGTCCTTCTAGTGCCTAAGAAAGATGGGACATGGAGGATGTGTGTTGATTGTCGTGTCATCAACAATGTCACCGTCAAGTATAAGCATTCAATTCCGAGGCTTGATGATATGTTAGACGAGCTAAATGGAGCTACAATATTCTCTAAGATTGATTTGAGGAGTGGCTACCATCAAGTCAGAATGAAGGAAGGAGATGAATGGAAAACGGCGTTTAAAACAAAGCAAGGTTTATATGAGTGGCTGGTCATGCCATTTGGACTCACAAATGCTCCAAGTACATTCATGAGACTCATGAATCATGTCTTAAGGGCATACATCAGTAAGTTTGTGGTAGTATATTTCGATGATATATTGGTTTATAGTTCTAACCTTGCAGATCATTTAAACCACATCGAACAAGTTTTACAGACACTACGAGCTGAAAATCTCTATGCAAATATTAAGAAATGCTCATTTTGCACTGATCAAGTTGTGTTTTTAGGATTTGTTGTAAGCTCGCAGGGATTGAAGGTTGATGAGGAGAAAATCAAAACCATTCAAGATTGGCCTACACCAACCACCATTGGACATGTTAGAAGCTTCCATGGACTGGCCAGCTTCTATAGAAGATTTGTGAAGGATTTTAGCACCATTGCTGCCCCTTTGACCGCTGTGATTAAAAAGAATGTGGAGTTAAAATGGGGTCAAGCACAAGAGGAAGCATTCCAAAAGCTCAAAGATAGCCTTACACATGCACCTGTTTTGGTATTACCTAACTTTGATAACTCATTTGAAATTGAATGTGATGCTTCAGGTACAGGTATAGGCGCTGTCCTAACTCAAGGGGGAAAACCAATAGCATATTTTAGTGAGAAACTCAATGGAGCTGCCCTTAATTACCCTACATATGACAAAGAGCTTTATGCTTTGGTAAGATCTCTTGAAACTTGGCAACATTATCTATTATCCAAAGAGTTTGTTATTCATACAGATCACGAGACCCTCAAGCATCTAAGAGGACAGACCACTCTTAAGAAAAGACATGCGAAGTGGCTTGAGTTTATAGAGACTTTTCCATATGTGATCAAGTACAAGAAAGGCAAGGAAAACGTCGTAGTTGATGCACTATCAAGGAGACATGCTCTAATTTGCACAATGGAGGCAAAAATCATGGGATTTGAGCATATCAAGAGTTTATATGAAACTGATCCTGATTTCAAAGAAGCTTTCAAGGAGACAAGCAAAGCTGCGTATGAATCATTTTATCAACAAGATGGATTCTTATTCAAGGATAGAAGACTTTGCATACCACAAGGATCTATGAGAGATTTGCTGATCAGAGAAGCACATGGAGGAGGGCTTATGGGACACTTTGGTCGAGACAAAACTCTAAGTGTGCTTATGGATCATTTCTTTTGGCCACACTTGAAGAGAGATGTGGAGAGGTTATGTGCTAAATGCATCACTTGCTTAAAGGAAAAATCCAGGTCACATCCTAATGGTTTATATATGCCTTTGCCTATTCCTAACCTACCATGGGTAGACATTTCTATGGATTTTGTTTTAGGTCTGCCAAAGATCAACCACAAGGACTCCATTTTTGTGGTAGTGGACAGATTCTCCAAAATGGCTCATTTCATCCCATGCAACAAGACTAATGATGCTACTCAAATTGCTGATCTCTTTTTCAAAGAAGTAGTACGTTTGCATGGATTGCCATGGACAATTGTATCAGATCGTGACACCAAATTTCTAGCCCATTTTTGGAAAACTTTATGGAGAAAGTTGGGAACAAAGCTGCTCTTCTCAACTACATGTCATCCACAAACAGATGGCCAAACTGAGGTAGTAAATCGAACTCTTTCAACATTGTTGAGAGCCACGGTGGGTAAGAATTTGAAGCATTGGTTATCTTTTTTACCATTTATTGAGTTTGATTACAATCATGCCAAACATTCTGCTACTAAATTCTCTCCTTTTGAAATTGTTTATGGCTTTAACCCTACTACTCCTTTAGATCTTGTATCTTTGCCTCAAGGTGTTATTTCTAGTGAAGGAGAAAGTAGAGCAGATTTTATCAAGAAACTCCATAAAAAGGCCAAAGAAAATTTGGAGAAAAGGACCGAGAAATACAAGCAACAAGCTGATAAACATCGAAAAGATATCAGTTTTGAACCAGGAGACTTGGTATGGGTACACATGAGAAAGGAAAGGTTCCCAAATCAAAGAAAATCCAAGCTCTCACCAAGAGTAGATGGACCATTTCGAGTGTTAGAGAAAATCAACAACAACGCTTACAAGCTTGAGCTTCCAGGTGAGTTAAACATTTCTCCAACTTTCAATATTACTGATTTGGCTCCCTATCATGCAGATGAATCAATTCTGAGGTCAGAACCTTGTCAAGGGGGAGGGGATGATGAGGACATCGAAGCTATTAGCAACATTCCTATTATGCGATCAGCACCGGACGTCGAAGCTATTAGTAATTTGTCCGAGCCCGAAGAAGAAGCTATCAGTAACATTCCCATTATACGATCAGTACCAAGGACAAGATCCGGCACCAAAGCAATACATGAAGAATTCAACAAGAAAGTGGAGAATTTAATAGAGCATGGGGAACTCCAAGAAGACGTGATCACCAAGGCAAATCAAGAAGGCATTCAAGAATAATTCAAGACTTCAACAAATCTGTTTTTGCCTCTACTTCAAGGAATTAATGAAGCCAACTTATTCATCATTTCCAAAGGAGATTCAGCCCCTCAAACTACTCCAGAACATTAAATAGCCAAGGTATGCATTTAAATTCAGATTATTAATGAGTTACTTTTGTTGTTTTGCAGATTCAAAGCCTTTAGTTATTCAAGAGTCATTTAGCTTTAATTAGAGTCAAATGTAATCAATTATAGACCCTTGAAGGTCACTTGCTACTGGACTATTTAATAAAGTCCATTCTCAGCATGTATTATGCAAGTTTTATGAAATAAAAATTCGAGTTTTCTTCTGGGAAGAATCTATCACATTCAACCTTCTTGTGTGCGAAGCCTTGAAGCTTGTTTGTTCGACTTATCACAGACTTTCCATAATCTATGTGGCGTCATTCAATCCACCATCTATCCTCCTAGTTACTTTGATTCTTCAAAAAGTGTTGTACGACCATTTGAAGCAATCTCCATCATCGACTCCATCTTCATCCATTGGAACCTTAGAAAGTGTTGTACGACCAGCTAAGGTTCTCCATCCACCACCACGTTCCTGTATCAGGACGTAGAACTAATCTGGGCCATTGATCACCCAGATTGGACGGCCACCGAAATTCAAGGAGGGTTGTGGTGATTGATTAGAAATCAATTACAAGATATGCATTAATTAAAAATATATGCATTTACGATCCAAGGGCCCAAATTGATAGTTTTGCGTTCTGATGAAGTTATGAAGCTTGTACCTGATAGTTACCATACATATATATAATATTTATTAATAATTAAAAATAAAATAAAATCCTATTAGACCCACCTAACCTTTGATGGTCCTCATTACGAAGACGAAACATGTGCTCTACTAGGGTTTCAGAACATCTAGCCCAGACGGCGGCTTCTCCTTGGGGACGACGTCGCTCCTCCCGGTCGTAGTCGATACTACTTCTCCGTCGATATAGCGTAAATCCTCTTTATCCTCTCCTGCTCGTCCGTTTCCCACGAGAGTCATCACTACCCAATTCCCATCCTCCCCATCTTCCCCAATCTCACCCTCAACTCTCATCATCACGATCACGCGCGCCGCTGACATCGCCTATTCCTTTTCCAATTGTCTTTTGGGGGTTCTCGCCTGCCACAGTCTCTTCCCCGATTGATCTTAGCGGAAATTATCTGAAGTCTCCGCAGTCGTCCCTAAAACCACATCCGTCGCCGCTCTGAAGCCTCCTCTGAAGTCGTCGTTGGAACGTCCTTCTCCCTGGCTTCTACCACCGTACCCTACTCGACCCCGCTCTCGATTCTGGATCTGGTTAATCGAATGGGTCTTTTTATTTTATCTGACTTTATTTTTGTAGTGAAACGACCTCTGTCTCCTCTTGAAATCAATTATCGCAGGTTCGGTTTAATACAATGAATGGAGCATGAATTCTACACCTTGAGCAACAATCATTGGTTTCGTAATAGTTTAGTTTTTATTTCAGTTAGCTTTTATGGCTCTTCAAATGTGTCGGTTTACTTGTCTTAGATTTATGTGTAAAGAGACCTACTAGAGCCTGATACCATGTAATGACTATTTTTCATCGTGGTCAGGATTCCTCCCTGACGCTCTTCCCGTGTCATTGAAGTATGAATTACTGAAATTGCACCTTCATCACCAAAAAAAATGGTCCTCATTACCAACTGTTGTCTAACACTTTTTATAACTTTGCCCATTATAAATCACCCCTAATTTTTTTTGGAGTCAATTCAATTATAAAGTATCTCTCAACAATACAACAATATTAACATTCATATATTGTTCGACTCATCTCGTTTAGTTTTTTTCTACAAATATTGAATAAAAAATAAAATTATATTTTTATTTTATTAAACAAATTATATAATAAATTTAATATCAAAGGAATTACCTTGTGAGCCTCAACTTTTTTTGCTTGACCTCATTTTGTTTATTAAACGAGTTTAATCTTTAACTGTAATTTAATTCGAGTTCAATTATAACAAACTCGGATATTTGATGAGTTGTTAAATAAGATTAAACTTTTTAATACTAATTATAATTATGAAAACTAATTAATAAAAATATTAATAACTACATAAATTAAAAAAAGTTAGAGATTCATAGGGGTCATGTGTCCATCGTAGGACCTAATGGATCGCCGCTGACTATCCATTTGTTTAGTTCGTTATCTTGTAATATATTTTTTTGAAAGAGTACGAAGTGGTACATTAATCAAGGGTAAAACAAAACAATGTCCAATCTAAAGTGCGCACCGAAACAAAGTAGCATGCAAAATGAAAAAGAAGATAAACGTCCTAATATCATGGGGCCACAGTGGAAAACATAAAAAATAACTCAAGAAACCGATATGCTCTATATATGCGTTCAACAACTAACGATGCGGTAGCGTCCAAAAACACTGATACAACAGAGCCAAATTGAGAGCTAGGGTAGAGTCGGTCCATTACCGAAAGGGTACGATGGTGGACTGAGAACTCTCCCGAGGTACTAGCGTGCATTGTCCTACCTGAAATGATAAAGTAGGACTCCCAGAACGCGAGAGTGCTGCCCTTCGAGATGGTTGGAGAGTACCATGCAGGACTTGGTGCAACCATTGTCACCTTACATCTACTAGGGAGGTGTTGTTGACCGACCCTCTAGTGGACCACGAACTCCTCATTTATTGAGGCGAGGGTGCTTAACCCCCCCCCCCCCCCCCCCCCCGACCGCCGTGATTGAGATGCCCCCTCGGAACGTGTAGAATCCTCCGACTCCAGGTTCTGGTCCTCCCTTTCTGATCGTAGGCCCACCAATTCCATCGAGCCATTTCCCATGCCATAGAGGCCTGCTCCAACCTGGTCCGGCCCACCCGCCTCCATGGGCCTCTTCCCTGGATCGGAAACCCTAAAGGTCCTATGCAGCCATCTCAGAACCGCGTCTGGTTCTTTGCGTCCTCACCAACCTCTGTCTCCCCTTTGTCAATTGGTTGGTACTGCTCCAACATATGTCGAGCCTCACCATGACCATATATTAACTTGATCTCCGGGAATCTACCACCTCTACACACCTTAGATCCGTGTTCTCCCCTTCCGGGGCCTCCTCCCCCATTGACACCCATCCCCGCCGACTCCCTGAAGGTCTCCAATATCCCCCAACCTAAAATGCATGTCCAAAGAACAGAGAGAGTGAACCCGAGGCGGAGAGGCCGTCGGGGACAATGAATGTTGGTGAAAATGACACGGGTTTGGTCCTATCACCTGAGTGCACCACACAACTCCTCTGGGATTGTCCAAGACCGCGTTTTGGCGCCTCCGTCCTCCTCCCGTCCGTATGCTCCTAGGAGTGACTTGTTCCACCGCCGTTGTGGAATAGAACACAAGGGTCCTCACCTCCATCGCTGTAACGCGATCACGGCTTGGAGACAAAGGATGAGCGAGAGAACCAATTTTTCGTGAGACCGGTAGAGAGGACATCGGAGAATAATCCCCCATCGTCCCCGTCCCTGTCCCATCACTCGTCGTCGTTGGACCGTTGTGGTGCATAGTCGTCGTCATAAAAGCTTCACTACAGACCTTATTCTCTAACGCGGTGAGAGAGGGGAGCACACTACTGTATTTGTAATATTTTATACAGAAATGTAATGATTTTGATATGATCCATGTATAAATGTTCAACCCTATATACAAGGAAATGCAAAAATGTTAAAAGATACTAAACAATGACTAATGTAACATTCAACTATTAAGGTGGATTCCTTAATGATAATAATAACAAAATACTATTAAGATTTACATATTAGTTGAAAAATATGATACGATACATTTAGTCCATTTTAAAAGTTCAGATCCCAAACAAATAGGCATATAGTTTTTTTTAGCGAAATGTGCAGATTTTCATTACTTCAAAATGATTATCGATTACATTGTTGTGCATCGAGTAACATGCTCCTCGACCACGCAAGGTCAGTATGAATGAACAGTGGTTCACTGAGTCTTTTCATATCAGAACGTCGCAGACGGTATTGAATTGGTGCCTCACGGGCAAGGGTAGAAGATGAGTGGGGAGACTAAAAGACCGGAGATCTCGATGGACCTCAATAGTAAAAGTGATGGGGGGAGGCAGCGCATCGTCTAGGGACCCCTCCCAGGGCCAGTCCCTGATGCTCCCATCCCTAGGGAAATTCTCGATTTCCTGTTCCATAGGCATGACGGCGGCTGCTGCAGGGACGTCGACGGCTTTAGGTGGATCGATAATTGGATGGAGTCCTCAGTTGCTTCTTCTCCAAGTAACTCCCTCCCCGCCTTCCTTCCTCAAAACCCTAGTCCGCATATGAGACGGCGGCGACATCAGAAGCGGCGACGACGTCAGCTGCTTCAAGGGTGGCGGCAGCAGCATCAAGGACGACGACTGTAGAGACGGAGACCCTAGGGCAGCGGAATCAAGCGTGCGGCAAGGGCGGCGACAACGACTGCAGTGACGTCGGCGGCGTCAACGACTACAGAGACGTCGGTGGCGTCAGGCGGCGTCAGGCAGCTTGAAGGTTGGTTGACGTCGAGGTGAGCCAGACGACATCCATCAGGTTTGCAGACGGGGGACCGAATAGGATCGATAGACGCGTCGGTGGTGGTAGGGGAAAGTCCACATCGCGGTGGCTAGCGGCGGCCCGAGAGGAACCCTAGCAGAGAAAACTCGCGCAGACCCGAGAGGAACCCTAGCAGAGAAAACTCGCGCAGGACTCAAAGAGGATATACCGAGGAGATGATGGATAGAGAAGAGAAGAAGAACCATGACATAGGTTAAATCAATCACCATAGCCATAGCCATGGTAGTGTAGACGGCGCAAGAGGCTCAAAACCCTAGCAGAGCTATTTGCCGATCAAGTGTTTTAATAAACATATAGTTACGTGTCAGCCATTTATCTAGTAGGGTTTGATACGACGGTTTTAATGTTCACAATTGTAAGAATGGCCATAACATTGGAGAGATTGAGGGTGAATTATCTCTTCCTTTGTTTGGTACCCTAGTCCTCTTTCATTTTGTTTTTTTTTTCTTAGAAAAGGCAAATATATTACTAATACCTTTAAATTCTAAGACAGAATAAGGAGAACAGGAAAGACTCCCCTAATACAAATAAGAGCTCCCTAAAACCAATGGACTCAAAACCAAAAAGAACAACAAAACACAATACACCTAAGTGTAAAACAAATAGAACTAAACCAGAAAAACCTTACCCACAGAACCGGCCCTCACAAAGGTAACTTGCAGCCTAAATTTGATTTCTATGCATTGTTAACACGCTTTTAATTTGTTGATGCCCTTCTCTTACCTTTCAGTACACGATGCATCTCCACTCAAGTTATAAAGCTTGTTTTGGAGTCACCACTCACCATCCCACATGCTTCTTTCCTCATCTCGTTAAGTCTTTGTGCTCTTAGAATCTATACTCAATAATTACCTTCCACATGTCATTAAGTTCTTATGAACGATTTTCAAAAAAAAAGTTCTATGAACGATATACACTCTCGAATCTCGATCTGTCTCCACGTTATTATTTTAATCTTTTAATAAAATAAATTTTAAGATAAAAAACAGTATTAATATAACATATTTCAACAAATATTGCTTTTATACCGTTCAACTAATAACTTCTGTGTTTTTCAAAAAAAAAAAACTACGGTAGAGTTTAATTCTCTCTCGGTTTGAGAGCCTCCATATCCTTAGCTTGTCTGTCGTTATGGAGCTTTCTTCTGCCACCGTCACTATTGCGCTGCCTAGAGTTGTCTGCTTCGCTGTCCCCGTGTTCGAGTGTCCCATCCCATGGACCTCCTCGCAGACCACGCCTGGGGAGGGGTTCAAATATGGATGGAAGTGGGTGTCTATCCCACAACCATCGGAGCCTCTCCCCCTCTTGTCCCCTTGGTGACTTGGTCGATTCCTTGTCCGATCACCATTAACTCTTCTCCCTCTATACCTATACCGCATGTCCTCTCTATTCCGGGTGGCATGGTAACCCCACCACCGTCCTACTCTCATTTCCCAAACGTCTCGTGCTCGTCTCCTATGCTAAGGGCTTCAACGAGTTCTCTGGGACCGTCGAGGTCCTTTGGTCCGCCACCGTTACCATTGAACCCCCTGTTGTGGCTATATCTCGACAACGATGGGAGGGCCGACGTTAGGAATGGCGGCGTTCAAAGTCTTTTGCTTCAAGTTATAGGTCATCTCCCCTCTGACCAAACCCTAGTTCGTGTCTAAGGGTTCACCGCCGCCAGCACCACGCCTACCATCACCACAACTTGGCTCTGGTGCACGGGAGGCATGACATTGGACCTAGGGCCCCAACTTATACCCAGGCCACGGGATCCCTCCCTCCCTGTACCGGGATCGCCCGGACGGGGCCAGTCATGTCCTTGCTCTAGTGTCTGGGCCCTCTGCCAAACAACCTAGGGTGCAGCCCACGCCGATCCGGTGGGGTTTCCTACCTTCCCGACTGCCGGTGGGAGTGGTGAGGGACAGATGGAGTTGTCGACATCCGTCGAGGTTCCGACGATGAAGACCCGGTATTGGGGATGGACTCGTGACGGCCATGGGGTGCATGGACGCATGATAGAGTCCTTGTCGCACTGGATCACTAGGCGCTGAAGGTGAAGACGGACATGAGCTTGGCTTTCCTCCGATGGGATTCGGTCCGGAGCTGGCGGGTTTAAAGTCAGACAGCCGAATAGGTCGGTCCCCTCAAGGCGTTACGCGCAAGGTCATCTACTGGTGTGCTGGAAGAAACCTCCACGTGCTGTCGCGATGGGGGAACCTCAGCCCTGTACACACTGACACATTCAAGCGGCCCAAGATGGAGCGGCATGGTTCGGGATGGAGACGGGATGGATACTGCACAAAGAGCAATAACATTGCACCTGATACCTACTGCTACAATATCTCCCTAGGGAGGGGTCGCATAACACTGGACCCGATACCTAACTTGGGTCTCCAGATATCGGGTTGAGGTAGGCCACCTCCCACCGTGTTCTTTTGTACACGGGAAGATCAGGGGGTCGGGATTTGGTCATTTTGCTGCCTGGACTACTGACCTGGTGACCGCCCAGCATGACGGGGTTGGAGGTGGGGGCCGCGCCTTGTCATCCGAGGGGGTCGTGACAGCCCCAATTTGTGCGGAAACAGCTGCTGGGAACCTGATGAAGGGGGCATATGGCGCAGCAGGGTACGACTCATCATTCGCGGGGATGAAGCCCCACTGGGAGGAATGAGGCATCGCTAGAGCATCGAAGACTGGCCCTGGGAGGAGTCCATGTACGATGCGTTGCCTCCCCCACATCACCATTACCGTCGAGGTCCCTTAGGATCTCCGGTACCCCCATCCCCCAACCCATATTCTTCCTTTTCCAATGAGGCATCACAACACCTCTTGTTCGGTTATCTACTTTTTCCCATGAGGCCTCACAAAACCGCTTGTGTCGGTTATGATATTAAAAGGCTTAGAGAATCATTGTTCGTCTATTCTGACCTTCTCTTAGTGGTCGGGGAGCCTGTTCCTCAACGAACGCTAATGTAATCAGTTTCGATCTTTAATAATATTTCACCTTTCGCTAAAAAAAAAACATGTCGTTGCTCACGTCGATGAACCCATCATGCAAGGGAGTTGAGCTGTCGACGGAGAACCATTCCACAAATCTCACACGATAATCTTATACTTCGTTGATTTCTATTATTTCAATCGTAATAGTAGAGATCTCCTCCTTCTCGAGAAAACCCTACCTCACATATAGAGTCCCCTATCTTTGTCGCCGACTTTATTGTCGCTAGCCCTCTCGTCGGTCTTGTCTCATCGTAGTTGGCCTTAGAGCAGTCCATTTCACGTGTGCCTCCACCTCGCCCCTATTCGGACGTGAGGCATGCCATTAAACCAAGGCACATAATATACTATAAACACTCTTCTGCCACCCCAGCCCATATCTCCCTCTCCTCGACGTCGCCTCTCCAACCATCCCCGACCACGACAGACGTGTCCTTCTCTCCTAGTCTGTCTGAACCTCCGAGTAAACCTCGAAGTGGTTGACCTTTGAAGAACAAAACCCTAGATTCCTCTACAAGCAACACTACGGTTTTGGTGAATTCAACTCTGCCGCCCTCCACCGTCAAATCGAAAGCCTCGTCGTCTGCTCCCAACGGCTTGAAGACTTTACCACCTGCTATGACCGTCCCTGCTCTTCAACCACCGGAGGAATCAACTCTCCTCATCACTGCCTCTACTCAGCCTGTTGCCGCCTCAAATATCCCCATTGTTGGGCCGCCTACGACGACAACCGCCATCAACCCGCTGCTCCATTAGTCTAGGATCGTTTTAAAGGGAAAGCCCTTATGTCTGAACATGGGAGGCTGGAGCAGGGAGGACGGAGTTGGTTGCTCTGTGTGAGGAGGTCTCGGTTTCCAACGCTGATCCTATCCCTGTGATCCCACCGCTACTCACGCCATCGTCAGGGATGATTCACTATCGCATATCTTTCAAAAACAAGGAAGCTGGCTCCACCTCGGTGGCTCCACCCTTTCCGCCGTGTTTGGACTCCCATCTGCTCAGCCTTCAGGATGGTCTCTCAGCTTGCTTTTTGGAGGAAGGGGAGGAGGTTGAGGTGATGGTACCATATATTGTGGTGATCCATCTGTTCTGGCTAGACAACAATTTTCTATGATGGGCATATTGTGGATATCCAAGTCGTCCTAGAAGGAGGTTCTCCTTCAGATCATCACTAAGGCATGGGGAAAATCGGCTGAGGGACTGGTGATCAAGGACATCGTACCGGGTATATTCGGTTTTTACTTTGAAATGGAGAAGGCTATGGTATGTGTTCGAGATAACGAGTCGTGGAGTTTAGATGGGAGACAACTACTACTGAGCAACCACAGACGTCCACACCGTGTTATATTAGGTTTTGGGCAACCATGGACGGGTTTGCGCACAAGATTTACGGTGCGGGGATCTTGTTTCGGGGGCTCAAGCTAACACTACAAGGCATTTTGAAACGTCGATCAGCCGTCTCCAAAATCAATTTTTGTGATCCATTTCTCACTATTCCTTGGTAACCACGGTCGGATCCGAGCACATGATTCTTGGGTCAAAATTTTCATTGGGGTGGCTCAAGCTTCATTAGAGGGCATTTTGTGTCACGCCCCAAATCTGGTTTTGACCGGACTCAAGACGTGACCTGAGTTGATAATAGAAAATAATAAACAATTAAGAGATCGTTTAAAAGTTCAAATAAAACTCCATCAAATCCTCATAATAAAGTAATCCAAAATCTCAAATACGAGTCAAAGCTCAACATGAAGTGCGAGATAAATAGTGTTTAGTACAAAAGACCGACATGTCTCTAGAATAACCCTCAAAACATCCAGAAGCTCCCGAGCCTCGAACCCCTTAAACATCAGGTACGCCTGTAAAAACAGTAAGAAAACAATAGGGGTGAGCTTGCGCTCAGTAGGGAAAATCGTAAACATTTTAACCTCTGGTTTAGTAATAGAAATTGCCTTAGCATGACTACGCAATTTACAATTTAAACACTATTAATCACTGAAATACTATGGAATTGGTAAAACTAAGACTAGTATCGCATTCTTAAAGATAACAACGACTTTAAAAGATTACGTGAAAGGTGATGTAAATATTTTATAATCACTAACATGGGAGCAAGTAATATCACACCAACCACTTGCTTTCTGAAGCCTCCGATCCACAGATAGATTCTGGTGTCACATCGGGTCCCATACTCCGATCCACCAGAGTATCCATGTCATATCAGATTTTCCCTCGGTCCAGAGGAGGCACATACATCGGGGCACCGGAAACAATCCCAAAGGGGCGCTTATCATCGGAATTCTCGGAAATGTCTCCAAAGGACCATATGTCATAGGGAACCAAGGTAGTGCTCCCCCAGGACGCATACACTTGGGTGAAACCACAAGTAACTATTCCCCGCAGGGTAAACCATCCAATTACCCCGCAGGGTCCATCTCCAATGCCCGCAGGCTCCGATAATCAATGCCCCGCAGGGTCCAATAACCAATGCCCGCAGGCTCCAATAACCAATGCCCCGCAGGGTCCAATAATCAATGCCCGCAAGCTCCAATAACCAATGTCCATGTCACTACCGGATTACCCCCCCCCCCCCAGTGTAAGTACCATACCGAACAACCAATCATCTTAAGAACAAGAATAAGAGAATCACACAATAACAAATCAACCAACCAACGCCTAGTGAATCACACTTTCACCACAACACACCAAAGACATCCACTTAGCCCTTTACACTTACTGTTAGACTTACCTGTCACGATCCACCGGTCCATCGATCACCTGATCGTACCGTTTGGCACAATCAGTCATACTCGATCATCCGTTCAAGCATTCAATTATTCAAACATTCAATCAATCATTCAAACATTCAATCAATCATTCAAGCATACGATTTAGCTAGTTTCATTAGACTCTTAAATTAACTAGAACTAAGCATGCAAGCATGTGAGGCAAACACACACAACTAATCCGAGGGCTCATCACGGCCTCTCTACCAGTAAAACAATTCCCAAGTATTGAAAGTGAGTTACACTAGTTATTCACATCATAAGCATTCACACTAGACACGCCCGGTTATTAGTAATTGAAAGACGATTATTCTAGTTATTCGCATCCTATATGCAATTCTAGGACCTTTCCGATTTTATTAACCTAATAGGCATAGTAGTATTGAAATACTCGAGGAGTTAGAACTTTCCCTACCTTGTGGTCTTCCTCTAATAATACTTCTCGCTGCTGACGACCGGACCAACTCCGTCTTCTCGGGCAAAGTCCCAGTTCTCGAGCGAAGTCCAGTCTGGGTTTGAGAAATAAAAGGTCCAATCAGTACCGGTAATTGTCCAAAGGTCCTTATTTGTCCAAAATAGTCTTTTAATTATCCATTTTAACCATTTAAATTAAATTAATTATTTAATTGAATCTGATTTTAAAATAATTTTCTTTACAGCCGGGTTGACCCGGATCCGATCCCGAACCCGGTCCAGACCCGAGTCTAGACCCGGTCCTGAAGACCAACTGGGCCCAAGGCCTGAATTCAGTCTGATCCAAACTGACCTTCCCACGGCCCATTCCATCTGCCCGGCACAACCCGTCTTCTTTCTCTTCCGGCCCGATCCTTCCCTCGGGCCCAAGGCCTTCTCAGCCCAAGGCTCTTCTGGCCCAAGGCCTGCTCGGGCACGTGCTCGAGTTTGGTCTGGCTCCGGCGATGTCTCCGGCGATCCATGGTGCTCCGGCCACCATCTACAGCGTCAGATACGCTCGGAAGAGGGGTGAAATGCGGGCGGTGACGGGTGTTGTGACTCTGACGACACCGTGTCTGTGTCGTGGGTGCCGGGAAACGTGACCCAAGGCCTCCCGTCTTAGATCAGACGGAGGCGGAGTTCGTCGTCGAGGGTTCCGGCCAGAATCGCTCGTATCAAGCTCGGGAGGGCACAGATCTACACGAGGCGAGGTCGGGGGTGTAGGACTCGACGAGGTTCAGCACGAACCTGCTGATTTACCGTCGCCGGCGTTGCTCGAGCTCGGGAAGGTGAACTCAAAGCGAGCTCTCCGGCACGACGTCTGGTTTTGAGCACGGCGTTGAGTGAGAAGAGAAAGGAAGTGAGGACGAGGGAGGAGAAACTGTGAGAGGGGAAGGATAAAAGTAACGGCGACTGGATCTGGTTCGAGCTCGCGAGAGAGAAAACGTGAGATCGAAGACGGAGCCTCGTTTTGCGTGCGTGAAAAATGTGAACCGAAGCGGCGCACTCTGAGGGTTAGTCGCGAGCGTAGGGTTAGGCCGCGCGTGTTAACGGGCCTGGCTCTCTCCTGAGTTAGGCCCAATCTTGCCCAAGGTCCAGCAGTCAACTTTCTCCTCTTCTCCTATTTTTTTTATTTTTCTTTTCACAAAAACACTTGTTTCAAAAACCTACCCCGTCGTTCCAAAAAGCAACTTATTACTCTTTTAAAACAAGGTGGTCTTTACATTTTGGAACACCGTCTAATTTTCAAAGTCAATATTCCCGATCGGTTCCTCACTATTTAGCGTCTACACCGCGTTATATAAGGTTTTGGATCACCACGATCGGATACGATTGAAAAGGTTTTTTTTTTAAAAAGAAAGAACTTGAATTATGTAGTGAACCAGTAATGAATGTGATTATGAATAAACTAATAGTAAAAAAGATAAAAATAAAAACTTTCTCGCATCTCCTCCTTCTCGAGGAAACCCTATCCCACCTCTGGTGTCCCCTACCCCTATCGT
Source organism: Erodium maritimum (assembly GCA_963921825.1). NCBI lineage: Eukaryota > Viridiplantae > Streptophyta > Magnoliopsida > Geraniales > Geraniaceae > Erodium > Erodium maritimum. The sequence continues at coordinate 17,066,267 of OY997589.1, read as the reverse complement.
CGACTTAATTGCCGCTAGCCCACTCGTCGATCTTTTCCCATCGCAGTCAGCCCTAATGTAGTCCCTTCCACGTGTTCTTTCACCTCGCCCCTCTTCGGATGTGAGGCCAGCCATTAAACCAAGGCGTAGAAGAAATCCTAAACACTCTTCCGCCGCCCCAGCCCCTATCACCCTCTCCTTCACGTCGCCTATCCTTCCTTCTCCGACCACAACAGCCGTGTCCTTCTCTCCCGGTCTGTCTAAACCTCTGACTAAACCTCGACGGGGTCTACCTTTGAAGAACAAAACACTATCTTCCTCTGCAAGCAACAGTACGGTTTTGGTGAATTCAACTCTGCTGCCCCCTACCGTCGACTCGATAACCTCGTCATCTGCTCCCGATGGCTTGAAGACTCTAACGCCTCCTATAAATGTCCCTGCTCTTCAACCACTAGCGGAACCAAATCTCCTCATTACCGCATCTGCTCAGCCCATTGTTGCCTCGATTATCCCCATCGCTGGGTCGCCTACGACGGCACCAGCAATCAACCCGCAGACCCCACTGGTCTGGGATCCTCTTAAAGGGAAAGACCTCATGTCTGAATATGGGAGGGCGGAGCTAGGGAAGACGGAGTTGGATGCTCTCTGTGAGGAATTCTGGGTTCCCAACGCCAATCGTGTCCTTGTGCTCCCACCGCTGCTCACGCCATCGCCGGGTATGGTTCACTGTCGCAGAACTTTTAGAACCAAGGAAGCCGGCTCCACCTAAGTGGCCCCACCCTCTCCAGCGTATCTGGACTACCATCTGCTCAACGTTCATGATGGTCTATCAGCTTGCTCTTTAGAGGAAGAGGAGGGGGTCGAGGTGATGGTACTGTATACTCTGGTGAGTCCTTATGTTCTGGCTAGACCACAATTTTCCATAATGGGAAAATTGAGGGCATCCAAGCTGCCCCGAAAGGAGGTTCTCCTTTAGATCATCACCAAGGCATGAGAAAAATCGGTTGAGGGACTGGTGATCAAGGACATCAGACCGAGTATCGTTGGGTTTTACTTCGAGACGGAGAAGGCCAAAGCATGGGTTCGAGATAACGAGTCGTGGTGTTTTGATGGGAGACCATTACTACGGGGTGACCTGGACCCGATGGTTAAAGAGCCCCACACCCTAGACATGATCCAATTATGGGTACACGCCCATGGCCTACCTCCCTTGGTACTAACCAGAACCATGAGAGAAACGATCGACGCGATGATGGGGCTTTGTGTTCATGTCCCTTTCGACCAATGGGTTACATGCTGGGTAGGAACAGTGAAGGTCCGTTTCTGACACTTGGTGAAACGCCTTATGTGCCGCCAGTTGCTACTTCTATTTTGGGAGTTTCCTGACCCGGTTCGTGTCACCCTCACTTATACAAAATTGCATGTGTTTTTCTTTAACTATAACATTTTTTTTTGATAACCAAGGATATTATTGATTTCATATATGGAGAGCATATACAAAATGAGTCCGTCACACCCGTAGGCGGAGGACAACAACTGAAAAAATCAAAATCAAAATAAAAAACCATAATAAAAAACCATAATAAAACACAAGGGAGAGCAAAGATGGTCGTGTCCGAGCTCACGATCTCAAATACACCAACACGTCCGACCGAGTATTGGATCGACTACCCAGCAAGCATCCCGCCGGATCACTCTTCCATTTTTCCCAACCAACTTCAGTGGATAACTTACTAGCTAGCCTCATCATCCCGAAACACTGTTGTTGTAGCCGTGTGAAGATCAAATCAATGGGTTCGACCTTGGCCTGATACGCTGCTGCATTCCGGAATAACCAGATGCTCCATAGTGTCGAGTACCCCACAATCACCCAACCCTTCCACCACTGTTTTGAGTTCAAGCCTTCCCATTGCAGACACCAACTCGGAATGTCCCTGGGCATCACCCAAGCCACCTTCCACCAATGATAAACCTTTCCCCACAAAACCCAAGCAAATTCACAATGGAGAAAGAGATGGTCTTGGTCTTCAAAGTTTCATTTGCAGAAGTAACAGCGCATGGCATTCAGTGAGATCCTGCATCCCCTCCCTTCCAAAAAGGATAAAGTTGGGACCGCTCTGTGCATTAAGAGCCAAACAAAAGTGCAGGACTTTGGGGGTGCACCCTTTACCCACAAAAAACGAGCCCAAAGCGGTTGAACTGTTTCGGTTCCTACAAGAAGTCTGTATGTCTCCGTCGAGGATGGGACCTTAGAGAATTTCTCCCATATCAGCTTATCTTTGGTACCAACCTGCAAACGAGCCTGATACAAAAGCGAGAGAAGTTCATCTGCCAAAACAGATTCGCCTTGCCACAAAGTCCTAATGTACTCCACCTTCCAGTACCCATTGTTCCAAAAGAGGGAGACCGGCTTATGTTTGTTTCGAGCTACTCGGTACAGGCGAGGAAATCTGTAACAAAAAGGCCTATCACCTAGCCATCTCTCCTCCCAAAACTTGGCTCGCCCCCCATCTCCCACCTGCCAGTGCACAAATTGACCACCGAAAACAATATTGAATATCGGGTCGCTGGCTAGCCCGACCAGATGGTGCATCAAAAAAGACTTCCCGGGTTTGTCTAGTTTACCCAAGTCCCATTCCTGCGCGTCCCAGCCATATATAGCACAAACAGCTCTTTTCCATAGACTATCTTCTTCCTCTGCGAAACGCCACCACCATTTTGCCAGTAAGCTTGCATTTACTTCCTCCAACCTTCTTAATCCTAGGCCTCCTTCTGATTTGGGTTTGCAGACATTCTCCCATTTTACCTTGTGGATGGCTCTCCTGGCCACACTATTTTGCCAAAGGAATTTACATTGCCACTTTTCCATGGATCGAATTACTGATTTGGGAGCCTGAAATAAGGACATGTAGAAGATTGGAAGCGCTGATATAGTGGACCTGATCAGCACTACTCTCCCCGCTAAACTTTGATGTTTGGCTTGCCAAAGGTTGAGGGATGCTTTGAACTTTGAGAGCACTGGTTCACAAAAGGCGGAGAGCTTCGGATTCTGCCCCAAATTAAAACCCAAGTATTTCAGGGGAAACTGTATGACTTTGCACCCTAAAACCGACTCCACCTGTTCGGCCGGCAAGGAAGGGCAGTTGAGAATGACGGCCTCAGACTTGTGGAAATTTACTTTGAGACCTGAAATGTTCTGAAAACCCTCCAAGATATTCTTTATATTCTGCAACTCCTCAACTTTGCCCTTGACGAAGAGTATAGTGTCGTCAGCGAACTGCAAATGTGACAAACTAAAACCTGTACCCAACATTATTCCTCTGAAGTTTCCGGCCCTTCTCCCTTCCTCCAATACTTGGTGCAAGCCCTCTGCCGCCAAAAGGAAGATGAATGGTGATAGGGGGCAGCCCTGCCGTAGTCCATTCTCTATGGCAAAATCGAAGCTTGGTGATCCGTTGACCAAAACTGAACCATAAGCTCTGAAACAACCGGCCATCCAAGCACGCCACTGAAAACCGAAACCCATTGCCTCCATTACTTCGTCCAAATAAGCCCATATCACTTTATCGTAAGCCTTTTCGAAGTCCAGTTTTAAGATAACCGCCTCTTGCTTCGATCTTTTAACCAGTTGAACAATCTCTGAGGCTATCAATACCCCATCCACCAGCTGTCGCCCAGCAACAAAACCACTATGACAGTCATTAATGAGGTCTTCTAACACCTGCTTGACTCTGTTTGCCAGTAACTTTGCCAGTATTTTGTACGGACCCGAGAGAGAAGAGGGAGAAGCCACCTCGTTTTGGTATTCCAGGGTAGACATATCAAACCGAGGGGTACCCACCACCTCCCGGTCACACTCCTTAACTATAACATGATTGGCCAAATGGAGAAGGAGTGTGACCGGGAGGTGGTGGGTACCCCTCGGTTTGATATGTCTACCCTGGAATACCAAAACGATCGCCATGCCAAGTTTTACGCGACAGATTGGGACAGTCCGACATCCCACATTTCGATGTCCTCGACTTCTGCGCCTAAGGTCCCCTTGTCTAGGGATAGGGGTCCAATAGTATCCCCAACTACTGCACCTAACGGTCAGGGTCCTCGGAGCGTCCCATAGACCTACTCGGTCGATCCAGGTTGGAAGAACTTGCTGATCGGTCAACTCCCTAGGCACAGAGATAGATACAGACTTGGAGCTGGAGCTGAGTCTGGAGCTAAGGCAGGAGCTGATAGAGTAAAGAGGGGGTCCACTAGGGAACCTCGGGATGATCAGGACAGGGCGGGAAGCAGCCCCTCATAGAAGAATGATAGCTCTCCCAGGCTTCAGGGACTAGATCTAGAGGGGTCCCTGGTGTAAGCCTTGCCTCCACTACTAATGCAGTCATTGCTAAAGATTTGGAGCATGACTACCAGTACCATCTTCTCACTCCCACCCTTCCTTCCTGCCTATATGACGCTTTAGATATTGTCTTAGACAGTTACATTATTTCAAAAAACTGTTAATCCAGTTTTCTATGTCTATTCTTTTCCAATAGTTAGAGAACATGTTTCCTGACGCACATCTATATAGTGATTTTCTATTTAATAAAATTACACCTTTTATTAAAAAAAAAAAGTGATGGATGTGATTTCTCTTGGAAAACCAAAAATATTCATAAATGTATTTTTCTAAAGAAAAATAAACGAGGGGACAGTGTAAGAGTTTTTTTTTTCACCCAACAGTGTGAATAAACCGACTATATGTATGTGTAACTATATGACAATTGATCTTCTCCTGAATCCTGATGCGTCACTTAGTGCGTAATCATATCATAATCGATTGCTTGTACATGCAAATAACAATCAACGGGAAAAAAAAGGTAATCAATTATAGAAAATGGTAAGACTCACCTAATGATGTTAATGGCCAACCAACCATTTGCAGTGTGAGCTATATATATATATATATATATCCATGTATCATGTCAACCAACATAAATATAATGTCTATTTTTCTTTACCAAAAATCCTCGTGACACTCTTGCTCTACCAAATCTTTATTTTTTAAATGTGTCAATTTCCTATTGGCCAGTAAAGTTGAAATCGATTGATTCTCAGACTATAGTAGAGATGTATCATTATGATATGTCAAATGTTTCCTATATTCTATTCAAGATTGTTTTTGGTGTTTATTTTGTATAATTAGATAGACATACAAGCAAGCTACAAGTATTTAAACAAACAGCCAATCAAAAAAAAGTATTTAAAACAAACAAGTAAACATCACAAGAAGAAACGGGAGGTTTGGATGAATAGGGCCAAACCAATATATAATTTACACATATGTTTGATTACTACAATTTATAAATATTTGGACTTAGTAAAACAATTGCATTAATTAGGAATGAGATTATAGTATTTAAAAAATAGTTGGTGGGACATCTAAGTTGTTTTTGTTGTTATACGATAAGGTATCTCCATATTCGCTCATATGTATCGTTGTATAATTTGTAACAAATGCATCAAATAAATTAATATTTTATTTTTAAGCCATCACAAGATGTGTTTATATGTAAAACTGTTATTTAACTTTTTATATGTTAAAGCGTTGCTTAAATAGAAAACGGATAAGAGTGTGGACAAGGACAAGTGAGATGGAATTGAAGTAGAGGTGTGAGGATTAGATATGGTAATTAGAGAAAGAAATAGTAATAAAAATTGTGATCATACGTATATAGGAACCTTTACAAGGGTTTTGGAGAGGTGTGGTTAGTAATAGTGGGAGTTTGGAGCGAAACAAAGCATGTCCCTCTGTAGTGGGTCACTGTCCCATTGAGATGATTGATTACATTAAGTATGGGACCAACATTCTTATTGCATACCTCCAAACCCTTTGGCTGCATAATTTACCCACTTTTGGCCAAGAAAGCATTAAGATGTATTATCATATAATTATAAACTATAAGGTAAATACAAAATAGAAAAGGTTAAACATAAAAGTGTTTTGGTTAGGGATAGGGTTAATTGGGCCATGGGCTGGGCCCATGTAGACAAGGACCTCTGAAATAATTGAAAGCGGCAGTGAAAAACAAAATGGAGATGAGAGGAGTGGCGTTGTCTCTGATGTGTAGCAGTAGCAGTGTATCTATAAGGTGGTCCTCGCGGGTAAGGGGGGGTCCACGTGGCAGCGCCGGCAATGGTTGGCCCACTTCCACGTGGGAGATGTGGTCCAAGTGCTACACGTGTCCCGAGAAAGAAGAGGTGACAGGCTGGCTCGGACTTAGCAACAACAGCATGACCTCGGATATGAGTGTTGTTAAAAGGAAGAGAGAGAGAGGAAGCATTGTAATGAATTTGTAAAAACAAGGTGGTGTGGGACTTACTAAGAGAGGAATAGAGAGAGGGTTAAGTTGGATGTGGGCAAAGCTTTTTCTTACTGGTTTTGAGTTGCTAGTCTGTCATATATGTATGGTTAATGTATAATGGGCATGTGTGGTGTAGTGTGGGTGTTTTGTGATGGTAAAGGTGAGAGACAATGCATAATCTTTAGCCAAGGAGAGGAGACAATGCATGCTTTCCTCCAACTTGCGAATGGTAGGTCCTCTTCTTTATCATTTCCGCCTCTTTTTTACTTTCTCCTATTATTTGAATATCTAGTGCCAACTCTAGGCTTCTCATACATGGCCTTTGTCATTGGATGGGCTCAACCTGGATCATCCAACATATTGGCCCATGTAACACTTCTTACTGGCCCATGAGATAAAGTCCATTCTTCGTTGCTTCGGGAAAGGGTATTGATTTCTTTTGGTTACTCAGACTCAAACTTGAACCTTATAAAACAGTGAGTGCAACTTGCGATAAAGACGAAATTAGTACTGAGATATCTTGCACAAGTGCCCCAAATTAGGTTTGGATTACTCGTACAATTAATCCCAAAAAGGGAAAAATTTAAAGTTAGAGGAATATTCACTCTCCAAAAAAAACCTCCCAGAGGTTACTCTCGAAACCTAGCAGGTTCCAGCCGCCGCCGCCCTCATCTCCCCTCTCCGACCACGTCGCCGGCCTTACTCTGCCTCTCCATCGCAACCGGCTCCTCTCCAACCAACGACGCCCAGTCACGCTCGTCCATAACGCTCGTGCCTCGTCTCCGACTGCGGTGTCGGGACAACTTTCGCCGCCACCAGATCTCCCTCACCTCCTCTGTGACCATTTCTGCTCCCCCGATGACGGATCACCCTCCCCCTCGTTGTGCTGAGTCGGAAATGTCCAACTCCGGCCAGATCCGATCGCATGCAGAGGTCGCCCGTGGCCTCGGGACCTTCGTACTACACCAGGCTCGCTGTAATAACCACTCCCGGTCAACGCTAGTCAAATCTGCGAAAAACAGGAAAATTTAAAAAAATTCAGCAGACACTTGATTGAACCTAAATTTGACCCCGAGGGTCATACCGGACTTAAGTTGACCCCGATATCGACCAAAGTGAGTTCCGGGGGACTCAGGGTAACTTTCTGATCAATTTGGGAAATGTTGACTTTTCGCTGGAAAAGTCAACCGAGCGACGTTTTGGTCCATTCGAGGACCGTTTTGGGTCCAAAAAGCTTAGCCGTCGTCGCAGCGGTCTTAGTTGAGCCGTTTCCTTGTAGCCCGTCAAGTTTCGTAATTTCTTGGAAAAAGTGCCCGTTCGGGGCCCGAAACGTCCGAATTTCGCGAATCTGATTGGAAAATATGTAGTAGATATTTTCCAAAAAGGTGTGGGACCCACCTTGCCACTTGTCAAACAAGTGGTGGTGTTAGGTTTTGGGACAAGACAAGACAAGACTTTGATGGTTAGTTTTGCTTTTGTGTTAGTTTTTTTAATAAAACAAAAGGGAAATAAGATGATACACGCCCATTTCAAAAAAAGAAGAATAAAAGGGTAGGTTTTAGAGAGAGAAAATGAGTTAGGAGAAAAGGAGAGAAAAGAGAAGAGGCTTGGGGAATTTGTGACGTTTCTCGATCATCCGACCGGTGGATCGTCTCAACGATAAAAGAATCGAGCTCACACCGTCATTCTCTACGGTGAGCACCTAACCGATTCTCGTTTTTTTAAGTTTAAAAGTTAGGGTTTGGTTTGAAATGGGTTGAAATTGGATGAGTTGAGGTGTTGGGTTCGTTAGGAACATTTTGGGGCGAAAGGGAACATTTTTCGTTGTGGCCGTGTGGGGCCCACTTGGTCGGGCCTCGGGTTTTTCGTGTTCGAGTGGTTTAGGACGTTCCTCAAGTCATTAATCTACACCCGGATCGAAATTTGAATTAAATTGTGAAAGTTGTAATTGACGGGTTTAGAAACTTTAAACGCGAATTAAATTACTCGGAAGTCGGAATTGGATTCCGTCGAGTGCATAGGAACCCTTGAATTATTCTAAGACCGTAGAAACGAAAACGGGAATTTTCGGAGCCCCGGAAGGACGTTTTCAAAACCCGGGCAGATTCGCCATGTCGGGCGAATCGGGCTTTTCCGACCTCATTATCGACAATGTCGAGTAATTGGGAAGTTTGGGAGTGATCGACATTGTCGGGGTTGCGTTTGGGCGTTTAATTCTTTAAATTTTGGTTTCGCCTGCTTACTTAAAAAGTGTGTTAATTGTAATGATTGTAGACCGTGTCGCCTACCGTGGAAATAGGAGGCTAAGAGGGAATTATGGAGCTTCGCCGGAGTAAGAGTATCGGGTTTGACACGCTTCAAGAGGTAGGGAAAAGTAGCCGGATCTCGGCCCTGACTAGGGAAAGTTAACAGTAGAATTGCATGTGACACCAGGGTGTCGTGGGTTAAGTAGGTTTATCGAAGATTAGAAAGACATGATACGGGAACATAGCGAATATTGGAAATGCATGTGACACTTAGTAGTGTCGTAGGAGCAGAGAACTTAGCGTTAGTAGAATTACTAGAGGCATATGACCATGCCCGGAGGTTGATTGCGAACTTATCGAGATTAGGAGTACTGGAGGCATATGACCATGCCCGGAGGTTGATTGTGAAACTGTTGATATTAGGACTGTTGGAGGCATTGGTTATGCCGGAGGTTGATTGTGTATGTTGTGTCTTGGGTGGCCATGAGAGCCCGTACTTTACTGTGGTGTCTTGGGTGGCCATGAGAGCCCGTGTTTACTGTTGTGTCTTGGGTGGCCATGAGAGCCCGTACTTTACTGTGGTGTCTTGGGTGGCCATGAGAGCCCGTGTTTACTGTTGTGTCTTGGGTGGCCATGAGAGCCCGTACTTTACTGTGGTGTCATGGGTGGCCATGAGAGCCCGTACTTTACTGTTGTGTCTTGGGAGGCCGTGAGTGCCTGTGGGGTTGTTGAACCCGTGTCTTACTGTTGGTGTGTCTTGGAAGGCCGTGAGTGCATGTGGGGTTGTTGAACCCGTGTCTTTGTTGTTGGTGTGTCTTGGGTGGCTGTGAGTGCCTGTGGGGTTGTTGAGCCCGTGAGTTACTGTTGGTGTGTCTTGGTGGCCATGAGTGCCCGTGGGGTTGTTGAGCCCGTGAGTTACTGTTGGTGTGTCTTGGTGGCCATGAGTGCCCGTGGGGTTGTTCAGCCCGTGAGTTACTGTTGGTGTGTCTTGGGTGGCCATGAGTGCCCGTGGGGTTGTTGAGCCCGTGAGTTATGGTTGGTGTGTCTTGGGTGGCCGTGAGTGCCCGTGGGGTTGTTGAGTCGTGTTTTACTGTTGGTGTCTTGTTTGGCCATGAGTGCCTGTGGAGTGTTGAACTTGTGTTGTTGTTGTTTGTTGAACTTGCTTGTGATTGTGGTTACGTGAGTGAGACAGGTCGACCGCCTGGCCCGACTTTGTGTCGGGGAAGCGCGTGAGTGAGAGAGGTTACTGAGACAGGTCGACCGCCTGGTCTAAGTGGTTCGGCAAAGCGCGTGAGTGAGACAGGTCGACCGCCTGGCCTGAGTGGTTCGGCAAAGCGCGTGAGTGAGACAGGTCGACCGCCTGGCCTGAGTGGTTCGGCAAAGCGCGTGAGTGAGAGAGGTTGCTGAGATAGGTCGACCGCCTGGCCTGAGTGGTTCGGCAAAGCGGGTGAGTGAGGGAGGTTACTGAGCAGCTGGTATGCGATCTTTTGTGATCTTGTTTGGTGTGCGATCCTTTGTGATCTTGGGTGTTGCGTGGTGGTCTTTTGAGTCCTTGGAAGAGGACGTGATCGTGGTGTTGGGTCTACATTAAGAGTCCGAGTGTTGAGTCGGTTGAGGAAAGTATCAGTGTGTGGGTGTCAGTCGGGTTACTTGAGTTTGGGGACAGTGATCCCCGGTGTTGAGTTGGTTGTTGGTGTTACCGGCATTGTCTGCTAAGTATGCCGTAGTCGGTCTGTTATCTGTGGTGGTGAGCGAACGCTCACCCCTAGCTGCTTTTCCTACAGGTGTCGGTCACAGGTTGGACTTGGTGAGCTTCTGAAGCTTGAAGAGCTAGGAACGGGATTCTGGGTTTGTTTGAGTCTAGCGACGGATACCATCCTTTTGTCCACTTGTTGGGACGTGTTTTAAGTTGTAAATATCATTTTTGTTGAACAAATGGTGATTTTAAAGTGATTTAATGAAAAAAGGTTCAAAATGTTTTATTGTTTTAAAGGTTCACGTCCTGAGTTCGGTTTACTGAAATTGGGGCGTGACACTCGCAACACCATCGAGTTTCCGCCGCTATCTACCCCGGCATCTCCACCCCCTCGTCAGCAGCCACCCAAGACGACGGATCCGAAGGACAAGCCGGGCTCGTCCTCGCCAGATCTGACGGCCCTCTCGGGCCTGACCTCGCCCACCGAGCCGCCCCAGATCGTTGGCGGTGTGTCTGACTTGGCGGGACTCTGTCAGTCCTACCCCGGCCTGTCATCAACGCCGAGGGAGGTCTACCGGGACATGATCACTCTCCCTCGGCCAGTGCACTCTCCGACGAATATCCACCGCCCTCCTTCATCTGAGCGGGGACGAACTGCTACTCCCATCATTCCGAGGGTTGGCCAACCATCAAGAACAGCTTTGGAGGCGCAGACACCTCGCATCTCCCCGATCCCGGACTGGGAAGACGAGGATGAGGAACTGGTGGTCTCGGACGAGGGGATCCCATTGTTTACCTCGGGATCCTATGAATTCTCCTTGGCAGCAAGGGTTGCAGGGGACGGATCGCACAATCAGCACATCGTCTGCGGGATGATGCTGAAGAAATGGAAGGTTACGGGGATCCGTGTTGAATTCCTGACCCCCACCATCACGGGTTATCACTTCCCGTCCGCACGAACTATGGAAGATATCCGCCGCAGGGGTCCCTGGAGTTTTAATGGCTTCCCCCTCCTCTTTGAACCGCTCCGGCGTTTCCAGCGGCCGGAAGACATCAGCTTCAATCATGTGGAACTTGGGGTCAGGGCACTGAATATCCCGGGAGGAGCGAGGAATTCCTACATCCGAGGTCTTCTGGCGAGCAGTATAGGCACCCAAGTCCTATCGGCCCCCATCCCAACGGTTCGACTGGAGGACAGGCATCTCTAGATGCGAGTCCGTATGGAGTTGTCTCGACCACTACGGTGGAGAACCAAACTCCGTTTCTCAGGTACCGATTCCTCCACTGTGATTGACCTACAATATGAGAGGGTGGTGGACTTTTTTCGCACGTGTGGTATGTTGACACACAGGCTACCGAACTGTCAGACGCTGCTCCAAGGAATTGGTCGGGAGGAGGTCCGCTATGATAGGTATATCCTGGTCCCCCGGGACTTGGATGTAGACCAGCTGATCCATAGGGTTTGGGAGACACCTCTCCCAGCTTCACACCCGACGATCACCTACCTCCTGAGCGATCTCACTCTGAACCCTATGAACGGTTCTAGGGAGATAACTATGGAGGTTGAGTCGTCCAATGCAGGCAGTCCGAAGCCTGACCTTCTGGCTAAGGTTAACCCGGAAGGGTTGACCACTATCTTACAGGAGGAGGGCCGTGAAGAACCCTACCCGCCTCCCAAGTCCACAAAGCTTGACCTTTTGGCTAACATTCACTCTGCCGATGGTCCCGCGACCGAAGCTCCTCCTGGATTCAATGCGATGATGAGGAAGAAAGAAGAGCCAGAGCCACGGGGCTACCCAGCGGATCTTCAGGGGAGTCTAGGCAAAGGAGGCCCCAGCAGGGGCAAAGGGAAGAAGACCATCCTGAAGACCAGAAGTGAATCGCAGTATGCTCGCCCACCGGAGACCAAGAAGCGCAAGGGGGACCTGCATACCCACCAGCAGCCCTGGGAGCTGCTCTTTCGGGGGGAGGCCCAAGCAGATGGAGCGGAGGTCCAAAGGCCTCCGATGGAGGAATGATCGACCCCAGCAGGGGTGGGAGGCGTCGTCATCAGCCTATACCCACAGACCCGGGACAGCCAATGCTGGGAGGTCCCGGGCAGCCTGCAATATCAGCACCAGTAATCTTATTTTACTGCTATTTCTGTTATGGTTTTTGGGACTATGTTTTTTCTGTTGGTTTTGGACATTGCTTTATTTTCCCCCGTTATTTTGAAACGGCGGTAGGGGGTTATCTTGAGTTGTTTCCCACAAGTTCAAGTGGGCTAAAATTATGGATCCATGAGCGCCGGGCTTGCTACGGTCGGCCCGGAAAAACATCTGGAACCCGAGGCGGTCATGCCTCATCTTGTCTGATTGCCAGTTGGCATTAATGAAATTTCCGGTTACCCGTTTCAAAAAAAATCCCAAAAAGGATCTCTGTTAGGGTCGAAAAAACCAGCCCATTTTCTCTTCTTTTTCGTTCAATCAGTCATTTGTGCACTTCAAAATCACCTTTTTCCATGGAGTCCGACCAGCCGCAGGCACCGAACGGGCTGGAATTTCGCCGCTCCCACGTTGAAGCCGATCGAGAATCACCTCGTCCTTTGGTGGTTCTCAATTCGGATTCAGTACAACCGCGGGTTCTGCCATCGCTGGTTACTCCCCGCGTTCACACTACGCGGGGACAATCGGTGGAGGATGTGCATACAGCGTCGCAACCTCGTCGAGCTGTTTCCGGTGAATATCAGATAACCGGCAGGCGGGTTTAGGATCCGGGGGGAGGGACGCTAATGGGGTGCAGTTCTCCACGACATCCTAGCACAGGGAGGAAGAAAGGAGGGCACCATTGTAAGATCCTCTGTTTTGACGTTTTCTACTTCAATAAGGACTTGCATGGTTCGTTAGGTTGGTTAGATTGGTTTCGATTCATGTACTGTTTTAGGATTTGGTTTTTAGGTTGTTTAAATTTCTCGTTTCGTACTTTAGAGATGTCGGTAAGAGGATGTCCTAAGTTAGTATCTGCGAGCAGAAGCAGTATTTTTCTACGAGTCCATGATCGTCGGGTTGCCTATGGGCGACCAGGACACATATCTTGAACTCAGGGCTTGTACGCCCTACCTTGTATGGTTTATTTCTTGCATTAATGCACTTCCCCGATTACAGTAGAAAACTTATAAATTAATAGTCATATGATCACCTATGAACAATAGTAAACAGATAAACGCGAACAAGTATTACAGTAGAAAATTTATAAATTAATAGTCATATGATCATCAAATTAATATTATTAATTTAACACCATATCACCGCGTCGGGACCAACCAAAAATATTATCTTAGAGAGTTTATTAAATAATCGAGTATTAATTTTTCGAGTTTCTACTGTATTAATGAAAATACTATAACTATACGGAGTAAGATTGTAATAACCACTTCTGGTCAACGTCAGTCAAACCTGCGAAAAACAGGAAAATTTAAAATTTTTAAGACAGACACTTAACTTAACTTAAATTGACCCCGAGGGTCATGCCGGACTTAAGTTGACCCCGTTATCGACTAAAATGAGTTACGGGGGACTCAGGGCAACTTTCTGGTCATTTTGGGAAAGATTGATTTTTCGCTGGAAAAGTCACCCGAGCGACGTTTTGGTCCATTCGAGGACCGTGTTGGACCCGAAAAGCTTAGCCATCGTCGTAGCGGTCTTAGTTGGGCCGTTTCCTTGAAGCCCGTCCAGTTTAAAATATTTTTGGGAAAAGTGCCCGTTCGGGGCCCGAAACGTCCGTTTTTCGCGAATCTGATTGGAAAATATCAACTAGATATTTTCCAAAAGGTATGGGACCCACCTTGACACTTGTCAAGTATATGGTGGTGTATTTTTGGAGGGAAAAGGTGTGGTTGGAGAGGGTTGGCCGAGTATGGGGTTTTAAAAGGGAAAAAAGTTAGTTTTGTTGTTAGTTTAATTAAATTAGAAATTAGAAGAGAGGTTTTAGAGAGAGAAGGAGAAGGAGAAGAAGAGAGAAGAAGGGAGGTTGAGCTAGGGTTTGTGATCGAGCCCTTGGATCGAGTCAAAGCAAAGAGCAATCCCGTTCCCCTCGTTCTCCTCTACGGTAATACCCGAACCGATTCTCGTTTCGATTATTTTCAAGAGCTAGGGTTTGGTTTTAAATTTTGGTTTAGGGTTGTGTAGAGATTAGAGAGGTGTTGGAGACGTTTTAGAGGTGTTTGGGAGAGAAATTTCACGTTTTCCGGTGACCGGAGGCTCGGGAGGAGCTCCGGCCACCGTGGGTGGTGGCTGGCCGGAGGTGGCAGCAGCCACCACTTGGTGGCCGAGCCCCTCCCTCAAACCCTAGGGCACGGCCAAGCCCTTTGGGTGGGGCCCACGTGCTCGGTTGTTCGTGTTTTAATTACTCGGGTAGTTTAAAACGTTCCCCGGACCTTTTATCCCAAACCAAATCGAATTTTGGATTTAAATTGGAGAAGTTGTAATTAACGGGTTTTGGGAAACTTTAAACGTTAATTAATTGTTTTAGAAGTCGGAATTCGATTCCGTCAAGTGCGTTGAGTTCCTTGATTTATTCTAAGACCGTAGAAACGAAAATGGGGACTTTTGGAGCCCCGGAAGGCAATTAACCAAAACCGGGCAGATTCGCCATGTCGGGCGAATCTGGCCCTTACGGGTCCTTTTTCGGCAATATCGAATAATTGGGAAGTTTGGGAGTGATCGTCTTTGTCGGGGTTACGTTTGGGCGTTAAGTTTATTAATTTTCGGTTTATTCGTACTAGTTTAAAAGTACTTTGAATTTGTGTTCTTTTAGATCGTGCTACGGACCGAGGCAAGGGAAAGCTCGGCGAGTGACTAGGTCCACTTCGGGTTTTGTTGGAGCGCTTTTGGATCTATATACGAGGTAGGGAAAAGTAGCCGGATCTCGGCCCTGATTAGGGAAAGTTAATAGTAGAATTGCATGTGACACCGGGGTGTCGTGGGTTGAGTAGATTTATTTAATTATTAGAAAAGCACGATACGGGATTGTAGCGTTCAAGAGAAAAGCATGTGACACTTAGTAGTGTCGTAGGAACAGAGAACTTAGCGATAATTGAATTACTGGAGGCATATGACCATGCCCGGAGGTTGTTTGTGAAACTAGTGATCTTAGAATTGTTGGAGGCATCGAGTATGCCGGAGGTTGTTGCGTGTTATTTATTATTGAGTTTGGGTGGCCTTGAGAGCCCGTGTTATTTGTTGTTGAGTTTGGGTGGCCTTGAGAGCCCGTGTTATTTAATTGTTGAGTTTGGGTAACCTTGAGAGCCCGTATTTAATTGTGGAGTTTGGGTGGCCTTGAGAGCCCGTATTTAATTGTGGAGTTTGGGTGGCCTTGAGAGCCCGTGTAATTAATTTGGTGTCTTGAGTGGCAGTGAGTGCCCGTGGGGTTGCTGAACCCGAGTCTTGACTGTTGAGGTGTCTTGAGTGGCAGTGAGTGCCCGTGGGGTTGTTGAACCCGAGTCTTGACTGTTGAGGTGTCTTGAGTGGCCTTGAGTGCCTGTGTGATTGAACTTGCCTGTGATTGTGATTGTGGTTACCTGGGGTGGTGAGTTCTAAAGGTCGACAGCCTGATCCGACTTAGTGTCGATGAATTGCGAGTTCTAAAGGTCGACAGCCTGATCCGACTTAGTGTCGATGAATTGCGAGTTTTAAAGGTCGACAGCCTGATCCGACTTAGTGTCGAGGAATTGCGAGTTTGAAAGGTCGACAGCCTGATCCGACTTCGTGTTGAGGAATTGCGATAGGTCGAACCCTGACCTGATTGAGATTGGTTACTGAGCAGCTGGTGTGCGATCCTTTGTGATCTTGTTTGGCGTTGTGTAGTCTTTCTGTCGTGTCCTTGAGGAGGTCGTCGATAGTTGTGTCGGGTCTACACTGTTTTTATCGAGTGTCGAGTCTGTTGAGGAAGGTGACGGGTTGTGGGTCAGTTGAGTACTTGAGTTGGGGACTGTAGTCCCGGCGTTGGGTTTGGTTTTAGTGTTACTGGCTCTTTCTGCTAATTATGCCATAGTCAGTCTGTTATCCGTGGAGGTGAGCGAACGCTCACCCCTAGCTGCTTTTCCTACAGGTACTGATCACCGGACGGACAAGGTTAGCTCTTGAAGTTCATGGAGCTTGGAGCGGAGTCTGGTCTTTACTTTTTGTTGAGTCTAGTGACGGATGTTGTACCTTGTCCACTTGTTGGGACGTTTTTGTATTGTAAATACTATTATTTTGAGAAGTAAATGGAAATGTCAAAGCTGTTATTGAAAACAGGTTTCAAGTGTTCATGTTTTTAAAAGTTCGCGTCCCGAGTTCGGTTCGCTGAAATCGGGGCGTGACAAAGATGAAGAACAAAATCGTAATTATTTTAGAATTTTTTTGGTAAGTATATTTTAGATTAAACACAATAACCTCACACGATGATCAGAGAATGAACTGGTTTGTCGAAACCTGAGAACCGGTTTTCTTAAGATTGTTTATTGCCACGTATTAGCAAAATTTCCCAAGATACAACGACAACGTTGGAGAACTCGAACCATTCTCGAGAAGTTTCACTGAAAGAGAAGAAACGAGAACTATGATCCAGAGAGAAAGAGGGATTTTTCTTTTTCTTCTAAGACGAATAGAGTTGAGCTTAAAAAGGAAAATGGATAGAGCTGATAGTCAGATTTCCGAAACATCAATTTCGGATATTTCCTTATTACATATCAATTCCCAAAACTAAGGTCGGAGCAAAACATAGCTGGCGCACGGGCCCAAATCTAGAGCAACATGTCGTGCGGACACACATGAGTTCAAGCTCGTTCAATTGTTCGGACCCTAAATTTGCAACACCCCTTCCCTCCTCCACCCCCCCCCCCCCTACGCCTACATGTGGGATTTGCATGGATAACGCATTTTCCCACTTGCATTTTTCTCAACAATCAAGTTCAACGGTGTTGTTTGAGCTTTAATTTCTTATTTACCTCTTGTCGGTTTGAGACCGTGATATCTCGTTGGAAAGGTTTCCATAGTTCTAGGATGAGCCAATCAAAAAAATAATTTATCATCAAGTTGACATGTTCTCACTTTTGTCCAAAAATCTCCCACATGAATAGAAATTAACGCAAAAGGAAAGCGGTAGGATGGTGATTTCTCATATACGGCATCTGCATAGGATATGTAGGTAGCACCCTTCAACTTACCCTTATAAAAATATATTTAATTTACTAATTGACTAGTAGACACGATATCTTTGAACTATTATGTCTTTTATGTAAATGATGATATATTCCACACAAACACCAACAAACATGATTTTTGGTTCTCATGGTTATGTTCGTTATGGTCATGAACATCTCCTAGTTATAAAAGAGTCTAAGATAAATAAGCCCCATTAGTTTCCCTTGAAACGACCCTAATTCACTCTTAAATAGGTGATTTGTTTCCCTAAATACTCGTGACGCACAAATAATCATTAAAAGCATAGCTTAACCTCTACATGTTTCTTATCACTATTTTTCATCATAGGAATGGACATGGGGTTGAGCTCCCACATTGATCTCTCAAGGTTTATGCAATTAGGTTGTCTCATTGAGCCTAGATCTTGGGATCTCCAATCAGCTAGGTTTAGTTTTCCTTTAGATAATGCCTTAACTGGTTACATGCTTTAGTCTCATTCCTTATCAACTAGATCTACATTTAATCCTTTGATTAACAGATCTGAGATGTTATCTTTTGATCTTAAAAAATTAATAGTGATAACTCTAGTTGAGATCGATTGTCTAATGGTGTTTTGTCGAACATGCATGTGTCGACTCGTACTATTATACATTAGATTATGTGCCATATTAATCACCGCTTGATTATCAAAAGGCACATATGTTAAGTTTTATGCCCTAGGACAAGCCACCCCCTATTCTTTGTCATTTGACTTAATAATAATTGGAAAACGTTTTATTATCATTCAGCTGTAATGTTAGTGAGACTGTAAATTAATTACTTCTTATAAGGTGTTAGGGAACATTTACCTAATAGTAGAACTCTTATGGACAAATAAGTGAATCCATTCACTTGTCCCTAACCTAAACTGACAGTTAGAGCTAGTGTGGTTTTGACGAGAGGGTGGTGTTTTACTAATCATGCATATAGAGATGTGAGTAAAAATCGCATATGCCAAAGAGTTTGACATTGGATGACCCACCTTGAGAATACCTCATAGAACAAAGACATGGGTATATCTCAACTATCTGAATATGTCTTAGTCCTACGACCATGACATCATCATGTGATCTACATGATGTGGATTCATTTCTTACATAATTAAATGATATTCTTTGTCAGATGGTTACAATAATTATGCTCAGATATGGATACACACATGTGAGACATATAGGTGATGGTAGGGGTGGGCAAAAAAAACCGAAACCGCTAAAACCAATCACCACGAACCGCAAACCGCACCGAAAAACCCGAAACCGGAAAGTTAATGGTTGGTTGCGAGTTCTTGACGATCGAACCGGAAAGTTAACGGTTGGTTGTCGGTTCTTGAAACGCTAAACCATCGGTTAACCAACCAAATCGGTACTGTTCATCATATACATGTGGCTTCATAATAACCACTGATCTGATATAGATGAATGACTCATGAGCACTCTTTTGTGTCGCACGAATTGCTAACATAGAACACGATGACTTATATGTAATTTTTCTTTTGTTTTGGAGAATGTAGTAATATGTTTTGGCTTGAAATACAAATATGCGTATGATTATTGGTTTCTAAATTTGTACTTACATGTAGTAAAGTGGTTGGTTGGTTAAAACCACTAATCAACCGGTTAGTGAACTGGTTGGTTTCACTGTAAAAAATTGGTTTATGAGTTGGGGCTGGTTCCAAGATATGTTAAACCGGTAATATCGGGTTGGGTTTGTAAAAGGTTCCATTGGGTGGTTAACCACCCAATACCCACCCCAAGGTGATGGTCATATGGACTTGTCATTTGTATTTATACAAGTCAAATGTCATTAAAAGGTCTCTCTTGATAAGTAGGAGGTTTGGAATAAAAGCATGGGCATGCGTGTGATTTTTTTGCCTACATTCATTACTCGCGATCAAGAGAACTTGAAAGACTGAATTGGAAAGGATGGCGGTTCTATGCCTTTGTTTAGCGATGAAATCACCAAATGACAAGAGGATAAGACTATTTTAGGTAATCTGATTTGACAAAGTATTAGTCATTAATTCTATAACTTGGGTGGTCACGGGCCTTGCTAGAAGATACCCATGACTTGTGTATGAAACATTTTGTTTTATTTCACTACCAACGCCATACAAATCTCAAAGAGTCGCACAAATAGAAATACCACAACAAAGTGAACAAACTGGTGTGCAATTATATTTAATATAAAGTATCACTTTTATTTAATTCAAATACTCATGAAGCAATGATAACACTTCTATTTATTTATTATAAAGTATAGTACTTAAATAAACAAATAAAAGGACCAAATACATAAATAATATAGGGCTTGGCCGAACACCCTTATAACCCAACAAGGGCTTCGCCTAACAAGCATTTAATTTTATTAAATATGATAGGAGAAACCCTAAATGCTAGAAGGTCTATAACTAGGAAAACTAGTTGGACTAAGTCATGGTTTCCTAAGTTTATTTGGTTTGGGCTTAAAGTAAGACCAACACCTATAAGTAAAGTGTTAGGGTTGACCGAAAATATCAAAATTCATAGCTAAAATTTTCTGTTACTCCATAGAATGAGATTGTGAGTTTTTTTGTTCAAGGACTACTAGCATGTCAAGTTGTGGATCTAACTTTCTCGTGTAGATACCATTAGAGGGCGAACACGTGAGCGCCTAGGACTACACTTTCAAAGGTCCCTGTCATGAACCAATTGATCTAAAGTTTCCTATATCAAGATAAAATTTGTTTATATTATGCATAGATTAGTTTTAGTTGATGCATGTTGATCTAGGCTAACTAGAATTATACCGACAAGAGTTCTAGAAATTTTTTTTTCCACCCTTTTAACGTAACACATAATCATACAGTGGTATCAGAGTCTACATGTATCATTGATTGTCTATCTTGAATTGCTTGATGATTTTTTTGTTGAAATTAAGAAAAACAAAATCGAATTTTTTTTCTTTATACCCTAAAAGTTGACTTTCATATTGAGGGGCCAAAAAATTTTGTTCTTTGTAATCTTTTGTGTATTGAAAGCAAATTTTTGGTTTGAATATACATTTGGGAACTTAACAAAGACTCATTTATGAAATGAAAATAGTTTAGAAGATAATTAAACAAAAAGAGAAAAGAAAAAAATGAAATATTGAAAATAATGTAAAATGATTAAAAAGTAAATTTATACTAAATTGAAAAAATATCAAGTGAAATGAAAATTGTTTAGAAATTCATTAAAAAATATTAAGAAAACTGTAAAATAATTATAAATTAAAAATATATGTTAAATTATAATTTTAAATTTATTAAAAATATTTAAAAACACTTAAATAAATATTAAATAGTTATTATGAAATATTTAAGAAAATAATAATGTTATCATGAATTATTAAAAAATGAAAATGAAAAGAGGTAAAATAGTCCTTCAATTGACAATGATATTTTTTTTTGAAACGAGATACGAACTTTATTAATTGAACTTTTGCAAGATAGACATAAACGCGGCCGGGATGGTGAATCCGGACCACGAAAGGACAGACACAGAACGGGCTTCCTGGGCTAGCCAATGAGCTGCTCCGTTCGCTGACCTAGATATGTACTCGAGTTTAACATCCTCGAGAGTAGCTAACAGGGACCTACAGTCGTCTACCAACCGGCCCAAAGGGGAGAAGACCTGGTGTGTGCCTTGAATCAGGTGTACCATGTACTGGGCATCGCTCTGTATGATGACTCTGGACGATTGCGATGCTTGTATCCATTCCAGGGATTGCCATATCGCCATTGCCTCTGAATATTCAGGATTGAGTGCCCCACTCCCATAGCCATTCCGTGCTTCCCGGACCCCTCCCGTATCCGTGCGACATATCCAACCCCATCCAAACTGACCTGAATCAGCAAAAGTTGCTCCGTCGACGTTGATTAGAGACCAGGTAGGGGGAGGGGGTTTCCATGTAGTTTGTCGGGATTGGGGGGTGTGAACGGGCTTCGGGAGACCTGATTGTGCTTCTACCCAACTATGTTGGTTACTGAGGACCGTGACCACCAGCTCTTGTGGGGTGGAGGCGGCCTTATCTCAAACCATAGCATTCCTCGCCTTCCATATCTCCCAGAGGACTAGACAGGCTTTGCTCCGGGTCGCAGCATCTGGGATCAGGAACAAGGCTGAGAGCCAGTCAGCTAGAGGAGATGATAACGAGGCAGGGATGGGTAACCCTGCTTTGTCCCAAACCGACCTCGCAAAGGGGCAAGATAGCAGAAGATGATCTGTAGTTTCCGGGTCGGATTGACACATCTGGCATGTGTCCGAAATTGGGATGAACTTTGTGCGTAGGTTCATTGCAACCTGTAATGTACCAGAGATAGCTCGCCATAAAAATACCTTGATTCGCGGCTGAATGTCCTGGTCCCAAATACCTGTCCAAACCGTTGTCCCCATGGAGGCGTGCCAACGTCTGTTATCTCTGGAGAGTGCCCTATAACCCTCTTTCACTGAGTACTCCCCTCTGATATTGAACTTCCAGGACCATTTATCTGAATGCCGGGGGAGAGGCAAGGGTACCTGGAGGACATCTTGAACAATTGCCGGAGGGAGGTTCAGCTGTAGTTTTTGCACGTCCCATTCATGATCGGCGGTGGCAAGATCCGACACCATAAGGGCCGGGGTGATACACGTGTGCACGGGAATAATTGGGTTATTCCCCAGGAGCCATGGAGAACCCTCAACCATAGTAGAGCAATCGTCACCAATAGTCCGGATCAACCCACCACGGAGCAGTCCCTGGGTGCCTCGAAGGCCCGACCAGATTTGGCTGGGTCCGTTTCCTCCTCCCGCCGAGAGGAAATCACCCTGAGGATAGTAACGGGCTTTGAGGACGCGAGCCACCAAACTATCAGGTTGGGTAACCAGTTTCCACCCCATTTTTGCCAGCATTGAGATATTCATATCCCGCATATCTTTGAAACCCATACCTCCATCCTCCTTTGGCCTGCACAATTTAGCCCAGTCCTGCCAGATGATCGGCTTCGTGCCCCTGGGAGTACCCGTCCACCAGTACCAAGCCAGTGCAACATGGATATTATTTATGGATTCCCTTGGGAACAGGAACACACTCATCGCATATATTGGCATGGCCTGGAGGACTGATTTGATCATAACCTCCTTCCCTCCTGCCGATAACATCTGCCCATCCCATGACCCAATTTTTGTCACTATCCGGTCGCATAAGAACTGAAGATTCTGACCTTTTTTTGCGACCCAGCATGTTGGGTACTCCCAGGTACTTAGTCGGTCCCGAGATTTCCTGGATCCCTAGTATGTCACAGCATGCCGATCTGTTGGCCGATGTCGTATTTGTACTGAAGAAAATGGACGATTTACCTTTGTTGATGACTTGGCCCGAGAGACGACCAAACGTTTGGAGGATATTGTTCAAATGTGTTGCCTCCTCGTGGTCTGCTCTGCAGAAAATGTAACAGTCATCCACAAAAAAGATGTGAGAGATCAACGGAGCTCCTTTAGCCACAGAGACTCCATGAATCTGTCCAGCCCTCTCGGCTTGACTGAGCATTCGGGACAGGCCCTCCATAC
The DNA here is from genome assembly GCA_963921825.1 of Erodium maritimum. Lineage (NCBI taxonomy): Eukaryota > Viridiplantae > Streptophyta > Magnoliopsida > Geraniales > Geraniaceae > Erodium > Erodium maritimum. The sequence continues at coordinate 17,043,236 of OY997589.1, read as the reverse complement.
AGAAGAGAAATAAATACGGCGATAGAGGGTCGCCTTGTCTGATACCCCGACCTGCTGTAAAAGGGGTCGTGTGCTTCCCGTCAAAGCTTACCGTGTATTCGATTGATCGCATACATGCGAGCACCATCGCTCGCCATCCCATATCGAATCCAAATGCTCCCATCATGGATAACAAGAAAGACCACTCCACTCTGTCGTAGGCCTTACTCATATCTAACTTCAGTGCCATAAACCCTCGCTGCCCATGTGTTTTACGCCTGAGGGTATGGATAATCTCATAGGAGATTATGACATCATCCTGAATGTGTCTGCCCGGGACAAAAGCCCCTTGATTCGTTGATATTATCGGATCCAATAAAGGTTTGATCCTGTTGGCTAAGACCTTAGAAAGGATTATGAATATCACATTACAGAGGGCGATAGGTCTCAGCTCCGCAATCTTTTTCGCCCCTGGAATCTTCGGAATCATAATCAGGGTGGTCTTATTGATGTCCTGGTCAATGGTGCAAGTCAAAACTGCCGTACGGACAAAATCTATGACCTCCGGGGATAGGGTATCCCAGTAATGTTGGAAGAACTTTGGGTTGAGACCGTCAGGGCCTGGGGATTTCGACGGTCCCATTTGGAAGACAGCATGGCGCACTTCCTGATCTGTCACTCTCTTGGTCAATAGTATGTTCTGTGCCGAGGTGATCATGCTCGGGACATGCATAGGGAGATCGTAATCTTCAATCTCACCCGAAGTGAAGATATTTGCAAAGTACGAGTGGAGCAGGTCGCTCATTCCTTTATTCCAGTGCACTTCCACCCCTTCCTCATTAACCAGGGATTTTAACTTGTTTTTAGCCTGGCGTTTTGAGGACGATCTCTGGAAGAAACCTGTGTTTCGGTCACCTTCCCCAAGCCAATGTTGTTTCGCTCTCTGACGCCAAAACTGTTCCTGTGTTGCTAGGGCCCTGTTATACTGTTTCTGTATCGCCAATCTCCGCTTGATGCCATGTCTATCAGTTCGACCATTCAATTCAGCAAGAGTCTGTTGTAACCGACGGATCTGGTTAATGTTATCTCTGAATATTGATTGACAATGATATTTAGTTTGAATGTGAAACGGTGAAATAATCATTTTACATTATACATAGTTAGATTTTAACCCAAAATCGAAAAAAGGTTCAGGATCAAACATAACAGTACCAAAAGAGTTATTTTTAAACATATGGGACCTTAAGATACATGGACCGAACATAAGGATAGCAAAAAATATTTTCACCTAAAAATTATAAAGAAAGCATGGGACAAGATTGTAAATTGTTATTTTTATTGTCATGAGTTTAATAAAATTGTATTTGTTGTAGGTCCGATGTGATTACACAATCAAAATACAATATCATTAGATAGATTTATTTGAGACAGTTTTATATTTCAACAAAAATAATGACATACCTTTTTTTTCTTTTTAGGCGGAGACTCTCAATCAGAAATAAAAGCACATACTTGGAATATGATCATTTGTATTTGTACTTCCATCAAGTATATAATTAATTACAAAACAATATCAGAAGGGCAAAAAGCTTTCTACTACCTCCAAGTGAGATTCTCTCTCTCCTACTTAGGGTTTACTGTAGTAGTCGCTGCCACCGGACACCGCTCCACCGCTAGCCACCGTCTCCCCACCATCGTTTGCAGCCTCTCCCTCCTCATCGTTCCTTTTATTCCGTACCAGCACTATGGTTCTCCCCATCTCACGCCGCCATCACGATGGCCCTCCCTCTAGGGCACCATGGTCGCCGGACCTCCCTCCCCATCCCCGTCCCTTCACGACCGGCCATCCTCGTCCCTTCACGTTCGACCACCCCAACCCGACACTGATCCTGCATAACCATGGGTGATCCATGCATGGTGCGAACCACGATCCGATGTGGTCGCACCCGTCTCCTTGGCTCCGACCAACACACATGGAGCCCGTCTGGCCTCTCGCCGTCAGCCACTGCAATTACCGCCCCCTATCAGACTAGGACCAGAGAATCCGGCGTCAGGGGTTCTTTTATCAGGGCCTGGTCCCCGTCCCCTCACCGGAGCACAACGCGGTCCTGGCCTACCAATGGGATCCGTTGCATTGTTTTTCATGGTCATCGGCTTACAGCTGGAGTATGATAACTCAGGGGTCGTGCTACACCCTAGAATGGGTCCTCACTCCACGGGGCAAGCAAACCCTAAGAGGTTCGCGAACATTAGGGGACATGCAAACCCCGGAAATCGTGGTACTACTGCTAGGGTTTTGGACCCGACTCCAACGGTAGCCAAACGCCATGGAAAGGAGGTCCCACGTCCAAACTCACATCCGAAGATCGGGGCAAAGTGGAAGACACCTGATCCGAGATTGGGAGAGCTGAAGAACTGCACCTTGGCCTGCCGAGGGATCCCGAGATTCACCACTGCCATTGGACCAAGACCCAGGGTGATTAAGACGGGTCATAAGCCGGAGTCCATGATGCTGCCAAATAACACCGAGCAAGTACAGGAACGGGAAGTCAGCCCGGGGGACTACAATCCCCCGGGGGATGAATGATCCTCCAGGGCGGGGTGGGAAGGACCGTCAGGGGCCTATACCCACAGACTCGGGACGACTAAAGCCGGGAAGTCTCGGGGAATCCGCAATCAAGACTATCTTTCTTTTCAGTTTATTTGGTTTAGGGCGAATAATGTTTTGGCTAGATATTTTCTGTTTTGTTATTTACTCCTTTTTCGAAACGTTGGATCGAGGAACTCTTGAGTTCGGATCTGCGAAAAAAAGCAGACTATGTGTATGGAACCATGTGCGCCCGATGGTCCACGGCCGATCGGGACAAAAGCTTGTATCCGGGACTGTTAGGTCCCTCTTTGTAAGCATGATAAGATCGTAATACAACTTCTTTCCCGTTCAAAAAAAAGTATATAATTAATTAAAGATCGGAACCAATCATAAAAGGGTCACTCAAAAAAAGTATCGAAAAAAACACATGCAACATTATTAGCAAAACATCGTAAGGCTAACAGGAAAATGAAAATAATACTCATTTTCCGAACCACTCTTTATGTGTCATCAAGGTGATGCTCCGATAACGGACCAAAGCACTAGTACAATTGTTGATGACTTAGAGTTAGAGCTGAGTTTGCCCATTTCCCATACCCTCAGGTGATCTCGCGCTCATCCTAACACCTAGACATGTCGTAGGAAACCACCCAAATTTGATCTACATCGATGTTGCACAACCACATAGAGATGGAGACCAACAACCTAGCTTCCATTGTTAGTCTACTAAGGGCCCGCCAATATCACGCAAAAATTCACATCAAACCAAAAATCGTCTTAGCACTAACGACAAACAGGTATACCCTATAGCCAACCGAGAACAAGGTCTTTAAGGTACCCATCCACCCTATACTTTCATCCGCAAGACCAAGTAGAAGGAACCAGTAGAGACGTAACCTGTAATGCAAATCCGAAAGAATAGTCTGAGGGACTCACCTACAGCCACTTAACCGATAGTTACGGAATGATGCACCATTCCTCCATCATGCTAGCAGTCCCTAGTCGGGTGGCTGCTCTCGCTACACGAGTAGCTTCTACCGCTGCCACCACCTCCTCCACCTTTATTGTAGCCTATGTCACCATAACCACCTCCACCTCTGCCTTTTCCGTATCCACCACCTCCTCCCCTGCGACCTCCTTCTCAGCCACCACTTCTATCGCCCCAGCAGTGGAACCTTATCTGTACAGCCTCGTCGTTCGGTCCGGTAACATCAATGGCCTTGGCACAATCATCATCGTTGATCTCCACCAAATACTTAACAAATATTATGTCGTAGAGGCTCCCTCGAATCTGTTGGAGCCTCGCTATACAAACAGATCCTCCCATTTGTCATTGGGGTGATTAATCCGAAGGTAGAATGGTTATTAATGAGTATATGATCAATGAGCAAAAACGAGTTATAACTCAGAAGAGGTGTACTAATAATCTTGTTTTGTATTGAAGATGACAATAAGACAAATTTCAAGTTTGAATTGTTTTACTTATCACGATATTTTCCATCTTAATATGGAGTACGGGGGTGTAAAAGATTAGTCTCTCTCTTTGAAACAAAAAATAACCAATGCAAATTTAATTATTTTTCACACATGCCTAGCGCACATGCATTAGTAGCTGGGGATTCTGACGCAACCTCCAGACCAGCTAGTCAGCTCATCCTCTCCCTCTATTGGTTTAATCTGTTGTTCCAGTTCAACCAATCGTATTTTTTAGTTATAATATCAGCACAAAAGAAACCTATTATTCCATCCATCAAATAACTCAAATAAAAATTAAAGCAACAAAAAAATCGTTATAACCTGGAAAAGCCCTTACTAACCCTGGCCTCCGTCACCGCAACCGTTTCGTCCCCTTTTATGGTTATGGCTCTGACTAATCGAAAGGGTTTCGTTTATTTTGTTTGAGTTTGTCTTATTAGGACCAATGCACATCGATTAGAGAATCAAGGACTTCTCCCGGGAGGGGAGCATCAGAGACTGACCTGACCAAGACGATGTTTTTCCTCCCACCATCACTACTACTGTTGAGGTCCCTTAGGATCTCCGGTACCCTCTTCTCCCTCTTCGCATTCTGTCTTTGCCCATGAGGCATCACAATACCGTCTGTGACGGTTATAGTATTTCAAGGTTAAGTGAACTAGTGTTCGTTCATAGTGGCCTTTTATGGCCGAGGAGCATTTTCCTCGAGACATTTCGATGTAATCACTCTTAAACAGTTATAAAATTGCAATTTTTCGTTCAAAAAAAACTCTAGCCCTAGCCCCTAGCCACTATGGAGTTCCTACCTGCCAACGTCGTCCCCACGCCGCTTGTAGCCGCTGTCGGACTGGTAGTCCCCGTGTTCATCTGTCACATCGGGTCGCACCCCTCGCAGACCACGCCTGGTGCGGGGGGTATATACCGATGGGATTGGAACCAAATCCCTATCCCTCCGTCTTCTTCTTCCCTCGTTATCCCTCCCGCAGTCTCGCCTACATATAGCCTGATCGCTTTGGGGCCCCAATTCTCTTCCCAATCGATGTCGGCTAAGTTTCCTGCCTCATCCCCGTCTCCGCCGCTTGGTGCCCTAGGTCATGCTGCACTGGTGAGGGGGGCTCGGATGCCTTCCGACTCACGCCACGAGGCGACGCGGCTTCGGTCGAACCCTAACTCATCTCCCTAGGCCCACCACGACCTTGCTCTGGTGGCTGGGTTGAATGGGACACGGCATGGAGGTGCGCCTAGGCAGGATATTCCCCCTCGTTCCATGAAGGCATGGACGATCAGGGACGTGACGGAAACCTCGGCGTTCTCCTCGGTCATGGTGATGAAAACCTGACTTCAGCGTCTGGTTTGTGATCACTATGGGGTGAGAAGGAGTACGGTGAAAGTCTCCTCCATGTTCGTCCGACCTGTCTGGACACGGAGGCGGAGGAGGGTTTGGATACCTTTCAGTGGGAATAGCCCCGATAATGCCGATGGGGATGGTGGCTCTCTACCTCTGGCCTCAAGGATGAAGGCACCGGCTACTATGGGGACCACGACTCAAAGGAGAACCCGGACATCGGTGTCGACCCGATATCCTCAGAGTCATCTCTCGGCGTATCAGCGAGGACTGCTGCGCTTCAATGCGGTACGAGGGCCTCGACCATGAGTCAGACGTCCGGATGGGGTGTCGTCGCAATCCTTTGGAGGGGCTGGTAGAGATGGTGATGCATTGGGTTGGGAGCAGGAGCCTGAGGCCCCAACCCTGGTGAAAATGGACCCGATACCTAAGGTTCGGTCATTTCGATGGATGGGGACCGGGGTAACAATGGACCCGGTACCTAACCAGATCCCTAAGCCCTCACTTGGGATGTCGGCCAAGTGCCCGCGATAGGCCTCTCTGGGTGGTCCTACACGAGAGCCACAGATTTCGTACATGTGAACATCCGGCGAGGGGTTGGTGGAGATCAGCTCTCTGCTGATTCGATTGCTGCCCTACGGTAGCAGGAGTGGGGTAGAAGTGGAGGTGGTGGCCACGCCCATCCAGTAGCGCGTACTGTGGAGGCCCCGACGCCACTGGTTCGTAGGAGCGCAATTATTGATGGATGGGGAGGGATGGTGCCTGCGTCTGGTTGGCACGTCAAATCACAGGCGGGGGAGATGCCTCGCTGGGAGGAATGAGGCATCAGCTGAGCATCAGGGGCTGGCCTTGGGAGGGGTCCCTAAATGATGCATTTCCTCCCACCACCACTACTACTGTAGAGGTCCCTCAGGATCTCCGGTACCCCAATCCCCCTCCCCGCCTTCTTTCTTTGCCCATGGGGTGTCAAAATACCGTCCATGAGGGTTCTAGTGCTACAAGGTTCAGTGAACTAGTGTTCGCTCATACTGACCTTTCATGGTCGAGGAGCATGTTCCTCGAGGCATTTCGATGTAATCGTTCTTAAAGATTTATAAAATTACAATTTGTCGTTAAAAAAACTCAAAAAATAAATTAGGTATTTTAAATGTCATGGAATCAGGTGGCATGATGGTAAAAGCTTTCGAGACCTAGGATTTCTTTTCACTCTCTTTTCTTCTTTTAATTGAAGTGTTATCAGTATTGATCCTGTCTCTTTCCTCATCTACTACTGTCATTCTTCATCGTAACTCATGATGGAACCCAGTTCCTAGGACCCGTTGATCCCTACTGCATCCGCCTACCAACTCGCTGTTAGTCCTCAATCAGCCTAACGTGATAGGGATCATGGATCCTGCTGAGGGAAGACCCCAAAGCCATCACCTAATACCGTCACAAGCTCTCACATGAAATAGTGTACATCCATGGTAGGGATCGACCAACTGTGGCGGACTCCCTCCACCTACCTCCATGCAAGAAACCGACTGAAAGTGATAACATGCCCTTCAATGTCTTCCGTTTGATATGTATAAGGGAGACGGTATCTGGGGACCCATTAGGGCACGACCGGTAGCTTTTATCCTGCTCCACCCCTATCACCGGGGACTATCCACCGCGTTTGATTCTAGAGAAGACCAAGAAATCATGAGCCCAACAGGGTATAGGAAGGACAACCCTAACCCACATGCGCGACCCCCACTGAAACCGATGGTCCTGATCCAATGAAGCCTGCCCATGAAGCTTGATCCACCACCACGAGCAGATCCTCCATGATCCGCTTCGTACTGCTCCAAAGGAAGAAAAGTGGCCCACTCGATCACCACAAAGGGCTGAAACACCATTGAGAATTTGTGTGACGCTAGACATTTGCAAGAGTGCGGACCCCATGGGAGAGGACCGATGTCATTCACCGGATAGTCGATAGGATGTAGAATACTGCTCCAATCTAGTACCCCGTCACCTCCCAGATCACCATAACAAGGAGCCCCGCTGGTACCCATCCCCTACGGGGTCGGGCGGGTCCCCCAAACATATCTATCGGGACTCGGAGCCCTATTGGTACTTCTCTTCCTTGGGAACAGATGAATCCAATACCCTCACCCACAACAACATGAACTCTACGGACAACACATAGGAGATTCACCCCAATGATGATACAGCGAGGAAAAATGGTTTGTCTCGCGGGTCGCCATGAATTGGCTAGGGGTTCACAAGATTCCACTGAGGAGCTACATTCCAACCCTCGGGAATCAGTACTATACTGATTCCCAGCCTCTTCCTTTCCTTAGCATACTCCTTGATCACTATTACGACATAACAACCCCGATCAAGTCGAGACAGGGAATGCCTCATGGACAACTTGCGCTAAGCATAGTTGGAATATGGAACCACCCCCTAGTATCTACCTGGTATTTACATGATATTTAAGAATAGGATCAGTGTTTCGGTTGTCACCAAAACTATACCTCATCATGTTAGTTCATTTACACTTTTGTACAGTCTCTGTGACCTTTCTATTTCTATATCAATAAAAATTCGTTTGTATGCTAAAAAAAACTCAAAGAAAAATTTACGCATTTATATAAAAAATAAAATAGCACAGTTGTTAAAATATTAACATGTTCACAATAATATTTATGATATCCCCTTTTTTCTCTTTAGTTCTACGAGACAACCCAATAATCCTAACAATCAACTCTGTCGGCGGGAACTCTACATCTACTTGTACAACCTTTCTCTCCTTCTCTATCTTTTTTCTCTCATTTTCCTATGGAGTTTACTTGCTCGATCCCCTGATCTACGGTCGGCATAATCGAGCATTATCACCCCATATGGGTTGCATTTTGATTGATCTACTGAGTTCATAGAGAGTTTTTGGTGGCAATCAGGTGAGTCAAATTCAATTTGGTTCGGCTAGCAGCATAGACAAATTTGTTCTCCTCACCACACTTCAAACAAGTTCCTCCACGGGATGAGCCATTTATATTATCTCAACGAATGAAGATGATGGGCCAGCATTATCAAAACGCTCCACTACGCTAGTTTCATGTTTCAAACGAATTGGTATCACATGCTCTCTAGTTTCTTGTTTTTGTCCTTGTATTTATGTGGTTCATTTCTTATATACGATATAAAGTAGATATGTTTCTACGGGTCCAGAGCGCCGATGCATCTGCTTTGTTACCGGTGTCCCGGACTATAATCTAGAAATCCAGGATTTTTGGATCTTATTAGATTGTAATGACATCGATTAAATTTTAATAAAGAGAGAGCCACGTTTTAAAAAACACGTTTAAAGAAAATTTTCACATATATGAATAGAGTAATATAAAATAAATAATACATACATATCAAACAGTAGAAAATATAAGAACATTTTTAATCTTACTTTGTTTTAGCAGAGGAACACATATTTATTAATTATCAGACTGTAAGATAAATCTGAGGGCAATAGCGGCCGAGCTCCCAGACCCCACAAGAATAGGCGTAGAACATGCCTACCTAGCATGTTAATGGGAAGCCTTGTTCACTGATCTTTTCACAAACACAAGTTTAGAATCCTTGATTAACGATAAGAGGACTTGGATGTCCTGAATACCATTGCCAACCAGTGACAAAGGAACCTTGGTCAGGCGGATGAGGGTTAACACACTCAGTGCGTCACTTTGGATGATGATACAAGTCTATTTTTGTTCCTATGTTAAAGCCAGAACCATGGAAATTGCAAAGGCTTTAATGAGATATGGGTCATACGTCCAAAGCAGTGTCTAATTACCGACTTCCATGACCATGCCTGAATTGGACATAAAGATAAATCCCTCACTAGATTTTTTACTCTTCTAGAATACCGCCTCGTCGACATTGAGAACAGTATACCCTAGTAGGGAGAACATCCACGTGGTATCTCCTGGTGTGTGTACCACACATCTTGATCTTGTTGGGCTTGCTAGAGCTTCGAGCCATACGCGGAGGTGGCTTTGAGCCTTGATTTGTAAGGTCACTAGGGAGGGATGGACTTCTTTCCATACCTATGCATTTCTAGCCTTCTTGATATCTTATAGCTAGATGACGATTTTTCTGATTCATTCCGCAGATACAGATTGGACTCATTGTTCCCACTAAATTGTTAGGGGTAGTAGTTTGGGGTAATTATGGAATTGAATTCCAACAGTCCCTAGAAAAAGGGCAGTAGAGAAAGATGTGATCCAATGTCACGATGTGAACACATCAAATAGGGTAGAATGGATATATAGGGATGAAACGGCGACGCGGATTGGCAACTACCTGGAGAGAACATGTTAGAAGGCGCCACAAGAAGATACATATCCGTGGTTGGACCTTCAGTATCTAGATAGTTTCCAAAAATGTTGGAGCGGCAGGAGGGGTGACCTCCTTATGAGTGTAACGCCCGATACCCCGCCTTAGTAGAGTCTTGGCCTTTTTGGTCAGTCGCCCAATACCACGTATACTCTGCCTAAGTGACGGATAGTGGTATGGTCAATATGGCTGCTTGATCCCGAGGTGAGAATAAGGTTTGTATACGGGGAACATCCCATCGGTGTGATGCTGTTAGGATAAGGAATTCCACCATAACCCCTCCAGATATGAGAAAACTGTGTGAATATAGGGATCTCCATATTACAGCCAGGGCGTGCGAAGTATGGTCGTGGTGCGGCCATTTCCCAAGCTCCAGCGCAATGCAAAAGTAATAAAGGCTTGGTTGTCCCTAAAACCCGTCAAGATTTATCTAGGGCTCGACCCTCGTGATGCCGATTGGAATTCACTCTTGTAGTAATATCTTGCCTTGACCAAGCGAGCTACCAACGAGTTCGGTTGGGTAATCAAATTCCATGCTTGTTTGCCTAATAGAGCATAATTTGGTCTTGTAAATCAAGGAACGCCATCCTCCCGGCCTCCTTATGTTGACATAATTTAGCCTAGTCCTTCCATATGATGGGTCTTGTCTTCTCAGATGTGGCCCCAACCAGAATCGAGTCAGGGCCACATGGATCTTGTCGGTGATGGATCGTGGAACCCTGAAGATGGACATAACATACATAGGGAGGGAAGTTAGGACAGATCGAATCATTACCTCCTTTCCTGCTGGGAAAAGAGTTAGTAGTCCAATGATCGTATATGCTTGATTATCCTATCCCTCAAATAGGCTAGAGTACTCTGAGTATGATTACGTCCCATCAAGTTAGGCACCCCCAGATACATGATTGTTTGCGATGTTTCTGGTATATGTAGGATCCAGGATCATGCTTTGTAAGTTCGGAGGTCTGTGTTGCTACTGAAGAGCATGGAAAACTTCTAGGGGTTGAGCACTTATCCCGAACAGGGCCCAAAAGTGAAGATAAGATCTCGTACATGTGTGGCTTCCTCCTCGGTGCCTTTGTAGAAAATCTAGCAATTGTCTGCAAAAAGCATATGTGATAAGATGAGCCCCATGTGCCACCCGACATTCATGAATGCGTTCCTCTCACCGGGATTTGTCAATAAGTCGAGAGAGACCTTTCATACAAAATAGGAAGAGGTATGGTGAGAGCGGGTTGCCTTATCGGATGCCCCTTTTCAGGATTATAGGAAGAGGTATGGTGAGAGCGGGTTGCCTTACGAGAATCCTAATTTCTGCATCATGACGAGGATGAAAGGCCATTCCATCCTATCATAAGCCTTACTCATGTCCAACTTGAGGACCATGAAACTTGTAATGCCTTATGTCTTATGGAGAAGGTAGTAAATGACCTCAAATGAGACAAAAATGTTAACTTGAATTGTTCTCCTAGGGAAAAACACCCTTTGGGTAAGGGAGATGATTCCCGGTAGTAGGCCTTTAAGTTTTTTGGTGAGGACCTTGGATAAGATACAAAAGACCACATTACGTAGTGTAATCGGGCAGTGGTCTGTGACCAATTTCGGTCCTGGTATCTTAGGGATGAGTTCCAATGTAGTATCATTTAGATGAAAGACGTGATGAAAGAAGTGATGGTCAGTGCTTGTGTAGGTCAATAATATTGGTAAAACTTACGATTAAGGCCGTCTGATCCTGGAGCTTTGTCCCTCATTTAGAAAGCAGTCCGAGTAACCTCATATCCCGATATGGATGTCGTTAGTGCCCTATTTTGGGTTCATGTTATCTTGGACCGTATTCTGAGATCTATATGCTGGAAGTATATTTCAGATGTGGTGAATATCATCTGGAAATAATTCAGGAGGATGTCATTCATATCTGATTCCCATGTAATGACCCATCCCTGATCGTCTTGCAGTGAATAGACTTGATTAATTCGATGGTGAAATGAGTTCGCCGCGTAAAAGAACTTGGTATTCTGCATTGATGTTTGGCTCGTTATTTCTAAAAAGTTTCATTCTAGATCAGAGCTACTTTGTACTGAGTCTGGAAAGCCTCTTTGCGATTTACCCCTGCTTTTTCTGTACGACCGTTGAGCTGAGAAATTTGATGTTGGAAACTTTTGATAATCTATAGCGTAGCCCGGTACACATTTCGGCCCCAATCATGGAGGGCCTCCCCCAACTCCGGTCGTTCGGTCACATATTCCACCTAGCTTATTCTCATTCCAAGCTTCCTGCGCGAGTAGACCATATTCCGCTTTTTATGTCTAGTTAGACTAAAACCGCAACATATTATTCGTGGGTGTTCGGTTTGTTGGGGATAATGTGAGTAGTATTCGCAAATGGTAAGATGTCGTGGTCCCCGTATTTTGCATGCCCATATCTACCGAGATTAGCGTTATCCATTCCGGTCTCCACTTTGTGCTCCTCCCATCGTCCTCGAAAAGATGTGAATTGGTGCCCTTCCACGGGAACGTACGAAACCCCAATATCCTTCAAGACCTCCTAGAATTCGGTGATGAGGGCATGAAGGGCACCAATAAGGATCCACCGTCGGGTATCCCGTTGGGCCAGTTCTCATAATACCGCTGATGTGTGGTGGCGGTGACTTCGATTCAGCTCATCGTATATCCCAATCAGCCGGAATGGATCCCTACCCGGAATTGTGCTCATGACATCGATGTACCGCTGATCCGTACCTAGTAGTTTGTCCATCACATCAGGTCCTCAAAATAGGGCCAACCCTCCCTTATGACCCTACAATAATGGTACCCAAGCTTCCACACAAAAACCCAACTTTCTACATAAGAAGGTCGTATCTGCAACCGTTTGCATTGTCTCGAAGAGAAAGAGTTTTTTTTTATAAGCTCAAAATTTATTAATAAGACTGATTCCAAAACGAAATCAGAATGTCCTGCTTCAAAGAAACAGGGTGGGAACCAAAGATTACAAACGGGCTCCAGCAACGGGGAGCCGAAAGGCCTAACCTTTCCTTAAAAAGAAAAAAAAAACAAGGAACAAAAATCGGAAACTGAGAAAAATCCGCCAGTCCTCATCTCCGAAGTCATCGACGAGTCGTCGCGACCTTCTTCTTAGCAGCCAACTCACGGATTGTAGTCCAAGCGTCGGTACCATGAGATGACTCTACAACTTGTGAATCTCTGTTTCGGATTTGCTCAACCTGTTTCCCAATATCGATAGGACGGACAAACCGTTGTCTATCCAAAGATACCTTTGGTTTACACCCCAGGGTATAGAATTCCGTCAAGTGCTTAGGGGGGACGGCTCACCCGTTTCGAATATACGAGAGCATCCTTCCACGGAGATGTCGTCTGTTGTACAGAATGACCTGCAGACAAGTTCGATGTTATTGGGTTGGACTCATCAGCTTGGATAGGCCCAGTCTTAGACCCTTGAACAGACCCAGACTTAGGCCCATCAGCACCAGCCTGTGCCGGCCCAATCACACCCTGTGCAGGCCCATCCGCAACTAGCTGAGCCGACCCAATCCTTCCATCAACAGACGCGTCTTCCTCTCACGATCAACACAAAAACTGGAAACGGATAGAGAGAAATCAAGAGAAAGAGTTTTTGTAGTTGGTGGGTATTTAATCTTACTTTTTAATATGTCTATCCAATTCAATTTTATAAATTAAAGGGGTAATTGCGTTTTGCTATACGTTATTATTACCGGTTATCACTTAGAACACCTAATATATTTTTTTCATCTAAGAGATACCCTAATTTTTAAACAAATTGTAGTAAAGTGTAAAAATTTGAAGATCAAAGTATGTATTAGACGAAAAAAAGTATAAACACTAATGGAACATAGTAAAATGTAAAATTTTGAAAATTTGAATATCTCTCGGATGAAAAAAAAAGAGTATAACTATAATAAACGATAATTAAAGGTAAATAAACATTATTTTTCCTAAATTAAATAGACCTATTCTTACATTCCAAACTTCAATCTGCGGGACAAAAATATGTGTCTAGATGGATGAATGAAATCATAAGAGAGATAACTTAGATGATTTTCACGATCATTTTATTAGAGGAGAAATCTAATAGAAACCTTCCTTATCCTAAAAACTGTGTGAACCAATCCTAGCCATACACCCTTTAGATCCAACATTCCCCATAATGCCACATCATCATCCCAATTCTACCAAAACTCACGTCCATTTCTTCCTTTATCACACAAGCAAGGGCATAATTGTAAAAGCATGATGCCATGTGGACAAATGTCCATTTTTTTCTTAACCAATTCACTAATTTAATATTTCCCGATTCGTTTGAACTCCGATTAGCTTCAAACTTGCGCCAATATTTTTCTTTGTCCAATGGCTTCAAATCTAGATCAGTCATGAATATATTTTGAAGCACGAAAATAAAAAGTTATATTGGGGGTGATAAAAACAATGTTAAGTGTTGATAAATCTTCACTAATAAATTTTTTATATCGAGGTATCAAATTAGTGCTAAATAGTGTTTAATGTTGATAAAACTAGTGCTTAGTGTTCATAAAAAAACATGTGATGATGTAATAAAAATCATGTAAGATTTTGGAAAATGAGGTGATAAAACTAGTGTTCAGTGTTGATAAACCCAGTGTATAGTGTTGATAAACCTAGTGTATAATGTTGATAAACCCAGTGTATAGTGTTGATAAAAATTACACAGACTTAACTTTTTTTTAAATCAGTCCCAAAATAAGGGTGATAACCTAGAGTTTAGTGTTGATAAAAAAAGCATGTGATGGGATGATAAAAACACATGTAATTGAATGATAAACATAGTGTTTAGTGTTGATAAAACTAGTGCTTAGTGTTCATAAAAAAACATGTGATGATGTGATAAAAATCATGTTCGATTCTGGAAAATGAGGTGATAAATCCAGTGTATAGTGTTGATAAATCCAGTGTATAGTGTTGATAAACCCAGTGTATAGTGTTGATAAAAATTACCCAGACTTAACTTTTTTTAAAAAAATCAACCCCGAAAATAATTTTTTTTTCGTGCTTCAAAATATATTCATGACTGATCTTGATAGAAAGCCCTTAAAAAAATAAAACTAATGGCGCAAGTTTGAAACCAATCGGAGTTCAAACGAAGCGGGAAAAATTAAATTAGAGAATTGGTAAAATAAATAAATATGATGGTTTTACTAAAAAGCTCTTACCCCTTACTAAAAAGTGCTGTTTTTTGCAGTCAACAAATCAACAAATCAATTGCATCTCATCCATTATTCTTAAAATGAATGGCTTGGATTGGTTCACACAGTTTTTACGTTAAACAGTGGTTTCTATTTGATTTTTCCTCCATTTTATTAAATTGTATAGCTATTATTATAGTTATTATACAGGAACAATATGGTGAACATGGTGAGAGTAAGGATTAATATGACCAGTTGGTCTGGTCTGGAGAGTGGGACCGAACCAACCTGGGCCTGGGAGACACCCAAGTTGACTTCATATATTGTTTATTAATTTATCATTACTTTCCTTATTTCAAAAAATATATATATCCGAAGATTTGTAGTTTATATTTTTTTGACATTTTGTGGAAATGTGGTGGAAAATTGGAAGAGGACCCACTTGCATAAATGAAGCAAAGAGATTCGAATTGAATTGATAGCATGACCTACTGCTCTCTGGCTTCCTTGTGTGTTGATTTTCTCTATCCCTCAGTGATCTCTTTTTGCTGGGTAGGTAGACTCATGAATCATGATTCACTCCCCGAACAGTAAAAGCTTTCATTGTGTGCATTTTTGGCTTTCTCTCTACCTTGGAATTGGATGTTGCGTTTGATTCAAGTACCCTTTCATCATTCTCACTTTTCTCTGACTTTCCAATCATCTTCTTCTTTTTACTCAACTGTTCATCTTACTTTGGTTTTGTCAAAAAAAGCAGTGATTTTCGGGTATGATGGTGGCAGTTGAGGATATGCGATCGAGTTTCTTTCTGGGTCTTCCCGTTTCTATAGCAATTGGGCTCTCTCTCTGATCTGGGATTCGTCAGATTGCTAATCTGTTCCTGGTAAGGTTCCTCTTCTGATTCTTTGTCACGTTTGTTCTTGCATAATGGCTTAAAGCTTTGAATTTTATTTTTCTCAATTGTTTGGTGGGTTGTGATGGATGGGTTTGGTAATGGTCGATTGATTGCTGGGAACTCGCGTTTGGAGTTTGGATCATTGAAGCTGTATTTTCATTCCTGTGTTCATGCTTTATTGTGATGATGTATGGATTTTTGGTTCTGGATTGGATTGAGACTCCATTTTGTGGATGGTGTATTTACTTGAGTTCAGTCACTTGACAAGCTTAATTAAGGTCTTTCATTTAGGTCTAATTATGCTCAGACTGTCTAATTGTTTTGGCTGTCTTTTTTCTATGTCTAATGATGCTTGTTTTTTGATTGCTAGATTGGGTTTAAGTCTATTCTCACATCTTCACAGACCATTTAGAAGACATGTTTTTTTCTATAGCATTTCCAAAATAGAAAATGCTTCCATGCAACCCCTTTTTTGGTAAATAATTGGTAATGTTGTTTTGGGTGCCTTTGGCACTTCTTCTATGGTTTTGAAATAAATTTTCTCACCTAACAACATGTGTTCAGGGGGGAGTTTGTCAGCCTAGCAAAACATAGCTTTTCTTGTCATGGGTTGGCTGAAAAAGATTCTTAAAGGTTCAAGCCATAAGATCTCCCATGGGAAGCATGGAGATGACCGACTTTGGGATGAGCCAAGTGATTCTGGGGTAATCTCATTTTCCCCTTTAGTTTAGTTTATGAAACTGCTGAGATCTTCTCATCCAAGTTATATACATGTGAGTTGGAACTTGGATGCAGGAGGAATTGACAGAGCAGGAGAAAGAAGAGATCGAACATGCAATTGCACTCTCTCTTTCAGAAGAAGATCCAAAAGGGAAAAAAGTGATTGGTAAGTTTCATTGTTTTACAAGCTGACCATGTTGTGCATGCCAATCTATTCTCACAGCTCCTATCAGATATGCCTGAGTTGATGCAAGTCAAGAGATCATATCATGAAGACATGGTATGAACATAATGTGATAGTGCTAACAATTTATGATATATGTCTCAGATCATGAATCTGAGACGGATGATGAATTACATTCATTGGATGAAGAAGAAGAATCTGCTAAGGCTGAATCAGAGGCTGAAGCTGAAGCTGAGTCAGAGGAAGATGATCAACATACCAAGGCTCAGCTAGAGGATGATGAAGAACTGGCTAAAGCTCAGCTGGAGGAAGACGAACAATTGGCTAAAGCAATTCAAGAAAGTTTGAGTTTGGATACCAAATCTCCTCCTCAACATGATAGTCAAAGTGGATCTGTAATTCAACCTCGTCCATTATTTTCAGGTGGTTACAGGTATGAATGCTCTTCCCACCACCTTCTTCTAGTAAATGTGCAATGCTATCAAGAAAGTTTGACCTTGTAGTTAAATGTGTCACTTGTAGGATCTGTGCCGGTTGCAGTGCTGAGATTGGTCATGGACGGTTCCTGAGCTGTATGGGTGCTGTTTGGCATCCAGAATGTTTCCTTTGCCGCTCTTGCAATCTGCCTATTACAGACTATGAGGTCCACAATTGATTCAACCCGTGAAAATCTTTATTTTGAGTTTGCTATCTGAACACTTGAACTCTCCATAATTTCAACTATATTTGCTATATGGTATTTCTGATCTGATTTTCAAAATTACTTCCTTTGACAGTTCTCTATGTCCGGGAATCGCCCATTTCACAAATCCTGCTATAAGGAGCGTCATCATCCGAAATGTGATGTTTGCAAAACTTTTGTAAGTTTTCACGTGATATGATCTAATCTAGTTAGTGGGATAGATAGACTGCATATTAACTCTCTCTATGAATAGAACTATTCTGCACCTGATTAAGGGTTGGTATAGCTAACAAGAAGTGTTCAAACAAGGTTGTTCTTTGTTAATCTTTTTGCAGATCCCAACAAATTCAGCTGGTCTAATTGAATACAGAGCACATCCTTTCTGGTTACAAAAGTACTGCCCCTCTCATGAGCGTGATGGGACTCGCCGATGCTGTAGTTGTGAAAGAATGGAGGTCAGTTGAAAAAAACATAGCTGTACCTGTAGTTGTGAACCTGAATGATCTCAACCTTATTCCCTCTCACCTTTAAAACACTAACAAATGAAAAAGAAACAACTAAACATAGAAATAATGCAAATCCTTGTATTCCATGCAGCCTAGGGACATGAGGTTTCTGTTACTTGATGATGGACGAAAGCTATGTCTTGAGTGTCTAGACTCTGGAATCATGGATACTCATGAGTGCCAGCCTCTTTACCTCGAAATTCAGGATTTTTATGAGGGTTTAAATATGAAAGTAGAGCAGCAAGTTCCACTACTCTTGGTTGAGAGACCAGCTTTGAATGAGGCTATGGAGGGAGAAAAAAATGTACAGCTAACATCAGAGCCTTGATATATATTTGGCCATATTCTATTGTGTATATGCTCAGAAAGAGTAATTTTCTGTTGTTGGCAGGGTCATCATCACTTGCCTGAAACTAGAGGTCTCTGCTTGTCAGAAGAGCAAACCATCACTACAGTAAGAATGTTTGGTTAAGTCAGTACAATCCAAGATGTTTGGTTAGCAAATTTGACTCTCTTTACGTCAACCTGGTTACCAGGTTTCTAGGAGGCCAAGGATTGGGGCTGGGTACCGTTTCATAGACATGATAACGGAGCCTTACAGGCTAATTCGTCACTGTGAAGTAACTGCAATTCTCATTTTGTATGGCCTTCCAAGGTATTATTATCACTTGTTTTCTCTTTATAGTATACCTTTACTGGGAAAGTTTATTTGTAAATGTGGCCTATAACTTTTACAAGTACAGGTTGTTGACTGGCTCGATTCTGGCTCATGAGATGATGCATGCATGGCTCCGGCTTAATGGTAGTTTCATCACTCTTAGAATACTGTCACTTTGATTGGTATCCTAGGACTTACCAGAACTATGTTTTTGACAGGTTATCCCAATCTGAGACCGGAGGTTGAAGAAGGCATCTGCCAGGTTTTAGCTCACATGTGGTTGGATTCTGAGATATATGCTGGCTCAAGCAGTGACGTTGCCTCCTCCTCCTCTTCTTCCTCCTCCTCATCATCATCATCGTCCACTTCTGGGTCATCCAAGAAGGGTAAGCGATC
This sequence comes from Erodium maritimum, assembly GCA_963921825.1. Taxonomy (NCBI): domain Eukaryota; kingdom Viridiplantae; phylum Streptophyta; class Magnoliopsida; order Geraniales; family Geraniaceae; genus Erodium; species Erodium maritimum. Next base: position 17,024,255 of record OY997589.1, on the reverse strand, counting down.
TGATTTCGAGAAGAAACTTGGTGAATTTTTTAAACATCAGATCGAATCAGATACATCGACAGCGTATGGGGATGGGTTTCGAGCAGGGAACGAGGCAGTTCTAAAATTTGGCCTGCGGAGGACACTTGATCACATCCGGATGACCGGGAATTACCCGGTTTGAAAGAAGAGAGAAGCAATACACACAACCAGTCATTGCCCATTGCATTGATATAAATTCCTGATTTCATATTACTCAGCTGTATAGGTATGGACCAAGTGATATCCTCAGCATTTTGATATCCAACAAAATGCTTCTTTTATCGTATTTACAGGTCCTGTAATCCCCCCTGTCACTGATGAACGTACTATTGCAAAAAATAATAGCAATGTAAAATCAAAATGATATGTTGATTATATATACTCCATTTTCTTCTTGATTTGATTTGACATATTTTCGAACTTTGTTTACTGCTCATCACTGCATGGTATTAATTTAAACATAAGTAACATGTTACAATTATTTCTTTTCATCACTTTATTTTCTCTCGCGAGTTTATTCCTTATAATTTATTTATTTCTATTTGAATTTGTTTTTATATATCAGCGAACCGAGTTCTCTAAGAATAGAGAGAAAGACAAAGGAATCAAAATAATTCACCCTAGATTACATTAACGGGTCAAAGGGTGAATACAACCCATAAATTAGCCATTAGAGTATCCGTAATCGGCGATGAAAAGACGATGTTTTGGTGCCGGCATTTTCAAAAACGACTTGGTGGCGGTTTCACGTGGCATTAACGTTATTGTCACGTAGAACAATCGACAGATATGACCATCGACAATGTGGACCATGTGGAAAGTTGTGTCGACCGTGAACAATCAATGCGTTGTCGACACGTGACAGCGCCGACTGCACTCTAATTTTTTTTTTCCTATTTAAACATCATTCCTCTTTAAACTCACACCATTCCAAATACCACTCCACATTCTACTCTTCTACATTATTTTTCGCCACAATGTCATTCGATCTTTTTTTGTGTGAAGACGAATAAGTTCTGTCAACCTAAGATACTCAGCTTGGTGATGATGTTGTGTACCTTTTTTCGTGGCTCAAAACAACCCAGATTCTCAAGTACCTCGCCATACTCCTCGTTTGTCAGCTCCAAACCCATCGACGTAGATGAAAGCGAGAAGGACGCGCGTCAATTAGAGTATAGAGGAGGATATACGTCTTGTTAGTGTTTGGATGTAAATTCATTTCTCTCAATATCCAGGAATAGTTAGAGGAAAGACGATTATTAGGAGGAGGACATCAAAAGGGAGGTTGCTCTCTTGCAGGGACCAAAGGATCCGCTTCGGTCCACGAAGAATTGCAACGGCCACTGGGGCCATTCAACCCATAAGTGATGAGCTTCTAAGGGTTCTACACACAAAAAATAAGATTGTCGAAACATGAAAAACGATGACCAAATTATGCAGCTAATAGGGGCAATGTACAAGAGTAAAGAAGGGCACGACTTTATTTGGAAGCGTTGGTGTTTACTTGTGAAAGATCAACCCAAGTGGACAACCCGACACTTTGGAGTACCTGATGTAGCGGTGTCTGAACTTGTCGAACCAGTTTCAAGAGAATCGAGCAAGAGAACGCGGGAGGTTGCAACAATTCAAAAGGAGACACATGCAACAATTGTTAATGCGCTCGAGTTAAAACGCAAGCTCCTCACCGACCTCCATTTGTACTTTGAGTTATACAAAGAGGAGAGGTCCAAGAACACTTCAGTAATGTCCCATGAGGAACGTGATCTTGACTGGGAAGTCCTTTCGAATTTGGCGCATAAGATTGGCCAGTGACTTTTCTTGTTTCTCCTACTAGTTGTCTCGTTGTTTTTCTACCGCTAGTTACCGCTTTGTTTTTTAATTTTCGTTGTTTGTTTTCCGCAATTCGTTAAAACTTTTCTTTGAATTTTTGTTACATCTGCGTTACATTTCGACTGAATTTCATTACAGTTTATCTTTCATTCAACTTTCTTTGAATTACGTGTAATTATTACCCAAACATACAAAATGACCCAAATGCCCTTTGTGGCAACCGACGATTCGGTGGCATTTTCCTCAAAATCCCACCTATAAATAAAACTCCTTCCTTCCTTTAACATCACACCAATCGACATTGACTTCTCTCTTCTCATTTTCTTCTATTTCTCCACCGAATCGTCGTCCAAATGGATCCTGGTTGCCGCAACTATTCATGGTCCCCCAAAGAAGAAACAATGTTGTGCCTTGCCTGGGTTAAACATGCATGACCCAGACCCAACATCCAATATTGGCCGACGGTATACAACCACTTCGTCCCCCAAAGGACCGTTTTCTCCCCCGCATGAACCCAGAGGAAAGTGAAGAACCAGTGGAAAAGGACCTCTCTCAAGGTGAAGCGGTTCAATTCAATCCACCGCGAACTACTCCATGGTTAACAACTGGGTCAAACTGATACCCAAATTGTCACGCCCCAAATCCGGTTTTGACCAGACTCGAGACGTAAACTAAAAGTAATAATAATAAAGGTGAATTTGAAATAAATAATTCCTCAAATTACCGTCTAAACAATAATTCCAACCATAAGAGTCGAAGCTCAAACCACAATAAAATAGTTTAGTACAAAGAGAAAGTACGTCTCTAGACCATACTAGACTAAGACTCTCACTAGCTCCCAAGCTCCGAGAATCCCGCTAGATCATATCCCGCTCAAACCCTATAAAACAGTAAAGTAGAGGGGTGAGCTTTCGCTCAGTAGGAAAAAGTAGTTAAGGCGATGAGTTAACCGCTCACCGCCACGGGTAACCGTCCAATTAGGGCATACTAGCAAGGCACAACAACTAACGACAACCACGGAAATCGCATAATCACAAAACATACTTACATGACCAATATCACACTCAAATCACATCACTTATCCAATCATCAAGCACACAATACACGGTAAAACAACCACACGTCCCGTACAGCAGTCCCCGAACTCCGTCGGCTGTCCACAGCCCGACTCAACCATATCATACCGGACCACACAACATCGGCCTAGATGTCTTCCCGGTCCACACAGAATCGGGGTACGGATCACACCATCCTCGGCCTAGATACCATACACCGGCATACCCCCTCGATGTAGGTATCGTACCGAAACTAGTAACACGGGGGACCGCGTACGGGGGACAACACACTCGGCCTAGATACCACCCTACACCGGCATACCCCCTCGATGTAGGTATCGTACCGGAATGCCTTGTCTCGGAACATATAGTATCGGATCACATCCATGAATATCTCAAATGTATCACACAGTCAAGTTCAATTAACCGCTTACCAAACCAACCAATATTACCGAACACACCACATCGGTCTATAATTTACCCGATCATATCACAAGGCTAGTTCACGTCACAATGAACATATCACACCACACTGATCATACCAACATATCATACCGAGCATACCATATCATATCATGATCCTCAATCTAACAACGGATAAACCACATATCAAGCATTACAAGTCATTAAGCATAACACCACAACCAACACGCAATTCTAAGGGCACGACATGACCCGCAAGCTATCCCTCATTTCACTCGTTCCCACATCCTACATGCAATTCTATAGTTATATCATTTAATCAAAACCTATATGCATACTAGTAACTTTCCGCAATTAAACCGGTATCTGCTACTTTCCCTACCTCGATCGCTATCCAAACGCTTAGTCAACGCATGTCGCCTAGTAGCCTCCTCCGCCGAGCTCGGGTCCAACGTCTAAGATCACAAGTAATATGAGAATTAATGCTAATTCAAGTGTGGTTTAAAGAGAGAAATACTCAAACTAACCACCAATTGCTCAACTTGTCAAAATGGGCCCGGAAGGCCCATTTTGCCCGGAATCGGGAAAACATCCCTCGGGACTCCGAAAATTTCCCTTTTCGTTTCTATAAATCCTAATTAAATATTCTTGTTCCAATGCACTTGACGGACTCAAATTTCGGGGTCCGAGTTTTCTAAATTCGGAATTAAAGTTTCTAATTGCTTTTCCCGAAATTTCATGAATCACTTCCATAATTCGTTCCGAATTTGAAATTATCGTCCCGGGGTTCACCCAAGACCGTCCAAGCGTTAAAAAACCACACCCCGTCCATCTGGGCCCCACGACCACACATGGTCGTGGGTGGCCGGACCGGACCAGGCCGGTCACGGGTCCAAGTGTGGCCGACCATGGCTGGTCATTCCCCTCCCCGGTGGCCGGAGCTCCGGCGAACCTCCGGTCGTCGGAAATATACTTCCTTTCTCCCAACAAGTTCCTAACCAAAGTTAAGCTCTAAAGCTTCAAGATTGACCTCAATCACTCCAAGTTTCAAGACCCAATGTGGGTTTCATCAAAACCACAAAATCTGTGAAGACCGCCTCAGTAAAAAGATTTAAAATATTAAAATTTATCGATTGGAACGTCGTGGTTGGAAAGCGGGTAAAATTTTGGATCGACTGCAAAAAGAAAAAAAAAAAAAAGAGGAGCAGACTTGGGCCAGCCAGACCAGGCCTAGACGGTCAACCAGACCGAGCCCAAAGCCAAGCCGGCCCAAGCCCAACTCGGGCTCTCCTCTACCCTAAGAAGCATTGTGCTTCTTCCCCAAAACTCACGCACGCTTCCCGAGGAAACCAGTGTCGCTCTCCCTCGTTCTCTCTCGATCCTCCTCCTTCTCTCTCCCTCTCGTAGCCACAACACCGCCTCGTCATCGCTTCACCTTCGTGCGAATCGAGCCACGCCGGAGACTGGAACTCGACGTCGACGTCGCGAGCTTCTCGCTCCGTTCTCCTTCCCCGAGCTCGATTTACGTCGCACCGGAGACGGAGGAGAACCGCACGGTTCGTGTCTCTCTTTCCCGACACCGACCGCCTGAAAACCCCCTCGTGGCGAGCTGGTTTGGGACGAGTTCGGCCGGAGACGTCGCCGGCGAACCTCGACTTCGTCAGATCTGGGACGGAGAGTGTTGGGTCGCTCTTCAGCCACTGACATCGTGGCCACGAGCTCGCAGGAGTCCCGGCGTTCCTCCCCACCGGCCAGCTATTCCTTCCCCTCAAGCCTTCCTAACGCCGCCGCCGACGGCCGGAGCAAAACCATCGTCGCCCCTCTCCCGTACTCGATCAGATAGAACCAGACGGGCCTTGGGCCCAAGATGGACCTCGGGCCGGACCAGGCCTCGGCCAGGCCCAGGTTCTTGGACCGGGTCTGGACTCGGGTCCGGACTTGGGTCGGAGCCGGGTCGGGTCGGGTCTAGAGCCGTGTCCGGGTCGGTTCCAGGTTCGGACCGGGTCTGGATCCGGATTGGGCCTTGATTCGGGTCGGATTCGGGTCAGGATAGTTTTAATTAATTAATTTTAAATGGGAAGGACATACCTGATGGGAGGCAGAGTGTCGGGCCATCGCTATGTCATCAGTGCGGACGGCCTGGACACTTCGCGGCTAGGTGTCCTGATCGAGTTGGGGAGATGTCGGCCCCGCGACACCAGCAGTCGCAGACTAGGCAGTTGCCTCAGTTCCAGCAGCGCCAAGCTCAGACGCAGATAGCTCCGTGGCAGACAGCGAGCGCGCCAGCGCTGAGGCAGCGAGCACCGTAGCAGGTGGCACTTCCACCACCCCCGAGAGGCGGACCCCTGGCACGGCAGGGTTGGGTGTATGTTGTCGTCGATTCACGAGCGGAGAGACAGGATTCCAATCATGAGATCGCTCACGGTTTCGAGCACGTTTTGGATTTGAGAACTTCGCGGAACGTGGGACTAGCGAGAGTCCGGGAGTTATTTTGTTTTGACTTTAGAGACGTACTTTCGTTTTTTAGACTTGTTTTTGACTCGTTTTGGTTTTTTACTGCTAGTTATTGGAACAGCTTTTGAACGTTTACCTCGTTTAAGTCGCTAATCTGTTACTTCTTAGTTCGCTCCCCGAGTGCGGCCAAGTACGATTGTTGGGACGGAATTTTAGAACGGTGTACCTTGGCACGCTAACTGGGGGTGCTGCGGAGGATCGCAGAAATACCAGTACGCAACCAGAACGGCCAGGGGAGATGGCCGAGTGAAGATGAGATCAGAGTGGCGCAGCGGAAGCGTGGTGGTCCCATAACCCACAGGCATCGCATTCTTCTGTTCTTCCTTACACTTGAAGAGACGTGAGGGCCTAAGAGTAGAACCTTGATGCGGTCCTGGTGTCTTGACATCCCAGCTACGTGTGACATGGTTTGACGAGTATGTGCAGTGCTTGGTAAAAGTGAGAGTACCTCACGAGGAAGTCGGAAACAAATCGCTGAGTACGACTACCACAATGCTTCCAGGCCAGTAACATTATGGCACCATATGAAGCAGTGTATTGTAGGTCGGGTCAGTTACCCAAGTGAGGCACAGTTGAGGGTTAAGAGTCGACCCTTGTTGAACCTGAGTTATCCGAGAGACGATTGAGGGTCGTGTGGATTGTGAACATTTGAGAACCGCGCAGAGTCGACGCGGAAACGCAAGGATAAGGTACGCATGACGTATCCAAACCCGTTCGAACCCTGAGAAAGTGGCATGTGTAGTGTCTTGGTAGTACGTGAGCGGATACTCACCGCCTTAACGGGTTGAGTAACCATCGTTGATCGATCTTGACTATGTGTTACCCCTCTTGGAATGTCGTCATAGTAATGGCGGTTGTGTTGGGTGTTTCGAGGTGCGCACGCCCTCCGACAAGTTGTTGATAAAATGTACTGTCGCTACGGACTGTGCAGTAAGTGTGGGATCCAACGTCAAGTTGGTATGAGTTCGTGGTAGTTCCTTGTTTTATCGTGAGTGGTTAGACGTGAACTTACTTTGTTAAGTGAAGTGAGTAGTCGAGGAGAAGTCTAGATGAGGTGGGTCCGTTTTAAGTGCGATGTGAGAATTATTCCGGTATAATACCTATACGGACGGACGGTTCCGGTATAGGATATCTCGACCAAACTGCGTGTGTCGGTGCGACGTCTCTACCGATGGAGGATTCCGGTATTGACTAACTGGTTTAAGTGTTTTTTTGTGCTTGAAGGATGATGGACAGAGAGTTTTAATCGGACGTTCCCTGAGATAGGGTCAAGTGGAGCGCGTTCGTTTTAAATTTCGAGGACGAAATTCTTTTAAGGGGGGTAGACTGTGAAGACCGCCTCGGTAAAAAGATTTAAAATATTAAAATTTATCGATTGGAACGTCGTGGTTGGAAAGCACGGTAAAATTTTGGATCGACTGCAAAAAGAAAAAATGAAGAAGAAAAGAAAAAAAAAGAAAGAGGAGCGGACTTGGGCCAGCCAGACCAGGCCCAGACGGTCAGCCGGAACGAGCCCAAAGCCAAGCCGGCCCAAGCCCAACTCGGGCTCTCCTCTACCCTAAGAAGCATTGTGCTTCTTCCCCAAAACTCACGCACGCTTCCCGAGGAAACCAGCGCCGCTCTCCCTCGTTCTCTCTCGATCCTCCTCATTCTCTCTCCCTCTCGCAGCCACAACACCGCCTCGCCATCGCTTCACCTCCGTGCGATTCGAGACACGCCGGAGACTGGAACTCGACATCGACGCCGCGAGCTTCTCGCTCCGTTCTCCTTCCCCGAGCTCGATTTACATCGCGCCGGAGACGGAGGAGAACCGTACGGTTCGTGTCTCTCTTTCCCGACATCGACCGCCTGAAAAACCCCTCGTGGCGAGCTAGTTTGGGAGGGGTTTGGCCAGAGATGTAGCCGGTGAACATCGACTTCGCCAAATATGGGACGGAGAGCGTTGGGTCGCTCTCCAGCCACTGACGTCGTGCCCACGAGCTCGCCGGAGTCCCGGCGTTCCTCCTCACCGGCTAGCTCTTCCCTCCCCTCGAGCCTTCCTGACGCCGCCGCCGACGGCTGGAGAAAAACCATCGCCGCCCCTCTCCCGTACTCGATCAGACAGAACCAGACGGGCCTTGGGCCAGTTTGAGCTTGGGTTAGGCTTTGGGCCAGAACGAGGTCAGGACGGGCCTTGGGGCCCAGGATGGACCTCGGTCCGGACCAGGCCACGGGCCAGGCCCAGGTTCTTGGACCGTGTCTGGACTCGGGTCCGAACTTGGGTCGGAGCCGGGTCTGGGTCGGGTCTTGAGCCGGGTCCGGGTTGGTTCCGGGTTCGGACCGGGTTTGGATCTGGGTTGGGCCTGGATTCGGGTCGGATTCGGTTCGGATCCGGGTCTGGATAGTTTTACTTAAATAATTTTAAATGGGAGTTTTTAAACGGATTTAAATCGGAGGACTTAAAGGACTTAATTAATAAATTATAGGACTGATTCGGACTGTACCGGAACTGATTGTAAATTTACCTGTTAAAATCAGACTGAGACTTCGCCCGAGAAGACCGGAGGTAGGCCCGGACGTCAGCAGCTAGGAGACGTAGTTGTTTGTTCTTCTTGAGGTAGGGAAAGTAGCGAATACCGGTTTAATTACGGAAAGTTACTAGTATGCATGCTAGGTAATAATAAAATTGGAACGATCGTTTATATTATAAAATAACCGGACGAGTCTTAGTAACATGTAGGATGTGATTCACTAGTTTTAGCCGCTTTCAATATTCTGGGAAATTGTCGTGTTGGTAGAATGGCCATGTCGAGCCTTAGGTTGTGTGCTGATTGAAATGCCTGATCTTGTTTGAGATGCATGTTGTGTGACTTAATGTCGATAAGATTAAGAGTCAAGACCTATTATATTCGGTTTGACATGTTGTTGCTATGAATGGGCAAGTGTGCCATGATTGTTATGATGTGAATCATTGGTTTTGATATGGTCGGGTGAGTGATAGACCGATGTGTGGTGTAACTGTGATAAGATTGTTGGGCTTCTTGAGTCGTGCTTGATCTGTGGCATTGCAATGCGTGATATTATCTTGATGTGTTCCAAGAGGGTTGTATTCCGGTATGGTACGTACACCGAGGGTGTGTGCCGGTGTGGGGTAGTACCTAGGCCGATGATGTGGTCCCACGTATGCGCGGTCCCACGGTGTGTTATTCCGGTACGATGCCTACATCGAGGGGGTATGCCGGTGTAGGACATCTAGGCCGATGATTGTGATTGGGCCTACGGGTCGTATTGGGCTTACGGGTCGTATTGGGCCTACGGGTCGTATTGGGCCTGCGGGTCGTATTGGGCCTGCGGGTCGTATTGGGCCTACAGGTTGTGTTGGGCCTACGGGCCGTTGTTGGGCCTACGGGTCGTGTTTCTACCCCGATGATCTATGGTCCTTTGGGGACATTTCCGGGCCCTCCGATGAGATGCGGTCCTAGGGAACGTTTCCGGTCGCCCCGACGCATGTGTCTCCTCTAGACCAAGGGGCTATCCGAGATGATACGATGACTTTCTGGTATGTTATGATGGAGTTCGGGGACTGCGGTATGAGACGTGTGCTGGGTTCTTTGGTGTGTGATACATTTTCTGTTTGGTTAATGTTTTATCGTGTGAAAGCGGTCGTTGAGTGTGTTGTAAGTTTGGCTATGAACCCCGGTTTGGTAGTTAGTTTTGTTGTACTAGTATGCCCTAATTGGACGGTTACTCGTGGTGGTGAGCCGATGTTCATTACTTTAACTACTTTTCCTACTGAGCGAAAGCTCACCCCCTTACTTGTTGTCTTTCAGGTGTTGAACGGGATTTGTGCTAGCAGGACACAACTGAGTTTGGGAGCTGGCGAGGGTCTTGTCTAGTAGGTCCAGAAACGTGCAGTCTTTTTTGAAATAAACCCTATGTACCGGTTTTATGAGCTGTAGACTCCTCCGTTTTGGTTTATTATTATATTTGATTTTTACCTATGTTATTTCGTCCTTTTATTAATTATTGTTTTAAGTTCGCGTCTCGGATATGGTCAAACCGGATTTGGGGCGTGACAAAATCCAAAGAGATTTCATCCTCAATCTCCATTTTCCTCTATAACTTATCTAATTAAACATTAAGAACCTTAAATCCTTAGGACCCAAGCATATTTCATGTCATTTCTAGAAAACCCATAAACCCGAACTTCATAAAAATGAATTTGGTTTGAAGATTTACCTTAGGAATGGAGAAAGGAAGAGGAAAAGATATTTTGCAGAAGATTAGTGTTGGAAATCACCCAAAGGAGCTCCTTTTTCTTCACTTTCTTCTTCTTCTTCTTCTTCTTCTTCTTCTTCTTCTTCTTCTTCTTCTTCTTCTCTTCTTTAATGGAGCTCCATTCTCTCTCTTCCTACCAAGTGAATTTCGGCTAACAAGGAGCAAATATGCTGAAAAGTTGTCCCCATGTGTCCTTTCCTCAAGGTGGAAATGTCCCTTTCGTCCTTTAGTCCCCCTCTCTTTTGTCCACAAGTGGGGACCAATTGGTCTTTTTTCACCTTTTTCTTCCCCTCCAAGCTATCATGGACATGTGTCCATGTGGGGTCCACTTCAACCCAAAATATCTCAGCCCAAATTAAACTAATTCGTTATTACTCCTAATTCGACTTAGTTTGACCCGGGTTTGACTTTTTCGCAAAAGTAGTCATTTGAAAGAAAATAACCCAACTAAGCTAACCATAACGACGGCTAAGATTTTTGGGTCCCGGAAGGGTCCCGAAAGACTCCCGGTGTCATCGGTTGACTTTTCCGGCAGAAAGTCAACTTTCCTCAAATTTAAAACAAAGGTGTCTCAAAGATCGAACGGGTTTGGGTACTTCGCGTGAACCTCATCCTCGGGCTCCCAAGTCTACTCTGCGCGGTCCCTAACCGCTCACGATCTGCGCGACCCCTCAATCGTCTCTCGAACAACTCAAGACCAACAAGCGTCAACTCTTAACCCTCACATGTGCCCCGCTTGGGCAATTGTCCCGACCTACCATACAATGCTCGCACGGTGCCATCTCGTTACTGGTCTGGAAGCGTTGTGGTAGTCATACTCGGCTAACTATTTCCGGACTCCATCATGCGGTGCTCTCACTTCTACTGTGCAATCGTAGTGGTTGTACTAGTCCCCGCGGAACGTTGGCGTTCGACCTTTACTTGTTGACAGCTGATATGCGTCGATACAAACTTCGCACCTACTGCCAGTACATATGTGATGGTCGTGTTGCCCGATCGCACTGCCATCGATCGCTGGTAACAATCGATCGACGCCTCGCGTCTTGAGAGCCAGTCCATCCCCAGGATTACATCGAAAGTCGTCAAGTTCAACACAAGAAGATTACCAAGAAAAGGGCGGTCAACTACTCTAATCTCACACGTACGGCACACACTCGTCAAACCACATCGCACGTAACCGGGGTATCAAGACACAAGGACCGCCTCAAGGCTCTACTCTTAGGCACCACGTCTCAGCAAGTGTAAAGGAAAACGGAAGAGTGTGATGCTTGTGGGTTATGGGCCCACCATGCTTCCGCTGCGCCACTCTGATCTCATCGCCACTCGACCACCTCCCCTGACCGGTCTGACTGCGTACTGGTATTGTTGCGTCCCTCCGCCACTCGGGCACTCATCGCTGATAATCAATCGATGAACGCTTGATACCTCACAATTCGGTTCTCTTAACTCTCTCATCACGCTTGAAGAAAGACAGTCCAGTACGGGAAAGTCATTAAGAAAAAATAACGGTCTGCTACTCTCATTTCCCACTCACGACTGACACTATTCGACACCGCAGCACCCTTAAACGGCGTGCCAAGGCACGGGGTGGGTTCAACGGTTCTAATTTCAGTCACAACATTTCAGCAACCATGAAGAAATAAACGAGCGGAGTACTCCCATATCAAATAAAACGACACTCAAAATTTAAACGGTAAGTACGTACCATGAGCGATCTCATGATCGGAATCCTGTCTCTCCGTCCGGGAACCGGCAACCGAATACACTCTCCCCTGCGGTGCCTGAGGTCCTCCTCTCAGGGGTGGTGGAAGTGGCACCTGTTGTGGAGCTCTCGGCGCCTGAGCCTGACGCTGATGGAACTGAGGCGACTGCCCAGTCTGCAACTGCTGCGGTCGCGGGGTCGATGTCCCTCCAACCCGATCGGGGCACCTAACAGAGAAGTGTCCTGGCCGTCTGCACTGGTGGCACAACGGCGGCCCGGCACTCGGCCTCCCCTCAGGTCTGCCTGTTGGGTGATCTGCTGGCCCACTGCTCATCGGAAAATCTCGGACCATATGGACCGATATCCCGCATCGCAAACACGCCCGTCCTGATGAGGTAGGTCCCACGGATGCCACTAATCCGACCTGTCGCGTCCCGTCCGGCTGTGTCTGGTGCCGGAAGGATCCTGAGGTCGTCTGTCTCCTCGGATCACGTGCCTTAGAAGGCCTCAAGAAGCCGCTCGGTCTCGGATTTCTCTCCCAGGCTCTAGCTGTATCTCGGAAGTGTCGCTCCACTGCCAGTGCCTGATCCACTAGATCCAAGTACACATGGGTCCTCAGTGCAGTGACCCGATCCACAATCGCGGGGCGAAGCCCTCCCTCAAACCGTCTGCAGCGGTGAGCCTCGATCGGCACCATCTCCAAGGCAAAGGAAGACAAGGAGGTGAATCTCGCCTCGTACTCAGACACTGTCATCCCCTCCTGACGCAGTTCCAGGAACCGTTGGTGTATGTCCTCCTGTGCTGATTGCGGGAAGTACTGCTCCAGGAACCGCTTACCAAACAGCTGAAAGTCATCCCCAACTCGAGCATGCTCGCGCTGCCACCAATGGTAGGCATCTCCTTCCAGCTGGAACGCTGAAAAAGATACTCTCAAGCGACCATCCAGTATCCCCGACGTATCCAAGTTGCGGATAATCCGCTGCAGCCATCTCTTGGCTGCCTCGGGGTCTGTCTCCCTGAAAAAGACAGGTGTGCCCAGCCTGCGAAAGTCCCTCAGCGCCTGGGCTGTGTAGCTATCAACCTGGCTAGGCATCACGGTGGCGGCTGTAGTGGCAGCAGGCACAGTCTCTAGTGTCGGGGCCGTAGCCTCTCTCTGGGCGATGACTACCGTCAAGCCCTGAACAGTACGAACCAACTCCTCCAGGACTGTCGCCTGGGTCGGCTATGTGACCGACGGAACTCTGGGTGGAAATCTCGATGGTCCAGCACCAACTCTCTCGTGCCCCTCAGCGGGTGCACCTTGGACACTTGTTGCCTCTACCGACTCAATGGCAGGTGGCTACCCTCGGCCTCCAGCTGGCCGACTCTTGGTGCCTCGTGGTACGTAGGTAGGCGTCATGTCGTATATCCGCCGCACGGATAACGTACATGTTCAGTTCATTAAATTTGCATAAACGACGCGCTTAAATAACTAGCGTTCACCCAGGTTTCATAAAAGTCGCACTCGAACTAATAATATACTTCGTATAGTATAGTCATACAATTTCACACAACCAGAGAAATTCGCACACTAGTGCATCACATAAGTCAAACACACATTTCAACAATTTCACACGCAAGTCACACAGTCCACAATTCATATTACACGGCAATTACACAAAGTACAAACATAAACTTAGTTTCAAGGTTCTTAACACCTTCTCTTTCTAACATAACATTCCATGTTGACATCATGTCGTTACAACCCGGTTCAGGCGTCTCCGAATTACGTAGTAACCACTTGACATCCCCCCGTCACGTCCGACTACAGTGGCCCCTATAGTCGAATCGTGATGGTACCTACACTTCAATTTTGCAAAAAATTGGGCATGACCCGTTTGAAAATTACACTAACCATCCGCTCACGCGGGACATTAAAACCACAACCTGCACAACGTACTGTACACAATCATATCTCACAGCAATCAGTAGACCCAAATATCGATACCAATCACAGCGGTTCAGCACAAGTTCGCAACACTAGACAGCCTTTCACCAAACCGAGACTCTCTTCGTCTCGATTCTACGCGTAGGACATTTCCGATTTGCGTAACCGACACACGGAAACCCAACGACTTAACTCTACCCACCTAATTGACGTACGGTCCGAAGTTTTTGAAAAATCAGGCTCTGATACCAAATTGTCACACCCCAAATCCGGTTTTGATCGGACTCGAGACGTGAACTAAAAGTAATAATAATAAAGGTGAATTTGAAATAAATAGTTCTCAAATAACCGTCTAAACAATAATTCCAACCATAAGAGTCAAAGCTCAAACCACAATAAAATAGTTTAGTACAAAGAGAAAGTACATCTCTAGACCATACTAGACTAAGACTCTCATTAGCTCCCAAGCTCCGAGAATCCCGCTAGATCATATCCCGCTCAAAACCTGTAGAACAATAAAGTAGAGGGGTGAGCTTTCGCTCAGTAGGAAAAAGTAGTTAAGGCGATGAGTTAACCGCTCACCACCACGGGTAACCGTCCAATTAGGGCATACTAGCAAGGCACAACAACTAAGGACAACCACAGAAATCGCATAATCACAAAACATACTTACATGACCAATATCACACTCAAATCACATCACTTATCCAATCATCAAGCACACAATACACGGTAAAACAACCACACGTCCCATACAGTAGTCACCGAACTTCGCCGGTTGTTCACAACCCGACTCAACCATATCGTACCGGACCACACAACATCGGCCTAGATATCTTCCAAGAAACACGACATCGGGGTACAAATCACGATACATCATAACATACCACACATCATCGGCCTAGATGTCTTCCCGGACCACACATCATCGGGGTAAGGAATCACACCATCCTCGGCCTAGACACCCTACACCGGCATAACCCCTCGATGTAGGTATCGTATTGGAACTAGTAACACCGGGGGACCGCGTACATGGGGCAACTAGGGATGGCAAATGGGCGGGTATGGGCGGATATGGGTAGGGATCACAACCTCCATTTCCATCCATTTGCATTTCCTTTACCCTCCATATCCAACCCAATACCCATTTTGATCCATCTTTGTCTCATCCATTTTTATCCAATACTCATTTGGATATCCACGGATATCCATTTGCATCCATATCAATATACTCATTTGATACTCAACTTGAAAAACCTTGTTTTAGTCATTTTTTTATAATTACAAAAACATACCCTAAACTTTTTTTATAGTTGCAAAAACATACCATAAACTTTTCTTTTAGTCTCATTCTTTAATAGTTGCAAAAACATACTCTAAACTTTTTTTTTGTCCCCTTCTTTTAATAGTTGCAAAAACATACCCTAAACTTTTCTTTTAGTCCCTTTCTATTAATAGTTGCAAAAACATACCCTAAACTTTTTTTTAGTTTCCTTCTTTTAATAATTGCAAAAACATACCCTAAAATTTTCTTTTAGTCCCCTTCTTTTAATAGTTGCAAAAACATACCCTAAACTTTTCTTTTAATCCTCTTCTTTGATAGTTGCAAAAACATACCCTAAACTTTTCTTTTAGTCACCTTCTTTAATAATTGCAAAAACATACCCTAAGATTTTCTTTTAGTCCCCTTCTTTTAATAGTTACAAAAACATACCCTAAGCTTTTTATTTAGTCCACTTCTTTTAATAGTTGCAAAAACATACCCTTCTTTGATCGGTGATTTCATTGAATAGACGATTGGCGCCTCCATCAACACACAGACGAAGCTTAGCTTTTTTAACATCTATATACATATATGATCATCACCCCCATAACCGACTATACTGTGCCTATGTGTGTTGTAATAATTATAGAGTTACTATATATATATATTACTGTATAGATATACTAAACGTGTTACTATATATATCGTGTATATATATGTATATCAGTATATGTATGTACATACATAACCGTGTGCTTATATGTGTTTATATATATATATATATATATATATATATATATGTGTGTGTGTGTTTGTGTGTATATATATGTTAGATGGTGGAGAGTATCGTGGGTGTATACTATATATATATGTGTGTGTGTTAGATGGTGGAGAGTTAAGAGGTGTGAGAGTATCGTGTGTATATATATATATATATATATATATGTGTGTAGGTTAATACGTAGGCGTGAGAGTGGAGTGGGTGAGGAACTGGAACCGATGGATCATACAAAAAGGATGGATGATATGGACATCCAAATCCATATCCAAACCCAATCCAAACTAAACCCACTCTTACCCGAATTAATCCATATCCAATCTAAACCCAAATTTATCCATATCCAAATTTGACCCGAATAAATTAAAAAATGGATATCCATTGGATATGGACTTTTTTGCCATCCCTAGGGGCAACACCCTCGGCCTAGATACCACCCTACACCGGCATACCCCCTCGATGTACGTATCGTACCGTAATGCCTCGTCTCGGAACATATAGTATCGGATCATATCCACGAATATCTCAAACGTATCACACAGTCAAGTTCAATTAACAGATTAGCAAACCAACCAATATTACCGAACACACCACATCAGTCTATCATTCACCCGATCATATCACAAGGCTAGTTCACGTCACAATGAACATATCACACCACACTGATCATACCAACATATCATACCGAGCATACCATATCATGATCCTCAATCTAACAATGGATAAACCACATATCAAGCATCACAAGTCATTAAGGATAACACCACATCCAACACACAATTCTAAGGGCACGACATGGCCCACATGCAATTCTATAGCACGGTATTTCCCAAACCTACGGGCACGACATGGCCCGCAAGCTATCCCTCATTTCACTCGTTCCTCACATCCTACATACAATTCTATAGTTATATCATTTAATCAAAACCTATATGCATACTAGTAACTTTCCGCAATTAAACCGGTATCCGCTACTTTCCCTACCTCGATTGCTATCCAAACGCTTAGTCAATGCGAGTCGCCTAGTAGCTTCCTCCGCCGAGCTCGGGTCCAACGTCTAAGATCACAAGTAATACGAGAATTAATGATAATTCAAGTGTGGTTTAAAGAGAGAAATACCCAAACTAACCACCAATTGCTCAACTTGTCAAAATGGGCCCGGAAGGCCCATTTTGCCCGTAATCGGGAAAACGTCCCTCGGGATTCCGAAAATTTCCCTTTTCGTTTCTACCAATCCTAATTAAATTTACTTGTTCCAACGCACTTGACGTACTCAAATTCCAGGGTCCGAGCTTTCTAAATTCGCAATTAAAGTTTCTAATCGCTTTTCCCGAAATTTCATGAACCACTTCCATAATTCGTTCCGGGTGTGAAATTATCGTCCCGGGGTTCATCCAAGACCGTCCAAGCGTTAAACAACCACACCCCGTCCATGTGGGACCCACGGACACACATGGCCGTGGGTGGCCTGACCGGACCAGGCCGGTCACGGGTCCAAGTGTGGCCGACCATGGCCGGTCATTCCCCTCCCCGGTGGCCGGATTCCGGCGACCGGCCGGAGCTCTGGCGAACCTCTGGTCGCCGGAAAAATAATTCCTTTCTCCTAACAAGTTCCTAACTAGATCTAGATTCTCCACAACTCCAAAGTTAAGCTCTAAAGCTTCAACATTCACCTCAACCACTCCAAGTTTCAAGACCCAAGGTGGGTTTCATCAAAACCACAAAATCCAAAGAGATTTCATCCTAAATCTCCATTTTCCTCCATGACTTATCTAATTAAACATTAAGAACCTTAAATCCTTAGGACCCATGTCTATTTCATGCCTTTTCTAGAAAACCCATAAACCCAAACTTCATAAAAATGAATTTGGTTTGAAGATTTACCTTAGGAATGGAGAAAGGAAGAGGGAAATGATAATTTGGAGAAGATTAGTGTTGGAAATCACCCAACGGAGCTCCTTTTATTTCTTCTTCTTCTTCTTCTTCTTCTTCTTCTTCTTCTTCTTCTTCTTCTTCTTCTTCTTCTTCTTCTTCTTCAATGGAGCTCCATTCTGTCTCTTCCTAGGTAGTGAATTTCGGCCAACAAGGAGCAAATATGCTGAAAAGTTGTCCCCATGCTGGAATCCAATTGGTCTTTTCTCACCTTTTTCTTCCCCTCCAAGCTAGCATGGACATGTGTCCATGTGGGGTCCACTTTTACCCAAAATATCTCAGCCCAAATTAAATTAAATCGTTATTGAAAGGAAAAGTAGTCATTTGAAAGGAACGACCCAACTAAGCTCACCGTAACGATGGCTAAGCTTTTTGGGTCCCGAATGACTCCCGGAGTCATCGATTGACTTTTCCGGCGGAAAGTCAACTTTCCCCAAATTTTCCCGGTTCGACCAGGATCGAGCGGGGCGGTTCTTACACAAATCAAAACATTGGTTGCGACGACTTACTGTAAGAATCGCCCCCGGTCGATCCCGGGCGAACCGGTGATTTGTGGAGAAGTTTGACTTTTGGCCGGAAAAAAGGTCAACCGATGACTACGGGAGTCGTT
This sequence comes from Erodium maritimum, assembly GCA_963921825.1. Classification (NCBI taxonomy): domain Eukaryota; kingdom Viridiplantae; phylum Streptophyta; class Magnoliopsida; order Geraniales; family Geraniaceae; genus Erodium; species Erodium maritimum. The sequence continues at coordinate 17,005,942 of OY997589.1, read as the reverse complement.
CGGGACCTTTCCGGGGCCCAAGAAGCTTAGCCGTCATCACAGATAGCTTAGTTGGGCCATTTCCTTCCGTTTGACTGTATTTTTGGACAAGTTAACTTTTGGTCAAACCGGGACTTTTTATCGACTAATTCCAAGTTAATTAAAAGTGCTGGATTTTTATTAGAGTCAAGTGGTCCCCACGAGGACACTTGTCCCTTTTGGCTTGGAAGAAAAGAAATGAGTCTCTAAAGACCCATATACCCTCACTTTTGCAAAAGGAAAGAAAGGAGACTTAAGGGTATTTTGGCCAATCCACTATTAGGTTAAAGGGACAATTGGAGGAAGATTTTCAGCTCATTTGTGTGCCGGCCGAAATTTGCTAGAGGAAGAAGAGAGAAGAGCTCACAAACTTGGAGAAAAAGCAAAGGGAAAAAGGCAAGCTTTTGGGGTGGATTCTTCTCAAAAATTCTCCAAATCACACCATCTTCATCTCCATTCAATCCCTAAGGTAAGTAAACTCATAATTCATTCTTCCGTTCACTTTTGAGTTGTGGGTTTTGTGGGTTTTTGCTAGAACTAGAAGAGTTTGCTTCCTTGGCTGTTAGATGGTGGTTTTTGGTGAAGAATAGTGAAGTTTAGGTTGGTTTTGTTTTGATTGTTGATGTTTGGAGGAAACCCATTGAGGGTGTTGAGTTTTGGGAGTTTGATTGTCTGATTTTGGAGCTTGGTGTTGTTGAAAATGGATATTTTGAAGTGGTTTTTCGTAGAATCGAAGTTGGAGAAGAACGAGTTAGGACTACCCTGATCTGACACGGAACGCGGCATGGAAGGGGCTTGGTTCCGGCCCTCTGAGCGGCGCGTAACGGGCTCGGTCCGTGCTTGGTACCGGCCCTTTGAGTGGCACGGACCGGGCTCGGTACCAGCCCTCTGAGCGGCAAGGTCTGGGTCCTAGACTGGCCCTTTGAGGGGCACGGTCCGAGCTGGTGCCAGGCCTCTTAGGGGCACGGTTCGGGTCTGGTTCCGAGCCTCTGAGGGGCACGGCCCGGGTCAGTTTCCAAATCTGTAGGCTGTCCGAGTTGGGCCTAGTTTGGCCCAATTTACCTTTTTGCCAAGTTTTCGCCTTTAAGGGTTTTTAGGTAGTTTACTTTAAAACCGTCTTTGTTTAGTTATTAATTATAGCTTTAATTTGTGATCTAAGACCTTGGACCGGGACTTGACGGAGGAGGAGGCCATTGGGACCACATGAGAGGGCGAGGAGGAAGCTAGCCAGAACGTCAGCAACTAGGAGTATTAAGCGTTAGAGAACTCAAGGTAGGGAAGAGTAGCAAACTCCACTCTCAATTTAAATGTTAATAGTATGTCTATAGGATAATAATAACCGGAAAGGTCCTAGTTTGCATATAGGATGTGATTCACTAGATTAACCACTTTTCAATTACAATAATAACTGGACGAGTCTAGTTTGCGTTTAGGATGTGATTCACTAGTTAGTCGCTTTCAATACTTTGGGAAATTGCCATGCTGGTAGAATGGCCATGTCGAGACTTAGGATTGCTTGTTGAATGTACTTTCTGATGATTGTTCGTCCTTAGTATTGATGCATGCTCCGTCTTTAGGTTAATATAAGAGTCACACTAACTAGATGAATTAAGATGATTGTAATATGAATGATTGAGCCGTGTTATGATTGGTCGAATGAATGAAATGAATGTGATATGATTGGTTGAATGGATGTGTGAATGTGTATTGATTATGCCTAATGATATGATCGGGTGAGTGATAGACCGATGGGAAGTGGTTGGTAAGTAATGCTGGTAAGGTTGGTTTGACAATGTGCGTGGTGGTATTGTGTTTGATATGTTATTGTGTGGAATGAGTGTGTACCCCGAGGTGGACATGCCAGGAAGATGCTTGTCCGATGTGCGCTTCCGGTATGGTATATGAGTGTGTACCCCGAGGTGGTAATTCAGGGAAGATGCCTAGTCCGATGTGCGGTTCCGGTATGGTATATGATTGTGTACCCCGATGTACATTTCCGGGAAGACGTCTACGTCGATGTGCGTTTCCGGTAAGCGTGTGATTGTTTACCCCGAGGGAGTATTTCCGGGAAGATATCGAGGCCGATGTGCGTTTCCGGTATGATATATTACTTGTTCTACCCCGATGATCTGTGGTCCTTTGGGGACATTTCCGGGACCCCCGATGATATGTGTTCTTGGGAACATTTCCGGGAGCCCCGATGATATGTGTCTCCTTTGGACCGAGGGGCTTTCTGACATGATACTTTGGCTATGTGTGGATCGGAGTATTGCGGTTTATAGTATCTATGTTTCGTTACTTTTGTGCTTTTTAGTTGTTTCTATTGAAGACTAAACTGCCACTCCCTTGATTTCCTTGAGTTACTATTTTTATTAAGTATTGCAATTCTTGTTGGTCGCTATTTATGGTATATTTTGGTTAAGTGTACTAATCGGGTTTTCTTTATCAATACGAGGATTATTTTACTTGCTACTTTTTACTACTGAGCGTAAACTCACCCCCTTTGTGTTTAATGTTGTCTTACGGGTTTCGTTGTTGAGTAGGCTGTAGGACGTCTCAGGGCTCGGGAGCTCACTGAGGGTCCGAGTATTTACCGTATTAGAGACGTACCTTCGCTTTTTGTTTTAAACTATGTCGTTCTTCAGTCTAGTTTGAGCTTTTGACTCTTTGGTTGGACTTGTATTGTTTTTTTTTCTCTGAGATTATTTTATCAAAGTTTATTTAGTTATTGTGTTATTTATCTTTATTTCAATTCACGTCTCAAGTCCGGTCCAAATTGGATTTGGGGCGTGACACTTACCGTGATCGTACGAGTCAAGCATTCATTAAGTTTGAATGATGGAACCTCGTCGAAGACCATCCAAAGTGGCTCCAGTATATTAACGAAATCCCTATTTCGGAACGTTCCACCGGGCCTTAAAAATATATGTTTAGTTTCCGTTTTGATAATAAATAACTCCTATAATGTAGCTTTCGGTTCTATAATAAAAGTATGATATCTCTTTTTATGTTTATTGTTATTTTATCCTATCAGTCTCACATATCAATCTACATAAAATTCATTGACTGCAAATGAAATTGTTTCAGTCATGCTGAAAGAGGAGAGAAAGTGTTTTTCTCCTTTCAGCCTCAACCTCTCAACCTTAGCCAGACTAAAAAAAATTGTGGATGCTCTTACAACAGATCTGAAACTAAACCATAAAATTAAGCATATGAACTACATTGGGAAACCTAACGACCCTAACGACAACCTTTGCAAGGCTCCTTCTACCGCCAGAATAGCAAGTCCAGCAAAAATTTGATATCGAACAACCTATTTTCTTGTATTAAATGTTGGACTGGTCACCAGTCAATTAATCAAAATCGAAAATCGGTTATGACATTAAACTAGGATTATCATTATAGTGTCAAGCAGTCGGTTACCAAGCTTAGTGCATGTACAGAAGAAAGAACCGTATTAGGGAACTGTATGCTAATTGTGCAAAATAGTGGTTCCCAGCCCCTGAGTTTAACTATGTTCCACAGTGGTGAGAACTAAGTAAGGGACTGGATTATGAGTGGATGTTGACTGGATATTTTAATGAATTTATTAACTTAATTATTAAAACAGTAAATTTTATATAAAATTAATTAACGATAAATAATATTAACACGAGTTATTAAAAATGAACTTCAACTTTTATTCATCCCCTTTAATAATACAACCCCCAAAAAATACAAGTTGAAACATATAATCCAACATACACATCATTCTTGTTGAAGCTTGGTCATTTGAATTTCAAGGTCTTCCATTCAAGCCCACAATCGGAACATCATTAATCCGTGTTGGGTCGTCTGTTCCTCGGTGAAGTTGGAGATGTACTTTTCATGCATGACATTGTATTGGTTGAAGAGTTGTTTCCATTGCTTGGATAACTCCATATGTTGTGCAGACTTCTGAAGCTTTAGTCAGTCTTTTTTTATATGTATTCCTTGCAACACGTCTCTTGCTCGTTCCATGTCCGCCATGACACTTATTTTATCTTTGAGGGTCTTCCCCTTCCTTTTCGTTGACTTCTTTCCCAACGGTTGCTCTTCTACACACTAAAGTGTAGGGGAAGGGGGTCTTTGTTGATGACCTCTATCGATCGGATCGGAAGATACCCGTTCTTGTTGGGACTCACCATCGAGAGGTATATAATCTTCACCTGTACTTATGGGTGGAGTTGAGTTGTAAGTCACAACTTCATCCAAACGTTGTCGTCGTACATGAGCGATTGTGCCTTCCTCGACGGTGAACTTGTCCTCGTTCTCAAGCATTTCGACCCAATAATCGAGGTCAAAAAATTTCGGGTCGCCCTTCGTCCTTTCCTTGTCCGGTATGGCTCTCCACACCCGCTTCGCCGCCCTCATGTAGTTTTCATGGATCCATCCTCTCTGCACGTCGGCCTTCTCATCCTTTAGAATACCGAGGAACCTCTTGGTCCACGCCTCAAGGGAGTTCTTATGGTTCTTGAAGGGTCTTCACTCGAAATGTAGGAAACGCCCACCCTCATTATACCGCTTCGAACTGTGCACCAAAATGTGTTACCTAGTTTGGAGTTTCCCTTAATCGGGTCTAATGATGTCTCGATCCATCTCTTTATGAGATGCCTTTCCCCCTCAACAATCCATTTTTTCCTAGGTTGTGTCACCCTTGTAGGTCGTTGTTGGGAAGGGCCGGTAGATGATGACTGTGATGACATACGTGTGTCGATGTTGCAGTCGACGTGTTGTTTCCATGGTTGATAATCAGGGTACCCATAGTAGTTGGGATCGAGGTGTAATTTCGCTGGACCAGGGTTGAAATGTGGTGAAACCGGGTAGCTTTGACCTGAAAAGGGGTTGAATTGAGGTTGAAATGGGTTGCTTTGAGTTGGGAAGGTGTTGAATTGACCTGTGTTGAATTTCATTTTCCAACATTCACATCATTGCTATTTCAAATAAATAAATAAAATGAAAAAAAAAATCAAGAGTTTGAAAGTACCTGAGTTGGAACCCAGTTGCATATAGGGGGTGAAAGCGCTGAAGTTCGCGGAGTTCTCACCGGGTTGCGTCAACAAGTCCAAGAATTTTCCTAGGTCCCCAGCAGTGAATTGGAAACCTTTCGACCTATGTTGTTCGTCATCCGATGAATGAGAACGCTGAGTTTCACCGTCGGACATTTTCGATCGGCTTTTGAGAGAGAGGAAGTTGGGAATGAGAGTGTGAAAGTAGAGAAAAATTTAGAGAGAAGTTTGAGAATGGTTAGTGGTTTGAGGATAGAGTTGAGGGTATTTATATGGTGAGAAAATCGGATTTTATCCCTAAAATAAAGTTGTTGTTATCCGACCGTTTCCAACGGTCGAATTTTTTGTCTCGGCGAGGACACATGTCGCACACTTATTGGATGGCGCACGAACGACAACCTGTAAACCGGAAAATTGTATCAGTGGTGCGCGGTTCGTGACCGCGACCGCGATTTAACGGTTCACGATTCGTAGTATACGTGTTCCATAACGCGCGAACCGTGAACCGCTAAATCGTAGGTCGGTTTTCGGTTCAAAAACCTGCACATGCTCTTAGTCCATTAAAAAATGGTAACCGATTTACTATAATCCATGAAAGATATTTTTTAATTCTCGATTCTCCACATATTGTTATTATGGTATTATGTTTGTATATGGATTGTTGTGTATAGGTTTATGTTTATGTTTTGTGTACATATGTTTATGGGAATAAGAAAAACGGGGTTATATAGAGATTGCACACTGTCTTACTTTACCCACGGATACAATTTACTTGAGACTCGGATATTATATTCGTTGGGCGAGTCCTTACTTTACCCACGGATACAAATTATTTTAGACTCGGATATAATATCCGCGGCAAGTAACAACTTTAGCCACGGATATGACATTTGTGGCTAAAGTACCGTCACTTTACCCACAGATACAAATACTTGGGACTCGGATATTATATCACTTGGCCAACTAACAACTTTAACCACGGATGTGGGATCCATAAGTTAAGTAGCCAAACTTTACCAACGGATGCATTTAATCTGTTGACCAAGTCAATATTGACAGTAGTAAGTGGCATAGACGCCATGTATGGCGAGGGGAAGATGAGTGAAACATGGACACGGGGCCGATGCTTGACGGGTTCGCGGGGACAAGAACGTCGAACGTCCATTAGAGCCGAGGGTGGAGGCAACACTAGAGCTTTAAACACTTGTAATCCAGAAGTGGGCATGACGGTGGCGACAGTAATAGGGAACATCGGGTTCAGAGGAGACGATGGACGAAGGAGCGGGATGACTTTGGCTTTACAACCTAAGGCGCCCGTTTAGGGCGTATCACCTCGTGAGAGAGTTGGCTTTGCATAGTCAGAGGTGCATTAAACAGAGTCAGGCGACGAGACAACCGAGGTCAACAATGTGGTTGTAGAGGCGGATATAACATTAGTTGAGGAGGGCGGCACCATGTGAGGCTGGGAATTCTAGGGAAGCTCTAAGATTTTTTAAGTGATTTAATTTCTATTTTGTTGATATTAAAACATATCATTAATTAAAAAAAATTAGTAACTTATTTAGTTCCTTTTTAAATTTAAGAATTATGTATAGATAACATTTGTAGACTGGTTAAATAGTATCTAAGAATATATAAAGATTCAAGAGCGTCGTATATTGATGTAGTGTCATGAGCATACGATGGATCCGTTATGTACAATGACAACATGATAGTAAACAAATACAATCAAATTGACATGAAAGCAATAATCCTCGAAAACAAACAAACCATTATTTTTTCGCATATATTTTTTAATCAACATCAATCCATATCCCATGAAAACTTTCTTGCCTCATGGATCCACACACAGATACACTGCCCATCGTGTAAACTGAACATTAACATGCAATAGTAAAATAAAGATATATATGTGTAAATTTATCTATATGATAAACTGCTAATTAAGCCATCATTTGATGGAACTCATGAAAATCAAGTACCCCATCACCATCAACATCATAGAACTGAATCATGGCAACGCACTCCTCATAGGACTTATTGTCCCCGAGCCTCAGCAACATCCTCTGCAACCCTTTCGGGGTTATGCAACCCGACCCTTTCTCGTACTCAAACATCTCAAACGCCCTCTTCAAGTCATCGTCTCCATGCAACGATGACGACGCTGATGATGAAGACGAGGATGATGATATTGGCGAGTTCATGAGCTTCAAGAAGTCTTGGAAGTCGAGAAAGCTGTCCCCGTCAGCGTCAAGGTCCTCAATCGCGCCCTGAGCGGCCTCGTCCGATATGTTCTCACCTATGGACCCGAAGTAGGACCTCAGCTCAAGAGCCGAGATCTTGCCGTCCCCGTCCCTGTCGAAATGTGCAAACACTTCCCGGAGCTCCTCCTCTCTGGTGGTAGAACGTTTCGGACCTGTAGGAGATGACGCCGGAGAGCTTGCCGTGGCACTGCTGGACTTGGAGCTCCGGCGGGTGAAGCTTATCCTGAGAGTTTTGTTGGCAAACCATTTGGATGGCTTTGAAGCTACAACAGCATTGGAAACATTAGCAGCAGCCATGTTTTATTTTGTTAGGATGTACATAAATTATGTTCGTATACAAGTGGTTTATATAGAAGCGAGACTGACTGTAGAGTAGGGTTATGTATAAATTGACCAAGAGGATAAGACACAACTCTCAACTTGTAGAAAGGTGGCGGACTTTCTCTCGTGAGACGATATTAAAATAAACATGTATATATGCGTATAAAACTTACTAAATGGCCTATACCACTTGGTAGGAGTTTTAAAAACTCGTGTTGTTTTAAGTGGTGACAATTATGTAATTTAGAAATAAAGACAAGGTAAGTGGGGTTGTGATGTGATGTCATCCAAAGGTATTGGGAGTTGCCAAGAAATTGCAATCAAGAAAAGAGAGGGTGATCAAATTGATTAGAAGAATAATTTGGTGCAGAGGAAAGTACTTGGAAGCTTCCTTAATGGGGCCTAGAAATTGAAGTGTGTGCCTAAGTTTCACAATGTGTATTTATATCTAGTATTATCAATTTTGTAATAAGATAAAGTTGACGGATAGAAAAAACCATGTTACGGGCTGATTTTTTTTAAATGTGTAAAATGGGGAAGTGTATTACTGTGAAAAGTAAACCATACGAAGAATGGCGTAAAAGTCTTAGGTTTCGGATATATGTCTTGGTTGCTCGTAGTTAATCTTGCGCTCATGAACCCGTAGAAACAGTCCGCTTTGAATCGCAGACACTACCTCAAGACATCCCCTTATTAGCATTTCAAAGGTACAAGACAAGAAATAAAAAGTCCAACAACCGAATAAAACTAAACAACCCAAACTAAAACGATAAAACTCATAAAGCATGCAGAAATAAAGTGCTCTGATTGTGGCTTTCCCGAGACTTCCTAACATCGGATGTCCCGGGTCTATGAGTATAGGCCTTTTTAGGGTCGTCCTACCCCTGTCGAGTCCCCTTATTTCTCCGAAGAAGGCTGTGACACCTCCGCCTGTGGAACATGAGCCTCCTCACCCCTCAGCCTCTAATCTTCCGGCCTCCCTTGTGGACGCGATGTGGCCCACCAGATTCTGCGTGGGACAGCTAAAGGGGCGGCCAAGTCGGTGCTTGGGCTATCGTAGATGACCGAGACCTAGACGCTACGTGCATGGTCGGCCAGATCGGTGCACTGTTGCGCCCGCGGGGGGGGGGGGGGGGGGGGGGGTCGTGCATGTCCTCCTGCTCGGTTCCCGTTACTACGGTGTGGTCGTGCGAGGTCGGAGACGACGAAAAGGGACCCAAGCGTTTCGAATCGAAGGGAGGAGCGGTTGGGGGAGTTCATGTCAAGCAAAAAGGTCTTGGACGGTTGGCTTGTGGCTGGAGCAGTGAGGTGTTGTGCTGGTGATTGATCGGAATCCATGGAGTTTGAACGTAGGCGGTGGGCACAGTTGCTGTGGAGGCTATGCGAGGAAGAAGAAGAGAAGAGGCGCCAGGCCTTTCAATCCCTAAAGACGCTTTTTGCGTTTTTTTTAAGGAAGAGCTTACTATCTACAGGCTGATTTTGATAACAAACTTTAATGAGATTTTTTTTCCCGGACGTCTTACTAACGATTTTTTTTTTTGGAAAAGAGTCTCCCATTAAATGAACTTAAAAACATCCAACCCATCCTCGTATTATTTTATAGTAATTTTATATTTGACTTTGTGATCTATCATCGATGTATTATTTTATAGTATTTCAAAAGAGGATTCTTTTTTATCATCCCGACCTTGAATGCTAAACAATTATATCCATTTAATTTTGGACTATTATTTGTCTTCTACTCCTTACGGAGCTCTATATTTCCTCTTTTCACCATTTTTTTTCGGTTGCTTCAAGTCGCTTCGTCGAGCTACGTTACATTCACTCAATTATAATTTTTTTTATCAGGGGAAACGATTTTTTTGTTTATTGTCACAAATGTTTATATGCATGCATATGTTAGCATATGTGTAGGTAGTTAAGATTACATACTGAATGGTTTCTTACATCTGATTTATCTTTTTGGGTTTTGATCGGTCCTCACCCTAGGTTCGAAGGAGTCACTACGAATTCCTCTATCGGTTTGAACAATGAGAGTGTCGAGAATGTTAAGGTTTTTGTTTGTCATCTACCGTATCAATCGTCGGATGAATGACTTTTCAACCTATTCAATTAGGAAGGGAAGGTGTTTAAGGTGGATGTGATTCGAAGGCCTAACCATGGAGGAAAGTTTATCGGTTTAGTTTGGGTCGGTGATGTCGATGTCGACATCATGATCCATAAACTCAGCGGTAGCTTGGTTCAGGGCTATGTGTTGCTGGTCGATCGGGTTGGGTGAGAAGCAAGCCAAGACCTTGTTTTGGTAGGGTTTGGAAAAGGAAATTGAGACCTTCTCCAAACGTAGTTGTTTGTCCCCATGCAAACCCTTTTCATTGCAGCTGCTCGTCTTTTCCTAAACGTTGAACTATGGCTCTGTTAGGGTGCTTAGCTGTAAATCGTTTCTCTCAAATCTTGGAAGTTATTCGGGAGAGATCGAGAGAGAGTGAGTTTTGGATCTGGTGATCCGTCCTTTTGGAAATATGGTGTGTCTCATTACTTCAACTGGCCCAATTTTTGAAGCAGCATTGAAGTAAACGAAGTGGCGTTGGTTGGAAAGGTGGTTTGTAATAACCAATTGTTCAGGGGATTTGGTGCTTAAAATGGTTTTTTTCCAATGGTTGGTTGTTGATGGCTTACCTTTCCATGGTTGAAGCATCGATAATATGTTTTCCATTGGAAAGTAGTTTGGCTCTGTTTTATCGGTCTAGGGGAACTTGATGATTCTTCTAGCCGTGCTTTTGTTTTGCTGCATAGTGAGAAGGTTTTGAGGAGTACGGATGTGGAGCTGGTTCTTGATGACACTATTTTTTGTGTCTTTGTTCAAGGCATAAATGAGAGTAGAGTCTCTACTTTTCAGAGCTCGGGATATCTGGTTGATGATTCTGTACACTCGAATTCTGAAGTCGAGGCTCTAGGATCGGCCTCTCGTGCGGGTGAAGACTTTAGGGAGGGTGATGATCCTATTATATAAATTAATGGGTGAGGAGTTAAGGATCGAGCCCGTGTTGGTTTTATAGTCATCACCTTCTACTCCGGGTTTTATTGAGTTTGTCGATCCAGAAAAAGTATTTGTTACTTTGACAGTTCATCAGGGTGTGGCAGCTCCGTTTGGCACTTCTAGTGTTTCAGTTGAGTTGTATGATCCTCACCTTTCTCCTTCTACTGACAACACGCGCATTGAGGATGACTTGGTTTTCATCTTTGAGGGTCAGGGAGGAACAAGAGAAGGCCTAGAGGAAAAGGGAAGAAGACAGAATCTGCAAAGGTTATTCATATAGTCAAGCCAGGTCTTGCAGCAAGGACAAAAAAGGTGGGGTATTGGTTTCAACCTCTTTGGTTGGTAAAACGGATCAACTTGCTTGGTACTCTTGCTTGGTCGTGGGTTTTAAGCCTCGGGCTAAGGCCATTGGTTCAGGGGACATGGTCGAAGGGGTGACGGGGTCTAGTGTGCCATCGTTTTGGTCGTGTCCAATTGGGCATAGGTGGAAGGGGCTCGTACATCAATTTGTCATCGCCATATTCGTACCGGTCGCGTTCATCCTCTACAATCATGTTCTGTAGAATGATACAAGTGTGCATGATATCAGCCAAAGTGTGTGTGCTCCAAACACGAGCGGGACGGGAAATGATGTGCCACCGTCCTTGAAGTACTCCAAAAGCTCTTTCAATATCTTTCCGAGCACCTTCTTGACATTTAGCAAACAACTTCTCTTAGTGCGTGTAGGGATGTCGAATACTCTTCACGAACCGTGCCCATGATGGGTAAATGTCGTCCACCAAGTAATAAGGTCGGTCGTAACGATGACCGTTGATCTCGTACTCCACGGTAAGGTCACGGCCATAAAAAGCGTCCTGGAATAAGTAGATATTTTTGAGGACGTTGATGTCGTTGTTCAAGCCAGGCATCCCGAAAAAAGCATACCAAATCCATAAATTACGGGACGCTACAACTTCAAGCATGATGGTGGGATCCCTGTGGTGATCTCCCCGACCTAGTGCTCCTTGCAATGCGGTTGGGAAGTTCTTCCATTCCCAATTCATGCAGTCAAGACTCCCAATCATGCCGGAAAACCTTCGGTTGTACCCTTCTCGGAGTAAGCGCTCTAAGTCAGCCGGTGTGGTTGTATGCTCGTACTCAGGTCGAATACCTCAATGATAGCCTTCCAAAAATTACGTACACATTCAAGTATGGTACTTACTGTAAGAATCGCCCCCGGTCGACACCGGTCGAACCGATGAAATTTGGGGAAAGTTGACTTTCCGCATGAAAAGTCAACCGATGACTTCGGGAGTCATTCGAGACCTTTCCGGGACCCAAAAAGCTTAGTCGTCGTTACGGGTTGCTTAGTTAGGTCATTTCCTTTCAAATGGCTACTTTTGCGAAAAAGTCAAACTCGGGTCAAACTAGGTCGAATTTGGGGTCTTAACGAATTAATTTAATTTGAGATGAGATATTTTGGGTAGAGGTGGACCCCACATGGACACATGTCCATGATGGCTTGGAGGGGAAGAAAAGGGTGAGAAAAGACCATTTGGTCCCCACTTGTGGACAAAAGAGAGAGGGGGGCTAAAGGACGAAAGAGACATTTCTACCTTTAAGATAAGAGCACTTTTGGAGCAAAAATCAGTCATTTCCCTTGTGTTGGCCGAACCTACCTTGTTAGAGAGAGAGAGAGAAAAAAAAAACTCCATTGAAGTCTCCATTGCTTGAAGAAGAAGAACGTGAAGAAAAGTGTCTCCTTTCACTTGATTTCTACCCCCAAAAACCTCATTTTCTTCCATTTTCTTCATCATCTACCTATTCTCTAAGGTATTCAAGCACTCCCTTTTGTTAAATTTCTAGTTATGGGTTTGATAGAAAAAGCATGAATAAGACTTGAGTTTTATGGGTTGAGGTTTTGTTGGTTAAATAGAGGATTTGTGGAGAGAAAGTGGAAGAGTTGTTAGAAATCAATTGGATTTATTGTTATTTGGATGAAACCCACTTTGGGTTTGGAGTTTTTGGAGTTGTTAAGGTTAATTTTGAGGTTTTAAAACTTTAAAATTGAATTTTGGAGAATCTAGAGCTTGTTAGAAACTTTTTAGAGAAAGGGGGTATTTTTCCGGCGACCGGAGGTTCGCCGGAGCTCCGGCCGGTCACCGGGGGGAATGACAGGCCATGGCCGGAGGAAGGGCACGAAGCCGTGACCGGTCACTCGGTGGCAGTCCGGTCCGGCCACCCACGGCCCTCGTGTGGCCGTGGGGCCCACTCGGGCGGGAAACGGGTGTGTCATGTTCGGGTGACCTTGGGTGAACCCCGGATCGATAATTCACACCCGGAACGAACTATGGAAGTGATTCGTGAAAATTTAGGAAACGCGATTGGAAACTTTAATTGCAAAATTAGAACGCTTGGACAACGGAATTTGATTCCATCAAGTGCGTTGGAACAACTAAATTTAATTAGGAATGATGGAAACAAAAAGGGAAATTTTCGGAGTCCGAGGGACGTTTTCCGTATTCCGGGAAAAATTGGCCTTCCGGGCCCATTTTGACAAGTTGAGCAATTGGGGGTTAGTTTGGGTATTTCTCTCTTTGAACCACCCTTGAGTTATTATTAATTCTCGTATTACTTGTGATCTTAGACGTTGTTCCCGAGCACGGCGGAGGAGGCTACTAGGCGACTCGTTGATTTTTTTGCGTTTGGATTGCGGTTGAGGTAGGGAAAAGTAGCGAATACCGGTTTAATTGCGGAAAGTTACTAGTATGCATATAGGTTATGAATTCTCGGTATAATATAGAATCACATGTAGGATGTGAATAACTAGCGTAGTCATATAAAGATGGAACCACTTGCAGCCAGGTCGTGTCGTAGGTGTGGGAATTGTTGTGCTGTAGTATCACATGTGGGTCCCTGGTTGGGCTCGTAGGATTGCGTGTTGATTGTGTTGTTGTGATTAGCAGCTTGTCATGTTTGATATATGGTATGTCCGTTGTTAAATTAAGGATCATGATATGCTATGACAACGTGGTGAATGTTAGTGTGAGTAATAGATTGGTCATGATTAGTCTGTGGTGTGTTTCGGCGTTGAATTAATGTCTTGTTGTATGACTAGGTGATTGATAGACCGATGTTGTGTGTCCCGATATGATATGTTGGTATCATGTGTTGGCATGATAGGTTAGTATGATATGTTCGGTGTGATATGTTGGTTTGATATGTTTAACATGATATGTTGGTATGCCGTGTACCCGATGATAAGGTTATGTGATAAGGTACGCCTGCCTTCCGACTAGGTGTCGGTAAAAATGTGCTCAGGTTATGTGATAATGTGCGCCTGCCTTCCGACTAAATGTCAGTAAAATGGGTTATCGTTGTGTGTTCCCTAATGATGTGTGCCCTTATCGTTGTGTGATTGCTTGTCTTACGGTGTGTATTTACTCGGTGATTCTCTGAAATGTGGGTTGGGTGTGAATGTTGAGAAATTGATAATGGTTGAGCAGGGTTGATTTCACATGCGTAGTGTGGTGGTTGGGTAAGTGATGTGATCACGCGAGGTATGGTTAAGTGAGGATGATTATGGTTGTGATTGTGATTATTGTTCGATTCGTTAGTTATTGTGTTTTACTAGTATGCCATAATTGGACGGTTACTCGTGGTGGTGAGCGGATAGCTCATCCCCTTAACTACTTTTTCCTACTGAGCGAAAGCTCACCCCCTTCGTGACTGCTTTACAGGTTTCGATCATGAGTTGGTTTAGAGGTCGTCTCAAAGCTGGGGAGCCTGGCGAGAGTCCTTGTTTTTGGGTTGTCTAGTGACATACTTTCTTTTTGTATGAAACTCTTTATTACTTGGTTTTCGAGCTTGACTCTTGTTATCGGTTTAAACTATTATTGGAGATTTATTTCGTTTAAAGTCGCTTTTATTTATTATCATATTTTAGCTCACGTCTCGAGTCCGGTCAAAACCGGATTTAGGGTGTGACACTTACCCCAATGCATAGAATTTCGTCCAATGAATCAGCCGACCACCCATACGCAAGCATCCAAATCGCGGCGGTGCACTTATGTTCCGTTGATAACCCCAACCATCCCGTAGCATCTAGATTCTTAACGAAGTAAGGGTCGTGTTCCTTCACCTTGTCCATCACATGTTGAAAAAGTGGTTTGCACATATGGAACCGACGCTTAAACATATCGGGGCCATATATGGGCTGATCGGCAAAATATTGCTTCATTAGTTGGTCGTGGGCTTCAACACGACCTCTGTGAATCTCTCGTCGGAGAGCTTCCCCACGGGCGATCCTCTCCCTCAGAGTGTTGATCTTTGGCATTGCTCTCTATATGCCTCTCTCAACCCTTCGCCGGAGTCGTTGTTCGACTAAGCGCATTTTGACTGCTAACTTCTCATATGGTGGACCCTCATCGTTGGACATTTTGTATCGAAATGTAGAAGAGAAATTTGGTAGAAATTTTGTAGAGAAGTTGTAGGATGGTTGGTGGTTTGAGAAAGAGGTTGGGGTTATTTATAGGGTTAGAATTTAGGATTTTATGAACAAAAAAATTACCGTTTTATTCTGACCGTTGCAAACGGCCGGATTTTTTTTCCTTCCCAACCCGTGATTGGCCACCAGATCGACCCGGGACGCGTGTCCCTTGTCCTGTGAAACTGAGCCGTAAGACGCGGGACTCGGCCCGTCCCGTGTTTTTGCGGGACGCGAAAAAGCTGTCCCACAATGGGACGGCTCGCGTCTTGCGTCCTGTAAAAACACGGGCCGGAACGTGGGACGCGATCCGAACCAGCCTATTGTACATACTCTAATATTAGGGTTATAAACCTAGTCATTTGGCATAGGCCAATATCTATTATGGGTGAGGTTCCTCGATATAAAATACAATTTATTGTATGAGGCAAATTTTGAAAGAGTGTTTTTTCTCTTCTTTCTATTTGAGAAAACTAAGTTTCTTAATATATATATGCTAATCAGGAAAAAAAAAATTGAAAGTGACGTTGGAAAAAAAAATCGAAAACCTTCTTGATACAGTGGGACAAATGACATTAAATGAGTTATCCTAAACAATCCCGTCCCATTGTGAATACTCAATAAGAGCATATGCAACGGGTCGGCCTTGAGGCTCGGTTCGTGTTTTTGCGGGCCGCGGGACGCGGGCCTTCCCGTTGTGGGACGGCTTTTAAGCGTCCCGCAAAAACGCGGGCCGAGCCGAGGCTCGCGTCCCACATCCCACTATTGCGGGACGAGCCGCGTCCCGTGTCCTCGGCCAGTCACTCATGTGCTGCCACGCGTCCTATTTTTTTTTTTAATACGAAAAATCAGATTTAACTCAATATGATTGGTTCACTCACAATACGAGCCTCACACTAAATCCACATTTTAAACACCCACTATTTTGAGTCCCAAGTCCCACTATTTTGTCAAATCAGCATACGGGACTCAGGACTCGAGACTCAATAAGAGTATTTCCATTGTACATGCTCTAACTCATGGATTTATACATAGTCATCGACTCATCGTGCGTAGCAAACGGGTTATGCATTGTGTAGAAAGTTGTATTCAACTAATAATTAATCCACTTGAGAGAGTCCAATAATGTTCTTCAAAACAGTCATACCCATAAGACAATATATGTAATCCCATATCTCGTCAGCTAGAGCTTTTCAGGTGATTGCTGGTTGGGTGGATTATGAGATCACTTCCTGGGCTTCTGTGATCTGATCAGCCCCTGTTCCTCCCAAGATCTATTTATTTGCCTGGTTGTTTGCTCATGGTGGGGTTCCCACTATCTCCTTCTTGGTGGATAGGGGTGCGCCGATACCGTTAGCTCGTTGGAGGTGCATGTTGTGTGGTTCAGGTGGGGAGGACTCTAGTCACTTGTTTGTCACTTGCTCTTGGACCTGGAGGGTCTGGTCTCTGATCTTGGGTTGGTGGGGAGTTGTGGGCGTGTTTCCGATGTTGCCGGTTCTGTTTCTTGAGTCCTGGACCTCTCTGTTGGGTTCGCGTAGGCTGAGGTCTGCGTGGATTGGTATCGGTTTGTTGTGTCTTTGGCAGATTTGGTTGGAGCGCAACCGCCGTGTCTTCTCAGGGTCTGCTGCTATCGTACCAAGCATTCTGCTAGCTAGGGTTCAGCATGGATCTTTTTCCAATTTGGGAGCGGCTGGTCGTTCCTTCACCTTCCTCGAGTGGGTTGAGTCTCCGGGTGCTGCGCTGACTAGGAGCGCCTAAGGATGGACTGTTGATTGTCGTGTCATGTTTGAGGAACTCAGCACCTTTTCCCCCGGTCCTCCGCGGAGGTTTCTCTTACCAGGTCTAGTGAGTGCTCGTTCAGGAGTCGTTTTGGGTTTGCTTTACCTTGGTAGGGTCCGGTGAGTACTTGTTCCGGAGTCGCAGTTTGGGGCCGATCTGCCCGGTTTCGGGTGGAGGGGCACGAATCACTTAGCCTTCTTGAGGCCAGAGGATTCACCCGTGCGGTCTCCTGTGGTACTGTTCACTAGTTCGATCTAGGTTGCCCGAACGGTCTCCTGAGGTACTGTTCACTAGTCTGATGTATCAGTTGTTGTTGTAGTGGACCGGGGTGGTTATTTTTCTTGTTTGTTTGTTCCTTTTGGCCTTTAGGCCGTTGTTGTTGGACTTTGGTTTGGTTGTTGTGGTTTCTAACCCAGGATCCACACTTCCTTTTTAATGCATTTCTTTCTCTCTGATCAAAAAAAAAATGTAATCCCATCTCTTCAGCCACCTCTTCGGCTGCTGGTTCTGCCACTTGTTCTATCTTTACTGATTATATTACTAGTTTTGATTATGATCTCCGAAAAAAAGACAGTAGAATCATTTGTTTTCATATCATAAACAATTAAAAAACGAAATATTTATTTGACCAAATAGTTTCATGTATTGTTTTGATACAAACGCAAGTACTCGTCATTCATTTTCAATCTAGCTTCCAATAGTAATTCACAGCAGGACTCTTGTTCTGAAATAAAATATTTTTATTAAAGATCCGATATCAAAATACTACTAAGTGGATCAGATAATACTACTCCGGATCACGAACGAAACTCTGGTTTTTCCGATGTCCTTGCCTCGGCTCCGGGGACGCGATTTTCACCAGATCAGGTCACTTCCGTGACTTCCCTTCTTCTCCCCCTTCCTTTTCTCCCTTTCTCCCTTTTGTCCCTTCTCTTCCGACGCTCTGCTTGGGTCTCGCTTCATCTTCATCGGCGCCCAAGTCCTAGATCTGAAGGTGGGACACTTTTCCTCTCCTCGCCGGAGAGGATTGAGGCAGATCTGGGCCGTTGGGTGTGAAGGGGTGCGGTTGTGGCCCAAAGCTCCACCGGCGGTGCCTCTGAGTTTCGGTCCCCTCTCTCACCGGCGTCTTTTGCCTTTTCCGGCCGTGGGACGCGATTCCTCGCCGCTCGTGATGAGGATTGATGCGGGTTAGGCTCTATTCGTTGCTGTGAAGGTTGGATCGTCTTCTCCTGGTGTTGTTGCTTGTGGATCTGACTCTTGAAGACAGATCTAGGGTTTCTGAAGCACCTTAGTTCGTGGCCTTAGCTTCTCACCCGTCTCCCTCCTCCTCCCTAGTCTCCGTGGATACCGGCTGCCTTTGATCTTGTTTCTTCAGTCTCCGACTTCTCTTCTCTGGTTGGTGCGGTTATGTCACCGATGGTTTGGTTTCTAGGCTTGGAAGTCTCCGGTTCGCATGCGGCGTGCTGCGTAAGGTTGGTTAGATTGTTTTCCCCAAGTCTGAGCCTCGTGCTTCAATGATCTGAGGTTTGTTTACTCTTCCCCCCTTTACTCGATCTATCTCGACTTCCTCTTCCCTGTTTCCCCGGCTTAGATCCTCCTCAGTCCTGACCCCTTTTAGGGGCTGGGTCGTCGTCGTTTAAAAGGTGTTGGCATGTGACGTTTGGGTTGGATCTCGTCTCCTCCCATGGAAGATTTAGACCCACTAGGGATTGGGGTGTGCATTTTTCGGCTTAGGTTTCGCCTTTGCCGGATTTTGGTCGCCTGCGGTGTTGGTCGCCGACCAGTCTACACTGTCATTTCTCTTTTATGAGGATTTAATAGTGTCGAATGCTGGGGTTGCTGTTTTGATCGGGTTTTGGTTGGATTGTGGAGTTGTGGCTGTGGTGCAATTCTGGTGGCAGTTGGTGAACTAGTGGTTGGATTGTTGTGGAGTGGTGCGTCGTAGCGTTTTCTGTACAAATTTCGGGCTTCTTGTTGGTGATTTCTGGGTTTTAGACCTGTTTTTTAGTGCTTTGTTTGATTAGAATTTCTGGTGTTTGATCTTCTGGTTAGACTTTTCTGGTTGTTAGACCTGTGTTTAGTATTTGTTTTCTTAAATGTTCTATCTGGGTATAGGATGCTTGTTAGACCCTTGAAAGTACGCATCTGGTTTAGTGGTGTTTGTAGCCCTGTGAGGCTCTGGTTTGTAGTGTTAGTTCTGGTTCAAGATGTCCAGAGGACATTCTCTTGGTTGTAAGAGGGTTCGCCCTTGAACTTGTTTTCGGTTTGAAAACCTGTTCTTCTAATAATACATTTGCTGAATAAAAAAAAACAATCTATCAAAAATCTTATAGGTTGCACGCCAAATAAATTTGAGATAAACGTATTTTATAATTATCTTATATATTTTAGAATGATAGGTTTTAACGAGAACTAGAAAATTTATTCGTTTGAATCAAGCTCACTATCATTGAAAATCGCTTTGAATAATCTCTTGGATTCATAAAAGGATATGACACTCTAAATATGAAGCCCGCTGTTTCTACAAATCATTATAATAATCCGAATCCTGAAAAACTGCACCATCTAGGTTAGGCGTTTTCCAGTCAAGTATGGGGTAGATCCATTTAATTAGGAGCCCATCTTGGAAGCATCAATTCCTCCAAAATGAAGCTTGCCCTCCACAGTTGGCAATTTAGATGACCAGCCACTCTGCTTGGACTTTCCAATCACCTTGGGCCTCACAAGTATGGTCTTGCTGAATTAACATCAGTAATACTAATACATATTGGGCCTAACTAGATTGGCAATCCAACCATTCATTTCAAAACTCAAAAAGAATTTATTTGCGACTATAAATTTCATGTCCAAGCTTCTTTCTTATTAAAAACTTATATCTTTAGTCCTATCATCGATCATATACGACTTGCGGATCTACTATAAGAATAAATTAATTTTACAAGTCATATAATTAATCTGAATTGTTCATCCGCCACATTCAACAAATCATAACATCGTGACTGGGTCTTGATCGGCGGTGACTGACAACCCTTAGCCCCATCTCCGGATGAGCGATCGCTCATGTGTGGTTGTACTGCTCACCGGTGGTAGAGCCAGAACGGGAGGATATACTTACTCCTCGTCAGGACTGGTATAATTTTGAACCGGTTAGGCTCGTTGAGGGCTATAGACAAGGGGAAGTGGGAGAGACGGTGAAGATTTCGGGTTCCTTTGCCGGTTCCATTGTCCTCATCAGAGCTTTAGCTTCGGTCGGTGGTACGGGATATATCTAAATAGGAGAGCTTCAGGTTGGGGGCACGGTATTTGTAGGGGACTTGTTACAAATTATTTGTGCAGGCCTCGTAGAAAGAGGGTCCCAAATTGCTCTGAGCAGTAGTGCCCTAGGATTCAGAGTAGCTCTACATCATGAAAGTGATGTTTTGGAACTGTAGAGGACTCGGTAAGCTGGCTTCGGTGGAATATTTGAAGGGGGTAATCCAGCGTCAGAAGCCCCATATCATTTTCCTATGTGAAACGTTGGCTAAGGTGGGTCGAATGGAGACCTTGAAACTACAATTCGACCTTTCAGATGGATGTGAGGTACCGGCTAGGTGTCACCAGGGGGGGGGGGGTCTAATGCTACTATGGACGGAAGAGGTGCAAGTTTCAATAAGGGACTCGGGCACTCGGTTTATAGACGATGTCATTCGAGGGGCGGGAATTGTTGCTTTCCGTTTTTCAGGTATCTATGGGGAGGCTAATAGAGAGCTCCGTGGGGGGGGGGGGGATCACGCGTTCCAGGGAAGGACTGGCTGTTAATGGGAGATTTCAATGGCATTCTTCACCAGAGAGAAAAAAGAGGAGGCCACCTATACCCTGAAGCGCTTATTACCTCTTTTTGGGATGTCTTAAGTGATCTGGTGCTACATGACGTACCATTACAGGGTTATGAGTATACATGGCTCAGCGGTGAACCGACTACGAGGATGGAGGTCTAACTAGATAGAGCTATCATTTCCCCAGGTCTCAACCATAGGTGGCCACAAGCGCACTTCGATAATGTGGGTATATCCACTTCGGATCATCTACCTATTCTTTTCGATACTGACAGAAGGTTGGAACCTACGAGCTCACAACATTTTCGATTTGAGAACATTTTGGCAGAGGATCCAGAATGCGGCCATCTAACCCAAAACACGTGGGGGTGAACCAGATAACTGATCCATATTAGTCAAAACAAAAGAGACGGGAGAAGCATTGGATAAATGGGGTAAGGAAGTTTACAATGCCCTTTCCCGGAGATATTTTTAGATATGAAAGTGATATTCTTTGGCTGAATGGTAAAGGAGACCGCACAAGAATCCGTAAACGCGGGGCTTCGCAAATCCAATACAACATGGCTCTATACGAAAAAAGGGGTTTTTTGGTGACAAAGAGCAAAACAACACTGGATGACAGATGCAGACCGTAATACAAAGTTCTTCCAAGCTTCCGCCTCTCAAAGGAGGAAAATCAAAAAGTGACAGAGTTGAAGGACGTAGATGATACGGTGTTGACATGGGAAACGGGGTTGGGTGACCATATTCTTTCTTTTTACAAAACTTTATAAAAAATGTCGGACAGATCAACGGCCTCTTGGTTGCCCCAGTTTGCTCAATAAATTGTCGACAGTCAAAATGATGCGCTTCTTGTCCCAGTCATGACAGAGGAGGTTAGAGATGCCACATTCTCAATGGGACCTAACAAGTCTTCAGGACCGGATGGGCTCAATATGTTCTTCTATCAAAAGTATTGGTCAATGGTAGGAGAGGATGTTACGTCTGTGTCTGACAGATATTTGAAGGGGGGAAAGTCCCGCCCTCTGTAAGAACCGCCCCCGGTCGAACCGGTGATTTTTTACGAAAGTTGACTTTCGGTAGGAAAAGTCAACTGATGACTCCGAGAGTCATTCGGGACCTTTCAAGGACCCAAAAAGCTTAGTCGTCGTTACGGTTAGCTTAATTGGGTCGTTCCCTTTCAAATAACTGTCTTTGTGAAAAAGTCAACTTTTGGTCAAACTAAGAGTAATTATCGACTAAACCTAGTTAAATTAATTGTGCTGGAAGTAATTAAGGACAAGGTGGTCCCCCACATGGACATGTGTCCATAGTGGCTTGGAGGAGAATAAATGAGTCTCTAATGACCCATTTGCCCTCCTAAGTGCTAAAATAGAAGAAGGAAGATTATATGACACTTTAGACATTTCTCCCTCAGGTTTTAAGACTCACTTGGGACAACATTTCAGCCCATATTACTCCTTGGTGGCCGAAAATCACAAGAGGAAGAAGGAGGAGGAGCTCAAAAGCTTGGAGAAGAAGCAAGTGGAAAAAGAGAAGCTTTTGGTGGATTTCTTCTCAAATCATCTCCAAATTCACTCAATCTTCATCCCCTTTCCATTCTCAAGGTAAGTAACCTCTTAACTTCTACTTTCAATCAATTTAAAGTTATGGGTTTCCATGGAAGTTTCTTGAACTAGATAGGTTTTGATTTATTTGTTGCTAGATGGTTGTTTTGATGAAGTTTAATGGAGGTTTTGGTTAGAAATCATTTGATTATTGATGTTTGGAGGAAACTCATTATGGGTATTGAAGTTTGAGGGTTTTGGTGACTGATTTTGGGGTTTGATGGTGTTAGAAATGGAGTTTTTGAAGTAGATTTTCGTGGAAACGAAGTTGGGGAAGAAGGACTTTGAGTCTGCCTAGATTTGGCACGGAAAGGGCCTCTGGCCGGCCCTCTGAGCGGCACGGTCTGTGCCTGGTACCGGCCCTTTGAGCGGCACGGTCCGGGCTCGGTACCGGCCCTCTGAGAGGCATGGTCCGGGCTCGGTACCGGCTCTCTGAGCGGCACGGTCCGGGCCTGGTGCCGGGCATCTGAGGGGCACGGTCCGGGCCTGGTTCCGGGCCTTTGAGGGGCGCGGTCCGGGACGGTGTTAGATATGTGGGCTGCCCGAATTGGGCCTCGTTCGGGCCCAAATTTACTTTTTGGCCCAAGTTTTATCGTTAGGGGTAATTTAGGTTTTTCTTCTTTAAAACCGAATTTGATTGTGTATTAGTTCTAGTATTAATTTTATGTTCCTAGACTTTATTCTCGAGCGCGGAGGAGGAGACTACTAGGCGTTCTTGTGATTAAGCTTTGGAAAGCACTTGAGGTAGGGAAGAGTAATAAATTACCGTTTTTAATTAAAGATTGTTAATAGTATGCATATAAGACGTTAATAACCGGAAGAGTCTTAGCTTGCATATAGGATGTGATTAACTAGAATAACCACTTTCAATTTTGGGAATTGTCGTGCTGTAGAATCACATGTGGCCATATTGAGCCTTAGGATTGATTGTTGGTTGTGTTTGATTGTGGTTAATCGTCCTTAAATGTCGGTGTCTAGTATATCCTTTGATTAATCTAAGAATCATATTAAACTATATGAATTATGAAGAATGTGATATGGATTGTTACCTCGTGATATGGTTGAATGAATGGATGTGATGAATGTGATATGAATGGTTGTCTTGTGATATGATCGGGTAAACGATAGACCGATGTGGTGTGATTGGTAAGTTATGGCGGTAAGTTTCGACGGTATGATAAGTTCGGTGTGACATGTTTGGTATGGTATTGTGTGGTGTGACTTGTACCCCATGCTATGGGAAGATACCCGACCGAGGTGTGTGCCGGTCCGATATGTTGTTATTTGATTTACCCCGACACGTGTTTCCGGGAAGACCGATGGTGCATTCCGGTATATTGTATTGCTTGTTTATCCCCGATGATGTGTGTTCCGGGAAGACATCTAGGCCGATGTGCGTTTCCGGTATGATGTATGTTGTTTCACCCCGATGTTGTGTGTTCCGGGAAGACATCTGGGCCGAGGGGTATTCCGGCGTGATGTATTCGTTTCACCCCGATGTTGTGTGTTTCGGGAAGATATCTAGGCCGATGTGCGTTTCCGGTACGATATGTTGAGCTCGTGTGTGGATCGGAGTCTCGTGGTTTAATTATCTTATCTTTCGGTATTCGTGTGGTTCTTTAGTTTGTTGCTATTGGCGAATAAGTTGTGTTCCTGTTGATCTCTGTTTGTGTTGTCTTTTAGTAAGTGTTACTAATTGAGAAATTTGGTGACGGAGCGGGAGTCCTTTTTTTGTTCCTTTACTACTTTTTCCTATTGAGCGTAAGCTCACCCATTCTGTTTTTACTGTCTTACAGGTTTCGTTGGTGAGTAGGCTTAGAGGACGTCTCAGGGCTCGGAAGCTCATTGAGGGTCTGGGGGATTACTTGTAGTATAGACTTACTTTCTATTTTCGTACTAAACTATGTTTTATTCATTTAGATTTGAGCGTTTGACTCATGTTTATCGGAGTTGTTTATTTTGGAACTAAATTCGGAGGTTTATTTCGTTTATTTTCCTTTTATCCTTATTATTTAGTTATTATTTTATTTCACGTCTCGAGTCCGATCAAAACCGGATTTTGGGCGTGACACCCTCTCTCAATCAAACGACTCTAGTTCTCATTCCGAAGGTGGAGACACATGTGAGCCTTAAGGACCTTCGACCCATTGCATTATGCAATGTCCTGTTCAAAATAGTATCAAAGGTAGCGGCTAACCGTTTCAAAGATACTTTGGAAGGAATTATTTCGTGTACTCAAGGATCTTTTAGCCCGGGACGATCAATACAAGATAATATTATCCTATCCTTTGAAACTCTGAATTTCATGAAGAATAAGAAGAAAGGATGCGAAGGTTGGGTAGCCTTGAAGCTGGATATGAGCAAGGCGTATGACATATTGGAATGGGGAATTCTATGGGATATGATGAGAGCGTTTGGATTTTGGGAGAATTGGATCTCACTCTTGCGGCGATGTACCTACTCAGTTACATATAACATAGTAGCGGGAGGTCGACAGACGGGTTGTGTTCAACCGGAACGGGGCATTCGTCAAGAGGATCCCTTATCACCATATATGTTCCTCTTCTGTATGGAAGGATTACCTCGTCTTCTTTAGTCAGCAGAGAGTCAAGGTCTTATCCATGGGCTAAGTATAGCGCCTTTGGAGCCACCACTTACTCACTTATTCTTTGCATGCGATGGTTATGTTTTCTGTAAGCCTTCATACATTGAAGTGGGAGAGTCAGAAACTACCCCAGAATGTTCGAGGAAGCCTTAGGGCAGGTCGTAAATCTTCAGAAATCGTCTTTGTTCTTTAGCACCAACACCCACGCCAACGCTAGAGGGGAAGGGGTACGATCGTTGGGAATTCCAGAGCTCTAGACCCCATCCCCATATCTAGGGGTCCCAAACCTGATGGGACGTAGTAGGAAGTAGAGTTTACAGTACATCTTAGACAGGATCCTGCGACGAATTCAGATATGGGATGGAAAAATGTTAAATGGGACAGGAAATGAGTGTCTAGTAAATTCGGCGCTTCAAGCTATACCGAAATATGCAATGAGTGTCATGTGACTCCCGCAAGGCACGATAGATAAAATAAACGTGGCCTTAGCGAAGTTTTGGTGGAAGTCATCGGGAGGAAGTAATAACCCGATTATTTGGTAATCATGGTCGATGGTGTCCCGCCCAAAGAAAGTGAGAGGATTGGGATTTAGGAATCTACAAGATTTCAACACTGCGTTACTGGGAAAACAACTGTGGAAGATTACGACGGAGGAATCTAGTCTGGTGGCAAGGGTGTTAAATGCAAGATACTTCAGGAATACTTTGACTATGGAAGAAAAGAAAGGCCTCATTCAGAGCTTCATTTGGCAAAGCCTCCTTTCAGCACAAGGGTTGGTAAAACAAATGGCTCGCAGATCCATTGGACCTGGGACCTCTACCTCAATTCTTCGACACCCTTGGCCCATAGAGATGGAGCCTTGGATCCGATAGACAAATATAGAGCTAGAACATTTGAATGTGGTGGGACTTATGACACTAAACTCTAGAAAATGGGACTAGTAGAAGATTCAGAAGTTGTTCGATGAGAGGGACAATATAGTCATCCTACCAGTCCCAACTAGTAATACGGCCACTTCGAATTCGTGGTACTGGTTAGGAAAACAATTAGGATATTACTTAGTCAAGTTGGCTTACGGCTTGCTCAATCACGGGAAACCATTCCCAGGCATCTCCTCAGACATTTGAACGTCCATTTGGGACCTTGACGTCCTACCAAAGGTCCGGAACTTCCTTTGGCGAACTTGTGTGGGACGCCTCTAAGTGGCAACAAGACTTCGAACTAAAAGGGTGGACATGGTGGCTACCTGTCCTGTCTGTCAAGGGGGGAGAGGAATCAGAAATGCACCTTTTGGTTACATGTCCGGTGGCGGCAGATTGCTGGTGACGGAGTGATATGTCCCTTCCCAATGAAGAGGAAGACTTTATAGAATGGCTAAGAGTCATGCTGATTATAAACCCTTTGAATAAAAGGGGAGAGGTGGGCTTTCTCCTATGAGAAATTTGGAAGGCCGGAAATAGGAAGGTGCGGGAAGACATCACTCTGGTAGCAGAATCAATCCACTACACGACCTTATGTCTGAACACAAGGTGGCTGAAAGCAAAAGCTCGTCAGATAATTGGAAACTCTAATTCTAATCCAATGGTACAAGGAGAGGAAGTCCGCAGGACCTACCCACCTTAATGTTAGGTCTCGAGGTAGGGTTCGAGAGAACCAACTCGCAGCGGAAAATCAATGAAAACCAAAAGACGATTAAAATCATGAAACAACTAACAAAGAATGGATTCACAAGAGAAAAATTCAGCACTAGTTCTTACCAAAACAAGAACACCGGGTAACGAATGATTGGCTTGAGTCTCCAAGACGCCTACGTATCCACATGGGAATCAAAGCCACGTAGTTCTTCTCTTTGAGGACTCAAGAACACAAAAATGGAGGTGGAAACTAGCCAAACCCGAAATTGCCATGGAGAGGAGGGAGAAGTTGTGTTTCCTCTTCTTGTCTTGTGTTTGTTATGTTGAAAAAAGATGACTTAAACATAACAAAACCCATACTTGTCCAACTAAAGGCATGGGACAAGCATGGTGACAAGTAAGGTGTAAATAGGACAAAGTATGGCAAGACAAGATTGGGTTAGGTGGTGAATCACCAACACCTTAATCCTTGTCTTGCTTATTTAGTACTAATTAATCAAGACTTGATTAATTAGTTCCATGGGCCTTGGTTGCATGGGCCTTTCATGGGCCTCTTGGAACATGGCCCGTGGCCATTTCCAACGAGGTCCCGTGATTCGCTCATCGCCTCCAAGCCTTCCATACCGGAAATGTCCAACATTATCCGACGCGATCAATCCCAAGACTCCAAGCCTTGTCTCGATCCTGTAAAGTCCTATTCACTTACAGGCACATGACCCAGAACCCAGTTTTGGTCATGTCCCGAGACAACTCCCTTTTGGTCATTCTCCATAAATGTGTCAATGAGTTTCATCCTCCGATGTGACCCTTAGGTTTATGCATGTCAATAGGTCAACGTGAAATACCATTTTACTTGATCCTATTTAAGTGTCAACTAACGAGACTTTAGTATTGCCTTACACTGCATAACGAATCGACCATGTCGATTCTAACATTTCCGTCGTCCCTGTCATTATCCTTTTATCTCCGATATCCTGATTGAGATAAGGCATAGAGCCGTCATCCTTATTATTCTCAATCACTGTTCCTTGATATGTGAGATGACTGAATATATGATACCCAGTATCATGTGCATGGCCATGTTATTCTTTCAGTCACTCTCGATCAAGCGGTCGAGAACCGATATATTTCTCATACCTCAGTATGAGGGATAAATCCCTTAGCCGTCTTTTGTGTCACTCATGTAGCCCGTCCCCAAGCCAATCATGGCCGTTATGGAAGCCCTATTACAGACAACGTTAGGCTCAGGTCAAACTCAGTTGTTGACTACATAGCGATCACAAAGACTCCTTGGTCTAAGGATACATGACAAACTACGACAATGAATATGTTCATGACTTGATCTATGGCACATATTCATGTCGGGTCGTCCAATATCATGTCCCACATGATATCTATGATCAGACTCCGGAATCTCATTCCAATGACTAACAGAACGTAAGCCATAAAGAGCCATCTTTCATACTAGTCGCTTCTAGTGAAGCTTTGTTGACTAGGGACCCATCGAGTATGATCTATATCGATATATGGTTCTATTCGCATTGTGGGCATAGATCAGAGCACACATCGATATATTACTCCAACACATAAGTAATATAAAGCCGCTTTAATTTTATTGCTAACGATGATATATACATTTGGACATTTAGGTTTGAACTACGGGCACTAAGACTAACACTTAAGGGACATGGGCTATTAATACGAACAAAGCTCTCTTCGCAGCAACATGACATCTAGGAACAGGTTGGGTGTGTAGGGACGATACAAGCCAAATCACGAAGCCTAAATCATCCTCCTTTC
The DNA here is from genome assembly GCA_963921825.1 of Erodium maritimum. Taxonomy (NCBI): domain Eukaryota; kingdom Viridiplantae; phylum Streptophyta; class Magnoliopsida; order Geraniales; family Geraniaceae; genus Erodium; species Erodium maritimum. The sequence goes on along the minus strand of OY997589.1, from coordinate 16,977,570 downwards.
GAGACCCACAAGATCTGGGTTTGGTGGAAGTGTATGTTGTAGGATAGTCATTAGCGGTTTTATTTCCTTATTATATAGACCTGAGGACGTGCAACTCGATTTTGTAAAACGGACAGCAAACAAAGCAGCTCTCGGGTTTGTTAGGGCGGCCTGTTCCTCCCTTGTTTGGGAATGACAAGTAGGTTTATACCGGAGTCATTTCATCATATCTTTATTGTAATATTTAAATAATATATATCGTATTTGCTTAAAAAACAAATCATAACCAGTCATGTTACGGTACTAGTTAATGTGTACACGTGTCATTGGGCCAACATAAAGCTCAAATTGTCAATTCACGCATACATAGAAGTTGGTAAAAATCTGTTGATAAAACATAGTGATATAACTAAAAAATAACTAGTCATTAGAGGATGCATACTAATGATACTTTGATTCGGGATTTATATGTTGATCGTGTAAAATAATAAGTTTGAATGTTTTAATTTAAGCTGTGTTTCACAATGATGAGACTTATTAAGAGGCTTATGGTTCTGAGTGGATGTTGACTAGATGATAAATTAATGTTTTGCTAAATTTATTAATTTCTGATTTATAACAGTAATACTAAAGAAAATTTAAATAAACTTTACAAAATTAATTAATAGTAAAATAAATTAACTAAATGAATTGAAAGTTCTAATTTTATTTATCCTCGAATAATACAACCCAAAACATATTTGACAAAACAATTATTACAGAGAACAAGCTTTGTCACTCGTCATCTTATTGGTAATATGCTTCAAACTGAACCCATATGTGTTCAATAAGATCCTCTTGGAGTTTTCAGTGGGTGATATCATTTGTCACCTCGAGTCGAGCGGTCAAGCGTTGTTGGTAGTACAAGGGCCCTCCCTGGTGCCATCGTTCAGGTGGTGTCTAATCTGATATTTTTGAAGGGGTGTCGTAATACAAGTCTTTATGTCCTGCTTCGTATCGGTCATGTTCATCCTCTACAATCATGTTGTGTAGAATGATACAAGTGTGCATGATATCAATTAAAATCTTCTTGCTCCAAACACGAGCAGGCCGTGAAATTATGTGCCACCGACACCGTACTTGGAGGACTCCAAAAGTATGTTCCATATATTTACCTTCTTGGACTTTATTAGCAAAAAAATTGTATTTGCGTGAAGTGGGATGGAGAATCGACTCCACGAACCGACTCCATGATGGGTAAATGTCGTCAACCAAATAATAAGGTCGGTCGTAGCGATACTCGTTCATATCGTACTCCACGGAAAAGCCACGGCCTTCAAAAGCATCGTTGAATAAGTGGTCGGCGTTGAGGACTTTGATGTCATTGTTCGAGAACGTCATCCCAAAAAACGAATGTCAAATCCACAAATCACGAGACGCTACAAATTCCAGCATAACAGTTGGATGTCCATGATGATCTCCCCGACCAAAGGCTCCTTGTAATATGGTTGGAAAATTCTTCCACCGCCAATACATGCAGTCAAGACTCCTAATCATACCGAGAAATCCTCGCCTATATCCCGATTCGAGTAATTGGGTCAATTCCTCTTTTGTTGGTTTACGCTCGTACTCATTCATGAAAACCTCAACAACTTCCTTGTAAAAGCGGCATACATATTTGAGTATGGTACTTATCCCAAGTCGTAGGAATTCGTTCAATGAATCGATAGAGCACCCATACGCTAGCATTCGTATCGCGATGGAGCCAACAATCATTTTTTCCACCGAGGCTCTATGTGGTAGTCAACCATTGGTTGACGTCTGACCCATGAGTTGCAACCCATGACCCAAGCTATTGAGTCGCGAGTCACAACTCACAGTTCCGACCCACAATTTAGTGAGTTGGAACCGCGCAAGTCACATGCCACAGGTGCGACTCGCAGTTTCGATTCACTAAAACGTGGATCGCGGATCGTGGGTGACGTTATTGGTCGTGTTGTTGTAGGTGCCCTTGATAAAACATTTATTAGAATCGATAACATGTACTCGTATAGTTGATAAAACTATTTTTAAAGTTGGTAACACATGTTCATAAAACTGATAAATTATGTTGATTGAGTTGATAAAAAATATAATTAAAATTAATAAAATTGTTCATAGAGTTGACAAATTTGCTGATATAGTTGATATTTTTTTTTGATCGGCGAAGACATATTTAAATTAATCTCTTCCGAGGAAGAAAAGATTACACAAAAGCAACCACACTAACGATTGCAAGCATATAATTCTTCCCAACAGTACAAAACAAATGAATGCAAATACCCAAACCCCAAGCTAGAAGATAAAGTCCTTTGCCAATGAGAAGTAGTTAATGATTGTAGAAGCAACAAAGTTAAAGAAGTCATCAGTAGAGATTTGGAGATCCAAATCAGAAATTTCCAGTGAAATGGTTATGGCACCCAGAGTAAGTAGCTACTGCAGAGTAGTAAAGAAAGGGGTAGTTCTTTCCCCAAGAGATTAGAGAAGGCTGAGGTATAGGATGAGCTTGGGGGTGTTAGGAACAGGCAACCGATTTGCAAGCCGCGAAGTAGTCGACAGAGGGAAGAACCAAGCTGGAGAAGAAGCAAAGGAGAAGAGACGGAATTGTCTCAGACCCGGACCGAGCGAGCCCAAGAAGAAGCAAAAAAGGGTCGCCTCAGACCCGCGCCAAGACCGCACCTGACAGAACCGTAATCGAACCCCCAAACGCTAAGAAACCCAACCTGAATCACACAAGGCCCAATCCGGCCCACAACCAGGACGAGACCACGAAGCCCAAGCTGGTAACAGGACAAGGACGGCTGAACCAACCCGCAACCACCAAACCCCACCCTGACCTAGCGCGGACATCGAGCAACCAGACGCCGACTGGACTTCAACGGAGCGAAGACTGCCCCGATCCGCGACGATCACAGCCCGGAGAGGCCACTGAAAGTCGTCCCACGACGGAAAAGAAGACAGACGCCGGAGAAGACTTCGTCAAAGTCAGGAAACTCACCTGAGAAGGAGCGAGCTTCCCGGCCGGAGACGGCGATGACTACCCGAGAACAGCAAGGAGAGGCGGAGATCTTACAGGCAGTCACCAGATCTGGGAAGGACGAGGCCCAAGAGACCAGATCCGGCCAAACCCCTCTTTGACGATGCAGTGACATGCCAGATCCGCGACAATCAGTGACCTGGGAGGTCGTTGAAAGGCGTCCCACGCCGGAAAAGAGGCATGTCACCGGAGAAGGCACCAAACATAGACAGAGAAGAGGCCAGATCGATCAAAACTCCGGTGAGACTGACATGTCGAGTGGAGGAAGGAGCGAGACCAGATCGGGAACAAACGCAAAAAATCCAGCGAAGTTAACATCAGACGGGGTAAAGGGGGAGAAGGGGAAGAAGGGAGAGGGGTTGCCGCCGTCAACCGGCCGGCCATGGAGGCCAGCTAGTCGGCAACGGACAAAGATGAAGAAGAAAGAAGGATTTGCTTGTAGAGAGAGGTAGGAGCGCTTAGAGAGAGTTTCAATGTGGAGTTGAACTGCTAGCTTAGCTCTTCCTGGGTTGATATAATTGATATTATATACTGGTATATTGATAAAACATATCATATAATTGATAAGAGTTAATAAAAAAGTTATTCATTAGAGTTTGACAAAAAAATATCTATACAGTTGATAGAAACTCTATGAATAGATTTTTCAACGTCAAAATGTGAATATTCTTCATTTTCAACTCATAAAATTCAACCATCGGAAAAATAGAAAAGAATGAAAAAACAAATTTTTATGGATAAACGAATCTAAGAAACCACGAAACATGACTTTAAAATTGAACTCATACCATTTTATTCCCCTAGATGTCGTATCAACCCATGGTAGAAAGATCAAGAAAGTCTTTCTGAGACAAGATTTTTATCGGTTTCCTTGTTTGTACTGTGTGAAGAGGTGGAGGAGGTGTGGGAAACTGAATCAAGAACAATGTAAACACAAAAAAACGACAATATACTTACAACAAAGTCGACCGGTTGCTTTTGTAGTATGAAGTCCGAGTCCAGCAGAAGATTGTTTCCTTTAAGACAAAAATTGCCCCTTCTACGGCACTAAAGGGTGGAATGGGCAAATGTCTCCCAAGATAAAACGGACCTAAACCACTAGTGAGTGCTTCAACTAGTGGAGTCTGACGACCTAAAACTGACTTGCACTCAAACTATAGAATGTTAGAGGAGAAGAAGAATCGAAAATGAAGTGATTATTTTTGTCCCCTCACCACTCTTTAAATAGTAGACAAGGTGACATTTCGGAAAGATTGCGACTATTTAACCAAGGGTCATGTCTATTCAAAACTTGACCAGATGCAAGATAATGAATCTTGACATAAAGTTGGGAAGATTAATTTGTTGAGTCTTGCATGCAAAAAGATAGGATTTTGTGAAGCCCAAGCCCAAATCCAGCCCCAGACCGGACGGACGGCGTGTGGGCTCTCTTCATTACACATTAGTGGTGACCCTAGGCCACGACCTTTACTCCAATTATCAAATTTTATGAAGTGTATGCAAAAATGTAATGTGGGCAATGTAGGTTTGCATTAAATGTCATTAATGGATGTCATTAATTCATATTTTTCTACAACTTTGCATGTTATTATCTCATTCAATATTCAACGTATTTCCGTAAATGTACATCTTACGTTCAAGTTCACAATGCTGTGAACATAACAGATATATATGTCACGCCCCAAATCCGGTTTTGACCGGACTCGAGATGTGAACTTAAACAAAAGATAATTAAAGCAGTATAATAAGAAAAAGGGTTTCAGATAACAGTTTTAAATCTCCAAATAATGACACGAGTCAACAGCTCGGTAAAAAGTACGTAGTAAAAGAGTATGAAAAGGTAAGCAGTACGTCGATAAATAATCTAGCCTAGGACCCTCGTAAGCTCCCAAGCATCGAGCATCCAGCTAGTACACATCCCGCTCATGACCTGAAAGACAACAAGGTAAAGGGGTGAGCTTTCGCTCAGTAGGAAAAGTAGTTAAGGTTATGAACATCAGTTCAATAACACGAGTAACCGTCCAATTAGGGCATACTAGCAAAGTATATCTATCCACAACGCCCACGGAACACGTACTAACCGCCAATCACTCTCGTAAGACCAAAATCACTAAAGTTATAACGCACAAAGCAAAACAACACGCAAAGAACACACAACATAACAACACGCAACTTGGTACAACCGTTCCCAATATCTTCGGCTATCGTAGCCCGTCCCATTTATATCGTACCGGAACACGAAACATCGGTCCCGACATCTTCCCGTCACGTAGAATCAGGGCCTCACGCATACCGGACCGACACATACCTCGGACGTACGCCTTCTCGGACCACATAGCATCGGGGTAATGGTTAAACCATCCTCGTCCTCGATACTCTACACCGGCATACTCTCTCAGTGTAGGTATCACACCGGACCCGCCTCCTCTTGGAACACATATCAAGAGAATAACACGTATCACAAAGCCATAGTTCGACCACGGTATACCAACCGAGCCAACTCACCAGGCAACACACAAATCGGTCTATCACTCACCCGATCATAACACAACCAAGGATTCACATCATAACAACCACGACACACTTGCCCACACATAGTCACAACATGCTACACCGAGTATAATCTTATTAAAACTCTCAAACAGCGGTTATGGCAAGCATCATGCATCTAAAACAACACGCAATCCTAAGGCTCGACATGGCCATTCTACCAGCACGACAATTTCCCAAGAATTGAAAGCGACTACTCTAGTGAATCACATCCTACATGCACACTAAGACTTGTCCGGTTATTATGTAATTGAAAGCGGTTATTCTAGTGAATCACATCATATATGCGATCTAGGACCTTTCCGGTTATTATTATTGCCTAACATGCATACTAGTAACTTTCCGTAATTAAACCGGTATTCACTACATTCCCTACCTCAAAAGCAGTCAACGATCAACTCCTAGCTGCTGACGTCCGGGCCTACCTCCGGTCTTCTCCACGATCGAGGTCAAAGTATGATTTTAACAAGTAAAGGTGGTAATCGGTTCCGGTTAAGTCCGAATCAGTCCTCTAATTTATCAATTAAGTCCTTTAAAATAAAATGTTTTAAATTAAATAATTAATTAACTGACCAAACCCGGATCCGACCCGACCCGGATCAAACCCGGTCCAGACCCAGACCCGGACCTAACCTAGACCCTGCCCCAGACCCGACCCAGACCCAGGTTCAGACCCGACCAGACCCGAACCCAGATCCGAACTCAGATTGGACCCTACCCTGGCCTGGCCTGGCCCGAGGCCCAAGCTGGCCTGGAGGCCCAAGGTCTGTGTCTGGCCTGGAGGCCCGAGCACAGAAGAGGGTCTAGGGTTTGACTCCGTCCGCCGGCGGCGGTGTCAGGGGAGCTCGAGGGAACAAGCGACGGTGGCTGGGAGGGGCGTCAGGGCTCCGGCGTGGCCAGGATAGTGATGGTGGTGGCTGGCGCGACCCAACAACCACCTCCGTCTCAGATCTGATGAGAGCTCGAGCTCTCGCCAGCGTGGGAGCTGCGATGGAGCTCGGGGTTCAGGCGGTGAAGCTCGTCCAAATCGAGCTCGGCACGGTGGGTTTTCAGGTGCGGTTGTCGGGGAAGATGAACAGGACGAGGGAGGCACGAATTCGTGCTGTTTTCTCCGTCGCCGGCGCGGCGCGACTCGAGCTCGGGAGGGACGAACCAGAGCGAGAAGCTCTCGGCGGCGGCGTCCAGATCTAGTTGCCGGCGTGGTCCGGTTCCTACGCGGAGGAGAGTACGGTGGTGACGAGGCGGCGTTGAGTGTGTGTGTGTGTGTGTGAGAGAGAGAGATGGAGGACGGCTACGAGAGGAGAGAGAGAGGGAGAGCTGCGTGTCTCGGGGTGCGTGCGCGAAACGAAGAAGAAGGTGAACAGTAGCTAGGGTTAAGGGAGAAGGCTTGGGCTCGACTGACTGGGCCTGGTCCGGCTGACTGGGCCCAAGGCCTGCTCTTCTCCTCCATTTTCTTTTTTTTTCTCCAAATTTCTTCCCAATCGGTAGTCCGAACGAATAAAATAAATAAAACGAGGTTTAACCGTGGCGGTCTTTACAATATATATGTTACCGAAATTGATGATCGGAACAAGACGATATGGATATCAGCAAATAAGTTGTCCAACAAGAGGTCAGCGGTATCTCGACCGCGTCTTTAACTTTGTAATAATAACAATAATTTGAAGGAGGTTATATCGAACAAAGTCATGATATGTAAGTGCGAAAAAAAACTGATATCTCTAGTTTGCAGCATAAAAACATTATATTATATTGTTTTGCCATTTATGTGGTGACAATCATGCACTTTTGTTTCTTTTTAGAAATGATTTAGATTTGCTTTCTAACCTGTAGAATAACAAGTAATTCTTCTTTTTTTTTTGATATGCAAATCAAATTTAAATTAAAACTGTTCTTTGGAAGGAAGAATAGAGTTTGAAGTACAAATACACGAGCATTCCACAATGGATCCTCAACCAAAATTCTCTACAAACAGAGAAAACAACAACACAAGGATGGTCCACTCATGGAACCTCAATACCAACAACACAAGGACGGTCCACTCAGGGAACCTCAATATACCAAATCACAACCAAAGAAAGTAGAGCCCAACCAGGGACTTACAATGATAAACAACAGCCAAAGGAAGAAGGTCAAAACCAACAAGAAAATCCACTATGGGCAACATGAATGACTAGACCAAGCACCCCAGAACAACTGGGCAAGACAGCAGCCTCAACCAAGAAATGGCCACCAAGAAGAGCAGGCACACAAGAAGCACTGCAAACCTAATCAAGGTTGTACCAAACTCCCTGTATCATTAGTAACACTCAATTCTAGCGAGAAAGAGGGTACTAAAAACGCCGGTGGCCAGGACCACGATCGACAGATATAGTATTAGTGAAGAATCACTGAGATACACCACTCCCAACAAATAAAACGAAAGGCTTCAGACCAAGGAACAGCCTTAAGGACTCACTAGCGGCCAACACCAACACCTAAAACCGGTGAGCTCGGACTCCAAACAGCGGGCCGAGAAGAAGCGAAGCCAATCGAATCAAAAGAAAGGATAAGGGGGGAGAGGAATTATCAAACAAAGATCAGTAGGCAGCGATGCACGCTACATGAGTCCCCGATTGGTTGAAGTACCAGAAGCAGTTAGAGTAGCTCAGCAACGATCCACACCCGCTAAACTGTAGAAACGCGTCCCACGACCTGAGCAAGAACTAGTCACCTCTAAAGACCCGAGAGAAGGTCTAACACCCAAAATTGCAACCTTTAAGCACACAACGAGGGTCTGAAACCCGAATTTTTCACCCATTAAGCTCTGGAGAAACCAAACAACCATCAGAAGTATAAAGAGTAGCTCTGCAATGATCCACACCCGGTAGGATGAAGAAGCGCGTCCCACGACCAAAGCTGGAACTAGCCACCTCCAAAGGCCCGAGAGACCAACATAACTCGATAGGAACTTCCCGCGTGAAAAAGAGCTCGAACTCAATCCTCCGAAACCAATTCCGGACAACACCAGTAAAGGGCCCAGAAGGAGAGGACCGGTATTTGTACCGAGAACGAGCTCAAACCGCACCCGAGAACCACAGACACCACACCGAGCCAACCAACGAGGTCGAACCAGACCTACACGATCAACACCCTATACGATGGAGAAACGCGTCCCACGACAGATCTGAAACCAGGCCCTGCAAGGGACACGAAAGAGCAACTACCCTGATGGCCAACACCCAAAAACGGAGATCAAAGCCAACTCAGCGTCAAAGAAACACCACTCCACCTAGCCGCTCCAAAGAAATCCCACCTCGAGCGAGTCCGGAGAACAGCCCAACCCTTACTTGGGACCGCGACCAAAAGACACCAAATCGGGCCACCAAAAACTATTGTCCACATCTAATCCCACTATAAGAGCTGAAAACAAAAGCCCGCAAGCGACACGAACGAGAAGCTACCCCGAAGGCCAACACACAAAACGGAGATAATAACAAACTCAGTGTCAAAAGTCAACACTGACCAACCATCTAAGAACAAACGAGATCCATGCCGATCTGAATCACCAGAAACGACTTCCCACGCCTAGATCTTCGAAAGGACCAAACAAGCTAGACGGTGTCACGGAACCCAAGGAGGAAACAACGGATCTGAACTGCCTGAATAGGGCCGGATCCGGATCCAGATCCGACCCGATTGGACCAGGCCAGATCCGACCCAAATGGACCGGCCAGATCCGACCCAAATGGATCGGGCAGATCCGATCCGACCCGACTGGACCAGGCCAGATCCGACCTGTCTGAGCCTGGCCGGATCCAACATCCGGACCCCTTCAGAACTCGAGATGACGGCGGCCGACGACAGAAATCGACAAGAAGGCGAGCAACGTGCAGGAATCCGGCGAGGACAAACCCGACCAACCTTCAGAACTAAAGCGGCGAGATGACGACGATCGTCGATAGAAACCGGGAAGATGGCCACCGGCCGAGCTTCAAACGACGAAAGGCACGGTCGAGCCTCAAGCACGCCGGCGAGAAAACCCGCTCTTTCCCGAGCTCCCGAGCAGCAGAAAGGAACTTCAACCCAAGCTTCGAGAACTGACGGTCAAAAAAAGAACCCGACAGAAAGGGAAATCGGGAGAGGAAGAAAAGGGAAGCAGAGAATGCCGGAGCCGGCGGGGAGGCAAGGGATAACTGAAAACGCACGGCTGTCCACACTAGAGGAAGGAGGGGAGGGTAAGGGAAGGAGAAGGAGGGGAGCAGAGGACCACCGACGACCAGCCGGTCAAAAGGCCAGGCCAGCCGCCGACGACTTTGAAGAAGTAGATCTAGGGTTTTGATAAAACGGGGGAAAAGCTCGAGAGAGAAAAAAAATGGTGTTTTCTTCTATTTGTTGTTGTTTATAAGATGTGGTTCCAATTGTCTCTGTATACCTTGGTTGACAAGTAATTCTTAACATGTTATCTATCCACAAAATAATTTTTTATTTTGAGTAATTCTTAACCTGTTATCTTTCCACAAAATAATTTTTATTTTGAGTAAAATATTAATTTGATGATCCACCACATATCATGGTACCAGATAAGAAGAGGTATACAAATGAAAAACGTAAAATTAAATAATCCAAACATCAAAGGCTCAAGTATTGACGAATTTGGGAGTATTAGACATGGTGGTTAGTGGAGTTGCTTGATTTACTTCAGTAAATTAGGATTGGTGGAAAGCAAGGTGATACAAGTTGACGAATCCAAAGAGTTATCTACAAATTGAAGAGAGCTGGATGGATATGATAGCTACACCCTACAGGCTACAGCCTACCGCCACAGAAAAAGAGAAAACCAGAGACGTGTAGCTATTTCCGAGACCCTAAAACTTGCCTACGTTGGTTTTTGTCGTCTCTGTTTTTCTTAGAGATTAGGTTCTCCGCGTCTCATCCTTTCACTATCATCATTGCTCCGAGACTTTAATTATTTGCTCTCAATTATATATTTGCACAATCATCCTTCAACTTCAACTTAATTATCAACCATAAATAAGTTCAAACATTTAGATCCTTTTCTTAAGAGTTAAAGATCATGAGAGGATGAAGTTCTTGCTCTATTACTCTCCCTTAAGTGCAGGCCTCTCACATGTTACATTGGAAGGAAAGTTTCCTGATACAAGCCCAAATTAGGTTTTGATGTCACATTAAAACTCATTCCAAACAAAAATTTAAGTCGATAAATGGAGACATCAATATATTTAGTAAATAGTCAATTTATCCAAGTGCTTTTAATATTGGATGCACTTTAATACTCCCCTCACAATGCGGGTCTCGCGCCCAAAATCTCAGTTGATATGTAGGATACTAAAATATTTGTCAACTGATCGATACATCCATACACTTTAAATCTCACCCTCACGTGAGGCGGGTCTTATATGTGGCACATTCGAGTATTAAGGGAGATGTTTTCTTAACATAGGCCCAAACCAATTATGATATCATGTCAAAGCTTAATCTAATCCAAAAACTCAAGATAAGTAAAAACACCAACATATTTATCAAATATGAAATACCCAATACATCCACACACTTCAAATGTGAGACCCACATTGTAACATTCTCCCTCCCATGCAGATTTTGCACGTGACACGTTCAAGCATCAAGGAAAAGTTCCTTAACATGGCCCCCAAACCAGTTCTTGTACATGGAAAAATCTATTCTAAACCCAAAACTTAAATTGATAAGTGAAATAATCAATATGTTTATCATATTTAATACATTCACACACTTTATACGCAACATACACTTTAAACAACCACCTGCACCTAGGATAAGGTGTTAAAATTGAGAGCCCAAATGAAATGTGTTTAGCTAAGGTTTTAATTGGAGTACTTTTGGAGAGTCCAGTACGATGTAGATTACATTACTCGGAACAAGATTTGATTAGGTCGAATTTGTAGGTACAAAACTCGTTTCAATTGGCCCTCAGTTTTGGTGTAATCCTGCACAAAATAGTGTAACTTTTAGTTCGAGTATAGAAATAGTTTATCAACAAAACATAATCTGACATTCGACCAAAAAAGTGTTGCATTAATGACTAGGTGCATATTCTATAAGGATATGAGATACGGATTTGTTGGTTTTGTATTGATCAGCCCAAAATCTAATTGATCGTATCTATATTTAAAACCTGATCCAATAAATAGATCTTAAATCCAGGTTTCTAATACCTTCATATGTGCAGATGGATGTAAGGGATTGTGAGTTAAATTAGAAACCCACATATAAACACTTTTTTACTAAAGAAAAAAAATTAAGAAATCATACTCAAGGTTAGTTCAGTTTTTCATCGGCACTTTTCTCAGAAAAATGTACTCACTAGAGACGAGATCATGAAGACCCCTTGACCATCAATATGAACACCCTAATGATCGTATATATAGTGTCAGACCAACTTTCTTTCCTAAACTAACCCTAAGTGGACTCTGACATAGTTTGATAATCTATCACAAAATATGAATATGTGGCGTCCTGCATGCTTGCCAACGTTCTTCAACGTGGACAGCTTCATATTCTTAACTCGATATATACTGTCAGTGTATATATATGTGTGAAAATGCTTGAACAACTCAACGAACATATTGACGAATACTTTTGTGATAGGATCTTGAATTGCCATTGTATATGTTGATCTCATCCCTTCCATTGATTCGGTATTCAACACGTTGTGAAAATATATCATCTACACCAAAAAAAAAGGCACAACAAACGGTAAAACATACTATCGATTCAAAAATGGTGATGTCACATTTTCCGTTAACACTTGTTCCTTTGATTGAGTTAACTTAAGATGAGCTAAACCAAATGCCTGTGGACGAGAGTCGGTTACTTGAACAAAAGATTGAATCCACCGAACCAAGCCAAATAACAATCATGTTTGATTGAGTGCTGTCAAAATATTTGTTTTCCGTGCTATAATACATATAGGAATTTGGAGGACAAACAAGGGCAAGCACAAAATTGGGCGTTGTTTTAATTACATCAGCTATGTATCTGCCCAATATTGAATCTTTGAACTCAGACAGCATAATGGGTTTGATTCATTTTCTAAGAGAAACCTACGCAAGTAGTGGACAATGGGTACCATGTACTAGTATCCTATGCATTGAAACATAGTACCAACAACAAGTAAACAATAATGTTTGCGAACAAACACTTTACATAATTATATAACTGAACCTAAACAACTATAATGATTATTACTAGCAGATCCAAGGATGCAATAAATTATCCTTCTTCTTGGGGAATCACAAGGAATATTTGGTTTATTTATATGAAACCCGAATTTGTGAATTAGTTACAAGCTACATTAATAACTATATATATATATATAATCTGGGTAGCTTAGCTTCATGAGTAGACGATGTGCACATGTCATCATCTTGTTGACATTTGTTCACATGCACGTCCTGTACTTGGCAAGCTTCAACCCGTCTCCACCGTCAATCACAGAGCATCAATGACCAGAATATTTCATCATATACATGTACATAATACATGGTTAATCAAAAAGTAGGATATCCTGTTGCTGTCACTCCACACTACTTTACTTGATTTGATCCCACTAATTTTCCATTATATTTTTACGTCTCCATATTTATCCAAGGCTCTGTTTATTATAAAATTCCATGTTCAAGTCTTGTCTTTAAGGATATACCTGTGTGTTCCATTCAACTCCCTTTCTACCATATCATATCATCAGCAACTCCTCCTCTTTAAATCCACCATCTTCTCTTCTTCTTCTTCAATTAAAAGTGGTGAATTTGGATGAACATGTCACTCTCTTACTGTCCGATAGAGAAGAAGCCGTGCGTGCGGTGGGTTGAGAAATACTTCAAAGACTGTCTATGCAACGTCAGGGACGACTTGTCCTTCGCTTGCGGAATCGTGAGCTTGGTGTGTTGGGGGGTCGCCGAAATCCCCCAAATCATCACCAACTTCAAGACCAAATCCAGCCACGGCGTCTCTCTCGCCTTCCTCCTCACCTGGGTTGCTGGGTAACAACTCTCATTTTCACTCTTCTCATCCCTTTCTCACCCTTTTAATTTTAATTTGAATTTGAATTGTGTCCAGGGACGTTTTCAATCTGGTGGGTTGTCTTCTGGAGCCGGCCACGGTGAGTATGAACATTCCGGAGCCATTATGTCATGTGACATGGTCGTGGTCCTCAATACCAGACTGCTCAGAGCCACCCACTGGCTCTGGTTTCGTCAGCGCCTGCATTTCATTAATATATTTATTTTTGATATTATCCTTGTTGGTATTAATAGTTTTTGTCTGAATATTGTTTAATGTTTTTTATGCAGCTGCCAACTCAATACTACACCGCCCTGGTGAGTTCATTCCGTTGCGCTTTCCTTGAATTGCAAAACAGACCCTTGTAGTACTTGGGCCACAACAAAGGCCCAACTCCACTACACAAATAATAATTATGAAAATAGCATGCACTAATTATTTTGTTAATTGCAGCTTTATACCATAAGCACTATAGTACTGGTGATACAGAGCATATACTACGATCATTTCTACAGATGGTCCAAGCGTGGAAGGAATATAAGTCTTAATCAAGAGGTATGTACATAAATTTATACCAGTGCCTAGTGTCTAGTAATAAAGCTGAATTATTATAACCCTGCTTTGTAGGTTGAAGATGAGAAGAAACCGTTGAAGCAAAACTCACCCAATGATTCAGGAATTCCGATACTCAAAGTATCGGCTAAAGCAACTCCATTATATTTCACGTACGTTTTATGTCGGTTTATATATGTAAAATGTTTGAATTAAGACATTACCTGTAAATATGCGTATATTCTTATATGTTAAATTATTCTTATGAGTTTCTTCTTGCGTGGAACAAACAGGTCAGCCAGATCCATGGCGAGCAGTGGGACGCCACCGTTTCGGTCGTTTATGAGGGCCGCGAAAAGTGGGCCTTCATCAATGGCCCTAGATGGCGATTCTTCATCTGACGATGAACCAGCCCCTATTTCAAGTACCCAGCCCAGGCCCATTCCTCGATCTGTAAGCTTCTTTCATTTCATGTAACATGGAGTATATATATGGTGTATTAAATTTAGAACCCAAACATTTTTGTTGTCAGTTTGGATATGGCACGTTTTTGGCAACATCACTCAACTTGCCCTTTCACAGTAAGGCATTGGCAGAAATATATGGGAGGAAACTTCTCCAGGTACAATTATACTCGTTTTATTTTACAATGATATTGTTTTTGGCAATATATTGTATATCCAATTCCAAGTTGATACTAGCTAGTATGGTTTATGTTAGCAGGAACACGGTGGCGGAGGAGGACACAATGTGTTTGGACAATGGTTGGGTTGGTTAATGGCTGCTATATATATGGGCGGTCGACTCCCCCAAATATATCTCAATGTGAGTATTGAACTTATGTTCATGGATTCACATTAATCTTGTTCCTCATTCAAACTAATTTATTTACACACAATTGCAGATCAAAAGAGGAAGTGTAGAGGTAATACTCTTAAATTGCCAAAAAAAATTCGTTTCAGGCTGGTGATATGCAATTTTAGACAGTTTCATGTTTGTGTTTCATTCAGGGATTGAATCCTCTCATGTTCGTATTCGCATTGGTTGCTAATGTCACTTATGTTGGAAGGTTCTTACCCTCTTTGTCTCACCAAAGTTTACTTGTTACCTGCTCTTGTAACACTTTAATTTGTTTTCTTAACATTGCAGCATTGTAATAAGAACAACAGAATGGGAGAAAATCAAAGCCAACATGCCCTGGTTACTGGATGCCGTAGTGTGCGTGGGCCTCGATTTATTCGTATCCTTTGTCCAATTTTTTCTTGTGTTGGGGTTTGGTTTTGATTTGGTTTGGACTTAACACACAAAACAGATCATATTGCAGTACATTTACTACAGATATTCGCACAACAGAAGGACTAGAGAAAGCCACTACAAGGAAACTAGTAAAAGTTTTGCATCCTAACTAGTTGGAGTCTGTGTTGCTGAGAAATGCATGGAAGCTATAGACCCATGTTTTGGGGTCATAAGGGCCTTTCGAATACTTTTTATGCTACTGTTGTTTGATTATTGGCTTTGTTAATTGTGTAATAAATAAATAAGTAAATGAAAACGCGGCATGTTGCATGTTGACCTTGAAGTATATGATGAACTGTCTCCTTGGTCCACACGCAAATCCGCACGTAACTTGAACGTGCGAGCCAGAAAATTCAAATGCTCACACACAGATCTGATATACATATTCTTATATTTGGGTGTGGCTCAGACTCAGTAGTATATATTGGACTATTCTCACTCTTTGCATTGACTTAAAGACTAGTTATAGTCGACCATTATCATGTGGGTACGTGGAAATGAAATGCCCAATAGGATATTATATAAAGACAAGTAAAGTCATTGTAATTCATATTTCCCAGGTTAGATCCATCATTCCAAAGAGGATAGAATTTGGTAAGTTGACTGAAAATGAATTTTCCAGAAAATATCATTTAACAAGAGACAGAGACACGTTGACATCGATGGTCCAAAGTGCCACAGATCTTGGTTATCCTTATTTTCATGGTGTCTTAATTGTTCGTCTCCCGAGACACCAAGATTACCAAAAGTCGAGCTGTGATTAATGTTGTTTCGCACCTCTCTTACCTTTGATCTTGGCGAAAGAATATAGGTTATAGGGTGTCAAAACCTCTATTGACTGGTCATTCATTCTTTGAGCTCCGTATACATAAATTTTTTGCATGTTCCCACTGAGTGCTTGACCGTGTACTCTCTGGTTTTCTCTCTCGACAAAATACAAACGGGTTTGATGGACACATTAAAATGGTTAGCCCTACCGTTGAAATTGAGGACTAGTGTTTTGGATGAACAAGATAATCATATAGAAGAATTCACAAAAAAAATGATATTAATCAAATAAAACCATAGATAACTTTATTAGAAAGTAGATACATGTCTCTTATGTTAAAAAAAAAAGAAGAAAGGGAAATTTAATTGTAAAGTTTGGTGATGGCTGTACAGAGTCGTGTATAGACAAGCTCCTCTGATGAGTTAAACAGAGTAGGGAGTGTCTGAGATCCTGGTCAATCCAAAATCATTCGACGATCAAAATGTTTATAACCATTATCTCCTTGTACCACCTATGAATCGATGACATACGGTGTTGGGAGCAAATCGTAGGGAGCCCAGAGAGCATCGAGCGGGCACGGCCTGTTGGCGTCCAGCCTTACCCATGGCTTACCCTTTCCGCTCCAATGTAGCAGACTCACCGGACCCGGATGCAGGTTCCTGCACAGACCCCTGAAGTTGTCGCCGCCGAGTCCGTGCTGGTTCCACCGGTGGTCCACCGGAACTATTTCTCCGGCGAACACCAGTAGAAACGGAGGCAGAGACCCCAGCTCGTAGATACGCATTCGCTTCTGGAGCTCCATCCACTCCACGATCTTCGTCGTGTACTCGCCTTCCCGCCACCGCTCCAGATCGATCACCATCACGCCCGTGTTGAAGTAGCAGGCTTTCCTCCCGGCGAAGGTTAGGGAGAGCGTCGGGTTGGACCAGAACGTGGGCGTGAAGTAGGCCGAGAAGTTGGCGTTGCAGTACTCGGGCGCGGCGAGGACGGTGTTGCGGTCGTTGCCGAGGGGCGTGGCGGCGAGCTTTGCAATGTCGTCGACGAGGACGAGGTCGGAGTCGAGGTAGACGACGCGGCGGACGCAGGCGGGGAGGAGCTCGGCGAGGTAGTTGCGGGCGTAGTTGAGGGGGCAGTCGAGGGCGGAGCGGATGGAGGTGGAGATGAGGCCGGCCACGGAGGAATCGTCGAAGCGGTAGACGCGGAAGCGGAGGTAGGGGAAGGAGGCGGAGATGGTGCGGCGGAGAGCGGAGGAGTTGGTGGAGGCGACGAAGTGGAAGCGGATGTTCTCCGGGCAGGAGGAGTGCTGGAGGATGGAGAGGATAGCCGCCATGGAGCCCCGGAGGTAGGCCGCATCGAGGGTCATTGCCACGTGGACCGCCTGGTCGGAACAGATCATGTTGTCCTCTGATGATGATGACGTAGTCTCATGGTGGTTGTCGGGAAGAATGGAGGGACAATCTGGGGAGTTGTAGAATTGGGGTGCTTCCCGGAACGTTAACGTGTGGGCGGAGGTGGCGGTGGCGACGAGGAGGAAGAGGAAGCATAGGAGGTGTTGGTGTTGGTGTTGGTGTTGGTGGGCAGGCATATTGTGAACTCAACTCAACCTTGAAGATGGTTTTGGTGTGTTAAATAGATACTTCATGGGAACAGAACAGACAGACGTAGATTTTGAATCAATCAACGAGTCTTCTCCTTCTCAGTCTCCTTCCCCTTCTTCTTTGACTCTAAATCTCTCCTCTACCATATATAATATACTATCCCCAGATAAAACAGACAATTGTTAAATGCCAAGTCATAAATTCAAACAAAAAAGATCACAAATAGTGTTTTGGTTAGTTGTTAGAGTTAACAATCAGTTAATGCTTATGTTGTAATGATGAAAGCTTTGATAGTAAAAACTAATATAAACTAAACAAGGGGACAATGATGTCCAATTACAGGTGTTTTTAGACAAGCAACGGTTAGACAGAAACAGAAATGAGTTAATTAAGTTATTAGGGAAGTTGAGGACAGAGGTGAAGAGTCATAATCAGCAGATTATAGTTGAGGCATCCACGTCCTTTGATGGCTCAGACTTACCATCTTTGCCTTGAATCCAACGATTTGCAGTTTACAAGCTTCCTATACTCACTTGTTAATTCTCTACTTAAAATCATCATTATCTTTTTTCAATTAAATAGTTGTCTGCCGAGTGGTATCAACAAATTCACATAAATCATGTTAAAATTTTGAAAAATAAATAAATCAATAAACACCTTGCAGCTGTTGTAGAGACTGAAAGGGAACTGAACAACCTCTAGAAAGAAAGATGATATGATTGAAGAGCATGTGAGGTGCACATGAAAATGCAACTTCAATGTAACTTGTTTGCTTTTGACAACTATAAAGTGTGTGTTTTGCATTATTAGATAGTTTCAAATATTTATGGACCCGTCTCTATAAAAGACAAGACTTCCATAACCAACACTCTCTATGTATGATTTACACAAGCAAAACGTAAATAGTGTTTTATTCATATGGTCTATGGTTAAGACTTGCTATCTTGCTTCTGTACGATAAATGTTTTAAATTTTATTTATTTGTGATGATGAGATCCATAGATAGATCAATTATCAAGATTTTCATTATTAAAGAGCTATTTATAAAGATTAAGGTTGAATTTAAATACCAACTTGAGGTTTATAAATGAAGGCTTAATTGTAGCTCTATGGAACATGTGATTGATATCAACTACATGTCAATGAAGAATCCAATTAAGAAATTGACTAGATTCTTTTTTAAACCAAAGGTATTATTGTATTAAAATTAAAAGAGTTAGTATGGGTCATCGGAAGGTTTCTTTCAACAAACTCTATGATAGATCGTTATTGTCATAAACGATTTTCATAAACAGGAAATAAACTACACGGTTTATAGATAACGGGCACAAAAACTGCAAAGTAAATCCAAAAAGTGGAGAACAGTTCAAGATGGTGCCTAAACGCTGCTTGATCCCATTGGGATGACTCTTTTCGCCATGAGGAGTACGATCGAACTTGAAATCGATACTAGTCGTATGGAGTACTAGCAAAGCTGGACTTGCAAATTTTCGTGTAACTAAACTTTGCAAAAAGGGAAAACAGTCTGTAAAGAAGAATCAAATGATCATGTCGACCCGGAATCAAAAGACAGACCAGGGAGGAAGCATCGGTGAGGCCAAGACGGTTCAGAGATCACATCCACTCTCGAGGAGCCCAAACGGCAGAGAGAATGTTGATTCTCGCCACTGCGACGAAGCTGAAGGCCCGGACATAACTTAGGAGGAGCAGTGGCGATGTCAGAAGAGACGGCCGTCGTTAGGACTAGAGGAGCTTCGGGTTCCGTCCTAATGAGCAACTATACAATATAATGGTTCCTTCTCTCTCGACGTCGCGTCTTCGCCGGAGAGCTAAACCAGTCACTGGTTTATTGGCGGAGGTGACGGCGGTGCTGGGTGCAGTGGCGACAGCGCTGACCCACGTTCTGACAATTTCGGAGACTGCTGCTTCAACTCAGAAACGACAGATCCGAAAGTTGCCGAAGGAGAGGAAGAACCGTGAGACGGAGACTGTTGGTTCGGACCACAGGCGTGTGCGTCGTCGGAAGAGGCGAGCAGCATCGGTGGCAGTGTTACAACCTTGTACCGAACCACCACCTCGTGCTGGTATCGAGCCACCTCGTGTTGGTACCAAGTCTCAACCCCCTGCTGAGAAACAACCGGCGACAAAGGTGGTTCGTCGTCGGCCTAAGGTGAGCGGTGTTGTTGAGTTAGACGATGAGGTTTTTGTGAATTGTCTACCTTTCGAATCGACGGAGGAGTGGACAAAGAATTTGTTCAGTCCTTTCGGGCCAATCCTGAATGTCAAAGTGCCAAAGCGACCAAGCCACAGTCAACGGTACTTCGGTTTGTTCGTTTTGACTCCAAAGACGCAGCAGATAAGGCGGTCGAGGCTTTGAACGGTTTTTCGATCGATGGGTACACCTTATTCGTTGCAAAAGCTTGGCGCAGGCGTGCATCCGTAGTCTCTGTTTCTGGAACTCCAAAACAGAGCATGGTGCAGGCCCGTGGGAAATGCTCTGTACCGGATTTGTTGCAGGTTCAGGATGATCTGGGACAAGTTGGAGCATCAGAGATCGGCGTGGTTCGCGCCGGAGTTCCGCCGGAGTTCGTCCAGGGCGAGGAATCACGGTCAATGACGAAATTGGGTGCGGAGATTGCGAATCCACTTCCTGATTCAGTTGGGGATGGATCGCGAGATCCTCTCGATTTCGTTGAGGGTGAATCAAATCGTGATTCTGGTGAGATTGCGATCGACACTCGTGATTCCAGGACGTCTGTTGGTGTCGTGGAAATTGAGGCCGCCGCTGTTGGAGATGGTGGGTCACAAGGGCTAGCTGGGCCTGTTGTGCAAATCTCGGATGGGCCTAATTCTGGGCTTCAATGCCTTAGATCAGCTTTAAATGGGTCATGTATAGGGATTGGACCCTCTTGTCCAGATGATTCTGTTAATGTTTCTACGGGTCAGTCATCCCCGTGGAAGGATGTCCTTATTCAACCACGGGTGAGGCGTCCCCCTAAACATTTGACGGAATTTTATGAACTTCGGTGTAAACCTAAGGTTTCTGATCGTGAAAGATATATCCATCCTGTTGATATAGGGAAACAAGTTGAGCAAGTGAAACTCGGAAAAACTCAGGTCGTCGCATCGTCTCAGGGCACTGATGCATGGATGTCAATTCGTGAGTTGGCTGCCAAGAAGGGTGCGAAGACCCGACATTGACCTTGGGTAGCGAGGATTCTCGGGGGTTTTTCTGTTTTTTCGGTTCCTTGTTTTGTTTTCTTTTTAAAAGGTTAGGCCTTTTGGCTCCCAATGCTGGAGCCCCTTTGTAATCGTTGGTTCCCCCTCTGCTTCTTCTTGAAGCAAGACATTCTAATTCCTTTTTGGAATTAGTCTTATTAATAATATTTCGAGCTTATCAAAAAAAAGAATTGGAAAGTTTTAATTGATTAAATGCTTAGTAAGTACATTATAATCCATTATTACTTCAATAACAATTATGTTGATTTGGTTTGTCATTTTATTTGTATACAAACATGTCTACGAAGAGTATGAGAAATAGATGAAAGGAAGCAATTCATTTTTTTTATAAGTTCGAAAATTTATTAATAAGACTGATTTCCAAAAAAAAAAATCAGAATGCCCTGGTTTAAGGAGAAGCAGGGTGAAAACCAACAATAACAGAAGGACTCCACCACGGGAAGCCAAAAGGCCTAGCCTTTTCAAAAAACAAAACAAAAAACAAAACCAAAAAAGAAAAGCCTCGCCTCCCGAAGTCAACGACTAGTCTTCGCGTTTTTCTTCTTGGCAGCCAACTCACGAATTATAGTCCATGCGTCGGTTCCTTGCGGCAAAGCTGCAACTTCCGTATTTCCATTACGGCCTTGCTCAATCTGTTTTTCAATGTCGACGGGACGAACAAACCTTTCCCTATCCGAAATCTTCGGTTTACACTTCATAGTATAAAAATCCGATAAATGTTTAGGGGGGCGGCTCACCCGCTTCGAAGTGACGAGAGCATCCTTCCACGGAGATGCCACCTGCTGTAATGGCTGACCCGCTCCAATAACAACAGGTTCAATCGAAACAGGAGAAACAGACGGGGTCACCACCTGCTGAGGAGGTGGGCCTCCAGCCATACCATCCTAGACTAATATCTGATGCGAAATGGGGTGCGCTTGAATGACAAGCCCACTTGACCCCAAAACAGTAAGCCCAGAAGTTTGTTCAGGTCCAACGAATTGACCATCACCAATCGTACAATCTGCAGCGCAATCCCTTGTCACGCCGCCAACACAGGAGTCAACCATCGTGATTTCAGGAGACGATATCGCAACAGCAAGATCACAACTGGTAGGATCGATCGCCAAAGGATTTGCATCCGTTTGAATCTCCGTTTGAATCATGGAAGAAGCACCGACGTCAGCAACCATGAGAGCACCGACGTCGGCAACCAGTTCCGTCGATTCGCCGGACCGATCCCCCCCTTCCGCGGTAACCACAGGAGAACTGAGACCATCAACAGTGTCCACCTCCTCTTAAACGCGTTCAACCAACCCACATATACTTTGTTTCTGCAACCCAGAAGCAGAGGCACAAAACCGGTTTGAGCGCAGATTCAATTCATTTTGGCGATGCCAAAGCTGTGGCTACAAATAAAATGTAGCCGTCGATCTTAAACCCGTTCAAAACCTCGATCTCCTTCATTGCTGCATCATTTGAATCGAAACGAACAACCGAAATAACGGTTGCTTCGGCTCGGGCGTTTGGGAACTCTAACGGATACAATCTTACCAAAAGGACTGAACACATTTCGAGTCCAATCTTCCGATGATTCGAACGGCAAGTCATTCACAAAAACCTCGTCTTCTTGTTCAACGAACTTGCCGGTCTTCACTGTCCGATGCCGCCGGCCAAACTTTGATGCTGTCGGACGCACAACCGAACCCCTCAGCGATTCCGTATCAATCCGGAGAACTTCAGTTGTAGGTGCTGCAGCATTTGAAGTAGAAGGTTCTGCAACCGAAACGAGAACTGTCTCGGCTTCACGCTTCGTACCCTCTTTCAACCCCTTTCGGATCTTACCTCCAGAGTCCCTTACGACGGGATTGGCTACGATCGGATCAGCTTGAGATCAAGAAGTCAACCGAGATCCAATAACCCCCTGTTTATGTTTCCTCTTGCGAAATTGAAGCTTGCCTTTATTGTTACCCATCGGCTCAGCAATGCTTCTAGCCTTCTTTGGAGACAGTTTACTCTCAATAGCAATATAATCATTGTACAAGGAGAGTAACAAAGTACAGAACGATGAAAAGGAAATCAAGGAGCCATCGTCCGGTAAGCCTCTTCTAAAAGGAAGCAATTCATATACCATACTGAATTATCTACCAACTATTTCTCAACTTTCAATCAAAAGGCCTCCAGCGTTTCGTCCTCGGATAGCGAGTGGTATGAGGAAGATTAGAGGAAGTTGTTTTTAACTGGTTGATTCTGGTCGTTCTTTGTTAAGGGTTTGTGCACTGTTTTCTCTTATGGAGGCTTATGTAATCGTGGTTGCTTGCTTTTCGGCTTCTCCTCCTTGGAGAATGTCCTTTGAATAAAAATTTTGCGCTTATCAAAAAAAAAAAATTCTCAACTTTTTACATATATACATAGTATTCTTAAAATCACCCCAATACATAGTTATCCTTTTTTTTTATAACAAATCTAATACATGAAAGAAGAACAAATATTAGAATAAACTAAATTATGAAAATTATATGCAATTATTAGTTCAAGTTTTTTTTTGTGTACAAAACTATAAACCATGTGCCCAAAAAGAGCTCCATCTCATCTGCATTGTTTAGTATGCTGATTTCTTCCTAGTTGAAATTCATGAGCTTACTCAACTTTGTTTCTAAGTGTAAAATTAGGTAGAATGCGGCCAAGAATTTCAGTTGACAAATAGCATTATGCCAAACTTAGTTTTATAAAATTATGTACCACATTCCACCAATATGGACAAATGCAATAATCAAGGACATGAAACTCATGTTAGTGTAATTTTTATGCTAAAAAACCCAGTGTTGACTGCGAGTTGTGCAACTAGTTGGAAAATACCAACAAAAGTCTAAAACTGCAGCAGTTCAATGTGAATCCAACAAAACTAATACAGTAGGAAGCTGCGTTCTATGTCCAAAACCAAAGAGCAAAATTCATTTTTGCAAGTCAAAAAAGACGGTCTGGTTAGGCCGTAGTAGTCAAAGACGGTTTAATGATACAAATATACATAATTAATGCAAGGACTGAAGTTAATGAGTCTTCAGAACTCAACACGGTTTGTTCGGTAGACTTGTTGTGTTCCCAGTATCAATCTTCTTTTTGCAAAACCCACATGAAGCTCTGCAATCCTATCAGTAGCAAAAACAGTATTGTTGCTTGTTCAATTTAATGACAGTCCTACATTTACAACTTGATTGTCACAACACATTCCTTGGAGTTTCAACCATGTCATTGTTACTTGCAGATGAGTCTGTGCTTGTGCTCCCTTGGGGCAAGCAGAGTCCTCTTAGTTACAATATTATCAATACCCACTTCCACAACTCAAAATAGCTCCAATCCATTACCAAATCTCAAAACTATGACCCAGGCTATCAATAATTCCTACCACACAAAGTTCATTAATAGGATATTATGTATAATCACAAGGTCAGTTCACAGGGTCATGTAAACAAACGATCTTGAGCAACTTGTCATCCATAAAGATAAGGTGGAAGATTCCAAATTTTATTCATGAAAGTGATACAAACTCCATTCAGTCTGCCCAAGACTTAGACACAAAGATTTGGGGCCATTTTCTCAAGCATGAGAACAAAACTAGCATATTTACAACCACCAAAGGTAGAACTTTCTCAAGTCATACAAGATAATAAAATGTTTACCAAATCAAAAAGAAGATTATCAAGACACCCAACACCACAAAAAGATTCTTCAGAAAATCAACTTGCCTGCGAGTTGTGGGCTGTGGAAAACCATGAGCATGCCCCCCATAAAATGCTTGGTTCAACCCAAAAGGGTAACCAGAAGTGGTTCCATATACAGTGGCATCAGAGAAGGTGTTGTACTGAACATTAAACAAAGCTGGGATTAGGCCACCAAAGGCAGTGGACAGCGTGAAGTTACCAACCCTTGCAGTGGTCACAGGCACCCCCATGAAGCCATAATTCGAAAAGGGGTTTGGAGGAGGAGCTGTTTGGGGCCTCTGCCCTGCTGGACGGTTGGGAATGTCGATTCCAGGATAGGACTTGGAGCGCGGATCAGTCTGAGTTTTGCCCCTTCCATAAAGAGGAACCAACTTGTCCTCCTGGACGAGGGCCTTGCATACAGGACATTCATGGGAATGTGAATGATGATGGAGCCACTTGTACAAACAAGGCCAACAGTAGAGGTGACCACAAAGAGTCACAATTGGGTCTTGTGCTAGATCGAAACAAATGTTGCACTCGAAATCCCCAGCATCAAAATCATTCGAGCTGTTTCCTGAGCAAGATGCTGCTACACCACTTGCTTCACCCAAACCACTTTCCATCTTCCCTTCCAAACACCTGCACTGCACTATCTAAACACACACAAATCAAAATCGCAACAATTGCAGCTTCACTTCCATAATCTAAACACACACAAATCAAAATCACAACAATTGCTGCTTCACTTCCATAATCTAAACACTTCAAAACAGCTCCTTTAATTATAAAAGAAAACCCTAATCCAAACACGTTTAGGCTTAACTCCACATCGAGTTCCCAACCATAATTCTACGCCTAATAATAATTGCCGACAGGAAACCCAAAACCCAGATCAACCCTTTGAATGAAAATATCAAATTCAAAGCAATTACAAATCTAAATCGAAACCCTTAACTTCACGGACTCATAATTCAAACAACAAACGGACTAAAAAAATCGACGGAAACAAAAACTGACCTTTTTGAGATCGATCGATCGTGGAGAGATCAAAATCGAGTGCGGAACACTCAGCGACGACAATAATGACTGGCTGGCTGGCGGAGCTTCAGGAGGCTAATATTGGAAGAAACGAAAACTGAGTTATTGTGTGGAAGTTTCCGAGTCGACCAGGTCTACCTACTGATTTTGTAAAGATCACCTTGTATTGGACGATATAGCCGCTCCAATCTTGTGGCATCCTTAACATTGTCGGAGACGATCCTGATCGTTAATTCTCTCTTGGGGCCTTTTAACTGTTTGATTTGTGTCGATTGATTATTGGGCTCTTGACATTTCAACTTGGGCCTCAATGGGTCATCTTATTGATCTAGCTATATTATTTAGCAAGTAGGGGTGTTCGTGATCGGTTTAACCAACCATTACATAGATTTTGGGAACCAACCGAAACTTCACCGGTGTAATTTTTTGCAACCACCACCGCCACCATAAAACACTACTCCGGTTGGTTTTCATCTCCAAGTTCCAAAAAGCCTTGTCATCTTGGAATCCTAAGCTAATCTCTCAAGGAGACAGATTCACTCTCATCCACTCCATTCTCTCAACTCTCCCCGTGTTCTACATGTCACTTTATAGAGCTCTTAAGACGGTAATCCTGAAGCTTGAAAGCATAATTAGATCCTTTCTTTAGGGAGCCAAACTAGGAAAAAAGACTTTTCTGTAAAGTCCTTTGGGCTCAAGTTGTTCAGCCGAACGCCTTTGGAGTTTTAGGCATTCGAAGGCTATTTGAGTTTAACTTAAGTCTCCTAGATAAATGGATCTGGAGATATAGTAATGAGACGAACTCCCCCCTAGAAGCTCTTTCTTTGAGACATCTAGGGCTGGGCAAATATCCGGCCATCGCCGAAAATCGACCGTCAACAGCCGTCCCCATCACCGGAATCACCCGAACCGGTGTCACCGGCGACGGTCACGGTTAAAAAAATACCAACCGGTAGCATTTTGGGTGGGTACGGTTTTTTATCTTCCAGACCGGTAAAAAACCGACGGACCGACTTTAGGTGTGTATATAAAAATGTTTATGTTTTGTTTTACTAATTTGATGGTTATAGTATTACAAGAGTTTTAAATTAAATGTTGACACTAGTATTAGATTAACAGTGTAACAGAAGTAAAATGTAGGATTGCTGATAAAAAAAAGTAAGAGATTAGTTTACTTTTAATCATAAATTTTCCTATAAACAATCATGTAGTAAATTGGTTGTTAAGTTAAAATAAATTAAACATTGACACAAGTATTAGTGAATTTATTTGATTTTAAAGTTTAAAGTCTATTTGATTGTCCTTGTAGTTGAATAAACATATATTTTAATCTTTTATTTATGGTGTGTGGCATGCATTTATGGTTTTTGTTTTTAAAGACCATTAAAGACTTTTTTAGAAATGTTTTTCTTGATGTAATAGCTTAATAGCAAGTTATTAGTAATAACTAATTGTGTTTTTGTTGTAAATTGATTTTATTGTTCTAATTGTTACAGAAATTGATGTTTTTTTCTTTCTAATTTGGCCTTTAATTGAAGGCCCAAAAGAAAGCCCAATGGGTCGGTTAAAAATCGTAACCGGCCGCTCCGTGACGGTCGGTTTTTAGGTTTTTCGTTGGAACCCGGTGCGGTGACGGTTACGAATTTCAAGTAACAAGTCCTCCCGGTTTGGGTTACGGATAATGAAAATATTGTCGGGCCCCGACCGATGCCCACCCCTAACGACATCAATGGTTGGTCTACTGTTGAATGGGTTCTCTCATCTCTTCGGGCTCCTAATCATTCTCCCATCATGGCTCGAATTCTGGGTTTATTTAGAGATGATAGAGTCGCTTCTCTCTTTGGTACTTTGGAGTCTCAAGTTGATGTTGGGTAACATGCGGCTTATTAGTCATTGGTATGACTACTGGTCCTCCCTTGAGCCTTTTCCTCCCTTTCCCCATGCTTCTTTCTCTGTCAGACACTCCTAATGCTAAAGTAGCAAATTGGCAATCAGGAAACTAGAACTTCTCCTTCAGGCAGGCTCCGAGAGATAGGGAGCTTGGTTTTTGGGCACCCCTTCAGTAGGCCCTCCTTATTGCCTTGTATTCTCAAT
Organism: Erodium maritimum; assembly: GCA_963921825.1. NCBI lineage: Eukaryota > Viridiplantae > Streptophyta > Magnoliopsida > Geraniales > Geraniaceae > Erodium > Erodium maritimum. The sequence continues at coordinate 16,949,676 of OY997589.1, read as the reverse complement.
AAAATCATATTTTTCGTTGATAAAAAAAATAATCATCTTCTTTTAAGGTAAAAAAGAACTCTATAAGAACCTATGATCTTGATTTATAAGGCTAAAAGAAGAGCAAAATTTCTTACCTTAGTTTAAACCTCATTTATCAAACAAGCAATATAAAACTGATTTGATTAATTATAAGAAAATGTTAACACTCTACAATTTCTACGCTGCAAGCTGCAACAATCATTTGTAATTTTGTTATTGTTTTTACATGTTATCAGTCCGTGTTCAATGAATTTATGAAAATGAGACTAAAACAATTGAAAAGGATGGGTGGTGTTATTTAGCGTATAAGAAACAAGCATTCAATCTGTTTCCCTTCCAGAGAACTATCACATTTTTGTTTAGAATGAAAAGCTTGCTAATTAATTCTCTCAATATGAAATAAAACCGGCCAATGGCTCCGTCCTACTCCCCTACATCATAAGGTTTTGATTGGCTAGAAATCCCATAGAACCGACATGTTACGCTACGATGACTGAGAAAGATGGTGGTTTAACTAAGAGTCTACTTCTCCTGGAAGCTAGACTCAATGAGATGGGGTTGTACGATGATAACACTATAATGGGGGCATGGAGAGCCCAATAATAATTATCAAACATTTGGGAAATTATCCAAGGGACGTTGCTTGGTTCACTCTTCCTTCTCTCCAACCTTCAACCAAACATGTAATCTCCGACAATAGGCTTTCGGCATGCACCATTCTAGATCCGCATCCATAACTTTCCGTTTGGTAGCATGACAAATAGTTAATCGATAGGGTCTCATACGGGTCTTTGTCCGTCTAGATATCACTCAGTATATAACTAGTTAAAAACATGACTGACAATGTTTTAATCCGACTAGTTTCGACACTTGGTTAGTTTTCAGTATTGGTTCCGATAGGTCACTCTGAACAATGAAAGACTTCAATTCCGATTATCAGACTCGACTTTGACACCAAGGATTGACAAATGCTCACCCTACCATATAGATTAAGTTATAATACTTTATTTCTCATTAAACATTTTTTCTAATCAATATAAAATAATAAATAAACAAGAAAATTACATACCTGCTTTCAAAATCTCAAATTACTATTTGCCATCCGAATTGTGGCACTCGGAAATGTTTGACGTAACTGTTTTTACATAATAGAACGAAAGAAAACAACGTGTATTTGCAATTGCAGCTCAGCTATTCCACGTGTAACAACGTTCCCTTTTGCCATCCCTAATTTCAATCTCGTCCTCTCCAACCAACTCTTTAATTTTTTACCTCCCGTTTCAGAAACAACGGAAAAAGACAAAACAAAATAAAACTGGTATTAAACCACATTTATTACCCCGTCGTCCGGTCAGTTTTTAACGGTCGGCGATGGGCATGGCGGTGGCGGCGACTGAATCCGTGGCCTACTGGCTGTCGGAGCACCCAACCATCGTCGGGTTCCGGTGGAGCCACACCCAATCGGTGGGGGCCACGTGGTTGTTCCTCTTCACCTCCATCTCGTTCTACATCGCCGGGTCCCTCCTCCTCCTGGGGCTCCGCCGCCGCACGGAATCGTTCCCCCTGGGCCCCCTCCCCGCCCTCCACAGCCTCTCCATGGCCCTGGTCTCCGCCACCATATTCGCCGGCATCCTGACCTCCGCCGCCGCCGAGATCCGCGACACGCGCTGGTTCTGGCGGCGCACCCACACGACGCCGTTCCAGTGGTTCCTGTGCTTCCCCCTGGGGACGCGGCCCTCGGGTCGGGTCTTCTTCTGGTCCTACATCTTCTACCTGTCGAGGTTCCTCCACATGGTCCGGACGTTCCTGACCGTCCTCCGGTTCCGGCGGCTGGCGTTCGTGCAGCTGCTGAACAACTCCATCCTGACGCTGATGTCGTTCCTGTGGCTGGAGTTCTCGCAGTCGCTGCAGGTCCTGGCCATCCTCTGCACCACCTTCATGTACTCCGTCATCTACGGCTACCGCTTCTGGACGGCCATCGGCCTGCCCGGCGCGTGCTTCCCCTTCGTCCTCAACTGCCAGATCGTGCTGCTGCTCTTCAACCTCGTCTGCCACGTGGGGGTGCTGCTCTTCCACTTCATCAAGGGCGGCTGCAACGGCATCGGCGCGTGGGTCTTCAACTCCGTCCTCAACGGCCTCATTTTCACGCTCTTCATGAATTTCTACGTGCGGAGGGTCATTGAGACCCGGAGGACCAACAACAAGCCCATGGACCGTTTTGAGAAGCGGCTTTCGAGCTCTGGTTCGGTTGAATCGAGGAGTCCTCTCAAAATTGCGGACAAACTACTCTAAGTAAGGCATGAGTATTTGTTAATTATGTATACAAGTACATGTATGTAAATGTATATGCTTTGTTGTTGTTACAACACCAATATAAATATAATAGATTTTTGATGAATCACATAATGTATTCGTACAAAGCATAAACGTTTTCTCGCCTCCAAGTGCGATGAGGCTTTCTAGTTTTTGATTTGTGTTTGGTCTCCGCTCACTACTGATCGCAGCCTCAAATGTCAGAGGTCAGCTTTAAAGATGCCTTATGCTCCGGTGCCGGCTTTTGCAATCAAAGGTCCGCAACGACGTCTCGACCCTAGTCTTTGATCGACTCCCCTTAATCCCACAATGTCACCGCTTGGAAAGAAAATTACCTTTGGTTTTGCCGATGAACTATTTTGTAAATAAAGTAATTAGATATTGCTGTGGATATGAAATGTATTAGTTTTGATTGTTTTTAGCTTTTAGCTTACAGTCTTGAGCTTTTCAGCCTAGAGAGTATATAATTTGGTCCACTTTTTTTTATTCGTATTTTGTATCTCATTATGTTTTGTGGGTGCTTTGATCAAAAAATGGGTTAAAATAGAGGAAAAATCGATTTACAGAGTTTCAGAAGCTGGTTGATCTTGCGAATGCAATAACTTCTTCATACGAAGGGAGTTCAGAGATCTACAACTTTGTGAAGGGGTCGCTTCTTTACGTGCCCGTTAAGCCACACGTTGTGGGCTCCAAAATGGGCCGGTAAGAGGCCCGCCTAGGACAACAAAACGGCCCGTAATCCAGTCCGCACGGGGCCTCGCTTAGGGCCGCACACGGAACCAGATTTCCATATCCGATTTTAAGAGAAAAAAAGAGGAAAATTTCCTTTTCCTAAGTCCGATTTTGAGGAGAAAAAGACCACCTAAAGTTTTATAAATAGGGAGAGCTAAGAAAGAAAATGATAATTTGTATTGGACATAATTTCGAAGAGATTGAAAGTTAGAGCTTTGGTTTTGGGCTAGAGAGAAGTACTTCGCAAAAAAGATTGAAGCAAACTATTGAGATTCTATCAGTGAATTTGCATTTTGTGCCAACTTTACCTTTCAAATATGTTTTTTTCTTGTTTTATCTTCTTTGTGTTCTTCTTTTATCTCCATAAGCTAAATTTTCATTAATCTAGAGCTAGGGGAAGTAATATGGTAAAGTAATTTAAAATTTTCTTGATTATTTTGTGCAATTAGTTTTAGCATTCAACAATCGAGAGATGGTGTAAAGACCGTCTCAATTAAAAGAATTAAATTATTTATTTTATCGACTTGAAACGTCGTAGTTGGAAATCGGGTTGAAAATTGGATCGTTTGCAAAAAAAAAGATAAGAGAAAAGAACTTGGGCCGGGCGGGCTTAGGCCCAGTCAGCAGACCAGGCCCAAACCCGTATGCACGACCCAGGCCCGCGAGCACGAAGCCCAAGCCCAACCCTACGCGCGACTAACCCTCGCTCGCGCCGCTTCATTTCCTCACTCGCACGCACGATTCCCAACACATCGTCTTCAACCTCTTTCCCCTTTCTCTCTCGCGAACCAGCTTCGCCGGCAACGCCTTTCCGACCTCCTCTTTCTTCTCCTTCTTCCTCTGCTTCCACCCACTACCGTCCCTCACCACCACACCACGCCAGAAGACCAGAAACCCCTAATTTCCCTTCTTCCTTTCCAAACCGAACCAAACCCTAGCCACTATCTTCGATCCAAGCTCCGTCGCGCCTTCAACGATAGAAATCAGCCACGGTGAGCCTCGTCCTGAGCTGATTCACCTTCCGCGCTACCCTTCGCCTTAAAATCGCGAGCTTTCGAGCTCGTTTAGAGCCGGGCTTGACCGGAGAGGAACGTCGGAGCTCTCGAGCTCCAGATCTGGCTTTCCCTCACCGGCGAGCTTCTAACGCCGCCAGATCTGGACGGAGAAGCTCGGGTTTCACACCAGCCACCTTCCCCCGTCTTCCCCTCGCCGTCTGACGCCGTCCGCCGCCACGGCAAGACCAGAACCTTCCGTCGTCGCCCTCGACCTCGCCATGCTCGGACCAGACTGAACCCTAGTGGACTGGGCCTTGGGCCAGGATAACCTCGAGCCAGTTGGGCCTTGGGCCAGACTAGATCACGGTTGGGCCTTGGGCCGGAGCAGACCTCGGGCCAGGCCCAAGTCCGATAGGGCGAGTCCGGACTCGGGCCTGGACCGGGTTTGGGTCGGGTCTGGAGCCGGGTTCGGGTCGGTCTTGGGTCCGGTCGGGTCTGGGTTCTGGGCCGGGTCGGATTCAGGTCTAGTTCTCGGATCCGGGTCGGCAGCTTAAATTAGTTAATTAATTTAATTTAAATAAATTAAAACTGGATAATTAAAGGACTAAATGGACAAATCAGTGGACTTTTGGACTATACCGGAACTGGTTGGACATTTTACCTGTTAAACCCAGACTTGGACTTCGCCCGAGAAGACCGGAGATAGCCCCGGACGTCAACAGCTAGGAGACGCAGCTGTTGGTTCTTCTTGAGGTAGGGAAAAGTACTAAACTCATCTGGTAATTTAAATAACGCTAATAGTATGCCTATAGGATAATAATAACCGGAAAGGTCCTAGTTTGCATATAGGATGTGATTCACTAGAATAACCGTTTTTCGATTATAATAATAACCGGACGAGTCTTAGTATGCATACAGGTTGTGATTCACTAGTTAACCACTTTCAATATCTTCGGAAATTGTCGTGCTGGAATGGCCATGTCGAGCCTTAGGATTGCTTGTTGACTGTATTTACTGATGTTTGTTCGTTTTAAGGTCGATGCATGCTCTGTCGAGGGGCAATCTGACATGATGTACCAGTCAACGTACGGATCAGAGTTGTAGAATCCGATGTTAAATGTTTCAGTAACTGCGCGCTTCTTTAATTAATTCCCTTGATAAATTTGTTCTATTTTCCGTTGATTTCCTTGAGTGTTACTTTCTTTAAGACATTGGAACTTTTATTGTTCTATATTTACAGCACCTTTCGATTAATCGTTCTAATTATAAACTCCGAATACTTGTAATAATCGATTTATGCTTTAACGGGGGTTTCTTTTACTTTACTACTTTTCCTACTGAGCGTAAGCTCACCCCCTCGCGTTTACTGTTGTTTTACAGGTTTCCTTGCTGAGTAGGTGGTAGGACGTCTCAGGGCTCGGGAGCTCACTGAGGGTTCGGGTGTTGTTATATTAGAGACGTACCATCTTATTTTTGTATTAAACTTGTTGTCTTTATTACATTTTGAGTTTTCGACTCGTTGATTGGATTTGGATTAGACCCTTTTCGGAATTTCTTTACTTAAAGTTATCTTAATTATTTTTATTTACCTCTATTTCAAGTTCACGTCTCGAGTCCGGTCAAAACCGGATTTGGGGCGTGATAGATGAGAATTGCCAAAAGGACTATAGATTGTGCAACTCGGGTTTAAATCTAGTCTATAATAAAGTTTGGTTAACAAGAGTGCAATAGATATAAGATTACAACCCCGAAAACTATAGGAATTCACGAATCTTAATGCTTTATGTATATCTACCCCTAGATTAGGAATAACTACAAGGCGGTTAGATTATACTAGGGTCTTAATATGATCGTGAGATGTTTAAGACTAGCTGAGAGAACTTCTGTTTCCTTTAAACTAACCTTGTATGCACATATAAACACGAATCCTTGCGAATTACTAGTTATATTGTAACCTCGTTAAAGTCCTAGATCGTCTTTTCTTCTGAATTTCACAAACACCTGTTATTTTTGCCTCGTACTTGATTTCAATTTCTTTTACCTTAGATTTCAAACTATTATTTACATTTTTAAATCCCAAATCAATTTTCAGAATCATCTTAAGTAACGAGTTTTAAATCGACTGAATGTTTTATTGCTTTATTGGGTATGATAATAAGACTTGAACTGAAATACTATTTGACGACCGATGCGCTTATCGCACCCTTTTTGTGAGTTAATTCTCATGGCGTCAGATATTATCTGCTATAACCTTTTCCATAGTTACAATAAAACACCCATTTTTCTTATATATTCAATCTTCTCTCTCAATATCATTTTCTTCTCTCAAACCTTATTCTCCTATTTTCAATTTCTTCGCGCAAAAATGTCAAGAAATTAGGAATGACAACACTGTAGGGTTTTAATCTTGTCTTCTTTCTTAGTCCTGTGTCCTGGTATGTCCTGTTTTTCAGCCACACGTCTCGTCATGCCTTGTCTTTTCCGAATACTTCCTGAACCTGGTTAAAAATATAACAATATATAAGCCTTAAGATAACACCCCCTTGTTCGTCAGCAACGGTCTATGTCTACTTTCGTTCGCTCAAATCTGTTCTCAAGGCTCTTCTCTAGTACGTCCCGAAATGATGTTTGGTCTAAAAGCATGGCCTATGATTTTTAAAGCCCAATCCAACTCAAAAGTTCGAACTGATGGGTGGAGGCATCAAGATGTATATCAAGGGGTCAATTAAATCTCACACTTTCGATGTGGGGAGCATACTTCAATACCCCCCTCACGTGTAGGGTTGGACATGTACACGTGGGCCATAGCAGAACTGGACATCTGCATATAGACTGGAGACCACATGGTGGAAGTGAAAAACGGGCCACGGAATCGAGTTTGGAATCAAAATCGTCTCGTATGTTCTCCATCGTCGACGAGTGCCGATTCCGATTTCAGTCGGCATTTGATTCCTATTATGTTGCTTGCGAGGCGTTCTCTGAAAGCTTTCTCCTTTTCGTGTCGTCGATTCCCACTGGAACCGAATTCACATTCCTTTGATATTGGATTTGTGCGTGTGTGTGTTTTTTTAGGAGTAAACTATTTTTCTCTGGTTGGATCCTTTGGTTTTGTTTTGTGGTTTTTTGGGTGCAATTTTCGCGATGAATTCATTTACAGGTTCTTTGTTCTTCATAAATCGGAGGCTGTTGACGATGACTTTGCTGATAAGGATTCGACCGGTCGATACATACAATATGATGAAATCTTAGGCAAAGGCGCCTTCAAGACTATATATGGATCATTTGATGAAGCTGATGGAATCGAAGTTATTTGGAACCAAGTTAACATCGAAGATGTACTACAGACACCTGGGAAACTTTAAAGGCTTTATTCAGAGGTTCACTTGCTGAAGTCATTCAAACATGACAACATCATCAAGTTCTACAACTCTTGGGTCGATGACAAGAACAAAACTATTAACTTGATCACGGAGTTGTTCACTTTTGGGAGCTGAAGAAAATATCGAAGGAAGCACAAAAGTGTTGACATGAAGGCGATCAAGAACTGGGCAAGACAGATTCTCCGGGGTTTACACTATCTCTAGGCCACGATCCTCCACTTATTCACCGAGATCTGAAGTGCGATGACATATTTTTTAATGGAAACAATGGAGAAGTTAAGATTGGAGATCTTGGATTGGAAATCGTCATGCAAGAACCCACAACACGGAGTGTCATTAGCACTCCCAAATTCATGGCTCCAGAGCTCTACGAAGAAGAGTATAATGAACTTGTTGATATTTATTCCTTTGGCATGTGTATGCTCGAGATGGTTACTTGTGAATACCCATATAGTGAATGCAGAAACCCAACTCAGATTTATAAGAAAGTTACCTCTGGCATACGACCTGCTTCACTTGGCAAAGTGAATGATCTTGAGGTTAGGCACTTCATTGAGAAGTGTATGGTTGAAGCATTTATGAGATATCCTATAATGGAGCTTCTGAAAGATCCGTTCCTTGCAACTAAAGTTTCAAATGAGCTTAGTGTTCCTCTACAATTATAGAATCTAAAGCCCAAATCAATTACCATTCCATAGTCTCGATTGAGTTCCATGGACATAGATGATCACAAGAAGCTTTCAGATAGCTCTGGTGCAAAGAGCACCAATGGGAGCACTCAGTTATTAACTTTGGAACTTCAAAGGGTCACTGAGAACAATGAGTCCAGATTAAAAGGAGAGAAGAGTGATGAGAATACAGTCTCATTGTCATTACGCATCGTCGATTCACATGGTCGGGAGAGGAACGTCCATTTCTTATTTTACCTTGATTCCGATACTGCATTATCTATAGCGGGGGAGATGGTTGAACAACTTGAATTGGCTCACGAAGAAGTGATTGTCATAGCAGATCTAGTTCATAACTTGGTTTTGAAGCTCACACCAAACTGGAGATCTTCCTTGATAACAAATAGCTATCACCAGATTTCTCCTAAAGACAAAAGCTTGTTGAAGTATCCACAAGATCTCGAACTGATAGATTGAGGCATCAATATGTTTATCAAGTGTTTAATTTTTCCACACACTTTCTATGTGGGACTTATACTTCAACACTCCCCCTCACATGTAGGACTGGACATCTGCATATGGGCCGGAGACCACAGGGTGGAGGCGAGAAACAGGGTTTAGACCGAACCAGCTCTGATACCATGTTAAAGCCCAATTCAACCCAAAAGCTCGATGTAAAACCCGCTTCAAAAAAAAAATGTTTTGGGCTGGACCGGACTGACCCGGCCCGAGTCAGAACCGGCCCAAGTGCTGACCCGGCCCAACCCAGGCTTTATAAGCCAAAACTTAGGGTTCTGAAACCCTCAACACCCACACCTCCTTCTCCTTCTCCTTCTTCGCCCAGCCCCCACTCCCGATCTCCTCTCCTCCCCTTCTTCGATCCCGACCACACCCAGCCCCGACCACACCCAGCCCCGACCGCGCCCAGCTCCGACCACGCCTTCTCCCTTCCCTCGTCCCGACCTCCCTCCTCCACGCCGTCTCCCTCTTACTCGCCGGATTCCGACCCTCACCTTCCCCTCCGCCCCCGTCTTCTTCTCCGTCCAACCACGCCGTGCACCGCCCCCGTCTTCTCCAGCTCACGTCGCCGCCGCCGCTGTTGGCCGAGTCTCCGTCCAGCCATCTCGAACCAGACCCGCCGTCGCCGGCCGTTCCCCGCCGTCCCCGAGCTCCCTCGCCTTCTCTCCTCCCACGGCCGACGCCACAGAGACACCATCGAGCCGCCGCCGTCCTTTCCCCTCCACGCCCGTGACCGCCGGAGCCACCGCCGTGGCCAGCAGCCACCGTCCACCACTGAAACGGTGAGCCCCACCGCGGTGAGGTTTCGGCCGGCCGGACTCGAAACCCGTGCCTCTTTTCTTCCCGTTGTTTTTCTTCTGTATCAACTATTAAGGAACGTTTGTTTTGTATCTGTTATGGACTCAATCTTCGAGTTGTAAAAGAAGAAATGAAAGGAAAATCCGTTTAGAAGCATTTAGGTTTTTGTGAGTTTCTACATGTTGTTGTTAAATCTGTTAATACGAAACAACTATGAATTTTGGATCTGTTTAATCGGAATCAAAATCAGGATTTTGGAAAGGAAAGTGGTAAAACGAAAAATCAGATTAAGGAAAAGGGGGATTTAAAATAAAAGGGAATTAAAGGCGTTTCGGTTTTAAAAACGGTTTAAATCGAGGAGTTGTGAATCTAATTTGTAAACGGGATTTAGGAACGGTCGTTCAAAAACCGAACCTATTTCATTTTGGCTCAAAAGATCGGAACAGAAACAGATTGAAATAAAAGCGTTTTTGATTTAAAATAAAAACCGTTCTTCTTGGAAAAAGGGTTATTAATCGGATTTGGGAACGACTCGGGATTCTGGGTAAAATGGACTGCTATTGGGTTTAAAAGGGAACAAAAGCGGACCGCTGAATCGAGCCTTGGGATTCGTGCATTGGGACCGTGCCTCGCATGCACCGGTTTCGGTGCTCGGGTACTCAAACCCGATTCGTCGTGACCCCGCTTTTATCCCGCTCGAGTTTAAAGGACAACTGTCGTTTTTAGACTGATTTAATCGTGACCTTTAGATTAACCTGGGAACCGCCTCTAATTTATGGCTTTCGTGTTATCCTTAGCGTCCGGCTTCGATCGAAGTGAAGCCCGGAGGTAGCGAGCCAGAACGTCAGCAGCTAGGAAGCGTAACGGTTGCTCTTCAGTTGAGGTAGGGAAAAGTAGCCGGATCTCGGCCCTGACTAGGGAAAGTTAACAGTAGATTTGCATGTGACACCGGGGTGTCGTGGGTGAAGTAGGTTTATCGAATACTAGAATGCATGTTACGGGAACTTAGGAATTATTAGAAAGGCGATACGGGATTGTAGCGTTTATGAGAAAAGCATGTGCCACTTAGTAGTGTCGTAGGAGCAGAGAACTTAGCGGTAATTGTTTTACTGGAGGCATATGACCATGCCCGGAGGTTGTTTGTGAAACTAGTGATCTTAGAACTGTTGGAGGCGTCGAGTATGCCGGAGGTTGTTGTGCGTTATTTATTGTTGAGTTTGGGTGGCCTTGAGAGCCCGTGTACTTAAATTGGTGTCTTGGGTGGCCTTGAGAGCCCGTGTATTTAATTTGGTGTCGTGGGTGGCCTTGAGAGCCCGTGTGTTTAAATTGGTGTCTTGGGTGGCCATGAGTGCCCGTGTCTTACTGTCGGTGTTTTGGGTGGCCGTGAGTGCCGTGGGGTTGTTGAACCCGAGTCTTGACCGTTGGTGTGTCTTGAGTGACAGTGAGTGCCGTGGGGTTGTTGAACCCGAGTCTTGACCATTGGTGTGTCTTGAGTGGTAGTGAGTGTCTGTGGGGTTGTTGAACCCGAGTCTTGACCGTTGGTGTGTCTTGAGTGGCAGTGAGTGCCCGTGGGGTTGTTGAACCCGAGTCTTGACTGTTGAGGTGTCTTGAGTGGCCTTGAGTGCCTGTGTGATTGAATTTTGATTGTGATTGTGATTGCGGATCCCGGTAGGTTGCAAGCACTCTTTGGCTGGCCTGACCAAGTTTGAGTATCAACGGGTTGCAAGCACTCTTTGGCTGGCCTGACACAGTTTGAGTAACACAGGTTGCAAGCACTCTTTGGCTGGCCTGGTCCAAGTTTGAGTATCACAGGTTGTAAGCATTCTTTGGCTAGCCTGATCCGTGTTCGTGTGAGTGGGAGAGGTTACTGAGCAGCTGGTATGCGATCCGTTGTGATTTTGTTTGGTGTGCGATCCCTTGTGATCTGTTTGGTGTTGTGTAGCTGTCGTTTGAGTCCTTGGGAGAGGTCGTCAATTGTTGTGTCGGGTCTACTTACGTGGTTGAGTGTTGAGTCGTTCGAGGAAGGTCACCGTGGGAGTTTGTCAGTCGGAGTACTTGAGTTGGGGGCGGTGATCCCCGGAGTTGAGTCTGTTGTGGGTGTTATAGGCTTTGTCTGCTAATTATGCCGTAGTCAGTCTGTTATCCGTGGTGGTGAGCGAACGCTCACCCCTAGCTGCTTTTCCTACAGGTACTGTTCGTGGGACGGACTAGGTGAGCTCTCGAAGCTTGTGGAGCTCGGAGCGGAGTCCGGGTTTTGTCTTTTGAGTCTAGTGACGGATACCTTGTACTTTTGTCCACTTGTTGGGACGTGTTTTAAACTGTAATTATTATTTTGTTGAACTAAACTGTCATTTTAAAGTGTTTAATGAAAACAGGTTTCAAGTGTTTTTTATGTTTTTAAAACGTTCGCGTCCCTAGTTCGGTTTACTGAAATTGGGGCGTGACACTCGAACTGATGGGTGGAGGCATCAAGATGTATATCAAGGGATGTGGGACACATACTTCAACAATGACGCTTCATTCTTGAACCAAAAAATCCTTTCAACCAGAAACCTCTCATCGTCGAGAGAAATTACAATAATCCATGACGGTTTCCAAGCCAACAAGGAAAATAAAACAATGGAAGACACATTAGCGATTGAGAAACACAAAAAATGACACTTTAATCCCCCTCAAAGTTGGTCTAACACAAGTCAAGAATCCCAAACATACACTCAAGACTTTCCAGCATGCCATATGATTTATATCAATTTCCATAGGTCATAAGTATTGATTCTTATATTGTTAATAGTGAGGATGATGTTTCAATGTTTGTTTGGGCGGTTACTACATTGTCTTTCACTTATATGAGATTCCAATTAGGAGTCAACCCTACAAGGCTCAGTATATGGGAGCCCATCATTACTATGTTCAAGAAGATTTTAGGCTTATGGTAAGGAAAATTTCTATGTTTTGGAGGAAGAATAACTCTCATTAAGTCTTCACTTAGTTTACTTCCTACTTATTACATGTCTCTATTTAAAGCTCCAGTTGGTATCATAACTAAGATGGAGAGATGACAAAGAATTTCTTTTGGGTGACGATAATACTAAGAGAATGTTGCATAAAGTTAAATGGAATGTGGTTTGGGCACCAAAGTCTAAAGGAGGGATGGGTATAAAAATATACACTTGATGAATAAGACCTTACTTGTTAAATGATGGTGGAGATTTGCATTCACAAAATCCTTAATTACTAATGGTCTTTCATTTATTGCCCATATCAATTCATGGTTAAGTGTCGTAAGATTTTTTTTAATGTTGTTAGTGTCAATGACAAGTTAAAATTAGAACTATAGTTAATTTCTAGGAAGATTTGTGTCTTAATGATACTTATTTCAATATGAGATTTAAGACGTTATTTCATCTCAGTACACAAAAGGCTTGCAAGATTAATTGTCACACACCAAATCTGGTTTTTACCGGACTCGAGACGTGACCAGAATTAATAATAGAAAGGCGATAAACAATTGACTTAAACCTTTAAAATATCAAGATAAACTAAACTTCCTCAAATCAACATCAGTAAATAGTTCAATATCTCCAATGAGTCACAGCTCAACATAAAGAGTAAGATAAATGATGTTTAGTACACACGACCAACATAACTCTAAAATAAACCCCTAGACGTCCAAAAGCTCCCGAGCCTCGAACTCACTAGACATTAGGTACGCCTGTAAAAACAGTAAGAAACCAAAGGGAGTGAGCTTACGCTCAGTAGGAAAAATCTTAACAACTCAACCCTTAGGTCAATAATAAACTGCTTAAACAGATAACTCAAATAACGATTTAATATGATTAACAATGAAATATTAAATAAACAGAATAAATCAAGATAGTATCGTGCTCTTAAAGATAACAGTAACTTGAAAAGGTTCCATAAAAACATACTATAACGGATCATAACGATTAAAATGGGAGCAATTGATATCACGCCAACCACTTGCTTTCTCAATCCTCCGATCCATGAATAGATTCTGGGATCACATCGGTTCCCATATTCCGATCCACCAGAGTACCCATATCATATCAGATTTTCCCTCGGTCCAGAGGAGGCACATGCGTCGGGGCACCGGAAACAATCCCAAATGGGGGCTTATCATCGAAATTCTTGGAAATGCCTCCAAAGGACCATATGTCACAGGGAACCAAGGTAGTGCTCCCGTAGGACGCATACACTTGGGTGAAACCACAATAACCATCTCTCACGAAGTAATCCATCCAACTGCCCCGTAGGGTCCAATAACCAATGCCCTCAGGCTCCCATAATCAGTCCTCATAATATCCAGTAACCAATGCCCTCAAGCTCCAATAATCAATCCTCATAATATCCAGTAAACAATGCCCTCAGGCTCCAATACTCAACCAATATTCCGCACTATCTGCCAACCACCACTGACCACAACACCACTGGATTACCCCCCCCCCCCCCCCCCCCCCCCCCCCGGTGTAGTACCGAACCGAACAACCAAACATTTCAACAATAAGAATAAGGAAAATACACTATAATTCATCCATCAATAAACACTTCTCGAATCACACTTTCATCACAGCAAAGACATCCAATAACACTCCACACTTACCGTACACTTACCTGTCACGAACCATCGGTACATCGATCACCTGATCGTACCCCTTGGTACAACCAGTCATACTCGATCATCCGTTCAATCAAACAAGTAATTCAACACGTAATCACTCAACCAAGCAAGTAAACATTCAACCAATCAACCATAAATTTAAACTAGTTTCATTAGACTCTTGATTATCCTAATGACTAGCAACTAGGCATGTGAACCTAGCACAACAACTAATCCGAGGGCTCATCACGGCCTCTCTACCAGTAAAACAATTCCCAAGTATTGAAAGCGAGTTACACTAGTTATTCTCATCCTAAGCATGCATTCTAGACACATCCATTTATTAATAATTGAAAGACGATTATTCTAGTTATTCGCATCCTATAGGCAATTCTAGGACCTTTCCGATTTTATTATCCTAACATGCATACTAAGCGTTTAAATAAGAAGTTAAGACTTTCCCTACCTCTTGGTAATCCTCTAAACTCTGTTGTCAAACTCGGTAGTCAGAACTCCGTTCTTCACACGGGTTCCGGCGTGATCTTCGTTCTTCTAGCTCGGGTCCAAGTTCTTCCTTCCTTCCTTGCTCGGTACCACGGTCTTAGACCACCATAAAACCAAAATTAATAACCAATGGAGTATTCCTCAATCCAAAATTAGCAGAAACTAAAACAATGGACATAGGGTCAAAGAAGTGATCTAGAAATCGAAATGGGCTAAAAGGAAGGGTTTTGGATATGGAGGTCTGATCTGGAAGGTGGCCCTGACCGTAGCACAGGTCGTGCCGGAACCTGGCACGGACCGTATCACAGTCCGGCCCGGGAACTAGCACAGACCGTGCGGCGTACCGGCCTGAAGTCTGACACGGACCGTGCGAGGTTCCGTGCCGGACTCACGCCCGTTCCGCGCAGCACGCCATGCTGGTGCCTGGCCCGTTCCGTGCGGCCTACCGTACCGGCACAGGGCCCGGTCCGGGTCACGCTCCGTATCAAACCAGTCTAGGTTCTTCCCCTTTCTTCCCCAGCTCGAGTTTCATGAAAATCAAATCAAAAACCACATTTCCAAGTTCTTCTAACTCCAAAATGTTCATCCAAAGTTACCCAACATCAATACCCTCAATGGGTTCATCAAAACTTCAACCAAAACACAATCCAAACAACCTACTTCACTACTTCTTCTCCAAGTAACAACCACAAAGCTAGTTCTTCAACTTTAAGCCAAAATCCCACAAAACCCATAGATTTAAAGTGGATGGAATGAGAAGTTTAGAGCATCCATACCTTGAGGATGTGTAGGAGATGAAGCTAGCAAGCTTGGGAAGGAGAAATGGTGGAAAGATGAGCCAAAAATCTCCTATGTCCTCTCTTTCTTCTTGCTCAAGCCAAGAGCTTCTCTCTTCTCTCCCTTCAGAATTTCTCAGCTGCAAAAAAGAGGGGAAATGCTGAATTTGTGTTCAACAAATGCCTTAAATGACCTACAAGCTAAATGACCAAAAGCTTCTTGCTAGTTTTATCCTTTTAGGGAGGGTCAAGAGGTCATTTCAACTCATTTTCTTCTCATCCAAGCATCCAATGCCATGTGGCATTATGGGAGCCACTTTAAATTATTAGAATTCCAGCAGTCCAATTTTAGTCGGGAAAGTCGATATAAAGACCAAGTTTGACCAGAAATTGACCGTTACAAAATTACAGTCAAACTGAAGGAAATGATCCAACTAAGCTAACCGTGATGACGGCTAAGCTTTTTGGGCCCCGGAAATGTCCCGAATGACTTCCTGAGTCTTTGGTTGACTTTTCCAGTCAAAAGTCAAACTTGGTTAGAATTCGCCGGCTATACCAGAATCGGCCGGGGGCGGTTCTTACATTAATTATTCAAGGCATGAGGGAGAAGATGGTTGGATCTTAGAGTTTAAAAGGAGGCTTAAAGGTTGGGAGAAAGAAGAATTTCTATTATTTTGTGACAATATTAATTAATTTCATCTAACTGGGGTGGGAGAAGATAAACCAATCTGGAGGCTTCTTAGTAAGAAAGATGTATAGCTGGTTGGAAAAAGATAAAGAACTTGATCAGTCTTGGGCAAAGCAGCTTTGGTCTCCATTTTTAACACCTAAAATCTCTGTGTATGGGTGGTTGGTTTGTTTTCAGGCAGTTCCTACTAGTTGTTTTCTAGCTTCAAAAGGATTAACTGCATTTCATTCTGATTTTATTTGTTTCTACTATTTTGATTTCTTGGAAAGATTTTGATCATATGTTTCTTAATTGCAAGAGATCTAGACAAATTTGGTCCAAAATGATTTTACTGGTGGGAAATTTCTACTGTTATGCATGTTTACATTACTGGTTGGATTCAATCATGAAGGGAGTTCGGACCACTTTACATTGTAAAACCTTGTGGATCACTTATCTTTGTAGTCTTTTGGCGCATTTGGTTAGCAAGGAATGGTGTTATTCTTAACAACAATTTGAATTTTTTTGAGGAGATTTTTAACAGCATTCAAAGTGTGTCTTATGGCCTGGTCTGGGATAAGTTTAAGAGAATCAATGTTTTTCCTTTCTCCTCCTAAAAATCCTCTTTTGGTTATTGTTGTTGTAAGAAAGAATTTCAAGTTATACAGTTGTGAGAGAGGTTTTCTCCAATTGTTTAGGCTTTGTTGCATACTTATGTTGCATAATTTCATTTTGATTAATACTCTAGTTTATTACTCCTTTTGGCTTTCATTATAATTGGGTTTTTTTTGAGGTGGTTGATTTGATTCATAATGTTTTGACTGTTAGGTTCCAATGAATCAATCTAGAGGAGGTGAATAGATTGATTACAAAATATAGCAACTTAAAAACAAATTCGGAAATTTAAACAACAAGCAAAGATAGCAAGATAGAGAAAGCCAACACAAGATATACGTGGTTCACAACTCTCCTTGGAGTTGCTACGTCCACACTAAATAACTCACTTAGAGTTCGGCCTTTTACTAACTTATAGTAAATGTTACAAAGTCTCACAAGAACTAATCTTGCAAGTTACAACACCAAATGGGAAGCAAGAACAAATCTTGCAACCACTACAAACTTTGCAAGAACAAATGTTGCAACCAACTACCATACATTTTCTAGCCCACAAGCCAATTACAATAGAAAATATTGAGGTAAACTCACTAAGAGTCAACAATAAATGTGTTTAATCTTATATATAATAAACACAATGCCTCAATTACAATCGAGATATAAAGATGAAGTACAAAGAAGTTATATATGATTTCAAGATATGTAAGGCTTAACTCAAGATAATTTTGAGAGGAGCATTTCAAAATAGTTTACAAAGTACGCGCCTCACGCGCGCCCCTTTTCTTTTCTCCAACTGCGCCGTTTCCCCTTTACGTTTCCAGCAAGTCGACGGTGTTTTCCGGTAAGCTGTCGACGGCTTCAGAAGTCGGAGCTGTGAGGATCACGTCGCCCAGCGTTGCTGTTCTACCGGTGGGATTGGTTCGCAGTGGTGAGTGGCCGGTGTCTAGAATTGCGATCTGTTCGTCGCAGTCGCCGGATTTCCAGGCATCGATTCAGTTCACCCGTTCGTTCCCGGCTGGCCTGATCGATAACGCCCTGCATGCTGGTGTTTGGCGTCGCGTGAGGACTGCTGCCGGACTGTGTTTTGGGCCGGTGAGTTTGCTGTGTGGTTTGGCTTTGTTGTGGTACAGCAACTCCGTGTTGCCTTCGCTGGAGTTTGTTCGGTGCCCGAGTTGTTGCAGGTGTGTTTCCAGTCGATTAGAACGTGGGTGCGTCCGGTGGCTTTCATAGGCTTCCTGTTGTGGTTTCAAAAAACAGTGTGTGTTACGCTGTTTTTTGGGTGCATTTGTTCCTGCGATCCAGTTGCTTGTGGTTTGATCCTGGGGCCTTTGCTTGTGGTTGCAATTGTCTTGTTTCTGTAATCAACAGTGTGGTGATTATGAGAGAGAGGCGTTCAGGCGAGGTTTCGGCGATCAAACCTCTATCGTTTTCTTCGTTTTGCTCTGTACTGATTTCGAGTTATGCTACCTATTGTGGCATCGTTTATCCTGTTGGTAAGGTGGTGTCAAGAAAGAGAAAAGGAGCTCAGGCCAATCGAGTTCGTGCTCCCTTACCGACTAAGACGAAAGTACGTGCTAAGAAGGTGTCTAAGGACACTTCTGGTCGTGTCAGTCTGGTTGGGAAAAAGAAAGTGGAACCAGTGCTGCCGAGCTCTGTTCAGGGTCGTGTCCAGGACGGAGTTGCGGTCCAGAATTTTGTCGCTGCTCTTGATCCGGTGATCACTCTGAAACCTCAGATCGATACAGAGCACCCTGGAGTGACTACAAATAAGAATCAGACGTTCACTCATCCAACCAATAGGGAGAATACTTCGGAGGACGTCGGACCAGCGAGTTCCACCGATGTGTTTGTCTGCAATCTCCCTTTTGGTTCCACGGAATAGTGGGTAAGTAATGTTTTCAGTGCTTTTGGGTCCGTCCAATGGTGTTCAGTTTTGAAGCGTTCGAATAAGGGAGGGAGATTTTTCGGTTTCATCTCCTTCTCGACGTGTTTTGAGGCTTCTCAAGCTATTTCGGGATTAAACGGACTCAAATTGAATGGCCATATACTTCTCGTTGCTTTGGCTCATCCTGGAACTCACCACCGTGAAATCAGAGCTTTCGAAGCTCGGTTCCCTCGTGCTGACCCTCGCGGTGTGGTGCAAGTGGATGAGATTCAAGGTTCTGGCTCTGGTACGAGTGGGACTGCTACCTCATGCAATGGTACGACCTCGTCTTTTGATTCTGAAAAACCGCGATCTAATCTGGGTTCAGATGGTGGAGAAGATCACAGGTTGAGTGAGTCTGGAGAGATTCACGGGGTTGCTGATTCGATTGCAGATGCTTTGGTTGCAAGTCAGGCTGAGTCACCGGATTCTGAAGGCGATGTTCGGATTGTGGATGAGGCCCAAGTGTGTGGGTTGACTCTGCATGCCACAAAGCCTTTAGAACAGGTCCAGTTTGGCCCCGACCTTCATGTGGTGGCGGAGTTAGGTGATGGACCTCGGATTGATGTTGACATCCCGGTTGTCGAACAAGGAAGCCCTTGGAAGGACGTTTTGACTAAATCTCCGGATCCTGAGGTTTTACCTCAAAAGAAGGGACATAGACGTCCGAAAAAGGTGCAACCAAAGAGAAGTGTTCCTCCAGTTGTTTTTTATCAGTCAACAGCCAAGTCCTCTGCTGATAAAGGAGACATTTCGGGGAGCTTCACTGTTGATATTGCTAAAAAGGATAGCTTGGGTGCTTGGATTTTAGCAAGAAAGTTGGGAAAAAACCGGTCGCCCTTGCTTCTTTGGCCCTCGAACGTAGAGTCCCGCAGGATGAACACATTGAGGTTAGTGAGGATGTGGTTTACCCTGATCCGACTTCAGAAGAAGCTCTTATTCCGGTTCCGGTGTCTAACCGGTTTATCTGTTTGAATTCGAGTAGGAAGTAGACGATTGTTTTTCGTTTGTTTTCTTGCTTGGGTGTTTTGTTGCTCTTTGTAGCTGTTTTGGTACGGGGAAACGGTTCTTTTTATGGATCGTTTTCCGGCATTGTTTTACTTTCTTGTAGAACATTTGCTTAATAAATTTTTAGCTTATAAAAAAAATATAGTTTACAAAGAGAGCATAAGAGCATCCACAGCCCATTGATGCTAAACCCACGCCAACCCACTGCTCAACTCACGCTACTTGTGCAAAACCCAGTGCTTGGGTAACGGCTTGGGCCTGCTACCGCCCTATGGGCCGATAGCGCCAGGCCTGACAATCTTTAATATTTTATTGCTTTTTAATATAACATAATGATGCATAGTTATTATTGCTGAATATATTTTTTTTGTTTCTATTTTTTGGTGTGTCAAAATCAATTTTGTTTCCAAATAAAATCATATTTTTCTTAAAAATAAGATCTTTCCTCATTAGTAATACATGAAAATTAATTGGTTAAACTTTTGTCCTTTTAGAATTTCGAAAATAATTAGTATGTTTTAATGGACATTAATTTTTTTTTAAAATAAGACTAAATTAAAACTAATTAAATCAGAATTTTTTTAATGTGAAAATTTGATAAATCTGATTTTTTTTTCAAAATTAAAAATCTGATTTTCTTAGAATTCAATAATATTTTTTATTTTAAATATAACAATTTTGACATAAAAAAAATAAATAAACTTAAAGTAATGGAATAAAATAATAATAAAACTATAAGTATAGCTATACTTAAGCATTGCTCCATTGTAGGCAAAAAGCTAAACATCACTTAAAATTATTCTCTTTTTCCTACGTGTCAATTTTTTCTCTTTCCTTAATCACAAATTGGTAATGCTAGACCAATGCTATGGTTGTGGATGCTCTAACATGTTCAATAAGAGATATAACAATAAGAATATATGTTTTTCAAAGATCAAAAGATATGAAACTTTAGTTCATGACTTTGAAAACAAATTCTAGAACAAAGAAAAATAGAGCTCTCAAAAAGATGAAGAAGAACTTTGTGCTGAAATTGTTGTAGAGAATGAGTAGAAGTATTGTGTCTTGAAATGAAGAAACAAATGAGGGATTTTATAGACAAAAAATTGGCACTTGATAATTCAAAAAAAGAGTTGCTCGAAGAAATACTTGAGTGTAAAGTCAAGTGGCATATTTTGACAAGAAATGTCCTCAACACATTTCAAGATTGAAATGATGACTTCTATCTTTTCAAAATCAATTTGAATGAATAAAAAAGGATTAAATAATCAAGAGAAATCAAATTTTTGAATAAGGGAAGAGAGATTGAGTGATGAGCTAGCCAAACTATATCTTAAAGATCTTACTTACAAGAATCCTATTGGGTGGACTTGACCCCTTTCAAAGTAGACATTTTGAATCTTCCATAGCCTTCCTTGATCATCATTGAAGGTCCGGAAATGTTCTTGGAGATTTAAAATTCGTGAACAACTTCATTGGACACAAGTAGAAGATGAGCATGTTTGTTGCCAGAAATTTCAGCTTTGACCTTTGCTTGTTCAAATGAGCATAACGTTTTCAAAAAAAATCCAAATCAAGTAAGGTAAATTAGGTTTGAAAATACACTCATATATCTTTCCAATGGGATAACATAGGCCTATTATCACATAGTAGATAATTTCAGTTTATTAAAGAAAGACAACCAAGAAAATCTGCTTTACCTGTTCTGGCAGATTTGATGTCTACTAATTTTTCTGTCCATTACTCTCTGATAGAGTATGAAAATGAAGAACCAGTTTGTGCATTAAAAGTAGACTAACAGAGGTTTATAAAACATAAAATAAATTGTAATTTGATTAAGAAATGAATTTGATATGATTTTTCAAAGTTACCTCAAATGCAACCAAAGTTGTTGTCTAAAAAAAAAAAATCCTAAAATCACATGTATCAAAAATATAAGAACTTTTGCAAAATGAGTTTGGTTTGAAAAAAAAACGTACGGGAGAGTTATTTGATCTTGAATAAATATATGCATATTTGTTATCATCAAAACACATAGATTATTATGTTGACACAAAATCACATCATATACTTGGGGGTAACCATGTTTATTGGTTTTGTTTCATTTGTATGAGTTACATCTTTCACAAGTTATGTGTTTGTTTTTCCCCATTAAAAGAATAGTTTAAAAATTATTATGGAGGGCTTTATTCTTATTCTTGACCTTCTATTTCAAAGCTGAGATTTTATAAAATAAAAAAATTATTGATAAAAAATAGAACAAAAAAATGAAATCTAAGAAAAAAAATAAAGAGAGAGAAAGAAAATCATATATTAGTATTAGAAAATATGAGTAATGTTCTTTGCACAATACATATATGTCAACATAATATATATTTATATTATCGGGAGATAACCATCCCCATTCACGTTTAAAAACCTTGTTTAATGCCCCGTTTCTTACCCTGAATCCGTCTTGATCAAGTTGGGAACGCCGGGTTTCGTCGGTGTCAGACATTTTACCATTCCAGACATTTTACCATTCCTACGAGAAACTTCCATATATTCAAGCGTCTACTCAATCTTCGTGATTATCCTCTCTCCGATAAAGATAATTTCGAAGCGTTTCCAAATGATTTTTCATCGTAGGCTTAAGAGGGAGCGACCCAAGTTCCTAATTTGCGGTCACACGATAGTTTCAGTCATGCTTCATCACAATGCCCATTTCCATTCCTACCTCACAAACATTATCATCTATTCCGATGTCATCAACCGAATGAATGGGTGGACAAATTACCCGATAGATCAGGGAACAAGACTTGTAGTCAGTCTCTCGTTGGTTTCATCACTTAAACAACTCCTATAGAGTGAACAACAAGTTTAACTACGAATTGCGGAAGGCTCTTGAACACCATATTGCACGGATCAAGTCGGCCATACCAGGACGTGAAAATAGTTGAAGGATTGTTGGTCTTAAATAAACGGTAGAGTGAAGATTTAACGAGTTATTTTATGTATTCATGTTTGACAACTAACTATAAAATAATGATCGTCGATGTACGAGATGAAGAAAACATCAAAACCTTCATCGGAAGGAAATAATGGAAAGCGGTCTAGAGGGAACCAAAATTGACACTCAAGACAAGAAGATGACAGTGTTAACTGCTTCTACTATACAAGTCATCCCAACGAATCTCAAAAGTATTTTAGTGAAGCTACTGTGTTGAACTCTCCTTTATGATTTCATGTGTAGCCATTGCTTCCAACGTCGGATAGACGCTCGACGGTCGTCCTACCAACGATGTACATTGGTTCCAACATTATTATAATTAGCCCTAATTGTTTATGCTCCTAATGGGAGCAACTAAAACATAATAGAATATATGCCGCAATGGGCCTTCTGTACTGAGAAACATATGATATGGGCTCTTCGAATATCTTAGCCCAAACATAGCAGCCGAAATGGAATATATGCTCAGATGTCCTCATATCTTGGATAAGGATATGGGAAGCCACTTCCATGTAGTTGCGTCACGTCTATCCTCGCACCAACTATACCGCATTCTTCCGAAACCATAAGCTTGAATAGTCCCCAATTTCCAGGAGGTTTCTTCATGCTTGCATTGGACTCTTGTGCATCAAAGACCTTCCCCAGCTCACACCTCACTTGCAACCAATATCATTTTCTTCTTTTCTTCTGACCTTTGTGCTTTTCTTCCTACCTACTTCCTCCAATTGATTGCCTTTTTGTCTTTCCTTCTGTTTCCAAATGAACTTTTTAACTTTTGGGAATTTTTATATTAATCACATTATTTGATAATCGGCTCATTTGTCGTTGTGCTGATACGATAATCATAAAAATAAAACAATACATTACCAAAAAAGCCTCTTAGCATTAGTTTACAGAGAGCCGCACAACTAGATTTTGTAAATCTAGACGTCACACACTAGGATTAGGGGTTGGGTACCATATTTTGTTTATCTTCTTTATCAATCTATGTTTCTCTTTCTACTCTTTTTTACTATACTGTTATCGAATCAATGCTGTAACTTGGCCATTTCCGAAATACTCCCAAACACAGGGCCGGAGGAAGATTTCATGCCACAGGCCACTCGGAGCTCATTGTACTTGTCCATGTCGAAGTTGTGTTTCTTCATGAGGCGCTTCTGCTTTGCAAAGAAGCGGCTCTGGAAGAAGCCTTCGAAAGATGGCTCCCTCGATGTTCTGAGGAAGAAGGCGTAACCGATCATGAAGTATAAGGAGGTGACAAAGAAGCAAATGGGTTCCATGACATCCCATGACAGCTCCCAAAAGGTGAGCCTCATGAACCCTACAGTCTGGACCACCAGGAAGCCAAGGCCACACCACAGCTCCCTCCTCACCAGAGACTCTGCCTTTCTGTCTATTGCAAATTTCATCTTCTCCATTTCTTCTAGCTCATGCATCTGCACTTCACTTGCCCTTGCTCCTGGTAACTGGAGCAATTCCTCCATTGCTTTCACAACCTGTAGCAAGAATTTGTGAACCCTTTGGCTAATACATGTCACTCAAACTAACCTACTCATCATCCTATGCAAATAAATACAGTGAAGATCACGCTAAATAAAAACAATCGCATATTTAGAAGAAAAAAAATTGAAATCAAGAACCTTTTTTTATAGGATTTATCTCTATTTAAGTCTCTTAGGAAAATAACCCACAAAAAAATAGTGGGTGAAATTGGACTAATGGTTGGCTGAACCTTGCCAAACAAAACAAAAAACCCGGAAAACATCTCCTTCCATGGAAAAAGCCCCATTACTTCCTAGAACCACACAAATTATACTTCTAATCTAATCCTTAAAAACACTTTGAGATCTGAAACCCCCCAAAAAACTTGAGTCACTAATGATAAAAAAGTATAACCAATAAAAATCAGAATCAGATCCATTGAACTAAACTAGAAATGAGGCATAAGATCCAAATTCACTGGAAAAGAAAACAACAGACTAGGAATAATTAAATTGTTCTTTGTGGTGAAATCAGTATCTGTCCATGTCTTTTTCTCCCCCTCTCTATTTCCCTAGAATTGTTTTCTTATTCCAATCTCTAAAACAAATTAGATCTTTTCCCACTAGCAATCTTTTAAAAGAAATTCTTTTTTAGTAGTGGTTTAAAATTTTGGTAAAGGTAATGGGTTCAAGAAATGAAACCCACATCCTTGGACCAAAAGATGACACCAAACAAATCTTGTCAACAAGAGAGAAGAGACCAAAAGGGCTCTTATGGGTCCTTCAAAGCTTTAAGCTACCATCTCAAATGGCCAAACAACAATGGTTTATCAATTTCCTGTGAACAAAAAACACATGAAAATCATAAAGAACTATATCAGATTTCTGTTGTTCCCAAATCGATAAACGAAAATTCAACCCAATTTAATCTATTACCCCATTCACCATGGTGCTAATATTATCTGTGCACAAGAAAAAAATTAAGTACCAACCAATTTAATGAAAGTGAAATTGAAGAAAAAAGTACCTGATCAGGCCGGAGGAACACGATGTTTCCCAATACGATCACAGAACCAGATTCATCCAGCGCCTTAGCTAGTCCCACCCCTTGATCGGGATCCGCACAACCCTCTCCGCAGATCACAACTAACTCCGGATACGTTATGGAGCTCCTCTCGATCCCATGGAGCTTCGATTTCACAGCGGAGAGCTGAGCCACCCTTATCAGCTTCTTCGCATCCTGCACACTCAGCCCCCGCTTCCTCTCCGGCGACTTCTCCTCCGCCACCGTGGGAGGAGTCAGACCGTCCAAGCGGATTCGCTCCCTCCTGGCAATGTCCATCCCTCTCAGCCTCTCCATCAACATCTCCCCAGCCGGAAGCGACCGGAGCTCGGGCAGGATCGCCGGGTTGAAGAGGGCGGTCCGGTGGAGGAAGCGGCGGAAGATGCCATTGTCTCCGGGATCGGGGGCGGCGGCGGAGCTAGGATTAGGCGAGAAGCGGGCGAAAACCGCAGGATTGGAGATGCGGCAGTTGGTGAAGGATTGGGTAGAGATTTTGGAGATGTTGAAAATGCGCTGGGATAGGGTTTTCTTGAACGCCATTGTTGATCAGTAGAAGAAGAACAAGGCTCGAGGGAGAGAGAAGAAAACGAACACGGAAACGCAGCGTTTTGCGTGAGATCTCCAATTATTCAGAAGCAAATGCGTCTGCAATTGCAACATCATTTGGCTCCTCTTTATATAGGTGTCCCAACAAAGAGGACGACAAAATAATTATCACAAATTAAATAAAAAAGCGAAAAGATAGTTGCCCAAAATACCACGATAATATGATGGAATCGGCTCTCTCTACGACTACGTGCATTTTATCGGGGTCACGCGATAAATTGGAAGGGTTGGGTTCACGAGAAGAAAAGTCATGACTGGGTCACACGTGGTAGGCTGAGTTCTAGGAGACGGGCACCGCTACGCCGTTGGATGATATGAAAATATGTAAAAAGTTTATGATGTTGACTGGACTGTCGAGCGTGGCAGATGATGACGTGTGATAGATTAGCCTGTGATAATCACCGCCGAAAACAAATTATCATTGACCATTCTTTATTAATGTGCTTACGATAAATGATTATTATTTATTATGGAGATAATGAAAATTGTAAGAATGGAATTGTACGCAGGTGATTGACGGCTGGCAAAGCGGTTGGCTCCAAAGATAGTGATGCTTTTAAGCAAACGTGTAGCCACATATTTTTGTGTTATGGTAAAAATAAATTGCTTCTATTTATCTTCCGATGAAACCAATTACCATAAGAAAAATAGATTTGAATGGGTTAATTGGAATAAGAAGAGTTACGTTTAGAAAGTAACCGATGCATTAATTACCATAATTACTCCTACTTAGGCTGAATCGGTTAGAGGACTACAGAGATAGACACGCAGACGTGTCGCCACATACAGTTTGGTTATCCTTGGCCATAACAATTCACAATTGATTAATTATATCTTACTAGTTACTACTACTCTATTCCTTCAAATTCAGCCAGATTCATTCGTATGTGAATGATAAATCATGCGTGTTTCGTTTACCACTAATTAATATAAATCTTTAGTTAATTTGATATGGAGAAGAAAAATCTACGACATCATTATCAAACATGGACCTCATGTGTTTTTTTTTAATGGAATGTGCTTATATCATTAATAAGAAAGAGTCAAGTACAAAAAATTCGAGAACCGTAGATCCATTTTTAACAAAGTGGAATAATTGACCGAAAACTTCAGTTTTTAAGAAAAATACATAAAACCCGTTTCAAAAAAAGAAAAATACATAAAAGATGGAAAATAAAGTCAAAATATGGAGAACCGCTGAAGATGGTGTATAAACGTTGTTTGAACTTATAAGGATGACTCTTATTGTAGTGAAAAGTACGATCGAACTTTGACTCGACAGTAAGTAGGGGAGTCATTGATCTTGCAAAAAGGAAAAGAACAGACAAAATAAAACAGAACCAATCGATCAACTTGATCGAGAATCGGGAGAGCGATCGAGGAGGAGTCATCGGTGGAGGCCAAAGAGGTGAATAGGTCGATGGAGAAGTAGGGCGGTGGAGGCTGATCAAGGATAGGGGCGTCGATGACAATTGTAATTGAAAGAATTTTTTTAATTGATATTTTTGCGTCTAATTTTTCCCTTTTCAATAGCCACAAGTAACTCTAACTTACTTTCTCTAATCCTAGGATTTTGGCGCATTCGGGATTCATTTGAGGTGATGGCGGTTTTAACAATTGGGATAGTGAATGCTTTGTTCGAACGGAAGACAAAGAAGGATAATTGTCTGATTGAAGGCTTGGGTCTCTTAGAGGCCATATTCGATTGGATGGGACTAGAAGATGAATTTTTAGCTTATATTTTAGACGAGTCTTAAAATTAACCAATCACCCAAAAGTGGCTCATTTCCTTATTCCAAGCTACTGATGGAGAAATTGAGCTATAAATGACTAAATCACCCAACCAACATTTCAAGCCCAAGCTAACCCAGACCATGTATTTAATCTAGATGAAACTGAAAGAAAATGAAGAAGGAAGAAGACTTGAATCATCCTCAAAGTTCACACAGAATCACACAAGTAACTCAAATCATGATAAAATAAATTCATCTATCCTGAAATCACATGCCATTGAGAGAATGAAGTTCTATAAATGAATCAACATAATTTTAATACAACCATTCAAGGTACTTTAAGTACAATAATCCTTCTTCTCACACTCGTCTTCTCAGACCAGTCGAGGTCTCTCTCGCTCCGAAATACCCTCCAATGGCTAGATAGCACTCCCTTTGAGGCTAGAACCCTCTCATTGGATCGTTGTCTTATGGTCTCTCAAGGTGTGGAAACTCTCAAAATACCAACCTTAAGTCTCTTATTTATAGGCTCAGTTGACCATCCTACACAGCGTGTATGGTACATCTTCACGTTGTGTAAAATGTACAAAATCCACGAATGTAGGTGAATCGTCAACGGTGCGGAGTGAAGCAGTGGCTGATCCAACTTTTCTAAAGAGGTGGGGGGGGGGGGGGGGGGGGGGGACAAATTTTTTTTACAATAACGAATAACAAGATACTTCAGGAAAAAAAAATATCGTCAAAATAATATATCTAATATTAAAATAAATAAACGACGACTTATTATCGCATATTTTTAAAATAATTTAAACAATTTAATTTTTAATACAATAGAATCATGCTAGCATTCATTAACTAGTATCCGATTTGGTTTCTCAATCGAGTCTTGATAAGATAATATTTATAAAACATACACTGCTCTTTTTTTAGTTGCTATGATATTTGATGATACTATCTTTTAAAATCTCTTTTTATGAATACAATAATTTTGTAAAATTTGTACTTCAAAACACAAATTTATAACAATATTAAAGGCTAAACAAAAACTTAAATAAGAACAAATATTGGAGATTAATTAAAAATAAAATAAAATCAATTATGAAATAAAAAAATTGACTAAGACTGACTTTTCTAAACATTATATTAATAAATATCTAATTTTGAACACTATATTCGTAGGGGAACGAGATTTGTATATTAATAAATGTAAAGACCGGGAATTTTGATAGTTCAATGTATGGCTAGAACGTGGCGGGTTGGAGAACGGTTTGAAAATTGAATCGAATTTTGGATCGAGTTCAAAAAAAAAGGGGAGAAGAGCAAAAGGAAGAGGGCTGGGCCAGTCAGACCAGCCTTTTGGGCTGAGCCAGAACCGGCCCATCAGTGTGCCAGGCCCATCCAGCACCAGGCCCACATCCTTACTCTCTAACCCTAGCACTACGTCTCCTCCTTCATCACTCGTCCGCACGCACCCCAAGGAGCCGCACCAGCCTCCCTCTCTCGATCCCCCTCCTTCGCTCACCTTCCCTTCTCTCCCACGCCCAACCTCGCCACCGCCACTCTCTTCCTCTCCAGATCTCGCGCCTCCACTTCCCTCTTCTTCACCATCGCACGAACCTTTTCCCCCGCCGCCGAGCTTGAGTCTGCAACCGAATCGCGACCACCAAATCCGGGACGCCGCTGCCGTGACACCTCCCTTCCGGCTTCGATTCCCGTCGCACCTGCAACGTGGATAAAGGCACGGTTAGTGTCTTCCCCATCACGCCCTTCTCCTCCAACCATCACCTCCGGTCACCTTTTTTTATAGCGACGCCATGGGCGAACTCGGGCAAGACGAGGCCGGCCAGAGCGCCCTCGCCGGCGAACCCTCATCCTCTAGTCAGATCTGTGACGGAGGAGCGATTAGGGGCGCGTTCAGCCACCACCGCACTCGCCGTGGTCTCGACGGAGTCTGACTCCCCTCCCGGCCACTCAGCACGTCCCTTCGAGCTTCCCCCCGTCGCCGCCGCCCTAGTTGTCGCCGTCGCCGGAGAACGAGACCCAAAACCCTACTTCGAGCTTCTGCATCTTCAGTCTGACTTCACGGGTTTGGGCTTGGGTCAAAGACAAGGCAGACGGGCCTGGGTCGTGCTGGGCCTCGGCCTGGACTGGCCGGGCTTGGGTCCGGGTCCTGTACCGGATCTGGACCCGGGTCTGGACCGGGTCTGGGTCGGGCTCGGGTCAGGTCCTGGGTCCAGGCTCTGAACCGGGTTCGGACCCGGGTTCGGGTCAGACTTGGGCCGGGCCGGGTCAAGACAGATTATTTAATTGAATTAATTAAAGGTTTGACTTCAAATCAGATTAATTTCTTGGACTTTTGGACAAAACGAACTATTGGATTTAATTATCTAATCTGAGAATCATTACGGGTTGGACCGGGACTGATACGTCCCCTTTGTGTTAAACCAGGACGTTACCCCGAGCACGGAGAAGACCGTTGGGGCCAGGACGTCAGCAGCTAGGAGACGCAACGGTCAGCTCTTCAAGAGGTAGGGATTACCTCGAATCCGCTTTATTACGGTTTTACTAGTATGCATATAGGGAAACCTAATAAACCGGCTAAAGAACTAGTATGCATATAGGAAACGAACAAATAGCGTAGACGTATCAACTGCGAGCATTTACGATTTCTGTCTTGGGAATTGCTGTGCTGGTAGAATCGGGTCATGTCGCGCCCGTAGGACTTGTGTGCTGAATGTATCTGTGTATGCCTTGATGTTTGAACGGTTAATAATTAACGAACACGAAAACGAGTAGAATTGACTAGAGAACGCATGATCAGTGATTTGAGTGTTTTTCCCTATTTTACTTGATATGTTGGATTGGGAATGTCGGGAATATCGGTTAAGCCGGTGGGGTAACCACGTGGAGAGTGGTATCGGTAAGTGATGGTATGTGCCTGTTGGCGGTGTTATTATTGAAATATGACTGTGGTTGTGAAAGTGATTGTGACTGTTATGTGATAGTTGTATTAAGTGCGAGTCCGAGAGGGTGTCGGTAAGTGATGGTCAGTACGGAACAGTTGTGAGTGTAATTTAAGGGTCGAGATATTATATTCGGTGTTGCATGTTGTGACTGTGCGTGGGAAAGTGTGCCGTGTTTGTGGAGATATAAATCCTTGGTTGTGAAATGGTCAGGTGAGTGATAAACCGACGTGATTGTGATTGTGAGTATGATTGTGATTGTGAGCGTGTACCTATTGGCTGTGGTGGTTGTTGACATATGTTGTGATCCTGTTTGTGAGTGTGATTGCGATTGTTTTGATGCGCGGTCGGTAAAGTGTGAGAGAAGTACTTCCGTCAGGTGTATCGTACCTTCCGGCGCGTAATCAGTAGGGTATTGTAGTTGGGGTACTTGAGTTACATGAGAAAGGTGGTTTCCCTACCTTCCGACTGGGAGTCGGTAAAACGCTGTGTCCTGCGAAGAGGTGATTTCCCTACCTTCCGACTAGCACTCGGTAAAACGCCGTGTTGAGCACCGCGAGTGACGAGGCCGCGAAGAGGCGATTTCCCTGCCTTCCGTCGATCGGTAAAACGCTGTGTCCGCGATGAGGTCGACCGCCTATCCTGACTTTGTGTTAGGGAAGTTGCGTGCGGTTACGCCGGGCCGAGAGGGTTGCTCCCTAGACCGTGCGATGGCTACGAGCCGCTTCATTTTGAATTGCTTTGAATTGACTGAGTACCGTTGTGTTTTGACTTTGGGTGTTCTTCTTTGTTATGAGTTGCGTGTGACCGTGAATGACTCGACTTGTTTGTCTTTTGGTGAATTCATGTGGGTGGCTTCCGTGTAAGTTAAAGCGTCGTATTTGTGGTTGTCCTTAAGTCGTTTGTGTAGGGGCTGGGGATGTGGAATCTCGGGACAGTTTGTGGTCGGGTAAAGTAAAGGTTGTTTAGGTTGGTTTTTATGTTCTCAATTGCCGCTTTCTCATTTTTAGTCGTTAGAAAAGTTAGCTTGGAAACGTAATTGCATGTCTAAACTGGATTGTTCCCTTCGTTGTGTGCCTTAGTCGATTGGATGGTGTGGCTTGGATTGTTCATGATTTTACCTGTGAGTGTCGTTGACTACGTGTTGGGGAATTGTGGTTGGGTTGTTCTGTGGTGTGGCCTCAGGGTAGGCGTTGTGTGGAATCGGTTTCGGTATATTTGGACTTTGAGTATCCGAGTTTAAAGAGGGTCTTGGCTTTTATTAGGTTTAAAGGTCGTATTGTGTTAAAACCATTATTATATTTTAAATTATAGAACTAAATTTTGGTGACTTCGAGATAAGGTGGTTTGACGGTTTTCCCTACTGAGCGTCAAGCTCACCCCCCTATTTTACCGTGTTTTCTACAGGTAGTGGTCATGACTTGGAGTTGAGGACATCGCAGAGCATGGGGCTAGCGAGGGTCCGGGTTTACGTTCATTTATTATTTTCGTAGTGACGAACGGTTATTTCGGACTTATGTATTTTACTGAGCGTAGGACTCGGAGACTCTAACTCGTTGGTTTATGTTATTTATCTTTATCAGCTATTATTTGTCTTAAATTACTTTTAATTGAAATTCACTAAGTCGCGTCTCGGGTCCGGTCAATACCGGATTTGGGGCGTGACAATAAATCTATAATTTTAAACACTATTAATTAAGACTTGACTTTTCTAATTTAATTAGAATCAGAATATATATATATATATAGGGGAACAATCAAGTACAAACCTTATTTCGGGTTAGAACGTAGGACTAATCTGGGCCATTGATTATCCAGATCGGATGGCCACCGAAATTCAGGGGGGGTGGTGATCGATTACGAAATCAATTACAAGATATGCATTAATTAAAAAGATATTAAAAGATATGCATTAAATCTGGGCCTTTAATTCTATGATCCAAAGGCCCAGATTGAAAGTTCTGCGTTCTGACGAAAGATTGAAGTTTGTACCTGATTGTCATCCTATATATATATATATATATATAGGATATATATACGCAGAACTTTCAATCTGGTCCCTTGGATCATAGAATTAAAGGCCCAGATTTAATGCATATCTTTTAATATCTTTTTAATTAATGCATATCTTGTAATTGATTTCGTAATCGATCACCACCCCCCCTGAATTTCGGTGGCCATCCGATCTGGATAATCAATGGCCCAGATTAGTTCTACTTTATGAACCGAAATAGGGTTTGTACTTGATTTTTCCCCTATATATATATATATATAGGGACGCTATCAGGTGCGAACCACCTGTAATATGCGAACCTGCGAACTGTATCAGGACCGTCTATCTATCAGCAGAGCGCGCGATCTACGGCTCAGAGCAAAGCGCGTGAATTAGAACCAATTCTGGGCCACGCGCCTCTTCTCAGGGGCAAAATTGGAATTTACCAATTTTAATTACGCGCGCGGCCCAGATTCTCTCGCAAAACAGAATAATATTGTCCGCAATCTAAGCTTGTTCTTCTGAGATTTTAATTTAGACCAAATTGTCGTAAATAAAAACTGATAAACACAATGCTTGTCGTTTTAAACTGGAAAAAAATTAAAAAATTCTGATCCTCAAACAAATTCTTCTATATATGCAAAAAATAATAGTAGTTCCTTGCCTATCATTTGACCTCTTTAGTGTAACTGCAAACAATTTGTTCTTTATCCGCAAACGGATATATCAATTTCAGCAAACAGATTTCATTTTGGTTTAGTTGGTCTAGATTCCATTATATTCTCAAACAATAAAAAATAAAACCTCAAAAAACACCCTATGTATGCTCCTCTTTTGTTCAACCTATGTTACGAAGGAAAATGTTTTTCTTGGTATTCTGTCAACTTTCGCAAACTGGGATTCCTCTATTCGCAAACGACATTAACTGTATCCTCATAAAACAATTTTGCAAACTAAATATCAAAAACGGATTTGTTCTCTTTATCTTATCCGCAAACGATTTGGTAGTCTTCCGTAGAAGATTATATCGTTATACGCAAACGAGAATAACTGTATCCTCATATGAGATACAGATGAAACAATTAAAGATTAAACATGTTTAGGGACCCACAAATCCAACTAAACCCTACATTTTGGTTTAGTTGGTCTAGATTCCATTATATTCTCAAACAATAAAAAATAAAACCTCAAAAAACACCCTATGTACGCTCCTCTTTTGTTCAACCTATGTTACGAAGGAAAATGTTTTTCTTGGTATTCTGTCAGCTTTCAGAAACTGGGATTACTGTATTCGCAAACGACATTAACTGTATCCTCATAAAACAATTCTGCAAACTAAATATCAAAAACGGATTTGTCCTCTTTAGCTTATCCGCTAACGATTTGTTAGTCATCCGCATGATTATATCGTTATCCGCAAACGAGAAAAACTGTATCCTCATATGAGATACAGATGAAACAATTAAAGATTAAACATGTTTAGGGACCCACCAATCCAACTAAACCCTACATTTTGCCTATATATATACAGAAAAACTGCGCAAACAAAACATAAACTCAACATCAACTCTTAGCAAACCTCAACTCTCTCCCAATTATAAACCATGGATGCTTGCAACACCGAGAAGGGTAAGAGCACGAACATCAATCTTCTAACAAAGGAAGAGGTGCTGAAGAGGGGAGATGTCATATTCGCAAAATACAACGTTCTTCTCAATGTTGAGAAGGTCACAATGAAGCACAAGAACTTAAAGGTGATGATGCTGGAGGCAAAACTTGATATCGATCTTCTTGTGGTTGAGACCGCCAAAATTGCCGATAACGACATGTCAGGTGACTGCATAACTATAGCCAAAGACCTCTTGTCCAGAGTGACAGAAGTTAACAGGGCACTGGATCGTGCCATATATATGTTATAGTTGGGTACCAAAGCGTCAATGAACGACCTAAAAGAAGATGGTTTTCTTCTACTCTTTTTTGTATGGTGCTCTTTTGTTCAACCTGTGTTATGAATGAAAAGATTTCCAATAAATGTCATTTGCTCTATTTAGCTTTTCTGCAAACGATTTGTTCTTCATCCGCAAACTATTATGTCGATATCCGCAAAAGGCTTTCATTTTGGTTTACTTTTTTGCAAATTGGAATGATTATATACGCAAACTGTGGTTCTTATATTTGCAAACGAAAACAACTGTATCCACAAACCAAAAATAAGCTTAAACATGATTGATTTCATAAGTTGAAATATTTACTTTCCACAATTTTTTTTTAAAAACTACAGTAATTAAGCATCATCATCATCATCATCCCAGAAATCTTCTTCATCTTCAACAACTCCTTCCTCAGGATCCTCCCCATATGGGTCTATGTTGTCTTCTTCTTCCTCTTCTCCCTCTTGCTCTTCTTCATCATCCTCTGCATGGACATCTTCTTCATCATCATCCATCCAATCTTCATCAACATAACAACTGTCTTCATCATCTTCCTCTGCGGGAGCAGGTGCGCGAGCAGGTGCGGTTGGAGGTTCTTCTATTTCTGGTTCAAACGCAACATCTCCTTTCTCCTCATCCTCCTCTTCATCCTCTTCATCTTCTTCCTCATTCTCCTCTTCTTCTTCATCTTCTTTCTCATTGTCCTCTTCATCTTCATATTCATCCGGCGGTGATTCATAATCAGGATCCCCCGGTTGAGGAATGTCGTACTCATTGATGAGAGGGTCATCATCACCATCAGAGGAGGAGGAGGAGGAGGAGGAAGGATTCAGCCTGCGCCTCTTTGAACAGACGTTGTCGTCGTCATCATCACTACTGAAGATTTGTGATGGTGGAGACTTGCATTCGAAAGATTGTCATTTGTCTCCATCACTGTTAGAATACACAATAGATGGAGACTTGGGAGATGATGACATGGCTACCTACTACGATAGGGATGATGAGAAAATAGTTGATTTGTGCTTAAATATAAAAATATCAAAAGGGTATCAGAAAATTTGGGGAAATGGAACGACGCCATTAATTTGGGAAGCTTTTCGTTTGGCGCGAAGAGATTTTTGTAATGATGACTGAAGATATTGAAATGAAAGGGCGAAATGAAAGGGCGGTTGTAGTCAGATCAAAAATGAAACGGCGGTTGCGTGTATTCACATCAAAAATTAAAATCATGATTACCTTACTTTTTACTGCATGCTTGACACGTGTTCTAACCTGTTGAATTTCGGAAATTAATATTCTAAAAATACAAAATTCTAGTTTGCGGAAATAATCATTCTGTTTTACGTAAAATGGTTTACCAGTTTGCGGAAATTAGAATGACGTTTTGCGAATAATGGACATTTTGTTTGCAGAAATGTGCTTTCATCACATTACGTGCGTGCTTGGCACGTGTCCCACCAAATACTCTAAATCAATACCCCTATAAATATACCCCTTCTATCACCGAAAAAATTTATTCTCACTCACATCTAATCTTCTGAGTTATTAGATCATATAGACAAAATGGAATCATCATCAAAAAAACTCAAAATGGAAGTTCTAGACAAAGAACATCATGTGTCCGTACGTGAGCTTCGACATCTGAAGATGTCCATCATCAAGTCCCATTTGATGATAGCACATGACAGGGTAGTCAACCTGATGGCTGAATTGGAAGAAGAAGAAATATCCAACGCGGATGAAGAACACATGGATTGCAGGGCAAGCATGGCGAAGAGACTCTTGAAGTATAAGGCTGCACTTAGAATCATTGTGAAAGAGAGCTCCTAAGGGATTGCTTGTACTTTCTCTTCTGTTTTCATGTCTTTTGTGTTGGCTTTTGGTTCTTCTGTTTGATGTCGTATTTTTTGTTGTTCTTTCAGACTCCAGATGAATCAATGAAAAGCTTTTTGTTTAACTAAATATGCATTAAAATTGACACAATATATTACAATATACTACCTAGTTTGTAAAATGTATACAATATTCTGCAAACAAGATACCTTGTTTTCTCAAACTCGTAAAGCCACAAACGCAAACATCATATTTCGTTCTTCTTAAATATGTGAGAAAATATTTCGTGTGGCTCGAGAGAAATTCCTAGTTTTCAAAATGTACACAATAGTTCCGCAAACAAGATGCCTAGTATTCTCAAACTCGTAAATTCACAAACAAAATGTCCATTATTCGCAAAACGTCATTCTAATTTCGTTATTGTTTAATATTTGAGAAAATATTACGTGTGGCTCGAGAGAGATTTACCAAAGATAGTGATCAAACAATGGTGAGATTTGGAAGTGACGCGTGTCAAGACACGATTGTATACTGCTAAGAGCCAGTGATTTTTATTTTGAGGATAATTTTATAACTGTTTGAGAATTTAATACATATGAAATACAAATCGTCAGTTTTGGATAAAACACTTGATATTCTGACCTTGAAAAGTAACTACCCACTAACCCCATTACTTTGTCCAAGATTACAATAATACCCCCTAGGACCATTGCTATAAATACCACTACTGAGTAACTACTTTCACACATCTTTCACTCTTCAACTCAAAAAAAGCAACGAAAATGGCCTCAATGAATGCTGAATGGGCTCGCATGAATGCAGAGGATGAAGCCAGGCGTTTGGCTACCATCCACCATCTCTGGAAGCTCAAATTCACAAAAATCCAGTATAATATGCTGATGATGGATGCGCAGGTGGTCAAGCTCCTTGCTGAAATCGAAACAGATGAAAACCTAATGTGGAACACAGAAGAAAGAGAGTCGAAAGAACGCATGCTTGAGAAACTGAGGGAGTATCAAGAATTCCTCGGAAAAATAACTGTAGATCCCTAAGCCACATCCAGAAGAAGATTGGTGGTATCTAGTTTTTCATGCATGTCGTCTTTTATGTTTTTGTTTGGTGTTTCACACACCATCTTTCGTAATGAATCTATAAATATTCTCAAACTAGATGCTGTATTTTCTCAAACCATGCTTTCTGTATTCTCAACATGACTGACAGTATCCGCAAACAATAACTCAAAAATCCGCAAACTAGATATGGAATATCCGCAAACTACTTCTGAAATATCCGCAAACTTTACATTAAAAATCCGCAAACTAAATGTGAAATATACGCAAAGAATCTATTCGCTAATAAAACAAAATGTTTCGATTGAACTTTCAAAACTGAATCGGGTTCGTCCATTGCGAATAATATATCGACGGTCCTAGATTAGCGCACGAATTTACCCAAACTTTCTCTATAAAACCTCGAAATTCAAAAACGGAAAGTTCCTATACAAGAAATAAGAAATCGAATCAAACACAGATTTACAAAGTCTCTCGAAAAAATCTCTACGATTTTCCAAGTATCAACCCTAGATCGGAGTTTTCTCGAAGAAATCTAGATCACGGACAAGATTAAAAGAACTGCGATTCTTCGAAACTTGATTCCAAAACAAAATCTCTTTTCGCACCTGAGATCGCACCAAAGATCGCACCGACAGGCTCGCACCGTGAGATCGTCGGAAATCGCAACAGAGATCGCCGGAGATATTGATTGATATCGTCGGATTTTAACACAGCTAGCCAATACACAAATCGAGATGTCATCTACAATATGTAAGTATAGATCCATTCAACAAAATTGATTTGCTTCTAGAATCGCTGCAAATTCTAATTTTCCGTTGACCAAAACGTCATGATCATGGTGTTTTTTTTATCCGTAAACTAGAATGCCTAGATACTCAAAACAGTAGTTTGTGTTGTACGATATTTAGCGACATAAAATATTTGTTTCTTCTCAAAAAATATATAAAATCTCCTCCATGACAAACTCTCAAACTAGGTGTGCAGAATCCGCAAACTAACTTGCTTATTTCCGCAAAGCATAAATAATCTACTTTGCTTGTTACTATATACTACTGCCTGTGTATCAATTTGAGTATATTGTAGCTATCTGATTCTATGTGTGCTGTATATGCAATCCGAAATTATTACATCCTCAAACTGATCCTTATTTCGATGAATATCAGCTGCAGGCACAGACAGTGACTTTACTGCAGAATCAGATCTCCAAAACACTGTTCTGTTTTTTGCTAGAGGAACCAGGATATACTTGCCATCTTGCCGGCCTGAACGAACGTCGTTTGTAGGAAAGGAATTCAAGACACTGAATAAGGCGATAGATTTCTACCAAAATTACGCTAGACTGTCTGGATTCACTACAAGAAGGTCTACCGAGAAGAAGGATAAAACAAACAACATAAAGCTAAAGTACATGGTATGCTCCAAACAGGGTGAGATCCCCGAACAAAACAGTCCTCAACTTTCAAAGCCTACAAAAAAGAGGAACAGATTGCTCACAAGAATTAATTGTGAAGCAATGATAAGGTTCACATTTGTTTCGGAGGAATTGAGATACAAAGTATCAAAATTTGTTGAAGGTCATAACCACCCTATGGTTGGAGCGGAGCACAGACATGAGATGAGAGGTAACCGACACATGGAAGGCAACCATGTTGAGTATATGAACTTTTGCGAGAGATCGGGAATAGGTCCCTCAAAGGCACACAGACTAATCAGTGAAACACGCGGAGGCCTCAGCCATGTTGGAGCTTTGAAGCAAGATTTCTTCAACTACCACAGGGACTTGAAAGCCTATATTGGAGGAAGTGATGTTCATATAATCCTTGACCAGTTCCGTGACAAGAAGGTATCCAAAAACAAGTTCTACTATGAGTACGATGTTGACACAAGCGGAAGCCTCACTAAACTATTCTGGTGTGATGAAATAGCTATCAAGAATTACGAGCTTTACGGGGATAATGTTTCCTTTGACACAACTTACAGGACTAACCAGTAAGTATTACTCGTATTCGCTAATCCATTGAAAAAGAAATTTTAAACATTATTCTTTATTAACGATTGATGTTTTGTAGGTACTCGATGCCATTTTGTCCGTTTACAAGAGTAGACAACTATGACAAATCTGTGACTTTAGGGCTGGGACTGGTAACACATGAGGATATCGAGTCTTTCACTTGGATGTTTAACGCTTTTCTGAAAGCGATGAATGGGAAGCAACCAATGTATCTGGTGACAGATCAAGACCCAGCAATGAAAGTTGCAATACCAAAAGTCATGACAGACACTAAGCACAAACTCTCCATGTGGGACATTATGAATAAGATTCGTCTTAAGGTCAATCTCTATAAGAAAATCATATACTCTGTATCCACATCTTGTAATGCTTGTTTACTCAAAACGTTTTATTCTTAATATGGTTCTCATAGTTAACTATTATGCGATGAGTTTATATCTATTCTCAAACTTTTATGTCTGTTTTCTCAATCTATGAACACAAAATATCCATACGCACAGTATTGTCAATTTCTATTATTTATTTGTTCGACTTTACAAATCTTACGAAAAATGTTACAGGTGCCTGGAAGTATAACAAATGATACAAACTTTGAGAAAAGGTTGGATTCCATAGTATACAACAACCTTATAGGCCCTGATGAGTTTGATGAAGAGTGGGCTAGCATCATTGAAGACTTCAATTTGCAGGACAACACTTGGCTCAATGGCATATTCGATCTGCGACACAGTTGGATCCCAGCATACCATTGGGATTTCCCAATGGGGTTGTTTATGAGAACAACATCAAGGTCTGAATCAGCCAAACGGGCCTATCAACAACTCACAGATCAGTACCTAAACCTTGTTCACTTGATCTGGCGGTGTGGAGTGGTGATAAAGAACCAAAGGAATGAGCATTTCAGTCTTATGATGCACAACTACAATTCATATCCGGTGCTGAAGACAAACACGTGGTTTGAAGCGGATGCTTGGACTGTATACACACATACTGTGTTTGCTGACATACAAAAGCATATAGTTTACGCTCTCAACCGCTGCAGCTTGCCAAGCATGGATGACACCGTAGATGACACCATTGTCTATAAAGTCAGGGATTCGTCGATTATTAAAGATGGTAAGGAATTCAGGGTGACTTGGACGATGAGTACAAACAACTTTGAGTGCAATTACAACAAACTTCTAACAACGGGCTATATATGTTATCACATATTCTTTGCGCTGCAAAACACAACGTTAAGGAAGATTCCTAGGACGCTGGTAAACCCGAGATGGTGTAAAGACACAAACTTGACAGCTACATTGTCTTCTAATGGTGTTGCACCTGAAGGTCCTAGTCTGAAGGACGATGAAGTTATGGATGCAGTGAAAACCAGGTTTACTGAAATGATTGGGACAGAAGATGCAGCAATTTCAAGTATTCGAGGATTGTTGGACACTCTAAATCGATACAGAGTTAAGACGGTGGATGACATAGTGAATGAGAATAGACTCAACAGAACAAGTTTCATAGCATCGGTGACAGGGATCAAATTACCAGAAATAGTCACTGTCCAGCCACCAAATATCACAAACACCAAGGGCTCTCGCTTGCGATCTGGGAGTAGAATGATCAGTAATAAAGAAAAGGCAATCAATGCTGGTAACAAGCGAAAACGGCTATGCGCCACATGTCGCACATTGCAAGACCATGACAAAAGGACCCGCCCTCTGAATATGAATAAGAAGAAGAAGAAGAATAAGAAGAAGTAGAATGATGTATATTTTCAACTGCGGATTTCGTTCTTTCCGTTTGCGAATATAGACAATAAGTTTTGCGAATAAATACAGACTGTTTGAGGATACATTTGTTTGAGTTTTCCGAATTAATAAATTTCATTTCTGCACATGTTTTTATTTATATGAAATTTAATATAATATATTGTACACACAGAACGCAAGACCATGACACAAGGTGTAATAACCACTTCTGGTCAATGTCACTCAAACCTGCGAAAAACAGGAAAATTTAAAAATTTTAAGACAGACATTAAACTTAACCTAAATTGACCCCGAGGGTCATACCGGACTTAAGATGACCCCGTTATCGACCAAAATGAGTTCCAGGGGACTCAGGGCAACTTTCTGATCAATTTGGGAAATGTTGACTTTTCGTTGGAAAAGTCAACTGAGCGACGTTTTGGTCCATTCGAGGACCGTTTGGGATCCAAAAAGCTTAGCCGTCGTCGCAACAGTCTTAGTTGAGCAGTTTCCTTATAGCCCGTCAAGTTTCGTAATTTCTTGGAAAAAGTGCCCGTTCAGGGGCCCGAAACGTCCGATTTTCGCGAAACTGATTGGAAAATATCAACTAGATATTTTCCAAAAGGTGTGGGACCCACCTTGACACTTGTCAACTATTTGGTGGTGTTAGTTTTGGGGGGGAATTGTGTGGTTGACATAGGTGGCCGAACAGGGCGTTTTAAAAGGAAAAAAATAGAATTTAGTTAGTTGTTAGTTGTTTTAATTAGAAAGAGAAGAGAGGAGAAGAGAATTAGAGAGAGAAGAAGAAGAGAGAAGATTTGAAAGCTAGGGTTGGGAGTTTATTCAACCGTTGGATCGATTAAAAGCAAAGAGCAAACCTCTTCCCCTCGTCTTCCTCGTCGGTAAGACCTAAACCGATCGTCATTTCGTTTTTTTCTTGAAAGCTAGGGTTTGGGTAAACTATGAGTTAGGATGGTAATGAGGTTGGGGGTTAGTTGGAGACGTTTTAGAGGTGGTTGGAGGCGTTGTTGGACGTTTACCGGTGACCAGAGGCTCGGGAGGAGCACCGGCCACCGTGGGTGGTGGCCGGCCGGCCATGAGGTGGCTGGCCGGAGTTGGCACCAGCCACCACATGGTGGCCGAGCCCCCCCCCCCCCCCCCCCCCCCTTGAACCCTAGGGTTCTCGGCCAAGGGGTTTGGGGTGGGGCCCACGTACGTGGGTGCTCGGGTTTTAATGTTCGGGTAGTTTAAAACGTTCCCCAGACCATTTATCCTAAACCGAATCAAAAATTGGAATTAAATTGGAGGAGTTGTAATTAACGGGTTTTAGGAACTTTAAACGTTAATTATTTGACTCGGAAGTCGGAATTCGATTCCGTCAAGTGCGTTGGGTTCCTTGAAATATTCTAAGACCGTAGAAACGAAAACGGAGGCTTTTGGAGCCCCGGAAGGCAATTAACAAAACCCGGGCAGATTCGCCATGTCGGACGAATCGAGCCTTTACGGGTCCTTTATCGACAATGTCGAGTAATTGGGAAGTTTGGGAGTGATCGACTTTATCGGGGTTGCGTTTGGGAGTTAAGTTTATTAGTTTTCGGTTTATTCGTACTAGCTTAAAAGTACTTTGAAATTGTGCTCTTTTAGATCGTGCTGCGGACCGAGGCAAAGGGAAGCTCGGCGAGTGACTGGGTTCACTTCGGGTTTTATTGGAGCGCTTTTGGAGTTATTTACGAGGTAGGGAAAAGTAGCCGGATCTCGGCCCTGATTAGGGAAAGTTAACAGTAGAATTGCATGTGATACCGGGGTGTCGTGGGTTGTTTAGGTTTATTTAAATATTAGAAAAGCATGATACGGGATTGTAGCGTTTAGGAGAAAAGCATGTTACAGGAACTTAGTAATTATTGGAAAGGCATGTGACACTTAGTAGTGTCATAGGAATAGAGAACTTAGCGATATTAGAATTACTAGAGGCATATGACCATGCCCGGAGGTTGACTGTTTAATTTCTGTCTTGGGTGGCCATGAGAGCCCGTGCTATTTAATTTGGTGTCTGGGTGGCCATGAGAGCCCGTGTTATTTAATTTGGTGTCTGGGTGGCCATGAGAGCCCGTGTTATTTAATTTGGTGTCTGGGTGGCCATGAGAGCCCGTGTTATTTAATTTGGCGTCTGGGTGGCCATGAGAGCCGTGTTATTTAATTTGGTGTTTGTGTGGCCATAAGAGCCCGTGTATTTATGGTTGTGTCTTGGGAGGCCATGATGGCCCGTGGGGTTGTTGAACCCGAGTCTTGACTGTTGAGGTGTTTTGAGTGGCCTTGAGTGCCTGTTTGTTGAACTTGCTTGTGTTTGTGGTTGTGTTTGCCCGACCCGACTGTGTGTCGGGGAGTGGTGTGGATTTTGGCAGGTTACGAGCATTCTTTGGCTGGCCTGACCAAACTCGAGCCTCGACAGGTTTTGAGCATTCTTCGGCTAGCCTGTTCCTGTTGGGTCTCGAGGTAGGGTTGGAGATGAACCAACTCGCAGCGGAAAATCAATGAAAACCAAGAGACAATTAAAACCATGAAACAACTAACAAAGAATGGATTAACAAGAGAAAAATTCAGCACTAGTTCTTACCAAAACAAGAACACCGGTTAACGAATGATTGGCTTGAGTCTCCAAGACGCCTACGTATCCACATGGGAATCAAAGCCACGTAGTTCTTCTCTTTGAGGACTCAAGAACACAAACATGGAGGTGGAAACTAGCCAAACCCGAAATGGCCATGGAAGAGGGAGAGAAAATGAGTTTCCTATTCTTGTCTTGTGTTTGTTATGTTGAAAAAAGATGACTTAAACATAACAAAACCCATACTTGTCCAACTAAAGGCATGGGACAAGTATGGTGTCAAGTAAGGTGTAAATAGGACAAGTATGGCAAGACAAGATTGGGTTAGGCGGTGAATCACCAACACCTTAATCTTTGTCTTGCTTACTTAGTACTAATTAATCAAGACTTGATTAATTAGTTCCATGGGCCTTGGTTGCATGGGCCTTTCATGGGCCTCTTGGAACATGGCCCGTGGCCATTTCTAACGAGGTCCCGTGATTCGCTCATCGCCTCCAAGCCTTCCATACCGGAAATGTCCAACATTATCCGACGCGATCAATCCCAAGACTCCAAGCCTTGTCTCGATCCGTAAAGTCCTATTCACGTACGAGCACATGACCCAAAACCCAGTTTTGGTCATGTCCCGAGACAACTCCCTTTTGGCCATTCTCCATAAATGTGTCAATGAGTTTCATCCTCCGGTGTGACCCTTAGGTTTATGC
Source organism: Erodium maritimum (assembly GCA_963921825.1). Taxonomy (NCBI): domain Eukaryota; kingdom Viridiplantae; phylum Streptophyta; class Magnoliopsida; order Geraniales; family Geraniaceae; genus Erodium; species Erodium maritimum. The sequence goes on along the minus strand of OY997589.1, from coordinate 16,905,414 downwards.
ATGTCAATAGATCAACGTAAAATCCCATTTTACTTGATCCTATTTAAGTGGCAACTAACGAGACTTTAGTATTGCCTGACACTACATAACGAATCGACCCTGTCGATTCTAACCTTTCCGTCGTCCCTGTCATTATCCTTTTATCTCCGATATCCTGATTGAGATAAGGCATAGAGCCGTCATCCTTATTATTCTCAATCACCGTTCCTTGATATGTGAGATGACTGAAGATATGATACCCAGTAACATGTGCATGGCCATGCTATTCTTCCAGTCACTCTCGATCAAGTGGCCGAGAACCGATATCTTTCCCATACCTTAGTATGAGGGATAAATCCCTTAGTCGTCTTTCGTGTCACTCATGTAGCCCGTCCCCAAGCCAATCCTGGCCGTTATGGAAGCCCTGTTACGGACAACGTTAGGCTCAGGTCAAACTCAGTTGTTGACTACATAGCGATCACAAAGACTCCTTGGTCTAAGGATACATGACAAGCTACAACACTGAATATGTTCATGACTTAATCTATGGCACATATTCAGGGCGGGTCGTCCAATATCATGTCCCACATGATATCTATGATCAGACTCCGGAATCTCATTCCAATGACTAACAGAACGTAAGCCATAAAGAGCCATCTTTCATACTAGTCGCTTCTAGTGAAGCTTTGTTGACTAGGGACCCATCGAGTGTGATCTATCTCGATCTATGGTTCTATTCGCATGGTGGGCATAGATCAGAGCACACATCGATATATTACTCCAACACATAAGTAATATAAAGCCGCTTTAATTTTATTGCTAACGATGATATATACATTTGGACATTTAGGATTGAACTACGGGCACTAAGACTAACAGTTCCGTGTCCGGATCCCGAAAGGTTATGAGCATTATTTGGCTAGCCTGATCCGTGACCGGGTCCCGGCAGGTTACGAGCATTCTTCGGCTGGCCTGATCCGTGTACGAGGTTCGGCAGGTTCTGAGCATTCTTCGGCTAGCCTGATCCGTGTTCGTGTCTTTGGGGAGGGTCATTGTTGGTTGTGTTTGTTTTACTTTACGAGGTTGAGGTTGAGTCTGTTGTGGAAGATAACGGGTTGTGGTTCAGTTGAGTACTTGAGTTGGGGACGGTAGTCCCGGTGTTGGTGTTGGTGTTGATTTTGGTTTTGGTTTTGGTGTTACTGGCTTTATCGACTACTTATGCCTTAGTCAGTCTGTTGTCCGTGGAGGTGAGCGAACGCTCACCCCTAGCTGCTTTTCCTACAGGTACTGATCACCGGACGGACTAGGTTAGCTCTTGAAGTTCATGGAGCTTGGAGCGGAGTCTGGTCTTTATTTTGTTGAGTCTAGTGACGGATAATGTACCTTGTCCACTTGTTGGGACGTTTTTGTATTGTAAATACTATTATTTTGAGAAGTAAATGGAAATGTCAAAGCTTTTATTCAAAACAGGTTCAAGTGTTTTTATGTTTTAAATGTTTGCGTCCCGAGTTCGGTTCGCTGAATTTGGGGCGTGACACAAGGACCTGCCCAACTGAGTAAGAATAGGAAGAAAAAGTAGACTGATGAAGATTATCGATTGCAGATTTGGCTTTTTCTGTTTGCGGATATAGGTCAATGGTTTTACGGATTTAATATAGACTGTTTCATTTATACGAATTTAATATAACAAATTGTTTGCGAATATTTCAAATTTTGTTTACTAAAAAATATATAGTGATTTGAGAATTTACTCCTTTCGTTTTGCGTACAAAAGGGAAGTGAAACGGTTTGTGGTAGACCAATCAAATAATGACAGCGTGGAAACGTGGGGGAGAATTAATTGCTCCACTAACCCACGATGTCCTACATGTTCCCCTATATATACCCAAATACTGTATCCTTCTATACTCAACCCTCAACTCTTCGAATACCCAATTTTACTCTGAAAAAATGGCGTCGTCAAGCAGCAGGAAGCGTAAAATCTATGAAGATGAACTCGACGAACGTGAAAGGAAGCTGAAGGAGCGGAACAAGAAGGACAGAAAAGAAAAGCGTCTCATCAAACACGAGAAGTTCGTGACGAGCTTCAATGCAATCAAGCCTAAGCTTTCTGACATCGAGCTTGAGCTTGAAATATTGGCCTCGGATGTTGGCGACGAGCTGTGCACTGACATGAGCACCGAAGAGGTGCTTGCAAACACAGGCCTCACCAGGAAGATAACCGAAGTGATCTTAGCGGTGAATAAGGCTATGAAACTGGTGGTATAGGGGTAGCAAACCCTATTCTCTTTGATTCCTTTTGTTTGTTCTTAACCAGTTTAAAGTAATTAAAAAAATCGTTTTGCTTAAAATCGTTTATATTTCACTTCCAAGTTATATATAATTCCATTATTTGTGTTACACGCGAAACAGAATATTAGTTTCAGCAAACCATGATCTCTGTATCCGCAAACCAGGATTTCTGAGTCCGCAAACTACAAGTCCACAATAATATTCGCGAAACATAATAACAGTATCCGCAAACTACAAGTCCATATCCGCAAACACCAAGTAAAGAGAAATAAATTAACATTAAAGCAAACCAGGATCTCTGTATCCGCAAAGAGAGAGCCCTATATCCTAAAAATGAAATAACTTGTGGCAAAAGTTACATTCATCAATCTTCACTCTCCCAGTCTTCTTCTTCGTCATCATCATCTTCTTCTTCTTCTTCATCCACTTCAGCATTACCATTATAACCATAATCTTCTTCTTCATCTTCCTCATCATCATCCTCTTCAACATCACCATTATACCCATCATCGTCTTCCTCCCCATTTTCTATCTCCTCCTCTTTCTCATCATCGGCATCATCACTGATGATAATAGGGCAATCCTCTTCATCACCAGGTGAAATCAGCCTTCGTCTCTTTGAAGATACCTCTTCCTCACCGCTACTACAGTGCTTTCTATATGGTGACATGACTTAATTGAAAAAAGCTCTATGCTAACATGATTTGTGGGGGTAAATATTAATTTAAAATAAACCAAACGACGGTGAAAAGACTCACCAACGCATTAAATGCGATAAGATCTTCGTGTATTCGAGGGGGATTTTAGTAATGATGAAATATAACCGTGAAAACTTAACCGTCAGATTTTGAAATCATACCATCTGATTTTGGGTAACGATTGACACGTGTCCTCTACAAGATCTTATCGTATCACACGTCGATACACGTAAATCCGCATTTAATTTGAGAATTATGAGTTATGGATTGCGAAAATAAGATATATGTTTTGCGGAATCCTTATTAGTTAACTAATCTATATATAATTAGAACTCTACTTTAAACAAAATAACGATAATGCCACCGCAAGATTTCAACTATAAATACCCCCACCCCTATAATACTTAACCCTAGAACTCTCCTTCAATTTCAAAACCTCTTCTCTAATAACTTCAAACCACCAGATCTGCAAAAGAGATGGCCTCCAACAGGAAACGCACAAGATCTCAAGGTAACGTTTGCACCGACGAAGCTATGGAACGTACCATAGAGGAACGTTCTAAGAAGATGCGTGAGATGGAGCAAGCGGCTATGGATACGGCAATGAAGATTCGCAAAGTAAAGTTGGCACTAATCCAATGCCACTTTTTTCTAATGAAGGAGAAGGTGGTAAACCTTATCCATGATCTGGAAGTGCTTGACATGAGGAACGGGACTGCAAAGCTTAACAAAGATAGAGACAAGATGATGACGGCACTGAAACAGATTCAGGATTTCTTCAAAAGCATGACGATAGCAGAAGACGAAGGCACATCCGGCCCATGAAGGATGTAGTTATATTTTCACTATTATCATGTCAATCGTCTTTTGATGTTTTTGTTTTGTGTTTTGAACACTTGTTTTTTCAATGAAATGATGATTAGTATCTACCTATTCTACTGTTAAAGTAATCTATATAAATTCGCAAAAGACATATTATGTATTCTCGAAGACGTATTTTTAATTTCGTAAAAGAGAACATGATTGTTCGCAAAACGAAAATTACTGAAATGCTAACATGTTTGCACACCACTAGGGCATATCCGCAAACTACAGTCCATAATTAAATCGCGAAACATAATAACAGTATCCGCAAACAACAAGTACAGACTAATAAATTAACAATATTAGCAAACAAGGATCTTTGTATCCGCAAACTACAAGTCCGTATCCGCAAACACCAAGTGCGATAAGGTCTTCGTCCATTCGAGTGGGATTTTAGTAATGATGAAATATAACCGTGAAAACTTAACCGTCAGATTTTGAAACCCCACCCCTATATCACTGAACCCTACAACTCTCTTTCAATTTAAAATTCTCTTCTCAAATAACTTCAAACCACCAGTCTGCAAAAGCGATGGCCCCAAACAGGAAACGCACCAGAGGGGAAGGAAATGTTTGCACCGCATAAGCTATTGAACGTACCAGAGAGGAAGCCGCTTTGCAGTCTAAAATGCAGTTACGCAAAATAAGGTTGGCACTATGCTAGATCCACTTTTTGCTGATGCAGGAGAAGGTGGAAAGCCTTGCCAATGAACTGCAAGTGCTTGACATGAGCAACTCGACTGAAAAGCACAAGGAAGATAGGGACAAGATGATGTCGACACTGGAAAAGATTCAGGACTTCTTCAAAACAATTGAGGTAGAACTGGAGTAGGGCACATCCGACACAAGAAGGATGTAGTTATATTTTCCCTATTATCATGTCAATCGTCTTTTGATGTTTTTGTGTTGTCTTTTGAAAACTTGGTTTCTCAATGAATGTATGACTAGTATCTGCTTTTCACTGGGATAGTCACCTATATTTAATCAACAAACGACATGTTCTATATTCTCAAACACGTATGGTTATATTCGTTAACCAAGACATGATTATTCTCAGAACAAAAATTACTGAAGTTACAAACATATTAAGGCATATCTTATCATTGTTAAATCAAACAGAACTACAGTGTATTCTTCGTACAAGACAATCCAAAACCTCAACCCCAAACATTGCATATCTCGAATATGTAAACGTTATTCCGCAAACCACGTTACGTATATCTCGTAGAACATACAATACTGAAACTCAACCAACATATTGCATAATCTGAAACAAGGAATGTAATAACCACTTCTGGTCAACGTCAGTCAAACCTGCGAAAAACAGGAAAATTTAAATTTTTTGAGACAGACACTTAATTTAACCAAATTTGACCCCGAGGGTCATACCGGACTTAAGTTGACCCCGTTATCGATTAAAATGAGTTCCAGGGGACTCAGGGCAACTTTCTGATCAATTTGGAAATGTTGACTTTTCGCTGGAAAAGTCAACCGAGCGACGTTTTGGTCCATTCGAGGACCGTTTGGGATCCAAAAAGCTTAGCCGTCATCGCAGCGGTCTTAGTTGAGCCGTTTCCTTGTAGCCCGTCGAGTTTCGTAACTTCTTGGGAAAAGTGCCCGTTCGGGACCCGAAACAACCGATTTTCGCGAATCTGATTGGAAAATATCAACTAGATATTTTCCAAAAGGTGTGGGACCCACCTTGACACTTGTCCTAATTGTGGTGGTGTTAGTTTTGGGGGGAAAAGGTGTGGAGGAGAAGGGGTGGCCGAACTTAGGGTTTTAAAGGAGAGAAAAATAGGTTTTGTTGTTAGTTGTTTTAAATTAGAAAGGAAGAGAGTGTTTATAGAGAGAAGGAGAAGAACAAGAAGAGAGAAGAGGGGGAAATCTAGGGTTTGGGAGAGTTCAAGCCTTTAGATCGTCTCAAGACAAAGAGAAAATGTCTTCCTCTCGTCGTCCTCGTTGGTAAGACCTAACCCGATCTTCGTTTTATTAACTTTGGAAAGTTAGGGTTTTGTATAAAACTATGGGTTAGGGTTGTAGTGAGTTTGGGGGATTGTTGGAGACGTTTTGGAGGTGGTTGGAGGTGAAGAATGACGTTTTCCGGTGACCGAAGGCTCGGGAGGAGCTCCGGCCACCGTGGGTGGTGGCCGGCCAGCCATGAGGTGGCTGGCCGGAGCTGGCACCAGCCACCACATGGTGGCCGAGCCCCTCCCCTTGAACCCTAGGGCACGGCCAAGTATTTTGGGTGGGGCCCACGTGCTCGGTTGCTCGGGTTTTAATGTTCTGGTGGTTTAAAACGTTCCCCGGACCATTTATCCTTAATCGAATCGAAAATTGGAATTAAATTGGAAAAGTTGTAATTAACGGGTTTTGGAAACTTTAAACGTTAATTAATTGACTTAGAAGTCAGAATTCGATTCCGTCAAGTGCTTTGTGCTCCTTGAACCATTCTAAGACCGTAGAAACGAAAACGGGGGCTTTTGGAGCCCCGGAAGGCAATTATTGAAAACCGGGCAGATTCGCCATGTCGGGCGAATCGGGCCTTTAAGGGTCCTTTATCGACAATGTCGAGAAATTGGGAAGTTTGGGAGTGATCGACTTTATCGGGGTTACGTTTGGGCGTTAAGTTTATTGTTTTTCGGGTTTTTCGTAATAGTTTAAAAGTGCTTTAAAATTGTGTCATTTAGATCGTGCTGCGGACCGAGGCAAAGGGAAGCTCGGCGAGTGACTGGGTTCATCTCGGGTTTTAGTGGAGCGATTTTGGAGTTGTTTACGAGGTAGGGAAAAGCAGCCGGATCTCGGCCCTGATTAGGGAAAGTTAATAGTAGAATTGCATGTGACACCGGGGTGTCGTGGGTTGAGTAGTTTTATTTAAATATTATAAAAGCATGATACGGGATTGTAGTGTTTAAGAGAAAAGCATGTGACACTTAGTAGTGCCGTAGGAACAGAGAACTTAGCGAGAATTGAATTACTGGAGGCATATGACCATGCCCGGAGGTTGTTTGTGAAACTAGTGATCTTAGGACTGTTGGAGGCATCGAGTATGCCGGAGGTTGTTGTGTGTTATTTATTGTTAAGTTTGAGCGGCCTTGAGAGCCCGTGTTATTTATTGTTGAGTTTGGGTGGCCTTGAGAGCCCGTGTATTTAAATTGGTGTCTTGGGTGGCCATGAGAGCCGTATTTAACTGTTGGTGTCTTGGGTGGCCATGGGAGCCCGTGTATTTAAATTGGTGTCTTGGGTGGCCATGAGTGCCCGTGTCTTATTGTTGATGTTTTGGGGTGGCAGTGAGTGCCGTGGGGTTGTTGAACCCGAGTCTTGACCGTTGGTGTGTCTTGAGTGGCAGTGAGTGCCCGTGGGGTTGTTGAACCCGAGTCTTGATTGTTGAGGTGTCTTGAGTGGCCTTGAGTGCCTATGTGGTTGAACTTGTCTGTGATTGTGATTGTGGTTACCTGAAGTTGTGAGTTCGAAAGGTCGACAGCCTGATCCGACTTAGTGTCGATGAATTGCGAGTTCGAAAGGTCGACAGCCTGATACGACTTAGTGTTGATGAATTGCGAGTTCGAAAGGTCGAAAGCCTGATCCAACTTCGTGTCGAGGAATTGCGATAGGTCGAACCCTGACTTGATTGAGATTGGTTACTGAGCAGCTGGTGTGCGATCCTTTGTGATCTTGTTTGGCGTTATGTAGTCTTTCTGTCGTGTCCTTGGAGGAGGTCGTCGATAGTTGTGTCGGGTCTACATTACTTTATCGAGTGTTGAGTCTGTTGAGGAAAGTAACGGGTTGTGGGTCAGTTGGGTATTTGAGTTGGGGACTGTAGTCCCGGTGTTGGGTTTGGTTTTAGTGTTACTGGCTTTATCTACTAATTATGCCATAGTCAGTCTGTTATCCGTGGAGGTGAGCGAACGCTCACCCCTAGCTGCTTTTCCTACAGGTACTGATCACCGGACGGACTAGGTTAGCTCTCGAAGTTCATGGAGCTTGGAGCGGAGTCTGGTCTTTATTTTGTTGAGCCTAGTGACGGTTATTGTACCTTGTCCACTTGTTGGGACGTTTTTGTATTGTAAATATTATTATTTTTGGTAACTAAATGGAAATATCAGAGTTTTATTCAAAACAGGTTTTAAGTGTTTCATGTTTTAAATGTTCGCGTCCCGAGTTCGGTTCACTGAAATTGGGGCGTGACAAGGAAACCCACTTTCTCAAACCAAGGATTGACTATTCGCAAAACAGAAAAATAGTTCCGCAAACTAGACACTATATATTCGCAAAACTGTAAACACATGTCCTCAACCAACAAGGAAACCAGTTTCTCAAACCAAGATTAACTATTCGCAAAACAGAAAAATAGTACACGCAAACTAGACACTATATATTCGCAAAACAGAAAACACATTACCTCAACCAACAGAGGAACCCCAGTTTCGCAAACCAAGGATTGCCTCTTCGCAAAACAGAAAAATAGTACCCGCAAACTAGACACTATACATTCGCAAAACAGAAAACACATAACCTCAACTAACAACTTGTTTATCCTAAAATACAGCATATTCAGAAACAAAAGATCTTATAAATTCTCAAAACAGTACACAGATTATTCTCAAACAATATATCGTAAATTCTCAAACAAAAAAATTGTCGTTTCTGAAAACAAACACCAGTAATCAAAAAGAGTAATTCACTAAGCTTTATGACGTTCGCATGGTAATAAGGCTTTATACTTGACCCTAAATTTGAATGTGGCCTTCTTCTTTTTGAAATAATCTTTGATATCCTCCTCAATTCCTAGCCACAGGCTGTTCCTCTCGAATGTGACCAACTTAAAGAGGAATCTTTTCCTCAATAATTCGATTTGTGCAGCCTACAAAATCAAAATTTAAAGATCAAATCTATACTCATTGTTATATACTGACAAAGAAATAATTGTTGGTTTAACTTACATCATTAACGGCCAATTCTCCTGCCCAATTCCCATTGCCAAGATACGATTCCATGTGCCACATAGCATACACCCCACAATCCATATGATTGTCGTTAGATTCCCATGGTACATGGAACCGTTCAATCTTACCTTTGAAAATTTTCTGAGCTAGAGGTTTATCAGTTTTATATATGACCTTGCAAATTTTAGACCTCTACACAACACAAAAACACCAAAGAAAAATAAATAAAAACAGAAATGAATAGATAGACAGTAATCAAACACATAGTCAATGAGAGAAGAATATGTACCAATGTATAGTGAATTTTTTCATAACGAATATCATCATCAACCGTTCCTTTCACATTGTCAATAATATCTGAATTTCCGTTCTTCATGTCGATACATAAGAGTGTGTAGTGATTGCTCTTAAAAGCAACTATGAAAACCTGTAGAAAATATATAAAGTACATCAGCATATTAATATAATGGATAAATTGGTTTATATAATACAAGCATTCACTACAATATCAGCAAAACAGATATTCATTATCCGCAAACTACATTTTCATTATCAGCAACCCAGGGAAACTGTTTCACAAACCAGGGTGCGCATATAAGCAAAACATATATTCATTATCCGCAAACTTGATAGAGTATATTCGCAAACAAGAAAATCCATAACCTCAAACCAGATATTGCATATTCCCAAATAGGGAAACGTTATTTCTCAAACAAGGAGGCGTATAGCCGCAAAAGATAGAAACCTTAACCGCAACCAACATATTGCATATTCTAAAACCAACCATGTATTATACTTACCAAGTCCAACTTCTTCCATGAAAAAGAACGGAACTCCTTAGTTTCAAGCTTGAAAATATCGTCAAAATCTACATTTTTTTTATGTTCCGAAAGCGTAGCCTACAAAATAAAAATATTAATAACAAAAACATATTAAAATAATTCAAACTATAAACGTAATCAACAAAAAATTGCGCAAACTATGCTTACACTAAGAGTAGCTGAAAAGAAGAACCGGTTAGGTGATGAATCACTCTTGATAGTTTCCAGATGATTCAGATAGTGACACCACCCATTAATGGTTTCCACTTCAATCCATGCATCGGTATTGAAAGAATTAAAGCCCCCCTTAGTAATATAATTATCAGAGCACTCAAACATAAAATCACTGCATTCACAGAGAGAAAAGCCTATTCAATGTCTTTGCAAAACAACTATAACACACAGGATGAGGGGAAAAACATATTTTACTTACCAATCCTCGTTTTTGCTTATATTCAGCACCCAATCAGCAACACAACCCTCAACCTCTTGAAGATCAAACCAATAATCTGTTTGACGATCAACGTACGGAGAACACAGAAATTTAGACGGTGCAATCAAACGAGGTAAAGGTTGTTTGACTGGGGTTTCCCATAATATAGATGCCTTGCTACACCCAATTGACGTAAAACTATTGCCACTTGCAGCAGGTTTCTTAACAACAGGGGGATTTTTCTTAACACCACCTTGAGCTTTTTTTGCTGCAACAGTATGGGGTAATTTCTTCTCGGGGACAGCAGCGGGGCCTTTCTTACCGGGTGCACGAGCGGGACCTCTCTTCTTCGGTGGATCAATAATTGAGCCAGACTCCACATGACCAACACCATCAGTCGACTTCTTAGGAGGATGAATGGGCCCTTTTTTATCAGGAAGAGGTATGACAGCAGGGCGTTGGACTATGGATTCACGAAATCTTGCCATTGCAAGTTCAGGATTCTGGTCAACTGTCTCAGGGACCTCTTTCCCACCAATAGCACGATTGATATTTTGGTCAACCCGTGCAGTAACAAGTGGCGGGGGTTGAGTCTTGCAAGCTTGATTAACAGGTGGATCATTGTTGACATTTTTTTTACAACAATTATATTGAGTGGCTCAGGTTGCTCTTGAAGTGTCTGACAAAAGTCATTGACAGACGGAGACCCGTTGACATTTCCTTGACTGCCTTCTATAGTAAGTGGGTCTGATTCCACTACAAGAGCCCAAAAATCATCTTTGTTAACAACATCGGGAGCTTCACATTCTGCGATTGGATTATCAACAACCATGTCACAAGCTTCCTTCCCAATACCATAAGCAACGGAAATAGCGTCAAAATCATCGCCAACACTGTTATTCTTTTCTGGCTCAGTTTGTTCTGCAACAATATTATCCACAAGGGCTGCATCATTACTTGCGAACAATTTCCGAACCACATTATCGCATTCAGGGCTTGACAATGTAGTGGATCCAACAGGGCATGGTGAAAGAACATTAGCAGGCGATTTTTGGGATGGTGAAAGAAGTTTGAACGATGGTGGAGTAACGACATGAGCAGGTCGCTTCTCTCCTCCTTTGCACCCTTCCCCAACGCGTGTTGCTTCTTCAATCAATTTCTCAATGGTCTCAATAACCCCGGGTAGATTAAACCATGAGTCTTGTGACAGCAACACACTTTGTGTGTCAGGCATGGCATCTTCGGGATTTTTTTCCCGGTCAAACCATCAAAGAGGGTTGACATTGTCTTGAAACACTCGATATTGGGATCGGTGATATGCCCTTCAACCAACAACTGATGCCATTCCAAAAAACCTTCTGCAACCTTATTCCCCGCTAATCGAAACCTTTCTGCAATCCTTTGAATACGATAAAAAGAAGCATGTTAATGTGATTAAATGCAAACAAATAAAACACAGGGTATGCGTCAACTACAAAACACATCTTCAAACCAAAATGTGCATATTTGCACACAATAAACCTACGCACATATCACATGCAGCAAATACTCAAAACTGTTTCGCAAACCAGAGTGCGCATACTCGCAAAACAAAGAATCACTATCCGCAAACTAGGTAAAGCATACACGCAAAACATAAATTCACTATCCGCAAACAAGGTAAGCATATTCGCAAAACATATATTCACTATCCGCAAAAACAATTTCACTATTCGCAGAACATATATTCACTATTCGCAGAACATATATTCACTATCCGCAAACTAGGTAAAACATATTCGCAGAACATATATTCACTATCCGCAAAGAAACAAGTCAATCAATATACCTCACTGTATATTTGAAAAACATAATTTCACCACAAAAAAATTAATTAAATAATAGAATACCTCTGCAGAACCCCTTTCACTATGAAACGGGGGGTATTCGGGGCCGGTGGATCTCCACCATTTCTATCCCCCATTTCATTATCCCTACTTACGTTAGAGGGTGGAAGCTGAGCAACATTCTCTTCCTCCCTAACACGTGGAGGACCCTCCCTCCGTATGTGACCCATTCCAAATGCATCACACTGTATTTCATCACCGACTCTTCTGTTCACCAATGCAGTATTCCATCCAATCAAAGAGGGTCACACCCTAGGAACCTCACACGTGCTGACTTCAACACGATCAAGATAAAACAACTGCATCATTCAAAGAAAAACACATGTCACATAACTATAACACAAATAGTTTATTAAATATAGAATACAACACATTAAAATAAAAAATAAACTTACCAACAAGAAAGTTATTGATCCAGAAAAACTCTTTGAACCTTCGGGTTGATTTATCCAGGTTTTTTTTTTGTATCCACAAGTTTCTTGACTAAAAACTTACACCAACTAAAATCTTGTATGTGAGATACATCAACAATAGAACGGAAGCATGCCTAATTCACATAACCCTCATTCCCCGAATCGATCATGCAAGCCACAAACAACATCATGAAGTTTCTTTTGAAATCATCTCCCCCTTGAAGTTGCATCTTCATCTGATCAACCAACTGCTTACTAGTGATAAGACGCTTGATCTCGCCTTTGTCTTTTGTATCGATCTGCTGCTGCCACAGTTTAAGTTCATCAGTGCACAGGGTGGCCCACTTATCGTCTATGACGTCGCACACACCATTTAGAATGCCCAAAGTTTCATGCACTTCATTCTCTGTGATACGCAATTTGGCATCTGGCAATTACAATGATGAGCTAAGGTGGTTATACTTAGACACCAGGTAGTATCCAATATTGCTTGGAATGATCTTCACAGCCAAATGAAAAATGTGTCCAAACCCAATTTACCGCACTGCTTCTTGTTGGTGTTTATTCAAACTCTCCACCAACTCAACCAATCTCTTTGGAGATGACCTGGTCTTCAAAATAGCATCCACGCCAACCTTATCAGATAACGAAACAACTCTATCAGACTCACAACCCTTGGTGTGCTTAACATTCTTCTTCTCAATAGTTAATTGTCCACCTCTCTTCTTTCCGGCTTTAGCAGGTCGGACAGCTACATCGAGACATTCACGAACCTCAGCTACCTTTGTCACGCCCCAATTTCAGCGAACCGAACTCGGGACGCGAACGTTTAAAATAAAGAACACTTGAAACCTTTTCCATTAAAACACTTTAAAATACCAGTTTAGTTCAACCAAATAAAATTTACATCTTAAACATAAGTCCCAACAATTGGACAAAACGAGGTACACGTCACTAGACTCAAAAACTCCCAGAACCCACTTCAAGCTCTTCAAGCTTCAGAAGCTCACCTAAACCAGCCTGCGAACGGTACCTGTAGGAAAAGCAGCTAGGGGTGAGCGTTCGCTCACCACCACAGATAACAGACTGACTATGGCATACTTAGCAGAAAAGCCGGTGACACCAACAACGACTCAAAGACACACACACGACCAAAACTTTAAACTTTCCCTCAACCGACTCAACACTCGGACACGTTACGTAGACCCCACACTACGATTGACGACCTCCTCCAAGACACGACTGACAACCACACAATACCAAACAAGATCACAAAGGATCGCAAACCAGCTGCTCAGTAACCAATCTCTGTATCTCTCCCCCTTTACCGATCACAAACGTGGTCAGGCGGTCGACCTGTCGCGCAACTTCTCCCGATCCCAGTCGGGAGGCTAACCCACAACCTCTCCGCTTCACCCGATCCCATTCGGGTGGTTAGCCACACCCGCGCGTCCTTCCCCCGATCCCAGTCGGGGAGCTAGCCCACAACCCCTCCGCTTCTCCCGATCCCAGTCGGGAGGCTAGCTACACCACACAACCTCCACCAGTAACCAATAACCAATCACAATCACAAACAAGTTCAAACAGACAGTAACGACACCGGTGACAACTCCACAGGCACTCAAGGCCAACAAGACACCAACGGTAAAGTACGGGTTCACAACCCCACGGGCACTCATGGTCACCAAAACACCGAAACGACAACACGGGCTCTCATGGCCACCCAAGACTCAGCAATAAATAACACGGGCTCTCAAGGCCACCCAACTCAACAACAAATAACACAGGCCCTCAAGGCCACCCAAACTCAACAATAAATAACACGGGCTCTCAAGGAAACCCAAACTCAACAACAAATAACACGGGCTCTCAAGGCCACCCAACTCAATCAACAAATAACGCACAACAACCTCCGGCATAAACGATGCCTCCAACAGTCCTAAGATCACTAGTTTCACAAACAACCTCCGGGCATGGTCATATGCCTCCAGTAAATCAATTAACGCTAAGTTCTCTGCTCCTACGACACTACTAAGTGTCACATGCATTTCCAGTATTCGCTACGTTCCCGTATCATGCATTTCTAATATTCGATAACCTAAATAACCCACGACACCCCGGTGTCACATGCAATTCTACAGTTAACTATCCCTAGTCAGGGTCGAGATCCGGCTACTTTTCCCTACCTCAACCGAAGAACACCCGCTACGCTTCCTAGCTGCTGACGTTCTGGCTCGCTACCTTCGGGCTTCACTTCGATCGAAGCCGGACGCTAAAGAAAACACGAAAGCCACAAATTAATAACGGTTCCGCCGTTAAGTTAAAGGTTACGATTTGTCCAGTTTAAATCCGACAGTTGTCTTTTACACTCGAGCGGGATAAAAGTGGGATTACGACGGATCGGGTTCGTGCACCCGCGCACCGAACTCAGATCGATCCAAAACCCAGTTAAAACCAATTTTAACTCAAAACCGTCTTTGAAACTCCTTTGCTTTATCTAATTCCGACTTTGATTTTTAGAACAAACGATTCCCTTCTGCTCTTTTCCAAACTCAAGGTTTTGGTCCAAACCTTTCTAAATCTGATCTGAGTTCGTTTTCCCCTTTCGATTTAACTTAACTCAAGTCTAATCTTAACAACCGACTTTCGTTTTAAAAACCCTTTTAGTTTAACCAGGGTTTAGTTTTATCGATTTTCTTAAGAACTCAAAACTGATTTTCCCTTTTCCCTTTTACAATTGTTTTTCGTTTCAAATAAAATTCCTCTTTAATTTAAACCCTGATTTGTTCCCGTTTTAAAACAATTTCCTTTTTCTCATTTAACGGATCTGAGTCGTTTTTTAATCACTTTCCCTTTTTAACCGATATTTCTTTTCATTATATTTACTTCAACAAAACTGTGCCCAAGTTGTCCAGATCCAAGTAGAGACACAGGGTAAAACCGATCAGATTCCAGGCAAATACGGGACAGAATATAAAGCGGGAAGACGTTTAAGGACAAGAAACCGGCCACCGGCGAAGTCATCGCCGGCGACCAAACGGTCACGGTGGTAGGGCTCACCGTATAAAAGACGACGGTGGTGGACGGGTTGAGCACGGCGGAGGTTCACCTCGGATCCGGACGGCTCGGTCCCGTCCCGGATCTGATGAGCTCGCCGGCGACGGCGGGAGCTCGGATCTGGTGAAGATCGACTCCATCGCCGGCGAATCAGAAACGCTCACGGGAGGGATGGCGAGCTCGGTATGGAGACGAGGGAGATCTGGCTCGGGATCTGAGAGGGAGGTGAAAAGGGGGTCGACGGCGGTGGCTACGGGTGTGGGAGCGGTGGTGGTTCGGCTTGGTTCTCTGGTGGCGGGGCGGCGACGGGAACTGTGGAGAGGGAGCTGGTCGTTAAGGGGAGAGGTCGGGACGGCGGCGGCTCGGTGAGGAGGGCGGTTGCTGGACGGAGAAGGAGGAGGGGGCTTGGTGGTGGCGCGGTGAGGAGGGCGGTGGCTGGACAGAGAAGGAGGAGTGGTGGCCGAAATCGGCGCCGGAGAGGGAAGGGAGAGAGAGGTGGGTGACGGAGGTTGGAGGCGCGGTCGTGGCCGGAATGGTGAGGAGAAGAGAGGGAGATGGTGGTTCGGCGATGGAGAGAAGGTGAGAGGGAGATCGGTTTCGGCGAAAGAGGAACGAAGAAGGAGAGGACGGCGCAGCACAAATGGGAAATTAGGGTTCTGAACCCTGATTTCCCCTTTATGTAATGCGGGCCAGATGCCCCTTTGGGCCTCAGAAGCTGAAGCGGGCCTCACGGCCCAAGTGAAGAGGTGCTGGGTCGGCCGGGCCTGGCCGGGTCACCAGGTCGGGTCTGGTCCATCCGACCCGGTTCTCTCCTTGGTTTTTTTTTTTACACGACTAAAGAATTAAATCGAATTTCAGCCTCGCCTTTACCAGAACCGATTTAGATTTCAACCTCGACGTTCCGCACGATTAAAATTTAATTAAATTAACCTTTTTACCGAAGCGGTCTTCACAACCTTCTTCTTCTTAATTGAAAGTCTTCGTTTATTTTTATTCTTAATAGACTTCTGCTCCTTCAACATATTAGCAAGAGTCGTATTTCCTTCACCAACATCAGCCTCTGTCGATGGCCTATCCATTAAAAGAAGAGGTAGCACTGTATCTGGAGTTTTATATATAATTCGCAAACGAGGGTTAGCATTTCAGCAAAACAGACAATATACAAAAACATTGAATATTCACGAGAAAGAAAAACAGTACCCGCAAACAAGATACTATATATTCGCAAAACATAAATTCACTATCCGCAACTACATAAAGCTAATTCGCAAAACATATATTCACTATCCGCAAACAAGGTAAAGCATATTATCAAAACAAGTCAAACAATAACAGGGTATGCATCAACTACAAAACACATCTGCAAACCAAAATGTGCATATTTGCATACAATAAACCTACGCACATATCAAATGCAGGATTATTCAAAACTGTTTCTCAAACCAGAGTGCGCACACTCGCAAAACATAAATTTTTTATCCGCAAATTAGGTAAAGAATACTCGCAAAACTAAAATTCATTATTCGCAAAACAGAAAAACAATGTCCGCAAAACAACACAGACACCCCAAAACCTCAACCAACAACTTGGTTTTCCTCAAAAGTAGATCAAAATCATCTCATAGTTGAATAATTTCATGGTAGTTTCGTTATTGAGTTGAAATGGTGTACACTAAAAGCAAAAACAAGCACTCTGAAAACATAGCAACTATAAAAAATCCGCAAACTACAAACACTATATTCTCAAATTACCTGATTCGGTGTCCCTGTTGCAGAATGTTGTAGATTCAGCAACCTTGTTCTTCATTCTCTACAAACGGATTACTATAATCAAAAAGCTAAATAACCAAACGAACAAGATTGAATCAAAACCCTAAAACACCAAAAATTGTAACTCACCACAATGAACTATTGAAATTCACTTAGAAATCGCGCAGAAGACGAAAATCAAGGCAATGGAAGCTCAAAAAATCAGATTCCAAAATGTTCGTTTCGCTAAAAACTCGATTCTGCAAGTGTTTTGGTGAGCACGAAACGTTTCTGCGCGAACGGGTAGATAAAAGTACGTTTATACCCCTGAACCATAGCAAATCAGTTGAAATGAATCCCACGCGCGACTTATTTACGACGCGTGCCACTGATGACACGTTCAAATCTGCGCCATCGCGAAATTCACATCGGACGGCCATCACGCAGTGCGCAGGTTCGCACCAAATCAGGTGGTTCGCACCTGATTGCTCTCCTATATATATATATATATATATATATATATATAGGGGACCAATCAAGTACAAACCCTATTTCGGGTCAGAACGTAGAACTAATCTGGGCCATTGATTATCCAGATCGGATGGTCACCGAAATTCAGGGGGGGTGGTGATTGATTACGAAATCAATTACAAGATATGCATTAATTAAAAAGATATTAAAAGATATGCATTAAATCTGGGCCATTAATTCTACGATCCAAAGGCCCAGATTGATAGTTCTACATTCTGACGAAAGATACAAGTTTGTACTTGATTGTTATCCTATATAGGGAAGCAATCAGGTGCGAACCCCTCTTAAAATGTGAACATGCGAACTCAACAACAACATGACACGTGTCGCGCTTAGAAATGCTCATCTTTTTTTCCCCACCAAGTTTATTAATTTAATTTTTCCCGCTTCGTTTCAACTTTGATTTAATTTTTTTTTGCGCCAATATTCTTATTTTTTCAAGAGCTTTCTGACAAGTAGTGGATTGCATATATTTTGATGTGTTTTTGAACACGTGTGTGGATGTGTGAATATGAGTGCGAAAAAGTGTGATGTGTTTTGCAAATTTAGTGTATATGGTTTGCGGATTTAGTGTATATGGTTTGCAGATTTAGTGTATATGGTTTGCGTGTAATAACCACTCCCGGTCAACGCCAGTCAAATCTGCGAAAAACGGGAAAATTTTTAAAAAATTAGCACACTTGGTTGAACCTAAATTTGACCCCAAGGGTCATACCGGACTTAAAGTGACCCCGATATTGACCAAAGTGAGTTCCGGGGGACTCAGGGCAACTTTCTGACCAATATGGGAAATGTTGACTTTTCGCTGGAAAAGTCAAACGAGCGACGTTTTGGTCCATTCAAGGTCTGTTTTGGATCCAAAAAGCTTATCCGTCGTCGCAGCGGTCTTAGTTGAGCCGTTTCCTTGTGGCCCGTGAATTTTCGTATTTTTTTTGGAAAAAGTGCCCGTTCAGGACCCGAAACGTCCGAATTTCGCGAATCTGATTGGAAAATATCTTGGAGATATTTTCCAAGAAGGTGTGGGACCTACTTGCCACATGTCACCAATGTGGTGGTGTTAGGTAACATTGAACAAAACAAAGGAAGACTTGATGGTTAGTTTTACAATTTAAGTATTAGTTGTTTTTTTTTTAAACAAAACAAAAGGAAGTGAAAATGTGAGGTCTCGGCCACTTTCAAAAAAAGGGAAAAATGGTGAGTTTGAAGAGAGAGAAAGGGGATAGAAGGAGGAGAGAAGGTGGAGGGAAAAGGAGAGAAAGTTTAAGGTTTTGCTATTTCTCGACGATCCGTCCGGTGGATCGTCTCAACGATAAAAGAATCGAGCTCACATCGACATTCTCTACGGTGAGCACCTAACCGATTTTCGTTTTGGTACGTTTTAATTTTAGGGTTTGAGTTTAAACGATTCAAATATGGTTGGGTTTTGGTTACAATTGGTTTAAAGATGAAGGGTTGATGTTTGGGGTTCGTTAGGAACGTTTTGGGGCAAAAAGGGAATTTTTCCATTGTGGCCGTGTGGGGCCTACATGCCCGGGTATCGGGTTTTTGTGTTCGGGTGGTTTAGGACGTTCTCCAAGTCGTTAATCCACACCCGGATCGAAATTTTGAATTAAATTGCGAAAGTTGTAATTATCGGGTTTAGAAACTTTAAACGTCAATTAATTGACTCAGAAGTCGGAATTCGATTCCGTCAAGTGCATTGGGACCCTTGAATTATTCTAAGACCCTAGAAATGAAAATGGGAATTTTTGGAGCCCCGGAAGGGCATTTCCAAAACCCGGGCAGATTCGCCATGTCGGGCGAATCGGGCCTTTACGGGTCCAATATCGACAATGTCGAGTAATTGGGAAGTTTGGGAGTGATCGACATTGTCGGGGTTAAGTTTGGGCATCGAGTTTAATGATTTTCAGTTTATTCCTGCAAGTTGTTAAGTGCCTTTAAATTGTGTTCTTTTAGATCGTGCCACGGACCGAGGCAAGGGAAAGCTGGGTGAGTGACTAAGATCATCACCGGAGCTCGTTGTTTGGCTTTTGGGAGAACACGCACGAGGTAGGGAAAAGTAGCCGGATCTCAGCCCTGACTGGGGAAAGTTAACAGTAGAATTGCATGTGACACCGAGGTGTCGTGGGTTGAGTAGTTTTATTTAATTATTAGAAAGGCATGATACGGGATCGTAGCAATTATTGGAAAAGCATGTGACACTTAGTAGTGTCGTAGGAGCAGAGAACTTAGCGATGTTAGAATTACTGGAGGCATATGACCATACCCGGAGGTTGTTTGTGAACTTATCGATATTAGGAGTACTGGAGGCATATGACCATGCCCGGAGGTTGATTGAGAAACTGTTGATATTAGGACTGTTGGAGGCTTTGGTTAAGCCGGAGGTTGTTTGTTTATTTGGTGTCTTGGGTGGCCTTGATAGCCCGTGCTATTATTGTTGAGTCTTGGGTGGCCATGAGAGCCCGTGTTATTATTTGTGTTTGGGTGGCCTTGAGAGCCCGTGTATTATTGTTGAGTTTTGGGTGGCCATGAGAGCCCGTGTTATTATTTGTGTTTGGGTGGCCATGAGAGCCCGTGTACTAAGGTTGGTGTCTTTGGCTGGCCTGACCGAGTTAGAGTCTCGGGGCAGGTTGCAAGAATTCTTTGGCTGGCTTACGAGTTAGAGTCTCGGTAAGTTGCGAGCATGTATTATTGTTGAGTTTTGGGTGGCCACGAGTGCCCGTGGGGTCGTCGAACCCGTGTCTTTACCTTTGGTGTTTTGGGTGGCCATGTGTGCCGTGGGGTTGTGAACCCGTGTCTTTACTGTTGGTGGTTTGAGTGGCCGTGAGTGCCGTGGGGTTGTTGACACCGTGAGTTACTGTTGGTGTGTCTTGGGTGGCCATGAGTGCCCGTGTTTGACTGTTGGTGTGTCTTGGGAGGTCGTGAGTGCCTGTGGGGTTGTTGAACCCGTGTATTTATCGTTGGCGTGTCTTGGGAGGCCGTGAGTGCCCGTGGGGCTGTTGAGTCCGTGTTTTGTGGTTGGTGTCTTGGGTGGCCATGAGTGCCCGTGGAGTGCTGAATCTGTGTTGTTGCTGTTTGTTGAACTTGCTTGTGATTGTGATTGTGGTTACCTGAGTGAGAGAGGTTACTGAGACAGGTTGACTGCCTGGACCGACTGGGATCGGAAAGAGCGAGGGACAGAGAAGTTGTAAGACAGGTCGACTGCCTGGACCGACTTTGTGTTGGAAAGAGCGAGGGACAGAGAAGTTGTAAGACAGGTCGACTGCCTGGACCGACTTTATGTTGGAAAGAGCGAGGGACAGAGAAGTTGTAAGACAGGTCGACTGCCTGGACCGACTTTGTGTTGGAAAGAGCGAGGGACAAAGAAGTTGTAAGACAGGTCGACTGCCTGGACCGACTTTGTGTTGGAAAGAGCGAGGGACAGAGAAGTTGTAAGACAGGTCGACTGCCTGGACCGACTTTGTGTTGGAAAGAGCGAAGGACAGAGAGGTTACTGAGACAGGTCGACCGCCTGGACCGACTGGGATCAGAAAGGGCGAGATACATAGATGGTTACTGACAGGTCGACCGCCTGGCCCGACTGGGATCGGAAAGGGCGAGAGAAACAGAATTGGTCACTGAGCAGCTGGTTTGCGATCCTTTGTGATCTTGTTTGGTGGGCAATCCTTTGTGATCTTGTTTGGTGTTGCGTAGTTTCTTTTGAGTCCTTGGAAGAGGTCGTGATCGTTGTGTCGGGTCTACTTACGTGTTTGAGTGTTGAGTCGTTCGAGGAGGGTCACCGTGGGTGTTTGTCAGTCAGAGTACTTGAGTTGGGGACAGTGATCCCCGGAGTTGAGTTTGTTGTTGGTGTTACCGGCATTATCTGCTAATTATGTCGTAGTTAGTCTGTTATCTGTGGTGGTGAGCGAACGCTCACCCCTAGCTGCTTTTCCTACAGGTACTGATCACAGGACAGACTAGGTGAGCTCTCGAAGCTTGTGGAGCTAGGAGCGGAGTCCGGGTTGTCTTTGAGTCTAGTGACGGATACTTACTTTTGTCCATTTGTTGGGACGTGTTTTAAATTGTAAATATTATTTTGTTGAACAAATGGCGTTTTTAAAGTGATTTAATGAAAACAGGTTTCAAGTATTGTATCTTTTTAAATGTTCGCGTCCCGAGTTCGGTTCGCTGAAATTGGGGCGTGACATTGCGGATTTAGTGTATATGGTTTGCGAATTTAGTGTGTTTTGCAAATTTAGTGTATATGGTTTGCGGATTTAGTGTATATGGTTTGCGGATTTAGTGTACATGGTTTGCGAATTTAGTGTATATGGTTTGCCCCCTCTTAAAATGCGAACCTGCGAACTCAACAACAACATGACACGTGTTGCGCTTAGAAATGCTCATCTTTTTTTTCCCCACCAAGTTTATTAAATTAATTTTTCCCGTTTCGTTTCAACTCCGATTTCATTTTTTCTTGCGCCAATATTCTTATTTTTTCAAGAGCTTTCTAATAAGTAGTGGATTGCATATATTTTCATGTGTTTTTGAATAAGTGTGTGGATGTGTGAATATGAGTGCGAAAAAGTGTGTTGTGTTTTGCAAATTTAGTGTATATGGTTTGCGGATTTAGTGTATATGGTTTGCGGATTTAGTGTATATGGTTTGCGGATTTAGTGTATATGGTTTGCGAATTTAGTGTGTTTTGCAAATTTAGTGTATATGGTTTGCGGATTTAGTGTATATGGTTTGCTGATTTTGTGTATATGGTTTGAGAATATACTAAATTCTCTCCAAATTTTTACATTGCTTTCTCTCTACTTATTCTCTGCAAATTGGCTTTTGATTTGCACAATTTCTGAATGTCTGTGCTCCTTTTTTTTTTCCATTTGCTCAGTTTAGTTGCTACTTCATGAAAATATTTTTATCCAGAGGAGACACCAAGAGAATTTGCATACAAAAATGTGAAAATTACACTAAATTCGCAAACCATATACACTAAATCCGCGAACCATATACACTAAATCCGCAAACAATATACACTAAATCCGCAAACCATATACACTAAATTTGCAAAACACACTAAATTTGCAAACCATATACACTAAATCTGCAAAACATATACACTAAATCCGCAAACCATATACACTAAATCCGCAAACCATATACACTACATCCGCAAACCATATACACTAAATTTGCAAAACACACTAAATTCGCAAACCATATACACTAATCCGTAAACCATATACACTAAATCCGCAAGCCATATACACTAAATCCGCAAACCATATACACTAAATTTGCAAAACACATCACACTTTTCGCACTCATATTCACACATCCACACACGTATTCAAAAACACATCAAAATATATGCAATCCACTACTTGTTAGAAAGCTCTTGAAAAAATAAGAATATTGGCGCAAAAAAATGAAATCGGAGTTGAAACGAAACGGGAAAAATCGAATTAATAAACGAAAAGGGGGGCATTTTCTGAGCGTGACACATGGTGCAATCTGGTTGAGTTCGCATGTTCGCGCCGTAACTCATGGTTCGCACCTGATTGCTCTCCTATATATATATATATATAAGATAACAATCGAGTACAAACCTTATTTCGGGTCAGAACGTAGAACTAATCTGGGCCATTGATTACCCAGATCGGATGACCACCGAAATTCAGGGGGTGGGTGGTGATTGATTACGAAATCAATTACAAGATATGCATTAATTAAAAAGATATTAAAAGATATGCATTAAATCTGGGCCTTTAATTCTATGATTCAAGGGCTCAGATTGAAAGTTCTACATTCTGACAAAGTTATAAGGTTTGTACCTGATTGTTATTATATATATATATATATATATATAGGATAACAATCAGGTACAAACCTCACAAATTGGTCATAACGTAGAGCTAATCTCATCCTTTGAAATATTTTATTGGATGGGTGAGATTTGTTTTCCAATTTTAACTACACGCGCATAAAAATGTGCTGAAATTGGTGTTAATTTCGAATTTGAGGGTAATTTCGACTTTTTTTTCCACCAAGTTTACTATTTTGATCTTTCCCGCTTCGTTTCAACTCTGATTTAATTTTTTCTTGCGCCAATAATTTTCTTTTTCCAATACCTATCTATCAAGTATCATATTGAATACGTTTTGAAGCAAGAAAAAAAACGATTTACTCAAACAAAAAAAACGAAATGAATGTATGTTTTGTAATTTTCAGTTGTATGTGTACCCTAAACTTAATGTATGTTTATGTTGTAAAGTGAAAAGTTATGGGTAGTATACATACAAATGCATTTGCAAAAACATATATTAAGGTTAACTTACACATACAAATGAAAATGGTAAAAACATACATTCAGTTCAGCTTACACATACAAATGAAAATGGGAAGAACATACATTAAGTTTAGCTTACACATATGCAGTTGCGAAAACATAAAAACATACATTAAGTTTAGCCTACACATACAAATGAAAATGGCAAGAACATACATTGAGTTTTAGCTCCTATAAACATACATTAGGTTTAGCGTACACATACAACTAAAAATTACAAAACATACATTAATTTCGTTTATTTTTTGTTTGTTTGAGTAAATATTTTTTTCTTGCTTCAAAAAATATTCAATATGCTACTTGATAGATAGTTCTTGGAAAAATAAAAATATTGGCGCAAGAAAAAATTAAATCGGAGTTGAAACGAAGCGGGAAAGATCAAAATAGTAAACTTGGTGAAAAAAACGAAAATAGCAGCCAATTTCGATTTCCCACTTGTATTTTACGATTCCCACTGTTTTTTTTCCCCGAAAATACCCACAAACAATGCGCGTGAACATATTTTGGAATCAGAATTTATCGAAAAATTTAGCCCTTGATTTGCTATATTGAATGGTGTAGATTAGTTCTATGTTCTGATCTAAGGAAGGGTTTGTACTTGATTGTTATATATATATATATATATATAGGATAACAATCAGGTACAAACTTGTATTTTTCGTCAGAACGTAGAACTATCAATTTGGGCCCTTGGATCGTAGAATTAATGGCCCAGATTTAATGCATATCTTTTAATATCTTTTTAATTAATGCATATCTTGTAATTGATTTCGTAATCAATCACCCCCCTGAATTTCGGTGGCCATCTGATCTGGATAATCAATGGCCCAGATTAGTTCTACGTTCTGACCCGAAATAGGGTTTGTACTTGATTGTTCCCCTATATATATATATATATATATATAGTTATACACTCACGCGTTACCTATATGTGTTTTTGTTAATTGTTACCTAATTATAGACCTTTAGATCAAGCTGATCCAATGGCTATAAAACCAATGACACACAACTGTAATTATATTCTAATTTTATTTCTTTTTTGTAATATTACAATTCAAAAGGGGATTTCCATCAACTAATAATAATGTCTGGGACTCTCTCTCTCTATTCTCGGGGACTTCCGACTGGTCGCCGGTGTCAAGCACTGTCTCTGGTAGGTCAATTCTCACCCATTCTCGTGGAGATTTTGGTTCCCCTTCTGCTGCATCTAGGCGTAACGTCTCAACCCTGATCTCTCGCTTTGAAACTGGCCGTCCCCTCTCGCTCGTTATTGCTCCACCAATTATGGATGCTCGAGCCCACTCTCCGTCTCGTTCAATGGATCGCAGAACCGATCCAATCAAGTTGTTTGTCACGAACCTGCCCCCTTTGGCTAAGGAACCCTGGATTTATCGAGCATTCTCTGCCTCTGGTTCCATAACAGGGATTTTTCTAAGCCAGCGCTCTATCTCTGCCGGCTGGCCGTTCTGCTTCACCCATGGTGCCACTCCCTCTGATTGTCAGAAGATGGTCGCCGCCCTCAATGGCAAGCGTTTTGGTGGAAAGAAGCTCTTGGTAGTGCCAGCTTGGCTGAACCCTTCTACCAAAGCTCGCTCAACGTGCAAACCATCTGGTTCTGTTCCTGTTGCTAGTGAAGAGCCGACTGCCGCTCCGATACCGTCTGGTGTCATTATGGGGGATCTATTAACCAAAGCTCGTTCTAGTGCGATTGGTATATCCCACACCAATTCGACCTCCTCCCAACTCCTTGAAGCGCTTATTGTGGCTGGATTTGAAGGGTTTCAACTGAAGAGTTGTGGCAATAGAATTTTCATGATTTCTTCGCCAGGCACCATTAACGATTGGTATGCTCTCACTCCCTGGTTTGATGTTGTTCGCTCTAGTGGAGAGCTTCTCACGCAGGCGGGATTTTTTCAATGGGTAGCCATTTCGGGTCTCCCAATCCAGGGAAGAAGCGTTGAAAATTTCAGGGCATTCGGTTCAAGCTTGGGAGAGGTGCTGCAGGTTATTGTTTTCGAATTAGAAAGTGTCTTCTTACTGATACATCGACCAAATCGTCTGTCCCCCAGATACTCTGATTTCAAACTGGGAGACTCGATCCTTCATCTTTGGGTTGAGCCTGTGCTAGCCAACGTCGTACCGCTGCCGGTGAACCATCCCGGTGCACCTTCTTCTGCAGAGTCCTCCTTCGATACGTCTGAATCCCATTCCACGACTCCCACGCGCACTCTCACGCGCAATGTTCAAAATTCAAACACCGTATCAGATGTCGATCGCGTTTCGGATGTTGATCGCTCACCCTTATCCAATTAGGGTCTACATGACTACGAAGACTCCTTCCTGGGTTCTGGTTCTGCTGAGATCGGAGCTCCTGATACAGTGGGCCTTGCAGTTGTCCCAATCGCTGCCCATAAGCCCGTCGCAACTGGTTCTTCTAAGTGGCATGGGCCTCAAGCAACTGCCTCTGTTTCAGGCTCGAAGAAGCGGCAGACCCGTGCGCAACCGTTTCGCGTCTCCGGTCCGTCCAAGCAGCCGTCCCCGATTCCCACTACTTGGAATCACGTCAAAAAAATCGGGTTTAAAGCACTTGCCTCTGGGGGAGATGTTCGCGAGTAGCTCGAGAATATAGAGGACGAACTCACGGGTTATCCTCTACTTGAATCTTCTGCTCTACCTGTTGTTAATAGGGGCGTTGCTGGCGCCTCCTCTCCCTCTGCATAATCCATGAGGCTCCTCTCATGGAATGTGAGAGGAGCAAATTCTCCTCACAAGAGGAGAGACATCCGGAGAGTGTTATTGGAACTACGTCCCGATTTTGTTTTGCTTCAGGAGACCAAAATTGGCGATGTGACTGCGAGTTTTCTCCGGGATTGTGGATTGTTCTTGGGCTGGGATTTCATTTTTTTACCCTCTTCAGGTGCTTCAGGTGGTCTTCTAACGGCGTGGAAGGTCTCTGTTTATCGGTCTGATTCTTCTCGCCCTCTCCTTTCAGCATTGTTATGGTCAGGTTCCTTGATCACGTCTGGCATGGTTTTAACTATTCTGAACATTTATGGCCCTTCTACTATTTCTGCTCGTGTTTTACTCTGGGATGCTCTGTTACAAGAGCGACATTCCATGGGTGAAAATCTTATTGTAGGGGGAGACTTTAATTCAGTTCTTTTTTCAGAGGAACGCAGGAACTCTCATACTGTGGTTGCAGATTGCACTTTGTTCACTGATTTTATACAGGGTATGGAGCTGTTAGACTTGAATCTCGTTGGTGCCTCGTTTACTTGGTATGGTGGAGGGTCGAAAGCCTCACGTTTAGACCGCTTCCTTGTGTCTCCCTCGGTGCTCGAATGTTTTGGGGATTTGATTCAACGTGGGCATCCCAGGTCACTTTCAGATCACCGGCCTTTGACATTATACTCGGCTGATACTAATTGGGGACCCAAGCCTTTGCGTTTTCTCAATGTGTGGACTGAACACAAACGCTTCAAGTTGGACGTGAGTCTTTTTTGGGGGTCATATTCATGCCAAGGTTCAGCCAGTTATTTCTTATGGTTTAAGTTAAAGTGTCTGCGATCAGATCTAAATCGCTGGAACAGGGAGGTTTTTGGACGTACGGACAGACAGACAGATTGAGGCTATTGAAGCTGAAATGAATGCTCTTGACGACATCCTAGATGACCGGGACCTGTCAGGACCCGAATGTATCACCCGCTCTTTGCTTAGAGTACGCCTTATTCGTAAGCAAAAAACTCTAGCACGTATATGGAGCCAAAAGCCACGCTTGAGATGGAACAAACATGGCGATGTTTGCTCACGCTTTTATCACAGAATTGCGAATGTTAGAGCTTCGAGAATCAAGATTTCGCAGATCTCTGTTGACTCACTACCTTATTCAGATCCTGTTGATATTAAGAGATTGGCTGCAACTCATTTTAGCTCTCGCTTCAGCAGGCCGGTTCATAGGGTCCCCCTCCCCTCGCTTCCTTTCGCTCGTCTGACAGCCTTTCAAGTTTCAGCTCTTGAGGAACCTTTCTCATCTGAGGAGATCTTTTCTGCTGTCTCTGCTTGTGGCTCGGACAAGGCCCCAGGACCGGATGGTTTTTCTCTCCTGTTCTATAGAGTTTGCTGGGACTCGATCAAGGATGATATGTTGAGATTCTTCTCGGAGTTCTATGCTTCCAGTACTTTGGGTAAGGGACTTAATTCTACCTTTCTTACTTTGATTCCCAAACACCGGAATGATGCTACTTTTCATGATTACAGACCTATTAGCCTCATTACGGGGCCGTATAAGATCTTGGCAAAGGTTCTTTCCATCCGACTCCGGCAGGTTCTTGATGACATAATCAGTGACTCGCAATCAGGCTTTGTAGCCGGTAGATAACTTGTGGACGGAGTACTAATCGCCTCTGAAGTCATCGATATGATCCGTAGGTCGAATGATGAGGTCGTGGTTCTAAAATTGGACTTCGAGAAGGCATTTGATAAGGTGCACTGAGATTATGTGGATGAGGTTATGGCAGCTATGGATTTCGGTCCTAGATGGCGTGCTTGGATGGCCTCTTGTTTTAGAGCTTATGTTGTTGTTCTTGTCAATGGCTCACCCAGTCAGGATTTCCCCATCGTGAATGGTATTCGTCAGGGTTGCCCTCTTTCCCCTTTCATTTTTCTAATAGCAGCTGAAGGCCTGCATCAGGTTCTGGAAGAGGGTATACGTCTGGGTGATTTTGCTGGTGTCCAGATAGGCTCCTCCGGACCAATAATTTCTCATCTGCAGTTTGCAGATGATACTCTGCTTTTTGTGAAGGGCTCGCCGGAGGATCTTGTGAGGCTTAAGTCCACTCTTGTTACTTTTGAGCTGAGTTCGGGGCTTAAAATAACTTTGATAAATCCACTGTCATCCTCCTGAATGCTCGTTCCTGCACACCAGAGTCGGTTGCTTCTTCTTTGGGATGTTTGGTAGGTACCCTGCCTATCAAATATCTTGGTTTCAGCCTTGGTTCAAATCCCAGACGTATCTCCTTTTGGGCCCCGGTTGTTCAGAAGTTCAAAGACTCTCTTGCCCTATGGAAAACAAAGAATCTCTCCATGCCAGGTAGATTGGTTTTGATCAAATTCACTCTATCAACCTTGCCTGTTTTCTTTATGTCTTTGTTCAGGGCCCCAAAAGGAGTTGTTCGTGATTTAGAAGCTTGGAGGCGAAGGTTTTTATGGCACAACAGGGCTCACTCTCGAGTATTTTTCAAAGTGCGTTGGTCCACAGTCTGTAAGCCCAAAAGGGAGGGAGGCCTGGGAATCCGGGGCCTGGAAAGGGTCAACCAGAGTTTATTGGCCAAATGGTTTTGGCGCTTTGCAGCTGAAAAAGACTCTCTTGGAAGCGTGTTCTTTGTGCAAAGTTTGGCTGGAACATATCAGAATGGGACCTCACAGTTCTTGACAAACCGGGGTCATCCTTCTTCTTTGGACATATCATGAGCCTATCCGAGTCCCCCACTTTCAGAGGCTTGTTTGGTAGTCAGAGTCTCCATTGGCGAATTGGTGGTGGTGATCGGATCCGGTTCTGGCAAGATGTATGGGTCGGTTCTATTGCTTTTTGGTTTCGATTCCCTCGGCTCTACATAATCTGTTCGGGGAAATGGTCCCGTATTTGTGAGATTTGGCAGGATGGTACTTGGAATGTGGACTATCGTCGCTCATTCATTTTCTCTTATGAATGGGATGACTCCGCTGCCCTCATGGACGTCCTCGCTTCGGTCTATGTTCGGCCCGAGGTTCCTGACTCGGTTCTCTGGTCACAATGTGATCGTGGTTTCTCTACAGCAGCTTCATATCTCCTACTTGCTGACTCGGATCCTTCCCCTGTGCCTTAGGGCGGGTTTTTGTGGATCAAGAACCTACCCCCCAAATACAGCTCGCTGGTTTGGCTTTTAGCTCATGATGCGGTCCCCATCAAGACATTTCTGGAAGAAAGAGGTATGCGTATTTCTCTCAATGACATGTTTTGCAGTCTTTGTAGCGGTGTTTTTTAGGATACTTCGCACCTTTTTCTTCATTGCTCCTTTGCTTGGCGTTTGTGGTCGCTATTTTATTCTTGGTGGTCGATTTCTTGGGTCTCTCCTGGAGACTGCTTATCTCTGATCGATGTTTGGAGAGGCTTAAGCAGTAGGAAATGGTGGAAGGTATGGGTGAAGGTTGGCTACCTTTTCTTTTGGCATATTTGGCTTCAGAGGAACTCGGGTGTTTTCAGGCAGCAGTTTGATCCGGTTGAGGTCGTTTTCGACAGGCTCCAGTTGCACAGTTTCAGGATTTGCATGATGGCTGGTGATCTTAGGGGCGATGCCACCTTTCCCCTTTGGTTGGCATCTCCATCTTCTTGTATTAGTAGTCCTGTTAGGAGTTGAGCTCCTTTTTCTGTTCTTTGGAGGTTAACCTCGTGCTTTTGTAATCATTTTAATTACGAAAGCCAATAAATAAATACATCATTTATCAAAAAAAAAAACAATTCAAAAGGGCATAAAAGTCTTTGTATGTAAAAATGTTAACCAAACCCTAAAAAAATGCTACCTCACACGGGAACACCTCATACATCTCACTTGGTTTTGCTCTTCTCTCCCAAACAATTGGCGCCGCCACTATGCTCCACCTCCGCCCCTCTTTTCCCCGTCTTCCGTCGCTGCTCCATATCTTCGTCGCTGCTCCACCGTATTATCGTCTCCCAGCAGCCCCCTCTACGTGTAGCAATGAATACGAGTTCGTACCCCAGCTGTAGAGGCTTGAATCAGCAACGACGCTCAAGCTCCCGTTGCTCACCGAAGACTCGAGCTTTGATCCGCTGTCGTGTAGATCGATCTCTCCGCCCAAGCTACAGACCTCGCCACCGCAGATCGATCTCTCCCGCCCGGATCTGCAACCGAGTCTTCATCTTATCCGAGTTTAGCCGTGAGCCACAGCCACGAGGCCGAGCAGAAGGTGTGACATGGTGATGTCGTCGTCTGGCCGAAGCTCACGCACCACCGTCCCGAGCTGCAAGGTACCATAACCAATCATGAAGAAGAAGCTCATGAGATGGAGTTCCTGTTCAAGCTTCTTCTCCAGATCCTCCATGCTAGAGCTGCTTTGGGCGCCGCCCAATATGCTTCTCCGTTACCGGCGATGAGGTCTCCTCTGTTGCACGATTTCTTGTCCGAAAATTGGCTGAGCTAGGGTACGATGGTCTTGGTACAGTTCATCGTAGTTTTGGATTTTTTTAATGTATTTAATCATATTATTTCTATAACTGGGAGTAGAATTTTCTGTTATTTTATTAAATCATCGGAGGTTCCAGGTGTGGCTTGATTCAGCCCACTAATTACTTTTTAAAACACTAGTTATTTTTTATATTTTTATATTCTGTTCGTTTTTAGGTAGATCTGTTTTTTTTTTGTAGGTATAAGTTATAGTATTCTGTAACATGTAATATATATTTATGTAATATTAATGTTGATTTGTGTAATTTTCATTATGTAACTATTAGGTAATGATTATGTAATTGTCAGGATAGGGAAGATTTTTATAACTTGTAATTGTTGGTATTAAATTATGTAGGTATAAGTTTTTATTTATAAGTTTAGTGTAGTATTTTGTAACATGTAATGTATACTTATGTAATATTATATATATTTGTGTAATTTTCAGTATATATTATGTAAATGTTAGGCTATGATTATGTAATTATCAGAATAGATTTGTGTAACTTTTATAATTTTTGGTATGAAATTATGTAATTTATTGTATTTAATTCTAGAACTGACAGTGTAAAGTTTTGTAATGCCATGTATAAAGTTTTTGTAACACAATGATATAAAGTTCTTGAGACACCGATAAAAAAATCTAAATTTTCTGTTTAAAATTTCTAAAATTTTAGTATTCAATTTCTATAATATATAATACAAATTTCTGTAATATTATAGATAACATTTTGTAACTTGTACGAAATTTGAGTAACAAACAAAATTTGAAATAAAAAATTGAATATTAATTTTTTTAATCTGTAGTAAAAAAATTCAGTAAAGAAATATGTAGTAAAAAAATAAGGGAAACTGAGTTACTAAATTACTCTTTTGTTGTTTTTTCTATTTTAATTATGGATAATTCAGGTTGAAAATCTATAGTCATTAGATAAAATACATCTATGGTTCATATTAAGGTAACAAGTAACAAAATTAACTATGGTAACGCATGAATGTACCCCTATATATATATATACATAGGGACTATCCATTGTAAACTAATGTTTTGTTATAACTTAAAAACTGATTGTAACCATTGGATTCTATAGATCCAAAGGCTATTATTATTTTGTCATATATTAAATTTTATTAATTCATCAATTAGAAAAGGATAATTTGGGAAGCTATTGTTTCTCTCTCTTTGTGTATTCCTCCACTTCAGGTGAAAAGAAACCGTGGGTATCTACCCATTTACTAACTGAAATATTTCGAGCTCACAGATTAATTTCTATGTATATTGTTGTTTAATGATTTAGAAGATATAGTTTAAAGATATATTTTTTTAATTGATTAATGTAGATGTATGCAGAGAGATATGGAATTATAAATATTAATCTATCTATCTCAAAAAATTATATACTAGTTTATAAAAAAAGAATTATAAATATTAACAACATTTAATCATTATTAAACCGATTATGCAAAAATCTAAAACTTTAAAATGTTTCATAAGTTGTAGTACACATAATTTATGTATAATATGCTTCTAAAAATTGGCAATTGCAATAAGTTCGTAAATTTGACGAAACACATACTCATAATTTTATACTATGTGTTTCTTTACATAATCTTCTTATAACATGATCAGAAATTAAGAAGATTTAGTATATATAAAATTATACATCAATGAAACTGGTGTTTTTGTATTTCAAAGAGTATAGAACCCTCGTCCACAAGAGAATGCCCATCGTTTTTTTTTCTGCATAAGAAAACCATTTTGTTCGGAAAAATATAGTGACTAAAATTACTAAACTTGTTGTGAACTATTTGTTTGGAAAAATTGGCACGCCAACAACGTGACGATAAAACATCTAGTGAATCTTATAGAAAGTGTAACTATTGACTAACAACATTGTTAGATAGTTTGTAGATGATAAAGTGAAACATGAAGTGAGGAAAACTGAAACATTAGTGAAAGATTAATGCGGTACTTATTTGAGTGAAATATCTTGGCCACTAAAGCAGTTAATCCATACAAAAAAAGTGCCAAAATCACAATATAAGTTTAGTACTTTTGCCTACAAAAGTACTTCTTAAAACAATAACTCAATTAGTAATCTAATATTATGAACAACATAAATGACATTCTAAAACTTTTAATTGCCAACAAAATGAAACATTAGAATAATTATATTTTTCTATGTTAACAACTAAACACCATAAAACAATTGACTGATAGTCAGGTGATATATAATATAATGCAATCTCCCTCAAAAAAAAAATGAAACAATTGACTTGAGATGAAACATGTGCAACAAATATATGTATGAAACATTAGAGAAGTTGTATTTTTTCTGCGCAAAACTAAGCATGCACCTTGAAACATTTAACTATTAATGTTGAAGCATGGTGAAATGGATATTGTTAAAATTCATTAACATGAGCTATATGAATTACACAAATGAAACATCTTAACACTTCAGCACCTTGGAACAAAAGACTACTGAGATTGAAACATGTGTTTAAACATGTATAAAACAATAGAAATAAAAATAAGTTAACAGTCAAGCCCGCTGAAAAAGATCTATTTTACACGCCACGAATTATTCTAGCTTCTTCTTGTCAATATTTAAACATGAAGGACGAGCATGTATACATCTTCCTGGTTACTGACCTGAAACAACACAAAAATAAAAAGCATATATTTAGATTTGAGAGACATGAAAGAGCTGAAATCTACTTCAAAGTAAACTAAAAAAAGATCAAACCTTTCATATAATTCATGAGAAGCTATTTTATAGAAGCCACGACTACTGGTTGAGCTTCTATAGGCTAGCTAACAACACAATTCAATTACTTAACTCTTCTTTCGTAGTCGAGGAGGTCAGGTACTATTCACCCGAGCCAAAAGGCAGAGGAGGAGCTGCCTTTCATCCTCTCTGGTCCTTCAACAACAGCAATCTGATAGATATCGTCCCTCTGACTCTTGACCAGCAGCGGTTGCTTCATTCCAAAAGCCCCAAAATCTTGTTCATTCGATAAATCTTGTTCATTCGAGAACGACATCCAAATTGCAGCCTCAGATCTAATCTCTCCGAATACGACATCTCTCACACTCTTGGTCCAATCAAAAACTCAATTCCCCAAACCTATCTATTTCCGGGTGAATTTTGTTTTTAGCCTTAATAGGATATTGAATTTGAAAAAAACCTCAAGCAAAGATGGAATTTGAAAAAAACCTTCAAGTTAATGAAAGTTTCAGCATACCTCTTCTACCCTTGTTTTTAATTGTAAAAAGAGAACCCAAGTTTCTATATTTACAAAACACACCCCAAATACCCAATTTCTATATTTGCAAAACAAACCCAATTCCAAATATATCCCCACAATTTGACCCGACACGAGCTGCTTCAACAACTCTTCTCTGCCGTACGTTCACCGCCGTCTAGATTGCCGGCCAGCACCGTCCCGAGCGTCGTCCACCAGCGTCCCGACCCTGTCTTCCTCCTAGGCAGTGAGCCCAAGTAAGTAAACCAGAAATGTTAATCTGAAGCTTTAATTTGAGTTATAGGGTTTTGAGAAAAAAGGCTATACACACAAAGGCTATACACACAAAGATTGGAATAGATTGGAAAAGGTCGGAGTAGATTGGAAAAGGGTGGAGTAGAGTAGATGCGGTTTAGGGAAACAAACCAGAGGAAGGCATGTGGTAGGAGAAGGTCGCCGATTGAAGTCAATCGGCCTGAAGCGCCGATCGGAGTCAATCGGCCAGAGTATCCTACCAAGGTAATCGGCGAGTGACTCCCTTCGGCCATCTGCCAGTGACTCCCTTCGACCACATCTCGTCGATCGGCCGGATGCATAATCCTAGAGTACCCTACATTTTTAGTATTGTTAGTATTATGGGTCTGTGTATGGTTAATGTAATGTCCTAAATGAAGTAGGTTGTAATTGTACAGGAAATGGGTGAAGTTGCAGTGATTCATGCTACTTACGGTGGGGAATATAAGGTAGAGGAAGATGAGAACTATAAATGGATATCATCAACAAACAATAAAATTATTGGTCTTGCTATTGCTGATGGTGCCAATGCAACATTGAAAACATTAAAGGAACTGCTGTATTCCGAAATTGGGGTGAATGAAAATGATACAAAATTGAAACTTAGTTACCAACCTTATTTGCCCAATTACACAGAAATTATCTCTCCAGTTTGGATTGTAACGGATATGGGTGTTCGGTATGTAGTAGCTGAAAACATAAAAGAATGTCGTAGAACCATGTTACGTGTAGAGCTGATAAAAAAAAGATAACAGTGGTGCGGCAGTTGAAGAGAGGGTCCACGATGATGGAAATGAGAATGGTGGGTACGATAGTCATTTTGACTTGGATATTTGTAGTCGTGTAGAGAACGCTGAGAACCTAGTTATTCGGCGTCGACGTACAGAGGTTGATACTGAGGCAGAAGCATCAGCTCCAACGCCAGTGATGGTAAGTTTGGATAGTATACCAGCTTCTACGCCAGTGATGGTTAGTTTGGATAGTATACCAGCTCCTACGCCAGTGATGGTAAGTTTGGATGGTATCGAAGAGAACGGTCAAATGGTGGAGTATTATTCTACAGACCATCAGTTTCCGTTAGATAGCATGGATCCAGAACAAACCAATATCGGTTTCAGTGATCGGTCAGATTTAGTAGTTGGTAAAAAGTTTCATAACAAGGAAGCATTTATTACGTATCTAAGAGAGGTTGCAAAGAAGGGTAAATTTTGGATAGACCGAGATAGATCTTCAAAAACGCTATACATTACAAAATGTCATGGTGTTGATTGTAGATGGAGAGTGCGTGGAGCCAAAGATCGGGGATCTGATGAATTCTCCATTAGAACCTACGAGCCTTTCCATACTTGTTTGGCCCGTGATCGCAGCACCCGAAGAGGTCAACTGAGTTCAGAAGCACTGGCCTGTAGGGTGGCTAAAAAATATGCTGGTCAGAAACATATTCCTTGTCCAAGGATGCTTCAAGACGATTTCAAGAGTGACCAACTTGGCGAATATAAATACTGGAAGTGTTGGAGGGCTCGGTTGTTGGCGATGATTAAACTTGTAGGGGATCCTGATTTAAGTTATGGATTAATCCCTGCATATTTGTTTCAGGTTCGGAAGATGAATGAAGGGGCAGTAACTCATTTGAAGGTGGATGAGCATGGTAGATTTCACTATGTTTTTATAGCATTTCGACCATGCATTGATGGATTTAAACTTGCCTTGAGAAAGGTGATCTTAGTAGATGGTACGTGGTTGAAAACAAAGTATAAAGGGGTATTGCTACTTGCAACCGGGGAAGATGGTAACCGTCACCAATATCCTATAGCTTGGGCTGTGGTTGACAGGGAGACAGACGCTTCATGGAATTGGTTCTTCAAAAAGTTGAGGCCGGAGATCCCGGACGAGGATGACTTGGTTATCCTTTCCGATAGACATGGAAGTATCAGGAAGGCAGTGATGGAACACTACCCAAAGGCTAAATATGGCCATTGTAGGTGGCATTTGAGTCGAAATGTCAAATCTCGTCATGGGGGAAGGGACATGGAGGGTCTTTCTCAGTTATTCCAAAAAGTTGCTGATGCGTACACACCAGAAAAGTTCAATGCTAGGTGGGAACAATTCCAAGAATTGTACCCCGAGGCTGCGAGATATGTGGAGACAACGAACATAGAACGTCCTCAATGGGCAAGAGCTTTCTTCGAAGCCGCTCGGTACAATATCATGACAACGAACGGTTGTGAATCCATCAACAACGCATTACGAAAACAGAGAGAGTGGCCCATTATTGCGTTGTTCAACGCCATACAGGAAAAGGTTAGTGAATGGTTCATGCTACATCGAGATGTGATGGACAAATTACCGGATCGCCAAGTTGTGGTTCCGAAGGTAGAGAGTATCATTGCTAAGAGGATCTTCAAAGCAAAGGAAATGCGAATAACACCACTGAACAGACTTGGCCAGTATCGGGTTACCGGTCCTTTCGATGACGTCTTGGTTGATTTGGTTAAGAGGACATGCGGTTGTAGGAAGTTTGACATCGATAGAATCCCTTGTACTCATGCCTTAGCGTGTTGTGAGGATGCTAACATGGATATGTACGAGCTATGCGACGACTACTATTCGGTACAAGCATGGGTGCTCGCTTATCATGGAACCATTTATCCAGTGTTACGAGAAACGGAGTGGAATGTTATGAACTTCGTGACCTTATTGAAGTTGAGCCACCAGAGTTTGTAGTTGAACTCGGTAGAAGAGTTGAGAGAAGAATTCCTTCAGCAGGTGAGGACCCTAGAGCGACTGCAACGGCTCCAAAGCGTCCACGAAAATGTGGAATTTGTTCGACTGTTGGTCACAACAAACGAACTTGTCCTTCGGTTGCTTCTACATCTAATGTGTAGGATAATTTATGTTTGTTTCACGGACTATGTATTTGTTTTCGATTATGCTACTATTTGTAACTTGAATCTATGTTTAAGGGTACCATGTATTCCTTAGATGTGTTGAATGTATCCCCTCTTTGTTTGCACATGGAAAGGTTTGTAGGTAAGTGCAGTTGGCCGATTGGCTAATTACACAAGGCAGTCTGCCGATCGGAAATTCCAGAGAGTAGTGATGTTATGAACAAGGCCCAATCGGCGGCGGAATGATATATTCGGCGGAGGATTGATATATTCGGCGGAGGATCGAGATATTCGGCCGAGGATTGCGCCTTGTTCAGAACATCAATGCTCTCTGGAATGAGGTAGTCGGCGAAGGAATGAGATATTCGGCGGAGGAATGAGATAGTTGGCCGAGGATTGGCAGACTCGGCGGAGGATTGATACCACAGCAACGTTATATTGAAAAATATAAACTTCTTTCATTCATCCGAGTAGCATAGTTAAACATTACACCAAAGACTATCATAAGGAGTTGAAAACTTGAGGTCTTTGTTTCCGATAAAACTTTTACCAACGGGTAGTGAGCTCGTCTTGGTGAGTGAAGGACAAGAAGAAGTGTCGAAGTCCTTCGACCTGCTCCAACACGAGACGCGCATTATTCTCGTCTGCATCTGTCCATCCATGTCTATCGGCTAGTCTCAGCTCGTCCATCAGTGCATCAGCCTTCACTGAAACCCGGAGAAGACTTATCCTGATCTTCTGCAGCTTATCCAACCTCTCCTGGTGTTGAAGTTGAACATGTTGTGTAGTGATGATGTCTCTTAAAGGTTCAGCCATTTTTGATGAAGTGAGTGAAAGATTAGTGATGAGTGAAGTGAAGAGGGTTGGAGTGAAGAGTGGGTTTTATAGGCGTGGTGCATTTCCATTAATGTAAGTTGGGTGGTGGGTTCTATTAATATAGGGCTGGTGGTGGTTGGGAAGACTTTAATGGTGGTTAGAGTTTTAGGGTTAAAGTTTTAGGGTAGGAAATTGTGGGGTATGTCATACTCGGCGGCGGATTGACGTGGTCGGCGGAGGATTGACCTCACTCCTCGGAGGATTGGCATCAGTCGGCGGGGGATTGGTTGTACGGATTAGGGTTTTAGGGTTTAGGGATTAGGGTTTGGCATACTCGGCGGGGGATTGACCTGCTCGGCCGAGGATTGACTTTAGTCGGCGGCGGATTGAAATGGTCGGCGAAGGAATGACCTCACTCGTCGGAGGATTGACATCAGTCGGCGGGGGATTGGTTGTACGGATTAGGGTTTTAGGGTTTAGGGTTTAGGGTTTGGCAAACTCGGCGGGGGATTGACCTGCTCGGCCGAGGATTGACTTCAGTCGGCGGAGGATTGAAGTGATCGGCGGAGGATTGACGTCAATCTTCGGAGGAATGACTTCAGTCGGCGGGGGATTGGGACCAGAATCATCGGTATATTACAAAACATAAGCTAATTTCATTTGATTTCATCCAAACAACATACTTATGGATGTTCAAAACCAAACAACATTACGTATTAGGTTTAGGGTTTAGGGATACTGTAGTAGGGTTACACTGTACGTATTAGGTTTATGGTTTAGGGTTTCAACAGTAGGGGTTATAGTTTTAGGGTTATAATTGTAGGGTTACAGTTGTAGTGTTAGAGTTTTATGCTTCAAGTGTACTTCTTACAAATGGTTTCTTAGGGTTTTGGGTGTATGGGTTACCCTGTTAGGGTTACACTCTTAGGGTTAGAGTTTGAGGGTTAGTGTGTTGGGTTGAGTTCTAGGGTTAGTGTTGTAGGGTTAGGGTTTTTCTCGTTTAGAGTTGACTTATTAAGGTTGGTTTTAAGGTGTCAAGTGTTGAGGTTTATGGGTAAGGGTTTGAGGATTGGTTTTAGGGATTAGGGTTTAGGGTTAGAGAATTTGGGTTGTGTCCTACTCGGCGGCGGGTTGTGTCCTACTCTCCTCAGCTTCTCTACATTCGTCCATCCACTGTACGAAAGCATGAAACCATCGAGGCTCTTCGTAAGAAGGCCTCCGAAGGTCACGATCCATTCCGTCAAAATCTGGGAACTGAAATGGGTGTTCACCATCAAGGGGTGGAGGACACCGTAGGTTCTTCTGTTGCAGGGCTTCCTCAATTCGGTCCGCCCGCTGATGTGACTCAGCGAGTATGCGGTCGTACTGAACCAACCACGGTGGTGGCGCGACAAATACTACAGTTCCGGCGTTCTCCCGACGCCTCCACCTACGCTCAAGACGAGGATCATTGTTGGATGCCATCCTGTCACAAACATATGTACGAGTCGAATTAAAATGAAACTGATAGGTTGTATGAATTTATAATGCAAAAATAGTACCTATGAAATTTTTGTGTTTGACAGTATGACAGATAAGAGCGTTGGAGTGCAAGGAATGGTTCTCCTTAGCCCAATTTATAGGCGTGGTGAGACATGGATAGGTTGGTGTGTGTGTGTGTCATAATAAATGTGATACATTAATATGTTGACGGTCTTGAATGTAGTGCGTGCATAGAATTCATTGTATACATTAATATGTTGACTGCATTGAATGTAGTGTGTGCATAGAATTAAGTGCAATGCAATTCATTGCATCTAATTGCCAAAACAGATACTTCAATCGGCGGGGGATTGAAGTAGTCGGCCGAGTAGCGAAATGTTCGGCCGGGGTCTAAAATATTCGTTAGGATGATTGACATAATCGGCGGGGATTGGTACCAGATTCGACCGAGGATTGACATACTGACAGTACAAGTCAACACTTTATTCATCCAAGTACCATAAGTAATACAATTCAAATCCAAAATACAGTACACTACGCAGCTACCAGAATGTTAATGAGTCTCTGTGTAATTTCTTGGTTTCGAACCATCCACTGTCTGTACTCCCGGAACCAAGCAGGCTCCTCCAAATAATGAAGAAGGTCATCCTCGTTCATCCGCGGTTCAATAAATGGGTTGTCACCAGGAGGGAGCGGAGGACATGGTAAATTTTTCTCGCGCATTAGGGCCTTCAGTTGGTCCAGCTGCTGATTTGCTTCTTCAAGTAACCGGTAGCACTCTACCGACCATGCTGGTTCCGGTGCTTGATACAGTCGTTCGGGCATTCTGACTATTCTCCCGTTGGCCAACATTGTGACGTATTCTCCGGCTAGCTCCTGTCTTATCCATCGACGCTCCTCCTCACGATTCACATCGTTGTGATCCATTCTGTCAGAAACAATTACATCGTTGCACTACAACAAAAAAAACACATCTACAAAAAAAAGGCAACAACATGCATCGAATACCTATTCCGATAAAACTTGACAGATACTTGGTAGGCTGGAAGTGACGATTATTGGAGTACAGATAATGGCCCTTGTACGCACTATTTATAGGCCCGATGCGAGTACAGAGGGTTGGAGTGGGTGGATGAGTGGGTGTGTATCCATTAATATGTCTTGGGTGGTGAGATACATTAATGGGAGACAGTATTATGCAGAGTTTGTTGGATGTAGTGAGTGAATAGGGATTGGTTGACAGATTGTGTACAGTGAAGTGCAGATTTTGTACAGGGAGTTGTTACATCGTCGGTGGAGGATTGACTATCTTCGGCGGAGGATTGACTATGGTTAGCGGAGGATTGACTATATTCGGCGGAGGATTGGGATCCAATCGGCTAGAACATATATATTTTACCGTAATATTTTGCTGGAAATAATAAACTTTCTAGGTCTAACACATATATATGCCAAAATATAAAGCAGATACTGCAACAGTCACACGTTTAGGGTTTCAGTTTATATAGAGTACAGAAGTCTACAAAAGATGTTGGTGATCCGTCAGCATATGAACACAATACTTCTTGCGGAACTGGCGAATTAGGCTGGTTCTCACGTTAGGCTCGATATCTAGTCCCGCCAACTCAAGTTCGATGAACTTAAGTGCATAGATCCCAGAATCGCCCGTCCTACAAACATAACACAATATATTATGTTGAAGTTGTGGAATTAATTAAACTAAGTGAATAAATTATTAAAGGACTTGTGACATACTTTGTAACTTGAGGTAGATGGGCCACCCTCTCGAACGGGAAGTCCTGCTCATAAGGCGTCAACGTCTCGGCTGTTCTGGGTAAAACACGATGGAGCATCTTGGGGATCATATGCACATAAGGTTGCATTGCAGTCACTAACTTGTTGGCGGCTAGAGCTTTTGTAGAGTTGTCGTACACTTTGATCCTACGCGCTTGTATGTCAACGACCAGCAATAGCCAGTGGCCCATCACCAATCTCACTGGAAAATAAATGTGCTGCGCATACGTCCACGCCTTACTATGCATCACCGGCAACTTCCCCCGAGCATATTCCATCAGACGGAGGTCTGGTTCAACTCGGGCTTCAAACTGGGCCTCCAATAGTTTATGGAACAGGACATCCAGTACTATTTGCCCCGGAACTTTGAAAACCCTAGGATACCGAAGTTGCCTCAACCGTATGCCAGTCAACGCATCATCCATTTGCTGCAGAAACGTAGTACTGTTTAT
The DNA here is from genome assembly GCA_963921825.1 of Erodium maritimum. Taxonomy (NCBI): domain Eukaryota; kingdom Viridiplantae; phylum Streptophyta; class Magnoliopsida; order Geraniales; family Geraniaceae; genus Erodium; species Erodium maritimum. Next base: position 16,863,217 of record OY997589.1, on the reverse strand, counting down.
AAGCATTAACAAAATTAAAGACTGCAAAAAGTAAATAATTTAAAACTAATTAAAACCTACCTCTTCGGTGACCCATCTACTGCTTGATGCGAGGGCATCGAAATAAGTGATGTGCCTCGGGGCATCCGCGGGAAAACGCCTCTCATCGACGGCCTTCGAAACCACGGCCAACTGATGAGGTATCGTCTTTGTGGGCTTCCATTCTGTCACCTCAGTCCCTAGTATCGTACTAACCACTCGGGATCTCTTCCTCTTCCGTGAACTGGGAGGCGGGGGACTGCCGAGGATATCAAATAAAGAACCCCGGACAATAGGACTACCATGTTGGGCCGTAGACTGAACCTCCCCAATGCCTTCTGCCCCCTCATCTGCATCTTCTTCTGAGTTGTCCTTCAGCCAAGAAGTCACAGTCTGATACGCACCCCCAGCAGGCTCAGCTGCAGCCACCTGCTCCGAATGATGCTGATCCTCCGACTCCCCCACCTCTTCAACTGCTGCACATGATGCTTGTGGATGAGACGTAACAACCCTCACAGTTACAGGGAGAGGCTCAGACACTGCTACCTGATGCGCTCCTCCAACCGAGGTACCTGATGGACGACCAGCAGAATGAGCCTGAGACTGACAATCAACAACCTCCTCCACAGGGGCAGCAAGAGGATCGCCGGGGGGGCATCAGAATGGTGGCGTGAACCAGATGGATGGGGACCCGACTCGCCTCGCTGGAGGGGTGGATGCGACTCGGATGACAGGCGCTGAGGCACGTCACGGGCACCGGCCTGGGTGCGAAGTAGGTTGAGGATCTCAGTTAGTTGACCCTCAACCGCTCGTAATCTACCGTCCACACCTCGGATCTCGTCCCGGACCGTTCGGATATCATCCCGGACAGCCTGGATATCAGCCGGGACTGCCAACTGAGCACCAGCCCGCCCCCCTTCCACCTGAGCAGTGTGTACGAGGTCTTCTTCACTGTTTCGATCTTCTCTGCCCCCCTCACCGGCCTTATCTTCCTGCGCCTCAGCCTGACGAGACGACTGGCCAATTTCCATCGTTCTGGCTGCCTCCTCACCCACCTCCTCATCCACAACCGGGTTCCCTTCTTCATCCTCCCATTCAATTTTCCCGCCCCTCTCTAGAATTTCAGAAATCCTGTCCGTTCTAGGATCCCTCTCCCCTGCTGGTATTTCTGCGATATCCTGCATCCACGGACGTTGCATCTCTGCTTCCGTAGGTATGAGGATACTCTGCGCCACCTGCACCTGCACACAAATTATAATTACATGAATTTGATATTCCCGATGTCCTTCATAAGTACGTTGATATATACATGCAATTGAATTAAATTGTTTAAATTGTATTACCTCAGGTTTTGCAAGTTCTGCAGTAACTGCTTCCGCCGCCGGTGCCTTTGCCCACGGCATGTTCCATTTGAACATTCGTGGCAACTCCTCAGTGTATCCCTCGTTCTCCTTCACAAATGCTATGGCAAGTTTCAGAATACACTTCAATGCCAATATCTATTACGTACAGAAGTTAATTTATCAGCGATACTATGATTTAGAAAATGATAAAAGTATTAATAAATAATTGGACTGATGTTACTTACCATTAACGCAGGGATAAAACAAGAGAAGGTGTATGTCGCACCCCTTCTATCTGCTCCCAAGCCCTGGGACTTAGCTCTCAAGTCTCGAAAGCACTTATCCCTCAGACGTTTGAAGGACACATATCCCCAGGGGAACCTCTCAAACATTTCTATGTTGTCCACTAGCCCCAACCACTTGGCATCGATCGCTTTGTGTTTTTTTTGAATGGGGTACCAAACAATCCCCAACGAAGATCAAGTTAATGACCTTACAAATTTCTCGCTCTTCCGCTATTCTTCGGCGGCCTGAGGTCGACAGGGTGTTCTTTAGTTCTTTTAACTTCTTCTCAAGGTCTAACACCGACACTCCACGATTGTGATCTTGGAAATGTCTTTGCTTGAATGCTGTCGACTTCATTTGCTCTACCAACGTTGGGTCTTCCAAATCTGGAGCTGAGCAGCATAACCCGGTGATCATCGCATACTCCTTGATGGACAACCTAATTGGTGTCCCTTTCACGACGAACCACACCTCAGACCATGGACAAACATCTGCGCTCCTCACGACAAGGGCCCACGCAATGTTGTTTGACTAGTTAAACTTCGTCGGTAAGTTCAGGAACTTACCGAACGGACCCTGCTCAATAGCTGCAACTATGTTCTCATTACCATCCCTTGACTCCTTCACGTCCTTTATCCACTTTTCATACCCACATCTCACGGTTATCCGACATTCGAACAACTCATGTTCTTGGAGTTTAGTTCGAAGTCGACGAACCCTATTCGGGTGCTCAAACGGGGTTGCACTGGCAACTGACCGGGTGACACTGTCATCGCTTTGTTCAATACCTTGCCCTTCTGATGCCATTTACCGAGGCTATTGCAATTCCAATGACAATATAAAACAAGCTCAAATAAGTACTTTTATAATTCCAATACCAATTGCATAATTCAATTATGACTGAACCAGAAGCAAAACATGAAAATCTGACAATGACTCAAATTTGTGTCATTGGCCGATCGGCGAATTTCCTCGCCGATCGGAAATTACAGAGAGCGTGTGTTTTGGACAATTCCACCACTCGGCGGAGGATTGACCCACTCGGCCGAGGATTGACAACCCCTCAGTGTTGACTTGGAGGATTGACAAATCCTCGGCCAAATTTTGGAGGATTGGCCCGACCTACTGGAGGATTGACAGATCCTCGGCCAAATTTTGGAGGATTGACTCGGCCAACTGGAGGATTGACACATCCTCGGCCAAATTTTGGAGGATTGACCCATTTCCTCAGTGTTCACTACACTAGAGGATTGACAGATCCTCGGCCAAATTTTGGAGGATTGACCCGCCGATGATTGATTGGAGGATTGACAAATCCTCGGCCAAAATTAGGAAGATTGACCCATCCATTCCCTCATTGTTTACTCCACTGGAGGATTGACATATCGTCGGCCATAGTTTGGAGGATTATTACCTAAATCGGCCAATGTTCGGTCAGAATTAGGTTTTCCTCGGCCAGTCAAATAGGTGGCCCTGGGGGTTCATTCCTCCGCCGAATTAAAGTCACTCGGCGGGGTTTTGGCCATTTCCCGGCAATGCCCATCATCCCCGGCGATTTCCCACATTTACCGGCGATGAACCAAACTCTACCATCTACCTAAACAAACCCAAATTTCTTACCTGAAACGAGTAGGTGCGAGTTGAATGGACCCTCGAGACTGAGTTGGAGCCGCCGCCGTCGATATTTGCAGAGACCCACTGGTTGGATGAAGACGAAGAAGACGGAGTCGACGTCGACAGTTGACGGTTTTTGCTTGTGTTTGAATGCCGAGAATCGGGTAAGGAGGAAGAAGATGAAGAGGTGGGGTCGGGGTTACAAGGAAAATTTTAGTAAAGTAGGAAGGGTTTTTTCGTCCTTTCATAGCTTTTCTATTAAAAAAAATAAAAAAACAAATGCTCAAACCCAGATTGCCAAATTACGGAGGCTACCCCTCAAATTCCATCTTCTATTAAGGCTCTCAGCACAATTTCCCCTCTATTTCCATATATTGGAACTAAAAGGAGAGAACGGAGGATCTGAAGCCCATTTCTGATTCTGGCGGATCCGGAGAACGACGAAAACTTTATCTGGGCGTTAGTTCTCAGAGATGAAATGCTGGAGGTCTGCCAAACCAGCCATCGTTGGTGAGACCCGGCGGCGAGACAAGCAACGTCGAAGGCTTGGGCTGGATCGAACGATAACTTCATAGCGAGTAGTGGTAAAATTCGGCTAGTGAGAAGCTGAGGTGAGAGATCGTGGGATAATTGTGCAGTTAATAATTAGAAGAAATGTCTTAAACACCCTTTTGTAGTGTAAAATTACTGACCTAAATATCAATTAATTGAAAATTACATAAACTGCCACAGTTAATCTTGACCATCTATATAAGCACATCTAAAGGCTGAAATCGGTTTTCAAATTATAGTGAAATGTATAGTTTTTAGTGGATAACGAGCTTATATATATATATATATATATATATATATATATATATATATATATATGATAACAATCAGGTACACACTTCTATCTTTCGTCAGAACGCAGAACTTTCAATTTGGGCCCTTGGATCATAGAATTAAAGGCCTAGATTTAATGCATATCTTTTAATATCTTTTTAATTAATGCATATCTTGTAATTTATTTCGTAATCAATCACCACCCCCCCCCCCCCCCCGAATTTCGTTGGCCATCCGATCTGGATAATCAATGGCCCAGATTAGTTCTACTTTCTGACCCGAAATAGGGTTTGTACTTGATTGTTATCCTATATATATATATATATATATATATATATATATATATATATATAACAATCAGGTACAAACTTGTATCTTTCGTCAGAACGTAGAACTTTCAATCTGGGTCCTTGGATCATAGAATTAAAGGCCCAGATTTAATGCATATCTTTTAAGATCTTTTTAATTAATGCATATCTTGTAATTGATTTCGTAATCAATCACCCCCACCCCCCCTGAATTTCGGTGGCCATCCGATCTGGATAATCAATGGCCCAGATTAGTTCTACGTTCTGACCCGAAATAGGGTTTGTACTTGATTGTTCCCCTATATATATATATATAGTTGGTATCAGGTACAAACCACTCTTGATTGTGCAAACTACGAACCAATCTGAGCCGTAGGATCCCCCCAAAGTGATGTCAGCCGGAGCGCACCAGATGCTGACACGTGGGCAATAAATATATAAAACACTGCACCTTATTGTGCAAACTACGAACTCACCAGGTGCTGACACGTGGGCGCGCGTGCTACTGGTGCACGCGCGCACAGTACTGATAGTTTGCGCAGCACGATGCTGATCGTTTGCGCGCACAATGCTGATAATTTGCATTTATACCAAACTATCAGCACCCGTGCGCGCAAACGATCAGCACTGTGCGCACGCGTGGTCAACACGCGCGCGGGCAGAGGCGCGTGCGAAGCGATCACGTGTCAGCATCGCGCGCGCTCTGCTGACGTCACTTTGACCGCATCTTGTGGCTTAGATTGGTTCGTAATTTGCACAATAAGAGTGGTTTTTACTGGATAGCTACCCTATGTATATATATATATATAATTAGAAAAAATATAAAAACATAAGTATAAAATAATTAAGGAATATAATTTAAAAAAAACATTGATCGACTACGGTTCAATAAAAAAGATGTCAAATATTTACCTAGATTATTTATAACCACTAAATATAAAAAGAATAGTTATATGGGGGGCACACGTAACAACTTTGAGTGGGGCACAATTCATACTTTTGGATAAAATTAATACTGGAGATTGATTTGAAGAACCCCCCCTAAATCGCCAGTGGAGTGAAGTATGACGTCAAGTCGGGCGTACACGATGTGTACCCATTGTCGCCCTAACCATAATGCGTCCTCTATTAATATGTTTACATGTGTCTTCATCATGTACACGATGTGTAGATATAGGGTCGGTTTGAATCAGTTGTTTTCTTTGGCTTTGACTTGGCTAGGTTCTCGTTCTTTAGCTCACAAACTTCCACTCGAGCTACCTGTAAGGAGAACACAACAGAGAGAGGAGATGAAAACAAAAGGGAAAATAGAAGAGTGTAATCTATGCTAAAAGGGGAACGAAAAGAGATAAAAGCATGAGAAAAGGTCATCTATAAACACACACGGATGATCACTCGTTAGGTTTTTCTCACGATACCGGTGACGAAGACTTCATATGTGTTTGACGAGCGCTTCTAGTACACTTTGGCCGGGAGAATTACGTCTTTAAAGACATACAGCCGGTCGACGCTCTGTGGGTGGTGACTGATGCATGGAAGACTCTGAGACTGATAGTCAAGCACATCGATGGAAGAGTTCTTAGGCTCTTCTTTACTTTGTATTTGGGGTTTGATAAGGTCTAATGAATGAAACCTTGGTCCTTTCTCAAGGGTCAGGTGCTCGGCTCAGTAGTTAGACAGAAGAAACTGCGTTGAACACGCTGCATCGTTGCTCCTGAACCGATAGATGCACAATGACAATGACGCTTGCTTAGCTGGTCCGATTACGTCAGAACTCCTACATCGACTATGCACCACTCTATTGTACACGCTCTAAATATTCATATAATATGTAATTACGTCTCAAAGTAGAATAATTATTAAAAATCTTAAACACAACCTCTGAGCCTCGTACCTTACTGTTGTCAGTGGTATTTTATTTCTTCCCTTCATTCCATCCCATCGTTCCAGCCCCCTCCGCTAGTCCTTGTCGGAGTTTGGCCTCTGCAGCTCAGTGGACCTCCTCTCTGTTGCCTTCGGCGAGCTCCATCGACCATATCTCCAGTGAGCTCTACCGTATATGCTGCCCCCAATGTCGTGGGTCTGAGTTCCGCTAGTCATGTTGCTCCCGCAAGCCTCCCCCCTCTGGCCACATCTCCCGACAACGTTGACCTGAGATTCTCTGGCCAAGCCTCTACGACACGCTCATCCTCCGGACAAACGGTCATATCTATACCCACCTTTTACCGGAGCTCCACACTCCAAGCCGCTCAGTCGTGCTCCTGCTTACCGTCCTCATCCGGCCAGACTTGTGCCCTCGCCCTAAACGTATCAGATATGCACCCGCCGACGCCATCCACCTCCCCTCTAGCTTTGATCCCGGTCGCGGACATCAGATCCCGACCGCGAGTATTTCCTGCTCGTCATTCTTTGTTTTTTTGTATGTCCCCTCTACCGGAATCTCGGGTCTCCGATATATGTGGTTGTTACCTTTAGTGACGTGTCTGATTAGGTCTCTATATTGGCAAATATTTCCGGATCATCGATAAGAAAATACGACATGTTTGTTGGTGTTTAGACGTTGTGTCACCCTTTTCGAGAGCTATCATCTTACTGCCGTCCTTCGAGTTTCCGAGAACGATTGACGGATAAACGCTTGCGCTGTCCGGTGTGTAAGATTGAATAATTTATGAATTAATCTTTAATTTTTTTATAAAAAGAAAAGAAAACTAAAAAGTGGACGGGCTCTTGTAGTTGACGTTGAGAAGACACGGACAGAACAAAAATATGCAAATATTTAGAGGAGAAGAGCAATTGCATACCAATAATTCCAACTATACCGATAGCGTACCAGATGCTTTTAGACGACTGAATTTCTTTTTTTACATCATGTTTGTAAAGGAACGGTCATTCTTCTATTTGGCCTTTTTCCCATCTCACGAATAGACGCTTTTATCTGCATATTGACCATTTGAGCAGCATAAATTCCATGATTTGTTTTGTATTACTTTCGTTTATTCTAGTTAATTAGTTGAAATGTCATCTTAAAAGAAAATGATTAAGTTAAAGCATACAAAAATATTTAGTCGGACCCTTCAAAGATGACACATTAAGTGTCCCATGCCATTTGTAACGACGGACATATAAAATGTATATTGAAAAATAAAAACGAGTTATTTTTTAAAGAGAAAATATTATCATATATCATAGAATATTAAGACAAAATAAATCTAGGGATATTTTCATCTCACTATTCTAACTATGTGGTTTTTTCATCACTATCCTAACTATTTTTTGTGTCACCTCGCTGCCCTAGAGTATTACTTGTTTTTCTCTGTTGCCTCATGATTCTAAGGATTTTGTTTGATTATTTACTTTATTTGCTACTCTATTGCGGTATTCACTTTGAGATGGGTACTGTTGCTTTTTCCCTTGCTTAATATATCAATTTGTATCCCTTTCAAAAACATAAATAAAATGAAGTATGGGTCTCGGGACGAGAATCTCAACTCACCAAACCGAGTCCATCAAAATTAATGCAAATGAATAAAAAAAATGCGATATAAAAGAGAGATCTCCCTAAATTTTACTATCTAATTCATAACTTCAACTTAGTTGAAAGAAGTTGAAATCATTTTTTATGGGATAATTCCATTTTAGTACCCTAAAACTTTCGGATTTCATTTTTAGTACCCTAAATATTTTTTGTGCCACTTCAGTACTCTAAATATTTGATAATTCCACTTTAGTACCCAACGTCTGATTTTCCATCCAATGATGTTAGCTTTCCATCCAATGAACATGAAATGTCCAAAATACCCCTCATGTTACATCAAATTTTCAAAAGTTGTCATTGTCCAAAATACCATTTATTAATTATTTTTCCAGAAATTACTTATTTAATTCATATTACTTGAAATAAACACCAAACCAGATCGAAATCACCTCAATTAAAAACCCTAAACAGAAAAATCAACCCAAATCGAATCGGATTGTAGAAATTAAGGAAAGAAGGCATATGCTTCCCCATGGATGACGGGTAGGAAGGTTGTAGTGGTGAATATTATTAGAAGAAAAGGTTACAGGGTTGACTGAAACACCAAATATTAAGACGAGAAGCAGAAGAGGAGGAGGAAGAGGAAGACGAAGATCGATCAGTGTGGAGAAGAAAGCCGAATCGCGACAACTGGGTTGAAGAACCGATTGACGATACATCCATTAAAATTTTGGGGTACAGAGCCTCCAACGGCTATGCTTCCTCAGTTGCTGGAGCGTAATTTCGAGATGGGTTTCAACCCAGAACCTCCACCACCCAAGGGGAAAAGGGCACGGTTGAGAGGCAAGGAGGAAGCGGCGCGAGGCGAGCTCTTCCTCTCCATGTGAGCTCTTTTTCGGTGGTGTTCTCGACAGCGGGAAAGGTGGTGGCGAGGAGTGGTTGTGCTGCTGTGAGGAAGAAGATGAGTGGAAAGGGTTTGGGTGGCTGTAGGGAAGAAGACATTTAGGGTAGAGATGATAGATGTAGGGTTTAAATGTGATAAGGGTATTTTTGGAATTTAAAAAAAGTTGAAGTCATGTGCCATGCACAAGCGATTTTCTGTTAAAAAATAGATGAAAAGTTAACGGCGGGTACTAAAACGGAATAAATGAAGATTTAGGGTACTGAAGTGGCACAAAAAACATTTAGGGTACTGAAATGGCACAAAAAAACAATTAGGATACTAAAAACGAAATACGAAAAAAATTTAGGGAACTAAAATGGAATTATCCCTTTTTTTATCAACTACATGTTGTCAAGATTAATGCTAGGTTCATGTTCTCACTTTCTCCTATCTAGTGTGGTTAGATAGTTTTTCCTTTTTCTAGATAACAAAACTGGTTTTGAAGTAGATTTATATTGGGAAAATAGATATCATGTCATTATCATAATCTTTTCTTTACCTGTTAACTTCAATTAGACTTATGTTTTTATTTATTTATTATCAATTATGTGTATCACGTTAATGTTAGAGTATTCATGTTCTCATTTTTTTTGGAGCTTGAACGTCAAAGTAGCTCACAAATACATTACGACGGAGATGCATTTAAAGCAACACAAATATTGTTTCACACGTGAAAAACACGAAAAATTGAAATGGTTATAAACCCAACTGCGATACACATGAACGTCATGACAATATGCAATGAGGTGTGCTTGCAATCCAAGCCTTGTCCTCAAAGGAGCAATTCATGTCATTGTCACATTCATACCAAATAAAATACCACTTGAATACAAATGACAAGGTCAAACATTTTAAGCAACCAATACGTTCCTTTTTTTGTGTGTGCTGCATAAAGATGGTGTAGAAGCAATTGCAACATTACATTACACCCATAAAAGCCGCCTAACTCAACCAAGTTTCAACGTTATCTCTTACCTGATTACCGTACTCTTAATCTCAATGATTAGACCCAAATTAAGCTATAAATTTCACAAGCAACGGCGAATTAACCCTGGCCTCACAATCTAAGAAGAGGATTCAACTACATAAGGAAACAATTGTTTAATCAAATGAGATAATACCCAGAAGAGGTTTTCTGATATTGTGTACTAAAGTCTTATTTGTATGATTGAAACAGTTTAACGTCGTTAATAGTTTTGTTGGTTAATAATTCGCACAAACATTCATCATTTCTTAACTAAAATCACTAGTGATTAGACTTGATAAAAATGGTTGGAGTGCAAAACAATTAGCTAAAAAGTACACCACATGCATATATTGTTGCAACAAAACAAGGCACGAGGCATGATTTGAGGGACGAGATGAGATGGGCACCGAAATGAATGGCAAGAGAGAAATGTGGGTATTTGGAGAAGACAAGGAACCTCTTATTCCGGGTATTTATTCCTTAGAGCTGGCTTATTGTTCATATATGTTTGGTAGGTGAGGGACGTACCACACTTTATTTAAACATATAGATTTTAGCACTAGCAGGATGTTTTGTTGTCATAAACTATCCATTATTTTTGTTAGATGCATTATAACTAATCATCTTGGACGCGAATTTAAGCCATGTCGTCCAGACAAAGAAATGAAACAATGACTCAGAAACATGTTACTTCAATGGATAAGAAATTAAGAATCTTCATCTTCATAATAAAAGCAATATCAGCAGCCCAAGTCAGTAAGACATAATATAATAAAGTTGATGAGTACTGAGCTAAACCTTGGAATTGGTATCAGATTCAGAGCTTAATCAACAATTAAGGAGAGTTTATTTTATGCAACTCTCTACCATTCTTTGTATTGTCCCCCCATTCACGAGGCAAGCGATGAATAAGATAATTGACGCAATTTGCAATCCACGCATAGAAATTTCCTGATCTAGATAGAGAGAAAAAAGCACATGGAATCAGTGGCGGATCTAGCTTTTGTAACGAGGGGGGGCACCGATTTTTTTTTATAATAGACATAAGAATAATATAAAATAACATTAAGAATATTAATATCGTATAAAAAGATAATAATTAATACTTAATATAAAACATGACGTCGAATTTTTATATTTTGAAAATATTGTAAAACACTTTCTCGTCGATATAATAAAAAATATTTTTTATGTATACGATATTCATTAGCCTATTATTCGATTTCTTCTTGTTATTCTTATTCTGTCTAAAAACTATGGAGTTCGATAATAATAGTCTCAATCGTTAAACAATAACTAAAAGAAAATTTTATATTAATGATAGTCTTGAATTTTGAAAACAATAACTTAAATTAAACTTTGACTCAAATTAAGAAACTTAATTAATATAAAATATAAAACAATTACGAAAAAAATATAAACAATATAAAAATGTAAGAAATTTCAATTAAGAAATTAGAAAAATTATAACAAAAATAGACTTTTATAAAAAAAATAGAAAAGAAAATAAAAATTAATATACTGTTTACAAATTTCAGTGGGACACTTATACTACAAATATAGAATTGATGGAAAGAAATAAAAATAATTAAGATAATAAAGTGGTTTTTATAAATTTGAGGGGGGGCACGTGCCCCCTGAGACATGAATAGATCCGCCTATGCATGGAATATTCCAGGCATGCCCCTTCACCTTAGCGATTCGGAAAAAGATCTAAACAAAATGAACAAAAGAGTTAGGGGTTGGACTGAAGCCTTGAGATCACCAAAATTTTATTAAAAAACACAAACTCCCACCTCTTACTAATAAACACGTTCTAGTGTGAGGTAGCAACCAACACACCTGCATGTTCAGAGATTTTGGGCCAAAGAACGCTCCCCATATACCTATTCTACATGTTCATAGTTCGGCATGTTGCCATACTGTTGCTACTACTACTCCATTGGGTCTTTCTTCAACGACACGTTTACTAGGTCTACAATGGCTCGTTCCGTTTGGGCCTAGCCCTGAGTTATAAGAGCATGATTAACGGAACGCACCCGCTCTCCGATCCGAGGACTGCGGGCCGTTCCGCTGTGGAGACGAAAAATTGCGGTCCGCGCGCGTGAAACAGCGGGACCGCTCCTCGCTCCTTGCTCCTCGATCCCGGCTTGCTGGCCGCTCCTCGCTCCTCGTTCCCTCGGATGCCGTGGTTGTCACGCCCCAATTTCAGCGAACCGAAACTAGGGACGCTAACGTTTAAAAAGTTACAATACTGAAACCTGTTTTCGTTAAATCACTTCATAAGCTAGTTTAGTTCCACAAAAGAATATTGTTTACATCTCAAAAATATTAGTCCCACACTTGGACAAAACGAGGTACACGTCTCTAGACTCAAAACACCCAGCAACCCGCTTCAAGCTCTGCAAGCTTCAGAAGCTCACCTAGTCCAGACTGCGAACGGTACCTGTAGGAAAAGCAGCTAGGGGTGAGCGTTCGCTCACCACCACAGATAACAGACTGACTACGGCATACTTAGCAGACAAAGCCGGTGACACCAACAACGACTCGAAAGACACACACACGACCCCGACTTTCCTCAATTGACTCGACACTCGGACATGTTATGTAGACCCCACACTACGATTGACGACCTCCTCCAAGACACGACTGACAACCACACAATACCAAACAAGATCACAAAGGATCGCAAACCGGCTGCTCAGTAACCAATCTCTGTATCTCGCCCTTTCCGATCCCAGTCGGTACAGGCGGTCGACCTGTCGCGCAACTTCTCCCAATCCCAGTCGGGAGGCTAACCCACAACCTCTCCGCTTCACCTGATCCCAGTCGGGTGGTTAGCCACACCCGCGCGTCCTTCCCCCGATCCCATTCGGGGAGCTAGCCCACAACCCCTCCGCTTCTCCCGATCCCAGTCGGGAGGCTAGCTACACCACACAACCTCCACCAGTATCCAGTAACCAAACACAATCACAAACAAGTTCAAACAGACAGTAACGACACCGGTGACAACTCCACAGGCACTCAAGGCCAACACGACACCAACGACCAAACACAGGTTCAACAAACCTACGGGCCCTCATGGCCACCCAAGACACCAACGCTAAAGTACGGGTTCACAACCCCACGGGCACTCATGGCCACCCAAAACACCGAAACGACAACACGGGCTCTCATGGCCACCCAAGACTCAGCAATAAATAACACGGCTCTCAAGGCCACCCAAACCCGACAATAAATAACACGGGCTCTCAAGGCCACCCAACTCAACAATAAATCACACGGGCTCTCAAGGCCACCCAAACTCAACAACAAATAACGCACAACAACCTCCGTCATAAACGATGCCTCCAACAGTCCTAAGATCACTAGTTTCACAAACAACCTCCGGGCATGGTCATATGCCTCTAGTAAACCAATTAACGCTAAGTTCTCTGCTCCTACGACACTACTAAGTGTCACATGCATTTCCAGTATTCGCTACGTTCCCGTATCATGCATTTCTAATATTCGATAACCTAAATAACCCACGACACCCCGGTGTCACATGCAATTCTATAGTTAACTATCCCTAGTCAGGGTCGAGATCCGGCTACTTTTCCCTACCTCAACCGAAGAACACCCGCTACGCTTCCTAGCTGCTGACGTTCTGGCTCGCTACCTCCGGGCTTCACTTCGATCGAAGCCGGACGCTAAAGAAAACACGAAAGCCACAAATTAATAACGGTTCCACCGTTAAGTTAAAGGTTACGATTTGTCCAGTTTAAATCCGACAGTTGTCTTTTACACTCGAGCGGGATAAAAGTGGGATTACGACGGATCGGGTTCGTGCACCCGCGCACCGAACTCAGATCGATCCAAAACCCAGTTAAAACCAATTTTAACTCAAAACCGTCTTTGAAACTCCTTTGCTTTATCTAATTCCGACTTTGATTTTTAGAACAAACGATTCCCTTCTGCTCTTTTCCAAACTCGAGATTTTGGTCTAAACCCTTCAAAAGCCGATTTGATTTCGTTTTCCCCCTTTTCGATTTAACTTAACTCGAGTTTCATTTTAACGACCGACTTTCGTTTTAAAACCCATTTAATTTAACCTATCTAGTTTTTATCAATAACGATTTCACGTCCGAAAAACCAAGATCGAACTTTTATTTCAAAACTGATCTTGGTTTTAAAGCTCAACTTAAACCCCTTTTCCACCTTTAATAAGATTTTAATCTGTTTCGAAACATAATAACAAACACCTTAACTTCGTTGTTCTTCTTTACATTTCTTTACATTTCAGATTTACATCATTTCTCAATAATCCTTTAAACAAGCCTGAAATCATGCTTTGTTCTGTTCCTTTCCATTTCGGGAGTTCTGTTCTATCACCGACCAGATCTGAACGAACTCGGGAAAGGGAAAACAAAAGAAGAAGGACGAGATCGGATTGGGTCCGGCCCACCACCGGCGACGCCGTTATCGGCCGAGGTTCCACGGACCGAGAACTCACCGTAAAGGAACGGTGGCGGGCGGTGGAGAGCGGCGGTGGGAGCGGCGGTGTATGGCGAGGAGTTCGCCTCGGGTACGGACGACTCGGTCCCGTCCCGGATCTAACGAGCTCGCCGGCGACGGCAGGAGCTTGGGTCACGCTCGGTTGAAGGGAAGGTCGGGACGAGAAGAGGAGGTGGAGCTCGGTGGCGGCGATGGCGTCGCGGCCGGTCCTCTCCAGGTCGGAGAGGGGGGTTCCGGGCTCGGTGCCGGCGTCTTAGGGTTTGGGCCAGCCACTTTGGGCCTCAGGCAAAACGGGCTCCAAGCCGGCTGGGCTGGGTTGGGGCTACGCGCCTGGCCTGGTCCAGACCTGCTCCTTTTTTTTCTTCTTCTTTACCACTTGTTTCAAAAACCTACCCTAAGGTTTTCAGGTTGCAAATTAATACCCTTGAAAGCGAAGCGGGTTTTACAGCGGTCCTCTCCCGTGCCGCCACGTGGCTTCGCCGAATCTGACCGTTTACAACGGTCGGGTAACGGCTCTTTTTTTTAATTCAAAAATCAGATAAATGGAACCCTATAAATACCCAACCTAATTCCTTATTTTTCTCACACCATTCTTTACTTTAACCTTTCATTCTCACTTCCTACTCGCTATTTTCGAAAATGTCCGACGACGAGGTAATGTCCGACGTTGAGTAGATGACGTACGAGGAGCTGGCTCCCCGAATCCCGACGTATGAGGAGATGGCAGCCCAACTGCCGACATATGAGGAGATGGCAGCCCAAATGCGGCCAGTTGAGCGACAATTCCGGCGGATGATGGAGAGGCACATGCAGAGAGTAATGCCAAGGGTCCAGAGGGCCATCTGTGGGGAACCAATGCGACGAGAGATTAACAGAGGTCGTTCGGAAGCCCACATCCAATTGATGAGGAACTATTTTGACGAACAAACCCTATATGGCCCTGATATGTTTAGGCGTCAGTTTCGTATGTGCAGACCACTTTTCCAACAAATTATGAACGCGGTGAAGGCTCACGACAGTTACTTCAAACAGAGGAGGGACGCTGCCTCACGACCGGGCTTATCAACGGAGCAGAAGTGCATCGCCGCTATACGGATGCTTGCGTATGGGTCCTCAGTCGATTTATTGGACGAAACTTTGCGCATTGGGGTAAACACCATACTTGAATGTTTACGTAAGTTTTGCAAGGCCGTCATTGAGGTCTTCGGAGCCGAGTATGAGCGTACACCCACACTGACTGACATGGAGCGCTTACTCCGAGAAGGGTACAGCCGAGGGTTTCCCGGAATGGCGGGGAGTCTTGATTGTATGCATTGGAAGTGGAAGAACTGCCCAACCGAAGACCAGGGAGCCCATGGACGGGGAGGTCACCACGGGGACAAGAAGATTATGCTTGAAGCTGTAGCGTCCCGTGATTTATGGATTTGGCATGAATTTTTCGAGATGGCTGGCTTGAACAACGACATGAACGTCCTCAACAACAACCACCTATTCCAAGACGCTTACTACGGCCGCAAGCTAGCTGTGGAGTACGAGATCAACGGTCATCGGTACGAACGACCTTATTACTTGGTGGACGGCATTTACCCAACATGGGCACAGTTCGTGAAGACTATTCGGCATCCCTTCGAGCCCAAAGAGAAGTTGTTTGCTAAATGCCAAGAAGGTGCTCGGAAAGATATTGAAAGCGCTTTTGGAGTACTTCAAGCAAGGTGGCACATCATTTCCCGTCCCGCTTGTAGTTGGATCCCACACACTTTGGATGATATCATGCACACTTGCATAATTCTACACAACATGATTGTAGAGGATGAGCGTGACCGGTACGAGTATGGGGATGAGGAGTTGTTGTACGTGCAACCTCCAGAAATGCCGAATTGGACACCACCGGAACGATGGCACCACGGAGGGCCATTGGAATACCAGCAACGAGTTGATTGTCAACAAAATGTCCTAAATCCTGAGACCCACCATCAACTACAATATGATCTTATGGAGCACTTATGGGGTCTATATGGAGCTGGTTTCCATGATGACGAGTAGTCGTTTGTGCTCTTGGAGCTGGTTTTTTGTGGGTTGTATTAAAATGGGTTGAATAAAATTAGAAGTTAAACTATATTCGTGTTAAATTTATTTATGAATTATTTATTTCCAAAATTCTTTAAATTATAAATAATTTAAACGGTTTCTGATAAAGAATTAAATAAAACAACAAAATATCAATTAATAATCTCGTCAGCATCCAGTCAGCACTGCTCTGCACTCCCAGGACCTCAGAGGGCCTTTCTGTTGCAAAACACCCACTATTCTGCACTCCCAGGACCTCACTTTTGTCCAGTCAGCACAAGTTATGCACTCCCAGGACCTCACCAAGGTCCTTTCTGTTGTTCATGCTCTAAGAGCATGTTGTAGAAATAATCGTCGAGGGTATATTTCGGGTTTAATTGACAATTTTTCTTTCATTCATTAGGATCTATTTTCTCTATAACACAGTCATCCTCTTCTTGGCCATTGACAGCTCTATATCAACATACCCTCGATATAGAGCAACTATAGATGAGCCAAAAGCAGAAAACGTGTGTTTTTGTAATAATAAAAGAAACTGAACTTGATATTGTTCACTAGTCCGATCAAGGTTGTCTGAGCGGTCTCTTCAAGTACTGTTCGCTAATATGGTGGGCTTGTGGTTGCTGTGGTGGATCGGGTGGTTGTTTTATATTGTTTTTTTGTTGCTTTTGCTTTTTGGGCCAATTTTTGATGGACTTTGTTCTGGTGGTTGTGGTTTCTATGCCAAGACTCACACTTCATTTTTTTAATGCATTTACTTCTCTCTAATAAAAAAAAAGTTATCTTAAAACATAATTACGCTTGACAAAAAAAATGAAACTTATGATATTTATTAAAATTATGAAAAAACATGGCTATAATTTATCAAAAAAAATGAATATTGGGTTGTAATTAACCTTATCTTTTTTTTAAATATGCTCTATCGCGTCTCGGAGAGTAAACCCCAGCCCTAGCCTTACGATTATGGTGCTCCCTAGCTCTGTTCCTACTGCTGACACCGATGTCGCAACCATTGTCGGCCTTGTCTCGCCTCAGTCTTCGTTACAACCTTCATCCTCGATCCTTCCCCTTCTTTTTAGTGTGACTCTGCCTTTAAAGGAACGACGTAGAAGGAAGCCGAAGCAAACCCTTACCGGCCTTCCTTCTGTGCCTCCATCTTCTCATGCAAGCATAACACCCCTTTCGCTCTCCACGGCTCTGGTGCCCTTTCCGATGGGTTCCTCCACAGCACAGTCGTCTGGGAAATTGTGTCGAGGCCGATCGATAAAAACCAAACGTCGTTGCTTCGGATGCAAGTAACCCTCCGCTGCCATTGCCCCCTCCTCCACCGCCTACAACCGTCTCCTTCACTCTTCCTCTTCCCACGGCAGAGACTCCTACCATGCCTCGTCTACAACGAGATCATGCTCGAGAGAAATTGGCATGCCCCAAATTCGGTTCTACCCGGAGTCGAGGCATGACTAGGATAAAACGATTTAAAAGATAATAACTCAACAATTACTTTCTGAAAATCTCCGATATAAAACTCAAATCCACATAACTCAATTTAAAAACATAAATAACCCTCCAGGGGTGTAATAATAATCCTCCAACAAGGTTTGTTCAAAACTGAAATGAAATGAAAACGAAGTCTCTACAGGATACCCACACCAAGAAGCTCCCGAGTCTCTACTCCTCAAACAAGCCTGTAATCACAACAATAAACTCATAGGGGTGAGCTTGCGCTCAGTAGGGAAAATACATAACAAAGTGGACTTTAAACTCAATAATTTCATCAGCAAGGTCAACAAGATAAACCTTAACAATCACAGGCAATAGGTAAACCGATCAATGCCGTGGCACGTGAAGTCACCACCCTCTAATCCACATATGATGTGTCTTCTCGGATTTTCCCTCCAATCCAGAGGAGACGCATATCATTGAGACTATCGGAAACACCCTTCAGGGCACATATCGTCGGAAGTCTCAGAAACGTCTCCAAAGGATTTTAGGTCCTCGGGAACCAAGGTATTACTCCCATAGGAAGCATACACTTGGGCAATTCAATAATAATCAAATAACAATTGCGCCCTCACTCAAACCGAAACAAGAAGCCATCCATTCCCAACAAACACCACTTCATTATCACACATAGCTCACGCATCACCGTTTCACCACAACACACAGCACACAAATAACACAATCACAACTTACCGTTCACTTACCAGTTACGACCCATCGGGGCATCGATCACCTTATTGCACCGCTCGGTACAACCAGTCATACTCGATGCTCCAAATAACCATTTAAGGAAATCAAGCAATCATTCAAGTACAGCCAACAGTCAAATACGAGTTCAATCAACCAATCATGAAAACCTTCGAACGAGCATTCAAACATGCAATTCAACTAGTTTCATTAGACTCTTTAGCCTATCCACTAAGCAACCAAACAACCAAGCATATGATCCTAACACACAACTAATCCGAGGGCTTTGCCAAGGCCGCTCTACCAGTAAAACAATTCCCAAGTATTGAAAGCGAGTTACACTAGTGATTGGCATCCTAATCATTCACCACTAGACACGTCCGGTTATTAGTAATTGAAAGACAAGTAATCTAGTTATTCGCATCCTATAGGCAATTCTAGGACCTTTCCAATTTTATTAACCTAACATGCATACTAAGCATTTAAACGAGAGGTTAAGACTTTCCCTACCTCAAGGTCTTCCTCTCAACACTCTGATGTCACAAACGATAGTTACCACACCGTTCTTCACACGGGTTCCGGCATGGCTCTTCGTTCTTCAAGCTCAAGTCCAAGTTCTTCCTCCCTTCCTTGCTCGGTACCACGGTCTTAGACCACCAAAAGGCCAAAGTTAATAACTCAACGATGCTCTTATCCCCAAAGTACAGAACAACACTCAAATAATGGAATTAAGGTTTGAAGAAATGATTTAGGAATCAAAATGGGCTAAAAGGAAGGGGTTTGGGTTCTGGGGGTCTGATATGGAATGTGACCCATTCCATGCCACTCAGACGGCCGAAATGTGGCATGTTCCGTGCCACTCAGAGGGCCGGAATGTGGCACTCTCCATACCTCGTTCCGTATCAAACCTGACCAGTTTCTTCCCCTTTCTTCCCCAACTCGAGTTTCACAAAAATCACCATCAAAACCCCATTTCCAAGTCCTCTCAACTCCAAAATGTTCATCCAAAGTTACCCAACATCAACACCCTCAATGGGTTCATCAAAACTTCAACCAAAATGCAATCCAAACATCCTACTTCACTACTTCTTCTCCAAGCAACACCCACAAAGCAAGTTCTTCAACTTTTAAGCCAAAACCCATAAATTGGAAGTGGATGAAATGGAGGGTTAAGAGTATCCTTACCTCTAGGGAGATGAGATGAAGTGAAAATGGAGCCAAAAGGACCAAGAACAAGCTCCAAAATCCAAGCTTTCTTCTCTATCTTCTTCCTCAAGAAATGAGCTCTCCTCCTCCTCCCTCCTAGTGAATTTCGGCTGCACCAACAAGGAATGAGCTGAATTATTGCTCCCTTTCCTTTAAATGACCTAAAATGTCAATTTACTCAAAAGCCCTTAAGGTCTTATCCCTTTAAAGGTAAGTTAGGAGGGTATGAGGGTCATTTGAAGTCTCATTTTCATCCTCCAAGCCAAGCATGACAAGTGTCATGTGAGGTCACTCCCACTTAATTAATTTCCAGCTTTCCAAGATTTTATCGGAAAATAACCGATATTAAGCCCAAGTTTGACCGACGGTTGACTTTAAGAACATTACAGTCAAACTGAAGGAAACGGCCCAACTAAGCTAACCGTGAAGTTGGCTAAGCTTTTTGGGCCCCGGAAAGGTCCCGAATGACTTTCCGAGTCATCGGTTGACTTTTCCGGTCGAAAGTCAAACTTAGTTAGGATTCACCGGTTATACCGGGATCGACCGGGGGCGGGTCTTACAAAAAGCTCCTCCTTGGCATCCACCTATGCACCCTATGAACTTTGCTAGGGTTTTTTCTTGCTGGGGTTTCTCTCGGACCGCCTCTAACCACCGCGACGTTGGCTCCCTTCCGCCACCAATGACGTGCCTCGATCTCCATGTATCAAATCATCTCTCCTTATTAACCCCCGCCGTCTTTGAAGCCGCCACAGGCGTGTCCATCTCCCAAGCCTTGACCACTCTCTCGATTCTGAATCAGGCTAATCGGATGAGTCTTTTTTCTTTTCACCAATTTCGTTTTTTGTAGGGTTAAAGACTAGCGAGCAGAGAATCAGAGACTTTTCTTGGGAGGGAACCGTGATTCACGTACATCCTCCGAAAACAACTGATGTAGTTCAAGTTCGGTCGCTTCACCTCCCAGATACGGCGTTTAGGCATTACGAGCAGGACTTCTAGTTTCGTTATCCAACCCCACCTTCCTTCATGCCTATGTGACGTTTCAATATCATTTATAACGATTATTTTGTTAAAAGAACTGCAAACAAATTTGTTCAGTGACTGTTTTTTTTAGTAGTCAAATATATGTTTCATGTTGTACATCTGTGTAATTAAATTCTGATTTCATAAAATTGCACATTTCAGTCAAAAAAAAAACTAATTTTTAGATCATTCACTTAGTTGCTGGAATTTGGAGGGCAATTTTGATTGAAACGACGATAAAAGAAGCCAAATCTGCATTCTATGTACAGAGCACTTGTGACTCCCGAGCTTGTTGCTATATTTGGTTTCAAACAAGGACAGAGACTAGTAACTTGCATCTTGTTGAATGCATCGGCAACTTGTTGTTAACACCAACAAACCCAATATGATTATCCAAGCAGGTTATAGGTTATGTGGCGGCTGCATAACTTCATTGTACATACATTTATACAAGCCTTGTACTTTCCAAAACATAAAGTCGGCTTCCATATTTAGTTAATTCAGTAATCCAAAAAAGGATCGTATTTCAGTTTTGCCTGTAAGCAATGTAGTTGGCGAATGCAATCAAAGGAGCTGCCTTTTCCTGATCAAATCCGGAGAGCTCATCTATGGCTCCTCTCTCTAGTTTCTGGGCAAATTCTCTCGATTTCTCAACACCCATTAGCTTCGGATATGTGGCCTTGTCCGCCACCAGATCCTTCCTTGCCGTCTTCCCCAACTCCTCGGAGGATTTGGTCACATCCAGAATGTCATCCACTACCTGGAACATTAAACCCGTGGATCTCGCGAACCTCCTCAGTTTCTCCACTTGCTCGTCCGTTCCACCTCCCAGAACTGCCCCCATCACCACCGCGCATTCCAGCAACGCCGCCGTCTTGTGGAGGTGGATGAATTCGAGCTGCTCCAGACCCACATCGCTCTCCCCTTGGCACCTGATGTCCGCCACCATTCCCTCCGATCCGACCGATCTCGCCATCTCGCCCACCACTCTCACCACCGTCTCCGGAGAAACCCCTCTCGTGGAGGCGGCGACGTGCTCGAACGCGAAGCAGAGGAGCGCGTCTCCGGCTCGGATGGCCACGTCCTCCCCGTAGACCTTGTGATTGGAGGGCTTGCCTCGACGGAGGTCGTCGTCGTCCATGCAGGGGAGGTCGTCGTGAATCAGCGACATGGTGTGGATCATCTCGACGGCGCAGGCGGCGGGCATGGCAATGGACTCCTCGCCGCCGACGAGCTCGCAGGCGGCGAGGCAGGCCATGGGGCAGACGCGCTTTCCGCCGGCGAAGAGCGAGTAGCGCATGGCCTCGTGGATTTTGAGAGGGGAATGGAGGCGTCGAGGGCATGGTTCACCGACTCGCCTATCCGCCTCATGTAGGTTTTGAAATCGAAGCCGGTTTCGACTCTGTCTTCGTCGGTGACAACTCTGACAGAGAGATTCGGCCCAGAAGAAGACATGGGTCGGCGTAACTTTCTCAGATATGGAGACCTGGATCTGCTACCTTGATTCACCACTTGACATACTTTGACCCTAGTGCCCAATTTCAAAGAACCCATTTTTCTTTTTCGCTCTCTCTATGGTTAAACACTACTTAATCGTTGAATTTTGATTGGGGTTTCGTTGGTCTGGTTCATACGAAACCATAGATTCTGAACCGGGGTATCCTCTTATTGAACCATCAGCAACAAAATCGGATCAATGGAGGTGAAGTGAATGAGTGAGCAGAATCAGAGCAACAACTGAGTAAAGAACATCACCGGTGACAGAGCAGAGAGAAAGAGGCCGGAACCAGGATAGAAATGAGGATTGGATTTTCAAGGGTCAACTTTGGAAATCCACTATACCACCCGGTCTTATTTACGGGACAAATGTCATACAGTCCTATTATATAAAAGCAAAGTTATTTGAACTAGTGACATTTCCTTTACTCATGTATTTTTTTTTAGGGATACATTAATCTTAATATATTTTTCAATTTACTACACTGATGTTTTTTATGTTCAATAACTTAAAGTTTTGTTTAACAAATGATGGTTTTATTCATTAGCTTTGAAATAAACGTTACAAAGTTGGGGGAAAGTTCCCAAATAACCTCCAAAAGACAAGAAAAAAAGAACTCAATATAGGAGAATCATCTCCTACCAGAAGAAACAAAACATAATGAATGGGAGTTCAGCCAAAGTGAAAGACTTGACTCCTCAACTAGAACACCAACCATCTTACAGATGCTGAAACTGTGAAGTTGAAGCATGCAAAAAACTGCATCAATAGACTGGAATTGCTGTCTAAAAACAACGGAGTTTCTCTGCAACCAGATGTGCCAAAAGCATAAATAGGCCAACTTGACCCAAATCTTCCACCAACTTCGACGACCAAGCCCTCTCCATGCAAATAAAGTTGAGACGCAATCCCCCGGCATGATCCAAACAATAGACCACCATGAAAAAACCTTGGACCACAACAGCCAAGAGAAATCACAATGAAGGAAGAGACGCAAGGAATCCTCGAAAACCCGAGAACAGAAGCTATAGAGCATATCATTGATAAATATCTGAATTCCTCGATCCTCCAAAAAAGACTTGGTGGGGACGGCATTATGAGCCAATAACCAAACCAAAGAACTATATTTGGGTGGAAGATTCTTGATCCAAAGAATTCCTGTCCAAGGGACAAGAGATGGTTCAGAATCCGAGAGTAAAAGGAAAGCAGAGGCTGTAGAAAAACCAGCTTCCCTTTGAGACCAAATGACCAAATCAGGGGAATCCAGCCTGACACAAACCGAACTCAAGAGCTCCGTGAGCACACCCGAGTCATCCCACTCATAAGTAAAGAGAAAGGAGTGATGATAATCGATAAATAAGTCGGGTAAAAATCAAATAGATATATAGGTTTCTCAATAACTTAAAGTTGTTGAATTCTATGAGTGCCTGTGATATATTGCTTTTATGTATACGTCAATCGTGTTGTAATTTAAATGATAAAAGAAAGTTGAAGAGTTAATAAATTTTTAAATATGTGTTTTGATAAACTTGATTATTATTGATCGATCTACTTAAGAGAATTAAGTACAAAGTAGCTCGATCTTGAAAAACCAAAATCATAAAAACACAAACCTTGTACGTAGGCATAGCATGGACCCAATAAAGGTTCAAACCAAATAAAACACGACCGAAGAACTAAATGACAACCATGAAGCTCCAACAAAAATATCAGATGGCCAAACACAACAACCAACCAAGCAGTACAAAACCAGCCCAAAATCATCAATACTCAAGGGAACCCTGAAAACATTGACGCCTCCCACCCCTCACAGTAAGAGAGAAGGGTGACACCAACACGTCGACGATCAACACTGCAAAACGACAATTATAGGACTGGTGGCCGAAATACTAGTGGAATACCTAACCCATTAAAATCGAAACCCGACTAGGTTCCAAACAAGCCAAAATGATGAAAACGAATTGACTTAGGCCAACAAATAGACGAGTCCCCGATACACGGGAAAACTAGAAACCTAGCGTAAATCGAATCTATAAGGCAGTATTAACCCAATAATAAAAATGAAAAAAGGGCCGAGTAAAAAAATTTCAACACGAAGCTCCACCGGAGGTAGCGTTATAGTCCCCGGGACCAACTCCAAGCCAAAGCAGAGTTACAATAGGTTGGGCAAGTACCAATGTTCTAAATATCGGTCGCGATGAAATATCGGTGAGGTCACCGGTAAAGATATTTCAATATATCGGAGAGATCTCGACAAATCGCGTTTTGCATTAAATAAATATATACAATATACCATATAATAAAAATATAACTAAACACTATAAAAATATAACAATATATAATAGCATTTAAATATAAATTATATTATTTTTGAATTGATAATACATATATATATATATATATATATATATATTAATATATTTTCATATTTTTAGTTTTAATTATTAATAATTAAAAAATATATAAAAAGTTGTATTGACTTTAATCCTTATCCGATTAAACTAACCCAATTAACCTAATAATTAATTTATACCAAGCCCAAGTTAACTCAGCCCAATTAGAAAAACCCAACCCATTAACTAACAAAAACAAAATAACTTAAATGTAAAAACCCTAATACCCCTCACCCACATCAGCAGTCATTTTTTTCCTTTTCTCTCTCCATCTCTTATTCTTCTTCTTTCTTTTCTTTTTTCTTCTTCTTTCTCGTTCTCCTTCATCTCTCCTTCTCTCTCTCTCCCATTTCTTCTTCCTTCTTCCTGCAGAGCTGCCCATCTCATCTTGTCACTCACCGTTAATTTTTTTCCTCTTCAAATTAACTTTTTTGAAGAGTTGACCGAGTCAACTCGGTGGGTTGACCGAGTCAACTCGGGTTGACCGAGTCAACTCGGGTTGACCGAGTTTCTCAGCCGAGACAGCGTTGGTTCGCGCCTACCCCCTTTCTGCCGAGATCTCGCGAGATTTAGAACACTGGCAAGTACCCATGGGCTAACAATGAAGCCCGAGACAAAGTGCTCCATCGAAACCAAAGCCCACATCGGTGAAACCAACGTCCACACAAAGAACAAAGACGTTGAAAACGTAGATATAGAAGTAAAATACCAACACATGCTCAACGATAACCGAGGGATGACGGGGACCAAGGTACAATGATTGCGGGTAGAGTAGGAGTTTGACGGTGGAGGAAGCCTTCCTTGAACAGACCCAAACCAAAAGGGAAGGCAACATCGGTAGCCAACACCTTGAAATTAAGTGAATTGGACCTCACATGTCACGCCCCAAATCCGGTATTGACCGGACCCGAGACGTGACTTATTGAAATTTAATAAAACAGTTCAAAAGTATTAATTATCTGAAAATATGAATAACATAAGTTCGAAACCTTGAGTTCTGCGCTCAATCAAATACATAAGTCCAAAACATAACGTTCGTCTCTACGAAACATAAACTAAAGGTAAATCACAAACCCTCGCTAGCCCCATGCTCCGCGATGTCCTCTACTCCGAAACAAAGCTAATACCTGTAGAAAACACGGTAAGGGGTGAGCTTGACGCTCGGTAGGGAAAACCAAGTAAGCCATCTTAAAACCAATTTACTAGAAAGTTATTCCACAAATTAAAGTTGATTAAAAAGGTTGATACAACGATGCGGCATTTAAAGCAATTAAAGACAAAACCCTTTTTTAACCCGACACTCATAAATCCTGCCACACCAACGTTAACTCAACACCAACCACTACACCAAGGCATACACCGCAGGTGACAAACCAAGTAAAACACCCAAGTACGTTCCCAAACTAAATTTTAACTAATAAAATGAGAAGGCGACATCGAGAACATGTAACCCAAATTAAACAACCTTCACTTTACTCGACCACAAACTATTCCGAAAATCCTCGTTCAGAACCCCTTCACGACCGACCCACGACTTAACTTACACGGAAATCACACACATGAACTCATCATCAAACAATCAAATCAAGTCATTAGCAGTCACGCACAACTCATAATAGGGAAAACACCCATAGCCACAACACATCACACTCATTACAGTTCAAGGTGATCTCTACACACCAATACACACACTTGCACGGTCTCGGGAGCAACCCGCTCGGCTCGGCGTAGCCGCACGCAACTTTCCCCTAACACACAGTCAGGAGAGGCGGTCGACCTCATCGCGGAACACATATCCTCGCGTAACACATCGCGGACACAGCGTTTTACCGACACACGGAAGGCAGGGAAATCGCCTCTTCGCGCAACACATCGCGTACACAACATTTTACCGACACACGGAAGGCAGGGAAATCGCCTCTTCGCACAACACATCGCGGACACAGCGTTTTACCAACACACGGAAGGCAGGGAAATCGCCTCTTCGCGGGTAACCACAGTACCACAATCACAATCATGATCACACTCACAGGTAACCACAGTACCACAACCACAATCATGATCACACTCACACATGGCACACTTGCCCAAAACATAGCAACACATGCTTCACCGAATATCACATATCATGCTTCTCAATTTACCAAACATAGCAACACATGCTTCACCGAATATCACATATCATGCTTCTCAATTTACCCTCGTAACCATCACGCACTTACCATCACTTACCATCACCACACTCAACGTGGTAAACCCCACCGGCTTAACCAGTACCTAGTCCCCAACATCCCCATGCCAACAGATAATATGAAACAGGAAAGTAGTCACTCAATCACTATCATACATCACCAAGTTCAATTCTACTCGTTTTCATGTTCGTTATTTATCACTCGTTCAAACATCACAGAATACACAATACAATCAACAACCAACCCTACAGGCACGACATGGCCAGATTCTACCAGCACAACATACCAACACCTACGGCACGGCATGGCTCGTAGGTCTTTCGCATTTTATAAGACTACTCTAGTCAATTCCGTCCTATATGCATGCTAGTGATTTATCCGGTTATTAGGTTTCCCTATCGAGGTAATCCCTACCTCTCAAATCTCTATCTGGGTCGCCTAGCTGCTGACGTCCTGGCCAACTCAGGTCTTCTCCGTGCTCGGGGTAAAGGCCCGGCTTTAACAAAAAGGGACGGGTGTCAGTCCCGGTCCAGTCCGTAACGGTCCTCAGATTATTAATTAAGTTCGATGAGTCATTCTTATTTAATCCTTTAAATCTCCCAATTAACTTAATTAAATAGTTAATTAATTAGTCTGATTTTTAATTAATTAAATATTTAAAACCGGGCTGACCCGGATCCGACACGGATCCGACCCAAACCCGAATTCAGAACCCAGAACCCGGACCTGACCCGGAACCGGTCCGAACCCGGCCCCATACCCGCCCCGACCCGGTCCAGGAACATGGGTCTGGCCCGAATCCTGATCCGGCCCGAAGTCCAACTAGGCCCAAGGCCCACTCCAACTGCCCAGCCCAAAGCCCGCCTTGACCTCGTCCGGCCCAAGCCCGAATCCAGCTAGGGTTTGCCTGCTCCGCCGGCGCCGCCGCCATAGAAAGAGGAAAGAGAGGTCGGGCGCTCGGGAACGATCTCCTCCCTCCCTTCGCCGCTCCGGCGAACAATCTCCGGCAACCAGCGCCCTAAGATGCCCAGGCCCTCACAGTCTCACTCGAGCTCGGACGTACGGCGGCGCGACAGTAAGCGAGAGGGAGGGCTCGGCGTGGATCTGGTCTGTTCTCCGGCGACCTGTAGCGCCGAGACCCACGGCGGCGCACCAAAGCAAAGAAAGAAAGAGAGGGTTTCAGCAGTCTCGCGCGCGCACGATTACCAGGTGAGGGAAGTCGAGGCTCACCGGCGAGGTCTCGCACGGTGCGATTCGGGTTCGGGGAGAAACGGCGCGTCTTGGTCGGTCTTGTGGTCGGATTTGCAGAGCTCGGGACGGCGGCTCGTGAGAGGGTGAAGCAAAGGGAGAGGATGGAGACGAGGGCGTGGAGTGGGTGGAGGAGGAGGGTCGACGACGGGGTTTGGCTCCGGCACAGCTCGAGAGAGAGGAGGCGAAGGAAATGGAGAAGACGCATCTTGGTAAGTGTGCACGGATCTGAAGAAAAGGCGAAGCGATATTAGGGTTAGACACAAGGTTTTGGGCCCGAAGCACGTCGGGCCTGGCATGTCTGGGTTGGGCCTGGTCTGATCCGGCCCAAACCTAAACCCCTTTCTTTCCCTTTTTTTTGTTTTCTCTTTTCTCTTTTTTTTGAGAAATCGATCCAAAATTCCACCTGTTCTCCACCCAACGTCGTTCCAACAATAATTTAAATGTTAAAAACGCAGGTCTTTACATCACTCGTGGATCAAAACTACCTCGAGTGGAGCAGGGCGAGGCATTAATAGGTTGTGCAATACCTTCCCCAAGTCTGAAATCCGCCTGTTCTAGAGAGGAGCAACCAGGCAGCAAAAGGGACGATCGGATAAGAGCGCTGGACACAAAATGTAGAACCAACGAACAAAGAGGAAAGCCGGTGGGGTAGAACAACACCCATATATGATTTTTCACTAGATCTGGAAGTATTGAGAGCAAAGAAGAAGGAGGAAGAAAGAGAGGCCGAGAGGAGGCCGCCACCGATGAGAACCATGGATGAAGGCCACAATTATCACAGGTGGAGGACGGTAAAAGAAGCCTGCGAGTACAAGTCCTGCAAGGTTTTTTGGGTTCGCTTGAGGCGACAAGTAGACTTTTAACTAATGTACAAAAGACTCATAACTATAAGGAGATAAAAAATACATATGAATATATGTGTTGTTCTCCCTTGCAATTTACTCTTTGATAGTGCATTTTATTTATAGGAAGCAAATATTATAAAATATAGCCATATGCATGTATCCAATTTAATTGGACATGATATGTATGGTTGAAATTTTCTTTTTCAACAAGTCAACACAATCTTCTTTTATTTTTGTGCTCGAGTTGAAAGGTGAGGCTCACTATCATTTATCACATTTCCCCTTAGACATCACCATTCATTAAAATAAGTTAGCATCGAGCGTGCTTCAAGTTATCACGTTGAATTTTTTTTCAAGAAAACCTATTTGGGACAAAACCTTAATAAGGGAAAAGGATTGCAACACATAATTCTCGCCCCCCTGATTGTTGCTCCCCTTATAGGCGACATGATTACTTTGGTTCAGAGGCGTATCTAGAAATATAATTTAGGGTATGCCATTGATCATTGCTAAATGCGACCGAAAAAAATGAAAACTATACTCACTTGCAAACTATGTGCAATGAAAATCTAAATAACCATAACATTTTCATACGAACTCCGATTTAGGCCCGTAAGGTATCAAATCGAAGGTGCATGCTCCGTCGGTGCCTACGCTAGAGGGGACGTCGGGTTTCTCCTTCGAAACGGGTTTGACCTTCCGACGGGGTTTGGCCTTCGGACCACGTCCTTTAGCACTGCCTACATCTCTTTTACCAGAGCCGCCTCCGTAAAGGGGTATCAAAGGGGAAGATCCTCGTTGCGGCAGAGAAGGGGAGTTGGCTGCTTCATGAAGCTCGGGATCCGGTGAAGCGGATCCTCGCGGCGGCAGAGAGGGGGAGTTGGCTGCTTCAAGAATCTCGGGATCCGGTGAGGCAGATTCCGGCGGCAGAGAGGGGGAGTTGGTTGCTTCATCCTCCTCGGCTGAGATCTAACCTGCAATACACACAACAACAAGAGCATAACAAAGGAGACGCATGATTAAAATCGATGAAAACAATGGTGTTAATGAAAAAGGCCTACCTTTATACCGAAGAAAAATGGAGACTCGGCAAATTTACAACTTTCAACAAACCATTTTCGTCGGTTCAACAAAGTAGTCGAACAACCATTTTTGCGAACAGAGGTAGGAAGAAGAAGGACGTGGGGTTATAACCCAAATAGATGCGTATCACATGGGGTTACTACCCAGATAATATTATTCATTAAATAGTATGGAGTGTTAATACTCTACAAGGTTGCGATTCAGGTAGGGTTGATCACAATTTGGGGCCTTAAGCGAGAATTTGATCGATGCCTTTTTTTCCTATGAAAGTTATAATAAGTAAATTTGTGCATAGGAGTATTATATTAGATCATATTGAGAAAATAAGCATCAACGTCTATTTATAACACTAAAAAATCTAAAATAGGAAACAAAGATTAATTTCTAACAAGACACCTTCGATGGATAGGATTTAATGTCTAGTATTCTATATATATAAAACTCAAATATTCAATATATTTTCATGTCAAGTTTAGATATAATAGATTCAGATACTTCTAGAAAATTACATCAAATTATGCTAGCTTATATGTGAACTCGTGTATAGCTATTTACTATCATCATCTTCTTGACTCTAACTAGTATTAATCATATATAACCAAAGATAAGAAACCCGTCAGAACCAATATTAACGACGCAAGGTAGTATCTAGGTGAGAATTTTCTAGCACTAAGGACATTCGGTATCGAAACCCACCAGTTAACCAACACAAACAAAATATGACAAGGCCAACACATTTTCTCGGTTACCTCATGATATATGTCCAAGTTCATTTAAGTAATGTTGCTCTTTAAAGCTTAAAGAAGCTTATAAACAAACTCGTGTTTGTTGATCCTTTTGATTTGTGACTAAGAAATCACAAACAAATAATCGTTCATGTTCATGCCATTTGGTCTTTCCTCTTTGTTGAGCATCTCTATTTCCTATGTGTAATAATTTCTCTGTAGTATGGACTCTCCGTTGAGCATCTTTATGTCCATTATTGGTAAGCATCTCAATCTTTTATGAGTAAATCATTTTCTCTAGAGCATGGGCAATACAACTTCATATGATAGGTATATAAAGTCATCTATACTATTTGTATTATTTAATCATGAATTGAAACGTACATACTTATTGCATTAAGTTTTTAGGGTTTCTTTTTATTTTGACTTGTATTTTAGTCAAGTTAGTCTTGGTTTCTTACACAACCTTTACCGTTTGTAATGTATATTAGTACCTCCGAGTTTCAATATTGTTAAACCCAACGAAACTCATGCTTCTAGTCCATTAATTCCATAGATTATTCATCGATAAATGATCCTATTGTTTACTAAAAAAATTAGTACAAAGTTAGGACATTCTAGCACAAGTTATTAATTATGTCATGTTTCTCTTCCAATAAGACAGTATTGATATTCTTGACAACTCATCTTTAGATACATATCTACATTTGAATGTCTAAGAACTTTATTTATAAAGTATCAAAGAAATAGGATATATCAAATCAGCACTTATTGGATTTCCCGTACGCTTGCTTTACATTTTTTTTTTACTCTGATCATAAAAATCTATATTCAATAATGAATTTTTTTCTAGTTTCAATTTGAGGACTTAAGCGGCTGCTTAACTCGCTTAAAGTTTGAGCCGGCCCTGTACATATGAACAAACCACCTAGGACAAAAACTATGTGCACACATGAGTGTGCTATTTTTTATGTCATCATAGTCATCGTAACTTAAATTTTATTAATGAACGCATAACTTGAAATGATTATATGTTTTTGGATAGCAAAGATAGAAAAATTCAATTGTGTAGTGGAATCATCTAACTGAACTCGTAAATACCGGTGGAAAAGAGAAGAAACGACTCTCTAACTCCACAAACAAGAAAACTTATTTAACTCAAGCGTATACGATGAATATAATTGCTCTCATTCATTAAGCGACTGCAATTCAATGAAAGTGATTTTAGATTTATTTTTCCTAAAATTAAGTGGACAGTTGATATCCGAGATACATATGAACAAACCATCTTAGACAATCGTTATGAGTACGTGTCTGCTATTATTTATGTTGTTATAGTCATCCTGTTTTTTTTATATAGATGATGGTTTTGTTAATCTTTTTACACTAAGATGGGGGAAAAGATTCTTAGTCATCATGTTGTATTTAACTAACACATACCAGATTAATACTGGTAATTCATGATTAATGTCCAAACCAAAAGCAGAGGCGAATCTAGAAATATAATTTAGGGTATGTCATTGATCATTGCTAAATGCGATAGAAAAAAAAATGAAAACTATACTCACATGCAAACCACATGTAAACTATGTCCAATGCAGATCTAAATAACCATAACCTTTGGCTAAGGTTTGGGCAAAATAGGTGGTTGTCGGAAACGCCTTTGGCTAAGGTTTCGGGGTTGTGCCTTAGCCAGGCCCGGTGGTGGTGGCCCATGTGGGAGAAGGAGAAGGGTATGGACACTATGAGGCTGGGGACTCATCCTTAACCAATCTTGGTTGGGATTGAAGGAGGACGTGGGGGTTGTGGATTCTGTACATTGTGGGCGGAGGAGGTGGAAGATGAGCCGGAGGCGAGATTGGGGATGAAGATGGGAGGGATCCGTTGGTAAGTAGAGGCATACTTAGCCATTATGCCACCATAGAGGTAAGGCGGTGTTAGGCGGTGATGATACTGACAGAGCACGTGAAGGAGGGGCTCGAAGGAGAGAAAGAGAGCACGCAAGGCTCTGACTTGACCGATGACATCATTGTTCATCCAAAAGTAGATAAAGTGAGACACCCATCACCGCAGTTCTTAAGAACTGACACACGCCAAGACCTAATACCTATTCATGCTTCCATTTCCAACCAAAGCTCTTGATTAATTAGAATCAAATGTATAAAAATTAGTATAACATGACTGCGTTTTCTCGAACGACATCGTATATAGTGTCATAAGAGGGACGAAAATGAAGAACTTTGTGCGTATAATCAACTAATCAGAACTCTCTCTCTCCAACACCTGCAAGCCACAATTTCCATTTCGTTCCCCTTCTTCCCTTTCCGTTCAAACTACTAAAATGGGTATCTTCAGTCCGGCAGCTTCTGTTTTTGTCCATACTCTCGTTGATCTTCCGCTATAAAGGTAGACCTTCGGGGCTCTGGTTTTTCATCTCAAGAGTACTCTTGTTTTTAATTTCATCAAGAATCATGCGTCGTTCACACCTATTTTCTGCTCTTCTTTTTGTGTGTCTTGTTTTTGCAGGTTTTGAGTCACCCAGGAAGACCCAGCCAGCCCCGAGCTACTGCCTATAATAGCTTCCTCGCCAGCTCCCCTCTCACATCCACCACCGCCGGTAGCATCCGAGGATGACTTACCTTGAATCTACGGAGGTAAAAGAGGCCATAAACGCCCAACCCGAGCTCCTCCAACCCGAGCCCCTCCAACCCGAACTCCTAGAGCTCATCCCACGGACGACGTTCTTGCCACCAATGTCCCTGCATCCGGAAGAGGTCCTGGAGCAGGCACCGACAACGACGGTCATGACGGAGCTGGAGTAGGTAACAGGAACGACACATGCATCTGCACGAGTGGCCCTTTTTGTTGCAGCACTATTAACGGCGGTCCGGGCACACCCTCTCTGCTTTTTTGTTATTTTATTGTCAGTGTTATGGGGGTCATCGTCTTCTAGCTTGTTCATTTAGGATCATGTTGTATGGGGTCATCATCTGCTTAATTTGAGGTATTTTGTTCCGTTCTATGAATTAAAGGCCCATTTTCTTAATTCTCTATCCTCTCTCTTCAATTTTTAACATCTCTTTTGCAGTCTCATTTTTTTGTGAAGTTTTTTGAATTGGTACAAGTCCTTTATCTTGTATGAATCATATGCGGATCTAGAAATATAGTTTAGGGTATGCCATTGATCATTGCTAAATGCGATAGAAAAAATTGAAAACTATACTCACATGCAAACTACATGCAATGCAGATCTAAATAACCATAACATTTTCATACGAACTCCGGTTTAGGCCCGTAAGGTATCAAATTGAAGGTAACTGAAAACTCTACGATTGTATGTAACTTTTTTAGATTAGAGTATTTCATGGCATACCCTACAACCCTCTAAACCCACCCCTGCTTTGGTTGCTTGTTAAGTCGACACATGTCGATTATGTATACTAGCTTCTCAAAAGTGGATGTCGGTAAAGCTTTAGTGAATAAGTCAGTAAGATTTTCACTAGACCGAACCCGCTTCACATTTACCTCATTACTCTTTTGGAATTCATGAGTATAAAAGAATTTTGGGGAGATGTGTTTGATTCTATCCCCCATTATTTAGCTTCCTCTTATTTGAGCGATACAAGCTGCATTATCCTCATATATCGTGCAAGGAGAGTTTGGTAGAGGAATGTCAATTCTTCGTATGTGCTGAATTATTGATTGCAAAAACACACCCTCTCGACTGGTTTCATGTAGTGCTAGAATTTCTAAATGATTGGATGACGTTGCAACCAAAGTCCTCTTTGTTGAACGCCGGAAAATTGCTGTCTTTTCACATGTGAAGATATATCCGGTTTGGGAGCGAGCTTTATGAGTAATTTTTTGGGCTCCGAAACCCATATTTCTTTGAAGCCCATTTACCCAAACACTTGAGCCCATTTATGTTTTGGCATTGATTGGTACCACATTGTGAACAGTAGGGTTTTATATTCAAGGAAGATGAGAACAATTTGAGTGCGGCACCTTTTGAGGGTAGAGAAGAAAAGATTAAGATCAAACTTTGTTATTTACTTTTGTGGTGGCAGCCAAGGAACAAGAAAAGTAACAGCTCCTGGTAAGTGATATTGTAGTCTTCATATCCCTTTTGGTTGGTGTTGTATGCTGAGCAAGAAGTAGAGAAGAAAGGAACCAAACCCAAAACAAGTTTCAGTGGTCATCTTGTGTGGTTAATCTACAAGATTAAGAAGCCATGGAAGTGGTGGTTGTTGGGTGATAGTTGTGGTTAACAGCAAGTTTTAAATCGGAATTTTTAAAACACTGTTATATTCTAACAAAGACCTAATTATATTTATACTCTAACATGAAATATTAGAAAACAAACAAATTATAGATAACAAAACCTAGAACATATACAAAAGTTCACTTATTATGATGAGCCAATACATCTGAATATTTATCAAAATCTACAGCTTGGAGCTAGTTAAAGGAGTTGCAACAAATGATTAGAAGAAAATTTTGGGTGAGGCAAAGTCGAAGGATCTGAATGTCAAAACTACCTATTTCAAATGGGCTTACCGAATTATGCATCCAGATCCATAAGGTAACCCAAACCGAACTTTCTACAAGAAAGCTGGTTTGGGCCTCCAAGTCACATCTACCTTAAATATAAAGTTGTACTTGTTCAAAAAAACACACAACTTGTCCTAAATCTATATCTGACTTCACTCTCATCTCTCGTCAAAGTAGCAAAATTCAAACCCAACCTTGTTCAACCTACCTTCCTTTCCGTCCAAACTTGAACGCACGTGTTTCACTTCAAAATTTCATAGCCTGGGCTAGCTTAGCTATGCCCCTACCTTAATCATACACGTATCTCTTATTATTTGAAAATGTATATAAAAATGTGTGACGACGGTCGAGACACGAGAGCCAGTAGCGTATACAGAACACAAAAAGCTAGCCAACATATGGTAGCGCTGTGTTTGGGTGGGATCTAGGACAACCTGAAACCGATCTAGAAACAACCAGTTGCCTTACCTACAATTATAATTATAATACATACTTGGCGGCCACGTTGCACTAGATCATCTAAAAAGATCTCACTAGCACCAACAAGGTAGGTACGTGATAGGTGTATAAATCTGTTAAATATGTACTAGTCATAATCTATTGTTTTGAAAGATCGAGACCAGAATGACTCATGGAAAGCTCTAGTGCTTCGCATGTGCTAAAGCTAAGCGGAGCATTTCCACAACAATCGCAGACTGGAATCCCAAAAAGGTCTGTCTGCAAAGTGATATAAATTATTTTTATTTTCCAATTTGCAATTTGCAAAGATAGGACAATCCATACCCATCTGTCTACCTTACAACTTCGCTATGATTCTCTCTTCAATCATACCCTATGATTAAATCATTCTAATTCTGTTGATCTTGGACGAATAACTTGTGATTTTTAGTTATTAGTTTTATAATTAAAGGTAAATTAAATTATCAATCAAAAGAATTCTATGTCTTTCTTATTTGATATCTTCATCGACAAAAAAATAACATTATTTTGTTAATTTTTATTAGTTTTTATAGAGTTTCACGTCTTTTTAACGTAAGTTTAATTTGGTTCATCATTTCATGATAGGTATTTCAAAACATCTAAGTTTTTTTTTTTTGTTTTTTTTACTGTGAACCAGTAATATTATTGATTTAATAAGTCACTATATAGGATATCACGAAGATTTAAAGGAATCTCCGTAATGGCCCAATCTGTTGTACACCAGTATCTAGCATTACGAGCTAAACAATGAGCAGCTATATTTGATTCTCTACGAATAAGCATAAGTTTGAAATTTTGGAGGGCTCTTAACTTAGCCCGATACTCCATCACTACCAACCCCAAAGGGGACATCATCAACACCTCACTCCCGTTTATAGTCTGCACCGCACTTAGACAGTCTGATTCAATGACTCTTGCATGCCATCCATCTTCATAAATCCATGAGAGCGCCTCATTTATGCACATCATCTCAATAAGCTCTGGATTCTGAATACTTGGGAACACTATACATTTAGCAGTCATTGCACTTCCCATATCATCCCTGTATATCATTCCACCTCCTCCTGTTCCTGGGCCCAACACCGCTCCATCCATATTTATTTTAACAGTACCCTGCACAGGTGTTCTCCAGACCCGTGGTCTTTCTACCACTCCTGCCCCCCCTCCAATCCGAATCGACCTCGAAGTCTTCAAATCTTTCAATAGTGCATCCGCCCATCTCCATATTTCCTCGACCCCCCTTTGAACCGATCTCCACACACGGGAATTCTGTGCTCTCCACGTCTCCCACCACAACACCAAAGCCATTTCTACCACCCCTGCTGCTCCCTGAGTGCGGATATGTTCCAGAAAATCCCTAGGCTCCACCCTAGCGGTCTGGAACACCACTCCCATCTTCTCCCATAACCTATTGATTCCTAAACATTCGAAGAAAACATGGCTCTCATCTTCCGCCCTTCCACACCTACCACAATCCAGATTGACTGCACAAATATCGAGTAGAGATTACAGTTTGTGGGTAGTGAGCCCGTGAGGATCCTCCGGACATGGTGTTTTACCTTCGGAGGGACCTCGACCGCCCATACCCGCCTCCAAAACATGTCCTTGTCCTCCTCTCTCCACGGCCCTTGTTGCCTCTAGATTAACCTGTAAGCTTCCTTCACCCTGAATCTCCCATCCCTATTTCCCCACCAATACCAGCCATCATCTATAGGATACACCGGTAATGGTATGGATATTACCATTGCAGCAGTCTTGGCTTCAAAACAGGCTTCAATTTTATTTTTGTCCCACCGCTGCCTATCCGGTTCAATATAAGCACTGACTAAGTCATCGTGTTGCCCCCATATTGTCCATCTACCACCCCTTCACCCGTAGGTAACCACCCCACTCCCAATACACCCGTACCTTCCTCATTCCCTATATGTCTCCTCACCCCACTTCGGACCACATTTTGAGCCGAGAGAATGCTCGTCCAGATATAGCTGCTACCCTGCTTATGACGTGCCTGCAAAAAGTTTCCACCCTTATAGTATTTGGCGCACAGAATACGTTCCACCAAACTACCCGGTTTTGTCAATAATCTCCAACCCTGTTTTGCAAGCATTGCGACATTGAAGTCCAGTAGGTGTTTAAACCCAAGCCCTCCCTGCAGTTTATGTTTACACAACTTATCCCAGCTCTTCCATTTCACCCCCTTCCCTGTTCTCATATCATGACTCCACCAGTAATGGTTCATAACCACCTCAATCTCCTGAATCAACTTCCCCGGGATTTTATACACCCTCATATTATAGATAGGAAAGGCCTGAATCATTGCCTTAATTAGGACCTTCTTCCTAGCCTTACTAAACAACATTTCATCCCAACCTTTCAATTTCTGCACAATTATATCTTTATTGAACACAAAAGAGTCATACTTACACCTGGTTAACGTTGATGGAAACCCCAAATAGAGACCTTCGTCTTCCACCTCCTGCATACCCATCACCTGCCAGATCTACTCACGCAACTCCTTAGGCGCATTAGGACTAAAGGTCAGTGATGATTTATCTGGGTTGAATTTCTGACCCGATGCCTTTTCGTATTCCCTCAGCACGCCTGCGCCTCCTCGACTGTTTCTCTAGAGAAAAAGAAGTTATCGTCAGCGAAAAATAAGTGTGAAATTGACGGTGCCTGACAAGCTATCTTACAACCCTGAATTCTCCCAGCTACCTCCCTGCTATTAATCAGTATAGACAATCCCTCTGTGCAGATAATAAATAGATATGGTGATAAAGGATCACCCTGCCGAATTCCCCGCTCTATCACCAGGGGTCCAACCCGCCTGCCCTCGGCCTCTACCCATAATCGGGCAGTTCTAACACATTCCATTATCAGACTCACCCAACAGGCACCAAACCCCATTCTTCGAATCACTTTCTCCAGATAGTCCCATTCCACTCGATCATACGCTTTGCTCATATCAACCTTCATAGCCATCAAAGCATTCGACCCTCTTTTCCTACCCCTCAAGTGATGCAACTGTTCACCAGACAATATTATATTGCCCGTAATTAGCTGACCTATCAAAAACGCACTTTAGTTTTGCGAAATAACTTTATGAAATAAGCCTTTCATATGATTCACCATCACCTTGGTAACAACTTTATATAACACATTGCAGAGGGCTATTGACCTGAACTCGCTCATTCTGACATGACTTTTTACCTTTGGGATTAAAACAAGGTTAGTGTCGTTTAATCCCTCCAGAAACCGCCCTTCGTTGAATACCTTTCGCACAATATCCCCCACCTATGTACCAATCAAACTCCAATAGTGATGAAAGAATCTCGGGTTGAAACCATCCGGACCCGGTGATTTCAATGCTTCCATACTAAACACGGTTTCAGTAACTTCCTCGTTCGAGTTCAGTTAAGTAAGAAATACATTACCTTCATCCGTGATTGAGCCAGGTACTAGATTACTGACCGAGTCCTCAACACCTATTTTCGATGTGAACAAATTATTAAAATACTCTGCCACCATCTCTTCCAAACCATTTCCCCACTCCACCCATTCTCATGTATTCCTCTTCAAGCGAGTGATTTTATTTCTCTTCTTCCTCCCCGAGGCT
Source organism: Erodium maritimum (assembly GCA_963921825.1). NCBI lineage: Eukaryota > Viridiplantae > Streptophyta > Magnoliopsida > Geraniales > Geraniaceae > Erodium > Erodium maritimum. The sequence goes on along the minus strand of OY997589.1, from coordinate 16,823,828 downwards.
TTTCTGTGGAAATACCTCGTGCTAGCATCTCCCTTTGCTAACCAATACTTGTTAGCTCGCTATTTCCAGGCTATGTGCTTTCTATGTAGGAGCTTCTTCAGCTTCTCCCTTAATCGTTGGATCCGAAGGCCACGGTCCGGTCTCCACCATCCTAAAAAACCGTTCATCTCAACCTGACATTCCTGGATTTGCCTATCGACACTACCGAACTCCATTCTTTCCCAGTTTCCCATATCAGTAGCTACATGTCGACATCTCTCTACAATTCCATCTCCTGTAGTCCTCGCCCACACTTCCTGCATTATCCTGTCGCACCCTCCGTCCCGAATCCATCCTTGTTCAAACCTAAATCCCTTGCGCCCAATGAACTTCACCTCCCTCTCCCCATAAAAAATTATAGGGGCATGATATGAGGTGTGCAATCCACCATGTAACAGACGAGTATCAGGTAATGTAAGAACCACGTCCGGTCAAACCGACAAGAAACGGAATTAAAGTCAAATTTTGTTATTTATTCAAATAAGCACAGGCTTGACCCCAAGGGTCATTTCGGACCTTAAGAGAACTCTAAAGCGATCAAGTTAGGTTCGGGAAAGCTTAGGGCAACTTTGGGACGAATCTGGGAAAGTTTGACTTTTCGACGAAAAAGTCAACCGGTGACGTTTGGGTCGCCCGAGACTTATTCGGGACCCAAAAATCTTATCCATCGTTACGTATAGCTTAATTTGGTCATTTCCTTGCAAATAAGGGTTTTCGTGAAAAAAGTCAATTTCGGGCCGAACGGGTTCAAAATTGGGGTTTATCGGATTTTAAATTATTGGGCTGAGATATTTATGAGTGGAGGTGGAGCCCACTTGGACACTTGTCCCTAACTCCTTGGAAGAGAGAAAAGTGTGTGAGAAAAGACACTTTTGACTTTACTTTATCACTAGAAGACGAAATAGAAAAAAAAAAGCCTTTAAACCTACTTTTTGAACCCAAATTTCAACACTTTTCATTGATGGACGAAAATTTGAGGTTAGAGAGAGAAAAGAAGAGCCTCCAATGTTGAAGAAGAAGAAGAAGAAGAAGAGAAGAAGAGGAGGAAAAAGGGCCATCTTCCATGGATTCTACCCCCCAAACCTTCCAATTTCTTCGTATTCTTCATCCTATTCTCATTCCCAAAGGTAAGAACTCAACCTTTTTCCATTTTGATGAACTTTAGTTTATGGATCTTGTAGGATTTAGATGAAATTGGATTGGGTCTTGTTGGAAATGAGAAATGCTTGGTGGAATTGAGTAGTAATGGAAAGAAATGGGTGAAATTAGAAGAATTGGATAAAACCCTAATTTTGGAATTGAGGGAAATGTGAAATTGGAGCTAATCTTGAATGTTTTTAGTTGAAACATGATGGATTAAGGGCCTAGAGCTCGTTTGGCCTGAGGAACCCACTCGGTCTCGGCCTGACATCTCGCTCTCTAGCAGTCTCTCGGAAGTGTCTCTCTACTACTAAGGCCTGATCAACCAAGGTAGAGTACACCTTTGTCCTCAAAACAATAATCCGGTCCGCAATAACAGGAAGGAGTCCACGCTCAAACCGTCTGCAACGACTGTCCTCAGTCTGCACCATCTCGGGTGCGAAGCGGGACAAGGATAAGAACCTCGCCGCATACTCAGCTACTGTCATCCCCCTCTGTCGTAGATCCATGAACTGTTGGCGTCGATCATCCCGAACCGATCGCGGAAAGTACTGCTCCAAGAACAGCCGACTGAAGAGCTCGAAATCCTCACCAACTCTGGTCTGCACAGACTGCCACCAGTAAAAATCCTCACCCTCAAGCTGGAAGGTGGAGAAGGAAACTCTCAGACGTCCCTCAGAAATGCCGGACGTATCAAGTTTGCGAGTGATCCGCTCCAACCATAAAACTGCTGCCTCTGAGTCAGCACTCCCAGAAAAGATCGGTGTACCCAAACGACGAAAATCACGAAGTGCATGGGCCGTGTAGCTATCCATCTGTCCTGGCCTCTCTACGACGACTGTCTCAATAACAGACACGGGCTTTGGCGCCGGTGTTGCGGTCTCCTGCTGAGCACTGAGTGCTGCTAGTATTGCGCGTACCACCTCATCAATAGGGGTAGCCTGTGTCGGCTCTGCGACTGGGGTATCTCTCACTGGTGACCCTGACGGTCCATCCTCAAAGCTCTGGTGCTCTGTGGGAGCAGCACCCTGGGCACATGTTGCCCCTGCCAGTCCAACAGTTGGTGACTGACTCTGCCCCAAAGCTGGGCGGCTCCGGGTACCTCTCGGAACGTAGACACGTGACATCACAAAAGCTCGCTGCAGTAATACGTACAGTTCAAACTCAATTCAACACTATCGTAGCGATTTAAGCAAAAGGGACGTTCTCGTTCGTCTCGACGGATCCTAATTGGATCAGGGATAAGTATATAAGTCATATATAGTACTTATATAGATAGAGAAGTCCGCACCTCGTGCGTCTCACACAGCAAACAAGCAAAGCAACCAACTCCCGCAGGGGGCACAATTCACACACAAACACACCCATCACTGGGGTGGAAAGCACAAGTAAAGGGTTTGAAATTAAGTCCTTAATCCTCTTATCACAGCTTTTCTCTTTCCTCAAGTTACTTATCTTTAATCAAAATAATCGAGTCGATCTCGCATCGTTACAACTTGGTTCAGGCGTCCCCGAACCACGTTGTAACCACTTGACATCCCACTATCACGTTTGACTACAGTGGCGCCCTGTGTCAACCCGTGATAGAACCATCAATTCAGTTTTACAAAAAATTCGGCATGACCTATTCGTATTTTCCACTAACCCTCCGCTTAAGCGGGACAATTATCAATCAATTTCCACAAGTGATTTCAATCAAAGAGTTCTCATGCTCTGCAAGTTCACACCACAATCAACACACAGATTTTCATGCTTCGCAAAGTACACACACAATCAAGGGTGCCAAATTACTCAAGTTCGATTCCTTTTAAAAGTTATTCCAATTGGGTCACACCTTTCAAGGTTAAATTCTTAGATGAGTCACAACACCACAACCAATGCAACACTCAACCCATTTCCAAAATCATAACCATCCGATTCTTCCATAAATTCACTACTTCGACACTAATACTCTAACGAATCCAATCTCCAACCTCGTCAATACTTCAATCAACTGATCCTTCAGCTTTAACACCCCGAAACAACCAATCACAGCGGTAATACACTTAATCAAACAAACACTCTACCCAACAAGCATCATATAACGGTTCAGTCATTGATCGTTGACCCAATACCGATCTCAACCAATCGGTTTCACCGATCTCTGCATCTTACAATCAATAAGGTAAGGGTACCACTCAAGCGACATAATCGTTATAGTAAGAGGAGTTCAAAATGAAATAACCAATAAAACAGTAAGACTCGAGTCGTTCTTACTCTATGCATCAACGTGTTTAACTCCGCATCACTGAGTACTCGACTTAGACTTCCTAACTCTACCCACCTAAAAGACGTTGGTCCGAGGTTTTGAAAACAGTTCGAAAATTACAACATGTTTCAAATGAACCCAGGCTCTGATACCAAATTGTCACGCCCCAAATCCGGTTTTGACCGGATTCGAGACGCGACTCAAGTTGAAATAAATTAAATAATAAACGATCGATAAAAGTGCTCGAATCTCATAAAAACTCCATCAAAATGATCGAAGTAAATGTTCGAAATCCTCCATGAGTCACAACTCGTAGAACAAAGTAAGATATAAAATGTTTGACAGAAAAGAGCAACATAAATCCAAAACGAATCCCAAAAGGAACTGAAGCTCCAAAGCCTCGCCCACTCTAGACATCTGGTACTCCTGTAAAACAGTAAGAGAAACAAAGGGGATGAGCTTACGCTCAGTAGGAAAAATCTCAATAACTCCACCTTTAGATCAATACTTAAACTGTTCAAACGAATAGACAAAAGCATAATAATAAGAATAACAAAGTAGTACGAATGAATAAAATATATAATCAAAGCAATATCACACTCTTGAAGATAACCGTAATTTGAACGAGTTCATATTAAGTTCCATAACGAAAAGATAAGAGTAAAATGAGAGTATTTAATATCATGCCAACCACTCACTTTCTCAAGCCTCTGATCCATGGATAGATTATGGGATCACCTCGGTTCCCATAATTCCGATCCACCAGAGTATCCATGTCATATCAGATTTTCCCTCGGTCCAGAGGACGCACATGCGTTGGGGAACCGGAAACAATCCCAAATGGGCGCTTATCATCGGGATTCCAGAAAATGCCTCCAAAGGACCATATGTCATAGGGAACCAAGGTAGTGCTCCACTGGGACGCACATCCTTGGGTGGAACCTTAGTAACCATCTCTCAAGAAGTAACCCAAATAATATCCCGCAGGATCTGCCAATAATCAATAAATATCCTGCAGGATCTGCCAATAACCCATACTCGTAATATCCAGTAATCAATGCCCTCAGGCTCCAATTCTCAACCAATATCTCACTGTATCTGTCAAACTCCACCTTTACCACGGCACCGGATTGCCCTCCCCCCCCCCCCCCCCCCCCCCCCCCGGTGTAGTACCGAACCAAACAAGCAATGCAAACAAGAATAAGAATGAAGGAACACCATAACTGGGTCACCAATCAACACTCATCGAAACACACTTTCATCGCAACAAAGACAACCAATACACTCCATACTTACCGTATACTTACCTGTCACGAACCAGCGGTACATCGATCACCTGATTGTACCCCGTGGCACAACCAGTCATACTCGATCATCCGTTCAATCAACAATTATATCAACATAAACACTCAACCAACCAAGTATGCATTCAAACAATCAATCATCATGTGAACGAACCATTTAGCATTCAATCATACAAGCTAATCTAGTTTCATTAGACTCTTAAGTTAACCTAGTAATTAGCAACCAAGCATGTGAACCTAGCACACAACTAGTCTGAGAGCTCTTCACAGCCTCTCTACCAGTAAATCAATTTCCCAAGTATTGAAAGCACACTTCACTAATTGTCATCGTCCTAAGCATGCACACTAGACTCATCCGTTTATTAGTAATTGAAATACGATTATTCTAGTTATTCGCATCCTATAGACAATTCTAGGACCTTTCCGATTTTATTGTCCTAATCATGCATACTAAGAGTTAATTAAGAAATTAAGACTTTCCCTACCTCACGGTCTTCCTCTCAACACTCTGATGTCACAAACGAGAGTCACCACACCGTTCTTCACACGGGTACCGGCAAGGTCTTCGTTCTTCAAGCTCTTCGTTCTTCAAGGTCTTGTGGTCTTTGAACACAAAACAACCGTAATTAGGTCCTACTTAACAGTAACAAAAGTCCCCCAAAACCCTTCCAAAAGTTCAGCTCCAAAACAAGATCAAAACGGTGGAAAAGCCCTTCAAAACCCCCCAGACTGGTCGGTCACGGACACTGTCACGGAGCCGTGACACCGACCCTCACGGAAGCCGTCACGGAGCCGTGACGTGTGCTGTCACGGTCTCCCTCACGGAGCCGTGACGTCTCCCGTCACGGAATCCGTGACGCTCCAGGGCAGTTACGCCCTTCTTCAACCTCCAACTCCTTTTCTCCGAAAATCCACAACCAAACTCCATTTTTAACCACTTCCAGCTCCCAAAACCATCAAATACCTCCAAAACTCCTCTACCCATGGTAGGAATCAACAAATAAACAAGTTTCCAAGGATTCTCCAAATCACAATCAAATCAAAAACTCCCAAAAGTTCATCTAAAGTCATCCAACAACAACACCCTCAAATGGGGGGTTCATCAAAGCTTCAACAAGAGCACAATCCAAACCTCCTACTTCACTACTTCTTCTCCAAATAACCAATACAAAGCTAGTTGATCAAATTCAAGCCAAAACCCACAATAACCCAAGAGATGAGAGTAGATGAAATGAAGAGTTGAGAGTATCCATACCTCTAGGAGAATGAGTTGATGAAGATGAAGGTATTTTGGAGAGGATTTGGGTGGAGATTGGTACAAAATGTCTCTCTTTTCTCTTGCTTTCTCTTCAAGCCACCATGGAAGCTCCAAGCTCTTCCTCCTCTCTCAATTTTCGGCCAACACTAGAGAAAATGAAATGAATTTGTGTCATCTAATGCCTTAAAAGACCTAGAAGTGAAAAAGACCAAAAACCCTTTAGTTCTTATCCCTTTAATGGACAACTAGTGAGGGTAGAGATGACATTTGAGCCTCTTTCCTTTCCTCCAAGCTATTAGTGACACTTGGCATAGTGGGGACCACTCTCTTCCATTTAAAATCCAGCAGTCCAAAATTAATTGTATTGACTCGATAAAAAGCTCGGTTTTGACCAATTTTGACTTCCTTCAATATTATACTTAAATGAATGGAAACGGCTCAATTAAGCCAACCGTGATGACGGCTAAGCTTTTTGGGCCCCGGAAAAGCCCCGAGTGACCTCCTGAGTCCTCAGTTGACTTTTCCGACAGAAAGTCAAACTTGTCTTTAGAGTCACCGGTTCGACCGGGATCGACTGGGAGCGGTTCTTACATTAAGTGTGGTTATTGGGTTACCTTCATCTATAACAATGCCACTTCCCCTGTTGTTGTTGAAGTTGTCTCCGATGCTCCTCTTGGGATTGGTTTCTCCTCTGATGCTGCTTTTGAAAATATTGTGATAAAGCGATGTTGTGGTTATGTGAGGTTGGTTATGATTGTGATTGTGTGTTTTGATGAGAATGATTGACTGGTTGTACGCTGGAGATGTTGAGATCGTGTGGGCGTTGAGTAACGTATGATTTGTTTGGTCGTGTGTGATTGATACGATGATATGTGGTTGTTCTTGTGACTGATCGTCCGTGATGAGGTAGGCCCACCTTCCGACCACGGGTCGGTAAAGTGTTGCAATCGTTCCGCGATGAAGTGGTTGCCAGCCTCCGACTAGCTATCGGGAAAATGTGCGATGGGTCCCGCGAGGAGGTCAACCGCCTGTCCAGATTGTGTGTCGTGGTAAGTGTGTGGGTTATCGCCAGGCCCAGTCGGGTTGCTACCGGAAACCGAGCAGGAGGTGGTTTAATATTTGTGTTTGGATGCCTTATGTATTGTTCGGTTGTTACTGTGTGTGTTGACTAGTTTTGGTTCGTTTGGTTATTTATGCCTGTTATGTGATTCTTGTGTGACTTGGGTGATAACGTTATGGGTGTTTGGTAATGGACCGTATGACTGTATGGCATCGGGTATGAGTTGTGTTTGATGAGTTCCTGTGTGAAATAGGCGGTGCTGGTTTGGTTGTTGAGAACCGTCCTCATGACGGTTTGGTGTCAGGTATGAGGTGTGACTGGTTCCTCCGTTTTCAACTTTTGTGTTTGCAACTGGTGTCGCTGTAGATATTTCCGATGTATGTGTGTTTCTTTGACTTGGATCAAGTGTCGATATTTGTGTTTTCCTGTTTGATTTTGTTAGCTGTTATTGCTTTACTAGTATGCCATATTTGAACGGGTATCCGTGGTGGTGAGCGAAAGCTCATCCCCTTTACTACTTTATCCTACTGAGCGAAACGCTCATCCCCTTCACTATTGTTCCTACAGGTTTTGATCGTGATTTGGTTTAGAGGACGTCTCGGAGCTTGGGAGCTTAGCGAGAGTTGGGGTGCCATTTACCTAGTAGAGACGTACTCCTTTTGTCTTGAACATGTTGATTTTGGAACTCGAGCTTTGGACTCATTTGTTGTTATTTATCGGTTCTGGATTATTTTATGAAATTTGGATTTCAAAATGCTTTTCCGTTAATATTTATCGGCTTGTGAAACGGTTTCCTTTTAAATTTCTGGTTCATGTCTCGAGTCCGGTCAAAACCGGATTTGGGGCTTGACAGGTAATCTGACTGCCCAAGCCCCATTTACCACTGCCCGATCCAGTTGTGACTCCCTTCCTCCACTTATGTGCCGTCCTACCTCCCAAATGTATCGGTGTCCCTCTATCGCCACGTCTCGGAGGCCACAATCCTCCAAGGCTTTCCAGAATCATGTCAACAACCATTCAGGGTAAGGGTTCAAGCCACTAATGTCCTCTGAACCTAAGACATTATTAAAATCACCTATCATAAGCCAAGGTCCCTCCCATTGACCCGTAAGGGTTCACATAAGATTCCATGTCACTGGTCGGTCCTCCCTTTTTGGCTCCCCATAAATGCTTGTCACTCGATACATTGTTCCTTCCCTTGAAGTAAACAAAATGTCAATGAAATTTCTGCCATACTTTCTAATCATACCTGTCTCCTTGTTCCTCCACATCATCGCCACTCCCCCACTCGCTCGTGAACTAGGAACAACCAACATACCATCCATTCCTATACTTCTTCGTATTCCTTCCAACACAAAGTCAACAACTTTTGTCTCACAAAGGAATACTATATTGGGCTTCTTTCGAATAATACACTCGATAATGAACTGTTTGGCCCCAAGGTTCCCAAGCCCTCGGCAGTTCCAAGATAAAGTTATCATTGAGCCTGGTGGGGCTGCTTCACAGCCCTCGCCAATACCATTGAAACGTCCTCCTCCGAACCAGGGGTAGCTTACCCAAACTCCATCAGTTGATCCTCAAACACGCCCTTCCTCTTCTTGTTTTTATCCCCATCCAATTTTGGCACCTCAGTATCCGTATCCAACACCACAAGTTGTGTGTCTTTCTTATTCGTTTTATAGACCCTTTTCACCCTCACCCGACCACCACTCCCTCCCACACCGTCCACAGAGTCAGTTTCCTTTCCCACCCTACCATTCCCTGTCTTGCCATTCCCCAGCTTAGTGATCAGGGCACTCACTAAGCCTGTTACCGGTACATTTGCTGGCACTGAAAGACTCACCACCCCTTCCCGCCCTTGAATGATGTTGCCCGGTGTATGGGTCGGTGGGTTCTTTTCTATCCCGTCCTCGTCGGTCAACATAATATCTGTAATCTAACCCAAGTCCATTGCCTTCAATCCAGACACACCTCCGTCATGCCTTTCACCCGACCCTTCCTTTTCACCAGTTTAAACCCGCGATTCTATGGGTGATTCTGATCATCTCTCCCGATCCCTTCCTCGAATCACATTCAAATTTACGGATCAAAGGGTTCGACTTTTCACCCGAGTGTCCCAAGATTCTGATGGCCTCTGATAGGATTCCAGTCCCCTATGTCTTGGCGTTTCCGCTCTCATATGGGCACTATATCTCCTCTTTCTCACGTTATCCTCCATGTCCTCGTCCTCACATTCCTTTTCACTGTGCCTCATCTTTCCACAACCATAACAGAAATCGGGAAGCCGTTCATACTGCAACCTAACATATAATGGTTTCTCCTCATCCCCCAACCATAGTTTCAATGTGTTCCGAAGAGGATTGTCAATTCACCACTTCACCATAACGTGCAAGTAGTCCTCCCAGGACATGTTCTCTTCATTGCAATCAACTTTTATCGTCCCACCCAGTCTATCCCAAATTACTTAACAACAGGTTTAGTTAACGCATGAAAAGGAATGTTGCTCCGTCGATATGGCGCCCATCCTCCTCCCCTCTCATGTTCCCCTACTGATCACGAGGCGGTTTGCGTCTCCATTGGAGGACAAACCTAGGGTTTTAGCCCCACCCTACCGCGTCTTACCCCGGCGCTGCCTCCACCTTTTCCGGCGTAGGCTCGATCTCTGCTCCCCGATGCCATGGCGTCCCCGGCCCTGGGTTACTTCCAACCCAAGCAACGGCCTTGTCCCTCTCCTTCTGAACCCTAGATCGCCGAATTCTCAGGATTACCACGACCTTTCTTTGGTTCCTGCTTCGGGCAGCATGTTGCCTAGGGTTGCGCCTTCACCTGCGCCTCCAAGGTATCAGTTTATCTCTCCTGATCAGCCCCCTGTTGCCGCTGCAGCCACCGGCGCGTCCTTCTCCCTGGCCTCCGCCGTTGTCACCGCCTCTGAAGGCGTCACTTTCGTCCCTGAAACCGCCCACTCCTTGGCCTCCATCACCACTTCTTCCTCGACCCCTCCCTCGATTATGGATTTGGCTAATCGGGTGGGTCTTTGTTGTGTTTTCTGACTTCTTCTTCGCAGGGTCAATGCCGAAAAGAATCTAGTGCTCTAGGGACTGGCCAAGGGAGGGGTCCCTAGGCGATGGTTTTCCTCCCACCATCACCATTACTGTTGAGGTCCCTCAGGATCTTCGGTATCACGCTCATCCTCACCGTCTTCTCTCTTTACTCAAGAGGCATCACAATACTGTCGGGGGCCCATAGGATCTCCGATACCGTCTTGTTTCAGTACCCAAGGGGCGTCAACATACCGTTTGTGACGGTTCGGATATTCAAAGGATCTTATTGCCCACGGGACGTCAAAATATCGTCTGTGACGGTTATGATATTACGAGGATTAGTGAACCATTGTTCACTAGTACTGACCCTCTTGGGTCGGGGAGCCTGTTCCCGAAGCCCGGTAATATAATCAATTTCAAATAATAAAATTGCACCCCTTGTTAAAGAAAAACAACAACTTAGGTTTTGAAGTAAATCAAATTGTAACACCTTAACTCAGGCTAAAGCATACTGGCTAGTTCTTAATTAATTGGGTTGTTGATTTTAAGTATGGGTGTACAATCCTATATGAGGAGTGTGTGGACTTCATATATTGATATATAGAACTTTAAAGAAAGTGGCAAAGCTGCTAGCTAGCTATGTGGGTTTGGCTTCCAATACAATAGATTAAAACCCTAACCTAATCTGTGTTAGTATATGTTTAATCACTTCTTTTTAAGTATTTGACCGTCTTCTTTTTCACAAACACGTAAAAAGTACGTTAATTAGAATGAGGGTTTTGATTGCTTTCTTTCCCTCCTATCCCTCTCCCTCTCCCCAGCGTGCCTCCGATATTCCCCTCATGCATGGAGAGGAGCGTCATTTTCTTATTGGCCTATAACGCGTGTTAGTTGAATCTATATATTAGACTAAGCATTGGATGTAGACCCCGTAAATTAATTAATTAAGTCATAGCATATGATCCAAATTAAGGCGCAATTCAAGGGTAATTAGTTGAAAACTTCCATTAAAAAATGAAAAGATGCAAATGAACCAAGAGGGGTTTAAATTAGATAACTTATTTAATCGTGCACATAGTTTAAGGAGAGAGTGGGTTTGCTGGTTATGGAGGAGGCATACTTTAAGCAACAATCGCGAGCATATTGGTTGATTATAGGAGTCCGTAATACTGTTTTTTCCATTCCCAAAAACATGGGTCTATACTCGGAGGGTTCGGAGACGGTCCAGAGAGAGGATAGGAACCAAATGACGTTTTTTCGCTTCATGTTTTATTGATATTGTTCGTCCGTCGGATCCGGACCCTACCAACAGCAAACACGATCTTGGATAAGATTGGTGAGACAGACTGAGCAAGGCTGGAATGGACTTTCCGACCAAGGCGATCCGGCTGGCTCTTTATGATATGATTCCTTAAGGCATGTGTATAGTGGTATGATGTTCGACTCCAAACTGAATCTGAAACTTGGAATTACATACTAGGGTAAATTACGTTGACGTCATTCCGTACTATACATGTATAACGGATAAATACCTAAACTTATTTCGTAACAGAAATATACCCCGAACTTACACTTAGTAACAACATCCCCTATTTTATCTATTTATCCGTCCATTTATTGTTCATTTTTTCAGAAATTCTGAAACTATCCGTAGTGTTACAATCTTAAAACCAACTTCAACCCTAAATCTCTCTCCTAACCTAAGTCTAACCCTAAAAATGGACGGAAAAACGAATGGAAGAGGAGATGTTTTTACTAAGTGTTAGTTCGAGAGATATTTTCCGTCCATTTAATGTTCATTTTTTCAGAAATTCTGAAACTATCCGTAATCAGACGGTGGATTCGCCGTAGTGGACGTCGGGACTTCACTACGAGGCTCGTCTGGGGGGTTCCTGGTGACGAAGGTCGGAGACACAAAAAGCGGTGGCGCCGCACAGATCTGCGGTAGGCCTGGTGGCTCGACTCGGGGCTTACTTGCAGAGGAAGCAAGAGCCCTACATTTAACTGGCCGACCCCGATGTGGTTTGATCACCGGGGATGAGTTCCTTGATGAAAAAGCCACGATGGCGAGCGGTAGTGGTTGAGCGACTGACTGCTGCGGAGGAATAGAGAGAGGAGGCGGCGTAGTAGAGTGCGGTGGCAGAGCGAGGAGCGACGCGACCAAAGAAATTAGGGTTTGCTTCGGTTTCCTTTTACGACATCCTTTTAAAGGGGATACGACCTCGGAGGAAGGGCGCAGGGGTAGAGTATGGGTCGAGGGTTGCATGGCTGTAGTCGACGAGGGGACAAGACCAATATGACTGACTTGGTCGTCGACGATGCTGATAGGGGTTAGGGAAGAGATCATTTTAGCATAGACTAGGGTAAAAGATCCTCAAGATAGATTCTCGACAAAACACGCGAGATAGTTTTCAGTACACACTAATTAGTTTTATCTTTATAATGTTCTATGTTAATTTGTTTTTCTATTTTAAAATCGAAGTATTTTCGGTCTCTTATTTGTAGGATCTATAATCAGGGAACTGAAATTGCCTATTTTCTATTTTTTTTATTACTAATGTAAACTTCTTTCATTTAATTTTTTTAATTAGTGTTATTTTAGACAACTCAACCAAATATAGAGGACAATGGTTTTTCACGTGGGGCGCCTAGTATAGGCTGATGGAACAATCTTTTTTTATCCATTGTACTATCAATTCCATCCAAGCATGTTTTTCTGAGGACTTATTTGGGGAGTGTCAGTGTCACGGTGACTCACTAACCTATATATAATATAATTACTCTCTTTATGCGTTATGCCCTCCAGCTTTTTCCCGGAAACGAAAAGAAAATTTACTCATCATGATCGGTATCACCCTGGTAATGTCTATAATGTTAATTGCAGACTAGGGATGTAGTAAGTACCTTACATCCAATGAACCCCGAACCCAGATGATAAAAGAGGGTCCACTTTCTAAAGGGAGTGACACTGACATGAGTGTAGTGTTAATTAGGCTAATCATAGTAGCGTCGAAACAATGTATTTTAGGTCTGTCGATTCTAATGGGACGGTGAGAAAAAACATCGAATCAGACTTACAAAGTGGGATCTACGTCGAAATTGTAAAAGTACAGATTCAACGTCGATGTTTTTGTAGACTCAGCGAGTCGTCGAATCGACGGATTCGGCCTAGTCGAATATGAAACCGACAAATATGATGTTGACACGTTACACGTTTCGGGCTTAAAAGAATGGGTCAGATGCTTCGTCTTCTTCACGATTCTTCTTCTTCATCGCTTCTTCGTCTTCTTCAACCTCTGTCGTTTTATCCACCACCTTTCCCACTATTGGTGTTTCTCCACCACTGTTTCTCCCTCCCAATTCCCGACCGCCATTCTTTTTTCCATTACCGTTTCTACCACATCCTTATCTCCACAGGAAGTAGCTTCATTTCACCCCTGTCGTTTCTCCACCAGCGGCTCGCTACTGCCGTTTCTCCACCAGCATTACCTCTGACCCCTACCGTTTCTCCACCACTGCTTGTCCACCTATCATGTCTCCCACCTCCTCTTCTCCACCAATGGCCGACAACACCCCCTTCGAAGGGTCTTCCACAGAGTCGGGCTCGAGGTCAACCCCCCCCCCCCCCCACCCCTCGCCCCGTATCACGGCCAGCCGGCACTGGGAGCACAATTCCCATCGATGGTCTTGTATGCCCAACTTAACGTCAACCCGCCAACGATGCTACACATGTACCGAAAATGGAGTCGTCTTGAGGAGGTTACCTTTGTGTGTGTGTGGCTGAAAAATGGTGGAGCAAGGGGGTGACCAATCCGGTGATGCCTTTTTGGATGGCATACCGGGGGGAGCTCCTCCACGTGACCCGTCAAACCCCTACGATTGAGCGGTCCGCCAAGAATTACAAATACCATTGGATCGTCGTCAACCAAAAGATGAAGTGTTTCAATGAGTACTGGTTGGAGCTGAAGCACATTTACCAACCCGGTTGGTTCGACGCTCAAGTCATGGAACTTGCATATGAGGTGTATGCCGAGAGATACGGACACGACTTCGTCTCACAGCATCGATGGATTCTCTTGCGGGACAATCCCTACTGGACAGTGTCGTAGACACTTCCATAATCAAATATAACAAGTGACATGAATGTGGTTTGGAAAAAATAGTCATCTTGGCAATACAAGAAGATCTGCAACATATTGCGAAGAACGTGTAATTGTTTTTGGAGGTGTAATGTGCGGAAACGACTTCAAATTGTACCTTAGTGTTCCATAATCAAACATGCCAAGTGACATGAGTTCGCTAATGTCATTACTCAAAGAACATATCAAGTATTGTTCTGTGACCGTATCTTCGACACAGTCACGTGACAATACTTGTATGTTCTTTAACCAATGACATTAGCGAATCCACGTCACTTGCCATCTTTAATTATGGAATACCGAGAAAAAATTTTGAAGTCGTGTCGTCATATTACACCTCCAAGCCCATTACTCAATGTCCAAGAATATGAGTTCTAGATCGTATTATGTTGTACTTCCATTTAAATGTTTCGAGAAATAGTAATATGCGTCGGTTCTGTATAATCCCCGAAAATTTGATTGTGTTTCTGGACAGTACGACCAGAAAACCACAAACCGATCTGATAGCCAACAAAGTGTAATTTTTTTGGAGGTGTAACTCGATGACATGAGGAGTAAATAATAAATATGTGTTCGGTCGGCTCGCTTTACGTTTTTTTAACAATGCTAATTTCCACAAAATTCGATTTATTCCAGGGACGTTAGACTGGGAATAGATCGATGGTGTCTATTCCCACTACGGTCGCTAACGAATTAGACCCCAGAAACGACGTCGTTTCGGTTCTGATTTGCCTTCACACATGCTTAATTAAACTGAAATTAGACTGAATCGATCTAATCCCACTGTAGAAGGTCTTAGTGTTGAATTTCTTAAGGTATATGTCAATTTTAAGATTGTGATTTTAACATAAGTTTAATTTGTTTGATTGGCTGAACACATAAATCTTGATGATGTCAATGAACAGTTATAAACACTAATCTTGATCTAGATTGTGATTCTTATTGGGTGGTGTAGGGTTTTGCTTAATGATGTGAATTAACTGATTGATTAGTCTATAACAAGAGTCTAGATGTAATAATCACATGAATAAAATATACACTAATTAGTAGTGGTGTGGTGTAGCCCATATGAAGGAGAAAGTTGGAAGATGGGAAACAAGAGATGGGTGTGCCGGCACAGACACAACAAGCAATTGTTTAAGCCAACCTTTAATCAATTCTTTAAAGTCAAAGTAGTGCTAATTAACCTTATTAAAAAACTCAAAAGCATTTCAAAAGGAATCCCATTACACTCCATGCGCATCTTCTTCCATAATTGTTTTCATTCTTAATCACCGTGATTGATTATTAATTAACTAATTAAACAAGGACCAAGAATAGTACACAATCAACTCATGATCATGCCAATGCCAGCCTACAGCATCTCTCTCTCTCCAACACCCACATGAAACAGTTTGTTAATTACTTGTAAGTTTCATCCTTATCCTTGGTTACCATCATTAACTAATTAAATAACCGCAGTAAACTAATCATTTCGTAAATAAAACAAGACTATTGATCTTTGCTTACAACAAAACCAAGTTGAGGTAAATAAAACTAACCACAACCAATCTAGGTAACCATGCTATGTTAGTTTCCTTATTATAGCCAATAGTGAAGAATGTTTTGTTGCTATATCACTGGCTATGAGGCATATATTATATTTTTGGATGGCCGGGTAAAGTCTTAAGTGAATATGTTCATCCCTTAACAAGCATTTTAAGTGTCAGATTATTATTTTGATTTTTTTAGATGAATTGAGTTTCGACATGATATTAAAATTTATAATTTCTTTAATTGTTTTTATCAGAAAAGTTTTATAAATCCTTCCCGAGAGATTGGGGCAACCTGGATAAAGCATACTTAAAACATGGACACACACAAGACACAAGACCTAATAAAGACAAAATGTCAGCACAACATCCGAACGAGTCAATACAAAACTAAAACTGAAAAACATATGATAAAAGACAAGCCCAGCCCAACACACGAAAAATCTTTAAAAGCTCATAAGAGGATACCTATACCAAACCACAAACGAAAACGAGGAAAAACCTGAACCGGAGAAAAGAATAACTTCTTACAACTATTTCTTTAATCGTCCAATAAACCATGCTCAACATTTTGACATCCATTTTGTTTGTGTGAATGCTTTTCAAATGGATTATCGGGGTTGAGTAATTATGAATGATAATCTTTTTTTCACAGCTAGGAAAGTTGAGGTTGAGTGAATGTGTTGTATGTGGTCATCATGGATCGCCTTTCCACCAATTCCCGACAAAGTACGCGCGTGGCACTTGTGCGGGCCGGCCTAGGTAGGTAGTCCGGAAGCTTCCACGTGTCACATTACCAGATTTGCAGTCCGAACTGGAGGGTTGGAGTCCTTAATTGTCAACGGAGAGCAGAAAAAGAAGAAGCTTTATACAAAAATGGGTGCGGAGGCCACCTTCATACTCTGAACCTTGCATGTCCTCCAAAGAATGTGCTACAACTGGTAATATTCTATCTATCGCTGCTGGGATAAGAGTGTTTAAAATGAAAATGAAAATGAAAATGAAAAATCAGAAACCTCAGTGTTAAGGCAGGCAGGTTGTTAATGAAGGGCCCAAATGGGTAATTTCGGTTAGGTTTTTGGCGGCTACTATGGTTGATTGGGGTTAACGTTTGGAGCACCTGAGTCCTCATTGGTAGGCATGTTTGGGGACTGTCTACGTCCATCGGATGCTTACACGTGGATGGATAGAATTTGTGGTCCTCCTTTCGCTATTTTCTCCGTAGCGACACGCGTGCAAGATATTTAGTTGTACCCATGTGATGGAAGCTGTCTGTGTCACCAAACTCTTAGCTGCGGCCCCTAACCGGAGCTGCTCCTTTGCTCCGGCTCGGCTCCAAGCCGTGGGGTTGGGTTATTAGCTTTACTTCTACGTTCCAAAAGACCATTCACGATGATCTAAAGCGATTTGGTGTCGAATTTAATAAAAGAAAATTTCAATATAATAGTTTGCTAAATATTTATTTGACGGATAATATTTTGGTATAATATTTATATGAACGATAATGTCTTAGTATGATTATTTTGTAATATAATATTCTGCTAAACATTTAATCCAGTTTGATTCCTATTCGTTAATTTTTTGTTATTTTTTCATCTAAAATACCCTTTATTACGAAGTGTCAAAATTATCATTCTTTCATTTTTAAATTTTCAAAATCAACTCTAAACAATCAATTTTATGGGTGAGATGGTTACAAATTAAAATTTTCTCTAACTAAATGGATGAGAGCTTGCATGGATTGCAACTTCATTTGTTTCTTAGTTTGGATAACTGGGTTTACAAAAACCTCGTTGATAAGAAAAAATAAACTATAGACACTCTAAGAGCATCTCTAATGGTAATAGCCTTGTTAGCTGCACATAGAGGTTGTAGTATCTAGTTGTTTGCACTTTTTGGTATTTGCAAAACAACCCCAAAATAAATAAAAAAAATTTATTCATACCACATTAAAACTACATATGATGGATAAACTACATACCATAAAAAAACATACGACACTGTCACAAACCGGACGACCATTCAACTAATTTTTAATCGCGTCAATATGCAGGCGCCACTTCCCCTGCCCTTAGAGCATCTCCCACATAGCATTTTAGTCCATCCTTTGTGTTTGTCATCATAATCGGACACGCTTGCAGCATAGATTTCCTTCTCAGTTGCTCATTTTCCGGGAGCGTTGAGATGGTCCCGGTATATCTTATCGAAGGCCTTGCATTTTTGGCTCGTCTTAAGAAAATGATCTTTAATCTGCTTCTGCGTCCGGTCAGGCCATGCTTTGTCTACAGTGTCAAGGAAAACAAGGTAGAGTTTATCTCAATACTTGCCCCCAACCTCGGCAACGGTTAGTCACGTTATCACCAAATGCATTTCCTCTTCTACCAACCATACTAGACTAGTTGCTTAAGAAGACAAAGTCATGGGATAAAATAAAAGACGAAGAATGATGAGAGATGAGAGAGAGGTGAAATAATGAATGAAGATGAGCATGGTATTTATAGGGAGGTAAGGAGTCATTTTCGACGTGGCAGTGGCGATGCAGCATCACACTATTCGAGACACTATTCCTCGAATAGTGTGCTTGCACAAAAAACGAGACACCGATAAAAGAAATTCGACAATTCATTCGTTTATTACTGAAAAGGCGTTGAAAATACATACAAAGCAGGAAAACCAAATAACGATAAGAACATTTAATTTTATTAATCTGAGGCTAAATCAAAGAGTCCCCAAATGTTTCCCATTATTTTCTATAAGTGAGGCACGAGCATCCCGTTAATGCGGGGTCATATTGGTGGTGTCTTGGTTATTCACTGCCACTAACATATCAATCAAACTTTGTTGCATCTTTACTTTGGCCTCAATAATTTGAACATATCGCTCGCTATAGCCTTCAAGAAACTTAGCTGCATCGGTTCCATCTTCCTTGCCTGTCTTTACTTGTTTCACTTTCCCTTTGCCGCTAGCTCTATCCTTTGCTTTTTTTGGCCGATCAAACGCTCCTCCCGTACAAGTGAGGTCAATTTGTATTCGGTTCCGACGCCCGATGTATAGTCGCAATTGTCGTCCAACCTTGTACGGTTGTTTGCTTCACTTTCTACGTCCATTTTTGTGGCCTCAAGGTCAACTGGACATTGCGGGAACATGACGTTCTTCCACTTTGGTTGCCCTTTCACGATGTTCGAAACATGTTTCCAAGCGAACTCGTGTTTCTCCTCGACCTTGTACACCCTTTCAGCTCTTGCCATGATGTCATCATTGTTCCTCTCACTTTGATACGTTCCCTTAATATTTGTATATTTCTCTTGAAATTTAGCGACTTTTTTTAGCTGATGTTAGTGGTCCTTGCAATTCTTCCACCCCTGTTCTGGGTTGCATGGATTCCTAAAAAAAAAGACCTCGTCTCTGAATTTTTTTTCCAATACATGTCGATCCTTTGGGACTTCCCTGTGATGCTATCCAGAGAATGGTTGAGTCATGCCGACGCCAACCAACTCTCCTCCTCAATGCTCCATCTCAACCGTAGAGCCCTCTTGATACAGATGCGGGGTTCTTTTCCTTCCTCCATGATTTCTTCACTAGAGCAGATCAGGAAGGTTTCTTGTTGGGGAATTACGAGTACGGCCATTAGGAATGTTGGAGCGGGTTGAATTGCAACAGCTCGAATTGGGTGGGTTGGAGGAGGGAGGTGTAGGATTCGATGTGAGAGTTGAGCTCTTCTTCAGTGTGAGACGACTTGTCCACGTTCAAGGAGTCGATGATGAAATTGAAGTTTATCGGTCGGTCATTGCCAAGCAATGTAGGAAAAAGGAGAAAAAAGAAGAAGAGAATAGGTGTAGAAGAGAATGAGTGTGATTTTTCAGTAGAGGTCAAAGTGTATTTATAGAAAATTTATTTTTTAAAAGTTATTGCTGCCATGCGTAGCGTCGCCGTTGGCCCGCCGACTAGTCGTTGGGCCTGAGACGACGCGTTCCATCGTTGTATGTTTCATAGGTGACTAGCTGCGACAACTGGTTTTGAGACGATTCGTTCATCGAAGAGGCGTTGCAGAATTCGTGACACATGATGCAACGACACCAAAACAACAATCCTACGTCGACCATTACAAATGCTCTAAGGCGATAGATCATCGAAGTCAATTTATAAATATCATTGATTTATTCGTGTAATTAAATATTTAGATAAATCATATCATAATTGGATGATCTTTTAGCACCATAACTGCAAACGATTAATTTATTAGTTTACATTTGATGGAAGAAAAAAAAGTAATCTAAAAGCACGACCTCATAGTCATGCTTAAACCAATCTTAAACTGGAGAGTTAAAAAGTAAATATGTATAGTTGGGTTGGGAGTGAAAGTCAAAAGTAAGGTGTAGTAAAGGAGGATAAAAAGATTAGGTCGATGAACCCTAGACAAGGAAACTTTTAGGGTAGCATGTGGATTGCAGAAACCACTCCACCCCTGAATTTATCCTATACGTACGTATATGATTTGACATTAAGAATTAAAAGTTTATTATTTTTTTGTAGATGATGGACATTTTGGCAAGAATTCGGTCCCTACAACAAGTTTTGAACTCCTCCAGTGGGGAACCGTCTGTACAACATTGATTTGATATGCATCCGTGAAATATAAGTGGTGTTGTCACGTAACATATACGGTTCGTGTACTTGCTACATATCATCTACAGTTCACTTTGATACGTAATTTGTTACATCTAAGTTATTAATTTAACGTTCATCGCTGCTTACAATCTTTGTTTTTTCAGTAAAAATGATGTACTTTATTGTTGAAAATGAAAAGTATCATAGTGGGGTAGTCTTTCTTAAGACATACTACAATTAATTTTTGAAATGACCAGAAGTATATGAGATTTTGATAACTCAATGAATATGAGAATACGACTAAAACAAAAAAATCAAATCAAATCCGGCTTGTCTTATGCCAATTATTATAGCTGAAAACTTGTGGATCAATCTAAGGAACCCTATGGCTTGTAGAGTGATGTCCCTAATTCAAGAAATAAGTTAGAGGTACTCTCCAAAACAGCCAAACTAAGACAAACTATAAGAACTAATTAAGAACAGAAAAATAAAAATAATCAATTCTGGTTGGACTTGAGCTCAACCATAATAACGTGAATGTTCGTGGATCCAGCCAAAGTGGTCACTAACTTGCGAAGTGACGTGCCTAGTTTGGGGAGGGTGCGTAAGAGCTGGTATAGGTGGACGATCAACAACATCCAGTCGTGATGTGGGCGAGACGCTTCTCCTCCCTAACGTCCTGCTTACCCGCAATTGCCTCATAGGAACTAACGAGGTTGCATAACAAATCTCGGCTGATTCGCCTCGTTGTTTGGGCCAACGAAATCCCCTCCCGCTACGTCTTCGACTGTGTGTTCAGTATTGGCGTGAGAGACTAACACGAAGAGGACGATCACCACCACAACAAGTAGTAGCAGATCGTCACAGAATTAGCACCATACGTCCAATACAACAACGTCGAGGCGTGGAGGCACAGAAGGGAACAACAACGTTATACCCTTGAAAGTTCTTCCCCTCAAAAGGATTCTCAATCTACTCAGTTATGTCAAGGAAAAATCCAGATTCAGCATACCATTGATTTAGATTTGATCCCCTCTGGCTTGGATCCTTCTCAGTCACACATTCTCAACACAGAAACTTCAATAGTCCCAACTAAATTCTCGGGCAACAGTGCTGCTTCCTCAACTGGTTTAGTTACTGTCCAACCAGCCCAGACTCTACCTCTTGTCTCAAGTACACACTTACATCAACATTTAATGCTTGGTAAGGCTGATAATGACCATTACCTGCTTCACTCTAAAGCTAACACATTGGTAATGAAGCAAACAAGTGCTGCAGAAGAGAAACCCTTACCATCCTTGGGGACCACCAGCCCATTTACCCATGGCTTAGAAGATCTTTGCAGTGATCAAATCACTTCTTACTCTCAGTCCCACCTACAGCTACAAGATTCACAAATCAAGGAGATAAGTGATTTTCTAGGTTTAACTAAAGGCATTTCTGAGTTTGCAACAGTCTCACCCAAGCCTATTTCAAAAAAAATCAAAGGCAAAGAAAAAAAACCCAGCTTCCTCTTCCCACAAATATGACACCAGACTGAAGCTGAAGGAAGACACAAGCTCAAAATTGACAAATCACTCCCTTGGGGCAGCAAAGAAAGCTTGGTCCTTTGGTAAGAAAATAGGACTGCTAGCTGAGTGTAGTAATGAACAATTAATCCACCATTTGGCTGCTCTGGAAGATGATCATCCTAACTTTAACTTGGAAGAAAGAAGTGATGAGGAAGGACTTGCCTTGGAGCCTGATATTGGGGTGACACAGTCCACCTCCTTGGCCTCTCAGTAATCAGAAGAATGAAAATCCTCTCTTGGAATCCGAGAGGTGTGTCTTCCTCACAAAAGAAGAAGGCATTATGTGACTTGATCCACAAGCATCAGCCTCATATGCTACTCATCCAAGAATCAAAACTGGAAAAAATCCCCTTTGGCTTTCTCAGATCCTGTGGCATTGGTTTTGGTTGGGAACTAGAATTTATTCCTACTTCTGGTCTCTCTGGTGGCATTATCACTTGTTGGAAAACAAGTTCCTTTCAATTGACTGGTATCACAAAGATTGCAGGAGCTTTAATCTGGGTTGATCTCTCCATGGAATTGAATCAGGCGTGCAACATCACTAACATCTATGCTCCCTGCAAAAGAAGAGAAAGACAATCATTATGGGTGAACTTATCCTCTGAGCTACATACTCTCCCCTCATCTACCTTACTATTGTTAGCTGGTGATTTCAATTCAGTTCTCTCAGCTTCAGAAAGAACAACCAATAAAGCTTCTAATTCAGACATTGCCAACCTGCAAAACCTTCTCAACTCTCTAGACTTGATTGATCTCCCCCTCTCTGGTGGCAAGTATACTTGGTTTGGGCCTGGCTCATTGGCCTCCAGAATTGACAGATTCTTCCTTTCCATTGACCTCCTCAGCAAATTCAGCTCCCTCACTCAAAAATGCCTATCCAGGAATCTATCTGATCACAGACCTTTGCTCCTCTATGATGAACAAGTTGATTGGGGTCCTAGGCCATTCAAGTTCCTCAATGTATGGATTGAGGATCCCAGGTTCTATAAAGCTGTTGAATCCTTTTGGGCCTCAATACAAGTTATAGGAGAACCCCATCTGATCCTGTGGCAAAAACTCAAGAGATTGAAAGTATTATTGAAAGAGTGGAATACTCTTGTTTTTGGCCACCTTGATTCCCAAGTACAAACCTTAAGAGACAAGCTTGACATTTTTGATTCTTTGGTGGAAGAAAGAGCTTTATCTGCTGCTGAATGTAATGATAGAGGTTCTTGCAGAGCTGAGCTTATTCAGAAGACCAAAACCCTGTCCAAGCTTTGGAGCCAGAAAGCAAGAAAGAAGTGGTTCCATGAAGGAGACAAGCCATCCAAATACTTTCACATCCTAGCCAATTATCAAGGCTCAAGAAACAAAATCTCACAAATCATTTTTGAGGATGCATTGCTGCAAGATCCCCAAGCAATTAAAGAGGCTGCTGCTGCTCATTTCAAGGATAGATTCTCTAAACCCCTCCCAGTTCCACTGAATCTTGATCAACTCCCTTTCAACACAATCTCTGCATCAGATTCTGCTTGGCTAGAAAGACCCTTTACTGAATCTGAAGTGGTCAAAGCCTTGATGGCTTGTGCTGATGATAAAGTCACTGGTCCAGATGGTTTCACACTCAAATTCTACCAAGTGTGTTGGCCTATCCTTAAAGAAGATATTATGAACTTCTTTACCTTCTTCCACAAATCTGGACACTTGGGAAAAGGCCTTAACTCTTCCTTTATTGCCCTCATCCCTAAGTGTGATGCACCATTGACCTTTGCTGATTACAAGCCTATCAGCCTTATGGGTGGTCCCTATAAGATCCTCACCAAACTACTAGCACTGAGACTCAAGGAAGTAAGTGCTCCTCTAGTTGGTTTTGAGCAAACTGGTTTTATTACAGGCAGGCAGATCCTTGATGGTGTTCTTGCAGCTAATGAAGTGGTTCAACAGATCAAATTATCCAAGACAAAAGCTATCATTTTTAAAGCTGACTTTGAAAAAGCCTTTGACAATATACATTGGGGCTTTATGATGAAACTCCTAACAAGACTTGGCTTTGGTTTTCTCTGGAGATTATGGATGATCTCCTGCTTTAGTGCTCATATGTCAGTACTGATAAATGGTTCTCCCTCCCCTGACTTCCCAATGCATAGGGGACTGAGACAAGGATGCTCCCTATCTCCTCTGCTCTCTGCCTTAGCAGCTGAATGCTTAAACCAAATTATGAGAGCTGGTTTGGTTCATTCTCAATTCCATGGAATTAAAATTGGAGCCACAGGCCCTTGTATCACACATCTCCAATTTGCTGATGACTCTATCTTCTTCATCCAAGCCTCATCCTTTGGGCCTCAAATCTTAGGAATGCTCTTGAGATGTTTAAACTCTCAGCAGGTTTGAAAGTAAATTACAATAAATCATCCCTCATACCAATGAATTTGACACCTGAAGAAAATCAAGAATATGCTGATATACTCTCCTGCTCTGTTGAGTCCCTACCCTTCAAATATCTTGGTTTTAGCTTGGGATCCAATCCAAAGAAGCTCATAACCTGGAAGCCAATCTTAGACAAATTCAAAAAATCTCTTGGGCTGTGGCAAGCAAAAACTCTCACCTTTGGGGGCAGGATAACTCTGATCAAAACCACTCTCAGTGCCTTACCTCTCTATTTCCTTTCCCTTCTCAAAGCTCCAAAAGCTATATTGAGATCAATGGAAGCTTGGCAAAGGAGATTCCTTTGGCATGGAGCTGCTCCACAGAGGGTCTTCTGCAAAGTTGGTTGGTCACAAGTCTGTAAACATAAAGCTGATGGTGGCTTAGGAATAAAAAGCTTAAAATTGATGAATATTGCTCTCCTAGCAAAATGGTGGTGGAGGTTTGCTGTTGAAACCAACTCTCTTTGGAAACAAATTATCTATGCTAGATATGGAAATGGGATTCATGACTGGGATCTTAGCAATTTCACTGAGTTGGGAAGCTCTAATATTTTTACTCACATCATTTCCTTATCAAATGAACCATTATTTGCTGATATTTTTGGCATCAAAGGCCTGTCTTGGCAACTTGGCAATGGTTCTAGGATTTACTTCTGAGAGGACATCTGGTGGGGAGATTTGCCATTCAAGTTACTTTTCCCCAGGATTTTTCTACTTGCCAACTCAAAAAAGTCTATTATTGCTTATCTTTGGGATGGTCAGTGTTGGGATTTGGACTTAAGGAGAGATGCCAGAGGCTGGGAACTGTTAGAATGGGGGAGTATCTGTGCTATCCTCAATGTTACTCTCTTAACTCCTTTTGATGATAAATTGAGCTGGTTTGCAGATGAGAAAGGCTTCTCAGTCCACAAAATGTACTCCTTACTTGCTGCTCAAGGCACATCTACTTTGAAGTGGACTAAACACCTTTGGATCTCTGGTATTCCTCTAAGATATCTGCCTTCTGTTGGTTAGCTTGTCTAGAAGCTATACCCTCAAAATGCTTTCTTGAAAGCAGGGGTATGGCTATCTCATTCCAGGAGATGATTTGCCCCCAATGCTCTTGGGACTTTGAAGATGGTGCCCACATCCTATTACATTGCAGAAAGGCATGGGAGGTGCTGAATCTGGTGCTTACTTGGTGGGGTATTCAATGGGTTTGTCCTTCTGATGTTCAAGCAATTTTCTGCTCCTGGCCCTATTTGGTCTCCTCTTCCTGTAGAAAGGGTTGGTGTTACATTCTGCAAGCAACTCTCTGGCAACTATGGCTCTCCAAGAACTCTCTTCTTTTCAAAGGTCAACAAGAGTCCTCCTCCCATCTTTTTATCAAAATTTTGAATATCTCCTACAGTTGGGAGTGGGCTACATTTGATAAAAACTATCATTTCACTCTCCAAGACTGGATGAGTAAGCCTTGGCTACTTCTCAGAAAATGATCTCTATCTGGGTGGGGTTTTGGGTAGGGTTTGGGGGTGGTTTGGGTGAGTTTGGTAAGGTTATCTTTGCTCTCTCTGGTTCTTGTGTGTGTGCTTTCTTTTCTCACCCCTCTTCTTGTCTGTGGGTAGTTTCATCTTAGGTCTGAGTGTTTTTTTTCCCTTTCTCTTGCTCTTCTCTCTTTGTTCCTTGTTCTGCAGGTTTACTTTGCTGCTTCTCTTGGGAAAATACCCCCATTACCTTTGGGTCTTTACAACCAAATGACCCTGAAGATTTTTGGCTCCTACAGCTGCAATATTTGGTACTCAAGCAACTCCACCTGCACAACTCTTCTGATCTACTCATTTGCTCGGCCAATGCCCCTCATCATCTGTTTCTGGTGCCTTCATGGCCTGTTCCATCTCATGGACATTTACAGGTTGCCTACTGATCTACCTCTACAAATCATGATCAACCTTGCTGCTTGGATCATCATGTCTCTTATCTGCTTTTCCCTTTACTGGCTTACCTGATCTGGTATTACTTGGAACCCAAGCAACCTCAACTACCTTAACTGCTATTACTTGGAAGCCAAGCAACCTCAACTCCCCCTACATCTTTGCTCACAAGCTTCTCTGTACCAATCTAAAGATTCGGTTACACCTCTTGATCATCTTAAAACTCATCACAACCCTTAGCACTAAACTACCCTGTTATTTAATATCTCTCTCTTTACAGTTTACTACCTTTCCTTTTGTGCAAACTTGTAACTATCTGTTGTTTGCCGTAATCTGTAGTGAGATTGTTTTTTTGTATCCCTTTTCTACCTCAGAAGAGGTTTTTTCAATACTTGTCCTTGCTGATAAAAACAACAACGTTATAAAGAGGAGGAGACACACAATCTCTTTGTGATGGAGGTCTTTCACAGTAGCAACATGGTGGATGACGACTTGCGACGACTAAGACTGAGAGCTCTCAAACCCTAGTTGAGACCACTGAATCTCGTATTCTATCCTGCAGTTTTTTTTTTCACTCCTTACAATCTCAAAGTCATTTTTTTGGTACCAAAAATGACATAAAATTGGTAAGTAATTAAGATTATACTTTTGGTTATACATATTGTTATAATCATATGCATTCTAAGAAAAATAATACAATGTAACATATAGATATAAAACCATCTTAATACATTTCCGTTGAACTTTCGTTGTTTATTTGATATCGACATTCAACACATCCGCAAGGAACATATATCTTTATCATTCAAAGACAGCAAGTTAAGTGGGCATGCCTTTTCTGTTGTCACGTTGAATAATCCCACGAACTTAGTTAAGCTCGGCCCTTCTACATCCACGTATGCCCTATCCACTTCACTCTTCACCGTCATGTCTTGGTCATTTTTTTTTTAATCAAAGAAGCAAAATTGAAGACATAATAAGAAAGTGACTGACTGATGGGTTCAATTTATGGTCTGCGGAAAACCTGGAAATTTTTGTACCCTCTTTTGGTTTTGTAATTCAATGTCCCCCAAAAAAGCACCTGAAAACAGATAATGCAAACAAGTTGGCACTCAAGTGTGCACCATTTTTCAACCTTTCGGGGCCACGGAAATGATGATCCATAAATGTTGTAACCTTGGATTAATTCTCAGCCCTTTTAGCAACAACAATCTTGCTTAGTTCCTACCTTACATGTCCCACGAGTGTTATAGCGTGTGAATGTGATATGTAATGTTATCGTCACGATGATAAGAACGTTTGTGTAGTTCATGTCTGATTTGTATATACATTAAGTTGAACGTGTTTTTTGTGAATTTATTGAATGTTTAGATAAGTTCAATCATATTAGTTCATGTTGATAAGCTCGAAAAACATTTTATTTAGCTTGCTTCTCCTGCATAAGTGAGTCATGGAAATTGTCTTGCCATAGCACAGGTTTTGTGCTACTTGAGGTGCATGCACAATTAACCCAAAATAATCTGGCGTGCAACCAAAAAAACGGATACGTTCACACACAATTTTGGACAAAAATTCTGTTACTTTTCGGATGAGACCAAGTAACATTAACTTAAAGGGTAACTTCATTGTGTGCACGAGTAAAACTTTGAAACACTCTACACAAAGGACCAAATATTTTTCACCCCATGATGCTTAAATTATTGATATTTACTGGTTTGTGTTTAGCATGAGATTTGGGAAAAATTCTGAATCAATGATTATTAACTAGTTTTCAGTGTGGGAGGGAGATAATGATACCTTATCTTTTATCTTCTACTTACAAAACTAGAAATCAGTCCTTGATAAGATTTTTAATAAATTTCTATAATTAGCAGGACTTACGTCAACAATGACGCAATTATCTTCCTCCGAGAACCACTAATATTCTGTTTAAACATCTTTATATAGTAAACCATTGAGATAAAGTAAGCGAGACTTGTTCTTTGTGCTTCCATCTCTCTCTTTCCACTACCCAAACATATTTTAACACTGAATTAATTAACTCCAGAAAAATTGGCAACACTTTGACTGTTACGTAGGACCATTTTAAGGTCCTCCACAGAAAGCTAACAAAAAACCATATCAATATACATCACAGTTTCATCGGATGTGCCATTTATTATTTCTTCGTTTAAAACCACAAGAAGGACAATTTATAAATATAGTGTTACTTATTTTAGTATATTACAATCTCGAGCCACGCATGAGCTAATTGTTACATTAAACACGTATATTAGGAGATAAGCCTAGGATTATAATATAATGTCGGCTCGGCTAGCTAAGGCTAAGACAGAGAGAGAGACATAGGTGCGAGAAGGTGCCCTCAATTCGATACAGAGGTGACTCGCATTTCCAATCCTAATCGTACCCACTTTGTTCCTTAAGTTCGAAGTGGCCAGATCCCAACACACTTGCTCCTTTTTTTCTCCATTGACTCACAATTTCTACATTTTGTTTTATATTTATCGATTAATTACCCAATCAGGAAAGGCAAAACCAATCCAACTTCCTTGACTCCAAATCAAGACACACATTGGTGGTGGTGATGAAGTCTCCGTTTAATCATAGCCGTAGAACCTCCCAACTGTACACGTGTATCACTGTTGTCCTTGCCACCTTATCCACTCTCCTTTACTTTGTTGTTGTTCCTAATCTACCCCTCAATCAGTCAGCTCGACACGCATCCCCGAGCCATCGACTTTAATTAACCCGGATAAAATATGCCATAAACATCGATGGCACTCTCGATATTTTAGGAAAGGCTGTGGTCTGTATGGGAAGGCTTGGGTTGAGGAAGTGAGATGAGGAGCGAGCTGAGTCCCTTTCAAGCCTCCTTATAAATAAGCTTGTTTGGTTCAACTTGGACATTCACTCATTTCTCAGACAAGCAAGCCAGAGTGAGAGAGAGCTCAGAATCAGTCTCTGAAACAAACATGGTGATCACCCAACCTCCCGACGATCACTCGGCTCTCATTTCTCACCTCTACCCTGACGTGTACGCTCAGATGATGCCGCAGCAACAAGGTAATAACTTCATTGATATATACAATTATTAGATTGTATGTCACTTCACTGTTAAACTCACTTGCTTCTATATATGTTCATTTCAGGGGAGACAAAACGGCGTCGGAGGCGGAAGAAGAGCAAAGCGGAGAGCGACGGCGGGTCGAGGAAGAGGAAGCTGACCGAGGAGCAAGTGAATATGCTAGAGCTCAGCTTCGGGAACGAGCACAAGCTGGAGTCGGAGAGGAAGGACCGGCTGGCGGCGGAGCTGGGCCTGGATCCGCGCCAAGTGGCCGTGTGGTTCCAGAACCGCCGGGCTCGCTGGAAGACCAAGAGGCTCGAAGAGGAGTATTCCAAGCTCAAATCCCTCTACGACAACGCCGTCGTCGACAAGTGCCGGGTCGAATCCGAGGTACCATATTTTGTCCTTCCCTTCACTTTCACTTTCCTCCCTTTTCTCGCTAACCAAACAAAAACCACGATCCAAGCTATACGAATAAAAATATAGTTTTTACTCATAGCTAATCCCATTAATTTTGTGAGAATGACATGAT
Organism: Erodium maritimum; assembly: GCA_963921825.1. Classification (NCBI taxonomy): domain Eukaryota; kingdom Viridiplantae; phylum Streptophyta; class Magnoliopsida; order Geraniales; family Geraniaceae; genus Erodium; species Erodium maritimum. The sequence goes on along the minus strand of OY997589.1, from coordinate 16,793,977 downwards.
GACCCACCAATAAGTTCGAACGTGCATGAGCTCCAGGCTCCAAGAGCTAGTTTTTTTTTTTTTTAATGTACTTAAAGTCAAAGAAAGTTGGAAAAAAATGGGATGGTGCCACCTCAGAAGACAGCAAAAGGGCAAGCACATGCCCCGTTCCGACCACGGAGGGGTCCGTACGATGTAGTTTAAGGTGGCCCATGTTGGGCCTGCTGGCAGCTGTCCATATAAAGCCCACAATGTTGGGGATGGGAACACCACGTGGCTGTCCCCCACGTGAAACACTCTTAATTATAGTAATTAGTGTATGTTTATCGTATTCAGGTGTTGAAGCTTAAGCACCAACTCTCAGAGTCTGAAAAGGAGATTCAGCGGCTGTCAGCATCGGAGCGTGCCGGAAACAGCCCAAGCTCATCGTACTCGGTGGACGTGACCAGCATTGACCAACAACAAATGTTCGGGAACCAATTTGGGATGGAAGGATTTGATGACGTCTTTTACATGCAGGCTGAAAACTATGGTTATGGGCAGGGTGATCAGTGGATTAATCTGTATGATTAATTAATTGCTAGCTAGTGTATTAAGTAGTTAACATAATTTCAGTAATTTGTAGATGGTGGGGTGTTAGGTGTACAACTAATGGGATCAATCTAATGTGAATACTTCTCTTAGTGTTGTAATTTGCTTCTTCGATGTGAACAGTACATTGGTATGCAACTTGGAATCTAGAATATGGCTGACCTCACACTTTGATCATTAATTAATACTTCTATTTCATACCCAATCTTATATATACTAAATAGTTTAATATAATTTTAGAGAATACAAGTATAGAGTGAGAGGTGATTAAGGTGAATCAATTCGGTTTTAAAGAAATTTTTTATCAAACAAAAAATTAAGTGGTTCCAATTGAAAATAGTAGTGAATGAATACAGGACATTAATCGTCGTTAAACCCAAATATGCACACTTATTTCATCGGATAAAAAAAAAAAGAGAAATGAGTTAACTATTGACAATTAATCTTGTGGTCCAAATGGATATATGTGGTTGAGCATAATGTGACAAACCTAGAAAAAACTGGTTGTCATTTTAATTATGAGCCCTGTAAATGAAGGTAAAACTGTTTATTTTAGGAAAGACGTAAGTGTCGTGTTTTTTTTTGATCAGCTAATGTATTATTAAGAGTACAAGTTTTCAAAATGAAAACGAGACCAAGGGATAACCCTCATTACAACCTGAGAATGCCTAACCGGCACCTCGAATTTGAACCAACAAACCTTACACATTACAACCTGAGAATGCTTAACCGGCACCTCGAACTTGAACCAACAAACTTTACACAGAGTACACCAATAACTAACAAAGAACCCACACAGGGGCTTGGTCTGTGACCAAAGTGCCTAACAAAAAGTGCACCTACAACAACCCAGTAAAGGGAGAACAAACAAAGATTCTAGATGACCAGATTAAACAACTAAACGACCACTAAAACAAAGTTCTGTAAACCAGATCACGACAAGAAGCACAACCGGAAAATTACAACAACGATGTTGTACTCCCAAAACGACCCAAAACAACACCAGGAAAAAACCAGTACAAGCCCCAAAGCCCCACTCCAACCAAAACTCGATCAAAGCAGCAAAACCCAGCAGGCAACCTCTCAATTCTCTCAATCAGGAGAAAAGAGAAGGGAAGCCCGGTCGGTGGCCAACACCACGATCGACCGAAACTCGGCTATAAACAACACCGAGAAAACGCCGACCCCAATCCCGGAAGACCAGTACCTTCCAAGGGAGGTTCAAAGAACCAACCCAATCGTCGTAGGCCTGCACCTAAGAAAACGACGATGTCCCAGGCCAAAGTGAACCTAGGACTAGAGGAGGTTTGGATCGGAGAAAGGGGGCAAAGGGAGAGTCGCAAGATCGAGTAAAGTAGGAGATCGAGCCAAACCTCAACAATCACCACCGAGGGTCAGGTACAAACAGCCGGCGATCCGGGTCCGTGCTCTGCACACCGCAAACGACGGAGGAACATCTGATCCTGTAACCAGCGAGGAGAGCTCAGGGGACGGTGGAAGCAGGAACGGAGGAAGCCGGTGACCACGGAGACCAGGAACCGAGTCGGAAACCTTAGATCTGACCTGAGGAGGCCAGATCTGAGAACAGCAACACCAGGGGCGAGCAGCGACCCTCCAAGACGGCGACGGAAGCCCAAACCACAACGATCCTCGAGCGGAAGCGTGTCCCACGGCCGGTGAAGGCAAAAGTCGCCGGGACCAGAAGGGGTCGAACCCCAAGGGAGCAGACACAACCCAACCACCAACACCGCTGTCTGAGCCCCGATCTGCAACTATCCTCTCCTAAGAAGGAGGGGAATCGAGTCCCACACCCAGATCTGGACCAGACGTCGATGAAAGCAAGAAAAAACTGTGTCTAAGCATCGTCGAAGGTGAGAGGAGCAAACAGGATGAGGCCAGAAGGAGAAAGGAAGGGGGAGAATAAGGATTAGGAGGAGACAGCCACTGGCGACGTCCTGGAAAGGACCATCGCCGGCGGCCGAACAAAAATCTAGGGTTGAAAAGTAGAGAGAGGTCGGAGAGGGGTTTTTAGAGAGAGAGAGAGACTTAAACTTGTTACGGACAAGGGCAGTGTTAGTCGTCCTCATCCAAAAGGTGATGGCGCCTGAAGAGAGATACTGGTGCTGTTTTAGTGCTTAGGGGACGTGATATGTCTTATTGAGGTTTAACTTGTAATATTATTATTTATTTTTATTAATCTTCACAATTATCTGTTACAAAATTGAAATATTATTACCATGAGAAGAATATGAGAAATTTTATTGTTTAAAATCGAAGAAATTTGTAATGTATTACATTAATGTAATCACACAACATTTCAATTTTATAGTGCACTAAATATCTTCCTCACTTTTTTTTATCTTCCTCACTTCATTCATCATTTAACAACTTGTTCATTTTATCTCCTATTTAATTTGTAGTTTTCTGAGTTTAGGAAGACTTTTTTTTTTGAAAAAAATATCAAAAGCAAGAAAACACACTATTATTCTAGAAGCAAAAAGAAAAACACACACACGAAGATTTGCACTAGCGGTCACCAAACTAATTCAAACCTTTCTGTATAATCCCGCGGCATGGAAAACTATAAAAAGTACAGAAAAAGACGTCAACATTTAAAAACCACTAAAGATTAGAGTAGTTGAAATTCCTATTCAACTTAGAAAATTGGTGATCACACCTCTTTGCCATGGATTTTTCTCTGAGACATAACTGTCGTACGTAGTCAAAACCATCGTCATGGTTATAGTTATTACCATGACCAATGTCATGGTTATGCTTCTAGCTTCTCTACATCTTCTCCCTTACACATCCTCTTTGAGTTCTGTGAAAGTTTCTTCTCCTAGGGTTCCTTTCGAACCGCTAGACACCGCGACATTGGCTTCCTCCCGTCACCAACGACGCGTTTCCCGAACATAGTTTTCGTGTGGTTCACCTCGGCATCGACTAACCTCACCGTCTTGGAGTCCCGCGGCCGCCCTAGCTCGAAGCATCGATCCTGATCAATCCGTCGTCATGACTGCTGCCTTCACCGTCGGTCTGGCTTGGAGCATCGATGATTTTCTTTGGGCCAGAAGCAAGGCATGCGGGAGATCTCATCGGGGTTCACCAAAGTAGTACATGGAAGGAGGTTCTCCTTCAACCTCCAAATCCTAAACCTTTGAACAAGGGTCGTCATTCGAAGCAGCCTTCTAGAACTTCAAATCGTCAAAGTCAGCCTCCTAAGTTCAAGGCGTCTAGGTCTGAGAAGTCTGAAGAAGAAAGATCCACCACAGCAGCAAAGTAGAATAGATCTGCAACAATCTCGCTGGAAAGTCGTCCCACACCAAATCCGAGCTACATCAACCCTCCACATACGAAGGAAACAACCACCAACCACCAGATCTGAAAGGAGAGAATCTGGTGGCAACACCTTAAGGACGAAACACCCTCCTAACAAAGACCCCAACACCATGAGGCTGGAGAAAACGTCGAAACAAGTCAGATCTGAAGGTCAAAAGAGGGTTTTAAAACGAGGGGAGAATAAGGGAATAAGAGGAGAGAGGAGAGGAGGAGGGAAGGAGGCCTCCAACGATGAGAACCATGGACGGAGGCCATAGTTATCACCGATGGAAGGGGAAGAAGGTAGGCGGTGGAGAGTTTAGAGGAGTAAGGTTGTCGTAGGGTGTAGAGAGAGTTTACCAAACCCTTTATTTAAAAATCTCGTTGATGTTCAAACTCTAGAACTTCACCTAACCAAGAAGAAGAAATAATCAAGGATTCTTCGTGTTTTTTGATTTATGGGATACTTAACTTTCAGAATTTGAGATATGCACGCAATTAGGATACCAAATCTTCGCCGACTAAAAAAATCTAGTCTTGTGTAATAAAATCCATAGCTGAACCGAGTTTGGAAGTAGAAAAACTCAAAAATAAGGATTTCTAGACATGTTACGAATATAAATTTTGGATAACCAAATGATCTTGTCTAGAATTTGCAATGGGTTCCAAACATATTTGGTTATATCAGTTCTTTGTGCATAAAAAATGGTAATAATATTCAACAAGAAACGTCCATTCTAGAAAGTTCATTTAGTTAGTTTTTTTTTATACTTTTCCAAATATGTTGTTTTGTAGTAGAGATCATCGAGTTACGAGTTGCAAGGGATCGTCAATTATTTCATGGTATGCAAACAAAAGTAGTAACATTTTTTTTTGGGTAATTTCCACCTCAATACTCTAACTATCGTTTTATTTCACCTCAATACCCTAACTATTTTTCGTGGCACCTCAATACCCTAGAATTGCATTTTCCGTCACTTTAGTACCCAAGCCCTCACGACGTTAGAAATTGGACCAAAAGTGAGACATGTGCCTCTCACGTGCGTATTAACTCGCGCGAAAAGACAACACTACCCTTCCTCACCTTTCCCTTTCCTCTTTCCTCTAACTCAGACTCACTTCACTTCACTTACACACTCTCTCGCATCCACAATTCTGAAGCTCTCCATCAAAGTCTCACTCTCAGACGAACACGACGTGAGGAAGAAGAAGGGTTGCCGCGCGAGGAACCGGAGAAGAAGTTGAAGATTTGGAGGTGAAATGGGGAAGGTAAGTATTGTTAAACGATTTATGGGTTTCATGTTTAGGGTTTCGTGAAACGATTTGTTCTTCAGCTATGTTATTCGATTAATGGTTTAAGAATGTCATATTTAGGGTTTGTGAATTTTTTTAACGATTTAGGGTATGTTTGTTGTTGAGTGAAGTTGTTTGTTGTTTCGATTCGATTTCGTGCAGAAATCCGTCGGTGGACCTAGTAGTCATAGAAGAGAACCATTAAATCCAGCTGCTCCAGCTCCTGGTGTAGACCCAGATGGGAGGCCACGCATCTGTGTGGAAATAAATTTTAGGGGAAAATTTGTAGGGCCTCATAATAGGTATGCGGGTGGGTCAGTGAGGGTGTATGTAGTGTCTGAAGACGAATGCAGTTATTTCAAGCTGACTACATTAGTTCGTCAAGTAGGTTGTGAGCCAACGAGTACCCTGCATTTCAAACAGAAAAAGGGAAATGTAGTGAGGAATATGGAAAGTGATGAGTGTGTAGCAAGATGGTTGAAGAACTATAAAGGCACTAGGGCACCTCGTAGGTTATACATAGTTTATGGATGTGCACCATTACATGTGGTGTCTCCTAGTGGGGTTATTTTAGGAGGCACTGAGGCAGTGAAAAATAGTACAATAGGTGTGAAAGTAATGGAGTCCACCTTGGTGAGGGAGAAGCTGTATGAGGATGAGAATGAGTATTTCTCAAAGGAGGCCCTAGATGATATGATAAAGCATAGGGTTAAGATAGACAATGGCATGTTGGATGGAAGGAGGATAATTGAGGAGATTCCTAGTGAAGATGAGAATGAGAAGTTCACTAAGGTGCCAGAGAATTGGTCATCAAGTGATTTTGGTAAGAACAATTAGTAATTGTCAAGTATAAAATGTTAAATTTTGTTTCTGTTATTGGTTGGTAACTAATTTATTCACTTCATCTTCTTTTGATTTTGCAGGAGATGAAGACACAGATGAAAGTGAAGATGAAAGTGGAGAACAATTTGGTTTTGGTTTGGGTATGTAACATACATTTTCATATTTGGGAAGCTCGTTGTCTTTATCTAATTGTTTGGATTTGTTTTTGAAGGAGATGATGAGACAGAGGAAGAAGTGGGTGATAAGGATAGAGATGAAGAAAGCTGACAAAGCAAAAGAAGATGAAGTACCTGACAAAGCAAATGACAAAGCAACAGAAGATGAAGTAGCTGACAAAGCAACTGAAGCAGGTACTAACATGCAATAGTTATTTAAGTGCAATCATATACAAGTTTGTGGGTATTAAGGTGCAATAGTTGTGTATAGGTACTGACATGCATAAGTTGTGTTATTGTTTGGATTTGTTTTTGAAGGAGATGATGAGACAGAGGAAGAAGTGGGTGATAAGGACAGAGATGAAGAAGCTGACCAAGCAAAAGAAGATGAAGTAGCTGACACAGCAAATGACAAAGCAAAAGAAGATGAAGTAGCTGACAAAGCAAATGAAGCAGGTACTAACATGCAATAGTTATTTAAGTGGAATCATATACAAGTTTGTGGGTATTAAGGTGCAATAGTTGTGTATAGGTACTGACATGCATAAGTTGTGTTATTGTTTTAGGAGTTGATAAAGAAGAGGTTATGAAGGAAGGTGATGGGGAGGGTAAGGAGCCAATGGCAGAGACTGTGATTGATGATGTAGGAGATGAAGAAGCTGAGAAATTGACTGAAGAACGTAAGAGGAAAGGAAAGGACTCAATGCCAGAGAATGTGGACAATGATGCAGAAAGGGTTTCTGAAGGAAGCAATGAAGGTTCGTATTGTGTACTGGTTTAAATTCCACATTCAGTATCTTAGGTTGTTATAACAGTCCATTAATTTACTTGTGTAGGAGATGGGTATGATGATGATGAAGTGGAGCATGTGGAGACTATTAATCCATCATGGTTGATGGAAGATCAATATGATAGTGACGGTGAGAGGGTGTATGGAAGAGGATCTAGTAGTGAAGATGCAATGGAGGATAAGGATCAGAATTCGGACTCTGATATGAAAGAAGTTGTGGAAGGTGGGACTGAAGATGAGGAGGATGATGAAGAGGTTGAGAACGTTGAGTGTAATGGTGTACTGGATCCCAGATGGGTTGATGGTCGTCGAGTGTGGGACATGGAGGACTTGAGGAAGAAGGTACCCATGGGCATTTGAGAGCTTTTCAGGAATGCTGAAGCTTTCAGGAAGCTCTTCATTGCCTATTCTGCTAAACAAGGTTGGCAGACCCGTTGGAAGAGGAATGAGAAGAGGAAAATTGGAGTGATGTGCAAGCATAAGCCATGCTTATTCTGGTGCTGGGCAGGATCCTACAAAGGGACAGACGTGCTCGAGATAAGGAAATGGGATCCACATCTACGGTTTTGCCCCAGACAAGAGAGGAATCGTTCAGTCACAGTAGGTTTTTTAGCTCAACGGTTTGAGAAGGAGATCACTAGGTCGAAGAACATGGTCGAAGAACATGCAAATTTCATTCAATTTACCTTCTTGTTATCCATATTTGTGCTGGAACTCATACTTTCTTCATCTTCACCTTCTACAGAACCCTTTTGTGACTCTCAAAGGGCAAGGATCTGGGTCAAGAATCACCGAAGATGCCCAGTTTGTCATCCCCCAAGGTGGACATGGCCAAGGATCTGGAGAAAGAGGGAGAGCCAGAGGAAGGGGAACAAATAGGGGAGGAGGGAGAGGAACTACAAGCAAATCCATTTCAACCCAAGGCTCTGCAGCTGCACCTCCACCTTGGAAGCATTAAGGTTTGGTAGTTGTACATGAGGACATGTGGGTTTGGGGACATGTGGGTGTGAGCACTTTTTTGGACTTTTGTGGTGGTTGCTGTGTAATTAATGTCAAAACCCTGTTCTCCACATGCATGATGGGGACATGATACCTTTGCTTTTGAAACACTTTAAGTACTTTTGGTTGTTAAACTACTAATATTTTGTGTGAATGCAAAATGTCATAGTTTACTCTTTGTAATTTCCATTGAAATGATGTCTGAATTACAGGTTGTATGAATTACAGGTTCTTTACACACACAAATACACATGGTTCATGTCAAATTGTCAAACTTACACAATTTCAGTTTGGTACCCAAGCACTCTAAACTGGTAATTCACACCTTGTTAATGGATGGAGTAACATGTTTTGATGTCCACTTCCATGACTTACATGCTCTACACACTGACATATATGGTTCATGTCAAATTTTTCCACATTTCCACAATTGCATATTAGTACCCATCTTACCTTAACTGTTAATCCATACATTTGCATGCCCAATTTGATAAATCACACTTTTCACTTTAGTACCCATACACACTTTCATGCTCTTTCATTTGAGAATGCATGTTCTAAGAAGTCAAATTAGCACAAACAAAACCACAATATACACCACAATATTCAAACATGAGATTTTATAACTTCATACGATAATTCGTACACCAAATTCAGTTTGGTTCTTCAACACAAACTACAAAATATCATTGAAACTAAATTCTACTGTCTAAGATAATACATACCCACTCCTATAAGCAAAATCAAGACCAATATGAAATTTCGAGGTATGTCTTTCTTCATATCCACTTCCATCCTAATCGTCAAGTTCATTTCTTCCCCATGTGCTTTGCTCTTCACATCACTTTGGTCATGACCAGCCCCAACTTCACGCTGCTTATCATCAAGCCAGGAAAAAAATGGCACTTCCATCCAAGCTATGAACAAAAAGAAAACCCCAAAAATTATCCCTAACTCACCACAAAATAAATCTAAACCCTAATTTTCAAAAACCATGAAAAACACGAAATTGATACTCACCCGGTAATTCCCACAACCAGCGAAGCTCCGTCCAGGATTCTCCTTCGTCCTCGAGGTGCGTATGGATGCTGGAACTCCACAGTAGCAAACCGACTGTTCAACCTTCATGTTCTTCGGACCAGACCTTGCCGCCCTCGATTTCATCGCAACCGAGCCGCGAAACAAACCTTCAGCTTCATGTACAAACCCCCACCACCACAAACTTCCTATTCCTTTCAACCTTCGCGTCGACTTCGATGGAGAGGTTCAGAGTCGTGGATGCGAGAGAAGCTACGTCTAAGTTAGAGGAAAGAGGAAAGGGAAAGGTGAGGAAAGGTAGTGTTGTCTTTTCGCGCGAGTTAGTACGCACGTGAGAGGCACATGTCTCACTTTCCGTCCAATTTCTAACGTCGTGAGGGCTTGGGTACTAAAGTGACGGAAAGTGCAATTCTAGGGTATTTAGGTGCCACGAAAAATAGTTAGGGTATTGAGGTGAAATAAAATGATAGTTAGGGTATTGAGGTGGAAATTACCTTTTTTTTTTTACAGAAACATCATGTTTTCCTTCTAACAAAGTTATTCATAATGATCATAAAGAAAATAAGGATTGTTTCACGCCTCATAGCTATAATTAAAAAATATTCCAATTCATCACATATCGACCTCTAAATCGTTATAGGGAGAGGCAGGACGTTCACCACTCTTCAGTTGAGTTGGTGTCTTGCCTTCGACTTTAATTTCTTTAGGATTGTCGTGACTTTAGACCATAACTCCCAATGGAGCAAGTGAAGAACCCCTCACTCGTTGCCCTAGCTAGCCACACATTTTATTGCAGACCACGACCTCTCAAATCCTATCTAAATTCTTGGCGACCACAAGCACAGATGTTGCTCAGACAGCAGTTCGTATTTTGCAAAAGTTCTAGAAAGAGGAGCTCTAGCCTCTCTCTAGAAACCCCCAAATCCTAAACTCAACCTTCCTCACCCATCTGTCGTGGCCGCCGGTGGCTCACATGGTTTAGGCCATATGGGCCACTGGTGCTTCCTCCCCATTCCCTTTCTCCATCTATCTCTCTTTCCCCTCTTTGTCTTCACTCTTAGACTCGGCCTTCTTTAAGCCTCTAAACCGTCATCTCTGGCCTTACATATGGCCTTTGGTTTTCATCGATTTGAGGTATGAAGACAGGTCTGTCCCTCTCTTCTTCACCCTCCCTCCCTTCCCTCTCTTTAAGGTCATTCTTACTGCCTGATCTCATTTAGATTCTCCTCTTCCTTAGATCTCAAACCCTTTAGTCTACCTTCCCCTCTTCTCGACCTCCAACTCCTCGTCATTTTTTCTAGTCCCTTATCTAGCTCCACCCGTTTTGGTCTTGTTGTCATGTTCTTTTCTCTATCGGACGAGATCTAAAAGGCACAATTTCAAACTCTCCGTCAAGGATTGTCGCGGGTGTTGGCTCTGGTGAGCTACTTCGTTGTAACTGAGCAGTGCGTGGTGGGTGATTTTATTTTGGATCGGGTGTTCTTGGCTCATTTGCCTCTTTTCCTTTGAGGGTCTCCTTTGCTTAGGGCGGCAGGTCCCGTCTCGTCTCTCTAGTGTCGCGAAAGGGCATTCCTCCTTCGTCTCATCCTGGTGGTGCTGGCCTCAGGGTGTCTAGAGATAGTGCATCAACGTCTCCGTGGATTTGGTTCGGTGGTTCCTCCGGCAAGTTTTCTTCTTCCCCTTGTCGGTTATTCTTTCCTCCCCAACTGGTGGTGGTCGGAGCCACTTGATGTGTGTTGGCCATCTTTGTGGTGTCCTGGGCCTGTTCGGACTCTTTTTGGTTCATCCGACTAAAGATCGAAATTTGGAGGATCATGAGGGACGACAATACTTTCATAAGGAGTTTTAGGTTTTATTTTGAGCTTCTATTTTTGGGCCTACTCTTCGGCCCATTAACCTTTTTTTTGGGCTTCAAGTTTTATAAATATGAGGTTTGAGACTTTATTGTTTTTTACTTCCTTTTGTTTCTTGGTTTAGTTAGCTTGCTTATGTTCTCTCTTGCTTGATATTATTAGTTCATTAGAGTTGAAAATTTTGGTGTCAAGATCTATAACCTGTATTTTATTTCTTGGGATATTCTATTGGAATACCCTTTCCTTATAACTTTTAGTTCATACTTAACCGTCTCAGAGATTCATTATTTTATTTTTGTCCCTGCAGACAATGATCTATAAAATTCTGCTTAGTGATCAAAAAAACAAAAGAATAGCAATTCGCGACTTTAGCCTCAAAAACACAAATTATTGATTTATATTATTAATACTATTTTAAGAAAAATACTCTCCAATTTGAATTTTGACTACGCAACCAAAAACATTCGATTAAAGATGTAAAGTCATCTAAACAGTCATCGGATCTTACACTTTAAATAAGTACGTTATCAGACTATCCTCGTAAACCTTAAACCTTAAATAAGCTGGTAGCTGACAATAAAAAAAAAATGGTAGGAAAGAAAAGCGGGGACGTGGAGTGAAGTGATGGGGCAGGGGACACCGACAGCAGCTCTCCACTTGGGAAAATAAATAAGGTTATCCGTTAGGTTTCATGGCCTTGTCAACATGGCCCTCCACTCCTTCGTTGACACCTGTCCTACCACGTGTCACCCTCTCCAAACCCTAATTCCATGGTTCAGTTTCGGTATACTATTAGTAGTTAGTAGAAGTGTACTCCAGCTCTTATCTTCTGACTTCTGTGTTAACGGTCCTACGGTTCAGAGTGGTTGGACCGCACAGATTGGTCCACACCATCCGATATCCTCAGCCGTTGATCTTCATCTATTTACAAATAAACCACCTCACCCTCCTTCATCCTTCCTCCCCCTCCACCTGGACTTCCACATCACTCCCTCTCTAACGCCATGAAAGCAGGTCGGTTTTTCTCTCTCTCTCTCACACACACACATTTTTATATATTCACGCACTCACTAGGAAGAAGTTTCACTGCTCGTTTGCTTTCCTTTGTTTTCTACTGTCCTAATTTTGTTGTTTGTTGGGCTAAGATTTGATTTCATGTTGGTGATACTGTGTTTGCTTGTTCCTGATTTAGTATGGTTGCCTCTCGGTAGATGTTCTCTTCTCTATTGCATTGGCGATAACTGAGCTTCTCTTGCCTTTAATTTTGTGGGTTTTCCCCTCTGAGTGCTTGTTTAGCTTCCGAAGATAGCTTTTTTATTGCTACCGTCGATGCAATTTTGTACCCTGTTTTTAAACTGATCCATTATGTTGAAGAGATTTTGGTACTTCAATTGGGTATGTGGGTTTTGGGAATTCTTAAAGTTATTATATTTACCCGGTTTAGTTACCAGGGGATCAATTGGTGCCTACCCAAGTAAGTTTCATGGGTCTTGGCCATGGTGGGTTTATATATTTGCTGAGTTCAGGATGAATCTAGAGATGTATTCCTCCTCCAGTTTAACTGAGGATTTTGAGTGGAGGCTTAAAGAGGAATATGTATGCAATTTATTATATCTCTTAAACAGACATGCCAATTGAGAGGAGAGCAGAGAAGCTTTTGATAATAGTAGTTTAGATGGTTAGCGGAGTGTCCGATCCTACCAAGAAACTAGCATGTCTAATATTTTGTGCTTGTTTCTTAGTAGGCTAATTTCTGATTTTGTTCTAAACAAATGGATCAAACTTGCCACATGAGGATCTTCCTGTTATAAAATTGAATATGTAGATGACAAATTTAAAGCAAGTGCCAGTAACATGGGAAAGATTATAGCATTAAAGAGATCAAAGACTCTTGGTAGAGACACCTGCTTTGGAATGTTGGTCTTTGTATACAGATAATGAATCAGGGTGGTTACAGAACTTTTGTGATGATTATGAAACTACAATATTTTATGCTTAATGGTTCCTTGAGTAGTCAGTGATTAGGGACTCTTCAAAGCTCAAGAAATTTCGTGGTTGAGAACAAATTCCATTATTAATGGCCCTTAATTTCATAAAGAAAGGTTGCATGTATCAGTCACATAGTTGAGATATTGGGTCTTTAGAGTGGGGAGATGTTCAAGACAGATCCTATGCTGCACTAACCAGATCTTATTCCTCTGTTTTATTTGAGTGAAATGCATCATGAGATGCATAATCTCAGGTGACCTGTCACTTATGGACATGGCTCACAGTTCGGTGAACTTGAAAATAGCTGCTTTCAGTTTATACTCGATTGATAAGTATTTCAGAGCAGCTCGCATGACCTTTCTGCTTCTAGGGACTTCATGGGCTGCTATCTTCCAGAACTTTTCTGTTTTCTCTTATGAATGTGTAAGTCGTCATTGAAGTTCTAATACGATGTAATTGTAGCAAGCAAAAAAAAAAACAAGTATCGTTGAATTTTGATCATTCTACTTTACACTGTGACCCATGCATACTACACAAGCGGTAAGGGTTAAAGAAAATCAAATGGCATTCCATGCTAAAAACTAATCATTATTACTTTGCCATGCACTGATGGTATAGTTTTGGTTGAAGCCATATGAGGTATTGAATTTTAGAGTACTGTTTACTTGCAACACAAAATTTCAGAATCATTGTTTTTGAAGTGTTATCTACAATGTGATTTTGGATGCTGAGATAGTTAATTTTGTATCATCATAAAATTACGACAATATTTTTGACCTGATATGATGTTGGCAGGTTCTTCGTAGATAATACATGATATCTGGTTGTAGCTAATTGATATTAAGGGGGTTCTACTGAATTGATCTGAATGGGGACTCGAGAAGAGACCACACATGCTAAGGCTTCCAAACCACCTTCAACTCAGGTCTTTTTTTCCTCTTCCCGCGTTCCTTTCCACCATCTTTATTTGTCGTTTACATTTTTGCCCTTTTTAACCTGCCTCGTTTGTACCTTACAGGAAATACCCACAACACCAACATACGCTGATTGGTCTAACTCTATGCAGGTTTGTTTTCAGGGTAGTTAGTTTTTCTAAATGGTATCATTGATAAGCTAGCTTGAGATGCGTAATACACTGGTAAATCATGTAGATAGCTTACAGCTAAAATCTTGTTTAGGCTTATTATAGCGCTGGAGGTACCCCGCCTCCCTTTTACCCCTCTACTGTTGCTTCTCCAACTCCCCACCCATATATGTGGGGTGGCCAGGTTAATATCTTCTTTTCAATTCCTAATATGCTTTAAATATGACTAAGAGTATTATTAATTTAACTTTTGTTTAATTTTGTCTTTTCTTTCAATGTTCAGCATCCTCTTATGCCACCATACCCATATCCAGCCATGTATCCTCCTGGAGGAGTCTATGCTCATCCTAACATGGCCATGGTAAGTCGATTATTTGTTTTCATCTGTCTCAGTAGTTTATATGTCATTCTTCATCTATTCAACAGTAGTAGTTTGTGTTCACTTTTTTCATCTTCTGAAAAGCGTTGAAGTTGGTATCTGATTTGTCATCTCCATTTATTATGTAGACTCCAAACTCAGTACACACAGGTACTGAGTTGGAAGCAAAAGGACCTGAAGGGAAGGATCGTGCTTTAGCCAAAAAATCCAAGGGAACTTCAGGAAGTACGGCTCCGGTTGGTGGCAAAGCCACAGAGACTGTAAGAGCAGCTTCTGGTTCTGGAAATGATGGTGCTTCCCAAAGGTACCAGAAGCTTTCATTTCCTTCCAATAGCCATTGCTTTGGCTTCAATGGCAATGAAAGCGATAGTGTATATGATTGTTATAATGATAGTAAATTTCCTCTTCGCAGTGCTGACAGTGGCAGTGAAGGTTCAACAGATGGTAGTGAGGAGAACGGTAACCAGCAGGTGTGTCTTTTCATGTCATTATGGACTTTTTTTTTCTCACTCATTGAGGAAACTTAGGCTGCTTAGTTAATGTCTTCATCCGTCCCATCAAAACATTATATTCTTTCTAATTCTCGCCTAGAAATCTCAATTTTCCATGTTTAAGTGGATTCGTGGGTGGAGTGTATTCTTCTTAAATGTAACGAACATATGGCCAATTTTTGTTTAGGAATTTTCTGCAAGTAAGAAGGGAAGCTTTAACCAGATGCTTGCAGAAGGTATATAGTTGATCTCCAATCCCAAATAGTGTCTTAAAAACAGCATTAAGCTTATAATTATGCAACCATTTCAGGAGCTAATGCCAAAAGTACCCAACAAGCAGTGCCTGCAAAACCTGTACCTGCTACTAATCTGAATATTGGGATGGAGTTGTGGCCTGCTGCTGCTGGAGGCCCAAATCCGTCTGGTGCTCCTGCAATGGTTGGACGTGAAGGTGTAATGCCTGAGCAATGGATTCAAGTATGAACCTTGAAATTACTTAGTATATTCTCACGATAACCAAACCTATTGGGCTGCTGCATGAATAGTCATCGGAGTCTTGTTCACTAACTTTTGGCTCGTGGTTTAGCAGGATGAACGTGAACTGAAACGACAGAAGAGGAAGCAATCCAATAGGGAATCAGCTAGGCGGTCAAGATTACGCAAGCAGGTATGTATAGATGTTTATGTGTAATATTAGGTGGTTTCAGGACTTTTTAGCAACAGAGAATAAAACTAGCATGGTTTCTCATGTTCTATTAGCTTCAGTCATGACCTTTTGATCCGTGACACTAGATAGTTTTGATTTTCAACCAGTAGAAATTCCTATGATCCGGTAGGTTCAATGTTGGCCATTTGATTTTACTCTTGTTTAGCTCTATTGTCGGAGTTAATGTTTCACTTTCCTCATGTCGAATGTTGTGAATAATTGAGCTGAAGTGAGAATACCATGAGTTATGTCAGAATTATATTGTACTTAGCGTTGTGCCCTCATCATTGTAAGCAGGCAGAGTGCGAGGAGCTGCAGCACAAGGTAGAGGCCTTAACAAATGACAACCGCGCCCTTAGGGATGAGCTGAGGCGGCTTTCAGAAGATTGTGCGGAGCTCACATCCAAGAACAATTCCATAAAGGTGAAGTTGATCCTCAATCACCACTGTACCGAAAAGTTGTCGTATATTCACATTATATGGGTTTGCTGAATGACAGGAAGAATTGACACGGTTGTGCGGACCCGAGGCAGTAGCTAACACTAAACTAAGCAACAATGAAGGTGAAGAAGCATAAGAGAAAAGACCATACCACTTGGATATGGAGGCCAGATTAATTCAAAGCATACTAATCTCTACCCTTAACCTCTACTTTGTAACTTTAATAAATCTAACTTTGAGTTGTATTATCATTGAAAGGAGAGATATTTGAATCTGTCCGCGACAATTTTTTTATGGTTTGCCAGGACCACCAGTGCGTTTTTTTTTTGTGCTATCAGCAACAGTTAACCCCAAGTATGGTTATTGGAATCAGCGACTTGCATGAAGTACAAGGTGGCTGTACGTATAAATACAAACAGATTCAACTTCCGAGAGAGGCTGTCGGCACGTGGACACGTGTTCCCATGCAAAAGCACGTGTCATCACACATACACACGTATAGTCACGTTTTGTTTCACCCACGAGAATGAATGATACTTAAGTGTAGTGCACCTGATTAATCGAACCTCTGAAACAACATTTATGACATTCGAAAGCAGAGCCATGATTATGCGCCCACTCTTTATTTCGCTCATCTTCTTCTTCTTCTCGTTATCAGTTATTGGTGCTTCCTGGGAGCGTGAAACAGATCTGGTGAAGAGGGAACAGAGGAAGACCCTGGTTGAGACAGAGTACGGTGAGATCTCAGCTGCTTATATCAGTGATGACATCAAGGGTCCGCACCAAGTCCATTTCTTCACCTTGGAGCCCGATTCACTCTTCCTTCCCGTCCTTATCCACTCCGACATGCTCCTTTATGTTGATTCTGGTAACATCTTCATACATTAACGTAGGATCTTATATATGTTGTATTGTGTTTGTTAACTTATCGGGTATACATAGGAAGAGGGAAGCTGAGTTGGACCGATGAAGATAAGCTCAGAAGTGGGGCTATACGAAGAGGAGACGTGTTCAGACTCGAGCCTGGTTCTGTTTTCTACGTTCACAGCTCCTCCGACCCCCAAGGGGACAAGCTTCGCTTCTTTGCATTCTTTACCAATTCCGACGAAAATCCATACGTAGGTTCTCCGAATTTGTTGACCAAGCTTTTGATACCTTTCACTTACAATGTTTTGATGAACACAGGAACCATCTGTTGGTGCATACTCTCGCTTAAGCGATATGGTGACCGACTTGGATCCCAAAGTTCTCCAACCAGCTTTCAAGGTATATATTGACATTTGAGGCAGACAATTAACAGATGAATGCATTTCATGTCAACTTGTTGTTCTGTTTCAAGTTATCTCCGGAGGTCGCTGAGGAAATAGCAAATGCAACGGATCCGCCGGCCATTGTCAGCGCAGGGGAGGAAATGGAGGAGGAAAGTGGGGATTTTATGGTCTTTTCTGATGTTTACAGCAAGCAGAAGAAGAAGTACAGACCATTTAACATTTTGGAGACCAAACCAGATTTCGAGAATTGCTTCGGGTGGACCTTGAATGTCAAGGACAAAAGTTTGCACTACCTCAAGGGTTCCAACGTTGGCGTCTTCGTGGTCAACATGACAAGGGTTAGTTAGTTAGTTAGCTAGCTAGTTAGTGTCAGTTACAAGAAAGAGTAGAGCAAGGTTAATCTACGATATCTTGTGTTTTTTGAAGGGCTCGATGATGGCGCCGCATTGGAATCCAAAGGGAACAGAGGTGTCGGTAGTGTTGCAGGGGGAGGGGATGATTCGGATTTCTTGTTCGGGCATTGCAAAAGACGTGGGATGCAAGAGTGCGAGGTTTAAGGTAAGACAAGGGGATGTTTTTGCAGTGCCCAAGTTCCATCCCATGGCTCAGATGTCGTTCAACTCGGAGCAATTCGTGTTGATGGGGTTCAGCACAGCGAGTAGGGATAGTGATGCTCAGTTCGTGGCGGGGAAGAGCTCTGTGCTGCAGATTCTGGAGAGGAATGTGCTGGCTAAAGCCTTGAATGTGGCCAACACCACAGTAGATCAGCTGCTGGCTTCGCAGCAGCAACCAGTCTTATTAGACTGCACTTCCTGTGCTGAAGCAGAAGAGATGAAAATGGAAGAACCAGAAGAAAGGGAGGAAGAAGAAAGAGAAAGAGGCAGGAGGATTCTGAAATTAGCAAGGTTGGTCGTTTAAAGAGCAAAGCCTAGACGTGTAGCTTGTGTAAGAATGGGGACATCATGTGTTCTTCATCACTCTGTTTCTATGTTTGTTTATGAGGAATAAAAGAAACAGTACTACTTCCACTCTACTACTGTGCCTCTTGCTTCTGTAACTGTAACTAAGGCTGTGTTTTTCTTACCTTATATAAGGTTCTTTTGCCAGTCCATTCAACACGAAACACTTCGAGGTATCATGTTTTAGCATCCAAGTTCCAACAATGAGTTCTACCAGCTTGTACAAACATACATCATTCGTGATCCGAAACAAAAATAGATTTGAAAAGAAAAAGAATAGTTCCAGAGTCAAGTATGCAAGGTAAGAAAGGGAAGCAGTGCCCAAGTTCCACCACCCCACAGCTCAAACTTCTTTCTACTACAAATCCTTGAAATCGCACTCACATCACACATTGATAGGGTTTGTGACGTAAGACACGACGACGGTGATGTCATCGAGCTTGCCGCCATAGTAGCGGAAGCCAGCTTCTTGGGCAGCAGTAGAAAAGGGGGTCTGGCGGGTCTTGTTCAATGCTCGCTCGCGTGCCAAGGCAGCTATCTTCTGAGCTGTAACATGGGGTTCGATGCCAGCCCGGATTGCATGAACAACAACAGCTGTGACTTCATTGTTGTATAAGTTGTCAAATAGTCCATCTGTTCCAGCAACAACCACATCTCCCTTCACTACAGGAATTGTGAACACCTGTGCACAAAAGGATACTTCACTAATTGCTCTAAACTTAAAAATGTCTCAAGCTGAGATGAAGAAAAATGACAGACCTGACCAGAGCTGGGTAGATCAGCCCCAGCACCACTCTCCAGTTGATATGTAAAATTGAAGCCATGCTGCTGCACAGGGGATTGGAATATAGTGTGACCATCTCTAATCACCATGAACCCACTGTCCCCAAGATTAATAGCATGTAGTCCCTGTTTTAAACAAATCACACCAACTTTTTCAATTTCAACTTGCTAGTATGCTGCTTTTAAAACCCTCCATAACAGGAAACATTAACAAGGAAATTGAACCAAAAACATGTACATGAAATAACGAAAAGAAAAAAATGGCCAGGAGGAGACTAATAGGTCATGCTATCAGATGTTTAAAATGCACATTGATTTAAGTACACTAAACAATCAAACTAAAAATAATCTAAATGCATAACTTGATCCAAGTATACCAAAAATTAAACAATATAGAGCAGAGATACCCGAAATGAGGGCATGAGTTTGAGAAATGAAAACAAATTATAAATCACAGGAGAGGACGTTAATTAAGCATCAAACTTTAATAGGTAGAAAACTTTGATAGTAGGGATCACCCCATTTTTTAGACTTTTAATTATTGAAAATGATGAAAATTGGAACCAGAAACAACCAAGTGAGCCTGGTCCTCTCTGAAAGAGGTCAAAATAACTATATCTCTATCCTCCAACCCAAAATACATGTCCTAATTTCCTAAAATGATGTCACCTTCGTTAACTAAGTCTAGATTATCAAAAACTGGGGTATAGTAACTGGAGTAGTGCGCACATTGGGTTAAAGGGTGAAAAGTCAAGCACTAAAATTCGACTGCTTAATTTTGTAAATCATCAAATGGGACAAAACTAATTTTGGGATGGAGGGTGTATTATCTAAATGAAAGCCTCACTTTCACAGCTAAGGGAAAACATTTTCAAGATTGCAAAATTACAATTAATATTGGGATGGTAGGAGTATTATCTAAAGCAAAACCTCACTCTTATCGCTAAGGGTAAACAATTTAATAATTTTAAAATTTGCAATACTTTGCTGAAGAGTTAGGGCCTTGAAGATTATAGCAGCAAACCTTGTCTGTAAGGGTTATGATGACAGCCGTTGAGGAACCCTTTGCTTTTGTTGCTGAGTGGGCTTTTTCTAATACCCTGGCTGGGTCAATTGAGCCTTTGGGCTCCTTTTGAATTGCAGCCACCGAGTGAGACATGAGCTCACGTGAAAACAGTCCGGCATTGACACCAACATCTGCCCAGCCACCTACACCATCTGCTACACCAATGGTTTGCTCATCCTCACAAATAAAGTGGGCATCCTCCCCACCTGTTGCTTCCTTGGCCGGATGTGGTAAATAGCATGACCCTGAACTTAGCTTCAGAGTTCTGTTGCACATAGTAGGTAATAAATTAATACCAATAAAATATGTGTATGTAAAAAGTTCAGAGAGCCATCTTTGCTGTAGTGCTACCACACCATTTTTCAAGATAAACAGCACGCAAAATATGTACAACTCAAGGGATAAAGCAGAAGATTGGTCGGAATAATAAACTCCGTACAATTCAATGTGACAATTTTTGCTTGTTCCAACACGGTTACTATTTGTTTAGACATCAGTAAGCGAGGATATAAACATTAACAATGAAATTTCAAGCAAGAAAAAGCAAAGGTAGCGGGGTATCAGAGAACATACTGGTCAGACAAAATACTAGAAGTTCCAATCTGTTCATCGCGAGGATTGCCATCGAATGAAACATCATGTGCAGCCCCAGTAGAGTAACACACAGTTGATAAGGAGTGATAATTATTCGACCGGGGTCCTGAAAATAACCTAAAGTTGCAACTGCTTTGCACCGGAGTTCTCAACCTCAATGTAGCTTTCTGGCAATTGCTATAACTTCTATCATTGAAGAAGACGCCACAGCGTTTTGCAAGGCATACTGAACTACCACGATTTACAAGCAGCTCATCATTATAAACATCTCCAATAGTGGCATTTGAACCGGAAAGAGTCATTGGTTTTCTGCTATGGAAACGACCTAGAGAAAACTGATTTGTAGTAGACTGCAAACGAGTTGAATATGAGTGCACAGAATTTCCCGTAAGCAAATTCCCTTGTCTAGCTAGTGCCACCCTCCCTTGCTGCTGAATTGCTAAACCCCGGAAAACAGAATAAGCAGTGGAATTTAGCTTGGAGACAACACCAACTAGCATCTTATCCCTTTACATAAGATATCTACAAACTACATGAAACACTTCATGTGAACTACAAGGTTCAATCTCATCATTCTTGAACCATCAGTTCTCAAGTTCCCTACTGGTAAATTCAGGAGGAGCTCAACCCTCTATCAATATAAAACTCCAAAACCTGAAATTCAAATAAATTACAATGAAATTATAAAAAAAAAAGAGAGAGAATGGAAAAACAATAAACCCGGCAAAGAGGCCAATTGTGGGGCTGAGCTGAAACTGATAATTATCCACAAGTCGGGTAACAGATAAGGGTGCGTTTGGATTTACTTACTGGGTACCAATATTCAGATGTTTTGTTTCCTATGTTCCAAGTTAATAATTTTTATTTTAAAAAAACAAGCTTTCTTCCCACAAAACCTAGAAAAACCTACAAATATAACCGCCAAAATGCATCCACAAAATCATAATTCACCCAGCTTTCAATCAAATTAGATTAGCAATCAATATGAAACTAAAGACATGATAGAGAGAAAAACATCTTTAGCGACAACAAGAAATAAAACAAAACAAAACAAAAAGCATACCTTAAAGTTTGCGGGTAACAATTTCGAATTCGACCCAGATGGAGTTAGAGGGAGAGAAATTTAAGAGAACGGCCGGCGATGATGACCTGAACCCTATATTCTCTCCGTTGCTCTCTCGGACGGCGTAACCTTCACAGCGAACCCAACGAACAGAATAAAGAAGGCACGAAGGAGAAGAAAGAATAGCAAACTAAATAACTATACATGCCCTTATCTTCTCTTCTTTCCCAAAATAGTAGAATAAGTTAGCCAAGGGTATTAACGTAATTATAGATCAGTGGCCCACTTGTGTAGGAAAAAAGATTTTGAGCCACATTCTAGGATATAGTGAAGAATGCACTGGTAAGCTGGGCCCAAATCTCTGGAGCTTACAGGCCCAAACTATGCTTTCGTGTCACATCGAATCTTTATCACCTATGTCTTATTAATGCTTTTGCGGTTGACGCTTGAGATGGTTGAGGAGCCGGATACATGTTTGCTTTTCCATGGGCTTTAATTACAAAAAATGGGCTTTATTTCGAAGACCAACAATCAGTAACATCCGGTTAAGATGTAAAAGAGTCACCGTGTCCGTCCAACATTGTGTTCCGACAAAATGTACAATGGACTAAAATCAACAAAAACACACAAAATTTAATAATCTACTGATCAAACTTTTTTTTTTTTAGAGAAACGATGATATTATTAATATAAAAACATTCTGGTGCCTTCGGGAGTCGGAGACACCATACATATGAACCAAACTAACAAAACACATGAAAGACATATGCAGAAAAATAAATTTTGCTCTTAGACATAGGAATGATCGGAGAGATGGGACTGCGATAGTTTCCATGGACACCGACAGGGGCAGATCCATTAAGGACCCAGGGGGGACACGTGCCCCCCCTCAAATTCTTAAAAACATTTGTTTATTGTATTAATTCTGTTTGTTTAGTCCATTTAGTCTCTGTGAATTTCTAATGTGCCTCCCCCACCCCCTCCCCCATCAAATCCTTCCATGTATTTGTTTATTGTATTTGTTTTCCATTTTCTTAATATTTTCCCCATTAATTTATAATGAGGTCCCTCAAATTTTCCTAAAACCTTGGTATTACTTTTTTTTTCCACCTAATTCCTTAATCTTAAGCTCCCAGCTTTTTTAATCATTTTATATTTTATATTTTTAATTTTAGTTAAACTACATGAAATTATTTCTATTTAAATTGGTGTTTAGGGACTAAATGTGTTAATTATATTATTTTGATGAGTTTTTTGTTTCATTATGTAAACATTGATATATTTAAATTTTCATTAATTTTTTGTGCTTATATTAATCTTACTAGTCGTTATTACGATTGTAGAGAGAGTATTTTCCGTTATAAATATTATTAAGACTCGATTCAGAAATCAAGTAGGAGACAAATTGATGAGTGATAGTATGATCATATATATAACGGGAATATTTTTTTATGATTTTATTGACAATAAATATTTTTTACAATATTTTCAAAATATGAAATCTCGGCGTCGCGTATCGTAAAAATTAATTTTATTGTTTTTATTCAATATTAATATTTTTAATCATTACGTATCATTATTATAAAAAAATTGGGTGCCCCCCTCACTGAAAAACCTGGATCCGCCACTGGACACCGATACAATATACTACAACCATAAGATATTGATCGAGTAGATCAGAGGATAAACAAGCAGTGGTGGACCAATTACTCCTCCGGTAAGTCAGCGTGCGTCGTCCTCCCTTGACTGATAATGGTAGGGCTCCTGAACGCGGGATTGCTGACTCCGAAGTGGTAGAGAAGTAACTCATCAAATGTTGGTGGTACCCTTGCCACCTATACACTAGGGAGAAGGTACAGTCGACCAAACCCTCTCTGGCCTTCCCAGCACTCATTCATGTAGGCGAGAGTGCTTGAAGCCCCCCCACCGCTGCTGAAGACGCCCCATTCGACGCCGCTGATTTTTCATCCTCCGCTGGGTCCTCCTCTCTCATGAACCCACGATCCAGACCCGCCTCCCGCTCAACCCTACACGGTTCCTCAGCCGCCACTCCCTGCCCCTTTCTTCGACGCCAAACAACTGCCTCCGGTGTCTCCTTCGGCGTGAATGCCGAGTCCGAGGAGATCGGAATAGGCGTGTGCTCCTCCCCCATTGACGCCAGCAATGGAGGATCAGCTTCCCCACCATCGTCGACACGAGTAGCTCCCGCTGCCCAGCCTCCTTGGCCGGAGGCCCTTCGCCGGCGTGCGGCGGAGACAGGCCGATCTCGACCGAACCCGACCACCAGGAACCCAGCCCGCCTCCTCCATGGCCGAGAACTGCAACGTCGGCGACGTTCCGTCCCTGTCCGTCCATGTCCCCTCCGACAGCACGGGATCTCCATCCCCCGTGGTCACCACAACTAGAGACGCCGATCCCGAGTCCACCTTCTTCGGCGGAGGCCCTAACGAGACCCGCCGACCATGGCCCTCAGCCACCTCCTCCCGTTCCTCCAAACCCCATCCGAACACCGAGTCCCTGGGTTCAACCTCCGATAGCCGAGGCCCCATATGCACCCCGCCTTCAACCTCCTTCACCCCTCCTTCCATCTCCTCCGAGGAAGCCATGAGAGCACAAGGAATATCGCAAAACTCTAACCCTAACCCTAGCAGAGCAATAGGAGAGAGCTGCGCCTATAATCAAACTTGTTTGACGTACACGGGAAAACCGTTTTTTTCTAAAGTTGCAAAAGCCATTTCTCTCCTCCTTTATTTTTGACGTAGCCGTCATCATCAAGCTACCACCACTACCAGTCACCCTCTATGAACACTACTGTCCAACACCTTCATTCCGGACTCCACCCAGCCGTCTCATCCGATTCTCCCCGATATGAACTTCCCCCAAACCTTCTCCCTCCAGATTCAGCGCTACATGTCCCTTCCTCATCGTCTGCATCTCCGTGCAGCCACCACACGAAGCTGGGGGTACAAATGAGAGTAGTCAAGCCTCGGCGATAGGCCAAGCATCGGTCTGTCCAAACCTCCGCTTGCCACATGTGGAGACCGGGCGAGCCACATCGCGTCACCGAGGCCCGACGGGGGCTTCTCCAAATCTATCTCCGGCATGTTCTACTCTGATGGTGTCAGATCCAGTGAGGGCTTCCCAAATTCAATCCAGGTCGACGTCGGGGACGAGGTCGGTGGTACCAGACTAAGAGGATGAAGACGATGTCCTGGAAATCCCGGCGGAGACAATCCCAGCTGTCGTGGATGGTCGATACCAATTCTCTTTCGCGGGGGAAGGTTGAACTGGTGCTTTTCCTCCTTCATGTACGCCTCTTAAGCGCCTGCCATGATGTCAGCCTCATTCCTCCCGCTTGTAAGATCGTTCCCAAAGTTGGTGTATTTCTCCTCGAACTTGCAGATTCTTTCTGTGCACTGATGCCAATGGTCCTTGCAAGCCATCCACGCCCGAGGTGGGTTGTCTGTCGGTCTCATCGCGTCGAACTTGGCATGTACTTTTTTCCAGTACATGTCATTCTTCTGGTTCTTCCCGTTGATGGGGTCCAGCGAATTATTAAGCCACGCACGGGCCAATCTTGTCTGCTCCCCGATAGACCACTTCGGCCGCGGAGCTGCTCTCGTTCCCGATGTAGATGCAGCCTTCTTCCCCTTCCTCCTCGGTTGCGTCGGAGCGGATTGAGAAGGTTGAGTGGCCGGAACGGATTGAGAAGGTTGCACGTTCGACAATTGCGACTATTTCCATTGGGAGTGGGTGGTCGGGGTGTATGAGAAAGCGACGATGAGTGGCTCGAGTTGAGGAGGTTGGTGAATGTCGAGGAAGTGGCCATGACATCGTCTTCGGTGTGTTGAGGATCGGCGTCTTCGTCGTTCAACGACTCGCATACGAATTGGGGCAGTATTCTTGTCCATTGTGAATCGAGAAAAAAAGAAAGAGAAAATTTGGAGAGGAATAGAGGAAAGGGAGCTTAAAACAAGTGATGAGGGAGTGAATTTTGGCCTGGGGTGGATCAGAATTTATAGAAAATTATAGGGTTTTTTGGGAGTCGACGCCGACACGTGTCGTCTGCGCAGTGGCCAACCAGACTAGCCATTGGAGGCTGGCACGACGCTTTGCGTCGTTGCAGATTTCTGCAACGACATGCTGACACGCCCCCTGACACGACCTTGTGACACGACGAGTCATGACAGCGAGTCGTGTGAGCGCCTCCAACGACCCCTGACACGACGCGTTGGAGCTGCTCTAAATACAGTAACCAACCTTATTACATGACGCGTCACTCATTCTAACCCATTATAAATGAGACCGATCAAGTTAAGAGGGATATAAAAATATCAAGAACAGCAAAAAGATTCGGATGACATCAAAATTTATTGTCTAAGAAGTGGCTCAAACTAATCAATGTTGTATGTCAGAATTCACATGTATGACTAAGAAATTTATTGCCTGTTGTGTATACTGTATACAAATTTGTCGGCTACTTACCCCTGGAAATAGCTTTCGTCGAAATAAGTTTAAAAGAATACATTGTTTTCTATATATTCCTTGCATATGGTATTTCCTCAGTCCTAAAAATGCCAAACTTATCTTCAGCATAATCATTAATGATTGCAGATCAGCATCTACCTCACCAATTAGTCAACAGAGTTTGGTCAATATCAGACGAACATGGAAAAAAGAATCTGCCTTTTATTGGAAAATAGTTGCCAAATTCTTCATTTTTCCACTATATGCCAACTTATATTGCGTGCACATACAAGTTTTGATTGCACATTCATAATTACGATATCAAATATATTGATATTTTGAATTCACTAGTCACGATTTCACATATTAATTTTTTAATCAAATTAATATGAAAATGTACAACATATATGTTGCGTAAATAATTATTAAAAAGATTCATGATAATTTTACCCCTGAAAAGGGTATGTGTATAACTTAAAAGTAATTTAATTTCATTCGGGTATGCTCCAAACCCAAACCTGGAAAGCAGATGTTTAGCTGGATAAACTTGGCACTATGAATGTAGAGTAAAACTATACATATTCACTTTAAAGTGTGATATTACATGACACACGATATCCTAACCTGAGCACCAACCTTAAACATGTAGTATCAGAAGAGGTCTCTGAGTTGTTCTATTTATGTTCCTAAATCAAAAGGGGAAATATGGTTCTCTAGTATTGTTTGTCATGAGTTTCTTCCCATGTCTTGGCCTGAAAAATCTTCAAGGCCACCACCAATAGAGGTCATTAGGGCTGAGAGGCTGTTATTTGAGCTTCCACCAGCAGCAATTCCAAGTCCCAGAAAATCAAGGGTGGTTCGTTTTGGACCCAGCACTGAAGAAGTTCCCCTCATCAGTTCCTTCAATCCTGAGCTTCCATTACAATGGAGTTCGAGTCCAAGGCCTACAGGAATGGACGGCTCTACATCCTGATGGGTCCATGGCAAATTCTCTGGCTGAGCAGATGCAGAGGAAGAGGATACTATGCCAAGGCCCTGGAGCAAGGATGCATTTGTAGCTGCCGGACCCATCTGAGCAGCTTTCTGAAGTAATGCAGTAGCCGACAAAGAGATAGGGGTTCTGTAAGCCCCAAGATCAGTCGGACGATCCATGGCTTGGATTAAGTCAGTGAAAGGAGGAGGTTGTAAGGTTGCAGTTCCACATGAAGAGGAAGCAAATAAGCTTGCAAATACACTACTGCTTGTACTGCCATTGCTGCTACAACTCGTACTGCTGCTGCAACTTCCATTAATCCCAGTCACTGCGGGTGTTTCTTCAATAACTGGAGAGTCATTTTCTGAAGTAATCAACAATAAAACAACAAAGTTAAACAAAAAGACATGCGAGTTTTAGCTTTTGAATTAATCAGGTTCCCATAACCAAGATCTCACCCACCCACCACTCATATTCAATCATGGTTTCAAGAGAAGTTCTCTCTCACCAAAGCCTCTTATCAGATACTTAGGTGTCCAGTCCAATCCAGTCAAGATGACAAACAAACAAACAAAAATAGGTAACGGACAAAACCAACTACAATCCAAGAAGAACATATACTTCTTGTTTTACTTAACATATAAGACATCTAATTAAAACTTAATCTTGAGTAATTTATTGGCGGCAGAATTGAGTTACCTGAAGTTGGAATGGGCAGAACAGAAGCTACCTCTCCAAGTGAGTGAGGAGGGGCCGGCTGCGGCGGCGGAGATGAATCAGCCGCCTTGGGGTCAGGTGGAGCTCTGGTGTTCTCCTCCGCCAGCGCTTCACAGAAAGCTCTATGGGTGATGTAGCTATCCCTCCTGCACAAAATCAAATCGAAAGGTGCTTTAAAATCCCAAACCCAAGAGAAATTTGAGCACAAAACACAGGGAGGCAACTTCTATGAACCTGGAAAATAAGGTTCCGCAATCGCATCTGTACTCTCTGGTTCCGCAAATCTTGGAGTGAGCCTTCCAATCCGAGTGCACGGCGTATTTCTTGGAGCAGCGGTCGCATTTCCACTTCTTCTCGCCGTGTTTCCTGGAGAAGTGCTTCTTTATACCGGTAAGATCACCCAGAGCCCTGGACGGGTGGTGGTGGAGGCAGGACTGCTCGGGACAGACATAGACCCTCTTCTTCACCTCCTCGCCCGACCTCTGCCTAAGCTTCCACGGAAGATTGTGTCCCCGCCGGTGCAGCTGCAGGTTCTGGTCCCTCTGGAACCCTTTGCTGCAAATTTCACACACGAATCGGTTCGTGGCCATGAGAGTATTGGGAGACAAAGCAACTACCTCAGCATCCGGATCTGTAGGAAATTGAAACTTAATCGATAATCGGAAGAGAAGATTATTGATACGAGATGGGTACCTGGCATTCCGGGAAGGTTCCGCTTTTTCTTGGGAGGTGCGCCGGAGGGACTGTCCAAGTCAACCGGCATGGTGGCTGAACCCAAATCTGCAGGACAAAAGGGGAAACTCTAGAGCATTTATCAACGAAGCCTTCACTTGCCAAGGCTGACCACCCTTGAATCCTTGATTGCTGCTATATCTTGTGGCTCTCTACCCTCAACCCCACACCACTGCCTTGTTCACTGCATCTCAACCTTTTGGGGACCCTTGCGTTTTTGTACTTTTCATGTCGTCTTAGAGAGTCCAAAACGACAGTACCACTCCCCCAATCAACTCTTTTAGTTTCAATTATTGATGACAAATTACGACTTGGTTTTTACCTCAACAACAATATCTAACATTTCAATCACGACAAAAATTAGTAGTACTACAAGCTGAATATAATATCATGTGTAATTGAAATACAAAAAGCTCACGGGTAATTTTTTAAAACATTTTTGAACTTTATTAATCATGAAAATAAAACATTATATATTATGGAAATGATAAAAAATGGTGAGACTTCACTCTATTCCGTAGGTATCGAAAGTTAACCCTATAACGAAAATACTTGACTATACCAAGGACAAATAGTGTGAGAAGATTTTCAGACTGGTAGTTGAGCAAGAGTTGTGGACGATGATTATTTCCTGTCTCGACCTAAAAATGCATGTGGTAAAAGATCGGAGGAATTTGAGAGGATAACGGGCATTTAGAAAAAATATTAGGAAATGGGGGAATCATGTTGTTGGATTTGCAATCTTGACAGGGCGAGGTATGATTCCCCACACACACATGTTGCTCGTCCTTCGACTCATTAGGCATGGAGAGGCTCGTAGAAGACCTCGCTTGGTTGTTGGGGCCAACAAGGGCTCCTGTTCGTGGTCTACAACAGCTCAGGACCGTTGTCGATTATTCACCTTATGTTACCGACACACCGAGGAAGGGGGCACCATCATCTTCCAACGTCAGCCACACATGCAAAGTCAGTCACTGCTACCAATCGTCATGATTCAGGTCGGGGGGAGCCTCGTGTATAGATCCCTAGTGAGCGGAATAAGACCTATCTCATTGTCGGAGCCTTTCTCGTCATCCTGATAAAATTGGTGGTCCTTAAAGTGAGGTAGAATGTGTGGGCCACGGTGATTTCACCACAAGTGGTGGTGGGGTAGCAGGTCGTTTGTGATCTCTGCCCTCGACCGCTCCAAGAGGGACTCCAGAGCTGAGGCACGAGCGGAGATGAAGACGGATGAGGAGGTGGTGATGGTGTTGTAGGCGGCGCAGGGAACGACGAATTTTCCTTTAACCACCCGCTTAAGCGAGACATTTTATTTTCACAAAATTCTGAGTCAGCCCGTGATAGTGCAAACACTTCAGTTTCTACCGAAAATTCTGCATGACCCGTTTGTATTTTCCTTTAACCACCTGCTTAAGCGGGACATTTTATAATAACCTGTACACAGAGTCCTACCCGAAGGTGCACACAAAACATCTCAAATATGCAACAACTTGAGCACCATAAATAACCCATGCGGGTATTAGCAATTAACTCAATATTACCCGGTCAAATTAACTCTTCAGGTTTTCCTTAACAAATAACGGCCGTCCCAAGCGGCAATTCCTCCAATAATTATTTAATCGACGTGTTATAACCAACTCGAGCACCGCCCGTTCATCCGATCTAACCCGATCTTAAACTCAACCCCCAACTCTATCTCGACATACTTTCCAATTCAATTTCAAATTTAAGTTAAGCTTTAGCTTCAAATTCAAAGTCAATTTCAGACCCACTGTCGATTTCGACTCAAAATTAATTTCAACTTCAATTCTTAAATAACGGTGGGCTCTTAAACAAGTCGACAATTACCAATTAATTTTCACAAGACAATCAACGCCTGGATTTCTCACGCTTGACAAAGTACACAACACAATCAATACACAAGGTACACACCACAATCAATACACAAAGTTCTCATACTCTTCAAATTATACTCACAGTCAAAGAGGGTGCAACAATACTCGGATTCCATTCTCTTCTCCAAAGTTATCCCCATTAGATCATCCTTTCAACCTTGATTCCTTAAACGATTCTCAATCTCATAACCGAGTCAATACTCAAACAATCTCAAAAACTCAACAGTCCAATCCTTCCATAAGTTCACCCTTCGGTCATTCATCACTCCGACAGTAACGCTCCAACGAATCCGAACTCCAACCTCATAATACCTCACTCAGATAATTCTTCATCTTTAATACCCAGAACAGCCACGCATATCGGTAATACCCTTGAACAAACAAACACTTTACTCAACAACCCACATACAACGGTTCAATCATTGCTCGCTAACCCAATACCAATCTCAACCAGTCGGTTTCACCGATCAGTGCATCTCTGCATTCAATAAGGTAAGGGCACTACTCAAGCGATATAACCGTCATAAGCAAAAGAGTTCAAATAAAGACGAACAATAAATTTAGTATGACTCGAGTCGTTCTTACTCTATGCATCAGCGTTTTTAACATTGCATCACTGAGTACACGACGTAGACTCCCTAACTCTACCCACCTAATAGACGTTGGTCCGAGGTTTTGAAAACAAGTTCGAAAATTTCAACCTGTTTCAAATGAAACCAGGCTCTGATACCAAATTGTCACGCCCCAAATCCGTTTTTGGCCGGACTCGAGACATGACCTAAACAAACGAGGTAAAAGTAATTAAACTGTAATAAATTCCTTTACAACTGAAAACTAGTTCAAAGTATTTCTCACTAATCCAAAAAGATGTCAAAACTTGATAAGTAACATAAGGTAAATAAAGTTCGACAAAGTGGACCAACACATCTCTAATACAATCCTCAAGACATCCGGAAGCTCCCGAGCCTCGAATTTCCCCAAATCTCAAGCATACCTGTACACACAATAAATAAACAAATAGAGGTGAGCTTACGCTCAGTACGGAAAATCGTAAATGACCTTAGTCTCCAAGTTTAATATTAAAACTGTTTTAATTCGATGTCACAAAAGTATTTAAAATCCTTAGACCAAAGGATGTAATAAACCAATAAAAAGTAACAATATCAATAGTGCATTCTCAAGGATAACAATAACTTTCCAGGGAATAGATGGAGAACATTAGTACAATAGAAACCCATCACACTGGGAACAAGTAAATACTATTAATCAAAGAAATGTTATGGAAACCGTTGTGATGAAATAACATCGTTTCTTCAAAGATGACAATAATTTAAAAGAATTTCATAATAAATACTTTAACGGATCAATAATATTAAAAATGGGAATAATCAATATCTTGTCAACCACTCGCTTTCTCAAGCCTCCGATCCATGGATAGATTCTGGGATCACATCGGTTCCCACATTCCGATCCACCAGAGTATCCATATCATATCAGATTTTCCCTCGGTCCAGAGGAAGCACATGCGTCGGGGCACCGGAAACAATCCCAAATGGGCGCTTATCGTCGGGATTCCCAGAAATGCCTCCAAAGGACCTTATGTCATAGGGAACCAAGTAGTGCACCCACTGGGATGCAGTTCCTTGGGGTGAAACCATGAGTAATCCTTTCCCCGCAGGGTAAACTGTCCAATTGCCCGCAGGCCCAATGACCAATGCCCTGCAGGGTCCAATAACCAAATGCCCGCAGGCCCAATAACCAATTCCCCGCAGGGTCCAATAACCAATGAATATCCCGCAGGATCTGCCAACACTCAACTCTCATAATATCCAGTAACCAAAGAATATCCCGCAGGATCTGCCAATACTCAACTCTTATAATATCCAGTAACCAAGGAATATCCCGCATGATCTGCCAATACTCAACTCATATAATATCCAGTAACCAATACCCTCAGGCTCTAAACTCAGTCATTAACTCACTGTATCTGTCCAACTCCAACCACCTCATCGGCACCGGATTACCCCCCCCCCCCCCCCCCCCCCGGTGTAGTACCAAACCACACAAACGAACAGAAAAACCAATAAACGAACATACATTCAAGAAGAAGAATAAAGGAACAAGCATTTCATTCATCTGTCAAGCAACACACGTCGGAACTCACTTTCATCACAACCAAGACAACCAACACCATTTCATACTTACCGTACACTTACCTGTTACCAACCATCGGTACATCGATCACCTGGTTGCACCCCTTTGGCACAACCAGTCATACTCGATCATCCGTTCAACCAACAGTTATATCAACATAAACACTCAGTCAACCAAGCATGTATTCAACCAATCAATCATCATGTGAACGAACAAATAGTCATTCGATGAGAGAACCTAATCTAGTTTCATTAGACTCTTAAGTTAACCTAATAACTATCAATTGAGTATGTGATCCTAGCACACAGCTAATCCGAGAGCTCTTCACAGCCTCTGTACCAGTAAATCAAGCCCAAGTATTGAAAGCAAGCTTCACTAATCGTCATTGTCCTAAGCATGCATACTAGACTCATCCATTTATCAGTAATTGAAATACGATTATTCTAGTAATTCGCATCCTATAGGCAATTCTAGGACCTTTCCGATTTTATTATCCTAATCATGCATACTAAGCGTTAATTAAGAAATTAAGACTTTCCCTACCTCGTGGCCTTCCTTTAATAAAACTCTGATGAAAAGCTTGAGTGATCACAACTCCGTTCTTCACACGGGTTCCGGCGTGATCTTCGTTCTTCTAGTTCGGGTCCAAGCCCTTGATCTCGGGCGAAGTCCCGTCTAGGTTTGACACATAAAATGTCCAATCAATACCAATAATTGTCCAAAGGTCCACAGATTTATCCAAAAGTCCTTTAAATTCTCACCTTTAATTGAATCCAATAATTAAATCTGTTTTTTTAAAAATATTTTTTGTCAAACCGGGTTGACCCGGATCCAAGCCCAAACTGGAGTCCAGACCCGACCCGGTCCGGATCCAGATGCTTGGGCCTGGCCCAAAATTGTCTTCAGGTCCTGTCAAACCGGCCCGAAAGTCTCTCTGGCCCAATGTCATTCAAGGCCCAAACACGAGGCCCAAGGGCTGGCCTACCTTGATCTTGACTGGTCACGAGGCCGACGAGACCAGGGCTGCTCCGGTGGCCGGCGGTGGCGTCAACGGCTCGAATGCAAGCAGGACCAGCCGGGGGCGTCAAGGCAAGCGCGGCGGTGGCAGGGACGAACGGTGACTGAGCTGCGACCTAAGAGTCAAATCGACTCAGATCTGGCGAGACCAGGGCTGCTCCGGTGGCCGGCGGTGGACGACGTCCGAAGCTCGGAAAAAGGGGGAAAGCCTGTAAAGAGGACGGCCGAGAGCGTACTTCACCAGAACCTGGTCTCCCGTCCTTGGCACCGCGAGAAACGAAGGGAAGAGCTTGCTCGGGGTCGTCAACGGCGACGACGAGTCATATCTGATTCGTGTGAGTCGCTGATGGCGGGGCTCGATCCAACGAGCTGACTCGACGGCGGATTCAGCGAGGTCCGGCGATGACTTGGAGGCGTGGAGGTCGGGGGGTGATGGCGAGGCGTCGCCGGCGGGGGATTTTGCAGCGAGCTCGAGATCGTGCTCGAGAGGAAGAAGGAGAGAGTGAGGCGCTTCGGGAAACGCGTCCAGAATAGGCATGAACAGTAGACGCTAGGGTTTTGATGGTTGAAGAGGGCTTTGGGCCTCAGGTGTGCTGATTGGGCTTGCTTTGCGGCCTGGAAGTGAGGCTGGGCCTGGCTTGACTGGTCCAGCCCGAGTCGACTTGCTTTCTCTTTTTCTTTTTTTTTCTCTTCTCAAAATTAACTTGTTGCAAAAACCCACCTCAAGGTTTTGATTTTTTTCAAAATAATACTCTTTTGAAAGAGTGGGGTTTTACAGCTGCACCTACTACTACCCCTCATATGCCTGATCAGCAGCCCTCGACCCATATGACCGTCGACACCAACATCAAGCATGTCCTCTTCTTGTCGGCCACCAAGAATCCACCATTGGTTATGCCTCCAACACTTAGTCGGGAGAACATAAAACCAGCACGGTATCAAAAGAAGCCCAAAAAACCCAGGCGGGTTAACTCTTTCCCCATCCGGCCACTCCCGATCCTATCCCCAACTCCTGTTCACGTCCCAATCTAGACCTTTTGCTTTTGCCATAGGCGGCCCGGTCAACTCTCTTGGGACGATGTTACCGCCACTAGGGAGCACAAATCTGACGACAATAACCCATCTATGAACACTCCAATGACTCTCCTACCATTGTCTTTGACTTTGGGTAACCCGCTGCTCTCGATGGGCATCACCAAGAAGTTGTAGGGCGTCTATTTTGGGGCCTCAATCCTGGATCGATTCTTGCCTCTAGTGGCTACAAATCTGGAACCATTGTTCTACCCAAAGGTCGTCATGCTTCTTGTCCCGATGGTCGTGTTACCTACCGGACCTACTAATACCACTAACGACGCCAACCCAGTCGTGGTTCCAAATACCTTGCACCCGTGTGAGGACCCGGATACACCATGAGGACGAATCCACTCGGATTGTCTCTTCAGACACCACTACAAACAACAACACGAGGCAAGCCCCGATGGAGGCTCTTTGGGTTATGCAAGAGGGATTTGATGCACTAAAAATGAAGGAGGAGGATCAAGTCCTCTACATCCCGAGAAATCTGACGGAGGGGGCCAATCGGGGTCGCACGACCTTTGGCTTTACTAGCAGATTATTCACGGGACAAAACTACGACCGTGAATAATCTGCTAGTCATTGGAGTGCCACATCTTGGTGATGGAGGGGATCATCACCAAGATGTGGCACCACTCCGGCCTTGTCATCAAGGATCTCGGATGGGGAATATCGGGATTTTATTTCACCTGTCTCACAGAGAAAGAAAGAACTAGGAGGGGCGAGCCTTGGTTGTTCAAGCACGCACCACAAATTTTGGAGGACCTCTGGCCAAGGGATAATTGTAAGAACCGCCCCGGTCGACATCGATCGAACCGGTGAAATTTGGGAAAAGTTGACTTTCCGCCGGAAGTCAACCGATGACTCCGGGAGTCATTCGGAACCTTTTCGGGACCCAAAAAGCTTAGCCGTCGTTACGGTTAGCTTAGTTGGGTCATTTCCTTTCAAATGAGTACTTTTGCGAAAAAGTCAAATCCGTGTCGAATTAGGGGCTTTATCGGATTAATTTAAATAGGCTGAAATAATTATGGTTAGAGGTGGACCCCACATGGACACATGCCCATGAGTCTTGGAGGAGAAGAAAGGGGTGAGGAAAGACCTAATTGACCCCCATTTTTTGGGCATTGAAGGACAAAGGGCTAAGGGGCAAAATGGACAATCTAATTTAGGTTAAAGGCCACATGGGAATCAATTTCAGCCCATTTCTTCTTGTTTGGCCGAAAATTTCTAGAGGAAGAGAGAAGTTGGAGCTTCCATTGAAGAAAGGAGGAGAAGAGAAGAAAAGTGCCAATTTTTGCTTGATTTCTACACCAAAATCCTCCTTTTCTTCCATAGTTCTCATCATCTACCCATTTCCTAAGGTAAGTCTTCACTTAAATCCCCTTTTGATAAAGTTTGGGTTATGGGTTTGGTAGAAAATGCATGAACTAGACTTGGGTTTTATGGATTTGAGGTTTGAATGGTTAAATGGATGATTTGTGGAGAAAAAGTGGAGGTTTATGATGGAATTTAATTGGATTTTGTTGATTTGATGAAACCCAATATTGGGTCTTGAAGTTTTGAGATTATTGAGGTGGGTTTTGAAGTTTTGGAGGTTAACAATGGAGTTTTGAGGGTTTGGATTCGTGGAGAAGAAGCTGGAGGAAGAAGAAGGAAGGGTCTGTTCGGACCCGTCACAGATCCGTGACAGGGACCGTGACGGAGCACGTCACGGCTCCGTCACGAAGACCGTGACGGCACACGTCACGGTTCCGTGAGGATGATCGTGACGGAGCCCGTCAAGGCTCCGTGACCCGCTCCGTGATGGATCAGAAATGGACTTTCCAAGTCCATTTTGGGTGTTTTCGGGTAATTAGGAAGGTTGTCTATAACCGAACGTTTGGGGATTAGACCGGGTGTTTTATCTTTAAACCACCCTTGAATTATTGTTAATTCTTTTATTACTTTGTGATCTTAGACGTTGTTCCCGAGCACGGCGGGGGTGGCTACTAGGTGACTCGTGGTTGTTCGTGTTGGATAGCGGTTGAGGTAGGGAAAAGTAGCGAATACCGGTTTAATTACGGAAAGTTACTAGAATCCATATAGGATATGAACAACTGGAATAATGGTAGAATCACATGTAGGATGTGAATAACTAGGGTATTCGTTTAACATATGGAACCACTTGCGGGCCATGTCGTGCCCGTAGGTGTGGGACTTGCTGTGCTGTAGAATCGCATGTGGGTCAAGTCGTGCCCGTAGGATTGTGTGTTGGTTGCGCTTGTTGTGGTTAGTAGCTTGTAATGTTGATATGTGGTATGTTCCGTTGTTAAATTAAGGATTACGATATGCTATGAGAACACGGTGAATGCTAGTGTGAACTACTGTCTTTTGATATGATCGGGTGATTGATAGACCGATGTTGTGTGTGCTGGTATGACGTGTTGGTATGATATGTTCCGAGGATGGTGTTCCGGTCCGATATCTATACCGTAGAGGATTCTGGTATAGGATATCTAGGCCGAGGATGGTGTTCCGGGGTGATGTCTACACCGTGGAGGATTCTGGTATAGGATACCTAGGCCGATGCTGAGTGTTCCGGTATGGTATGTGTGGTGTGATTTGTACCCCGTGCTACGGGAAGATACCCGACCGACAGAGGATTCCAGTCCGGTATGTTTGATATGAGTTGTACCCTGATACTGTGTGTTCCAAGAGGATATCTAGGCCGATGTCGAGTTTGGTACGATATGGTTGAGCCGGGCTATGGAATCCGGTGTATGGGAGGATATCTAGGCCAATGTCGAGTTCGGTTCGATATGGTTGAGTCGGGCTATGGAACCCGGTGTATGGGAGGATATCTAGGCCGATGTCGAGTTCGGTACGATATGGTTAAGCCGGGCTATGGAATCCGGCGTGTTGTTCTGGGATACTTAGTGTGGGTGCGGTTGCTAATGATACTACTCTGTGTGTTGATCTGTTTTGTTTCGTTGTGGTTATTTATGCCGGTCATGTGATCCTCTGTGATCTTGAATGCATTTATATCTTAGTTCAGTGTATTGTTGTGCGAGTTTGCACGCGTGGTTAGTATGAGATAACCGTAGTCGTAATCCAATGAGAATTGATTGGGTGACAGTTGTTAAGTGCATAATTGAGGAGAAGTGTCCGAGAGTCGGTTCGGTATCAAGTCTGATTTGCGGATCGCTCCCGTGTGGGGTCAAGCGTTGTCTTTGGGTTATTTGTTAAAATGGTCTTTGTTATTGCCTTACTAGTATGCCATAATCGGACGGGTATCCTTGGTGGTGAGCAATTGCTCACTCCCTTTACTACTTTTTCCTATTGAGTGCAAGCTCACCCCCTTTTCTACTGTTCTACAGGTTTTGATCGCGATTTGATTTAGAGGACGTCTCGGAGCTTGGGAGCTTAGCGAGAGTCCTAGTTTGGATGGTCTAGAGACGTACTTTCCTTTTGTACTAAACTTCTTATTACTTGGATTTCGAGCATTTGACTCTTGTTGTCGAAAGTATTGGTTTGAACTATTATTTTGGAGTTACTTTGTTTAAAATTGCATTTATTATTACTATTTTTAGTTCACGTCTCGAGTCTGGGTTAAAACCAGATTTGTTGCGTGACACTAATGCAACCACCCTACCATTTTCACAAATCCAATTATGGGCGCTTGTATACGATCTCCCATGGGATGAATTCACGGAAAGGACTAGCTTCACAATGGGAGAAGCGTTGGGAGGTTTTGTGGACGTTCATATGGATGAAGATGGTATGGTTTGAGGAGGTATTCTTAACGTCAGATTTTGGAAAGACCTTGCCACACCTTTACGAAGGACGATCTGAAAAATGGTGGAGGGCCATGAAATACCGACTCGTGTTCAGTTCCAATATGCCCGCCTCTCAGACTTCTTCTTTTACTATGGATGCATAAGCCACAAGGAAGAGGAATGTCGACGAAAGGATCCGGTTAAACCCCTAGTGGTGCAACACTTTCACCTCTCCCTCATGGAACCAGAGAAAACCAATATTATGACGGGGATAAACTGAGAGTGGTTGTGTAAGAACCGCCCCAGTCGATCTCGGTCGAACTAGTGATTTGTGACAATTTTGACTTTCGGCCGGAAAAGTCAATCGATGAATTCGGAAATCATTCGGGACCTTTTTGGGGCCCAAAAAACTTAGCCGTCGTTACGGTTAGCTTAGTTGGGCCGTTTTCTTTCAAATGATTGTAATTGTGGAAAAGTCAACATTCGGTCGAACATAGACTTTTTATCGACTAAAACAAATTAAATTGAAGATGCTGGATTTTTCTAAGGGCTAAGTGGTACCCACTAGGACACTTGTCCTTAGTGGCTTGGAGGAAAAGAAATGGGTCTTCAATGACCCATTTACCCTCACATAAGCCAAAATAGAAGACTTGGACCTAAGGGGCATTATTGGACTTTCATCAAATTAGGTTTTTAAAGCTTTTGGAAGAGCATTTTCAGCTCATTATTGTTGCTGGTCGAAAATCACTAGAGGAAGAAGAGAGAAGAGCTCAGAAACTTAGAGAAGAAGCAAAGGAAAAAAGGCAAGCTTTTGGGTGGTTTTCTTCTCAAATCT
This sequence comes from Erodium maritimum, assembly GCA_963921825.1. Lineage (NCBI taxonomy): Eukaryota > Viridiplantae > Streptophyta > Magnoliopsida > Geraniales > Geraniaceae > Erodium > Erodium maritimum. Next base: position 16,754,673 of record OY997589.1, on the reverse strand, counting down.
TCACCAAATCACACCATCTTCATCCCCATTCCATCCCTAAGTTAAGTGAACTCTCACAATCCTCTTTCAATCACTTTTAGATTATGGGTTTCCATGGTTGTTGCTTGAACTTGTTGGGTTTTGTTGTAAGTGTTGTTAGATGATTGTTTAGTGTTGAAGTAGTGAAAGTTTTGGTTAGAATTGGTTTATTTGTTGATGTTTGGAGGAAACCCATTGTGGGTATTGAGGTTTGAGGGTTTTGGGGACTGATTTTGAGGTTTGATGGTGCCGAAATTGGAGTTTTTGAGGTAGTTTTTCGTATAAACGAAGTTGGAGAAGAAAGGGTTGGGGCTGCCCAGATCTGACACGGAACGAGGCACGGAAGGGGCTGGGTTTCGGCCCTCTGAGCGGCACGGTCCGGGCTGGATGCCGGCCCTCTGAGCAGCACGGAACGGGTCCCAGACCGGCCCTATGAGTGGCACGGTCCGGATCCCAGACCGACCCTCTGAGCGGCACGGTCCGGGCCTTTGAGGGGCACGGTCCGGGCCTTTGAGGGGCACAGTCCGGGCCGGTTTCTAGATCTGTGGACAGTCCGAATTTGGCCTAGTTTGGGCCCAATTTACCTTTTAGACCAAGTTTTCCTAGTTAAGGGTAATTTATGGTTTTCTCAATAAAATCGTCTTTGTTTAGTTATTAATTATAGCTTTAATTTGTAATCCAATACCTTGGAACCGAGCTTGACGGAGGAGGAGGCCCGTTGACCGTGTGAGAGGACGAGGAGGAAGTTAGCCAGGTCGTCAGCTGCTTGGATTGTGTTGTTTTGAGGTAGGGAAGAGTAGTAAACTCCACTCTTAATTTAAAGAATGCTAATAGTATGCCTATAGGATACTAATAACCGGAAAGGTCCTAGTTTGCATATAGGATGTGATTCACTAGAATAACCGCTTTCAATTATGTTAATAACTGAAGAGTCTTAGTATGCATATAGGATGTGATTCACTAGTTTAACCGCTTTCAATTATTGGGAAATTGCCGTTCTGGTAGAATGGCCATGACGAGCTTTAGGATTGATTGTGGTTGTGTTGGATTGTGTTCAATTGTCCCAAATGTTGATGCATGTTCCATTCTTTGGTTAATATAAGAGTCATACTAAACTAGATGAACTATGATGATTGTAATGTGAATGGTTGATACGTGTTATGATTGATTGAGTGAATGTTAATGTGATATGATTGTGCCTAATGATATAATCGGGTGAATGATAGACCGATGTGGCGTGTTGTGGTAAGATTGTTGGGCTTGGTAAGCCGTGGTTGAACTATGGCTTTATGATGCGTGTTATTCTCTTGATGTATGTTCCAAGAGGAGGTGTATTCCGGTATGGTACCTACACCGAGGAGGTACGCCGGTGTAGGGTAGTACCTAGGCCGACGGTTTGTGATTTGGCACTAGGTGTCGTGTTTATGCCCCGAGGGATTTCCGGAAAGATCTAGGTCGAGGGATATTCCGGCATGGTATACTATTGTTTTACTCCGATGCTACGTGTTCCGGAGAGACTTGTTTCACCCCGATGATATGTGTCCCTTCGGGACATTTCCGGGAGGACATCTTGCTTCACCCCGATGATTTGTGTTCCTTTAGAGACATTTCCGGGAGCCCCGATGATATGTGTTCCTTGTGGGGACATTTCCGGGAGCCCCGATGATATGTGTCCCTTTGGGATCGAGGGGCATTCCGGTATGACGTGATGGTTTGTGTGTGGATCGGAGTCTAGTGGTTTAAATTATCTATATTTCAGTACTCGTGTGTTCTTTAGTTGTTCTATTGGTGAATAAGCTGTCTCCCCGTTGATCCCCTTTGAGTTACTATTTTATTAAGTGTTGTATTTCTTGTTGATCTCCAATTATGGTATCTTTTGGATAATCGTACTAATCGGGATTTGTTGTCAAAGCGGGTTTTTTTTACTTCACTACTTTTTCCTACTGAGCGTAAGCTCACCCCCTTCGTGATTACTGTTTTTACAGATTTCCTGGATGAGTAGGCCTAGAGGACGTTTCAGGGCACGGGAGCTCGTGGAGGGTCCGGGTGGTGTTTTGTGTTAGAGACCTACCGTCTCATTTTTGTATTAAACCAGTCGCATTTTGTTACATTTTGAGCCTTTGACTCATCGTATTGACTTGGATTATGATTTACTCAGAGATATACTTTATCAATGTTTATTTACTTATTATCATTTATCATTATTTTAACTTACGTCTCGAGTCCGGTCAAAACCGGATTCGGGGCGTGACAGGTTGGATCCTATACCACTTGAAAGGGGATATCGCCAAGAAGAAATGGGATGGCATGGGATAGCTAGTCTCAACCCCCAGTCCCAAGGCTAGTTGTCCTACCATGATTTTCCCTTTTAGTTCTCCTAGAGCCAAATCCGGTACAAAACTTTCCGCCTAAGGAGCCAACGTAAACATGGAGTTTGCAACTTGGCACCACTATTTCCAACATGTTCCACCTGAGAACCCGGGCCATAGGAAAGTTCAAGGGAACGAGGTTTTGTTAATCGTCCACCTGGTGCTTGATGGGACAAATTATAGTTATTGGAAAGCTAAAATGAGTTCCTTCTTAAAATCTCTTCATAGAAAAACTTGGAAGTCAGTGGTCTATGGTCGGACACCTCCACAAACTACAGTTGAGGAAGGAAAGCCTGCAGTACCTAAACCAGAGAAGGATTAGAGCAATATAGAAGATGACATGTAAACGTTAGTACAATTATGTGATATTTTTCTTAGCATACGAGACAATAATATTGATAATGAAGGCAAGATCTCAAGGATCGTACAAAACTTGGAAATGAAATAGGACGAGATGCAGTTCCGGAGACGGTCGAAACACTGATCCTAAGACAATATGTCCGGTGTTACCAATGAGAAAACTAATGGGTGGGTCCATGTTCATACGGTGGGATGTGCAAGATATCTAGTAAACTATCCTTGTCTCGACTTGAACTGACATGTTGTGTCGTAACAATCGTCCAAAGAGTATGTTGAGGAACAACTGATGTCTGTTCCTTTAGGGACAAGGTGTGGTTCTTCTACTGCACCCCTTAGTGCCACATGGTCCTCATAATGATGAGCAAGGCTGGTGACCGAGCCTCGTTGTCGCCCCACTTGGGCCATCATCCCTGTCAAGGGGGTTTCTTTCTTGTTCATCCTGCGTAACACTGCCCGATCCACCGGTCCGAGTAGTTTATCAGTAATTAGATCTGTTCTAGCTACTGTTCAACCCGAGCTTTGACAGCTACGTGATCCCTATGGTAACCTGTGGGATGGAGGGGATCCCTATCTTGTAGATGGATGCCTTCCGATCTTCGCAGGCTAGGTCGTGTGTCCACGATGACGTAGATCCTGAGTAGCATCACCCGCACCCTTGCGCTACTGGTTGAGCAGTCAGCGGTCCACGTCCTAGGCTAGTCGATTCCTTAGTCACCCTTTCTTGTCGAAAGATCGCTCTCCATGGGGGATTCTCTATGGCATGGAGATTTGTCATTTTCGAAGCGGTCACAGACGGAAACCCCTAGCCGAGTCCATATGTGTGTCCTTGTGTTCATGTGACGGGAAGTGAAGCTAGGAAGCTCGAGTCTCCTCCGAGGATAGGGCGTCGGTGGATGGGCCAAGATCAGGGTACGCCCGGTATTCCATATCGTTGATGGTGGGCGTTGTCACGCTCCCATGTATATCTCCGGGCCGACGATAGTGCACGAGGGGCTGACATAGGCAGGATGTTCCATATCGGTACATCGGCTTGCCCATCGGAAGAGTGGTGGCGGTGGACGGCGAGGCCAGACATGTCAGCCAGGATTGGTTCACTTCTCCTCATGGCGTCGTGCGATTCATAAGCAGGTAATGAAAGTGAGAGTTACGATCACCGAAGAGCAGTGGTTATGGTAGCTGTGATGGGATGGTTGGGAGGTGACAATGGGTGTCAAGGGTGGTGTGGTTGTTCGTGGTACGACAACACGATGCCTGACAAGTCAAGGGGTCAGGCATCTGTCTGATGATGGTGGTTGGTGGAAAGTTATGGTGGCTAGAGACGTACGACAAGATCCGTAAAAGTGGGGGAGAAGATGGGATTTGAAAAACCCTAATGACCGATTATTACAATTATGTGATATAATCACATGTAATTAACCTTTTTTTCAGTTACATTTAAACAATAATTTAGAAGAAAAAATCAACAGGCAGATCTCTTTTGCTCAGCAAGAAAAAATGCCATCAGTAAAAACAAAAACAAAAATAGTCCATGATTGAATGTTTGAGCTACCCAACCATTTTGTCAGTTAGTGCTATGACATAATTTCAATGAAAAGCTGGTACAATGCAAGCTTTCACGTGAACAAGGAGTATATAGAGAATAGTCAAGTTTGTGACATTTAAGGCCTATGCTTTCACATACAACATTCTCCGCTACGGTACTGTGTTTAATTGCTTATGAGTTTTGACGGTAGCTATATTTCCCATTTGAATGGGTCAAAGGACATGACATTGGCATCTCAATGGAAACACCAATCTTAGCCATGCAAGTTGAGATTAAGAAGCTTAAAACGTAATTCCATAGTGAAAAGGACATATTTGATCCAATTGGTTAGAGTTTGTTTGTTTTTTGGATAATTTTAAGAAATAACTGTTCTTTAATTTTTATTTTCACATTCTACTATTCAAATTTATTTTAATCTGAAAATAAAAGTCCAAAAACTATTGTGTTAGAGCGAAACCTTTTTTTTTCATTTTGTTTTTTCGATTGAGGGTAGTTAGTTACGGTGCCGGTTTATGCATTGGTTTGAGCCTATATTGCATAGATTTCTCTTTTTTCTATTCGGGGAAAGCTTTTACAAAAACGTCACTGATTCACTGATAAAAAACAAGTATGAACATGATATAGATCGAGATCCAACCGTCCCTATATTTCGCCGGCATTTTCTTCCAATTTTGCCATTTTTATCTCACTCATTCTTTTTGGTCCCTCATTCTATGGTTGAACAAGAAAAATGCATTGACCATGGTAGATAACTATAAAAGGTAGAATACATTGATATTGGTTGTTAGTGCTTGAATCATACAGGACTACCGACGTTGAGACTTAAACATCATAATTGGTCCCTCCACCAATCAACAGTATTAAAGGAAGAGACATATTGTTTATCTAAATAATAAAATGCCCAATTGATATCTATTACATATACTACTAAACAAACGCTCTATAAACCCTAGGGTTATTCCACAACCCTTCGGGGTCAGTTTCTACCGTTGTCGACGGTGTTTTCTTCTCCGGTCATCGAGCTTCCGGCGCCTCCACCTTTCCATGTTCAACCTCGACTGGTTCGGCGTGTTCGTGTCGGCTCTACAGCGGCGCATCGTTCTCTCTTCTCTCCAGACGCGATCAGTAGCGGGCCAGATCCACCGTCCTCGGTGGTTGTTTCCGCTTGGGTCGTCGTCTCTATCCGGGCACGGTGAACTGGTAGTCCGTCCGATCATCGTCTTCTCTCCGGGCACGGTGAAGGGAGAAAGGTGCCTCGATCCCCTTGTTGATCAGGTACCGTGTGGTTTTTCTCAACTGCTGTGTTTACACTTTAGGGTTATTTGCTGTGTACTATTTTGATGCCGACCATGTTGGCCTGGAACTGTCGTGGACTTGGTACGGATCACAATCGACGACAGTTGAAGGATCTGGTTGCCCGTTTTAAACCGGACCTGGTATTTCTCACGGAGACCCGGCACGTTGATGCTCAGAACTCCCGATCCAGACTTGCTATTCTGAAACGGACTCTGGGATTTCATGGGGGTACAAGGGTGCCGGGAATTACCCCCCCCCCCCCCCCCCCCCCCGACGAACCCAGGTTCCCATCCTCCATCGAATAAAGTAGGGGTTATGCTATTTTGGTCCGAGAACTGTGCAGTGGATGTACTGTCGGCGGAGCAATCACATATAGATGGGTGGTGAAGTTTGCTCAGGAATTAACGATACGATTTACAGGAATATATGGTGAGCCGGTATGGGAGAACAGGCATCGGACGTGGGAAAATTTACGCCGCCTGGCTATGGTTACTGCCCCTTCTGATTGGGTGCTAATGAGTGACTTCACCGGCATTCTTCGGCCCTCGGAAAAACGGGGTGGTCAGTTGTACCCTTTAAGTCTCATATAGGGATTCTAGTAGGCTATCTCGGATATTGGGGTCGAGGAACTTCCGTTAGAAGGCTACCAGTTCACGTGGTCCCGGGGCCATGACCCAGAAACACAAGTAGAGAGCCAACTGGACAGGGCCTTCATGTCTCCTCAGCTAATCACTCGGTTCCGAGATGTATCGCTTAAGAACCTGGGCGTCTCGACCACCGACCATATGCCCATTCTTTCACAAATTCAAAAGGAACCGGTGGAACAAAGGCCAAGGCAATTCCGTTTTGAGAATATGTGGCTGGAACACCCTGAATGTGGTACGATAGTCCAGAATGAATGGGGACAGCCGGGAGGTCGTCATATAAAACACCATATCAAAGACATTGGGCAATCCTTAGATGCGTGGGGTCAGACCGTTTTTCGAGATAACATCAATCAGATCCGCTCTCTGCAGAGGAAAGTGGCCGGGCTCAATGGCCGCACAGATAGACAGTGTATTAGACGCCATTTGGCTCTACAGAAACAATATAACCGAGCGTTAGCCAAACAGGAACAGTTTTGGCGTCAACGAGCGAAACAACATTGGTTGGGAGAAGGGGACCGTAATACAAAGTTCCTCCAAAGGTCGGCCACGAAAAGGCAGGCAAGAAACAAGTTGAAATCGCTGGTTAATGATGAGGGGGTGGAGATGCAGTGGAACTCAGGGATGAAGGAGTTGATTCACTCTTATTTTGCGGACATATTTACCGCAGGGGAAATAGAGGATTATGATCTGCCCATGTCGGTCCCGTGTATGATCACTCCCCACCAGAACTTACAACTGGTGAAATGGGTATCAGATGAGGAAGTGCGGTAGTCAGTGTTTCAAATGGGACCATCTAAATCCCTGGGCCCAGATGGTCTCAATCCGAAGTTCTTCCAACAGTACTGGGATACTTTGTCCCCGGAGGTTATCAAGTTTGTCCGGGCTGCAATGTCAACTTGCGACATCCATCAGGACATCAATAAGACTACCCTGGTTCTGATTCCAAAGATACCAGGGGCGAGGAAGATTACGGAACTCTGACCCATTGCTCTCTGCAATGTAATTTTTAGAATTCTATCCAAAGTCATGGCAAATCGGTTAAAACCGCTTCTGGACCCAATCATCTCTACCAATCAGGGAGCTTTTGTGCCAGGGAGGCATATCCAGGATGACATTCTCATCTCATATGAGATTATTCATACCCTCAGACGGCGGACGCAGGGTTAGAGGGGTTACATGGCACTGAAATTGGATATGAGCAAGGCTTACGATAGAATGGAATGACCCTTCCTTCTATCGATGATGGGAGCTTTCGGGTTTTATATAGGATGGAGGTCGCTGGTATTGGCATGTATGCGCTCTATTCAGTATACAGTGAGCTCAGATGGAAAGCATACGACTCCATTCACAGCCGGAAGAGGGATTCGGCAGGGTGATTCGTTGTTCCCATACCTCTTCCTATTTTGTATGGAAGACCTCTCCCGTATGCTCAACCAAGCAGAGAGGAATGGGACGCTGCACGGGGTCTCGGTGGCTAGGGGAGACCTGGTGGTCTCTCATATATTCTTCGCAGACGAGTGCTATATTTTCTGTCGAGCCGATCCGGAGGAGGCTACATAACTGAATCACATATTGCAATCCTTCGGTCATCTATCGGGCCAGGTTATTAATAAGAGTAAGTCGTCCATTTTCTCCAGTACCAATACATCTCAAACACACATGGCAGCTTGCTGTGGCATTCTTGGGATCCAGGAGATTTCGGATCCGACGAAGTACCTAGGGGTCCCGAATATGCTGGGAAGGAGGAAATGTCAGAGCCTTCAATTTCTATGTGATCGGATTGTGGCCAAAATAGGCACGTGGAACGGCCAAATGTTATCTGCGGGGGGAAAGGAGGCGATGATACGATCCGTGCTCCAAGCCATGCCACTCTATGCCATGAGTGTATTCCTGTTACCCCGGGAATCCATCCACAAGATACATGTCGCGCTGGCCCGATACTGGTGGACGGGTACTCCAAGAGGCACCAATCCGATTATCTGGCACGACTAGGCGAAGCTGTGTCGTCCGAAGGAGGAGGGGGGAATGGGTTTCCGGGACATGAGAGATATACACATAGCTTTGTTGGCCAAAATAGGATGGAAGCTTTTGAACCAACCAGATTGCTTAGTCGCTCGCATTTTCAAGGCAAGGTACTATCCAAAAGGTGAGTTCCTAACGGTAGATGGAAGCAATAACCCCAGTCAGATTTGGACAGGCATTCGGACTACACATGAATTGCTTAGGCAGGGCTTGATTCAGACTATTGGGGACGGATGTTCGACTATGGTGGAGGGATCTCCATGGCTCTTGGGAAATACCTCGGCCATCCTACCTTATACATGTCTAACTCCGGGTATGAGGGTGTCGGATTTCGCATCGGACACTGGCCATTCGTGGGACCTTCCGAAACTTCAACAGAATCTCCCTCCAACCTACATTGAAGATATAATGCAGGTGCCTCCACCCCTCCCACGCCACACAGACAAATGGTCCTGGAAGTACAATACTCGGGGAGTATACTTGGTAAAGGAAGGATACAGAGCGCTATCCCGGGAGAATGGTCGATGGCACGTTTCGAATGGTTCGACGGCCTGGACGAGCATGTGGGACCTGGACATTCAACCGCGCATTAAGGTATTCTTATGGTGGGCTCTTGTCAAACACTCTACAAGTTGCAGTCAACCTTCGGACAAAATTTGTTCCGATTCTGGATACTTGTCCGTTGTGTCAAAGTGACTCGGAAACTACCGACCATCTCCTCCTCCATTGCCCTTTTGCTAGATCCGTTTGGGATCTCGTAGAGTTTCAGGCTCCTATCCCCCCCCCCCACCCCCCCCCCCCCCCCACCCCTCAGGTACTCTACACGACTGGTTATCGTCTTTGTTACAATTATCGGATCCGCTGGAAAAAAAAAAAGAAAAATGAGCCTAGTCCTTTGGGAGATTTGGAAACAAAGGAATGGAAAAGTCTGGGATAATACTACTCCTACCCCATAGGGCATTCTTGCTACTGTCCTTAGCAACCAATGTAGTTGGTTGGAAGACCAGAATGGTCGGCCCAAACCCTCTGTTGTTTCCCATTGTAGGCAGACGAGCTGGATTCCGCCGCCTCCAAATTGGTCTACTATCAATGTGGGTGGAGCGACCTTCGCAAACTCAGGACATTTCGGTTGGGGGTGGATTTTTCGAACAGAGATGGGAGTGGTTCTGGAAGGGAGGAGTGATAGTGGGAGTGGCATGCTGGACCCGAAATACTCTGAAGCCATGGTTGTTTATTAGGCCTTGCACTGGATCCACACCTCGCAACTTTCCAGGGTAATTATTCAGAGTGATGCTCAGTATCTAGTACATTTGATCCAAGGATCTCACCAGGTCTTTTCTCCTCTGGCCCGGCTACTTGACGACTGCCGGTCCCTTTTAGCAGTTCTCGAGGATGTTAAACTCCAGTATGTCTCTAGGTCAGCGAATAGAGCAGCCCATTGGATAGCTAGGGAAGCCCGTTCTATGCCTGTCCTTTCGTGGTCCGGATTTATCATTCCGGATGCACTCAAATGTATTTTGCAACAATTCAAGTAATGAATACTGTTCTTCCGTTTCAAAAAAATGCCCAATTGATAGCAGAGTTAGGCCCATAAATTATCTTAGGGAAAACGTTATTTTCTAGTTCAGTTGAAAAGGCCATTCACACACTTTAATCGTGTTCCACCTTTTGTGACAGATCCTAACACAAATGTGATATTTTGTTACAAATCCTAACATGAAGGTGGTATTTTGTTACAAAAAGTGACATAAAGATGGTATTTTGTTACAAATCATAGCCTCCTTTTTCATAATTATTTTACACGCGATTGGTACTTTTTGTAAACGTGTATCACCTTTGTGTTAGGATTTGTCATAAAAGGTGGAACATGGTTAGGATGTGCAAATGACCTTTCGGACTATGCTAAGAGTCGATGTTATCCCATTATCTTCCACATCTTGGTATCACACTCTATGTTATTGATAATGTTACATTAACAAACACATGAAAAACCCTAAAGGCTGCCACTGGCGACAACCTTTCATCTACTCTTGTCCATACTAGCGACGCTAGGGTTTTCAACCACGGTTCTCATCGGTGGTGAGCTTTTCTCCCCCTCTTTTTTCTCCACCCTTTCACACCCTCGATTCTTTTCCGTGATTCGGCTTGCCTCTTCGTCCTCTTGTCTACAAATCATGTTTGTGCACCTCCGGCACACCTCGATGGCCAGGCATTCTGTCAGGTGTTCTCGCACCCTCCGCTTTGTCCAGTGCTCGCAGCCTAAGATCCAGGTCCTCGTGGTCTTATTATGGCATGCTTCTGGTCATAGGTTACGGTCCATAGTGGTTCTGTCGCCGGCGTTTAGAGCAAGATGAACTATTACTAGTGGATCCAACCCCCTCCCTACTGATTCGTCTCACTTGTGGCCTGTCGAGCACGAGCTCTGCTCCCGAATGTCTAGACCTACAACACCTGGTAGTGTCTCCTCTCATCTCGCTGCGCCACTAATCCATTTATTTGTGGTCTTCTTTCAGTACGCTTGTTCGTGGTCGTGGGATCGGCTCGGGGTTTCATGGTGGTTCGTCGCTGGCGCACAGAGTAAGCGTGGTTTCTACTACCGTATTTGGTGTGCTACTTCTGGTGTTCATCGTACTCGAAGTGGTTGTGAGTCATCTGTCGTGCATCAGGTTTCTAAGTTCCAATCAGAACTTTTGGTTGCATCGGTTTTCCATATTTATGGTGTTGGCCACCGCGGCTTCCGCCCCTGTTGCTACGGTGGTGCCTCAAACGTCTCTCGTATGACCTTTCTCGAATCTATCGTTCTCTCTGGTCTCTAACTTTCCTCACATCTCGTTCCTCCTCGATGCTGGTATTTTACTCTTCCCTATCTCAACTTTGTCGTCGTCGGGCCCTACGACATGTGCTGACCATCGTGGCAGTGTTGCTTGTTTGGCCTTCTTGAAGATGTAATTGTATTGGTATCTTGGTGTGGTATTGACGCCATGCGGGTTTAAGCGCAAACTTGAGCACGACAAGTACACCGGCCGTCAAGTAGTAATCGGATTTGAAGTCCGGAATATCGAGCCCAAAAAAGCAATAAACAAACAGGCACTATTTAAAGCTTGTAGCTAAGCTATTTCTATACAAAGTTGGTTTTTATACTTTAAAAATAAACTAACAAGTAATGCAAATCAAGTAGAGCACTCGTAGCACGAAACCGAGAAATTGTAACTTCTTGAATCAAATGATGGAATTTATAGGATATCGGGTTCATAGAGTTCATTCCATAAAGTCAAAAATACTTGATTGTTGTGATGAAGACTTGATTTAGAGGCAACGAGTTGTCCCGACTCTAGTCCTAACTTCTTTCGAACGATTCGAACCCTAATGGAATCTAACCACCGAGTTCTTTCGAATCACGATGTAGGAAGACCCAAAGCGTTAAGCTCTATGACAACTTCTAACTTCCGACCAACCAAGTCTATAGCTATTGCAATTGTATTAATCCCGCTAGTTCTAGCTAGAATTTAAATCCAATTTACGACCGACTTTAGACTACTTAGAATTCTCCTTTTTCAAGCGTTAAATTCTAATTCAAATCAATTATCAAGCCTACCCGGGAGATAAAGCGTTAAGCACAAATCGATCATAAACACTAAAAAAATTCAACAATCACAACAATTTAAAGCATTCAAAACATAGAAATCCCTACTCTAATCACCCAAAACCCTAGAAATTGGGGGTTTAGTTGTTCATGATAATCAATGGCATAAAGATGAACCAACAAGTAAATGATTTCATAATGAGATTTAGAGAGAAAGTTTAGATACAATCACCACAATAAATTGACAAAATGGTTGCTCTTCCCCTTCCTCCAAACCCTAGCTTTGATCCTCTTGTGTTGGCAACAAATCCAAGAGTAGAAGCACAAAGAAGCTCTCCTAAAGATGGATTTTCTCCAAGAACAATGACACCCTTGGCTCTAATCCCTCTCCAATCAATGAAGCTCCACCTTGTGTTCCCAAAAATATCTCCAATAAATTCAGAAAATAAACACTCTTTGTAAAAATCTCCTTTCAAATTAACTCTATAGAATGTATATATCTTTGTTTGTGTGTAGAGAGAAAAAGGAAAAAAATAAAATAAAAATATCAAGCTCAAGAGCTTCTCTGGTTCGGCTCTGTATATCTGCTCTCTCGCTTCCTCCCCCTTTCAAAAATTTGCCGAACTCCTTTGTTAATTGCGGCTTGTGAAATTAAATGAGAGAGGAGTTGTTGCCCTAGCACGTGTCAGCAGATGAGAGGGGAGCTGGAAGGGGACAGGAGGCGGGCTGAGGAGAAATGGCGGTTGGGGTGGGCCAGGCTAGGACAGGTGGCGGCACGAGGGAGAACCACGCGGGCAGGGGCGGCAGGGCTGGCGGTGCTCAGGGACACGTGTACGGCAGGAAGAGGCTGGCACTGTGCCACGTGTCACGCGACAGGGGGAAGGCGGCTGGTGGACGCGTGTCGAACTGAGGGAGGCTGGCGGCTGGGACACGTGTCCAAATCTAGTTTGCTGCTCCATTTTTTATCCTTTCCCGCTATTTTGCTCGCTCCGGGTTCGTTTGGACTCCGATTGATCTCGTTTTTGCGCCAAAATATTTCTCTTTTCAAGACCTACAAAACAAGACCAGTCATGAGTATATTTCGAAGCAACCAAAATCATCCCTCTTAACGGTCCACATGCACAAAACACCCAAAATACGCCGGAAATCCATCGAAACCCCGAACATATCGATAAAATCAATTATTCAAACTAAACATAAACATATGATATGAAATGGGACTAAAAGCCTATAAAACTCGACATAATGTGGCTCTTTTATGTGTTAAAATGCACCCGCATCAACACCCCACACTTAGACTTTTCTCGTCCCGAGAAAACTAAACATAAATAAATATAACCTAACTAAGATAAATGCCAAGATAAACCCCGTGATACTATCTCCGTAGGCGGAGCTTGGCAACTCCGGGTTATTGAAAGCAGTAAATATGCATATGCTGACTCGACTAGACAAAAATTCTCGTGCAAATACACAAGCAAATTAAAGACCAAAAAATAAGACTTAAAGAAGTTGTGTGCTTACACTTGGATTTTATCAGCAATTTGACCTAGAGCATGCATAAGGAATAAGATCTCTCATCATTATTTTCTACTTTACACCAACCAATTTTTACATGTTATAGATTAAGAGTGTATGTGTAGTGGATTACAAGATGAAGTGCAATAACTAGAAAGATTTCAAGCCTAACTATTGTCATTTAGCCTTTGCTCTCTCGATTCTACATACCATAATACTAATTAAGAGCATAACGTAATCTCATTCACAAATCTTATGAGGGGACGTTGTCATGCAATTACGTTGCCTTGGGACTACGTGAGTGGTAAACCTATCTAGTTCCTTTATGAGTCAAGTGGTAGATCAAAGTTTTGCTTGGTTTTTTCGATTACGTGTAGAAACTTTGGATCACTAAGATAGGCTGGGGGTTCACCTTTTATTACACTTTGAGAGGTTATGGGTGTGAGGCTCATTCTGCATGCGATCCGCCGCACCTCACACCTTTATCCCAAACGATACCAGCCCTCGGCGTCAGCACCGCCTGCAACTCTCTCCCGGATCTTGGTCGTGTACAAACACCACCACAAACCGATTTAAGAACAACCGGAATATACTGTTCTTCAGATCCATGAACGCTGCAAGTGCGTTCGGCAGTCCAAAGTCATCACCCAGAACTCGTAATGCTCATAGCATGTCCGGAATACAGTTCTTGCGACGTCCCCCTCTCGGACTCGCAACTGGTAGTATCCGGATCGTAGGTCGATATTCGAGAAATACGTCGACCCTCTCAACTGGTCGAACACGTCGTCAATTTTCGGCATCGGGTATCGGTCATCCACCGTAACCCAGTTCAGTTTCCGGTAGTCCATGCACATCCGAAGCTCTCCACTCTTCTTCTTCACGAAGAGTGATGGCGCTTCCCACGGCGATGTGCTCGGACGAATAAACACTTTCTCCCGAAATTCCTCGAGCTGACTCTTCAGCTCGGTCAACTCGGCTGGCGCGAACTTGTAAGGCGCCATCGATATCGCTGTCGTTCCCGGCACCAGGTCAATCCTGAACTCCACCTCACGAACTGGTGGCAACCTGCTCAACTCCTCAAGAAAGACCTCGGGGAACTCACACCCCACCCGCGGTAACTCTCGGCTCTACACGGCCGATACTTCCTCCACTGCGGACAATGCCGACAGGAGAACCCCGCTATTACCACCCAGCACACCCGACACCTTCGTGTTGCCTGCTGACACTGTCACTCGTCGCCTAAAGCAGTCGATATCGGCTCGGTACTTCGCCTGCCAATCTATTCCCGAGTTTACGTCAAAGGTTGTCATTTCGTAAGTATCCTTCCCACGAATACACGCACAAGCTCATTCGCTGTCGATCCTCACGGATCCTCGCAGTCTCTCTAAGACCTCGCTCCACTGCCGTCGTCGGGGTGAGGGCTCGATCCAGCATCAGGGCTCTTGAGCCCTCTCTCGAACCTCCTGTATCAGCTCGCTTTTCTAACTTCGCAGGCACGACAGACCCTTGTCAACACCACACTACCACCAACCGGCGTGTCCCGACGCAAGGGTGGACTTAACGGCTCTAACTCAGCACAACTCGACGAAGCAGAAGAGTGTGACGCCCCGTTACCCATTAAAGTTGACGCCCAAAACGGAGACCGAACATCCACTCCCTTAGTCACCCCGGTAAGGTCCAGTGCAACCCTCACACGGTCCTCTATGCATTTACTTATAACTTTCCGCAACCAAACCAGTGTTCGCTACTCGTCCCTTACGGGAAAAGTAGTAAAGGGGATGAGCGTTATGCTCACCTCCACGGACACTCGTTCGATTATGGCATACTAGTAACGCACTAAAGACTTACCGATCTAACCAGGGCAACCACTACCTCAAGACCTGATGCCAAACGTCACACTGCTCACGCTATCAACGCCTCAAGTACTCGCTCACGTAAGATAAACCTCGAAACGGGGATTATGTTCTCAATTCAGCGACTACTGTTGCTCACAACCTCAATACCCCAATTACCCGATCACGTAGAGAAATTCCAACTGGGATCCTACTATCATCTCAGCAACCCACTATTGCTCACATCCTTGATACCCTAGTTACTCGATCAAGTAGGGAACCTCAAACAAGCCACTCACGTGAAGGAAACCTCAAACCACCCGTTCACGCGAGGGAAACCTCGAACACCCGTTCACCTAGGAGAAACCTAGTTCGTATGGCGCCACAGCGCACCATCCGTAACCCCTCTCCGCGGTGAGACTCTCACACCGAGGCGCTGTAACACTACCGCAGGTTATTGATGAGTCTCGAACACAAGACCTCATCCCTTAACCCGAACTTACGACCTCTACACCCAACACAACCGTGAACACCGCCACGCAAGCCAACACTCAAATTGCACAATCAAGACGGTGAGAAGGACAGGGGTCACGGACCCGTGACAGACCCCGTCACGGTTGGGATCACGGTGCCGTGACAAAATCCTAAAATTCGCGAAATCACTCTGGTCCGTCACGGTTCCATGACAGGATCCGTGACGCTCGCGCAGACTTGTTTTCCAAACTCGGTTCCAACTCGAATCTTAACCCGTCTTAACCCTAAAATTAGCCTTACACGACACACACGCTTGACCACCAATTCAG
This sequence comes from Erodium maritimum, assembly GCA_963921825.1. NCBI lineage: Eukaryota > Viridiplantae > Streptophyta > Magnoliopsida > Geraniales > Geraniaceae > Erodium > Erodium maritimum. The sequence goes on along the minus strand of OY997589.1, from coordinate 16,738,685 downwards.
CAAACACATGCGCCACGACTCACAGACAAATCAAGTCATCCAACCTCATCAAAAACACAAGCCAACACGGTCAAACAACAACACAACAACACTCGCCCACCGGGCCAACCAACACCGAACCACGCCCACCGGGCCAACCAAATCAAAACCCGCCCACAGGGCCCATCAACATCAAACACGCCCTCAGGGCCAATCAAATTTTAAAACGCGCCCACTAGGCCAACCAATTTTAAAACTTTCTCCTCTTCATTAAAAAAAACCTCACTTCCTGACATCAGGTAGTTACAATCCGGTCCAGGCGTCCCCGAACTACATTGTACCCACTTGACATCAACACCGTCACGCTCGACTATAGGGGCGCCCCTGAGTCGAGTCGCGACAGTTTAAAAACATTTCACGCAGCAACACACAAACACTGTGCCAGTAACCCCGTACTGCACAAGCACATAACAAAAACAGGACTCAAGTCCTAACGGGTCTACAAACGAGTTCCGACTTGCGTACCCAACGCACGGCGGGACTTTACTGACTCGACTCCCCTACCTAATTGACGTGCAGTCCGAGGTGTGAAACCTCGTGCTCTGATACCAAGCTGTCACGCCCCAATTTCAGTAAACCGAACTCGGGACGCGAACATTTGAAAGATACAATTCTTTAAACCTATTTTCATTAAAACACTTTAAAAAGCCAGTTTAGTTCAACAAAATAATAATAATAATAATAATAATAATAATAATAATATTTACAACCCAAAATATTAGTCCCACACTTGGACAAAACGAGATACACGTCACTAGACTCAAAACACCCAGCAACCCGCTTCAAGCTCTTCAAGCTTCAGAAGCTCACCTAGTGCAGATTGCGAACGATACCTGTAGGAAAAGCAGCTAGGGGTGAGCGTTCGCTCACCACCACAGATAACAGACTGACTACGGCATACTTAGTAGACAAAGCCGGTGACACCAACAACGACTCAAAAGACACACACACGACCAATACTTTCCTCAACTGACTCAACATTCGGACACGTGATGTATACCCCACACTGCGATCGACGACCTCCTCCAAGACACGACTGACCACACAATACCAAACAAGATCACAAAGGATCGCAAACCGGCTGCTCAGTAACCAATCTCTGTCTCTCGCCCTTTACCGATCATAGACGTGGTCAGGCGGTCGACCTGTCGCGCAACTTCTCCCGATCCCAGTCGGGAGGCTAACCCACAACCTCTCCGCTTCACCCGATCCCAGTCGGGTGGTTAGCCACACCCGTGCGTCCTTCCCCCGATCCCAGTCGGGGAGCTAGCCCACAACCCCTCCGCTTCTCCCGATCCCAGTCGGGAGGCTAGCTACACCACACAACCTCCACCAGTATCAAGTAACCAATCACAATCACAAACAAGTTCAAACAGACAGCAACGACACCGGTGACAACTCCACAGGCACTCAAGGCCAACAAGACACCAACAACCAAACACAGGTTCAACAACCCTACGGGCCCTCATGGCCGCCCAAGATACCAACGGTAAAGTACGGGTTCACAACCCCACGGGCACTCACGGCCACCCAAAACACCGAAACGACAACACGGGCTCTCATGGCCACCCAAGACTCAGCAATAAATAATACGGGCTCTCAAGGCCAACCAAACTCGACGATAAATAACACGGCTCTCAAGGCCACCCAAACTCAACAATAAATAACACGGGCTCTCAAGGCCACCCAAACTCAATCAACAAATAACGCACGACAACCTCCGGCATAAACGATGCCTCCAACAGTCCTAAGATCACTAGTTTCACAAACAACCTCCGGGCATGGTCATATGCCTCCAGTAAATCAATTACGCTAAGTTCTCTGCTCCTACGACACTACTAAGTGTCACATGCATTTCCAGTATTCGCTACGTTCCCGTATCATGCATTTCTAATAAACGCTACAATCTCGTATCATGTATTTCTAATATTCGATAACCTACTCAACCCACGACACCCCGGTGTCACATGCAATTCTACTGTTAACTTTCCCTAGTCAGGGCCGAGATCCGGCTACTTTTCCCTACCTCACGATGAAACCATAGCAGCGTCTCCTAGCTGTTGGCGACCGGGCCAACGTCGTCCTCCAGGGCGAAGTCCGCGTCTGGGTGTAACTCCGGTTTTCTCTCTGATAAAAGTCGCACTCTACTTTACACAGAAAGTTACAATTAACACCGGTTTCACACTTAAATTAAAGGTTACGACGGTTTCGATTAAGTTCAAAAGTCTCATTTTGACTCGAGCGAGCTAAAAGAGGAATTACGGCGAATCGTGTTTGAGTACCCGAGAACCGAAACCGGCGCATGTTTCCGAGGCACGGTCCCAATGCACGAATCCCGAGGTCCGATTCAGCGGTCCGTTTTTGTTCCGTTCTAAGTCCGTTTTTCAGTTTAGTTTATTCGATCCCGGGGTTCCGGTCCGATCAACAGTCCAAAGTCGGATCTAACTCTTTCCACAAAACCAGATTTAAAACGTTTTTAATTAAACACGAAATCAGTTTTATTTTAATCTCCTTTTGATTTCAAAACCAGTTCCAAAAATCTGATTTAACTCAAACTGATTTTAACCTCTTTTTCAAATAATTCTGTTTTATCTTAACAAAATCAATTTCTTTCCTTTTCTCAACAGTTTCAGTAGTTCCGGCGTCAAACTTGACTAGATCTGAAAGTTGGGCAAAACAAAACAAGGATGGAGGAGGAAGGAACTCGGTTTTCAAACCGACCGGTCACCGGCGAAGACACCGTCGGCGACCACAGTCTCAAGGGTTAGCGAAGCTCACCACGGGGAAAAAAAAAGACGACGGGGAGATGGTGACGGTGACGGTAACGGTAGAGACGAATCATCGTCGGGACGGCGTCGACGCGTTGATTCCGGAGCAGTACACGACGGTACAACTTGACACGGCCAAAGGGACGGTGGCGGCCGGACTTGAAGCCGGCGGGTTGAACGGGAGGAGAGGACGAGATGGTTGGATCTGGACGGAGAAAACGAGATGGGCTTGGTGACTGCGGCGGTGTGCGAAGAGGAACCGAGAGGGCGGCGAGCTGGACGGGGAAAGTGAGGAAGTGGTCGGAATCGAGGGGGACGGCCGAAATCGAGATGAGGGAGAGGTACGGTGGCGGTCGGGCACTCGGTGAGGGAAGGGCACTCGGTGTAGGGGGAGGTGAAGGTCGGAGATGGAGGGAGGAAGGGGCGGCAGGTTGAGGATGGGAGAGAAGAAGGAGAGAGGGAGGTGGTTCGGCGATGGAGAAAAGGTGAGAGGGGAGCTGCTGAGACAAGAATTTAGGGTTTCAACCCTAAATTCCACCTTATAAGGGCGGGCCCAAGCTTCCAAAAAACAAATGGGCTTCTGACAAACGTGTGGGCCTCGCCGCCCAATAGTGCTGGGCGGGTTGGCTTGGCCGGCCTGCGGGTCTGGTCAGGTCAACTCTTTTTTTTTACTAATTAAATTACAACTGATTTAAACTTATTTTTTTTTGCACTCGATTAAATTTTTCGCTCCCGTCATTTTGAAACCGTCAAATTAGACATTTTAAATTAACAGGTCTTTACACATCGCCCGTGAGAACTTCTAAGAAGCTCGGCGCCATGGCATGTGACTAAACTGCTCCCACTTTCCATCTATTGTTGGGGTGCCTCCCAACTAACGCATTTGTTTAACGTCGTTAGCTCGACTCAAAGGCGGCCTAAGCCGCCTAATACTCAGGCTCCTCCAGATATAGACATTCTTCTGGACCGAACACAATAAAAGTAGTGCTTCACTCTATGACCATTCACAAGAAAAGGGGGATTCTTCTCATCAGAGATCTCTACCGCCCCTTTGGAAAGAACTCGGGTCACCTTATAGGGACCGCTCCACTTTGAAACTAGTTTACCGGGGAAGAGCTTCAATCCGGAGTTATAGAGAAGAACCATGTCTCCCTCCTTGAACTCTCTGTCTACAATTCTCTTATCATGGGCAATTTTGGTGCGCTCCTTGTATAGCTTTGAGTTGTGCTAAACCTGAGACCTGAATTCATCCATCTGATTGATCTGTAATAACCTGTTCTCACCACAACTGTTAGCATCAAAATTTTAAAACTTAATTGCCCAATATGCTTTATGCTCTAGCTCCACCGGTAAATGACAAGACTTCCCATTCACTAGCTTGTAGGGAGACATTCCAATAGGAGTTTTAAAAGCTGTCCTATATGCCCACAGTGTATCATCTAATCTATGTGACCAATCTTTCCTAGATGCACTGACAGTTTTCTCTAATATGCTTTTAAGCTCCCTATTTGTAACCTCTACTTGCCCGCTAGTTTGTGGATGGTAGGGAGTAGCTAAGCGATGACGGACACCATAATGATTTAAAAGCTTCCAAAATTGTTTATTGCAAAAGTGTGAGATGTCATCGCTTACTATTGCCCTAAGTGTGCCAAACCGAGAAAATATATATTTCTTTAAAAACGCACAAACTGGTTTGACATCATTGGTGGCTAAAGCCACCGCTTCAACCCACTTTGACACATAATCCACGGCCACTAAAATGTACTCATAACCATTGGACCGTGGAAAGGGGCCCATAAAGTCAATGTTCCATACGTCAAATAACTCTACCTCAATTGAAATGTTCATAGGCATCTCTTGCCTCCTCGAGATATTACCAGTTCTTTGACACCTGTCACATTGCTTAACGAACACAGCTGCATCATGAAATAAGGTAGGCCAATAAAATCCCGATTGCAACACCTTTTGTGCTATCCTGGCAGGCCCGAAATGTCCTCCTACTTCTCTTCCATGGCAATGATGTAAAATCTCTCTAGTCTCATACTCGGGAATACACCTTCTCACCATTTGATCTGCACAAATCTTAAACAGGAAAGGATCATCCCAATAATAGTTTTTCACATCATATAAAAACTTTTTCTTCTGATAGGAGGTAAAATCTGCAGGAAGAACACCACTTGCTGAGTAATTTGCAAAATAGGCAAACCATGGGGTGACTTGATTTTATATACCAAACTAGTGCTCATCCGGGAACTCTTCTTTAATTGGCACACTTAGGTTCTCATGGGGGTTCTCAATCCTAGATAGGTGATCTGCAATAACGTTCTCTACTCCTTTTTTATCTCGAATCTCCAAGTCAAATTCTTGGAGTAGTAAAATCCACCTCAATAGTCTAGGCTTTGCATCTTTCTTACTAAACAAATACTTGAGAGATGCATGATCTGTGTACACAATAACTTTGGACAAGACAAGATAAGAATGAAATTTATCATAAGCAAATACCACAACAAGTAGTTCTTTTTCAGTAGTAGCATAATTCATTTGGGCTTCATTAAGAACTATACTAGCATAATAAATAGTGTGAAAAATCTTGCCTTTTCTCTGTCCCAAAACTGCCCCTACCACTATATCACTAGCATCACACATTAACTCAAAAGGTAGGGACCAATCAGGACTCACCATCACAGGTGCATTCACTAACTTATCTTTCAAGGACAAGAAACTCTTCAAGCATGCATCATCAAAATCAAAAGGAATATCTTTTCCTAACAAATTGCACAATGGTTTGGAAATCTCAGAAAACCCCTTAATGAATCTTCTATAGAACCCTGCATGTCCTAAAAAACTTCTATTCCCCTTAAAATTTCTAGGTGGAGGCAATTTACCTATCACATTCACCTTGGCCATATCTACTTCAATCCCCCTTTTGGAGATTTTATGACCTAGAACAATACCTTGTTGAACCATAAGATGACATTTTTCCCAATTTAACACCAAGTTTGTTTCTTCACATCTAGTCAATACTTTATGCAGATTATTCAAACACTCATCAAATGAAGAACCAAACATAGAAAAATCATCCATGAACACTTCTAGGTAATCACCAATCATATCATGAAATATAGTTGCCATGCATCTTTGAAAAGTAGCAGGTGCATTACATAAACCAAAAGGCATTCTCCTATATGCAAATGTTCCATAAGGGCAAGTCAGAGTAGTTTTCTCTTGATCCTCAGGAACTATAGCTATTTGGTTGTACCCACTATATCCATCTAGAAAGCAATAATATTCATGACCAGCTAATTTCTCTAACATTTGATCAATAAAGGGTAATGGGAAATGGTATTTACGGGTGACATCATTCAACTTCCTATAGTCAATGCATACTTTCCACCCTGTGACCGTCCTAGTAGGAATTAACTCATTTTTTTCATTGACAGTCATTCCCCCTTTCTTAGGTACACATTGGATTGGACTTACCCAATCACTATCAGAGATAGGGTATATAATACCTGCATCTAAAAGCTTTACAATCTCTTTCTTTACTACCTCTTACATCAATGGATTTAGCCTCGTTTGTGGTTGCATATTTGGCCTTTGATTCTCCTCCATGAGAATTTTGTGCATGCACACTGATGGGCAAATTCCCTTGATGTCAGCTATCGTCTATCCAAAGGCCCTTTTATGATCCTTAAGAACCCTCATTAGCTTTCCCTCCTGAAGACAAGACAACTCAGAAGATATTATCACAGGTAGAGTATTGTCTTCATTCAAAAGCATGTATTTCAAATTTTCAGGGAGGGGTTTTAATTCTAGTTCAGGGGCTTGCTCAATAGAGGGCTTTAGCTTGGGCCCTTGACTTGCCTCCAAAGTGAGACGAGTGTGGGGCCTATCCCTCTTCCATGGAGGACACGCCTCCAATAAATTGACCACTTCGTCTACAACATCTTGTGAAAGTTCACAAGTGATACCAATGTCTTTAGCTAGGCATGTAAGAAAAGGATCATCAGGAATAAACATTTCCTGCACTACACAATCAATAGCCTCAATTCTAAAACATGTATCATCACTCCTAGCTTGTTTTATCGATCTAAAAACATCAAACACAACTTCCTCTTTGCCGTAGCGAATGGTCAATTTCCCTTGCTCTACATCAATAAGAGTTCTTGCTGTGGCCAAGAAAGGCCTACCTAGGATTAGGGGTATCTCATAATCTTCCTCCATGTCCAATACAACAAAATCAGCAGGAAAGATAAATTTATCAACCTTTACTAGGATATCCTCTACTACCCCCCCCCCCCCCCCCTAAGGTATTTAATCGATCTATCAACTAGCTGTAGAGAAATAGAGGTCTGTTTTGGTTCTTCACCCAATCCTAGCTTTCTAAATACATTCAGAGGCATCAGGTTTATGCTAGCTCCTAGATCACACAAGGCTTTTGCAAATGAAAGGGTCCCCATCTCACAGGGTATTGTAAAGCTACCTGGGTCTTTCAATTTAGGGGGTAATTTATTTTGTAAGATAGCATAACACTCTTCACTTAAATTCACCCTATCATTCACATTCATCTTCCTTTTGTTAGATATAATATCTTTCAGAAATTTGGCATAGACAGGCATGCTCCTAATTGCATCTAGAAAAGGAATATTAATCTCAAATTTTTTAAACACATTCAAGAATTTAGCATATTGATCATCATGTTTAGATTTCTTGGCAACAGAGGGGAAAGGGAGAGGTGAAGTCCGGGTTTCTGAATCAACCACGGACTCCCTTACCTTCTTACCTATGACGTGCTCTCTTCCTCTTACTTCTGATGCGCCCTCTTGCTCTTCCTCTTGAATATGCTCAATAGAAACTTCTTCTGGAGGCTCTTCATCCAATCCCTCATATCTCACTTCTACACCTTTTCCACTCCTAGTAGTTACTGCATTTACATTTTCTATAGGATTTACTTCTGTGTCACTAGGTAATGATCCTGGAGCTCTCGAGTGCAGAGCGGCGGCCATCTGTCCCATATGGGCTTGCATTGTCCTCATAGCAGAATCTGACTCTTCTTGCCTCTTAGACATCTGATCTTGCTTTTGCATCATCAGCTTGGTGTTCTCCTCTTGCTTTCTAGCCTCTGCATCATGTCTTTGCATCAGTCTCAATATGAGATCCATAGGTGAAGGTTCTTGAGGTTGTTGGCTCTGCTGAGGTTGATGATCTCTTTGCTGCTGGCCTTGGTTCTGAGGCCTTTGATGGAATCCAGGAGGTGCTAAATTCTGATTCCTTTTACCTTGATCTCCTCCCCATCTGAAACTTGGATGATCTTTCCAACTAGGGTTGTAGGTGCTAGAGTAAGGATCATATCTTCTTCCTTGATTGTTGTTGCTCACATAATGAGCACTTTCATGAGTTGGATGCCGCATCTCCTCAATGCAATCCAAAGGGTCAGGTTGTTGGGAGTGAACTTATAACCCCTCTATCTTTACACTCATCACTCTCATCATCTCCATAACTTGATTCATGTCTGCTGAGGATGAGACTGAATTGACTGCACCAGTAGGTCCTCTCTCAGAGTGCCAATCATTATTGGACATAATCATTTCTAAAATCTCTAGGCACTCTTCTAGGGTGTGGTTTTTGAAGGAACCACCTGATGATGCGTTCAACTCTGATTGACTTGCCGGTCTTAAACCCATATAAAAGATCTGCATCTGCAACCACAACTCTAACCCACAGAGAGGGCACCTCCTTATCATCCCTTGAAATCGCTCCCAAGCTTCAGCTAATGACTCCATATTTGCTTGTCTAAAGTTTTGAATCTGGGACCTCAACTCTTGAGTCTTCCTTGGTGAGAAGAATCTAGTTAGAAATTTTTGAGCCAAATCCTCCCAAGTTCTTATCGCATGGTAAGGCAAATTGAGAAACCATTCATAAGCTTCACCTGATAGAGAGAACGAGAATAATCTTAATCTGACGGCATCATCAGACACACCATTGTACCTGAATGTGGAACATATTTCAAGGAATTTGGTCAGGTGCAATGACGGGTCTGGACATGTAGAGGTGTTCCCGCTAAATGAGGATTGTTGAAGTAGTGAGATCACTGAAGTCTTAATCTCAAACTGGTGAGATGTGATCGCTGGTGCCTGAATGCTCGAATGTAATCTATTGGTTTGCGGTGCACCGAACTCGCACAAAAGTCTTCGTGGTCTTTCTTACTGATTAGCATGTTGACCTACTTTTGCAATCCGCCCATCTTCACCAAATTCCGGTGGGTCTTCCATATTATGCAATTCTTTAGCTTCCTTAGCAGCTTTCCTTGATGCTTTGAATCTAAACTCAGCTTCTCTTAACTCTTTGTCATTAAGCAGTTCACTTGAAGAAGATTTGGATCTTGTGAGCATAAAACCTTCAAATCCAAACACAAGATGAGATTAGAAGCGAGAAAGCAAATTTAAAAGACAAATAAGTAAATGAAATAGTCATAGCACAAACTATATAGCGAGGGTCGCCTAATTGCTCCCCGGCAACGGCGCCATAAAACTTGAAGCCCTGCGGGTTTAAGCGCAAACTTGAGCACGACAAGTGCACCGACCGTCAAGTAGTAATCGGATTTGAAGTCCGGAATATCGAGCCCAAAGGAGCAATAAACAAACACTCACTATTTAAAGCTTGTAGCTAAGCTATTTCTATAAAAAAAAAAAGTTGGTTTTTATACTTTAAAAATAAACTAACAAGTAATGCAAATCAAGTAGAGCACTCGTAGCACGAAACCGAGAAATTGTAACTTCTTGAATCAAATGATGAAATTTCTAGGATATCGTGTTCATAGAGTTCATTCCATAAAGTCAAAAATACTCGATTGTTGTGATGAAGACTTGATTTAGAGGCAACGAGTTGTCCCGACTCTAGTCCTAACTTCTTTCGAACGATTCGGACCCTAATGGAATCTACCCACCGAGTTCTTTCGAATCACGAAGTAGGAAGACCCAAAGCGTTAAGCTCTATGACAACTTCTAACTTTCGACCAACCAAGTCTATAGCTATTGCAATTGTATTAACCCCGCTAGTTCTAGCTAGAATTTAAATCCAATTTACGATCGACTTTAGACTAATTAGAATTCTCCTTTTTCAAGCGTTAAATTCTAATTCAAATAAATTATCAAGCCTACCCGGTAGATAAAGCGTTAAGCACAAATCGATCATAAACACTAAAACAATTCAACAATCACAACAATTTAAAGCATTCAAAACATAGAAATCCCTACTCTAATCACCCAAAACCCTAGAAATTGGGGGTTTAGTTGTTCATGATAATCAATGGCATAGAGATGAAACAACAAGTAAATGATTTCATAATGAGATTTAGAGAGAAAGTTTAGATACAATCACCACAATAAATTGACAAAATGGTTGCTCTTCCCCTTCCTCCAAACCCTAGCTTTGATCCTCTTGTGTTGACAACAAATCCAAGAGTAGAAGCACAAAGAAGCTCTCCTAAAGATGGATTTTCTCCAAGAACAATGACACCCTTGGCTCAAATCCCTCTCCAATCAATGAAGCTCCACCTTGTGTTCCCAAAAATCTCTCCAATAAATTCAGAAAATAAACACTCTTTGTAAAAATCTCCTTTCAAATTAACTCTATAGAATGTATATATCTTTGTTTGTGTGTAGAGAGAAAAAGGAAAAAAATAAAATAAAAATATCAAGCTCAAGAGCTTCTCTGGTTCGGCTCTGTATATCTGCTCTCTCGCTTCCTCCCCCTTTCAAAAATTTGCCGAACTCCTTTGTTAATTGCGGCTTGTGAAATTAAATGAGAGAGGAGTTGTTGCCCTAGCACGTGTCAGCAGATGAGAGGGGAGCTGGAAGGGGACATGTGGCGGGCTGAGGAGAAATGGCGGCTGGGGTGGGCCAGGCTAGGACAGGTGGCGGCACGAGGGAGAACCACGCGGGCAGGGCGGCAGGGCTGGCGGCGCTCAGGGACACGTGTACGGCAGGGAGAGGCTGGCACTGTGCCACGTGTTGCGCGGCAAGGGGAAGGCGGCTGGTGGACGCGTGTCGAACTGAGGGAGGCTGGCGGCTGGGACACGTGTCCAAATCTGGTTTGCTGCTCCATTTTTTATCCTTTCCTGCTATTTTGCTCGATCCGGCTTCGTTTGGACTCCGATTGATCTCGTTTTTGCGCCAAAATATTTCTCTTTTCAACAGCTACAAAACAAGACCTGTCATGCGTATATTTCGAAGCAACCAAAATCGTCCCTCTTAACGGTCCACATGCACAAAACACCACAAATACGCCGGAAATCCATCGAAACCCCGAACATATCGATAAAATCAATTATTCAAACTAAACATAAACATATGATATGAAATGGGACTAAAATCCTATAAAACTCGACATATTGTGGCTCTTTTATGTGTTAAAATGCACCCGCATCAGGTATTGGTAGTGTTGCGGGTTTTGTCAGGATTGGTTTGCCGTTTACTTAATTTTTTGCAGCTAGCTCCTTGGATTCCTCCATGTTTAGTGTGTGTTTTCTATAGATTTTTGTCGAAGAGGAGCTCGCAGACAAAGGGATCTAACTCTCCTTTTGGATCGTCGTAATGTGTTGGCATTCAATGGGTTATCTTTGATCACCAAACAGTATATGGAGGATTGATATCGGAGTTTCGGCTATGAATTTTGGTTCTCGTCTACCAGATTCAACGCATAGGTGGTTCGCTGAGCTCGGATCTGACACCCTTGTTCCCATCTCTCCTACATCGATTTCAAGGTTTCTAAGATTCAACTACCCTTTTGGGTTAATCGATGGTGTTGGCCTCGGTTTGGATTTTTTGTGAGATTCGAGTAGTGTTTGGTGTTATCATCTGGGTGTTTTCTTGGTGGTGAGTTCTCTCATTGTAGTTTTGCTGAGGTTTGAATTTCCGATGAGTAGCTTTTTCGAGTTTGAGGTTGTGGGTTCATCAATTGCTTTTCTTGTGCTTCAAGGTAGGAAAATCAGGGTTTTAGACCTAGTTTTTTTTTCACTTGTTGTCTTTTTTGTACTTATTGTTTGTAAAATTTGGTACTTAGACCATTTAATGTGTTTATTCCCTTATTGGGATTGTTTTGAGGCTGTACTCTCATGCTGGTGCTCGGATTTGTATCTGGTTATTAGTTTTGATCTTTTGAATAAATCTGGTTTGGTGGCTCGAGGTGCCTTTGGCATACTACTGTCTGTGGTTTCTGGGTTTCAGTAGCTAAAAACCTGTTGTTTCCTCCTCTTTCTAACTCTGAAAAAGAGTGAGATTTATAATACTGCGTTATTGATAAAAAAAAATAACTTTACATGTTGCATGCATCTTCCTAACCTTTCTCCTGTCACAATTAGTCAGATTAGATTGTTCCACCAATCTTTTCTTTCAAATATAAGAGCATATGGGTGCATAAGATGTTCTGACTTATAGATTGATTTAGTAACTACGTCAAATTATTTATACCGAACTGTTACAATGGTGACAAATCTGCTTGACTCTAGTAGAAATTCTAATTAAAAATAAATTTATTTCACTCTTGAAAGTGTAATTTTTAATGAACTTATAAATTTATTGAAATTCATTTAACATTCCAAACAAACGAAATTGTAATTTTATTATTGAAATGGAAAGCACACGACGATATCGAAATAATACTCATGAAAATTGGTTCTAATGTGCTCCGTGAGGCCATCTTTGAGCATGTAATGAGTGTCCCGATCTGTGAGTCTTGTTCATTCTGCGTGATGATGTTGATATTGACGTCGGGGGGCGAACCTCGTTGTGTCACCTTTGCGGACAACTCTCCAATGTCCAACGGTCAATAGCTGCTTTGTATGTATGTCGTTCATTCTCCAATATCGTGTTGTGGAGCACAATACAAGAGTTCATGATCACGACGAGTGACTCTCTATCCTACATTCGGCTTGGGCGCGTGATAATGTGAAAACGACCTTGTAAAGCCCTGAATGCTCGTTCTATATCTTTTCGAGCAGACTCTCGGGGTTTGTATTTAACTTCTGCTTTAGAATTTGTTGAGTCGTAATTGTTTTCATAAAGGCAGCATACGATGGGCATATACAATAAGTTAAATAGGAAGGAGTTTGGTACTCGTTCCGGTTGACCAAATACTTTACTGGTGGGGAAAAGTATTCAATGGCTTCGGCGAACAACATTGACTGATTGAGCACATTAATGTCGTTGTTCGATCCCACGACACCAAAAAACATTCCATATCCACGGGGTTTGAGTTAAAACGGCTTCCAACATGATTGTTGGGACGTTACCATGGTCTCTACATGAGAATTGTCCAGCCCATGCTACTAGACAGTTCTTCCATTTCCAATGCATGAACTCGAGGCTACCCAACATCCTCGAGAATTCATGTGCTTCATTGACTTCCAATACACGCCCCATGACTTCTTCATTCGGAGGGCGTAACTATTCGGTTGAAAAGACATTAATGATGTCCGTGCAAAACTTCCGCACATACTCCCAAAACGTGATGACATATCGTACATACTCATCAATGGATTCAGCTGAAGACCCGTAACGCGATTGACAAATAGCTATAATGCATGTCTGATAGTGAGAACAACCAACATTCCCTAATGCATCGATTCTTCGACGGAAGTACGGGTTCGTTCGAATTAGTCATCATAATGCAAAGTAAAATATCCTTTTACATTCAAATCGATGTCATAATTTTTTTAGTTGTACACCGTCTTCCGAACGAAGTAGTCGGCTATAAAATTCTCATTGTGCATCATCCGCCCTTTGATCTGAAAACCCGCCATTGTGGTTCAAATGAAGCTAGCTCCTCGTCAATAATGATTTGTATATGTCGGGTAATCTCTTATGTACTCTGTTATGATATTATATCCTTCAATATTTGCGAAGCGAACGATGGATCCATGGAAAACAAAGATGAGATGGGAGAAATATGGAGGTAGAAGAGAGTAAAAATGTGGAAGAGAAGATGTGAAAACAAAACTTTTGGAGATGTAGGTGTATTTATAGGGGCATAAAATTGAAATTTTTAGGGTTGGGGAAGAAGTAATCGTTGATGCCACAAGAAAGCTGAACTTTCATCCAGTGCACTACGTTTAATGCCTCTACTTTCAATATGAAACAAGGATTCATAAAAATTAACATCAAGTTTGATACGATAAAGTGAATCCACTAATATACCAGATCCATAATGCAAATTATTGCGATACAAGTTAAATTCACCGTTTTCAACCTTAAGCGAAAATCCTATAATATCCAACTTACTGAAACAAGATTTCTAGCACATTCAGGCACATAGAGACAACTTTCAAGATCTATCTGACGACCAGTGTCTAAGATCAAATTATAAGTCCCAATGCCCTCAATTCGTGCCTTCATCCTATTTCCCATAACAGGTACTGGTCAGCCTTTCTTATGGGTTGGATTGAACTGAATCCCTGTTTGATATGAGACACATGAGTAGTAGCACCAAAATCTATCCACCAAGTATTACTAGGCACTTCTATAAGGTTCAATTCAAAACAAACGGAAACATAATACATACCTTTCTTATCGAACCATGTCTTCCTTTTCGGACAATCTTTCTTGAAATGTCTCGCCTTCTTGCAGAAGAAACACCTCATTTCCTTATTGATTTTTCTTTCAGGTTTCTTCAAGAAATTCTTGTTCCTTTTGATGTCCTTACCTGGCTTGAACTTTCTGCTACTAGCACTGTAAAACCCGCTTATTTAAAAAGGGGTTTTCTTTTGTAATTAGTTTTGTCGAGGTTGAAATTTGGGTTTAACTTTTATTTCGTTCAAAAAAAAATTGGAATTTGAATCAGTGTTAAAAAAAAGAAAAAAAAAAGGAAAGCTGGACCAGACAGACCCGCGGGCCGGCCAGGCCCGACCCTTTCTCGCGTTGGGCCGCGAAGCCCTTTGGCTTGTCGAAGCCCGTTCCCATATCCAGGCCCACACCTTAAATACCCTATTTCTAGGGTTTCTGCCCACTCCATCTCTTCCTTCGTTCCATCGCGTGCAGACCGGCCTCCCCTCTCTCTGTTTCCCCTCTCAACGCCGAACCCACCTTTCCCCCATCTCCGACCCGTCTCCCTCTCCGTCCAGCCGACCGCCACCACCTCCCTTCCTCTATTCCGACCTCCCTCTATCCCCTCTCTTCGTCGTGCTCGGTTCGACTCGAAGGCAACGAAGAAGCCCTTCACGGCCGCCGATGCCGCCGCCGGTCTGACTCCCTCTCATTTCCCTTCCTCTCCGCTCGAGCCCGCCGGTGCCGCCCTCTCTTCTGGCACCGTCCGAAACCAGGCCGCCTCCGCTAACCTCGTTCCCGAGCCCCTCCTCACCTTTCACGGTCGGCGCCGTTACCGTGCTCGCACTGTCGAGTTCGCCCCCTCCGGATTTGAAGCCGGGGCGCCGTAATCCTCCACAACCCGAGAGGCCACCATGCTCCGCCGCCGTTTGTTCATACGGTGAGCCCTTGGCCGGCGACATCTACTGGTGGTCGGCCGGATCTGAAAACCGAGCATCCCTTCCCGTCCTTTTCTTTTTCCCGTGTGTTGTTTTGGTTCTGAGTTTTGGGGGAAAACGGAAATCGTTTTGATTCTAGCCTTTTGTGAAACTCGAAAAATCAGTAAGAAGGATGAGAAGGTTTTGGAAATAAAACCAGTCGGTTCATGACGTTTTGGAGCAATAAAATAAAACCAGTCGGTTTTGGAAATAAAATCAGTCGGTTCATGACGTTTTGGAGCAATAAAATAAAAGATATTAAGGGACGTCAGACCTAAAAGAAAATGGTTTATAAAACGAGAATCGGATTTAAATGGGAAAGGATTTGAAATAAAAGAATTTTGAAGTCGGTTTTGATTTAAGACGGTTTGGAACTGGATGTTTAATCGGACTTAGACGGGATCATGAACGGAACTGCGGAATCGGGTACCTCGGGATCCGTGCCTCGGAATCCGTGCACCGGGTTTTGAGTTCGGTGTGCGAGTGCTTGAACCCGATTCGCCGTAATACCGCTTTTATCCCGCTCGAGTTTGAAGGACAACTGTCGGTTTTAAACTGGACTAATCGTGACCTTTGAATTAACCTGGGAACCGCCTCTGATTATGGCTTTCGTGTTTTCTTTAGCGTCTGGCTTCGATCGAAGTGAAGCCCGGAGGTAGCGAGCCAGAACGTCAGCAGCTAGGAAACGTAGCGGGTGTTCTTCGGTTGAGGTAGGGAAAAGTAGCCGGATCTCGGCCCTGACTAGGGAAAGTTAACAGTAGAAATGCATGTGACACTGGGGTGTCGTGGGTTGAGTAGGTTAGCAAATATTAGAATTGCATGATACGGGATTGTAGCGTTTATGAGAAAAGCATGTGACACTTAGTAGTGTCGTAGGATCAGAGAACTTAGCGATAATTGTTTTACTGGAGGCATATGACCATGCCCGGAGGTTGTTTATGAAACTAGTGATCTTAGGACTGTTGGAGGCATCGTTTATGTCGGAGGTTGTTGTGCGTTATTTATTGTTGAGTTTGGGTGGCCTTGAGAGCCCGTGTTATTTATTGTCAAGTTTGGGTGGCCGTGAGAGCCCGTGTTATTTATTGTCAAGTTTGGGTGGCCTTGAGAGCCCGTGTTTTTTGTTGTCGAGTTTGGGTGGCCTTGAGAGCCCATGTTATTTATTGTTGAGTTTGGGTGGCCTGGAGAGCCCGTGTTATTTGTTGTCGAGTTTGGGTGGCCTTGAGAGCCCGTGTGCTAGGGTTGGTGTCTTTGGCTGGCCCGGCCGAGTTAGAGTCTCGGGGGGTTGCACGCAGTCTTTAGCTGGCTTACGAGTTAGAGTCTCGGTAAGTTGCGAGCGGGTTTTATCGTTGGGTTTTGGGAGGCTGTGAGTGCCTGTGGGGCGTTTGAGTCCGTGTTTTACTGTCAGTGTGTCTTGGGAGGCCGTGAGTGCCTATGGGGCTGTTGAGTCCGAGTTTTACCGTTGGTGTCTTGTGTGGCCATGAGTGCCTGTGGAGTGTTGAACCTGTGTTGTTGCTGTCTGTTGAACTTGTTGTGATCGTGATTGTGGTTACCTGAGTGAGAGAGGTTAGTGAGACAGGTTGACCGCCTGGCCTGAGTGGTTCGGCAAAGCGCGTGAGTGAGAGAGGTTAGTGAGACAGGTCGACCGCCTGGCCTGAGTGGTTCGGCAAAGCGCGTGAGTGAGACAGGTCGACCGCTTGGCCTAAGTGGTTCGGCAAAGCGCGTGAGTGAGACAGGTCGACCGCCTGGCCTGAGTGGTTCGACAAAGTGCGTGAGTAAGAGAGGTTACTGAGACAGGTCGACCGCCTGGCCTGAGTGGTTCGGCAAAGCGCGTGATTGAGGGAGGTTACTGAGCAGCTGGTTTGCGATCCTTTGTGATCTTGTTTGGTGTGCGATCCTTTGTGATCTTTTTTGGTGTTGCGTCGTTTCTTTCGAGTCCTTGGGAGAGGTCGTGATCGTTGGGTCGGGTCTACTTCGCGTGTCAAAGGGTTGAGTTGGTCAAGGAAGGTAACAGTGGGGGTATGATCAGTCAGAGTCCTTGGGTTGGGGACAATGTCCCCTGGTGTAAACTTTATTGTTGGTGTTACCGGCATTGTCTGCTAATTATGCCGTAGTCAGTCTGTTATCCGTGGAGGTGAGCGAACGCTCACCCCTAGCTTCTTTTCCTACAGGTACCGTTCGCAGTCTGGATTAGGTGAGCTTCTGAAGCTTGAAGAGCTTGAAGCGGGTTGCTGGGTGTTTTGAGTCTAGAGACGTGTACCTCGTTTTGTCCAAGTGTGGGACTAATGTTTTTGAGTTGTAAATAATATTATTTTGTGGAACTAAACTGGCTTTTAAAGTGATTTAATGAAAACAGGTTTCAAGTATTGTAACTTTTTAAACGTTCGCGTCCCTAGTTCGGTTCGCTGAAATTGGGGCGTGACAAGCACCATCATGACCCACAAAATGGACAGCTTGGCCTCTCATCTTCTTTAATCTCATTTCGTCCTGAACAAGCATGACCTTTAATTCTTGATAGTTCCGTTTATCTTTAATGGTGTTGTAGTTCACCTAAAACTGGCCAAACTCATCCGATAAAGAGTTAATGATGAAATGAACCAAGAAGTTTTCATTTACCTGCATTCCAAGGGTATTCAGCTTTGCTGCTAGATTTGACATATCTGTCACATGACCGTGTATAGGCTTGGACCAGTCGAATTTCTTATTTGTCAGCTCATTCATAAGACTCCCTACAATCGACTTGTCCGCCAACTCAAATTGAGAACACTCCTCTAATTTTGACATGAATTCCTTGGCCTTCTCTGTCTTTGGCATATATGGCTTCACATTTTCAGCCATGGTCATTCGCATGAGGTTCAAGCCCAACCTATTTGATTGCTCCCAACTATCATATAGAGACTTTTCAGTCATAGAGCTTTCATTTGTGATGGTTGAGGGTTCCTCATCCATAAATATAGCCAAGTCAAGGGCCATAACACCCCGTGTAAACTGGATCTGTTTAGACCATTCCTCATAATTTAATCCATTGAACTTCACAACAGTCGATGCATAGATATTTGATGGAACTGCAAAGATATTTACACATGGTACACCCATTAGTGCTTCGACAACTTTAACACAAATTCATAAACTGTAAACATGCATTTAAGTAACCTTTGGGCAATACTTAAACACAAAACATAGTCGATATTATAAATTCATGCTTTTATGATTGAGTACCTACACATACAAATTTAAACATAATGTTATCTTTGGATAAACATTATATTTAAGCCATCGTATGATCAATCAAACTTTTTATATTTATTATTATATTCAATGATCCACCTTTGGGTGGTCTCATGAACATAATGAATAAATAAATCAAACTATAATATATAACATCTCCTTAACATATCAAGAATAATCACACAACAAGGCCACTTTGGTGACTAACATGATATTATTGATACTATATGTAACTTGAAACCAATACGATACATATATCAACTTTAATCAATGATTACTTTAATATGTTAATATTTCATAACATAAGACAATTTAAATATCACGTTTTTGTAATCCATAATCGAAGACATATAATAACAATTATGCGTGTACTATCTTGAATTCTATTTTATCATGAAAGCCACAACACGTGCAATATTCAAGAATCAACAACAACACATCAACTTTCCATTTTTCATGGAAATAATCATATTTCATTAATACACAACAAACAAGTGAAAAAACAATAAATTCATAATTAAGGTTTAATAATAAATTCATAATTATGTGTTTTCATGACATAACCATAATTGCATTATGAACACTTTCATTTGCAGAAACCACTGCACAAACTCATATCAATTTTTTTTTTTACCAGAGAGTATCAAGAACAACAAAAACCACATAATAACATCAATTACTTCATAGGAATAAACACGATAATGGTAAATTAATCAAGTCTAAAACCGAAGCTCTGATACCAAATGTAAACTATGATTGCGCAATCCATATCGTTCTTCAATCACGAGAACAAAACCATATGAACTTGGACCTTAGACTTGTATTAATTCAACCACAATAAATATCATGAAGCAAAAGAACTTACCTGAGTCCATCGTTGAATTCAGTTGATCTTCAATTTTGTTTCTCCTCCTTAACCCTTTCTCTAATGTTTCTATTTTGATGGAGACAGAAACTTGTTACATGTCATTATTTTCCTTTTCTCTTTCTTCTCTTATATTAGATGTATAACAACCGTTCATTTACCAACAATTGTATCTTTTGGTAAATATGACAAATGACATAACATCTAATTAACAAACATATGAGAAAGTAAATAAATGCATATACTATAATGTTGGGTAAGGTAGGAGGGAATCATAATTCCCGACTTTAAATACTTTTTATCGAAACCGATCCATCACGATGTCGACCATAATATTAAAGCCTTATAGTTTAATATGAACATGATAATTATATTACATGATTAAATCTAAAACACGAAGGCCACAATAATATTATAAATAGTCTTACAATTATTGAGATATTCAGTGATCAATATATTTAAGAGCATTTGCAGTGCGGATGGTTTGTTAGTGATAGGGAGGGGTGGTAAGGACTTTAAGGAGAGAGAAAATAATAAAATAATAGGTGGTGAGGGGAGAGTGTAGGTAGTGCTTAAATCTTGTAATGAGGTGGGGAAGGGTGGTTTGCGACTTCAAGAGATAAAATGCTTAAACTTGCTCTTGAAAAAATGATGCTTGCCACTAGCTGTTACCATTAGTTAGTGGTTTACTACTGTGGATGCTCTAATGATTTAGTGAAGATGATATTCAACGATTTTGGCAAGTACATGAGTACGACGACATCTCCGGAATGTTTGAGTGCATCCACTGCATACAATTAGATGGAAAACAATTATGTTGACATGACATGGACAATTTAAACATAGTGATCATAAGGGTGTCGATGGTCATGTATAGAATCGCTAAGGTGCTTTTGGTATGCATCCTTAACAGCCCTAATGGCATTATTAGCTGGCTCCTCAGGGATAGCCTGGTCTAGGAGATATTCTTTGCGCTCGAATTTGAGGACTATCCACAAGTTTCTGTCCCAGTCCAAGTAGTTTGTCCCACTTAGCTTGATCCTATCAAGAATGGTTTTTAGTGACAAACTACTATTGTTCGCTGAAGTACTTGCCATTTGATCTACACGAAAAACAAAATATAATCAGTAAACTGAATAAATTTTATGGAGATCAAGTTCAAACACCAACCAATTGATTCTAAACCTTTAGAACCTAAAACCAAGATCCTTGATTCACCCGATTAAGCTGAACTAATGCTCACCACTTAGTCGAGCTATGTAGGTAGGACTCCATCCAATCACATCCAATGTGACTCTTGGCTAGGGTATGTACTCATGTACACGGCTTACCCTATCTAATACCCTAGCTCAACCTCAGGCTGAGAATCGTAGTCGGGTCCACCAATTTTCAACTATGGCCCATCACTATGTGGGTGCTCCGCTAATGCGCACGACACCTACACATGTCGTCCAAACCTACTACCCCGCTTTCCCATGGATGCTCCGCTAATGCGCACGACACCCATAGGACGGGGAGGTAGTAAGGTGTTGATAATTGGGAGGTATCGGACATGACCCGTTTTTACTTGTCCGGTTGTGTTTTAAACTTTTGGCACATCCTAGATGCGATGAGCACATCAACTACATTCCAAATGTAATGATGCCTCCAATTACATCCAATGTAATTCTTCCTTTGAACCCGTCAACTACATCCAATGTAATGACGATTCTAAGGGCTCACAGACAATGATTAAAACCAATTTTATCTTTGCATGTGAGGTGATATGCTCGGTAAATTAAGTTAAGCATGCAATTCTAAAACACATAGAAATGATCATGCAAAAACTAAACCAAGCATAAAGCGTTAAATATGTACATAATAGCCCACTAAACTAACTCCCACTAGCTTCTTGAGCTCCACCGACTCCAAGCCGATGTCAAAACCCGAGAAGCCACCAAATGACCTTTTCGCCCTTTCTTCGTCTTGAGTAAAATATTACAATTTAATACACGACTCGCAGGTCGGGAATTAATAAATATCACAAATAAGTGGTACGACGACCACACCTCGAAAAAAATAATTACACGCTAACTCTAACGGCTCGCAGGCTGTGAAAAGCGATAAATAATTAAATCAAACTCGGGGCTATTATGTACACCATGCCAACATCACATCACACATCGTGTTATCAAACAAGCATGTTATCAAACATCATCATGTGATTTTCCGGTTTTAATTAATTGCCAAGTTTCGAAAATTTTTGATACTCGGTTTATCGAAACCGTTCAAAATTGAAACTTTTGAACATTTGATTTTTGAGTTCATCAAGACGGTTCCAAACTCGTCATGACTAACAAAACGGTTTAGCTCGGCATATTGACCATCCAATGGTCATGCTTGGCCTAGCTCCGTCCAACGGAGCCCCGTTCGGTCCCGGTTTCGGCTCCCCGAGAGTCCCGCTCCCGAGACCCGAAAAATCAAAAAAAAATTCAAAAATTCCAGATTTGATAAACTTTTCAAAAATTCATTTTTCATGCATTAAACCCATAAACAAGAATTTAAAACATGTTATCAAACAATTTAGCAAATTAACATGCAAAACCGAAACTAGCAAGCAAAACCGAAAGTTCTCTTGTGAATCCCGAAGGTAGCACGGCTCTGATACCACTGTTGGGTCTCGATGGAGGGTATGAACACATACTTGCAGCGGAAATAACTCGAGACCATGTCATAGAACACTACCAAATATTAGATACACAAGAGAATAAACAATATGGATGTTTCCTTACCAACTAGTTCAAGAAAAGGAAGAGAACACCAAAGAAACGATGATCGGCTTGAGTCTCCAAGACGCCTACGTATCCAATTGGAATCAAAGCCACGTAGTTCTTCTTTAGATGACTCAAGAACACAACAAGAGGGAGGAAAAAAGCCACACTCGAAATTGTAGTGTGAGAGGGAGAGAAGTTGTGTTTCTATTCTTGTCTTGTGATTTGTTGTAGGAAAAAGATGACTTAAACCATCAACAACCATCAAGGACAAGTAAGGTGTGAAGCATGGTGTGAAGTAAGACAAGTATGGTGCTAAGTATGGCAAGACAAGATGGGTTAGGTGGTGAATCACCAACACCTTAATCCTTGTCTTGCTTACTTAGTACTAATTAATCAAGACTTGATTAATTAGTTCCATGGGCCTTGGTTGCAAGGGCCTTTCATGGGCCTCTTGGAACATGGCCCATGGCCATTCCCAACGAGGTCCCGTGACGTGCTCATCGCCTCCAAGCCTTCCATACCGGAAATGTCCAACATTATCCAACGCGATCAATCCCAAGACTCCAAGCCTTGTCTTGATCCGTAATGTCCTATTCACTTACGGGCACATGACCCAAAACCCAGTTTTGGTCATGTCCCGAGACAACTCTCTTTTGGCCATTCTCCATAAATGTGTCAATGAGTTTCATCCTTCGGTGTGACCCTTAGGTCTATGCATGTCGATAGATCAACGTAAAATCCCATTTTACTTGATCCTATATAAGTGGCAACTAACGAGACTTTAGTATTGCCTGACACTACATAGCGAATCGAACCAATCGATTCTAACCTTTCCGTCGTCCCTGTCATTATCCTTTTATCTCCGATATCCTGATTGAGATAAGGCATAGAGCTGTCATCCTTATTATTCTCAATCACTGTTCCTTGATATGTGAGATGACTGAATATATGATACCTAGTATCATGTGCATGGCCATGCTATTCTTTCAGTCACTCTCGATCAAGCGGCCGAGAACCGATATCTTTCCCATACCTCAGTATGAGGGATAAATCCCTTAGCCGTCTTTCGTGTCACTCATGCAACCCGTCCCCAAGCCAATCCTGGCCGTTATGGAAGCCCTGTTACGGACAACGTTAGGATCAGGTCAAACTTAGTTGTTGACTACATAGTGATCACAAAGACTCCTTGGTCTAAGGATACATGACAAGCTACGACACTGAATATGTTAATGACTCAATCTATGGTACATATTCAGGGCGGGTCGTCCAATATCATGTCCCACATGATATCTATGATCAGACTCCGGAATCCCATTCCAATGACTAACAGAACGTAAGCCATGAAGAGCCATCTTTCATACTAGTCGCTTCTAGTGAAGCTTTATTGACTAGGGACCCATCGAGTGTGATCCATCTCGATCTATGGTTCTATTCGCATGGTGGGCATAGATCAGAAATCACATCGATATATTACTCCAACACATAAGTAATAGAAAGCCGCTTTAATCTTATTGCTAATGATGATATATACATTTGGACATTTATGATTGAACTACGGGCACTAAGACTAACACGAAGGCAAGCAAAAAAGAAATTGGCCAATAATACTGACCCTCAGTGGACATCATTTGTGAAAGTAATACTTGTATCACTGTTAGAGTGACACAAATTGCTTATCCAACATCATGTGTTGGCAAATAAGCGTATAAAACGAACATTCGGGGTTCTCCAACTTTGTTGCCGCATTTTTACTTGACTAAGTCGATTTTGACATAAGTCAACCCTTACTAATATCGTATATGCTTTCATTATTATGCATAACATGATAGATGAGAATGACCAGGGTGCAAATAGAGACGATCAACATAGCAAGAATGATGATTATTGTGCGTTAAATACACCGAGGGAAAAAGTTTTTCATGAGTTCCCATCTTGATTCCATGAGCTACTAGCACAAAATTAGAAAGTCCAAAACCGAGTAACACAACTATAACTCTAAAATGATCTAATCAAATATATATGGTGCGCTATTTAGAATAGAACTTTTCTACATAAAAAAGCTAAGACGCTCAGCCGCCTCTCTTCTCCAGAGAGCTCAACCCCAAACAGGTTTCTACTTCGAACCCTAGGGGTTTTTCGCTTTTCTTCTTTTCAACTACAACCATGGCAGCCTCTTACCGGTTCATCCCCGTTGTCCCTACTTCACGACGCCTGGCCCTTCCCTGCTCGATCGTCGATGCCCTCCTTCGGCCCGATCATCGCCGCCATCAAGCAATCCCTCTGTCCGATCTATCAAACCCTTGGGATTTGGAAAACTGTCGCCCCGTCTCTATCGATACCAAACACGTGCTCGTCGACGAGGAGTTGCTGCCCGTTTGTCACCTCCGACGATCCATGGCCGAGTTCGGATCTGGCCTGTGTCAACGACGGTGCGAAGCTCGCCGCCATCACCCTCAGCGACGGGACCGTCCTCGGGGCGTCGGAGTACTGCAACACAAGGGCCGCGACGTACTTCATGCCGTTTCTCTAGTCAATCCTTGTCACACCCCAAATCCGGTTCCGACCGGACTCGAGACGTGCACTTAAAACAATAGTAAATAAAACAATTTTAAATGACATAAGGTTTAAAATAATAATAAATTGTAATCACAATCCGATAAAAGATTCAACAACTCAGAAAAACCAGAGTTAAAGTTTAATTCAAAATTACAGTACGTCTCTAGACAATCTAGCCTAGGATCCTCATTAGCTCCCGAGCGTTGAGCATCCCACTAGTACAAAACCCGCTCAAGACCTGAAACACAACAAAGTAAGGGGGTGAGCTTTCGCTCAGTAGGAAAAGCAGTTAAGATTATGAACATCAGTTCACTACCACGAGTAACCGTCCAAATAGGGCATACTAGTAAGCATAACGATTAAAAGTCAAATTAAAAAATTACTCCAAGACAACCCTTGGCCTTCACTCAGGCACAACCCGTAAAAAAAACTCACAACGAACCGAACCCATACCACTTTTCACAACTAGCTCTTGACACTCATCACCTAACAATTCTCAATGAACAACGCCCACGGCTATCTCGCAACCGATCACATGTGCGAACTCGCACGACAACACAAGAATCAGGTATAACAGCACCTCGGGTCACCAAACACTCTTACAAGACCATAATCACACTTAAAACAATGCACAAAGCCAATCAACATGCACAGCACACACAGCAGAACCACCCATAACCTAGTACTACCATTTCCAACCTCCCCGGCTATCACAGCCCATTCCATTTATGTCGTACCAGAACACGAAACCTTGGTCTAGACACCCAGTTACCGATCACTTTCACAAAGTCATAAACATACTTAGATAGACGCACAAAGCCAACCAAAAAGTATAAAACACACAACGAGACACACAAAGATAACGCACAACAGTTTCCAACGTCATTGAATGCACAAAGCCATTTGCACTAAGCCACTTATATCGTACTGGACCACACAACATCAGTCCCGATATCTTCCCTTCACTGAGACTGGAGGTCACATCCTCGACTGGAAATCCCTCAGTATGATGTCTTCCCGTCACACAGACTCGGGGCAATACTCACCATACGTACTGGACCGGCGCATACTTCGGTCGTACATCGTCCCGGACTACGAGTCATCGGGGTACTGATCACGCCATCCTTGGCCTCGATACACTACACCGGAACTATCCATCGGTATAAGTACCGCTACGGTTACGTCTACTCTTGGAACACACAACGAGGGTATAACACGCAGCACAAAGCTATAACTGGTCTCGGTATATTAATCGGACCATCTCAACAAAACACACAACCGGTCTATCACTCACCCGGTCATATCACAACCAAGGGTTGACGTACATCAAACATGGCACACTTGCCCACACACAGTCACATCATGCAACACCGAGTATAATCTTATTTAGACTCTCACACAACGGTTATAGCACACAACACGCAATCCTAAGGCTCGACATGGCCCAACTACCAGCACGGCAATTCCCAAGAGATAAGGCATGTAAAACTGGTAAATCACATCCTACATGTTACTAAGACTCTTCCGGTATTTAGTAATTGAAAGCGGCTATTCTAGTGAATCACATCCTATATGCCAACTAGGACCTTTCCGGTTATTATTATTTCCTAATCATGCATACTAGTAACTTTCTGTAATTAAACCGGTATTCGCTATGTTCCCTAACTCAAGACGATCACTACAGCTGCGTCTCCTAGCTGCTGACGTCCTAACCTAACTCCGGTCTTCTCGGGCAAAGTCCAAGTCTGAGTTTAATAGGTAAAAAGTCCAATCAGTCCCGGTAGTCCAAAAGTCTTCGGATTTGTCCAAAATGTCCTTTAATTACCATTTTTAAAGTCAAATAACTTAAATTAATTAATTATTAAAACTGTCTGACCCGGAACCGAAAACCAGACCCGGATCCGACCCGGTCCAGAACCCAGACCCGACCCAGACCCGGCTCCAGACCCGACCCAGACCCGAGTCCAGACCATGTCCTCAGCTCTAGGCCTGGCCCGATGGTCCGTCTCCCGGCCCAAAGGCCTGTCCAGGCTTGAGGACCAAGCCTTCCTGGCCCAGTGACCCGTCCTGGCTCGGTCTGAGCTGGAGACGACTCTGGCGAGCCAGGGTTGCTCCGACCACCATCCACGGCGTCAGGGATGCTCGAAGGGGGAGAAGCGAGAGCGGCGAGGGCGTTAGGGACGCTCGAAGGGGCCGTGGTAGTGGCGTTGGTGGCTCGAGCGCGAACCCACGCTCGCTCCCGTCTCAGATCTGGCGAGCCCGAGCTTCGCCGGCGATGATTCCGACTGAATCCGCTCGAATCGACCTCGGGAAGACGCATTTTCAGGCGCAGCGAGGTCGGGGAAGCAGGGAAAAGCCCAGAGGGTGCTCGAACCATGCGATTTCCCTTCGTCGCTGGTATGGTTCGCGTTCTGGAAGACGAACCAGAGAGGTTCTACGGCAATGCTTCGATTCTGTGCACGGTGGGGCTCGGTTGGTCTCAGAAGGGAAGGAGATGAATGTGAGGCGGTGGCTCGGTCGTGCAAGAGAGGAGAGGGGGAGAGCGTGAGGAGGGAGAGAGGAAACTCGGGAGAGAAGAGGGAGAGGCGCTACGATTCTACCTCAGTTCGCGTGCGGCGCTGAAGAAGAAGGGCTATAGTGTCTAGGGTTGGGTTGGGCTCGCTTCTCGTGGGCCTGGGCTTTGCGCGCGTCAGGTGCGGGCTTGGCCCGAATTTCCACGCTGGGCCCAAGCCCGGTCCAGCCCACTTCCATCTCTTACTCTTTTTTTTTAATTTTCTTTTTGTTTCGTACTCGTTCTAATTTTTTTGATCCGCTTTCCAACCACAACGCTCCAACGAACACTTTTAAATAATAAATTCTTTTTAAACCGGGGCGGTCTTTACAATCCCGACCATCTCTCTGTCGCTCGTCGGGATGGACGTCGGCTCCTCCAACACTGGACTAACGCTGACTGTTCTTCAACCGCTACTGCTCCGGATCTGAAGCAACCCTCGCCAGTTACGACCATGCGCGGGAAGAAGGAGCAGCACAAAGTTGGTTTGGGGCGAACCACGGCGAGCCCGCGAGGGACGTCTTTGAGGGACAAGGAGGAAATCCAGGATTCATAGACGGAGGCGATTCAGCCTCCTTCGGAAAAATGAGAAGACCCGGCGGGGGTGGGAGGGTCTGTCTACGGACTATACCCACAGACCCGGGACTACGGGTGCTGGGGAGTCTCGGGAAAACCGCAATCAGAGCATTATTTCCAGTTTTCTTTAATGTTGCTTATTACCTGTCTTTAGTTCGATTAGGTCTTTTGTCACACCCCAAATCCGGTTCTTTCCCGGACTCGAGGCATGACTAGAAATAAGTGATTTAAATGGTAACAACTCAACAATAAGTTCCTGTAAAACTCCAATAAGAAACTCGAATCCACAAAATTTAGTTTAAAACATAAATAACCCTCCAGGGGTGTAATAATAATCCTCTACAAAATCTGTTCCAAACGGAAATAGAATAAAACGAAGTCGCTATAGACACCCACACCGAGAAGCTCCCGAGCCTCTACTCCTCAATCAAGCCTGTAAACACAACAGTAAACTCACAGGGGTGAGCTTGCGCTCAGTAGAGAAAACACATAACAAGATGGACCTTAAACTCAATAAAGTCACCAGCAAAGTCAACAAGATAGGTCTTAACAAACACAGATAATAGGTAAACCAGTTCAATGCCGTGGCACATGAAGTCTCCACTCTCCGATCCACATATGATGTGTCCTCTCGGATTTTCCCGCAAATCCAGAGGAGACACATAACATTGAGGCGACCGGAAACAACCCTTCGGGGAGCTTAACATCGGGATTCTCATAAACGTCTCCAAAGGATTTTATGTCCTCGGGAACCAAGGTATTACTCCCATAGGGAGCATACACATGGACAATTCAATAATAATCAGTTAATAATTGAATAACGCACTCAACCGAAACACGAAATAATCCAATCCCAACAACCACCCATTCGTTGTCAAACATAACTCACACATCACCAATTCATCACAACACACCATGCACGAATCACATATTCACAGCACACCAATCACATAATTCACAACTTACCGTTCACTTACCAGCCTCGAACCAACGGGGCATCGATCACCTGATTGCACCGCTCGGTACAACCAGTCATACTCGATGCTCCAAGCAACCATTTAAGTAAATCAAGTAATCACTCAAATACATTCAAGTCAAGTGGGAGTTTAATCAACCAATCATAAAACCTTTAAACGAGCATTCACACATGCCATTCAACTAGTTCCCGTTAGACTCTTTAGCCTATCCACTAACAACCAACAACCAAGCATGTGATCCTAACACGCAACTAATCCGAGGGCTTTGCCAAGGCTCCTCTACCAGACAAACAATTCCCAAGTATTGAAAGCGAGTTACACTAGTGATTGGCATCCTATTCATTCACCACTAGACAATTCCGGTTATTAGTAATTGAAAGACAACTATTCTAGTTATTCGCATCCTATAGGCATCTCTAGGACCTTTCCAATTTTATTAGCCTAACATGCATACTAAGCATCGTAAACGAGGGGTTAAGGCTTTCCCTACCTCGAGGTCTTCCTCTCAACACTTTGATGAAGCCCGGTGGTCACCACTCCGTTCTTCACTCGGGTCCCGGGTGCTCTTTGCTCCTCTAGCTCGATCACCAACGTCTTGGACACAAAGAAACGTTAATTAGACTCCACTTAAACAGCAAGTAAGACCCCCAAAGCCCCTCCAAAGTTCAGCTCAAAACCAAGATCAACCAAGGTGAAAAACCCTCGATGAAACCCCCACCCTGGTCTGCCACGGACCTGGTCACGGATCCGTGAGGCCAACCATCACGGAGCCGTGACGAGTGCCGTCACGGACTCCCTCACGGAGCCGTGACGTCGCCCGTCACGGGATCCGTCACGGATCCGTGGCGCACCAGGGCAGTTTCGCCCTTCTTCAACCTCCAGCTCCTTTTCTCCGAAAACCCACCTTCAAATCCCAAATTTTACCCCTTCCAACTCCCAAAACAGTCCAAATCCCTCAATACTCCTCTACCCATGGTAGGAATCAACACACAAACAAGTTTCCAATGATTCATCAAATCAAAACCAACTTAAAAGCTCCAACAAACTAATGATTTCTCAACAAAACCCAACCAAGCTTCTCATCAACAACATCTCCCACCATTTCTACTCAAACCCAACAACATCTAGCAATTTCACCCAAAACCCATGAAAAGAGATGAAGAGAAATGAGGATTAGAGAGTTCCATTACCTCTAGAAGATGGAGATGAAGAAGATGGTAGAGATTTTGAGGAGGGATGGCTAAAGGAAGGCTTCAAGTGGCCTCTTCTTCCTTGATTCTTCTTCAAAGCTCCATGGGAGCTCTTCTCTCTTGCTCCTACTCCAATTTTCGGCTACACCCAAAAGAATGAGTTGAATTTGCTTTTCCAATCTCATATAATACCTAGATGTGTCAAATGACCAAAAGCCCTTGAGCTAGAATCCCTTGTAGAAGCTTTTGGGAGGGTAAAAGGGTCTAAGACTACTCCCTTTTCTCTCTTTCAACCAAAAAGGGACAAGTTTCCAAATAGGTTAGGTATTTTTCCAAAATAATTTCCAGCACAATAAAATAATGCTTTTAGTCGATAAAAAGTCTCGAATTGACCAAAATTGACTTTCTCCAACATTATACTCAAACGAAAGGAATTTCTCCCCTTAAGCCAACTGTGATGATGGCTAAGTCGTTTGGGTTCCGGAAAAGTCCCGAGTGACTTCTTGAGTCATCGGTTGACTTTCCGGTAGCAAGTCAAACTTGCTTGGAAAGCCGCCGGTTCGACCGGGAGCGGGTCTTACAATCTACCCCGCTTAAAGAAATTTCATCCTCGAAATTAAAAACAAGGTACCTCAAAGTCGAACAGGTGGGGATACTTCACGCGGATCTCATCCTCGCGCTCCCAAGTGGATCCTGCTCCCTGATGTCCCCACTGTACTAGTACCAACGGAATCGTCTTGTTCCGCAGGGCCTTCTCCTTCGTACCCAGAATCTTGACGGGCTGCTCCTCATAGGTGACATCATCTGCTACCTCGATGTCTGACCACTCAATGATGTGCGAAGGGTCTGCCATGTACTTCCGTAGTTGGGACAGATGAAAAACGTTATGCACGTTCCCAAGCTGCGGTGGCAAGGCCAAACGATAAGCTACAGCTCCAATCTTCTCTAAGACCTCAAATGGTCCAATAAAACGTGGTGCTAGCTTGCCTCCACTGCGTCTAAACCGCACTAGACCCTTCTTTGGGCTCACCCTCAGAAACACGTGCTCCCCGACCATGAACTCAAGTGGTCTGCGACGCATGTCTGCGTAGCTCTTCTGCCGACTCTGTGCGGTCTTCAACCGCTCTCTAATCAACGCGACCTTTTCGGTCGTCTCTCTGACCATGTCTGGTCTAAGTAAGCTCCGGTCCCCAACCTCAGCCCAACATACCGGCGATCTACAAGGTCTGCCATACAAGGCCTCGAATGGTGCCATACCAATGTTGGACTGGTAACTGTTGTTGTAGGCAAACTCTGCCAAAGGCAAATGATCCTCTCATGATCCCTGAAAGTCAAGCACACAAGCTCGAAGCATGTCCTCTAGAATCTGAATGGTGCGCTTTGACTGTCCATCTGTCTCGGGATGGTAAGCTGTGCTCAACAGTACCTCAGTACCCAAAGCCTTCTGTAGGCTCTTCCAGAACCTGGATGTGAAACGAGGGTCTCTATCCGATACCACTGACACTGGTACTCCGTGAAGACGAACAATCTCCTTGACATACAAACGACCCAACATGTCCACAGAATCAGTCATCCTCATACCCAGAAAGTGTGCCGACTTGGTCAGTCGATCAACCACCACCCAAACAGCATCGTGTCCCTTCGACGACCTGGGTAACCCCCACACAAAATCCATAGTCACATGCTCCCACTTCCACTCGGAGATCGGTAAAGGCTGCAACAAGCCTGCGGGACGCCTGTGCTCGGCCTTCACCTGTTGGCAGGTGAGGCATCGGGAAACGAAATCCGCAACTGCCCCACGCATCCCACTCCACCAAAACTGTCGCCGCATGTCTCTATACATCTTGTCGCCACCAGGGTGCACAACCAGACGGGAGTGGTGGCACTCACGCAGTACGGTGTCTCTGTAACCACTGGGCACAAACAGTCGTCCTCTAAAGCGGATACCCTGATCGGTGCCCATCTCCCAACCCTCGAGCTTGACACCGTCCATCAATCTCTCCTGAATCCCTGCTGCCTCGGCGTCCTCGGTCTGTGCCTCTAGCACTCGAGCAAAAAGCGTGGGCTGAGCCACTAAGACACACAAGGCCATACCCTCCGTGACCTCCTCCAACTCCAGTCTGAATAAGCTCAACTGCTCCAGCATGTCCCACTCTCGGACTGCCATGCTGGCGATGCAGTGACTCGACTTCCTGCTCAAAGCATCGGCGACCACGTTCGCCTTGCCCGGATGATAGAGCAACTCGAAGTCGTACTCCTCAAGTAACTCCATCCATCGCCTTTGGCGCATGTTCAGATCACGCTGCGAGAAGATATACTTGAGGCTCTTGTGGTCTGAAAACACCCTGAACTGCTCACCGTACAGATAGCGTCTCCAGCTTTTCAGCGCAAATACCACCGCTGCTAGCTCAAGGTCATGGGTCGGGTAGTTGCGCTCATGCACCTTCAACTGCCTCGAGCCGTAAGCAACCACCTTTCCACTCTGCATCAGAACACAACCTAGCCCTTCGCCTGAGGCGTCACAATACACGTCATAGCCTACTCCCCGCTCTGGCACAATCAACACTGGAGCGGTAGTCAATCGAGCCTTTAGCTCACAAAAAGAGCGCTCACACTCATCCGTCCAAAGGTACTCCGCTCCTTTGCGGGTCAAAGCTGTCATAGGTGCTGCAAGACGGGAGAAATCCTGAACGAAGCGTCGGTAATAACCTGCCAACCCGAGAAAGCTCCGAATCTCAAAAACACTGCTGGGTCTGGCCCACTTCGACACTGCCTCAACCTTGGCTGGATCGACCAAGATGCCCTCCCGAGATACCACGTGCCCGAGGAACTTCACCTCTGTGAGCCAAAATTCGCACTTCTCCAGAATGTCGTACAACTAGTGAGTGCGTAAGAGTGTCAAAACGGTCCGCAGATGCTCCTCGTGCGCCTCCTCACTGGGCGAGTAGATCAAGATGTCATCGACAAAGACTACAACAAACTGGTCTAGATAAGGTCTGAAGATGCCATTCATCAAGTCCATAAAGGCGGCCGGTGCGTTCGTCAAACCGAACGGCATCACCAGAAACTCAAAGTGTCCATAACGAGTTCGGAATGCTGTCTTCTCTACGTCCTCGGCTCGGACCCTCAGCTGGTAGTACCCCGATCGAAGATCGATCTTCGAGAAGTACTTTGCTCCCCTCAGCTGGTCGAATAAATCATCAATCCTCGGCATCGGGTAGCGGTTCTTCACTGTCACCCGGTTCAGCTTCCTGTAATCGATGCACATCCTCAAGGCTCCACCCTTCTTCTTCACGAAAAGGGCGGGCGCTCCCCACGGAGATACGCTCGGGCGGATGAAACCCTTCTGCTGCAGTTCCTCGAGTTGTCGCTTTAGCTCGACCAACTCGGCTGGCGCAAACCGATACGGCGTCATCGATATTGGCGCCGTACCCGGGATCAGATCAATCCTGAACTCCACCTCACGCGCTGGTGGCAAGCCTGATAGCTCCTCCGGGAAGACCTCCGGGAACTCACGCACTACCCTCGGTAGCTCTCTGCTGCTCTGCACGACCTCTGTCTCAGATCCCGTAGTCAAGGCGGAAAAGAGAACTCCGCTCTTGCTACCCAAAACACACGTGATCACCCTATCACCTGACCTCACTGTCACCTGACGTCGATAGCAGTCGATCGTTGCTCGATACCTCGCGAGCCAGTCCATACCCAGAATCACGTCAAAGGCGTTCATGTCAAGAACGAGTAAGTCACCGAGAAAGGGGCAATCTGCCACCCTAATCGCACAGTCTCTACAAACGGTGCTCAACACCACCTCACCCGTAGCCGGGGTCTCCAAACAAAGGGGGTGACTCAAGGTCTCCACCCGCAAACCCAAAGAAGAAGCAATAGACGAAGATATGAACGAATGGGAAGCTCCCGTATCAAATAAAAATGAAGTCCACGCATTATAAAGTAAACACGTACCCTGAGTGGCCTCATGGCCGGCGTACGGCCTCTCAATCCTGGAATCAGTAACTGCAAAGACTCGGCCCTGCTGTGCCGGCGGTCCTCCTCTCGGTGGTGGGGGAAGTGCCACCTGCTGCCCAGCTCTCGGCTGGTGCCTCTGACCTGCTGCTCCCGCCGCCTGACGCGGAGCTCTCTGCTATGGTGCCTGACGTGGCCTGCCAGGGGGTGCAGGGCGAATCTGAGTCTGCTGGGGCCTCGGTGTAGGCGCTCTACCAGCTAGCTCAGGGCATGCCCGGATGAAGTGATCAGACCGACCACACTGGTAGCATCCCCTCTGTCCCCCCTGCTGTGCCAGATCAGGACACGCACGCATGAAGTGGTCGGCGCTGCCGCACTGATAACACCCCCTCGGCTCACCTTGCTGTCTGTCTCTGGTCCCCTGGGGACGATCATCATGGCGCTCTACAAGTCCGTTGCCCCTCGGGCAGTCTCGTGCCAGGTGGCCCTGCTGTCCACACCGAGGACACAGCTGTGCCACCGGGGCGGGTCCAACTGACGCTACGGTCCCTGCTCGGCGCATGCCATCCTGCTGAGAATGAGGCTGAAAGTGTTCTGCAACTCTCTGTCTGCGTCGGTCTCGACGGTCAGACGGCTGCACAAAGCCACTCGGCCTAGGCCTAGTCTCTCGAACCCTGATAGTCTCTCTGAAGTGTCTCTCCATGGCTAAAGCCTGATCCAAGAGTGTGGAGTACTCTGCGGTCCTGAAGGCGATAACCCTATCGGTTATCGACGGGATGAGCTCGTTCTCAAATCTCCTGCATCGGTCATCCGCAGTCTGAACTAACTCCGGCGCGAAGCGGGCCAAAGAAGTAAACCTCACTACATACTCAGAAATGCTCAAACCCCTCTGACGTAAATCCAGAAACTGCTGACGCCGGTCATCTCGAACGGAGCGAGGGAAGTACTGTTCCAAGAACAGCCTACTGAACAACTGAAAATCACTGCCGACCCTGTCCTGCACTGACTACCACCAGTAGTAGGCCTCTCCCTCAAGCTGGAAAGTGGCGAACGAAACTCTCAAGCGTCCCTCCGATACTCCAGAGGTATCGAGGTTGCGGGTAACCCGCTCCAACCAGCCCGAAGCTGCCTCAGGGTCCGCTCCCCCGGAGTAGGTCGGCGTACCAAGTCTACGAAACTCTCTGAGCGACTGGGCCGTGAGGCTATCAAACTGTCCTGGCCTCTCCCCAAAATCTGCTGAAGCAACAGGCACGGGCTCTGGTGCCGGTGCTGCAGTCCCCTACTGCGCACTTAAGGCTGCTAGTACAGCGCGAACCACCTCCTCGAGAGGGGTCGCCTGAGTCGGCTCTGCGACTGGAGATGTCCTGGGTGGCGACCCTGTTGGTCCACCCTCAAAGCGTTGATGCTCTGTGGAAGCAGCATCCTGGGCATCAGCTGCCCCCTCCTGCTCAGCGGTAGGTGCCTGCCTCGGGCCCC
Organism: Erodium maritimum; assembly: GCA_963921825.1. Classification (NCBI taxonomy): domain Eukaryota; kingdom Viridiplantae; phylum Streptophyta; class Magnoliopsida; order Geraniales; family Geraniaceae; genus Erodium; species Erodium maritimum. The sequence continues at coordinate 16,703,232 of OY997589.1, read as the reverse complement.
CAGCTGGGCGACTCCGGGTACCTCTCGGAACATACGTACGAGCCATGTCGTCTATCCGCCTACACGGATAACGCACATGTTCAGTACTTAGTTCAACAACGGTTCTCACACGTTACAAGGACGATCACACGCGTCACACAAGTCACCCACAGTTACCCCCCCCCCCCCCCCCCCCACTAGTAGATATATATATATACTCATATAATATAGCACACAAGTTCGCATCTCTATGCGTCTCACAACAACAACCAGCGATTTAGCAATCCACCACCAACTCCCACAGGAGGGTTCCAACTCAAGCACACCACACAAACACCAATCAAAAGGCATACCCCTTGCTCGGGTATCCTTCCACAAGAGGGGTTTATCACTTAACACAATTCAATTCAACAATCACCCTTAACCCTTCCTTCCCTTCCAAAGATTTCCATTTCTTAACTTTTACTCAAAGCTTTTCGTGTCGATCTCATGTTGTTACTGTTGGGTCTCGAGGTAGGGTTGGAGATGAACCAACTCGCAGCGGAAAATCAAGGAAAACCAAGAGACGATTAAAACCATGAAACAACTAACAAAGAATGGATTCACAAGAGAAAAATTCAGCACTAGTTCTTACCAAAACAAGAACACCGGGTAACGAATGATTGGCTTGAGTCTCCAAGACGCCTACGTATCCACATGGGAATCAAAGCCACGTAGTTCTTCTCTTTGAGGACTCAAGAACACAAACATGGAGGTGGAAACTAGCCAAACCCGAAATGGCCATGGAAGAGGGAGAGAAAATGTGTTTCCTATTCTTGTCTTGTGTTTGTTATGTTGAAAAAAGATGACTTAAACATAACAAAACCCATACTTGTCCAACTAAAGGCATGGGACAAGTATGGTGTCAAGTAAGGTGTAAATAGGACAAAGTATGGCAAGACAAGATTGGGTTAGGTGGTGAATCACCAACACCTTAATCCTTGTCTTGCTTACTTAGTACTAATTAATCAAGACTTGATTAATTAGTTCCATGGGCCTTGGTTGCATGGGCCTTTCATGGGCCTCTTGGAACATGGCCCATGGCCATTTCCAACGAGGTCCCGTGATTCGCTCATCGCCTCCAAGCCTTCCATACCGGAAATGTCCAACATTATCCGACGCGATCAATCCCAAGACTCCAAGCCTTGTCTCGATCCGTAAAGTCCTATTCACTTACGGGCTCATGACCAAAAACCCAGTTTTGGTCATATCCCGAGACAACTCCCTTTTGGCCATTCTCCATAAATGTGTCAATGAGTTTCATCCTCCGGTGTGACCCTTAGGTTTATGCATGTCAATAGATCAACGTAAAATCCCATTTTACTTGATCCTATTTAAGTGGCAACTAACGAGACTTTAGTATTGCCTGACACTACATAACGAATCGACCCTATCGATTCTAACCTTTCCGTCGTCCCTGTCATTATCCTTTTATCTCCGATATCCTGATTGAGATAAGGCATAGAGTCGTCATCCTTATTATTCTCAATCACCGTTCCTTGATATGTGAGATGACTGAAGATATGATACCCAGTATCATGTGCATGGCCATGCTATTCTTCCAGTCACTCTCGATCAAGTGGCCGAGAACCGATATCTTTCCCATACCTTAGTATGAGGGATAAATCCCTTAGCCGTCTTTCGTGTCACTCATGTAGCCCGTCCCCAAGCCAATCCTGGCCGTTATGGAAGCCCTGTTACGGACAACGTTAGGCTCAGGTCAAACTCAGTTGTTGACTACATAGCGATCACAAAGACTCCTTGGTCTAAGGATACATGACAAGCTACAACACTGAATATGTTCATGACTTAATCTATGGCACATATTCAGGGCGGGTCGTCCAATATCATGTCCCACATGATATCTATGATCAGACTCCGGAATCTCATTCCAATGACTAACAGAACGTAAGCCATAAAGAGCCATCTTTCATACTAGTCGCTTCTAGTGAAGCTTTGTTGACTAGGGACCCATCGAGTGTGATCTATCTCGATCTATGGTTCTATTCGCATGGTGGGCATAGATCAGAGCACACATCGATATATTACTCCAACACATAAGTAATATAAAGCCGCTTTAATTTTATTGCTAACGATGATATATACATTTGGACATTTAGGATTGAACTACGGGCACTAAGACTAACAATCTCCCACTTGCCCTAGTTCCAATCTAAACTCCAATATGTCCCCATCGACTTTACATGTCTAACATGTTCAGGCAGTGCCACTGCCTTAGTCAACGGGTTGGCTATGTTATCATCTGTTGCAATATCGGTTATCTTCACTTCACCTCAGTTCAGTATTTATCTGATGAGGTGGATACGCCGCAGTACATGTTTGGATTTGTTATGCGATCTAGGCTTTTAGCTTGCGCAATGGCCCTTGTGTTGTCGCAAAATGGATTCACCGGAATGGATGGGTTTTTAATTACACCCAGCCCTGCCATGAATTTCCAAATCCACATAGCCTCCTTAGCTGCCTCTGCAGCATCCATGTACTTGGCCTCTGTCGTAGATTCGGCAATGGTATCTTGCTTTACGCTTTCCCAGCTAAAGCTCTGCCATTCAGCGTAAACACATATCCTGATTGACTTCTAAAGTCATCTGGATTTGTCTTGGAAAACTAGCGTCTACTCATCCTTCGACGACTAGTTCAGCATCATCTTTCCCCCGGGTTAGAATGATGTCTACTGGTACAACATAAGGCTTACGAGACGTCTGGTCTCATACATGTCATGGCATATATGATCGATCCTGCCCCCAGGCGCATAGGATTCTCATCATCCTTTTCAGCTCATCAGGTGTCTTAAGACACTGAGTCTTGCTGAGATGAATGCCATGACTAGTGGGTAAGAGTCCTTTCTTTGAATCGAGCATTAAGAACCTACTCAATGCCTTGTTCACATAGGTTCCCTGGCTTAAATCCAAGACCCTCTTGGTGCGATCTCTACATATCTTAATCCTTAAGATATGAGAAGCATCGCCTAAGTCCTTTATTGAAAAACACTTCCTCAACCAAGCTTTAGTCTCGTGCAAGGTTGGGATGTCGTTTTCAATGAGAACCAGAAAGGTAATATTGCTCCCACTAGCCTTCTTATAAACGCAAGATTCATCCTCGTTCTTGATTAAGCCAAATCCAATTACAGCTTCATCAAAACGAAGGATCCAACTCCGAGAAGTTCGTTTCAATCCATAAATGGATTTCAACAACTTATAAATCTTTCCTTTATTCTTCGGATCGTCAAAACCTTTGGGCCGAGACATACAAATGTACTCAGTCAAATTTCCATTTAGGAAAGCGGTTTTGACATCCACTTGCCATATCTCGTAATTATGATACGCAGTTATGTCAAGAAGAATTTGGATCGATTTTGACCATAGCCATTAAGGAGAAGGTTTCCTCATAGTCAATCCATTGGATCTGCCTATAACCTTTCGCCACCAGTTGAGCTTTGTAGGTCAGAGGGTTGCCGTCCATGTCCATCTTCACCTTGAAGATCCATTTGCATCCTATGGTCCTCACACCATTGATGGGATCAACCGGTTCCCAGACTCGGTTGTCTGACATGGATTGCATTTCCTCCCTCATGGCTCCCAGCCATAACTCGGAGTTGGGCCCATCCACGACTTCCTGAAAGGTGGCTAGATCATCGTGATCCACCATGACTTCATTGTCACCTCCGGATACCATATCTTGGAGGTGGAAGATTGATCCTTTCAAATCGCCTTGGACCTTCCGGAATTGTAACAGGAATTGGTTCTTACTCTACGACAGTCTCTGGCTCCTTTCTACTGGGTTGCCAATTGGTTTAAACAGATCTGTACCATCCTGAATTTCTTCGAGATGCACAGTCCTCCCAATGACGTCTTTGGAAACAAAACTTCTTTTCCATAAAGACCCCACCCCAAGCGACGAACACCATGTTCTCACTGGGATTGTAGAAATAGTATCCCCTTGTTGCTTTGGGATACCACACGAAGGTGCATATCTCAGATCTTGGTTCGAGCTTAGTCGAAACCAAATGTTTCACATAAGCCTCGCAACCACAAATCTTTAGGAAGGACAAAGCGGGCATCATCCCGTACCATTTTTTTAAAATGGTGTCCCTTCCACACCATTCGTCGAAGCCCGATTCACTATGAATGCGGCCGTCTCTAGAGCAAAACCCCTAAAAGAGATTGGGAGATCAGTCCAACTAATCATGGAACAGACCATTGTCTAACAATGTCCGATTTCTCCGTTTGGCTACACCTTTCAACTACAGTGACCTAGGAGGAGTTCATTCCAAAAGGATCCCATTCTCTTTTAGATGATCTAATAACTCTGTGGTCAAGTATTTTCCACCTCGATCCAATCGAAGTGCCTTAATACCTTTGTCGAGCTGGTTTTCTACTATAGTCTTAAACTCTTTGAATTTATCAAAAGTTTCAGACTTATGTCTCACCGAATAGACATAACCATATTTACTGTAATCATCAGTAAATGTGATAAAGTAGCTAAAACCCCTCCTGGCAAGTGAACTTATTGGTCTACACACATTCGAGTATATCAGCCCCAATAATTCACCCGCCCTTTCATCGCGATCGATAAAGGGCACTTTAGTCATTTTTCCCATCAAACAAACCTTGCACCTATCGATCGAATGGAATTCGAATGAACCTGAAAGCCTGCACTTCTGAAGTGCTGATAGGCGCTTCTTGTTTATGCGACCCAAATGACAGTACCATAACAGAGTTAGGTTTAAATCGTTGGATTTAGACCTCTTGGTATTAACGGAATATATAGAACTTGAGGCATTGTTACCCATATCTAATATGTACAATCCTCCAACCATGTCAGTACTGGTATAAAACATATCATTGCATAGAACATTGAAAACTCCATTTCCAATATTAACATTATATCCTTCCTTGTCAAACACGGATACAGATATAATATTCCTACTAAAAGTAGGTATGCAATATACATTATACAATACTAAGACAAGGCCTCTTGGCAAAGCAAGACTCATGGATCCTACAGCAGTTGCCACAACTCTGAGGTCCATTTCGTGCTTTCCAAATCTCTCCTACTTTCAGCCACCATATATTAGTGCATGTGTGAGATTCAGTCATGGTATCTAATACCCATGAATATTTGGAAGTAGAGAGATGTAGCTCTATAGAGTTAATACCGAATGAAGGCACGATCCCACCGCCCTTCCTTAGATCATCCAGGTTTCCTGATGAAGGCGCAGTCCTACTGCCCTTCTTCAGATCATCCACGCTATTTGATGAAGGCGCAGTCCCACTGCCCTTTTTCAGATCAGCCGTGAACTTCCTGTAATCCCGGTTCCAATGACCAGACTGTTGGCAGTAGAAGCAGACATTCTCAAGTGTCTCATCTTTCCTGCCAAGTGCACATGGGCCCAGCCCTTGCCACTTCCAATTCCCTTGTTGACCATCAGAATATCCTTGGATCCCAGATCCCTGAGATATTCTTCTCAGCAGCTGATGACACTTCATGTAACTCTGATATGGTCTTAGAGACAGCCTTGTCAAGGACATATTCTTTGCGTTCAGACTTGAGGACTATCCTCAAAATTCTGTACCAGTCCAAATAGTTTGTCCCATTTAGCTTGACCCTGTCAAGAATGGTTTTTAATGACAAACTATTAATGTTCGCTGAATTTGCCATTTGATCTACAACAGATAAAATTCAATCAGTAAACTGAATAAATTTTATGAAGATCAAGCTTAAACACCAACAATCAATTCTAAACCTTTAGAATCTGAAACCAAGATCCTTGATTCACTCGATTAAGCTGAACTAATGCTCACCACTTAATCGAGCTATGTAGGTAGGACTCCATCCAATCACATCCAATGTGACTCTTGGCTAGGGTATGTACTTATGTACACGACTTACCCTATCTGTTACCCTAGCTCAACCTCAGGCCGAGAATCGTAGTCGGGTCCACCAATTTTCAACTATGGCTCGTCACTATGTAGGTGCTCCGCTAATGCGCACGACACCCACATATGTCGTCCAAACCTACTACCCCGCTTCCCCATGGATGCTCCGCTAATGCGCACGACACCCATAGGACGGGGAGGTAGTAAGGTGTTGATAATTGGGAGGTATCGGACATGACCCGCTTTTACTTGTCCAGTTGTGTTCAAAACTTTGGCACATCCTAGATGCGATGAGCACATCAACTACATTCCAAATGCAATGATGCCTCAAATTACATCCAATGTAATTCTTCCTTTGAACCCGTCAACTACATCCAATGCAATGACGGTTCTAAGGGTTCACACACAAGGATTAAAATTCCAATTTTATCTTTGCATGTGAGGTGATATGCTCGGTAAATAAAGTTAAGCATGCAATTCTAAAACACATAGAATTAATCATGCATAAACTAAACCAAGCATAAAGCGATAAATGTGCACATAATAGCCCCCTAAACTAACTCCCACTAGCTTCTTGAGCTCCACCGACTCCAAGCCGATGCCAACACCCGAAAAGCCACCAAATGACCTTTTCGCCCTTTCTTCGTCTTGAGTAAAATATTACAATTTAATACACGACTCGCAGGTCGGGAATAAATAAATATTACAAACAAGTGGTTCGACGACCACACCTTGAAAGAATAATTACACGTTAACTCTAACGGCTCGCAGGCCGTGAAAAGCGATAAATAATTAAATGGAGCTCGGGGCTATTATGTACACCATGCCAACATCACATCACACATCGTGTTATCAAACAAGAATGTTATCAAACATCATGTGATTTTCCGGTTTTAATTAATAGCCAAGTTTCGAAATTTTTTTGATGCTCGGTTTATCGAAACCGTTCAAAAATGAAACTTTTGAACATTTGATCTTCGAGTTCATCATGACGGTTCCAAACTCGTCATAACTAACAAAACGGTTTAGCCTTGGCATATTAACCATCCAATGGTCATGCTTGGCCTAGCTCCGTCCAACGGAGCCCCGTTCGGTCCCGGTTTCGGCTCCCCGAGAGTCCCGCTCCCGAGACCCGAAAAATCAAATTTTTTTCAAAATTTCCAGATTTGAAATAATTTTCAAAAATTCATTTTACATGCATTAAATCCATAAACAATAATTTAAAACATGTTATCAAACAATTTAGCAAAACAACATGCCAAAAACGAAACTTTCAAGCAAAACCGAAACTTTGAACACCGTCTTGTGAATCCCGAAGGTAGCACGGCTCTGATACCACTGTTGTGTCTCGAGGTAGGGTTGGAGATGAACCAACTCGCAGCGGAAAATCAAGGAAAACCAAGAGACGATTAAAACCATGAAACAACTAACAAAGAATGGATTCACAAGAGAAAAATTCAGCACTAGTTCTTACCAAAACAAGAACACCGGGTAACGAATGATTGGCTTGAGTCTCCAAGACGCCTACGTATCCACATGGGAATCAAAGCCACGTAGTTCTTCTCTTTGAGGACTCAAGAACACAAACATGGAGGTGGAAACTAGCCAAACCCGAAATGGCCATGGAAGAGGGAGAGAAAATGTGTTTCCTATTCTTGTCTTGTGTTTGTTATGTTGAAAAAAGATGACTTAAACATAACAAAACCCATACTTGTCCAACTAAAGGCATGGGACAAGTATGGTGTCAAGTAAGGTGTAAATAGGACAAAGTATGGCAAGACAAGATTGGGTTAGGTGGTGAATCACCAACACCTTAATCCTTGTCTTGCTTACTTAGTACTAATTAATCAAGACTTGATTAATTAGTTCCATGGGCCTTGGTTGCATGGGCCTTTCATAGGCCTCTTGGAACATGGCCCATGGCCATTTCCAACGAGGTCCCGTGATTCGCTCATCGCCTCCAAGCCTTCCATACCGGAAATGTCCAACATTATCCGACGCGATCAATCCCAAGACTCCAAGCCTTGTCTCGATCCGTAAAGTCCTATTCACTTACGGGCTCATGACCAAAAACCCAGTTTTGGTCATATCCCGAGACAACTCCCTTTTGGCCATTCTCCATAAATGTGTCAATGAGTTTCATCCTCCGGTGTGACCCTTAGGTTTATGCATGTCAATAGATCAACGTAAAATCCCATTTTACTTGATCCTATTTAAGTGGCAACTAACGAGACTTTAGTATTGCCTGACACTACATAACGAATCGACCCTATCGATTCTAACCTTTCCGTCGTCCCTGTCATTATCCTTTTATCTCCGATATCCTGATTGAGATAAGGCATAGAGTCGTCATCCTTATTATTCTCAATCACCGTTCCTTGATATGTGAGATGACTGAAGATATGATACCCAGTATCATGTGCATGGCCATGCTATTCTTCCAGTCACTCTCGATCAAGTGGCCGAGAACCGATATCTTTCCCATACCTTAGTATGAGGGATAAATCCCTTAGCCGTCTTTCGTGTCACTCATGTAGCCCGTCCCCAAGCCAATCCTGGCCGTTATGGAAGCCCTGTTACGGACAACGTTAGGCTCAGGTCAAACTCAGTTGTTGACTACATAGCGATCACAAAGACTCCTTGGTCTAAGGATACATGACAAGCTACAACACTGAATATGTTCATGACTTAATCTATGGCACATATTCAGGGCGGGTCGTCCAATATCATGTCCCACATGATATCTATGATCAGACTCCGGAATCTCATTCCAATGACTAACAGAACGTAAGCCATAAAGAGCCATCTTTCATACTAGTCGCTTCTAGTGAAGCTTTGTTGACTAGGGACCCATCGAGTGTGATCTATCTCGATCTATGGTTCTATTCGCATGGTGGGCATAGATCAGAGCACACATCGATATATTACTCCAACACATAAGTAATATAAAGCCGCTTTAATTTTATTGCTAACGATGATATATACATTTGGACATTTAGGATTGAACTACGGGCACTAAGACTAACAGTTACAACCCGATTCAGGCGTCCCCGAACCTCATTGTAACAACTAGACAATCGAACCATCATGCTCAACTACAGTGGTGCCCCTGAGTCAATCAATGATGGTGAAAACATTTTAGTTCTACTGAAAATTCAGCATGACCCATTCGTATTTTCCCTTAACCCTCTGCTTAAGCGGGACAAGTACCAACACAAAATCACAAGGCAAAAGTACAAAGAGTTCTCATGCTCGGCCAAAGACATCACACAGTCAATAAACGGAGTTCTCATGCTCCTAAAGTACACAACGCAATCAATAAACGGAGTTCTCGTGCTCCCAATTACTACGGGGTATTCGTGCCCCAAACTCGCCACACACGGGCATATGGGATTCTCGTGTCCCAATCTCACCACACAAGGGCATACGGGATTCTCGTGTCCCAATCTCACCACACAAGGGCATACGGGATTCTCGTGTCCCAATCTTACCACACAAGGGCATACGGGATTCTCGTGTCCCAAACAAGTTCTCATACAACGGGTTACGGGGTTCTCGCGCCCCACCCAAAACACTCAATACCAACACACATGGAGTACTCATGCTCCAGACAAGCAGTCAACCACAAGTCAAAACTTGAACAGGACCAAACTACACTTGAAAATTTTCGAAGTACTACACCAAAATGGCAACACCACCAACCGTTGGCTCACCCTACCATGAATGCATAGCGGGTCGGTCATTGACCGTTAATCCAACTCCGATCTCAACCATTCGGCTTCACCGATCACTAGGGAGAGGATACCAATCAAGTAATGCAAACATTGTAGTGTAAGGTTCCATTCAGGACAACCATTAAAGCGATTCACGACCCAGACTCCCTAACTCTACCCACCTAATTAACTTCGGTCCGAGATTTGAAAATCAGTTCATAAAACACCTGTTTCAAATGAAACCAGGCTCTGATACCAAATTGTCACACCCCAAATCCGGTTCTTGCCCGGACTCGAGGCATGACTAGAAATAAATGATTTAAATGGTAACAACTCAACAATAAGTTCCTGTAAAACTCCAATAAGAAACTCGAATCCACAAAATTTAGTTTAAAACATAAATAACCCTCCAGGGGTGTAATAATAATCCTCTACAAAATCTGTTCCAAACGAAAATAGAATAAAACAAAGTCGTTATAGATACCCACACCGAGAAGCTCCCGAGTCTCTACTCCTCAATCAAGCCTGTAAACACAACAGTAAACTCACAGGGGTGAGCTTGCGCTCAGTAGAGAAAACACATAACAAGATGGACCTTAAACTCAATAAAGTCACCAGCAAAGTCAACAAGATAGGTCTTAACAAACACAGATAATAGGTAAACCAGTTCAATGCCGTGACACATGAAGTCTCCACCCTCCGATCCACATATGATGTGTCCTCTCGGATTTTCCCTCAAATCCAGAGGAGACGCATAACATTGAGGCGACCGGAAACAACCCTTCGGGGCGCTTAACATCGGGATTCTCAGAAACGTCTCCAAAGGATTTTTTGTCCTCGGGAACCAAGGTATTACTCCCATAGGGAGCATACACATGGACAATTCAATAATAATCAGTTAATAATTGAATAACGCACTCAACCGAAACACGAAATAATCCAATCCCAACAACCACCCATTCGTTGTCAAACATAACTCACACATCACCAATTCATCACAACACACCATGCACGAATCACATATTCACAGCACACCAATCACACAATTCACAACTTACCGTTCACTTACCAGCCTCGAACCAACGAGGCATCGATCACCTGATTGCACCGCTCGGTACAACCAGTCATACTCGATGCTCCAAGCAACCATTTAAGTAAATCAAGTAATCACTCAAATACATTCAAGTCAAGTGGGAGTTTAATCAACCAATCATAAAACCTTTAAACGAGCATTCACACATGCCATTCAACTAGTTCCCGTTAGACTCTTTAGCCTATCCACTAACAACCAACAACCAAGCATGTGATCCTAACACGCAACTAATCCGAGGGCTTTGCCAAGGCTCCTCTACCAGACAAACAATTCCCAAGTATTGAAAGCGAGTTACACTAGTGATTGGCATCCTATTCATTCACCACTAGACAATTCCGGTTATTAGTAATTGAAAGACAACTATTCTAGTTATTCGCATCCTATAGGCATCTCTAGGACCTTTCCAATTTTATTAGCCTAACATGCATACTAAGCATCGTAAACGAGGGGTTAAGGCTTTCCCTACCTCGAGGTCTTCCTCTCAACACTTTGATGAAGCCCGGTGGTCACCACTCCGTTCTTCACTCGGGTCCCGGGTGCTCTTTGCTCCTCTAGCTCGATCACCAACGTCTTGGACACAAAGAAACGTTAATTAGACTCCACTTAAACAACAAGTAAGACCCCAAATCCCCTCCAAAGTTCAGCTCAAAACCAAGATCAACCAAGGTGAAAAACCCTCGACGAAACCCCCACCCTGGTCTGCCACGGACCTGGTCACGGATCCGTGAGGCCAACCATCACGGTTACCATCACGGAGCCGTGACGAGTGTCGTCACGGACTCCCTCACGGAGCCGTGACGTCGCCCGTCAAGGGATCCATCACGGATCCGTGGCGAACCAGGGCAGTTTCGCCCTTCTTCAACCTCCAGCTCCTTTTCTCCGAAAACCCACCTTCAAATCCCAAATTTTACCCCTTCCAACTCCCAAAACAGTCCAAATCCCTCAATACTCCTCTACTCATGGTAGGAATCAACACACAAACAAGTTTCCAATGATTCATCAAATCAAAACCAACTTAAAAGCTCCAACAAACTAATGATTTCTCAACAAAACCCAACCAAGCTTCTCATCAACAACATCTCCCACCATTTCTACTCAAACCCAACAACATCTAGCAATTTCACCCAAAACCCATGAAAAGAGATGAAGAGAAATGAGGATTAGAGAGTTCCATTACCTCTAGAAGATGGAGATGAAGAAGATGGTAGAGATTTTGAGGAGGGATGGCTAAAGGAAGGCTTCAAGTGGCCTCTTCTTCCTTGATTCTTCTTCAAAGCTCCATGGGAGCTCTTCTCTCTTGCTCCTACTCCAATTTTCGGCTACACCCAAAAGAATGAGTTGAATTTGCTTTTCCAATCTCATATAATACCTAGATGTGTCAAATGACCAAAAGCCCTTGAGCTAGAATCCCTTGTAGAAGCTTTTGGGAGGGTAAAAGGGTCTAAGACTACTCCCTTTTCTCTCTTTCAACCAAAAAGGGACAAGTTTCCAAATAGGTTAGGTATTTTTCCAAAATAATTTCCAGCACAATAAAATAATGCTTTTAGTCGATAAAAAGTCTCGAATTGACCAAAATTGACTTTCTCCAACATTATACTCAAACGAAAGGAATTTCTCCCCTTAAGCCAACTGTGATGATGGCTAAGTCGTTTGGGTTCCGGAAAAGTCCCGAGTGACTTCTTGAGTCATCGGTTGACTTTCCGGTAGTAAGTCAAACTTGCTTGGAAAGCCGCCGGTTCGACCGGGAGCGGGTCTTACAATTGGTCTTGTTGGTTTAGGTATGTCTTTTCTTGTATTTTTGAAGTGTCGGTAAGGGGAACTCTTGATTTTCAGATCTGCGGGCAAAAGCAGACTTTTTTACGGATCCATGGGCGCCTGGTGCACTACGGTCGACTGGGACAAATATATGGAATCCAGGCAGTTATGTCCTAACCTGTAAGGGTTACCTTTTACAGTAATACGATACCCCATATACTCGTTTCAAAAAAAAAGTTTTTATGAATTTAACAACATATTTATTTTATTTACTTTTGTATTTGTATGAAATTTTATGAACTTAATGTCGTAAAGGCTCTACTTCCTATATATAGTGAGGTCGGGCGGTAACCCCGTTTTACTAGACGTATGGTGGTAGTGGTCCCACCAAATTCTGGCATGGTACTCTTTACCATCTCGGGAGCCAGCATTCTCACGTTCATTGAGCCCTACATTATCATTCAAGGGAGGACGACGCACGTTGGATCTTTGGAGGAGTATATAGTCCGCCTCGACGCCAATTATCCGAAAAGGGGCCTGCTCTATCCTAGCTCCCCGTTTGAATTCGTTGTACCGGTTTCCTCGGACACTATCGCAACATCAATCTCCGAACATCTCAATGAAGTATTTCGACAAATGAACTTTTATTTTTCGTACTTTTTTCCCCATATTGTTAGGATTTACAATTTCTACTTTTGGTTTACGACTTGCAATACATGATTACGCTTACAGTTCAAAAACAAATATAGATAAAATGGTTAAATATCGAAACTTACTCTTAAGTATTGGTCACGAACACTACACTACCCACGTTTTCAAAATGAACACTACACTACCCTTAAGTATTGGTCACACGATTTTGTTAGTAAAAATGGACGGAATTTTCCATTATGTTAGTCATATGACCTCAAATGTCGTATAATGGATGGTAAAATGACGTTTTTTGCCCTTAAGTATGTGACCTCTATACATTTTATAAGGAACAATAACGAGGGTACAATGGTAATGTTCCTTATAAAATGTGTAGAGGTCATATAATTAAGGGAAAACATCATTTTACCATCAATTATGACACTTGAGGTCATATGACTAACAAAATGGAAAATTCCGTCCATTTTTATTAACAAAATCGCGTGACCAATACTTAAGGGTAGTGTAGTGCATTTTGAAAACGTGGGTAGTGTAGTGTTCGTGACTAATACTTAAGAGTAAGTTTCAATATTTAACCCTAGATAAAACACTTGTGTTAAAAAAAATTCTCCATATCGATCTAAAATTTGAAATAAACAAGTGAGCAGACAAGCCAATGCAGAGTATGATTCCTATAAACTCGATATGAATTTGACAGCGATACCATTATACATTCACTAACAGTATAGATTAGCCAGCACAGAATGTTCCAAACAGAGACCACGAAGCATAAACAACAGCAATATCATGATGGGTCAAATGGTAAGTTAATTTGCAGGTGAGTTACAAGTCAAAGCTCCATACACTCTCAGCACTCAGTCTTGGCATGCATAATAAGTCCTTTGCCATATCAAATGTAGCTCTGATCTGTGAGGAATGAAAGAAACAACTATGAGTTAGAATATACTCCTCTTAACTTGAACAACAACAAATGAAAAGGTAAGTCCTCAACGACAATCTACTAATCAAACTCCATCTCCTTCTATGTAGTTTTGTTTGTACAAATTGGAAACGCCTCTTGTAATTGCATCCCACTTCCACAATTACAATTAAGACAATACTAGCGAGTTTCTTCCCATACACTTGCCACAATCCCGAAAGCGCTAACCAAATTCAATAGCTCAAAACTATTATCTGCATCACTAGTTTAGCACAAACAAACTAGCATTTCACAAATAATTGATTATAAGACTCTTATAACAAAAGCAGGTATAACAAAACAAACTGACTATATGAACATTTAGATATGGCTACTTAACTTGTTAACCACAAGGATTAATGATTCATACTTTCAGTATTCCAGTTGAGTTCGTTTTCGATTCAAGCAACCACTCCAATCCCAGAACCTTCCCCGATGATTCATATGAAGCCCTCAACATTTCCTCGTTGCTCAATTTCTGAGAGAATGAAACGTCCCACGAACTCTTGCCCAAGTCAAAGCAGGACTCAAAGTTTCGAACCCCATCTTGCAGAAATGTGTACTTCACCTTGCAGTCTCTGTCTCCGGAACCGAACATGCAATTAGCTGATAAATTGTGAGCTGGATCGAGCTCGAGCCTGGCGCTCAGAGCAGTCTGGTCCGCGTGAGAGTAGGTGAAGTAGAGCGGCTTCTCCATAACCCGAACCTCGTTCATGAAATGGAAGCTAAAGCCTTGGGGAGGTGAGGGAATCAAGCTCTGCAACACTCTGTGCAGACCCTTACAACCTCTGCTCCGTCTTCGACCCCATTTGAAACCCAAAATGGAACGTGCTCTGCTTTCCTTGCGAAACCAGAAAGGAACGATTTTTCTCTTTCTTTCTGGGATTCAATGAGGAAACGAAGTGTAAATCGGGAACGTACCTTGTTGGGGGCTTGATAGTTGACAGAAAAGGACTTGGATTTCTCGAGGGAGAAAGAGAGGACTCTGACAGAGCGATCCGTGATGGAGATTGGGTTGGTGATGTCAGCTCGGAGCTTCAGGTCACCGCCGCGGAAGGAGGCAGTGCCGGCGAGGCTGCGCCGGTCTGTGTCGTACCCTCCACTGAAGGAGACGTTCCTCCACATTCTCGGGTTGGAGGGAACCCAGCTGTCGCCTGTCTACAGAAAACAGACAAGTGTACGAGGAGGAGAAAAATGGAAAAGGACAGTAAGGGTGTCACTTTGTGCGTTCTTTAGAGCGCCACGTCCAGTGAAGGAAGGTTTCTTTGGACAACTCACTTTACGTGGACAAGCCCAAGCCCAAGCCCAATCCCATGTTTAACTTTCTTTGAACAAATTTTCTGCTTTTTTTTTCAAGAATACAAACATTAGTGAGATTGTGGCCGTACAACTCCAGTCCTCTAACTCTAAAACCTATGGTTTGTCGGATCCAGCTGGATTATAAAGGGTGTAATGAATAAACGCATGGTTAATTGCTTCTCGATTGAAATTTGTTAGCTTGTTTGAATGCAAGTCGACCTCCAAGTGAAGGCTCATCAAGAACTGCTTGGAGGATGTTAGTTTAGTTTGAAGTAACCTGTGATGTGACGATCGAGGACTAGTGGCCGAGAGCAGCCTAATGAGCCACAGAAACATTCACCTCGTAGACGGCTCATTATCCCAGTGAGGCTTCATTGGATCTGACGAGACTGTTTGATAGACCTCACCTCCTCATGTAGTTACCGTTTCTCAATCAACCTTTCGTTAGGGATCTCAAGAGCTCTTTCTTTTCACACTTTCTTGCGGTGTGTTTGGCCGAGTAGTCCGCAAACAACGCCTGCAGCTTCTTTCCTTGAATTTCCCGCATGATAAACCACCAAACTAAGACCCAAAAGAAAAATGGGTTTCAAGAGGGTACACGGGGAGTTCTCCACGACCCACCCCATTGGTGTTGGTGGATTTCCATTTAGGTTAGTTAGGAGATCGGGTCTTACAACCGGGTCCCCTATCCCTATATCATCCCTCAAGGTCCTTACAAGTAGTTTACCCCAACCATGTGTTGGGACATTAGTTAGAAAATCGTGGATTAGTGAGGATCTCGCTACAGGTGGGTTGGTGCTCTCCGCCACCATTTTATGAGGTGAGCGCCAGCTAGGCGATTGGTGAGAGGGGGTCCCATTTGGTGAGCATTTGCGAATGAGGCGATTGGTTGCTGGTGCCATGAGATCTAGGCCAAAACCGCCTCCAGGATGATGTTGCTCTAAGAATTATCCGAGAAGTCCTGATCAGAATATAGGCCAACACGCACCGACAAAGCATGTCCCGGGAAATGGATGATAGTGGAGCGATATAGAGGTTGGGCTAAGTCCTTCCAAAAGAAAACCTTCACGTTCGCTCCCTAATATAAGCCCCACTTATCAGTGAGTACGTAGACCCAACCTCCCTAAGCGTGCACAATAATAGTATGGACATCCATGGGGACATTATAGACGTAGGGCCGGATATGCATGCGATCAACAACATTACTGGCACTCCCATTGATGAAAGATCCTCAAGGATCAACATGATCCTCTTAAAACACCAAGGCTCTCCCTTTTGGAATCAGTCTCAAGTTGTCGTCGTTACAAAAACCACCCCTACGTTTTGGTAACGTTCAAAAATCACCCCCCACGTTTTGGTAACTTACAATTGTGAGGAAAAACTAACATAAGGGCTTGAAATGACAAATATACCCTTCCATATTCAAATTTATGTTTACTCATTAATTGAAAGACTGTTTTACCCTTATTAACTTTTTAATTAATATTTTTTAACATCATTAATTACTTAAATAATTCTTAATTATTCTTTCTTTTTTCTAAATATTTTATTTACTTTCTAAAATAATTAATAAATCTTTTTCTTTAAATTTTATTCTTTTTCAGAAATTTAAATCTTTAAACTTTTATTATTAATTCTTTTCAATTATTTTTTTATTAATTTTCAGTTTAAAATTTTCTTTAAATTTTTATTATTAATTTGTTTTACAATTTTATTACTTTTCATAAATATTTTTCTTTAACTAAATTTCATTTTTCAGAAATTTTTTTTATAATTGATTCTTTGAAATTATTAATTCTTCTTTGATATTACGATTTTTCCATATCTTAAAATTGAAATTATATCATCAAGAAATATTGCAGAATCAAAATGTATAATTTATTTAGGAACTAAAATGTATCATCTTTCAAGGATCAATACTCACGGTACATTCCGAAACCAACAAAACAAATAGTAGAAGAACCACACCAATATTATACATTAAAGAGCAACCAAGTAAAAAATTACAACAAATTTTTTGGCGACAAAAACACCAAACCGGAGGCTCGGTGGTCGGAGTTCGATCCACAAAGTGTTCAACCGATGGTGACTCGAAACCGACCAAAACCTTGGGCTCCTAAGACCCAAGGTTATCATCCTTGCCAACGTTCAAAGCCTCTTACTGAATTTTGGATTTGTTAACAATTAATCGGATTTGAGCCCATAACAAAAGCAACCTAAAAACTATCATAATTTAAAAAGACCAGCTTATACTAAAAATTAACCCTAAAAAGTCTCTTCCTATCTCATCCCTATCATATCATAACTCAACACAATCTCTCTGACCTCAGCCGTCTCTGTCGATTGTCCTCTCCCTCGAGCTCCAGCGAACAATGCAATCTCTTCCTCCACGCTGGTCGTCCTCGTTCTCAAGCTCCTTCAACATTTCAACCGCTTCGCGTTCTTCTTCTTCTTCTTCTTCTTCTTCTTCTTCTTCTTCTTCTTCTTCTTCTTCTTCTTCTTCTTCTTCTTCTTCTTCTTCTTCTTCTTCTTCTTCTTCTTCCTCGTTTCTTCCCTCACACTCACCAGATTTGAGCAACACTCGCGCCAATCCCCAGATCTGCTTCTTCACACCGTTATAGTCCTCGAGCTCCGGCGAAGGACACCTTCTTCTTCCTCGTCTCTAGATTCTTTTATTCTTTGTCTTGAATTCCTGTAGGTCGGTTAAAATCGAAAAAACCGGCCGGAATTTGGTGGTTCTCCTCGACCCCTCTGGTTTTTGAAACTCATATCAGGTCCGGTTTGGGACTCAAAAACAAGACGAGAGCATGGCACGAACATATCCGATCAATGAAAATCGATGTCGGACCGAAGAAGGACACCAAATTTTTGAGGTTGCCGTGAGAGAAGAGAGGGATATAAGATAGATGAGGAATATAGGGTATAGATGAGATAAAAATTGTGGGTGAAATTTAGATGAGATAGAATGAGTAGAATGGGTAATTAACTCATATAGAATGAGTGGATGAGAGAGGGAGGGAAAAATCGGAAGAATTTTTTAAAAAAAGTCACATGCAGTGGTGGATCTAGCCTTTTCAATGAGGAGGGCACCGATTTTTTTTCAATAACAATAATTGACGTAAGAACAATAAAAATAACTTTAATTTTTTTAATATCGTATAAAAATTAATAATTAATACATATTACAAAACATGGTGTCAGAGTTTCATATTTTAAAAATATGTTGTAATATTTTGATCGTCAATACAATAAAAAAATTATTTTTCTCGACATATAAGATATTGATTGACCCTCTAACTCGATTCCTTCATCTTCATATCAAAAATTGTGTTGTCATTTTATTTTTTGGAAATATCCTTCTACAACGATAATAATTTTATAGATTACTAAATTTAAATGGATAATAGTCTCAACCCTTAAACAATACTAGGGGAGTAATCGGTCGACCACTGCAAAGTTATCATCTGATCTGCCAGTTTCTTATGGTTGGAGCATACTGTATCGGTGTCTTTGGATGCTACCGCAGTCCCACCCCTTCGACCGCCCTTATGCCCATGAGCAACATTTACTAATCAGCATTTGCCTTTCAGTTTTATGTTAGTTTCTTGGTTTGTATGGTGCTAACCTGTCACGCCCCAATTTCAGAGAACCGAACTCGGGACGCGAACATTTTAAAACATAAACACTTGAACCTGTTTGAATAAAAGCTCTGACATTTCCATTTACTTCTCAAAATAATAAGAGTATTTACAATACAAAAACGCCCCCAATAATGGACAAGGTACAACATCCGTCACTAGACTCGACAAAAAGTAAAGACCAGACTCCGCTCCAAGCTCCATGAACTTCAAGAGCTAACCTAGTCCGTCCGGTGATCAGTACCTGTAGGAAAAGCAGCTAGGGGTGAGCGCTCGCTCACCTCCACGGATAACAGACTGACTATGGCATAATTAGCAGAAAAAGCCAGTAACACTAAAACCAAACCCAACACCGGGACTACAGTCCCCAACTCAAGTACTCAACTGACCCACACCCCGTCACCTTCCTCAATAGACTCGGCACTCGATAATACAGTGTAGGCCCGATACAACTATCGACGACCTCCTCAAGGACACGACAAAAGACTACACAACGCCAAACAAGATCACAAAGGATCGCACACCAGCTGTTCAGTAACCAGTCTCACTCAGGTCAGGGTTCGACCTATCGCAATTCCTCGACACGAAGTCGGATCAGGCTGTCGAACTTTCAAACTCGCAATTCATCGACACTAAGTCGGATCAGGCTGTCGACCTTTAGAACTCGCAATTCATCGACACTAAGTCGGATCAGGCTGTCGACCTTTAGAACTCACCACCCCAGGTAACCACAATCACAATCACAGGAAAGTTCAATCACACAGGCACTCAAGGCCACTCAAGACACCTCAACAGTCAAGACTCGGGTTCAACACCCCCACGGGCACTCACTGCCACTCAAGACACCTCAACAGTCAAGACTCGGGTTCAACAACCCCACGGGCACTCACTGCCACTCAAGACACGCCAACGGTCAAGACTCGGGTTCAACAACCCCACGGCACTCACTGCCACTCAAGACACCAAATTAAATACACGGGCTCTCATGGCCACCCAAACTCAACAATAAATAATACGGGCTCTCAAGGCCACCCAAACTCACAATAAATAACACGGGCTCTCAAGGCCACCCAAACCACCCAAACTCAACAATTAAATACGGGCTCTCAAGGCCACCCAAACTCAACAATTAAATGCGGGCTCTCAAGGCCACCCAAACTCAACAATTAAATACGGGCTCTCAAGCCCACCCAAACTCAACAATTAAATAAAACGCACGACAACCTCCGGCATACTCGATGCCTCCAACGGTCCTAAAATCACTAGTTTCACAAGCAACCTCCGGGCATGGTCATATGCCTCCAGTAATTCAATTATCGCTAAGTTCTCTGTTCCTACGACACTACTAAGTGTCACATGATTTTCTCTTAAACGCTACAATCCCGTATCATGCTTTTCTAATAATTAAATAAATCTACTCAACCCACGACACCCCGGTGTCACATGCAATTCTACTATTAACTTTCCCTAATCAGGGCCGAGATCCGGCTACTTTTCCCTACCTCGTATATAGATCCAAAAGCGCTTCAACAAAACCCGAAGTGGACCTAGTCACTCGCCGAGCTTTCCCTTGCCTCGGTCCGTAGCACGATCGTAGAGGAGAACGAGGGGAACGGGATTGCTCTTTGCTTTGACTCGATCCAAGGGCTCGATCACAAACCCTAGCTCAACCTCCCTTCTTCTCTCTTCTTCTCCTTCTCCTTCTCTCTCTAAAACCTCTCTTCTAATTTCTAATTTAATTAAACTAACAACAAAACTAATTTTCCTCCTTTAAAACCTCATACTCGGCCAACTATTCCCATCCACCCATTTTCCCTCCAAAAAATTACACCACCATAGAATTGACAAGTGTCAAGGTGGGTCCCCCACCTTTTGGAAAATATCTACTTGATATTTTCCAATCAGATTCGCGAAAAACAGACGTTTCGGGCCCCGAACGGGCACTTTTCCCAAGAAATTTTTAAACTGGACGGGCTTCAAGGAAACGGCCCAACTAAGACCGCTACGACGACGGCTAAGCTTTTCGAGTCCCAAACGGTCCTCGAATGGACCAAAACGTCGCTCGGGTGACTTTTCCAGCGAAGAATCAATCTTTCCCAAATTGACCAGAAAGTTGCCCTGAGTCCCCCGTAACTCATTTTAGTCGATAACGGGGTCAACTTAAGTCCGGCATGACCCTCGGGGTCAATTTAAGTTAAGTTAAGTGTCTGTCTTAAAAATTTTAAATTTTCCTGTTTTTCGCAGGTTCGACTGACGTTGACCAGAAGTGGTTATTACAGTCTACCCCCCTTAAAGGAATTTCGTCCGCGAAATTTAAAACAGACGTACCTCGGGAGTCGAACAGGTCGGGATACTTCGCGCGAACCTCGTCCTCGCGTTCCCACGTCGACTCAGCTCCGTGATGCTTCCGCTGCACTCGGACCAAGCGGATAATCTTGCATCCCCGCAGAATCTGCTGCCGTGTGTCCATGATCCGAACCGGCTGCTCCTCATAGGAGACATCATCAGCCACCTCGATATCAGTCCACTCGATGACGTGGGATGGGTCTGCGTTGTATTGCCGCAACTGGGATACGCGGAAGACGTTATGTACTCTCCCAAGCTGCGGTGGCAACGCCAGATGATAAGCCACGGCTCCCACTCTGTTTAAGATCTGGAACGGGCCTATGTACCTCGGAGCCAACTTTCCCCCGCTGCGCCTGAATCGCACCAGCCCCTTCCTCGGGCTTACCTTCAGGAACACGTGATCCCCGACTGCAAACTCAAGAGGTCGACGTCGCCTGTCTGCATAACTCTTCTGCCGGCTCTGCGCGGTCCTCAACCGATCGCGGATCAATGCGACCTTCTCCGTCGTCTCTCTAACAAGATCTGGCCCCAGCAGACTCTTGTCCCCCACCTCTGCCCAGCATACTGGTTACCGACACGGCCTACCATACAACGCTTCGAACGGTGCCATCCCGATACTGGCCTGGAAGCTGTTGTTGTAGGCGAACTCGGCCAATGGCAGGTGGGTCTCCCAAGATCCCCTAAAATCCAGCACACATGCTCGCAGCATGTCCTCCAAGATCTGAATGGTACGCTCAGACTGACCGTCTGTCTGAGGATGATGTGTTGTGCTGAGTAGGACCTCTGTCCCCAGTGCCTTCTGCAGACTCGGCCAGAACCTGGACGTGAAGCGGGGATCCCTGTCAGACACTATCGACACCGGGACCCCGTGGAGGCGCACTATCTCCTGGATATACAGACTGCTCAACTTGTCGACCGGGTCTGTCATCCTCATAGCCAGAAAGTGGGCCGACTTGGTCAACCGGTCGACTACCACCCACACGGCGTCGTTTCCCTTGGGCGATCTCGGTAGTCCACACACGAAATCCATCGTAATGTGCTCCCACTTCCAGTGAGCAATCGGTAGTGGCTGTAACAATCCCGCAGGACGCTGATGCTCTGCCTTCACCTGCTGACAGACAAGGCATCTCGACACAAACTCTGCGACTGCTCTCCTCATGCCGCGCCACCAGTAGTGCCTCCTGAGGTCACGGTACATCTTGGTGCCCCCCGGATGCACTGTGAGACGCGAATGGTGTGCCTCTCGTAACACGGCGTCTCTACAGTTAACTGGTATGAACAGCCCCCCCGCGGTACCGTAGTCCCCAATTAGTACTGTCCTGCCAGCCCACCACCTCGTCACCCCTGACGACTCTCTCGCGGATCTCTGATGCTTCGACGTCCTCCCTCTGCACCTCCAACACTTGGGCAAGCAGTGAGGGCTGAGCCACTAGGGAGCACATGGCAACACCGCCAGTAACCTCCTCTAGCTCAAGCCCGAATGTGCTCAGCTCCTCCATCATGCCCCACTCTCGGACAGATATGCTGGCGAGGCTCGGAGCCGACTTCCTACTCAAGGCGTCGGCGACAACGTTCGCCTTGCCTGGGTGGTAGTGTAGCTCGAAGTCGTACTCCTCGAGTAGTTCCATCCACCGTCGCTGACGCATGTTCAGGTCTCGCTGGGAAAATATGTACTTGAGGCTCTTGTGATCCGAGAACACCTGAAACCCCTCGCCGTACAGATAATATCGCCAGCTCTTCAGCGCAAACACGACTGCTGCTAGCTCCAAGTCGTGGGTAGGATAGTTGCGCTCGTGTATCTTCAACTGCCTGGAGCCATAAGCCACAACTCTGCCCGACTGCATCAGCACGCAACCCAGTCCCTCTCCGGATGCATCGCAGTAAACATCATAGCCAATCCCTCGCTCGGGCACCACTAACACTGGAGCTGTAGTCAGTCGAGTCTTCAACTCCGCGAACGCACGCTCACAGTCATCTGTCCACACGAACCCAACACCCTTGCGCGTTAACAGAGTCATCGGTGCGGCTAGTCGTGCAAAATCCTGGACAAATCGCCTATAGTAGCCTGCCAATCCCAGAAAGCTGCGGATCTCGAAAACACTCGTGGGCCGTGCCCACTTCGAGACCGCGTCGATCTTCGACGGATCGACCAGGATACCGTCACGGGATACGATGTGGCCGAGGAACCTCACCTCAGAGAGCCAGAACTCGCACTTCTCTCGGTTGGCATATAGCTGATGCTTGCGTAGTAGTGTCAGAACAGCCCTCAGATGTGTCTTATGCGCCGCCTCGTTCTGCGAATATATCAGGATGTCGTCCACGAACACCACCACAAACTGATCTAGGTACGGCCGGAAGATGCTGTTCATCAGGTCCATGAATGCTGCAGGCGCGTTCGTCAGTCCGAACGGCATCACCAGGAACTCGTAATGCCCATAGCGTGTCCGGAATGCAGTCTTTGCGACGTCCCCCTCACGGACTCGCAACTGATAATAACCGGATCACAGATCGATCTTCGAGAAGTGAGTCGCCCCTCTCAACTGGTCAAACAAGTCATCGATCCTCGGCATCGGGTACCGGTTCTTCACCGTAACCCGGTTCAGCTTCCGGTAATCTATACACATCCGTAGCTCTCCACTCTTCTTCTTCACGAAGAGTGCTGGTGCTCCCCACGACGATGCACTCGGACGGATAAACCCCTTCTGCTGAAGCTCCTCCAGTTGACGCTTCAGCTCAATCAACTCTGCCGGCGCAAACCTATAAGGCGCCATCGATATCGCCGCCGTTCCCGGCACCAAGTCAATCCCGAACTCCACCTCACGAATCGGTGGCAGCCCGCTCAACTCCTCAGGAAAGACCTCGGGGAACTCGCATACCACTCTCGGTAACTCTCAGCTCTGCACAGCCGGTACTTCCTCCTCTGCGGACAACGCCGACAGGAGGACCCCACTCTTACTCCCCAGCACGCACGTCACCTTCGTGCCACCCACTGTCACTGTCACTCGTCGTCTGTAGCAATCGATGTTGGCTCGGTACCTCGACAGCCAATCCATACCCAAGATCACATCAAAGGTAGTCATCCCCAACACGAGAAGATCACCAGGGCAAGGACAGTCTGCGACTCTAATCTCGCAGGCACGACATACTCTAGTCAACGATGCACCACCCCCAACTGGGGTGTCTAGGCATAGGGGTGGACTCAACGGCTCTAAGCTCAACCCCAACCTCTCAGCACAACCCGACGAAATAAAAGAGTGCGATGCCCCGGTATCAAACAAGAATAAAGCCCATAAATGATATAATAAACACGTACCCTGGATGGTCTCCCGGTACGTGCTAGGCCCTGGGGCTCTGGAGTCGGTGACTGCATATACTCTCCCCTGCGAGGCCTGCTGCCTCTGACTCGGCGCACCGGCCGCTGAATACCCGTGACTCTGCTGCTGTCTCGGAATCGGTGCGCTCGTAGACGGCCGTGATGATCTCGGCTGCTGACCCTGTCGAGGGCGACCTCTGGGCGACTGTACTGTCCACGACTGCTGCGGTCGCTGCACTGATGTCTCCCCCAACTGCTCTCGGCACCATGCCGTAGTGTGACCGGCCCGGCCGCATCGGTAACAGCTGATCTCGTCAGCCCTCGACCCCGAGCCCTGGCCTGTCCGGCTAGTAGCTGGTACTGCCGCGGTTCCTCCCCTCGTCGGACAGTCTCGCTGTAAGTGGTCTGGCTGCCCGCAGTGATAGCATGACGGCCTCCTCTCTGAGGCGACTGGCTCCACTGATGCCACTGACCCCTGCTGTCTCGATCCACTCTGATGAGGCGGTGGTCGGAAGGATCCCGCGGTCCTCTGCCTCCGCGAGTCTCGTGAGTCTGACGGCCCTACCCAACTGATCGGCCGAGGTCGGACCTCACAGCCCCTGGCTGCATCCCGGGTGCCCTGCTCCACTGTAGCCGCAGTGTCCACGAGGTCGGTATATTTCCGTATCCTCAAGGCGAGAACCTGGTTCCGGATGCCCAGCCTCAGTCCGTCCTGGAACCGCAGGCAACGGTTCGTCTCGCTTGTCACCATCTCGGGCGCGAATCTGGCCAAGGCTGTGAACCTGGCCTCGTACTCCCCTACCGTCATCCTCCCTTGCTCCAGGTCTAAGAACTGCCGATGTCGCTCCAGCCGAGCCGACTCGGGGAAGTACTGTGCCATGAATACCTCCTGGAATACGCTGTAGTCGTATCCGACCGTGTCCTTCACCCGCCCCCACCAGTGGTAGGCGCTCTCTCTCAGCTGATGGGCCGCGAAGGACACTCTCCGACGGCCATCCTCGACACCCGATGTGTCCAAGTCTCGTGTGACCTGCTCTATCCCGAGCTTTAGGAAATCTAGTAGCGCTCGGGAGGTAAGATCCTCTGTCTGAGCGGCCCTCACCGGGACTGCGGCTGCCTCTGGTGCTGGCGAAGCCGACTCTCGGCTGGCGATGATCGCCACCAAACTCTGAACGGTCCTGGTAAGCTCATCCAGGGCAGTCATCACTGGAGGGTCCGCGACTGGCGGAACACTAGGGGTGCCGGAAGATGGCCCCGCATCACTCCTCCTGTCTTCTCCGACAGGAGTACCCTGTGCCTCCGCATAGTCGGCGGGCTCGACGGTCGGCACCCTCCCTGGTGCCCCTGCTGACCGTCCCCGCCGGCCTCGCGTGGGTGCCTGGCCCCGTGTTCCTGATGGTCGTCCCCGCTTACCGCGAGCCATAAACAGTATCCTCTGCACGGATACACGCAAACGTTCAGTTTGCGAACTTAAATAAAAACGACAGTACAAAAGCACTAACGTCCACCCGCTTAAGCTTGCACTAACGTGCTTATCACTAAAGCGCTACACCGCTCAAGCTAAACGTACTTTATATACTAGCATTAGTAAACGAGACCTCAACGAGACCGCACCGACGTGCACCAAACAAGCGACGGCAAACCAACCCACACAACACGACGACCCCCATTCACCGGGCCAATCAAAATCGAACCTTGCCCACCGGGCCAACCAAAATCAAACATACGCCCATAGGGCCAATCAAGTTCAAGACATGCCAACAGGGCCAACAATTTTAAAACCTTCACCCTTTCATTTTAAAACTTCGTTCCTTGACATCACATAGTTACAAACCGGTTCAGGCGTCCCCGAACCACGTTGTACCGACTTGACATCAACACCGTCACGTTCGACTACAGGAGCGCTCCTAAGTTGACCCGCGACAGTTAAAAACAGTTCACGCAATCACACAATCAGTATGCCAGCAACAAAATACTGTAACATACGCACAAACACAAACAAGACTCAAGACATGACGGGTCTACACCGACTCGACTCTCCCCCCCTAAGTGACGGACAGTCCGAGTTTTGAAACCTCGAGCTCTGATACCAAGCTGTCACGCCCCAATTTCAGAGAACCGAACTCGGGACGCGAACATTTTAAAACATAAACACTTGAACCTGTTTGAATAAAAGCTCTGACATTTCCATTTACTTCTCAAAATAATAAGAGTATTTACAATACAAAAACGCCCCCAACAATGGACAAGGTACAACATCCGTCACTAGACTCGACAAAAAGTAAAGACCAGACTCCGCTCCAAGCTCCATGAACTTCAAGAGCTAACCTAGTCCGTCCGGTGATCAGTACCTGTAGGAAAAGCAGCTAGGGGTGAGCGTTCGCTCACCTCCACGGATAACAGACTGACTATGGCATAATTAGCAGAAAAAGCCAGTAACACTAAAACCAAACCCAACACCGGGACTACAGTCCCCAACTCAAGTACTCAACTGACCCACACCCCGTCACCTTCCTCAACAGACTCGGCACTCGATAATACAGTGTAGGCCCGACACAACTATCGACGACCTCCTCAAGGACACGACAAAAGACTACACAACGCCAAACAAGATCACAAAGGATCGCACACCAGTTGTTCAGTAACCAGTCTCACTCAGGTCAGGGTTCGACCTATCGCAATTCCTCGACACGAAGTCGGATCAGGTTGTCGACCTTTCAAACTCGCAATTCATCGACACTAAGTCGGATCAGGCTGTCGACCTTTAGAACTCGCAATTCATCGACACTAAGTCGGATCAGGCTGTCGACCTTTAGAACTCGCAATTCATCGACACTAAGTCGGATCAGGTTGTCGACCTTTAGAACTCACCACCCCAGGTAACCACAATCACAATCACAGGAAAGTTCAATCACACAGGCACTCAAGGCCACTCAAGACACCTCAACAGTCAAGACTCGGGTTCAACACCCCCACGGGCACTCACTGCCACTCAAGACACCTCAACAGTCAAGACTCGGGTTCAACAACCCCACGGGCACTCACTGCCACTCAAGACACGCCAACGGTCAAGACTCGGGTTCAATAACCCCACGGCACTCACTGCCACTCAAGACACGCCAACGGTCAAGACTCGGGTTCAACAACCCCACGGCACTCACTGCCACTCAAGACACCAAATTAAATACACGGGCTCTCATGGCCACCCAAACTCAACAATAAATAATACGGGCTCTCAAGGCCACCCAAACTCACAATAAATAACACGGGCTCTCAAGGCCACCCAAACCACCCAAACTCAACAATTAAATACGGGCTCTCAAGGCCACCCAAACTCAACAATTAAATGCGGGCTCTCAAGGCCACCCAAACTCAACAATTAAATACGGGCTCTCAAGCCCACCCAAACTCAACAATTAAATAAAACGCACGACAACCTCCGGCATACTCGATGCCTCCAACGGTCCTAAAATCACTAGTTTCACAAGCAACCTCCGGGCATGGTCATATGCCTCCAGTAATTCAATTATCGCTAAGTTCTCTGTTCCTACGACACTACTAAGTGTCACATGCTTTTCTCTTAAACGCTACAATCCCGTATCATGCTTTTCTAATAATTAAATAAATCTACTCAACCCACGACACCCCGGTGTCACATGCAATTCTACTATTAACTTTCCCTAATCAGGGCCGAGATCCGGCTACTTTTTCCTACCTCGTATATAGATCCAAAAGCGCTCCAACAAAACCCGAAGTGGACCTAGTCACTCGCCGAGCTTTCC
Organism: Erodium maritimum; assembly: GCA_963921825.1. Classification (NCBI taxonomy): domain Eukaryota; kingdom Viridiplantae; phylum Streptophyta; class Magnoliopsida; order Geraniales; family Geraniaceae; genus Erodium; species Erodium maritimum. Next base: position 16,674,769 of record OY997589.1, on the reverse strand, counting down.
CTTGCCTCGGTCCGTAGCACGATCGTAGAGGAGAACGAGGGGAACGGGATTGCTCTTTGCTTTGACTCGATCCAAGGGCTCGATCACAAACCCTAGCTCAACCTCCCTTCTTCTCTCTTCTTCTCCTTCTCCTTCTCTCTCTAAAACCTCTCTTCTAATTTCTAATTTAATTAAACTAACAACAAAACTAATTTTCCTCCTTTAAAACCTCATACTCGGCCAACTATTCCCATCCACCCATTTTCCCTCCAAAAAATTACACCACCATAGAATTGACAAGTGTCAAGGTGGGTCCCCCACCTTTTGGAAAATATCTACTTGATATTTTCCAATCAGATTCGCGAAAAACAGACGTTTCGGGCCCCGAACGGGCACTTTTCCCAAGAAATTTTTAAACTGGACGGGCTTCAAGGAAACGGCCCAACTAAGACCGCTACGACGACGGCTAAGCTTTTCGAGTCCCAAACGGTCCTCGAATGGACCAAAACGTCGCTCGGGTGACTTTTCCAGCGAAGAATCAATCTTTCCCAAATTGACCAGAAAGTTGCCCTGAGTCCCCCGTAACTCATTTTAGTCGATAACGGGGTCAACTTAAGTCCGGCATGACCCTCGGGGTCAATTTAAGTTAAGTTAAGTGTCTGTCTTAAAAATTTTAAATTTTCCTGTTTTTCGCAGGTTCGACTGACGTTGACCAGAAGTGGTTATTACATAACCGTCTTCGCGGTCACCAAAATGCTTTAATTAATAATATTATCTTTCCGCCTAAAAAAACCAAACTCAAATGAATAATAATACTCAATTGTGTTTTTTACTTAAATTATACAAATTAAAGAACTCAAATATTATAGAGTATAAAACAATTGCTAAAATACAAAAGCAATATCATAAAAAACTGAAATTTAGAAATATAAGGAATATATTAATAAATGGAAAGATTATGATTAAAAAAATAGAATATTAGGAAAGGAAAACAAACTTTTTCCGGAAATTGACTCTGAGAGACGCATATGTAGTGAAAAACATCATTTTATGAAACAAAATTATAATAAATGTATATAGTATATATTTTCCCTAAATTTGAGGGGGGCACGTGCCCCCCGAGCCCCTAGTAAATTCGCCCCTGGTCACATGGTAACATGTGACGGCTGTAATAGAATAATCCGTCCGTTTTTCCTCACAGTTGTAAGTTGCCAAAACGTAGGGGTTGTTTTTGAACGTTACCAAACGTAAGATACTAAAAGTACGTTGCCAATAAAAAAAGAGAAAATAAAATAAAAGCACCCACGACAAAATCATCATCACCACCAGCACATGAAGTTAAGTATTATGTGTATCGTGATTCATATGCTCAATGTAATCTAGGTGGTTATATTTTAAAATAAATAATAGTTCTTTTTTCTTGAAAAAAAGAAATAAAAAGAATATTTAATCTACTCAACACTACGTCAAAAAATATAAATAATAGAGAGAGAGAGAGTAGATACATTATTATTAAACTTAAATAGACAACAATCTTATCGTCAAGTCTACTTATTCTCGAGTAGAAGACAACTAAAATATCCCGTGGAAATCAAAGCAATGCAATCTAGTCAATATTTGTATGCATCTGAATAAATAAATAAAATAAATAAAAGTCGTTATGCATGTGTTATTTACCACTACCTACCAATTTTGCCCTTTGCCCGAACCTAAAAGCCTCTCTATCGTGGCCAACTCCTTTAAAGAAATAGCGCCATTTTGTTGATTTTATGAAGCTTCGTATTAATGGCGTTGGACCATCGACAATGAACCCTAACACTTAGACGCCCACTTGACTCATTTGGTTTGGTAGTCACAATCATTACTCATATGATCCGTTTGCATTCCCACCACTACCACACATCACCTTCCTCAGATAAGCAATTCCTAAATCCAATTTGATAACATTTTAATACCAATTCTGGATTATGTCATTTTTATGTGTTTACACCGTCACCATTACCACGTTGGTTTTCATTTTTCAACCGTCATAAAGTGGGCGGATCCATTTTGGATGCGTGTACCGCCCTGTTTTCGTATTTAGATTGGATCCAATCTACTTTATAAGTTATGCTTGTTAAGATGTTCTTCAGTTAATTCATTTCTTTTCCAATTGCTTGTTATTGTTTCAGTTCAAGTTTGATACGAAACAAACGTAACATGAGAATTGGATTTGCAATTCTTAATCCTACTCGTCACAAGCTTTTCTAACTAGTTATTGGCACTCTACTTACGATATAATAACCTAACTATTTTCTAAGGAAAAAAAAACTCTCTCTCGAATTGAGAGCCTAATCTAGCCCTAGCCTTAGCTCTAGCTTGCGCCACTGCTATGTAGTTCCTGTCTGCCGTTATTGTTGTTGTGCCGCCTGGGTCTATCGGATTCGTCGTCCTTGTGTTCGCCTATCCCATCCAGTTGACCTCGCAGACCACGCCTGGTGCGGGGTTTAACTACGGGTGGGAATGGATGACTTTTCCACACTCCTCAACGCCTCTCCCTCTCCCGCCCCTATTGTGAAACCGGTTACTCCTACTCCAATCTCCATGCCACCTTTGTCAGACTCGTCTGGAATCCCCTCTCCGCCTGATCTGCAGCTCCTACCACCACCACTCTCTTTTTCCCACATACCTTGCCCTGCCCTCCTCTTCCGGCGACCTCCATGACCCGGGTTTGGATCCGCTGGGATCGCCGGGGTTCTATTTTCCGCGAGGATCGCCCCCAATCCCCCTTGTGCTACTCTTTATCGACATTACTGGGAGCGTCGGAGGTGGGTGCGGCGAATCTCGGTGACTTTGCCTCCACGTTACAGGTCTTCTCCCTGGGGGCTGAACCCTAGCATGCCTCTCAGGGCCCACCGCCGCCAAGACCTCGCTCTGGTGCCTAGGGTGCCTACCGCCCGATCTAGGGTTCCGCTGCTGCCAGTCTCGTTTGCGGCGTCAATCTCCTCGCCTTCTACATGGGCTGGGTGTCGCAAGGGTTAGGGCTCGGCCCTCGCCAAAAACCCTGGGAGTGGGTACAATTATGGAGGTGACAGAGTGCACGACATACGCTACCACCACGAGGATCATGACTCACCGACAATATCCGATTAACGACCGGTGGGGAGCGAAAGATCATGGTGGAGACCTCTTTCATGGTTGCTCGTCGAGGTTGGACTTCGCAGCGAACAAGGGTGTGGGTTCCCCCTTATGTTGTTACTCCCGTCCGTATTCGTAGGAGAGATGGCTTTCGGGTCTCAGGGGTGCGGCTGCGACCCCATTGGGCATATGGTGAAGAAGGAGCTGCCCTAGACGGGGAACTGGAGGATACCGCTCCGGTCCCGTTGACAATGGACATGTTACCTATTGTTGGATCACCTCGGGGGAGGGGACCTAGCGTAACAATAGACCATGTACCTAACCAAGGTCCTCATGTTCCATCAGAAAAGCCAGGCCTCCCTAGGTGGTCCAGCCCCCACACCCCGGCTTTTGTATACACGAAGATCTGGCAGAGGGCTTGTGGGAACCACCTCTTTACTGAGTCCATTGCTGATCCCCCATTACTAGAGAGTGGTGGGATGGACGGCAGAGGACCTGTTGAAGTAAAAGCGACCCGGACTAGGGGAAGAACAGCTGTTGGAGGGCGGAGGAAGGAGCTGTCTGCATCTGGTTGGGGAGATAAGTCACAGACAAGGAAGAAGCCCCACCGGGGGAATGAGGCCATGCCCAGTGGCGGACTCAGGGGGGACATGGGGTGGCACGTGCCCCCCTCAAATTTTGGAGTTTTTATTATTATTTGTGATTTTCTATATTTTTTTATAAAAAAAACTTTTTTATATTAAAAGTGCCCCCCTCAAATATGAAAAAAAAATAATCTTACTTGATTTTTGTTCCATTTTTGTTCATAATTTTATTTGCTTTGATTTTTATATCTAGGTTACTATTACGTTATACTTTATATATAGATGTGAAATCGGCTACAAACCACTCTTAACCTAAAAACTAGAGAATCAATCCTAGCCACACACACCTAACATCCAACATTCCACATGATGCCACATCACCACCCCAATTTCACCCAAACTCACGCCAATTTCATCATTTCTCACACAAGCAAGGGCATAATTGTAAAAGCATGATGCCATGTGGACAAGTGTCCATTTTTTTCTTCACCAATTCACTAATTTAATATTTCCCGATTCGTTTGAACTCCGATTAGCTTCAAACTTGCGCCAATATTTTTATTTTTTCAATGACTTTAAATCAAGATCAATCATGAATATATTTTGAAGCACGAAAATAAAAAGGTATATCGGAGTGATAAAAAAATGTTGAGTGTTGATAAATCTTCACTAATAAATGTTTTATATCAGAGGTATCAAACTAGTGCTAAATGTTAAAAACATGTACTGAGGTGATAAAAACCATGTTCAATTTTTATAATAAGTGTGATAAACTAATCATGATCAATTTTGGAGAATGGGGTGATAAAACCAGTGTAGAGTGTTGATAAAACCAGTGTAAAGTGTTGATAAAACCATAGAAAAGTGTTGATAAAAATTAGCCAGATATAATTTCTTTCAAAACCAGCCCCGAAATAAAAAAAATCGTGCTTCAAAAAAACCATGTGATGGGGATGATAAAACACACGTAATTGAATGATAAACCTAGTGTTTAGTGTTAATAAAACTAGTGTTCATAAAAAGCACGCGATGAGGTGATAAAAACATGATCAGTTTTGGAAAATGAGGTGATAAAACCAGTGTAAAGTGTTGATAAAACCAGTGTAAAAGTGTTGATAAATCCAGAGCAAAGTGTTGATAAAAATTACCCAGATTTTTTTAAAAAAAAAATCAACATCGAAATAATTTTTTTTCGTGCTTCAAAATATATTCATGACTGATCTTGATTTAAAGCCCTTAAAAAAACAAAACTAATGGCGCAAGTTTGAAGCCAATCGGAGTTCAAACGAAGCGGGAAAAATTAAATTAGTGAAATGATTAAAAAAAATAACATGATAGTTTTACTAAAAAGCCCTTACCACTTATTAAAAAGTGCTGTTTTTTAAGTCAACTACTCAATTGCATCTCATCCATCCATTCTTAAAATGGATGGCTTGGATTGGTTCTCTAGTTTTTAGGTTAAGACATGGTTTGTATTTGATTTCTCCTATATGTATATATATATATATATATATATATATATATATATATATATATATATATATATATATATATATATATATAGGGGGAACAATCAAGTACAAACCTTATTTCGGGTCAGAACGTAGAACTAATCTACACCATCCAATATAGTAAATCAAGGGTCCATATGTTACACGAATTTGGCTGAAATTTTTTTTAATGCGCGAATGTGCAGGGTAAATTGGGAAAATTGTTGTTGAGAATCGCATATGAAAAATAAAAGGGCTGCGATTTTCGTTTTTTTTCACCAAGTTTACTATTTTGATCTTTCCCGCTTCGTTTCAACTCCGATTTAATTTTTTCTTGCGCCAATAACTTTCTTTTTCCAAGACCTATCCATCAAGTAGCATATCGAATAGTTTTGAAGCAAGAAAAACAAACGATTTACTCAAACAAAAAAAGGGAACGAAATTAATGTATGTTTTGTAATGTTCAGTTGTATGTGTACGCTAAACTTAATGTGTGTTTAGTTGTAAAGTGAAAAGTTATGGGTAGTATAGATTTAAATGCATTTGCAAAAACATACATTAAGGTTAGCTTACACATACAAATGAAAATGGTAAAACATATATTAAGTTTAGCGTACACATACAAATGAAAATGGAGAGAACATACATTAAGTTTAGCCTACACATATGCAGTTGCGAAAACATAAAAACATACATTAAGTTTAGCCTACACATACAAATGAGAAAGACAAGAACATACATTGAGTTTAGCTTCTATAATACATACATTAGGTATATTACTCATAACTTTTCACTTTACAACATAAACATACATTAAGTTTAGCGAACATATACAAATGAAAATGGGGAGAACATACATTAAGTTTAGCCTACACATGTGCAATTGCGAAAACATAAAAACATACATTAAGTTTAGCCTACACATACAAACGAAAATGGCAAGAACATACATTAGGTTTGGTGTACACATACAACTAAAAAAAACAAAACATACATTAATATCGTTTCCTTTTTTGTTTGTTTGAGTAAATCGTATTTTTCTTGCTTCAAAACATATTCAATATGCTACTTGATAGATAGATCTTGGAAAAATAAAATTATTGGCGCAAGAAAAAATTAAATCGGAGTTGAAACGAAGCGGGAAAGATCAAAATAGTAAACTTGGTGAAAAAAAACGAAAGGCCAAAGTCGAAAATACCCTAAAAACGATGGAAAAAACGATTTTGGAATATAATTAGGCGCGTGTGGATTAAATCAGGAATCTAATCTCACCCATCCAAAAAACGATTTCAATGGATAGGATTAGTTCTACGTTTTGACCAATTTGTGAGGTTTGTACCTGATTGTAATCCTATATATATATATATATATATATTTGAAGTTTCTTAATTTGAACCAAAACTTAATCTAAGTTATTTTTTAAAAGTCAACACTCTTATTAATTTAAGTTTTGAGTTTAGTTATTAATTAAAATTTGAGATGATTACCAATTTAAATTTAGTTATCTACAAAATTACTAAAATCATTACGAGATATTTCAAAAAAAAAAGATCACTCCATAATATTTGATAAAAAAAAACAAATCGAATAAAAGCTAATAAATATCGTATCGTCGAAACAAATATTTTTTTTATTGGGTTGACAATGAAAGAGTTTTACAAGATTGTCAAAATATGAAACATTGACGTCATATTTTGTAATATGTATTAATTATTATCTTTGTATACGATACTAATATTTTTAATGCTATTTTTACGTCAATTAAGTGTACAAAAAATTCGGTGCCCCCCCTCACTAGAAAAGTTAAATCTGCCACTGGCCATGCCTAAGCATCGGGGACTGGCCCTGGGAGTAGGGGTGAGCATCGGCCAGTACCCGCCCAAAATCCCAAACCCATTATCCAAACCGTTTTTCCCGGTTACATAAAACTCGTACCCATCCCCATCACTAGTCTCTAAAGGGAAGGCCGATAACCGCCTGACCTCATTACCGGCCGGGGACGGTTATAACCAATGAACCCAGACCCAATGAGCTTCTTATTGGGCCTACTGAAATAAACATTCAAACATTCAACTTGATTCCTACAATTCAAACTTAATTTTACACAATCCAACTTAATTCATAAACCTGCCTATTATAAAACTGATTTCAGTTTAGAGACTTCAAACATTTTAACAAAACACAACAATTCCTACAACTAATACCTCATAATCATATAAAACATCGTCTTACACAAAACGGTCTAAGAAACGGTTTTTGTTGTACAACACAAAAAGTTGAACAAAAAAAATCAGTTTTAACTAAACTAAAATCGACCTATTACAAAAAAAAAATCAGATTCAAGGTCGTCAAAAGTCTTCAAAACTCTTGAAATCTCTTGCAGGGAAGAAACCCCTAAATCGGACGGTTGAGATAGACGGACCATTGGAAATGGGCCGAGACTAAGACGGTCGTCACGTCTGAACCAGGCCAGGCGAATTTGGGCCGAGGAAGTGTATGTGCCTCTACGCCCAGGCCCAGTGGACGAGCCTTGACCGGGTAAGACCTTTTTTTTGTCACCACCGGTTTGGCTCACCCAAACCGTTGACCGCCCATTGACCTCTGGTTCAACGACTTTCAAACCATCTTTGGCCCGGGTAAGACCGGTTCCGGGTATTCGGGTGACGGGGACGGCCAGAGACGACCGGTTTTCGTTGATGGTCGGATTCCTTTTCAGCCCTACTTGGGAGGGGTCCCTAGTCGATGCTTTGCCTCCCACCATCACCATTACCGTCGAGGTCTCTGATCTCCGGTACCCCCTTCCCCCCACCCATATTCGGTCCTAGCCCATAGGGCGTCAATTCAAAAACGTCGAGAACGGTTCTATTGTGAAAAGAATAGCGAACATTCTTAAATGTTCTTGCTCTATTCTTCGTGGTCAGAGAGTCTCTGATGCACCTTATTGTCATTACACATTTCGATTAATGAAATCTGCACCTTTCGCTGAAAAAAACTATTTTCTAAGCTTGCATATTACATGTATAATTACTCGATAATAACGTTTTTAAAGATAGTATCCCATTAAGGCCATTAGTCTCTCTCGTGACGTCGAGTGCCTCTCTCGAGAAAACTATAACACTAACTTTGTGTATGGTGCTCCTTAACCCTACCATCGACGCCAACACCATTGTACGTCCAGCCGTACCTGCCCAATCGTCGCTCCCTACTATGCAGTTTTCTGCGACTCCACTCCCTCGTCCCTCTTTGGAAGCCTTGCATCCTTTAAAGGCCCGATGTAGGAGGAAGCCGAAGCAAACCCTAGTTGGCATTCCTTCACCGCTTCCTGCATCACCACCATCTTCCAGAGTGTCATCACCGCCACCAACCACGACAATTGTTCCGTTCTCTCTAGGGCTCACCACATCACTGGCAACGCCACTATCGAAACCACGAAGATGTCGTTCGGTGAAGAGTCAAGTCGTAACTTTGGCTACAAGCAATCCACCACCGACCATACAACCTCCTTCCAGAGACAGCCATGAGTCTCTACCTCCGTTGCGTAGGGATTCCAGTCGAGGGAAGATGCCCGTTGACGATGACCGGGGAACGGAGTTGGAGGCGCTGCATGTTGGAATCTTGTTACCTAATGCTGATCGGATCCATGTGATCACGCCCTTACTAACCACTTCTGCATGTATGGTTCGCCATCGAGGGACGATGCTGCCGCCGGAGGAAACCCTATCTCTTGAGGTTCCAGTTCCGTCATGTTTGCTCGCTTTAAAGATTGCCTCTCTTCTTGATCCCTTGAGGAGGAGGAGGAGGAGGAGGAGGATGAGATGGAGGTCGTTGTTCTGTATTCACCGGTCAACCCATCGGTGATGGCGTGCCAATAGTTTGGCATGGTGGGGAAGGTTTGGGCTTCGAGGCCTCCCCGGAAGGACGTCCTGCTACGTATCATCACCAACTCTTGAGGACAGTCCGCGGTGGGTTTGATCATCAAGGACATAGGATCAGGGGTCTTCGGTTTTTACTTCGAGTCAGCGGAGGCTCGAGCATGGGTCCGGAGCAATGAGCCCTAGTTCTTCGATGACGTCATCTTCTTCTTGGGGACATTAACCCAATGGCAAGAGAACTCACTCATTTGGATCGTCTACAGCTTTAGGTCCATGCCCATGGTCTCCCTCCACTGGTCTAGACATAAACGATTGGGGAGACGATTGGCGCGACATTGGGGGTTTGTGTGGAGGTCCCATGCGATAAATGGGGAATATGTTGGGGAGGGGTGGTGAAGGTGCGGTTCTGGCATCTTGTGGAGCGCCCTCTTCGTCACCACTTGTTGTTGCGTTTCAGGGAGTTCCAGGACCCCGTTTGAGTCTCACTCACCTCCACGAAGCTCCCCACATTCTACTTCAATTATGGTAGGATCGTACATAGAGTTCGGGAGTGCGACTTGGAGTTGCATGGTACCCCACACTTTGATGCGGGGTACCATGCAACCAATAATATAGGCTCACTTTTTATTATTCTAATGGGTGGACAAGGTAATCAATAATATAGGCTCACTTTTTTTTCGCTCTTATCACTTAGCTTTGTTTATTTTCATGGATTTGTCTCTTTAGTTGAGATAACCTTCTCACACGTATCGGAAAAGCCACACCATGTGAAACCTGACAAACACTAGAAAGTGTATTTCCGTTCTATATCTCAGAACAAGAAGCTCAAACTCTACATCGAGCTAATGACGCATGTTTCGTTCTATATCTCAGAACAAGAAACTCATACTCCACATCGAGCTACTATTATTTGGCGTATATTTTCGTTGTATATCTCAGAACAAGAAGCTCAAACTTCACATCGAGCTATTATTATCTAGCTCATGTTTCGTTCTATATCTCAGAACAAGAAGCTCAAACTCCACGTCGAGCTACTATTATCCGGCACATATTTTTTCCATATCTCATAGTAAGAAGCTCAAACTCAACATTGAGCTACTATAATCCGATGCATATTTTTGTTTATAGCTAAGAACAAGAAGCTTAAAGCTACCGCATTACGCAAACTTCTCACTGTCTCGTCGTTATCCTCGGTAGTCCTCATTGATGTCATTCTCATTAAGACCCTCCCTCGCCATCTATTTAATCAATTCAGATACAAGCTTCAGTAGTATCAATTATATTATCATCTAAGCAAACTTATCAATATCATCTTAGGGTAGTTATCATTATCATGTAATAATAGATTACTGTGTATTAGAGTAGTATTTTCTATGTGAAACTAAGAAATTAATAAACAAATTAATACACAAGATGAAGAGACCCCCCCCCCCCCCCCCCCCCCCAATATTTGATATCTTCTCCTAAAAAAACTCAAAATACAAAGCCCATACGTGATTCCATCAAGAATTCGTGCATCGAAAAAATAAGTGAATTCAGCGAATTCTCTTATTGTACTATTCATCATTCAATAGATAACAAATTTATGGCTATTTACTTGTGTTGATTGTGATGATCAAGCGGAAGGTTATTAAGATGAAACTTGAAATTGTGTACATGTTGGCGCGAGTGAGACCTTAAGCGGTGTAAAGGTTACGATCAGATGAACAGTATTTCTAGAGATCGACTATCGTTATTGAAGAATTTTTTTAGCTTGTCAATTAAGCATCACAATTTCAAAAGTTTTTTTTGACCTAACTTATACATGTAAACGGTAGAATCAATTTTTCAATCTATAAATCGAGTAATAAGTCATTAATGCGATTAAACCCAATTGAGAAAGACTTGATAATTCAAGCTCGAGAAAAAAAAAGATATGCTGCGTCTCCTTCTTAGAAACTTTAGTTGTGCCTCTTTTCCGCTGACGGCTTCTACGGGATTGAAACCATAGATCGTCGGTGCTCCTCCCTCCCATGATCGTCTCCTTCTTCCTTTTTCGCTCAAGTCGTCCCCATTCTTCTTTACCTTCATCTCCAGATCTGCTGCGAGCTCTTACGGCCGTGTGACTTTCCAACGCGAGTTAGGAAGCAGCGTCACTATCGTGACCGCGCCTCTTGCATGCTTCTGATGATCTTTCTAATACCTTGTTAGGCCGGATCTTCTTCTTCGTCTCTAGAGACGGCGTTCCGTCCACCAAATCAATATGTGTCTCTCTTTCTTCTTTCGGATCCACTTCCCGGAACGCTCATGTCGTAGGCGTTCATCAATGTCCTGGACATCGGTCCCTCTCACGGTCTCGCTGGGACGACTCCTTCTCGAACAACCTAGTCGGCATTGCCTTTACGTCTTTCTTCTCCAGGGGTTGAACCATGCCTTTCATTGATTTTAAAAACATCATGTTGTTTCTTGTGTTTTTTGTTTGTTTTTTTAGGTTCCCTTAGCCAAATTTTCATCGTCAAGGACTCATTCGCTCTTATTCGATGGATCTTCGACAAAGATTGTCGCTTCCTTTGATGCTGGTGTTTAGTCGGCTCCCTTTATCGGAGGACCCCACCCGATTATCGATAAGCATGATCAATCATATAATATTCATATTCGATCATCCTTAATTGTTATTTGTTTGTGGTTCAAGCCCAAAGCTTCGACACTCTCAATTTGTCCCCCAAAAAAGTCTCAGCCTGAGACCAGTTTGTATTACTCAGGGTTCATCGTAGAGGTTAATTACCATTTAGGAACTTAATACTATAATATGATGTTTTGATGGAAGTTTAAGCAATGTGTTACCATTTTGTTATTTGCGTCTTTTTTGAATCAAAGATATCAAACCCGAGAATTGTCTATGATCGGTAGATATAATGCTCATGTTTTCTTGTGTTAAAGGTCCCGTCATTGGTAATGAAGTTTCTCTCAAAGAAAAACATCATAAATGCATCATATGTGTTTCTTATTTATATATTAATTGTGTCATGACATAAGAAGTGTATTCCTACCATGTAAATGTTGTGTGCTCCTTATTGAATAGTTACATCCTATCAAGGATAATCGATCACGATTTCGGAATGCTCAGCTCGAGTTCCAACCTCAGATCCCTAGAAGTGATGTCTTGATGCTGCCTACTTGGAGGTTTGAGCTCGTACTCGGTAGAAATACTGATCCTTCCCATTTGGATCTCTTTTCGGTGTTGGAAAAAATTAGGATTCGGAGGACTAAGTTCGAGCTTCGGCATCTGATATGTCCCTTGTGGTCTCAATAGTGGAGCATATTTCGGGTCATTGAAGGTGTCTAGTTCCATCTCTGATCGTGGAACGCGCTTCTTCATCCTACAAGGTGTGGATCATTGCGAATCTTCTCTTGCTGCAACCAGTGGTTCGTTTGGTTGCATGGAGTTTCGCTATAGATATGGTCGTGGGGCGCGTTTCTTCATCCATCTGGATGTTGATCGTCGTGGATCTAGCGTGTCGTCGGGATTTTGATACTGGTATATATCCCTTCAACTTAAGATTAGTGTCCCTGCATTGCCCTATTAACAATATGTTTTTGATATTCATCTGCTTCCTTCCACTTTTGTGGTTAGGACTCGCCGATTTAAGGTGTTGGGCGCAGGTGAGTGGTTTGACCTTTTGCCTTGCAACTGTTTTCTTTCAGATTCTTTTGTGGGGTTTCCGTGCTCGAGTGAGTTTTTTCAACTGAACCATCTTTGTCGCTTGTGGTGTTGGTCGTCGACGTGTTAGTGTTCGTCTTCCATTCTGTGTGACGGGTTGATGGTTCTAATGAGACAGTGTGCTCTACTTTGTTATGTTGTTGGTTGGTTTATAGTCAGCATTGCGTGTGTTTAATGGTTGAAAAATCCGGGATAAAGACCATTTCTATAGTACGCTTCATGATTGTAAAATCCGGGTGTTAGACCTTTTACTTGTATTTGTTTTGCGCTTCATGGTTGAAATATTTGGTTTTTTAAACCTTCATTCTCAGGTTTGCCCCCGTGTTGGGATGTCGAGGTTCCTTCTATAGAAATGTTATTTCTTGTATCAGGTTTTCCCCTTATTGGGACTGTCTTGAGGTTGAGTTATCATGTCAGTGCTCGTCTTTCAAGTCTGTAGCTAGACCATTTTCATCTTGTACTTCTATTTTATCTCATGAGAGATTTTAATTGGGGAAACCACGTATCCTAGCCCCCCTTGACCTTTGTTTTTGCGATCCTAACTAGCGTTCACCTTTCGTTGCACTTCCTAACTGTGACCTTTCCATTTTTTGCGAAAACTAACATTTCCGTCTATTTTAACGATTCCGTTAAAAAATGCTACTGTGCACGTGACCAACACGTGTCAAAAAGCTAACGGAATCCGTTAAAATAGACGGAAATTGTTAGTTTTTTGCAAAAAAAAAGGTCAAGCGTAGTTAGGAAGTGAAAGGAAAGGTCATCCCAGTTAGGATCGCAAAAACAAAGATCAAGAGAGGCTAGGATACGTGGTTTCCTCATTTTAATTTAATTTTGCATTGCTGATAAAAAAAATCATTTCCTTTTCCGTCAAAAATGTGATATTGAAAATGAGTAATATTTGAAACTTTATCCGTGTATATATAGATGATATAGACAGTAACAAGATATATCTAATTAAATACGTGAACATTATTGCCTTATTATCCACAGAATACAAAAGGATTTGGAAGAAGCTCCTCATCATCCAAATCCCAGGTGAACATGATAAATGTTATTTGTATAATCTAAATAATTCACTTTTAGATTAGATAAAATGGATATTTATTTGAGTAGAGAATTCAAGAGAGCGTTTATATTTTATCATAAAAGAGTAATACGATAAAATTGACATCATCCTATCAACGTTTTAGTATTGAGTACAAGTATCAGGCACAATAAATAACTTAGATAAATATAAGTGCAGTGTGAGAAGAGAGTGATCCTGGGACGGTGGCAGTGAAGAATAAGAGCAAGTGGAGGACCATATTCAAGCCAACAAAGTAGGACCAATAACGCTCCTTCTTATCCAAAACAACCTCAGATGAAACAACTCCACTGTAACATACGATACGGCGATGACTCCATCCTCTAATTTCCCATAATTACGGAACCATAAAAAACTGCACCGAGTGAGATTCAGTAGTGAGAAAGAAAATATCTTCTTTGCTTTTCGGAAACAGCGACGACTTTAACTTTGTGATGATCTCAACTCTTTCTTCTATATATAAGATATAGAAAGAGTAGCAATTTGTATTCAATTACAATTACTTTGAAAGAGAGAGAGAAAATGAAACCATTGGGATTGGAGGCTGAGGGTCCTGCTGCTGCTGGATATGACAAAAGCTTCAACAAATATGCTTTTGCTTGCGCCATTGTTGCCTCCACTATCTCCATTATCTTCGGCTACGGTATGTTTTGGTTTTGATTAATCAATCAATTACTTGTGGATTTATACAAATCAACGCTTGTATTCATTTAATTATGTTTCAGATACGGGTGTTATGAGCGGCGCCATGTTGAACATCAAAGAAGATCTCAAAATCAACGACGTACAAGTCGAGGTACTGGCAGGGATTCTGAACTTCTGCGCCTTGGTGGGCGCTCTCGCCGCCGGGAGAACCTCCGACGCCATCGGCCGGCGCTACACCATCGTTCTGGCTGCTGTACTTTTCATGGTCGGCGCAGCCCTGATGGGCTACGGCCCCTCCTACGCTGTCCTGATGGTCGGGCGGTGCACCGCCGGCATCGGAGTGGGATTCGCCCTCTTAATCGCCCCGGTCTACTCGGCCGAGATCTCGTCCCCTGAGTCCCGAGGCTTCCTCACGTCCTTGCCCGAGCTCTGCATCAGCTTCGGCATCTTGCTCGGCTACATCTCCAACTACGTCTTCTCCAAAATGACGCTTCAGCTCGGCTGGCGGCTCATGCTCGGCGTCGCGGCTATTCCCTCCCTCGGCTTGGCCTTCGGGATCTTAAAAATGCCCGAATCGCCGAGGTGGCTTGTGCTGCAAGGCAGGCTCGGAGACGCCAAGAAAATACTTTTCCAGATATCAAACACAAAAGACGAAGCAATGCGTCGGTTTCGGGAGATAAAATTGGCGGCGGGGATAGACGAGAGCTGCACGGACGACGTCGTTGCGACGGGAGAAAAGGGCGGAAAAGGCGTGTGGAAGGATCTCGTGATAAGGCCGACGCCTCCCGTCCGTTGGATCTTGATGGCGGCGATCGGGATCCACTTCTTCCAGCACGCGACCGGGATCGAAGCGGTGGTGCTGTACAGTCCTAGAATCTTCAACAAGGCAGGGGTGACCCACAAGGACGAGCTCCTCCTCGCCACCATCGGCGTCGGCCTCACCAAGACGCTCTTCATCTTCATGGCCACGTTCCTGCTCGACAGGCTCGGCAGGCGGCGGCTCCTCCTCACCGGCGTGGGGGGGATGATACTGGCCCTGGCGACGCTGGGGTTCAGCCTGACGGTAGCGGAGAGGCACCGGGAGGAGTGGGCCCTTGTGATGAGCATAGCGATGGTATACATATTCGTGGCGTTCTATTCAATTGGGCTTGGGCCCATAACATGGGTGTACAGCTCGGAGATATTTCCGCTGAAGCTGAGGGCGCAGGGGGCGAGCCTCGGGGTGGCGGTGAACAGGATCATGAACGGCACTGTGTCCATGAGTTTCATATCGATATACAAGGCGATAACGATCGGGGGCAGCTTCTTCATGTTTGCCGGAATGGCAGCGGTGGCGTGGACCTTCTTCTATTTCTTCTTGCCGGAGACCAAGGGAGTGTCGCTCGAAGATATGGAGATATTGTTCAGTAAGGGAGGTAGGGCTAAGATTAAGGAAGCTGAGCTCCAAAATCAACATAATAATGCATAGTCATAGAACAAAAACGTTATGTATTTGACCAAGTATCAAGTGTGATTTTTGTATCCGGATTGTTCACTTCAACTCTTGTCACTGCATATGAGTGAAAAAAACAAAGAAATATGTATAAAATTTAGGTCCCACCGAGACTTGAACTCGGGTTACTGGATTCAGAGTCCAATGTCCTGAAAACTAGACCATGGGACCTCCATGCTGACATTCTGCCTTAGTTTTCAATAATCCAATTCTTGAATGAACTTATCTTCCATAGACAATATTTTTCTGTGTAGTTGCTTTTTTCTTATTTTTACCGAATAAAGCGTGAGAGGATGAAGTTTAGAACTACTAATAGTTTCTTAGGATTTTTTTTTATCAGCAAATAAAACGATTTTTTATTGAAAAGCCCAAAGGCCAGGAAGGAAACAGACAAAGGCACAAAGCCCAAACAACAGTAAAGAGAGGCCTAGAACAAGGGGAAGCCCAACACATGGGGAACCCAAAAGGTTGCCTCGAGACACGCACGCCGAAATCGGGACCACGCGTCATCGAGGAAAGCAAACGGCAGCAACACCAACGCCACCACGCCGGAGCCGGAGAGCGTCACAAACGACGGCGAACACCCGGATCAGAAAAGGAGAGGTGGCGAAACGCCCAAAACCTAGCCGCGAACGGGAGGGAGAGGGTCGCCGTGGGCCAACACCGGAGAAAACGGCGACAGGGCAGACCAACCCGAACACGGCGCAGCAGGAGAGGGCGGCGGCGGCGGCCAGGAGCAGAAGGTCAAACCGGGGCCAACACCCAAAAGAACGGCAGCCCAAAAATGCCAGGCCAGCAAGCAACCGGAGCGGAGCCACGAAGCCCAGAGGAAACGGCGGTGCGAGGAAGAGGGAAAGCTAGGCCAGAAAGAGGAGCTCCTGCAACGACTGAGCACGGAACCGCACGAACCAGAAGCAACGGGTAAGGAGAGGCCCAGCGGTCAAGACAACTCGCCAAGGCCAGCACCCAGGGGAAAGACGAGCCCCAGACCATCACCACAAGTAGTGGGAAGGCCGGGGAGAAGATACCCACGGAAACGGGGACGAGCGGCTCGAGCAAAGGCGCGAGGAGCAGAAACAGCCGGAGAGATCGGAGAAAAGGAGACGACCGAGCAACACCACACGCATGGTGAGCCAACCCGAAGAACTCCAAGATGAAGAAGAAACCGCAGCCGAGACGAGAACAAGGCGAGGACCAGAGAGACGTCCCCACAGAAGCGAAGCCGGCGAGGTCGGAGCAAGGTGAAGCCAGAACAGAGCGGGGGGAAAAGAGCTTCCGCCGACGACAACCAGGACAGAGGCCATGGCCATCGCCAGCGTAGGGGAAGGAGAGGGAGGGCGGCGGCTGTTTGGGTAAGGGTTAGAGAAGCTAGAGAGAGAAACGAGAGTCTCTCTCTCTAGAAGGGTTGTCCTAGGTTTTCCATCTTAATCGACGAGATATGGATGGTACGGGATTCTCCAGTTTTTTAGGAAAATTTTAAACTCGTTATTTTGGAATAGTTTTATTTTCGAGCAAGTATTTAAAAAAATTATGACTTCAAAAAGTTTTATTTTCAGTTTAGTCAATTTCATTTATTTTTGGACGGAAAATCGTCATTTTCTGTACACATGACCTTGTTTTTTCTAGAAAATACCAAAACTACCATTGAGCTTTCAAATTACTACCATTGTCATCTTGTCATGGATGAGTAAGATTACTTCAAATCTCGCAATGTTGTCCTATTTTCGATCAGCTCCAAGCTTTACCATCGAACTTTATCATCACTATGGTTGCATCCTTGTTTGGTTCTTGTGGAGTTAAAGTAATGACGGTTTAAAGGTCTTTGTGAATGTGGTGATGTATAGGTTTTTTTTTATAAATGAATTTTTAGTAATGCCACACAAAAGGGATCATCTGGGGGAGAATGGGGGGTCGAGAATCGGTGATGGCTGCGTTGATTTTTGAAGATAATCGTACGGTGGTCGTGGTCATTTCTGGTAAAGGTTAGGGTACTTGAATGAAATGTGTGAGGGCTTGGGGTGCTGATGGCGATTGCATCGATGAAGAAGGGAACGGCGATGAAATGGGAGAGGAAAAATGAGAGAAAACCCTAGAAGCCGAAAAACCAAAAAATTCATTAATAAACTTTTAATTTAGTTCTTATATATTGTGTTTATTAATTAAAATTATTTCAATATATGTATTTTCGATAATGTTTACTTTGGTTCTAAATATTTTGACTAATCTACATAGTTCATTAGCATTTGTAAAATTGATCGAGGTATAGGATTATGGTTATTCCGCGTGGGATTATTATCATTGACATGAGAGCTCTAAAACATTAATGTAACATGGACGGTTGTGATACATTAAAGAGGGTTTTTCTGATAAGAAGTCTTGGATGCTAACGATTAGATTCAAATACTATTAGAGCATCCACACTCATCTCGCCGGTTGCCGGCGAGATGGAATAAAGTAATAGGATTAAATCATCTCGCCAGCTCCCCGCCAACGAGCTCTACAGTGGGCTGACGAGAAGGCGCCGGCGAGATGCAAAGATTTATGAGATCTACAGTGGGCTGGAATAAAGTAATAAGATTTATGAGATCTTCATCTCATCTCGCCGGCGTGAACTGCCAGCGAGAAGCACGTCGCCAGCGGTCCTCGCCAGCGCTGATCTCGCCTGCTCCTCGCCAGCTCCCCGCCTCCTCCTCGCCGGCGAAGACATCTCGCCAGCTGCTCCTCGCCCACGACTGTGGGTGCTCTTAGATCCCCTGTCTATGACATAATAAACTGGGCATTTTTTTTGGAGAAAAAGATGTTTGCATAAGTAATAAACCGAGGAGACGTAACACATCATTTGGATAACGATAGTACACTTTTGGTAAAATGAGAACCCGGGCCGAACTTGACAATCGTCTTTTTTGGTGAAGTACGGGTCAAACATGACCATGTCTTCTACAATTTTAAGAAAAACGGCCTTCGACATATGGAACCGCCGACGAAAGGAAGTTGGGACGTACAACGAAGTGTCACTAAAGTAGTTGAACATAAGCCGTTAATGAGCATCGACGCGATTTCTAAAAATGTACCTCCTACTGCGTGTGATCGACATCGGATTCACACACCATCAATACCTCACTTCCACTCACATGAGCCCTTAGCGATCGGGTCAAACTCGTCACCATTGAACGCATACATCGACAATCGGGTAAAGTAATGTTAATGAGATAATTTTATCAAGAGAGCAATATGGTACGGAAAAAATGGTACTTGGATGTCTATTTGTAGCGAAAAAATAGGTTTGAATCTATCTTTTAATTACTTTTCATCGCATAATCGAGTGAGTCAACAGTCAGTCAGCAGAATCTTCGTCATTGAACTGATTCCTCGTGCAGAATCGAACCACATGTCTGCCTCTGAATTGTTTGGTCAAAATCGTTGTTAAAGAAACATTATCCCTCAATGTCGACATAATTACAGACCGTCTACAGCACAAAGATTAATTCGAAGTTGGAAAAAACCTGATTTCGACTATTCAACTCTTCAACTTAGTATTTACATCTAAAAACTAGAGAGAGAATGTCTCGCATCTCTCTAGAAACCTTAAGCTTATCCTCTTCCCTAAGCCATCGCTCGTCTTCCACAGCCCCGCCGATGATCCCCATTCCTTTGGAGGGGGTTGCTAGCGGTGGTTGCGCTTTCTTCCCCTTCCCGTTCCTTCGTTTCCCTCTCCTTTCTCTCTGTATCCGATTCTGGGTCGCTCTCTCTACTCTTTGGTGTGTGACGGTGGTGGGAAGGAACAGACCTGACCGTGGAATGACATTCCTCAGCCCTTATGGCGAAGCTAGTCGCAGATCTGATCTTTCCTCACCAATGTGGTGGTTTCGCTCGGCTCTCCCGGTCTCTGATGGTGGGGGAAGGAGTAGATATGGCGTGGGATGACCTTCCTCAGCTCCCTTGGCGAGGATAGTTGCAGATCCGAGCTTTCCCCTTCATCATGGTGGTCCTTCGGTGTCGTTGTGGTAAAGCTCTTCCTTCGGATTCCGGCGTTCTCTATTGGCATTAGACGTGGTATGCGCTCCCTAGTCTAGGATCTCCGTGGTTCCGGTAGCCTGGCGTCGCTTGGGGGATGGGCTCGCGTCTTAGTGGTTCCGTCCGTCTATCTGGTTCGGACTAGATCTACGGCTCCTGCGACTTTGCTTTTGGGCTTTTCGTCGGAAAAGGTCGGATGTAAATTTCTCACCCCTGCCTTTCATGTGTCAGGTATTCTCCTCCCTTCCCTATCCATTTCTTTTTCGATTGGTTTTCTAGAGTTCCCGACCACTTTGTTGTCCGGCCGCTAGTTACGGTGTTGGCCGCCGGCTGGTTCTCTGGGCTTCATAGCCCATGGAAGCCTTTCGTTTAAGGTCCTTGGATGTGTGAGTTCTGGTACATGTCTGCCGGAAAGTCTCTACCATTCGCGGTGCTGGCCACCGGCAATTTAAAATCAGTGGTTTCATTTTTAGAGTCGATGGTTTTGGGAGCAGGGAGTTGAAGTAACTCCAACTCAGGCAATGGTTGTGGTGCCTTGTTATTGTTTCTGTATGAGCTTCATGTTTGGTCAGGTGCTTAGACTTTTTTCTGTTAGTGCTTCGTGTTTATAAAATTCAGGTTTTAAGACCTTTTATTGATAGTGTTTCATGGTAGGTAAATTTGGGTTTTAGACCCTGTGTTGTTAGTTTTCTTCGGTTGTATTTCATGGTTTTGAAGACTATTTCAGTGGGTCTGTAGTTGTATCTTCATATCCCCTTGTTGGGATCAGGTTTCATGAGGTTCTAAATTGAAACGCTCTTCGTTTGTACTTCACACCGTACTCTTCATTTCAAAGATCCGGCCCTTAAACAGGGCCGACCCTTTGAATATGCGGGCCTTAGGCGAAAACTTAAAAAAAAGCCTTTTAATAAGACGAAGACATTATTTTCGATAACAAAACTTGAGCACCGAGAGAAATTTTTTGTCTCAAAACTGAAAATTGTAAACCACAACTTTTCAACCTGACATTTTTTTTTTTTTTGCAGTTTTAGAATCTCAAGTTAAACAATAATTGAAAAACACTATATAAAACTAATAGACCCTAATTGTTCCATTTTCTTACAAAAATGAAAGATAAAAGTAGTAGTCTTTAACTGTTCTTTTGCTTGCTTTTTTCCTGTGAATTCTTGAAAAACAATACAAATGAAATTAAAAGCATTCAAATGGATATCTTTGTGAAATCATAGGCGTTGTGGGATGTTGCAGTATCACTTAAGAGAGAACAAGCAAGTGTCTTTGTTATACCCACATGTAACAATACCAAAAGGCATGGTAAAGGCACGTGCCTTCTTTAATGAAATTACTTTCTCTTCTTTTGGGCTCCAAGAAGAGCAATTACACTATAAGAATTAATCAGCTCCAAAGTTTTAGATGATATAATAATTTGAATTAATCAGCTCCAAAGTTTTAGATGATATAATAATTTAAAAGAACTTGGAACAATGACATATCGATTATATACAAGGATTTTAGATTTCAAGTTATCATTACTTGTGCTAGTACAACCGTACTCATTGTCAAATAAACTAAAACCATTCAATCACTTTATAGTAAAGAATCAAATACATTTGGCTAATATAACTCATCATCTAAATCACAATAGCCTAACATAACTCATATGATTTTTTTTCTTATCTAGATAAGGTCATTTTATTTGACAATCTATATTTTCCAATCAACCCCATAGAATTGAGGAACCACAACTATTAATCCCAAAGGTTGCCATAAATAAGATAAATTAAAGACCAAATTTTATATATGTAACATCATATCATTCATCAAACTCAGGGCCAGCCCAATAATTAGTGGGGCCTCAAACGAGAGTTTGATCGATGTCTTTTTTTTCTTATGAAATAATATAATAGAAAAATAAGTAAAATTGTTATATAAAAAGATTATGCTATATGATATTACAAATATAGGTTTCAACATCTACTTATAACACTGAAAATCCAGAATGGATGGTAGAGATTAATTTCTAACAAGACAACCTCTATGGATAAGATTTACCGTCTAAATCTCTATACAAGAATTCGAAAGTTTAAGCATTCACATTTATCTATATATAAGATACATTCATGCCAAGTTCAAATATGATAGGTTCAAGATAATTCTATATAGTTACACCAAATTATGTTAGCTTATACATGACGTCGTGTATGGGTCGCTTTATCATCAAGTTCTAGAAATTTTCACATTTAAAATATTTTTTAAATACTAAATATAAGTTCTAACTAGGATCAATAAAATATAAACGAAAATAAGAAAATTCATAACCGACATTAACGACGCAAGATAATAGATAGCTTAGAATTTTCAAGAACCAACGACATTCAGTATCGAAACTCACCGGCTAACTGATAAAACAAGATGGGACAAGTCCAACACATTCTTTAGATTATCTTAGGATATATGACCAAGTTCATTTAGCTGTTATTGCTTTCTAAATGTTAAAGAAGTTTATAAACAAACTCAAGACTAAGGAATCAGAAACAAATAATCATTCATATTCATGACTTGTAGTCTTTCCTCTTTGTTGAGCATCTCCATCTCATATGAGTAGATCATTTCCCAAGATTTTGGATAATACAACTATATGTGATATGTATATAAATCCAACTTTATATATTGTCTTGTTTGATCATGAAATGAAATTTTCGCAATACCTCTTCTTATTGCAATATTTTGAGAATAGTTTCTCTTTCTTTTGACTAGTATTTTGGTCAAATTACTCTTGGTTTCTTACAATACTTTCATAGTTTAGAGTGTTTAATAGTACTTCTAAATTTCAATATTTTTGAACTCTACGAGACTCATGCTTCTAGTCCATGAACTTCATAGGTTATTCTTCGACAAATGATCTTGTTTTTTCAATAAACATTTTAGTACAAAGCTAAGACATTCTAGCACCAGATGTTAATACATGTCATGTTTCCCTTCCAATAAGACAATACTGATATTATTCAATATTCGTCTTTAGATGTATAGTTTCATTATTTGAATGTCTAATATTTTGGTTCACAAAATATTATGGGAAGTAGGGAATATGAAATCAACACTTAATGGATTTCTCCCATGTTTGCATCACATTTTTTTTATGCTATGATCAAACATCTATATCCAATGTCTGATTTTGTTTATAATTTTGACGACTTACTTTTTCCAAACTATTTTGGTTTGCGTATTTCCGTAATGAAGTTGATAAATTGATTGTCATTTCTCAAAAAAAAATACTAGTGTATTTATAAATAAACATCCACACTTTCTTTCTTTGGTATGATCATAGTTTTTTATCCATGTTTTTAATTTACTGATCACTGGTAGATTGAACTTGCATGTTTTGTTTCGTTAACGATAGTTTTTCACTACTAAATAAAGATATACAGAGGTCTTAGAATGTTCAACCATCAAGAAAAATTATCTTTCATTTGGATGAAAATTGTTTTATCTGAAAAACAAATTTCAATATAGATCAAAATTGGGCCCAACTTGTATTAAAATTTGATTTCAAAATTAAAAGTGTAGTACTTTTATTGATTAGATTTCATCAAATAGTAACGGGTCTTTAATTTTATAGGCATTTTTTTATCTAACGCCTGAAACGACTTCGTATTTAATTTTATGGGGCCTTAACCGATTGCTTATATTGCTTAAAACTTGGACCAACCCTGCCTTTAAATATGTATTTGTTGATATAAAAAACTCCTCAATTTGTTTTTCAATTGAATTCGACCCTAAAGTCATAACCAAGAAAACCTCTCAAGTGTTCCAATACGGCAATACAAATCGGGAAAACCCGATCAGGGATGTTCTAATACGTCGTCAAGAAACAGTATGCGTCAGACAAAAAAATTCGACCGTTTGAAAATGGTCGGTAACGGCTACTTTTTTTTCATTAAATCTAAAACAATTTAAACCCTATAAATACCCCAACCCCAACCTCTCTTTTTTCACACCCATTCTCCAATTTCACTCTCCCATTCCCACATTCTACTCTCTCATTTCAAATATTCTCGTGGGAAAATGTCGGGCGACGCAGGGTCCCGTGCACAATCAGCTGGTGACGAAGTAGGATTCACCCCCGACGAACTAGCACGGGATTTCTAAGACATTCTAACGGACCCGAACTCCGTTTTCACGGCATAATCGCAACCGGGTTCGAGCTCAGGTAAGTGCAAACTAATTTTTTATTTATTGTATTTTTTAATTCATTTATCGTATTTTTTAAAATTCATTTATTGTATTTTTTTTTAATTCATTTATTGTCTTGTTGTTTAATTCATTAAACCAATTTATTTAGAATACTTGTGTAATAAAAGTTTTGTAATTTCATATTTCCAAGGTCAATTCTGTCCACAACAATTCCAAATGGCGCCACAATTCCAAATGCCGCCATAATTCTAAATGGCGCCAGGGTTCCAAATTCCGCCACAAGGGTTCCAGATGTCACCACAAGGGTTCCAGCTTCCACCACAATACTACAACTACCCCGAGCACCCACTACCCGACGTAGGCGTCACCCGTAGGTCCAACTCATCCTCTGCCGGACCTTCCCAACGACGACCCCGAGCAGCACAACAGGATCCGAGGTTATGGACCAAGGAGGAAGACCTACACCTCATAGAGTGCTGGCTCAATACTACAAGAGACGCGATTAAGGGAAACTCTCAAGCCGGAAACACATTCTGGTGCACTATTGAGAGGAAGTTCAACGCGATCGGAGGTCACCGCCACTAAAGCTGGAATGCTATCAAGAATCGTTGGGCCAGATGCCAGTCGCATACAAGGAGGTTCCTCGGTTATCCGGTTTTGACCAGACTCGAGACGTGAACTAAGAATAATAATAATAATAATAATAATAATAATAATAATAATAATAATAATAATAATAATAATAATAATAATAATAATAATAATAATAATAATAATAAAGCAAGTTTTAAAAGAATAAACTCCAAAATGATAATTCAAAACCAACAATTCTGACAATACGAGTCAACAGCTCGAAAACAAGTAATAAAGATGTTTAATGACAAGAGGAAAGTACGTCTCTAGACCAAATAAAACTAAGACTCTCGCTAGCTCCCAAGCTCTGAGACGTCCTCTAGATCAAGTCCCGCTCAAAACCTGTACAACAGTAAAGAAGGGGGTGAGCTTTCGCTCAGTGGGAAAAAGTAGTTAAGGGGATGAGCTATCCGCTCACCACCATGGGTAACCGTCCAATTAGGGCATACTAGTAAGGCACATCAACTAACGACATCCACATGAATCACATAATCACAAACCATACTCACATGACTATAACTGCACTCAATCACACAAATGCAACCAATCATCAAGTAAACAACACACAGTAAAACAACCACAAGTCCCGTACAACAGTCCCCCCCCCCCCCCCCCCCCCCCCCCGTTGCCGGCTTCCATAGCACGGCTCAATCATATCGTATCGGACCACACAACATCGGCCTAGATATCTTCCCAGACCACACAGCATCGGGGTACAACTAATAATAAACATACCGGACCGGCACACACCTCGGTCGGATATCTTCCTGGAGCACACAAAATTGGGGTACTGATCACACAATCCTCGGCCTAGATACCCTACACCGGAATCCTCCCTCGATGTAGGTATCATACCGGAACCCTTAGTTGTCACACCCCAAATCCGGTACTGACCGGACCCGAGACGTGACTTAGTGAAATTAAATAAAGAGACGTAAAAGTACTTTAATAGGTGAAAGGATCCAAAAGTTGTTCAAATAACCAAGTAGTAATAAAGTCAAACGAGTCATTACAATCTCAAATAAATCGTACGTCTCTAATACGTAAAATAAAACACGACTCCCGGACTCTCACTAGCCCCATGTTCCGCGATGTCCTCTAGTCCAGAGCATAGCTATCACCTGTAGAAAACAAGGTTAAGGGGGTGAGTTTGACACTCAGTAGGGAAAACCACACAACCACCTCATTACGAATTTACCAGAAAGCCGTATTATAGTTTAAAGTATTTAAAAAGGGCTGAAATAACGGCACGACACTTAAGCCACTTTAAAGACAAAACCCCTTCTAACCCTGACGCTCAACGGTCCAATCATACCAACTTAAATCAACACCAACCATATGATTACGGCATCCACCGAAGGGAACAATCCAAGTAAGACACCCAAAGTTACGGAAATACCGATGAAATAAGCCACAAGACTCCGAACCACACGCAAACCTATACTTCGTACCGAAATACCCCTCGGTCGCGATGGGACACATTGTCATCGGGACTCCCGAAAATGTTCCCACAAGGAACATACATCGTCGGGATTCCCGGAAATGTCTCCAAAGGGACCCAGATCATCAGGGTGAAACAAGATATCCTCCCGGAAACATCCCCGAAAGGACACACATCATCGGGGTGAAACAGGTCTCTCCGGAACACGTCGCATCGGAATAAGACAACAAATAACACGGAAACACTCAATGTCCCAGACACGGCAACACTCGTTCAATCCACCACATTGATCAAACACACAACTCGTAACCAATGCACGGTCTCGGGAGCAACCCGCTCGGCCCGGCGTAGCCGTACGCACTTTCCCCTAACACAAAGTCAGGAGGGGCGGTCGACCCCATCGCAGCACACAGCGTTACCGATCGACGGAAGGCAGGGAAATCGCCTCTTCGCGGCCTGGAACCTCGCGGCACCTAACACAACGTTTTACCGAGTGCTAGTCGGAAGGTATGGACACCACCTCTTCGCGGGACACAGCTTTTTACCGACTCACAGTCAGAAGGTAGGGAAACCACCTTTCTCATGTAACCAAAGTACAACAACCACAATCACAGTCACGTCAATCTATCACTCACCCAACCACACCACAACCAATGATTCACATCACACTTCACCGATCGCGCATCGGAAGGTACTACCCCCTCTCGGGCACAATTCAACCAACAAACACAATCATAACCACACTCACAAGTAACCACAGTACCACAACCACAATCACAATCACGTCGGTCTATCACTCACCCGACCACACCACAACCAATAATTCACATCATAACACTCACGGCACACTTACCCACACATAGCAACAACATGATACACCGAATATACCAGGCTTGACCCTTAATTACACTCAGAAACGTTCCGCGCTTACCATTACTTACCGACACCACACTCCACGTGGTAACCCCACCGGTTTAACCGATATTCGTCCCCCAACATCCCCAAATCAACAGATCAACGAAACAGGAAAATAACCACTCAAGTCATCAACATGTATCACTAGTTCAATTCTACTCATTTTCAATGTTCGTTAATTATTATCCGTTCAATCAACACAGCAGCAGGTAGATTCACACAACAAACAAACCTACAGGCACGACACGGCCTGATTCTACCAGCACAGAAACTTCCCAAGACAGTAATCGTAAAGGTTCACAGTTCAATCGACTACGCTAGTTGTTCTCATCCTACATGCATACTAGTTCTTTATCCGATTAATATGTTTCCCTATATGCCTTCTAGAACAACCGTAAATGAGAGGGTTTCGAGGTAATCCCTACCTCTTGAAGAACCAGCAGCTGCGTCTCCTAGCTGCTGACGTCCTGGCTAACACCGGTCATCTCCGCGCTCGGGGTAAAGGCCTGGTTTAACACAAAAGGGACGGTATCAGTCCCGGTCCAATCCGTAACGGTCCTCAAATTTAATGATTACGTCCAGTAATTAGATTTTTCCAACAGTCCTTTAAAAGTCCGATAAGTTTTCTGAAGTCCAGGTATTTAACTGATTATAAGTCAAAATATTAATTAATTAATAAGGCCTGACCCGGATCCGACCTGAGTCCGAGATCTGAACCCGAATCCGACTCGGATCCGATCCGTCCAAGTCAGCCGGCCCGGATCTGACCCGAGCCCGACCCAAACCCAGACCCAACCCGAGTCCGGACCTGAGCTCAGACCCGGTCTAGGCCCGAGGCCCAAACCAAGTCCAGGCCCGAGGTCTAGCTCGAGTCCAGACCCGAGTCATGGGTCTGGCCCAAGTCTCGTCCCAGGCCCAGACTCGTCCAGGCCCATGGCCCGTCCTCGCTACAGCCCAAGTCTTAAGCCCGTCAGAGACGCGGCTAGGGTTCAGGCGGTCCTCCGACGACGACGGCGGCGCTCAGATGCGGTTCTCGACGGCGAGTTGGTGTCAGGAAGCTCAAGAGGTCATGGGGGTGTTGAGGAAGTGAGTTCTAGAGATTTCCGAGCAGGATTGACGCCGTGGGAGCTCGTCGGCGTCCAAATCTCATATTTGAGCTCTGAGAACTCCGACGAGCTTCTCCGCTTCAACTCTCGGTCAAACCGAGCTCGTATCGCAAGATTTCACAAAGGCAAAAGAGTGGGGAGAACGAATCGAGGCCGGGAAAGACTCACCGATACCAGATCTGGTTTGTAGAAGGCGCGGCGAGGTTCTGGTGAAGGCGGCGGCGCGGCCCTCTGTGAATCGAGGAAGGGGAAGGGAAAAGGTGGGGTTTTTCTGGGTTGTGAGGCCGGATAAGGGACGGTTGGGGCTTGTTCGACAGAAGAAGAGGATGGAGGAAGAGATGGCGAAGCTCCGGCGCTCTGGTTCGAGGAAGGGCGACGACGGCGACTGAGCGTTCGAGAGAGACAGACTCGAGGGAGAGAGACGCCTCGAAATTCGCGCGGAGAAATGAAGCTGAAACGGCGTTGGAGACGATTTTGTTCTCTAGGGTTTTGGGCGAGCTGACTGGGCCTTGGGCCGGCTCTGGCGCGCGCGCGAGTAATGGGCCTGGTCTGGCTCGGCCCAAGTCGAGTCAGATCAGGCCCAAGCCTGATTTCCCTTTTCTTTTTTTCTTTTTTTTGATTTCGTTTCTCTCTCTTTTTTTGCACTCGATTAAATTTTTCACTCCACTTTCCAACCCCGTCGTTTTAAAACCGTCAATTTAGACAATTAATTTAACAGGTTTTACATTAGCCCCGGGCCTCGGCCTAGATATCCTACACCGGAACCCTCCCTCGATATAGGTATCGTACCGGAACACCTCATCTCGGAACATTTCGTATCAGATCACACCCACGAATGTCTCAAACATATCACAAGGTCATAATTCAACTAACAACATACCAAACCAAACAATCTTACTGACACATCACATCGGTCTATCAATCACCCGATCATATCACAAGACATTAGTTCACGTCATACCAAAACATATCATACCTGACATATCCTACCAACATATCATACCGAGTATACCATATCATGATCCTCAATTTAACAACGGATAAACCACGTAACAAGTATTACAAGTCATTAATCACAACAACACAACCAACACGCAATCCTACGGGCCCAACCAGGGACCCACATGTGATACTACAGCACATCAATCCCAAACCTACGGGCACGACCTGGCCCGCAAGTTATCCCTCATTCTATACGACTACACTCGTTCCTCACATCCTACATGCAATTTTACATTTATATCATTTGTTCATAACATATATGCATACTAGTAACTTTCCTCAATTAAACCGGTATCCGTTACTTTTCCCTGCCTCAATCGCTATCCAAACGCTTAGTCAACGCGAGTCGCCTAGTAGCCTCCTCTGTCGTGCTCGGAAACAACGTCTAAGATCACAAGTAATACGAGAATTAATAGTAATTCAAGGCGGTTTAAAGAGGAAACATCCCAATTTAATCCCCAATAGGCTCGGTTATAGATAAACTTCCTAATTACCCGAAAACGACTAAAATGGGCCCAAAAGGCCCAATTCTGATCCATCACGGTTTGGGTCACGGAGCCTTGACGGACTCCGTGACGGTTCGGGTCACGGAAGCATGATGTTCCCTGTCACGGGTGACGTCACGGAACTGTGACGTGTGCCATCACGACCTCTGTCACGGAGCCGTGACGCACTCTGTCACGGTCCCCGTCACGAATCCGTGACGGGTCTGACTGTTCCGTCCTTCTTCTTCCTCCAGCTTCTTCTCCACGAAATTAAACCCTCAAAACTCCATTTTTATCAACCAAAAACCTCCAAATCAGTCCCATAAACCTCAATATTTTAATACTTAAGTGGGTTTCATCAAAAACAACAAATCCCATTGAAATTCCATCATCCATCTCTACTTTTATCCATAAATCATCTACTTAAATCTCAAAAACTCAAAATCCATGGAAACCCAAACTTGTTCAAGCTTTTTCTCTCAAACCCATAATTTAAACTTCATTAAAAGTGAGTTTTCAAGGATTACTCACCTTAAAAATGAAGAGGGGATGAAGATTAGGTAGTTTTGGAGAAGATTTGAGAAGAAAAGCCACCAAAAAAGCTTCTTTACTCCACTTTCTTCTTCTTCAAGCTATGAACTCCACTCTCTCTCTCCCCCTCTTGTGTATTTCGGCCAACTAGAGAAAAATGAGGTGAACTGTGTCCCAAATGAGGTCTTAAACCTAAAAGTGCAATGCCTAAAATGCCCTTCTTGTTCCCTCTCTTCTCCTTTGGTCCAAATGGGGGTATTTTAGTCAATTCTCACCTTTTTCTTCCCTTCCAAGCCATCATGGACGTGTCCATGTGGGAACCACCTCTACCAAAAATATCTCAGCACATTTAAATTAATTCGGTTTAGTCTCTAATTTGACCCCATTTGACCCGCGGTTGACTTTTCCGCAAAAATAGTCATTTGGAAGGAAACGACCCAACTAAGCTAACCGTAACGACGACTAAGCTTTTTGAGTCCCAGAAAGGCCCCAAATGACTCTCGTAGTCATTGGTTGACTTTTCCGGCAGAAAGTCAACTTTCACCAAAATTCACCGGTTCGACCGGGGTCGACCGGGGGCGGTTCTTACAGTTATCTGAAGACCTCCAAGGCCGAGTACCACAGCGGCTCGAACCACGAGCAGCACATGCAAAATGCGAAGGATATGTGGGCGGTTGTACGGAAGGAAGACAGACTGAGGGACCACCCAGCACATTTCGACCTAGATCATTGGGTTACCGAGCTTGAGGGCAATAACAAGTTCGCTGCCAAGGAAGGCACCATAGGTAATGTACGCCAACAACAACAAGGACAACACTTGGATGAGGCTGGGGCTTTTAGCTCAACCTCACCCACAAGCACATGGGACGATTACACACCTCTTAGTGGCGAGTCCCAACAAGCGGAATGGGGAGCTTCCGATCACAACGAAGGGAGTGAGGTCCCTCTCAGCGACACACCCCCTTCCCATGAGGTCGATGCAAGTCCCCCTCAACCAACTCGCCGAACGCGACCGCAAGAAAAGAAGGCACTAAAGGCATCAACAAAGGCGACCATCCTCACGGCCCAAATGGCTGCCTTCGCGAAGATGGAACGTACAAGGCAAGAAGGCAAGGCAGAAAGGACCCGCATGATACACAAGCTAACCGAAAAGTGGGAAGCAAACATGGCCTTCTACTTGTCAATGAGGCAAACTGATACCTCCAACTACACCGAAGAAGATTTGGAAGACCACAAGTCGTGCAAGGCCCGAGTGCGAAGAGTCTTGGATGCCCTTGAAGGTGAAATTGAAGATCTTCAATGACAACAACCACCACCAGATGTCGACCCACCACAATGATTCTTGAGCATGTATTTTTTTTTGGGTTGTATTAAAAGGGATGAATAAAAGTTCAAGTTCATTTTTATTCGTGTTAAATTTATTTATTATTATTTTTTCATTAATTATTTTTTTCACATTTGTTTATATTTTATATAATTTAAACAGGTTCTGATAAAGAATTAAATAAAACAACAAAATATCAATTAATTAACAACTCAGCATCCAGTCAGCACAAGGGACTCACTGTGAGCTTCATTGTAAAACACACTATTCTGAGTTCCTAATCACTCGATTTTGTCCAGTCCGCACAAAGGACTCAAGACTAAGAACTCACCAACGACCTTTCCATTGTACATGCTCTAATAAGAGTTTACTAATCTGCAGTGGTCACAAGTTTTTTTTTTGAAACGGGAAAGAAGTATTGTATTAAGATTTCATATCATGCTTACACGAAGGGACATAACAGTCCCGGATACCAGATTTTGTCCCAACCGGCCGTAGCCCGTCGGGCGCACATGGTTCCATACATATAGTCTGTTTTGTTTCGTAGATCCGACCTCAAGAGTTCTTCGATCCAACGTTACATAATGATAATAACCCAAAGTCCTAAACTTATTTAGCCAAAAGATTATTCGACCTAAAACAGTGAAACCTTCTAGAGAATCAACCTTTAGTGCGGATCCCCTGAGACCTCCCTGCTGCAAAAGATTGTTCGGGTTTGAGAGTCCCGATTTTGGGTGCCTGTGAAATAGGTCTCAAACTACCGTCCCTCCTCCCGGATCCCAGATCCATCAAGGGAGCGGACCCATGCCGGCGAGGGGCGACCCTTTGGCGGTAGGCCGCTGCAGATGGAAGACGGCGCGTGGGGCCCGTATTCCGGAGAACGACGAGGGGGCCACGGTGGCTACTGGCTCGAAGACGGGGCCGGTCCGGCGTTGCAGGAACGGTAGCGCGAGACGAGTGAGAGACCGTGAAACGGATTGAACGATGGGCGGCGACCTGCGGAGGTAGACTGGCTGCAAAAAAAGACAAAAACAAAAAAAGTAACACTCATAAATGGGTAGATTGGGACCTATCCATAAGGAAACCCGTCAAGAGTAACCGGAAAGGTAGAAGTAGCAATGACGGCGACAAAACCCTGGTAGGATAGAATGGACCCTGGTTAAGGTAAAAAAGCGCTTTGGATCAGGAGTTTTAATGGTGGAACAGAGGGGGAGGGGTGGGAGGGGAGGAGGCTGCACAGAAAAAGCGCAGCCCCTAGGGCTAACAGTGGACCATCCAGTGGTCACAAGTTACAACGGCAGGTTGCTACATAAATGAAATATGAAGTCGAGGGCCAACATTAATCCATAGAACTGGTATCGTGATTAGTGCCAATCATGTCTCAGCCTGCCCAATTAAATAATATAAACTGGTGCCCACAAGAATACAAAATTATCGAATTCACCCCTTCCGTCGAACCAGCAAATCCAAATCGAGTCGGTTCATCTCTTCTAGCTCTTTGGATCGATTTGCTGTCTGCTTCCGAATCCGATTCCATTTCACAGTGAATAGGACTCGACAATTTTTTTTGGTTCCCTGAAGTAAACTTGTTTTTTTTTTTGAAACAAAATTCCGATTTGGATTTAAGGAATTATTCTGATCGGAATGAAGGATGATGATTCGGTTCCGTCCACTACAGCAGGAGCTTCAACGATTAGCAAGAAGGAGAGTAGTGATTCGAATCTATTCGGAAGAGGGCGGTACAAGTTTTGGGCATTGGCTACCATTTTGCTTCTCGCGCTATGGTCCGTGTTAACCTGCACTGTCACGCTCCGGTGGTCGGCCGGGAACCTCAACAGTCTCACCGACGACATGGGTCCTTCCATCCATGACGATCTCGATGCCCTTGTTAGTCTCTATCTCGATTTTTATGCCTAGAATTTCTTCTGGTCTGGGCTCAGATCTTTTTGGCTAATTGGTGTCATTTTCTCCATTTTCTGGCGGGTAAAAGGACTTGGAAGAGAGGGTGAAGGTGGTGAAGCACATGTGGGACGTTTACACCAACAGCCATGGGATCAATTTGCAAAGGTTTTGGCAGGAGGCTTTCGAGGCTGCGTACGAGGAGTTGACCAGTGATGTCCCTAGCATCAGGGAAGCTGCCGTCACCGAGATCACCAAGATGTCCGCCCGGTCCATTGATCTGGTACCTCCTCCAGTCCATTCGATGGTACCAATTGCTGTCTTCTTTTGATCAATCTAGCCATACTGCCTATTGGAGTTATTTGCTTGTTGAATTTTTAAACTGTCCTCAGCTGTTTTGGTTACATTTTCAGCATTGAGGTTGTATATAGAAACAGGGGCAATTGAAGCTCAAATGAAACAATTTGTCCCTTAGCTTAGTAGTTCATAGTTACTAGAAAATGGCTGGATCAAGCTCCTGCTTGAGACTTTAAAATACTTATTTGCTACAAAGTTGTTGGGCGGCATGTTAAGCACCAAGTGAGGATGATGTTGTGTCATATACCTGGTCTTCGCATTTAGGATGGACATGTTGAGATCTCTTTGGCATCTCACTTCGAGCCTTGCAGTATGTTCTTACTATAGTGAATTTAGATAAGACCCTACATTGATACATGTAATAAGCATGTAATATCGCAAATCCAAAGTGGAGGACCAACTTATCATCACCTTTACTGATTAACTGGCTAGATCCTAACTCCCTATCATTGTGTTTCGGAGGTAATGTACAATGAGTGAGGCCCACTGTGTATCAGGGGATTATGATCATTGTACTTGATAAATTAGGGATTTCCCCTAAACTTGAGAGTTTAATATGTGCTTGAGGGAGAGAAAACATAAGAAACTGTAAGTACTATCTGTGTCTATTCAGTTTGGAGAATTTAGGTCAGCTTATCAGTTCCACAGAGCTGTAGTTTGGCTCAGGATGCAAGGATCCAGTTGAACCTCATTTGGAACTGAGGTGATTGTGGGTTGGATTTAATATCATTTCACAAACAGATGTGAATGAGATTGGATGGTGTGCTGTATGCACATAGTAATTAGAAGGGGTACTAAGCAGTGTGGCTTATCTGGATTTTTTGTCCTAAGAGGCACCCATCTGCTTCTAATCTTCATGTCTCGGCCAAATGCACTCACATAATACAGTGTTTGGTGTGGTCAATTTTGTTATTACCAGGCTTTCAAGATGGATTTTTTTTGTTCCATGTGCCTTTTTGATGGGTTTTCTTCTATATGGTGCTAGAATCTCTCATCAAAAGTATGTAAATCTAGTCACCAGTTGATATACATCTTTGGACCTCCACCCATCAGCTTGAGCTTGTCGATAGAAACCTTGGTGTGTCTATGTCCTTTGGGTGTAGACGTTGGAAGTCACAGCTAACTATACATTTCAGATTGGGGTTGAGGGAGGGCTTAGTTTGGATATCGCTGTTGTGGTCGTGTATGCAGTATGTTGTTAGAGTTGTTGGTCGTGTCGCTTAGAACAATATCTATTTATACTGATTTGCTAGCAATTTAATCGTTGGAACAATGTGGAAAGGGTGGGTTTTTACCTGACTCCTTGATAAGATATTATGGTCATTGTCTGAATAAGCAATCATCACTACCTGTTTGCCACTCCCGTCTTTCTTATTTAAGAATTGGGATGCAGAGACACGGAAGTCAGATGAAACACTCCTTGCTCTATTAATAGACTGTTCCATATTGTTGTAATATGAAATGGAGTTATAGGAGGGCTGAGGACACGGACAAATTTGGTCTTTTATTATTTTGGAAGATGAATTTAGTGCTGTGTACTTTACACATAATTATATCATTCTTTTCTTGGCTGTAAAACTAGGACAATTGTCATCTTTGGCTGAGGTAGTGATATAGATCCTCTTGAATGAGTTCAAATCCTTCTCTTTGCCCTTTGGTATAGATCATAGCCTTGATGTATGAACCTAATTCATTATATCTTTTTGTCAGAAAGTACAAGAATTGGGTAAGAGTCTGAACCAAGCAGTGAGACAGAAAGCATCTACCTTGGCTTCAGGAGATCAATGATGGCTACAAAAGAATGGAGTCCTTTGTTTATTATGTAAGTGGAATCACTTGTGTAGCTCCCAAAGTTTGTGAGAGGTAGTGATGGGCAAAACCATACTCAGTATGCACATTGTATAACAGTGTAGTCAGTTAGGTTCTCATTCGTCCAATTTCTGTGGTTACAATCTTGTTGTTTGAGTGATTATTTGAATCATGTAAGAGCGTTCTCATACCTTTCAAGGCTTTATTCAAACTCTACTTCAAACGGAGATAAGAAGAGTACCGGAAGCAAATAGATACAAAACATGTCAAGTTTATATGTCAAAAACATAGATAAATAAATAAATAAAAAGCCTAAACTGACCAACAGCGACTGAATAACATAGGCCCGAAACATATTAACCCCTAAACAAATATTGGGAATACATGGATTCGGAACTTGAAGCGCCATGGTGCAGCAAATCGATGCACACCAATGAGCCGAATGAACTCCAAGCAACATGTTGGACACCAACGACCACGTGCACTATGGAACTAAAGAAGAATCCAACAATAATACTTTGTTTGTTTGTCAGCATTAGCCCACTAGAGACGACCACCTGGGATTCAACAATCGTTGAACCCCAACAACCACGCGCCAGAGAATGCGGGAACCACGTCGACACTAGAGGCCAAATCTCAATTGTTGAGGCAGTCTGTCAACGGTCAACACCAGAACTCAACAACGCAGGGTTTGTCTATCCTCCATCTTACTCGAATTCGAATGTAATATTCTTAAGCTCTTCCATCCTCATCACAATCCACGTCAAATGTAGTTCCAATCTTATTTCCTATGACCTCTCCAACCTTCGTCAGTGCTTTGAAAGGTAGGCTAGAAGCGTAAACCCATATTATCATAAAATCGAATTGAAGCTTCCCAAGTTATCATCTGGAGTGAATCCGTGAGTGCAATCAGGGCTTTATTGAAACCCCACAGTTCCATCCCTAATATTTGCTCTGATCATGCTCTGTAGGGAAGAAGAAACATGTGGTCTCCGACATGAGTGTTTGGGTTACCAAACTTTTTATGTTCCACTTTTGAGATGGGATACAAGGGGTTCAAACTGTTTCTCTGTCAAAACTTTAGCCGCGAGCCTTATTCTGTATTTTTCTCCACTTTGGTTCAGAGGCTCTTCGGTTTGTATCTTCGTCATCATTTTCGATTACCACCCCCTAACCTCTCTTGTATCTCCTTCATTCTCTGTCGGAAACTTTGCCTCCACCTGAGAAAGCAACGTCGGTAACTTCTTCTACACGACACGATGGTGGCGGAACCCTAAATCACGAGACAGAAATTACCGGATTGTGGACTCGCTTTAATGATAGTGAACTATTCATATTCTATTAATATTTAACATCCTGATTATTTGACTTGATATGGTATTTTAATTGGAAATAAAATTTAGGTATACTTAATTTTTTTGAGCATATAGGTATTTTATTAATCAGAAAACGACGATGCAGACTCAAATTGTATCAAAAGACCAAAAGTAATACCGAAAAAAAGGGTAAGACATAATTCCTGACCCATAGGTACTAGTTGCTAACCCTATAACGAGATACCTGGTTAATCCAGGGACAATCTATTGGTGGGTAGTTTCCACATGGATTGCAACTCAGCTGTAGCTCAACAAGATCATTACCTGAATCGACCTGAAAATGCTCGTGATGATTGATCTAGGGAGTTTGAGGGGATAACGGGTATCCAGGGAGAACACCAGGTAATGAGGGAAAGAGGGTGTCGGGCTTACACCGACATTTGCAGGGCGAGGTGTGCGTCCCCACACACACCCCGTTGCTCTTCCTAAGTCTCATTGGACCTGACGAGGCTGTGTAGCAGACCTCACCTGGTTTTTTGGGCCAACATGAGCTTTTATTATTGGTCCATGAAAACACTACGTCTCCGTTAGGTTTGCACTAATCACTATAGACACGAGCAACTAGTGATTCTAATCTCCCTAATCCTCATCGGGGTCGTCAGGGTCCCGATCCATCATCATGAAATGATCTTCGAACCCTGGGTCATGCCTCCACTGAGTTCTGATCGGATGCGGAGATGGAGGAGGCGATAGTGAAGGCGTATGCGGCAAAGGCAGAGGCGGAGGTAGAAGTGGAAATGGCATAGGTGGTGGATACAGTGAAGGGGTCGGAGGAGGTAACAAAGGCGGTGGCGTTGGTGGTAGCGGCAACAAATACGGTGGCGCTACTGACAACAGCGACGAAGCCGACGATGAAGAGATAACTTTAGAGATTACTTGGGGTTTTCTCTCCCACACAAGTTCGATGAACTCTGTGGTAGGGCAGGGAGGCGATACCAACGATGGGACGGGGACACAAGCCACCATATGATTTGTGGCTGACAACAACAACAACAAATGATCGGAGAGGAGAGCTATGGGGGCTATGACGGTTGTAAGAAGAGCATAAAAAAATAGGCGGCATAAAGAGAAGATGGAGAAGAACCCTAAAGGACAAAAAAATTGTTTTTTTGGTGATACTTAAAAATTGAGCATGGTATACTTAATTCTTTTTTTAGAATAGGTTATAGATTTCATTAATGCTCTAATTGCATAATATAACTGAGGGCATCAGGTAAAGAATCTCCTGACCACTAAAGAACAGACACAGACCGAGCTTTTCTGACAAGCCAGTGTGAAGCTTTGTTCATTGTCCTTTTAACAAAATTGAGCGTTAGTCTCCCTTTTTGAAGGAGGGATCTGATATCCTTATGATAGTTCCCACCAGAGAGATAGGAAGGGGGCTCGCAAGGATCATATTTACCAGCACATGTGCGGTCAGATCTTATCACAATAGGACTAGTGCCTAAGGCTGTAATATTTCGAACAGTCGTGCCTATTACATAGGCCTCGGTCATAGTAGGCGACCAAACCCCTGGTAATAGCCCATTTGCCACCAAACGAATGTCACATACATCTTTTCTAACAATCAATCCCCATCCCGATTGATTTGTGTCCTGAAAGAACCCCCCATCAATATTGATTGCCAACGTGCCTGGCAGAAGGGCTTGCCACTAGACCGGATGTCGGACCCCCAGAATAAAAGGCATGGCTTGGTTGGTTCTTTCTTTTCTCCAGGCCAACATGTTTGTCTTGGTAGTGGATATGACCCCAATAGTCGTTGGAGTCTTACCCTCCCAAACCTTTGCGTTCCTCGCCTTCCAGATTTCCTACAAGACGCTTAGAATCTCAGCAACCCTTTCAGTTGATTTCCCCAAGGTTGTCTAAGTCCACCAGGTCGAGAATGAGGTAAATGCACATGTGGGACAAACTCCCCCAAGCGTGTTCCAGCAGGTCTTGGCAAACCTGCATGAGACGAATAGATGTAAGACAGATTCCTAATCTCGATCACATATTAGGAAACCTTGGTACACAAGAACAAATCGCATATATAGGTTTGATGCCACCTGAAGGTTGTCTGAGAGGAACCTCCACAAGAATTTATGGAACCTTGGTTGAATAGGGATAGACCAAATACTTGACCACTCGACTAGATCCCCGTACTGGCGAGTTTGTTGTCTAGCTTCTATTCGATATCCAATTTTTGTCGAGCAAAAGCCCTTCTTATCCATTTCCCAGTACCATTCATCTTTCGATCTGCCTTCTGAGATAGGGAGTTGCATGATCTTTGTCTGATTGGTAAAATCAAATAAATGATGGATAAGCACCGCATCCCAGACCCGAGACCTCGGAATCATAAGACCTTTCACCGTTTCCCCCTCCAGAGCTATAGAGGAAGTCTGAACAATCGATTCCTGGCATGGAAGCCATGGTACACCTAGAATAAATGTGTCTTGTCCATCTCTAATGGCCACCTGAAGACCCGCACGCAAAATGGGTTGAGCTGACATAATACTATACCAAATAAAGCTCGGATTCGGTTTGATGGCTGCCTATAAAAATCCAGTGGATAGATAGTATTGGCCTTCAAGACCTATGAAACTAGAGATTGAGGATTATGGATCAAACCCCATGCCTACTTACTTAGTAACGCAGTATTCACATCTCAAAGATGGCGGAAACTCATCCCTCCATGCTCCTTAAGGGTGAAAAGTTTGTCCCAGTCAGGCCAAATTAGGGAATGTTTTGATTCCCCCCCCCCCCCCCCCAACCAGAATTGTGCTAAAGCTATATGGATTCGATTGATAATATTGTTTGGGTCCTTAAAGACAGGCATCACATACACCGGTAGCAAGGTTATCACATATTGAATCATGACCTCACGGCCAACCGAAGATAACAATTTCCCATCCCAGTATCTAATTCTGGAGACAACACGGTTCCCTAGAATGCCCATCGCGCTCTTTCTATTTCGAACCATCATATTTGGCACCCCTAGGTAAAGCGTTGAAGCCGAGGTTTCTACAATAGAAAGGACGGTACAACAGTTTTGTCGGACATTAGCAGGGGTATTAGTGCTGAAAAATATGGACGATTTTTCCAGATTCAAGACCTGACCTGATACAGTACTGAAAACCTCCAAAATGTGATTTATCTGTTGTGCTTCCGTCATCTCCGCCTGATAGAAGACATAACAGTCTTCGGCAAAGAACATGTGGGAAATTTCAGGGGGGGACTCTCGCCACTATAATTCCATGTATTTCATTACAATCTTGCGTTTATTACAATAATTGAGAGAGCCCTTCCATACAAAGCAAAAACTGGTACGGGATAAAGGGCCCCCTTTTCCGAATGCCCTTGGATGGTACAAATCTTGGAGTCTCTCTCCCCACCTGACGGAACGGAGTAACGTACTGTACTCATGCAGCAAGTGATAAGCGTTATCCACTCTGCTGAAAAACCAAGCTGCTGCATTACAGTAAGTAGATAAGACCACTCACTATGTCGTAAGCCTTGCTCATGACAAGTTTCAAATCCATGTAGCAACTACTCCCATGTCGCTTCCTACGGAGAGCATGAATAATTTCAAAAGATATAATGACGTTGTCTTGTATGCATCTTCCCGGAATGAAAGCTCCTTGAGTTTCAGATATTACAGAGTGTAGCAAAGGACAGATTCTATTAGCCAAGACTTTAGAGGGAATGCGGAATATCACATTACACAAGGCAATGGGTCGAAGATCAGTAACTCTCTCTGGATTCGATTTCTTAGGAATAAGGACTATCAAGGTGTCGTTTAGGGATGATTCAAAATCCTGAGTGGCTATCGCACCTTGGATTAATTTGACCACCTCAGTCTCTACTATGGGACCGTAATGTTGGTCAAACCGTAGATTTAAACCATCTGAACCAAGGGATTTATCAGGTCCCATTTGAAAAACTACCGATTTAATTTCAGTAATCGTGGTTAGTGTCAGGAGTGACGCTTGCTCATGGGGCGAAATCGATGATGAAAATAGTATAGAAAATGGATCCATCACCGGTTGTAGAGAAGTGAATAGTTGGTTGAAATAATCGATAACTATCTCCCTCATACTTGTCTCTCAGGTAACCATATTGCCCACCATGTCCTGCAACGTCAGGATCATATTAATATGCCGCCGGTAGGATGCAGCCGCTTGGAAGAACTTTGTGTTACGATCCCCGTCAACGTACCAATGGTGCTTCGCTCTCTGTCTCCAGAATGCTTCCTAAACAAGTAAAGCATTCTCATATTGTATTTAAATAGCTTCTCTCTTGTGAACCTCTTCCCTATCAATCCGGTCATTGAGCTCTACAATTCTCCTCTGACACCACCTAGTATGTCACGTATTCTGACCATAATGCTCTCAACCCCAATAATGAAGGGCAGTACCCCACCTGTTTGATTGTCTCCCTCTTTACACTAGTAAGATCTGTAACCCAGTTCTCCTTAACAATGTGACCACATGTAGGATCTTGCACCCATTGGGATTGGAACTTAAAATTCATAGGCCCTTGATGTTCCATTTTGTAGTCGAGGGACAAGAGGATTGTCCAGTGATCCGACGTTGTGACTCCTATGTTGCAAAATGCCAAGTTTGGCAGTGTATGATAATAGGACCGAGATATCAGCGCACGATCCACTCGAGACTTAGTCCGCCTGTCATGGCTTTTTCCCTGGTACCATGTATACTGATGCCCTGTCATGGGCACATCCATCATATCAAGATCGTCCACCACCTCTCTAAAACCAGTAATCAGAGAACCCGGATAGTTTCCCCTCCCACCGTTTCATTATCATCCAATATACAATTTAGGTCCCCAATTACAATCCAGTTTGACCTAGCCGGCTGGTGAAGACGACGTAGAAGCTCTCAGGTCAAGTGCCTTTGATCCCGTCTTATTTCCCCATAAATCCCTTTAAGGCGAATACCCTCGTATCCTGGTGCCAAGAAATAAACATCGATGTATCGGTCATCAATTGCCCGTTGGGTAATGTCAACTCCCGAGACCCAAAACATAGTCAATCCTCTCTTTGTGTCCGATGTCTGGACACACATATATGGCCTGAAAATCCAGATGAACGAGCAAGAAGTAGACATCCTTGTCGAGATAAAAGGGTCTCCGATAGAAATATGATGTGGGGCTTTCGGTCATGGAGAATATGTCGGAGACTCGGAGGTGTTGCTTATGAGTACGCTGACCCATCCCTTAGCAGTCCCATGCGAGAATACAAAGATCTGAGGTGTCTGGAAAGGGCTTGGGTTCGGTATGTGCCTTGAACCAAGATTAATCCGCTTCTGGCACTATGGCATAGAAGTCAGTTGCGATAGTCCACCCGAGATCGGGGATATGGCCGACATTAAAGGCAATGAGGGCATACTAGAGGAGGATCCTCGCTGCGAACGTGCTCTCGGGGTCGAAGAGAGGGCTGGGAGAAAGGAAGAGGAAGGTACTATGGAGGTTTGAAGTCGCCCCGGTGGTAAGGAAGATGCACTGGTCCGAAACCGGAAGAGGCGGCATCGTTTAGACATGGCGATCGTTGAGGCTAACGGTTCGAGAGAAACTCTAACAGAGTATACTTCATTCTTAATCTTCCCTAACCATAATCTCCATAATTTAATTAAAAATTAGATCAATTCAAAGAGGAAAAAAGACAAATAAACTTGAGTCCTTTGGGTTGCATAGATAAGATTGATATGAACTTGTTCGAAAATGTGATGTGATGTATTCCTAGTAAATGTCATCTAAGTATTTTAGTTAAAAAGAATCTTAAAATGAATGGAAAAAAAGGGAAACCTTAAAAACATGTTTTCGGACGATTTTTGTTAGCATAAACATGTTATGTTGATTTTTTTTCCTCAAAAACAAGTTTATACCTTTGGTTTATTATCAAAAATAGTGACGTATTTTTTTCGTTTCTTTGGATGGAAAAGGAACATGTGCTCGACACATGTTCTTTATATTTATCATAAATACCGAAATTGTCCCTATTTCTCTTATGTAAATGACATCCGGAAAAAAATTGAACACTCAGTACGATCATATCCAATGTGTAGACAAGAGGAATAACGACTATATCGGTATTTATGATAAA
Organism: Erodium maritimum; assembly: GCA_963921825.1. Lineage (NCBI taxonomy): Eukaryota > Viridiplantae > Streptophyta > Magnoliopsida > Geraniales > Geraniaceae > Erodium > Erodium maritimum. Next base: position 16,631,626 of record OY997589.1, on the reverse strand, counting down.
TATGAACACTATGTGTCGAGCACATATTCCTTTTCCATCCAAAGTAACCGAAAAATAACTTAAATCGTTATTTTTTGATAATAAACAAAAGATACAAGCATGTTTTTGAGAAGGAAAAAAAGTCACTGCAACATGTTTGTACTAACAAATGTGGTTTGAGCCTTGAGGACATGTTTTTTAGGTTTTCCAAAAAAAAAAAAAGTCTAGTCTTTCCTTGTATTGCAGGGTTGGTTCAATATGACTTGGAAGCGAAGACTTTAGAGTCATCGTCAAAGCAAACTCATTTTCATTAAGTCTTTGCTCTGCTATTTCTCCGCCCCTTCCCGTTTATTTCCTCATACCCTTGCGTTTACTTTGCTCTTCTCAAAAACCCTTCTTCGCTCTCACAACCGCTCTCTAGGTCTTCGTCTTCTTCTCTCTCTACTAGGGTTTCTTAAAGGTACCTACTTTACCGCTCTCGGCTCTCTCTTCCTCTTCATGCATTGTTCCAGAAAAACGAAAGCTTGATCGGTTTTTCATTCGCGATCGTCTCTCAATGCCTTGTTTGTTTGGTTGTCTGTTGATTACTCGTGAATCGTTTGTGATTTTATGTTGCGATCTCTGTTTCTGGGTTCTGTAGCCATGCGCCACAGTGTTTATGATCACTCTTTCTTGGGCTTCTTTGTTTTCTTTTTGTGGGTATTGTTTCAAATTTAGACCTGTATCATCAAGGCTTCATATTTATGCGTTTTCAAAAGGGTTGATTCTTTTAGATTTAGTCCAAATGAGCTCTCTGTTTCTGGGTTCTGTAGCCATGCGTCAGTATATTGTTTCATGATATGAGAGTTCAACTTGGTTGATCTGGCTTTCCTGTTTGTTTCTCCAGAATTTTGGCAACCCTTAATTTCATTTGATCTGCTGCACATCTATTTTGTGGTTTTCTCTGTATATGATATGTTACTAAACAAAGCAATAACTGATCTTTTTTCATTCAAGACTTGTATTTTGTGGGGTTGAGATTCTGAATCATTTAAGCCATCATACGCCTTACTCTGTTTTATAGCTTGCTTGCTAGTCAAATTAGATGGTTTAAGTTCTCTCCCTTTTCGTTTTGGGACTTTTCGTTGTTTGATCATGAACACACACACAGATACACTTAATTTACTACTTCTTTGGAAGTGTTTCTAGGTGCTACTTACGAACTATAATGTTGTTGATAAGAATATGCATTCTTCAGTAGTTAACCATCCAGATGAAACTGATATGATGGTGGTGCATCCATTAGATTGCTGTTTTAGAGGAACTAACTCTTGAGGCTTTTAAAACTTTATCATCATTACTGCATTCTATTTCATTCTTAATTTTGCTGACTATTTCTTCTCTCCTTTTAGGTAACTGGTGTTAAAAAATGGAGTCGCTTGAATATGATTTTTGCAACTTGACTGATAGGGAAGAAGATCCTTTCTCTGATTATGACCTGTGCAACTCCACTGATAGTGATCAAGCTCCTCTCCTTAGTCCCAAAGATAGCGACAATGACTCACAGCAGAGTGATGATAGGGATACACAGGACTATCTCGATAAGGTATGATTTTGATGATTGATTCAACTTCACAATGATGTTGTTTGAACATTACGATCTATATTTGGAGCAATATATAGGAACTGAAAATATTGGATGAACATTCTTTTCTTTTCAGTACAAGTGCTTAAAATGTTTATGTAAGTCTTGATTTAATCTTGTGTTACTAACTTTGAACTTGTGATTCTCTTTCCTCCTCATGTGCAGCTTCAAATATGTCCATCGAAGCCCATTTTCCGTCCAACTTCTGAGCTCTATGCTGCTGAAAATAGAAAGCTAAGAGCCTACATGGGTCTTGAAGATGTGATAAAGGAGCATGCTCTGTCATTCCTACCAGCAAAATCTCTCTTGAGGTTCAGAACCGTCTGCAAAAACTGGGACCGTTGGATCAGCAATCCATTCTTGGCCCACAAGCAAGCCAACAACTTCCGAGATATCTCTGGTCTCATTTTGCAGATGCCTGACCAAAACCCCTCCTTCATATCACTGAAACCTCGTCTCTATGGCATTCCTGAGCTCTCCACTTTCTTACCTGAAACAGTTCATGTCAGAGCCACAACAGGTGGTTTGATTTGCTGCCAGGGACGGTTTGGAGAGAATTCTTACTATGTCTGCAACCCTGCGGTCAAGGAATGGAGAAAGCTTCCAAGGCCACAATATTATCATGGAGAGGACCCAGCTGTGGTGCTTGCGTTCGAGCCTTCAACAGTCAGATTCTCTGCAAACTATGAGCTTGTGTGTGCCTTCCAAATAGCTGATGATGGGCTAGTCTGTTTTGAGATTTACTCGTCGAGGACAGATACTTGGAGGGTTTCAGACACTGTGTGCTGTGAGTTGGAAGGTGGGGGTCCAAAAAGTGGTGGGTTGTACATGAATGGATATGCTTACTTTGAAACCTCAACGGGTGTAGTTCTGGCCTTCAATCCGATACATGAGAACTTGGGGTTTGTGGTGCTCCCTCCTGCTAGTGGGCCACAAGGGGTTTTGACAGAGATGCAAGGAGAGCTGTGCTACATAGTGCCCACAGAGGAATGGGATGGTGCTTTGAGAATAGAGATGTATGGGGATCACAACATGAGCTTACAGAAGACCGCTCGTATTAGTAATGAATATCTCGAACACTTGGGCATCGTGTTAGGGGAGGTGGAGATCCGGGCATTGGGTTGCATAGGCAGTGACGGGGTTGTTTTTCTGGCTGGGAATCAAGTGTTTGCTTATAATGTCGAGAGTGGCGCGGAGAGCCTAGGGTGGTACTGGAACTTGGCTAGGGGGAGGTTTCTGCCTTATGTGAACAGCCTTGTGTCTGTGGCGCCTCTTGTGCAGTTGAAAGAATCCGAGTTCTCTGCTGGGATTTGCTCTGGAGAAGCCTCGCTTCAGCTCTCTCTGGCTCAGGATATGTTTTAGATTGGATGCAGCTTTGTTTCCACGTCTGTTTTTTCTTTCCTTTTCTCGTACATAACATATAAAACATAGCAATTGTGTTTGTTTGACTGTCCCTAGTTTGGACTAACTCTTAAATTTTGGTTCATGGGTTTTGCTTCTGTTGCTACTTACTACTATTTTGATGGATATTCATATTTTTAAGGACCGTTTGTTTTTATACTGGTTTCTGTATTTATTTGGTAATCTACGGAGAGAAGAGGCAAGTGACTTGTTCTTTTCATTGCTGCCATGTTCATCGATTCAATCTTTCCTAGTATTGAAGTAGTTATTTTGTTTGTAATCATCAGTCTATTTTACTTTATTTTTTCAGGACCCAAATACTTCATATACAACATTCTTTCAATCAACCAACTTCCCTGAATTTCTTCCCCTTGTATAGTTTGTGCTCAACATTGTAATTTGAGATGTAACTTTTTTGGTAAACATCATCTAAATATGAATCTTCGTCCACCTCATCCTGTGAATCATTGTTGCTAGCACAACAGACAAAATGCCAAACGTCCATAATTTGTACACATCTTCATGTATTCCAACAATTCGATGCTTACGATTTAATAATATCACACAATTGTTTGAACAATATCAGCAAATGAGATTAGATTAATTCACTACATTGAGTTAAAGAAAGAGGACAAGGAAGAACCCCCTCAAATGAACCTTACCGCAGAAAGAGCATTTCAAATGGAGACTTCAAAAGAAAGTTAACTTGTAGACCAAGTAACAAAATCAACAACAAAATCAACACCACGAGTACACATGATCAAAACCAACTAGATCATTGAAACACACCCTAAGTACCATAATGCAGCAACAACAACAACAACAAGGACAAGAAATTTATAAACGTACAACACAAGACCAACTTGTAAATATATGCATCAACAAGACCAAAAAAAGGTTGCCTTACAGTCATAGGTAACCAAGTGAAATTGCGGTAACCTCATCAAGTCCAAACCAATCCAGCATATGACAAGTCTGTAAAATTAAGCAGCAAAGATGACTATATGTGTTTACCTTGCAGTCCAAGAAACACAAGGAAAAAGAATGTTGTACCATCATCAACTTTATAACAACCAAAATTACAGCGGGATAAAGTCCAAGGAAACCCAACCTAGAAGGTACTTTAATTAACAACAAAAAATCTCTTCTTCCTCAAGGAGTACAGAGAATTATGAATCCAAGACTCAAACGAGAAAGACTCCACAGATTGAAATAGAGACCACTCCAAACTGAACGAGGAACTTTGAATTTTAATGAGTGTTTCCTCACAAGCCTTTAAAGTATGGTAAAAAACAACCTTCTTCCTAGCTGACCAGATTTTCCACAGAGTAAAAAAGAATTTTCTCATTATTTCTTGAAGTTCTTGGGAGTCAAGGATTTCCAACTGATCAACAAAGCTTTGATTTCCCCAAGAGAATACCAAGTAAAGCCCCACCAATTAAAAACGAATGACCAAATTTTCAGGACCTTTTACGAGTGAGGAGAAGATGATTTACCTCCTCAAAAACCACACAGCGAAACGGATAAAGAGGGTAAGTCAAGGAAATCTTGTTCCCTCTACTTTTAAACAAAGGATGATAACTTCGGTGGAAATATAGGAGACCAAAGAAATTTAGCCCAATCCACCTCCAAAAGATCATTATGTTGTAAGTGAGAATACATCTTCCTTATTGTAAATCCTGATTGTGCCAATCTCCACTGAACAAAATCACCACCAGCATTTGAGAGACGAAAATTATTAAGTACATTGCTCAGGGATAGAAACTCTCTTGTTTCCTAACCTCTAAGCCTCCTCCTGAATTCCAATAATCAGTCTTCATTGTTACAAAATTTAATTATCTTGACATTCTTCTATAGACTAAGATGGTGGAATCAATGATATAAAAGATTAAATGAGATACTAGTGACCCAATGATTTTCCCAAAAGTTGGCCATGGTTTCATTCAAGATTATGCAATGGATCCCTTGAAAGTCCGTTGCAACACTAAACTTAACGTTTTCCACTACAGAATTAATATGTGTCAGGAAACTATGGCCCTTTCCAACTTGTAGCTTTGATAGATCTCATTCCAAATGACTAACCATATTTAGAGCACACCAACCTCTTCCACAAAGAGTATTTTTCCACTAAAAATCTTCACCACCGTTTAGCTAGCAAAGCTTTATCCATAATGTGCAGGTTTTTTATCCCAACCCCCTAGAAGCCTTTAAGGTACAAACCAAATTCCACTTGACCTTGTGAAGAACTCACTTAATAGTGGAACCATTCTATAGAAATCTTCTATGTCACTTTTGCATCTCCTTGATCACTCCTATTGGTGCCTTGAACATAGACATGTAATAAATGGGCAAGGAGCTTAAAGTAGACGTTATCAGTATTAATCTTCCTCCAAAGGATAAAAGTTTGGTTTGCCATAGCCCAAGTGTTCTCTTAAAGTTGTCAACAATGGGATCCTAAGACTTCTGAAGTCTAAGATTAACACCCAATTGAACACCCAAATAATCAAAGGGAAGGAATGCCAAGGAACAACCCATAAGATCATAACCAAGATCATAATTCAGAGAAGAAGAATTGATGAGTATCACTTTGGACTTAGTAAAGTTTATCTTAAGGATAGAAGCAAGTTGGAAGGCCTTGAGAGTATGCTTCAGATTCATTACCTCCTTCACTAATACCATTTCAATGAAAATTAAACCATCATATGAAAATTGCAGATGAGAGGTATGAGGACCTTGTGAACTGTACTAGACTCTAGAGAACCTTCCATCTGCTTTTCCTTTCTCCGTCAATTGATGAAGACCTTCAGAAATAAGTGTAAAGAGATTGAGAGATAGTGAACACCCATGTCTCAGACCTCTTTGGAGAAAAAATTCATCACAAGGGGATCCATTTAAAAGTACATAAACCCAAGCCTCAAAGCAAGACAACATCCAATGAGACCAGATGTTACCAAACCCTGTTGTATGTAATAGATTCATCAAATAATCCCAATCCGAGTGATCATAAGCCTTCTCAACATCTACCTTAAGTAGTATGACGTCATCTCTAGAGGATTTGATATAATGAAGTAACTCTGAGGCAATCAAAATTCCATTTAATATTTGCCTTGCTGTAATAAAATCATATTGTACATCATGTACTAACACATCCATCACAGTTTTAAGCCTGGCTGCCAAAACTTTGGAGATGATTTTGTAAGTTCCCCCACCAAGGTAATGGGAATGTATTTACTAAAAAGGAGTGGAGAGATAGTCTTAGGGATGAGAGTCAAAAATGAGAAGTTCATACCCTTCCCAAGAGCTTTAGTATAATGAAATTTCACCATAAAATCCAACACATCTTTTTTAATGAAATCTCAGCACAGTTGAAAGAAACATATAGTAAAACGATCAGGGTCAGGAGACTTCTCTCTATTGTAGCACTTAACTGCTGAAAGAACTTCATCTTCAGTAAAAATGTCTCTCTAGAAAATCAGCTTATGCCTTTGTTAAAGAGTTAAAAGGTAGATGAGAGATATCAATGTTAATGGGGGGAGTGTTTGTGAAACTCTTCTGCAAAATGGATAACATTCACTTCCTTAATGTCTAGAGGAGCCTGATACTCAATGTCATCATTGATAATGAGAGATGTTTTCTTCTTGGAATGTCTATAATTGGCCACCACATAAAAGTATTTGGAGCATATATCTCCGTCCTTAACTCACTTGACTTTAGCCTTCTGCCTCCACACCTTATCTAGCATTTTCACTTTCTAGGTCAGTTGTGCAAACAATAAAGCCTTGTCACAACACTCAGAAGAAGTCAAGTTTCTAGTTTTTAATGTATTATCCAATGAGTGGATATTGTTCTTTAGTTACTTCTAGAAGTCCAAACACAGACATATTGCATTCTTTGAGGAATTGTTTCAAAGCTTTAAACTTGAACCAAAGTGTATAACGTGGAGATCCAATAACCTGAATGGAGTCCCAAAATTGCTCATAATCTAGGTAGAACTTAGGATGTTTTGCCCAAGAATTAATAAACTTGAAGGGTTTATGACCCAATCAGAAGAACAAAGGTCTATGATCAGAAATAGACCTAAGGAAGCAAGTTTGAGACAGATTACAAAAGTAATTGAACACCAATGGAGAAATAAGGAACCTATCCAACCTAGATACTTTGGACCCAAGTCCAAACAAGGTGAATGCTTATAATGGAAGATCCAATGCCCCAATATCATGAACAAACTATGCGAAATCCAGCAAACTAATGGTGGTCTATGCCTTTTTGGAGATGAAGAATTGCATTAAAATCTCCAGCACAGATAAAAGGGAGAGAAGCATATTCCAGTTCCATAAGCAAATGTTCTCATAGAGAAGCTCTACTACTCCTACTACAAGGACCATAAATGTTTACAATGCAAAGTTTAAAAAAATCAATATAAGTAAAGGCAAAATCGTCATTTTAGCATCCATTAAGTGATACATGAGGTCATATGACTAACGAAATGGAATATTCTGTCCATTTTTTCTAACAGAATCATGTGATCAATACTTAATAGCATTTTTCATTTTGAAATGTTGGGTAGTATAGTGTTCGTGACCAAAAATTAAGAGTAAGTTTCAATATTTAACCCTAAATTATTTGATATATGCAACTAAAATTCGAAAATCCTTGTTAGAAAATGACTCAAAATTACGTAGACTTAAATGTTAGGAGAAGAATCTACAGTTGATTCATATTCTGATATTTTCCCTTTGTTCGACAGTACATTACAGATCTATTTTGCTTCATTACTTGTTTTTTTAGCATTCAGATGAAATTTTATTGATATGAAGATAGAGGGGTCATAGTGAACGTACAGAAGTTGAAATCAACTAACATGATGAAATGCAGTTTCGGTGAAGCCGAAACACTGATCCTATTACTAAATGCCTCGTAGAACCTAAGGAGATGCTAGGAGGCGGTTCCCTATTCCAATCATGCTTGGCACTATGAATCCATGAGACTTTTCATGTCTCGACTTGAACGGTTTTTCTATGTCGTAGCATCCGTCCAAGGAGTATGTTAGGGAAAAGAGGAGGTTGAGAATCAGATGGTATCAAATTCACAAATGACGGGGTGTGGCTCCTCATTGACACACCGAGGTGCCCTGATGACTCATGGCGACCCGCGAGGCTGCTCAACAGACCTCGCATCCGCCCCAACGGGGCAAAAAATCCATGGAATTAATAATCAGGGGCCGGTGGCAACATAGCCTCTTCCTTTAGATCGTGTCGGGGGCAGGGCAGATCGCGAGCCTCCGAGGCCACTGTAGGCATGTCGTCCTCGACGGAGATTTCCTTTGCCTACGTCACATGTAGAAGATGTAGAGCTGCGGCCGGCGGTAGCAATCCTTCGAACGGTGCCAACCATGGACAAGGGTCGTGAGGATCCGGTGCGGGGGCGACAGATGCAGGCATTCCTATTGGTACTGGCACGGGATAAGGGGCTTCCTCGATAGGTGCTTTGGGACGACGCTTAGAAAGGACGACCGACATCATCACCGTAAGAAGATGAGAGGGGAAAGAAGAGGACTGGGATGTCTTCTTAATGGGCTTTGGAGAAAATGGAAGGGGTGAGGCCTACTTTGATAAGGAGGTGCCGTAGAGAAAACACGCACTGAATACGGGAGGTCCGTATTATCGGGAGGACAAGTTGAGGCCTATGAGAAAAGGGGAGCTCTAGGACCAATCACATAGAGAAAGAAGAGCATTCTTCTCTACAGATTAGTGCCGACGATACAGAGAGAAGAGAGCAATATATGCCCAGCAAGAGTACTCAAGTCCATTACTCATTTGTTAATTATTGTTTTTAAGAAAAATTATATTTCATCATACTGATTTTTTTTTTTGAAACGGGAAAGAGGTATTGTATTACTGTAACATATCAATCTTATAGGGTAGGACATATCTGTCTCGGATTCCAGATTTTTGTCCCAACCGGTCGTAGCCCATCAGGCGCTCATGGATCCATAAATAAAGTCTGCTTTGACTCGCAGATCCAAACTCAAGAGTTCCTCGATCCAACCTTTCAAAAAAATAACAAACCAGAATCCTAATCCTATCTAGCCAAAAGATTATTCGACCTAAAACAGGGAAACAAACTAGAGAATGAGCCTTTTGTGCGGATTTCCCGAGACCTCCCGGCTGCAGTAGTCTCGGGTCTGTGGGTATAGGCCTCATGCGGTCCACCCCACCCCCTCATTGGGAGGTCATTCACCCCTCGAGGGGCTATAGCCCCCCCCCCCCCCCCGGGCGTATTATTAGCTCTTGAGCTTGTCTGATTGGTTCCGGGGACTCCGGTGTATCCAGCTCTACAGTAGTCGCTTCTGGCTCCTTTCTTGTCTTGATCTTCCGAGGATGGGGACTGTAAAGACCGGCCCGGTTTAAAGAATTAAAATTGTTAAACTTGTTGATTGAAACGTCGTGGTTGGAAACGGGTTGAAAATTGGAACAATCGCAAAAGAAAAAGAAAAGAAAAAAAGGGAAAATGAGCAATTGGGCCAGACTGGGCCGGTCAGAGGACCAGGCCCAGTTCGCTAACACGGGCCAAGCCCGTACCACACGCGCGCACGAGGCCGGCCCACGCGAAGCCCAACCCCTCCAAAACCCTATTCATCGTCTTCTACCTCGGCCGCACACGAATCCCAAGACAAATTGGGCAGCTTCTCCTCCCTTCTCTCTCGACCATTCTCTTCCTCTCTCTCCCTCTCGCAATGCCGCCCACGCCTCGCCATCTCACCTCCGCGTACGAACCGAGCCACACCACGCACGGAATCGAGACGCCTCGCCAGAGAACCTCTCTCTGGTTCGATTCCCGAGCTCGACCCACGCCGGAGATGGAGAAATCGCACGGTTCGTGCCTCCCTCGCCCCGTTCTTCTTCTTCCCCGACCTCGCCTCACCTGAAAACTCGTCGGGACGAGCTCGATTTGGACGAGTTCAGCCGGAACGACGCCGAAGAACCTACGCCCTCGCCAGATCTGAGACGGAGAGCGTTGGGTCGCTCTCCAGCCACCGACGCCACGACCACGAGCTCGCCGGAGCACTGACGTCTCTTCCAGCCTCATCCGTCCCTTCTCAGAGCTGCCCTGACGCCGTCCACCGACTTGTCGAGGCCGGAGACCTCGTCGGAGATACCTCGAGCCAGGCTGGAGCCCGGACTCGCCTGAGCCACGGGCCTTGGGACAGGATGGCCATTGGGCCATGACAGGCCTTGGGCCAGACGGGCCTTGGGTCAGGGCACAGGCCATTGGGCCAGGATGGCCTTGGCCCGGGAGACGGGCCATTTGGACAGGGTCAGGCCCATTTTACTGGACTCGAGTCCGAACCGGACCTGAGTCGGGTCTGGAGTCGGATCTGGGTCGGGTCTAGGGCTGGTTCCGGGTCGGCTCTGGGTCCGGTCGGCTCTGGATTCTGGGCCGGGTCGGATCCGTGTTGGATTCGGGTCAAAACCGGGTCGGTAGATTAATTATTTAAATAATTTAAAATGGAGAATTTAAAGGACTAAATTGATCATTAGAGGACTGATTCGGACTATACCGGGACTGATTGTGACTTTTACCTGTTAAAATCAGAATTTGACTTCGTTCGAGAAGACCGGAGGTAGGCCCGGACGTCAGTAGCTAGGAGACGTAGTTGTTGTGTTCTTCTTGAGGTAGGGAAAGTAGCGAATACCGCTTTAATTATGGAAAGTTACTAGTATGCATGCTAGGTAATAATAATAACCGGAAAGGTCCTAGTTGGCACATAGGATGTGATTCACTAGAATAACTGCTTTCGATTACTAAATAACCGGACGAGTCTTAGTAACATGTAGGATGTGATTCACTAGATTACCTGCTTTCAATACTTGGGAAATTGTTGTGCTGGTAGATTGGCCATGTCGAGCCTTAGGGTTGCGTGTTATAATCGCTGTGTGAGAGTCTAAATAAGATTATATTCGGTTTTGCATGTTGTGACTGTGTGTGGGAAAGTGTGTCGTGTTTGATGTATTGTGAACCCTTGATTGTGACATGATCGGGTGAATGATAAACCGATTTGTTGTTTTGGTGAGTTAGCCCGGTTGGTAAACTGAGGTCAACTATAGCATTGTGATGCGATGTGCGTTCCAAGAGGAGGGTAATCTGTGTGATGCACACACCGAGGAATAGTTCCGGTGCTTGTTATCGAGGCCAAGGATGGCGTGATAGGTACCCCGATGCTGTGTGGTCCGGGAAGACGTCCGACCGGGGTGTGTGCCGGTCCGGTACGTAAGTTGAGTAGTGCCCGTGTCTGTGTGCGCGGAAGACATCTAACTGAGGGATTTTCGGTCGAGTATGTTACCCCCAGTCTCAATGAGGGGAAGATATCAGGACATATGTTGTGTGTTCCAGTCCGATATAAATGGTTGTGTGCATTCGATGGTGTTGGGAACTGTTATACGACCTCTGTGTGTGTCTCGTTGTGTGCTCTATTCTTACTGTTGGCTTTGTGCTGTTATACGACACCTGTGTGTGTCTTTTTGTGTGCTTTATTCTCACTGGCTGGATGTGTGCAAGTGGTCGGTAACTGGGAACTGCCCAAGGGCGTTGTTTATAGCTGTGCATTACTAGTATGCCCTAATTGGACGGTTACTCGTGGTGGTGAACTAAGGTTCACAACCTTAGCTACTTTTCCTACTGAGCGAAAGCTCACCCCTTACTCTGTTGTGTTTCAGGAATTGAGCGGGACCAGTACTAGTAGGATTCTCGGAGCTTGGGAGCTGGCGAGGGTTTTGGCTAGTGTCTAGAGACGTACAGCTTTTACTACTGATTTGACTCTTTATTTACTGCTTTTACCGAGCTGTTGACTCGTGTTGATTTTCGGAGTTTTAAATTACTATTTGAGACCCTCTTTCTTATTTAAATTACTTTATTATTTATTGTTTTAAGTTCGCGTCTTGAATCCGGTCAAATCCGGATTTGGGGCGTGACAATTTGGTATCAGAGCCTGGTTTCATTTTGAAATGATTTTTCAAAACCTCGGACCGTATGTCAATTAGGTGGGTATAGTTGGGTCATTAGGTTGCTGTGTATCGGTTACACAAGTCGAAGATGTCCTATGCGTAGAATCGAGACGGATAGAGTCTCGGGTTGGTGAAATGTCCGACCTAAGTGCCGTGGACTTTTGGTGAACCTGTGTGGTTGTATTAAGGGTTGTGTGCAGGTGGTAATTGGTTGTCCCGCATAAGCGGATGGTGGGCTTAATTTATGAACGGGTTATGCCCGATTTGCTGTAGAAACTGAAGTGTATGTACCATCACGATTCAGCCATAGGGGCCACTGTAGCTGGACGTGAATGGGGGGATGCTAAGTGGTTACAACGTAATTCGGGGACGCCTAAACCGGGTTGTAGCGACGCGGTGTCAACATGAATGTTATGTTAGAAATAGAATTGCTAAGAAATTGAAACTGAGACTATGTGGTGTAGTGTGTTACTGCTTTGGAGTATAAGTGATAGTCTGTGTGACCTAAGTGTGAAGGTGTTGTTGAAGGTGAAACTGGGTGTAACCCTGCTGTGTGTATATATGATCTGTGTGAAGCACTAGTGTGCTGACTTCTCTGCTGTGTGCAATTCTGTTACTATACTATATTAAGTATAATAATACTAGGAGGGGTTTTATGTGGACTGCATGTGACGTTAGTTATTATATGCGCGTATTCTTTTCGAAATAAGAAACTGAAATCTGTGCGCTATCCGTGCAGAGGTTTTACGTCATGGCACGTACTTATGCTCCACGAGGCACCAAAGGACGGCCAGCTGGACGCCGAGGACAGCCAGCTAGGGGCCGAGGACAGTCGTAGACTGCTGAGCCGATTGGGGCGACTAGTGCCCAGGGTGCGCCCGCTGAGGGGCACTAGAGGGCTGAGACAGCCCAGGCGGCAGCTCTGGAGGAGCTGGCCCGCACTGTTCAGGGATTGGCAGCAGCCTTTGCCCATAGAGAGGCTGCAGCTCCCACACCGGAGGCTGCACCTGCTGCGACTACAACGACTTTTGAGGGACCTACACAGGCACTACGAGATTTCCGCAGGCTAGGCACGCTTGTGTTTTCTGGGGAGCTAGACCCCGAGGCAGCCGAGAGGTGGATAGAGCGGATCACCCGCAACCTAGATACGTCTGGGGTAATGAGCGGTAGACTCCAAGTATCGTTTACAGCCTTCCATCTAGAGGGATAGGCCTACCATTGGTGGCGCCGAGAGCAGGCACGAGTGGGGGACGACTTTGTGCTGTTCGGACATCGTTTTCTCGAGTAGTATTTTCCACAGGCTGTTCTGGATGACAAACGTCAGCAGTTCCTGGAGCTGCGACAGGAGGGTCTGTCGGTGTCTGAGTACGAGGCGAGGTTCACCTCCTTGTCTCGCTTCGCTCAGGGGATGGTGCAGACAGAGGCCCTCAGGTGCCGATGTTTTGAGGGAGGACTCCGTCCTACGATCGCGGACCGGGTCGCTGTGTTGAGGACCCAGGTATTTTCGGACCTGGTAGAGCATGCCTTGACTGTGGAGCGACGTTTCCGTGAGTCAGCTAGAGCTCGGGAGGTCAGACCGAGATCGAGCAGCGCCTCGAGGCCAACTGAGTCTCGGGATCCGAGGAGGCAGAGGACCGCGACAGGTCGGGTCGGTGGCTTCTGTTGGGCCTCCCGTGTCAGGGCGCGCTTGCTATCGTTGTGGGCAGCCAGGCCACATGGCACGGGACTGTTCGATGAGCGACGGACCAGTAGACCGTCCATTGGGTAGACCTGATGAGAGGTCGAGTGTCGGGCCAACATTGTGTCATCGACGTGGCCGGCTAGGGAATTTCGCTTCTAGGTGCCCCGATCAATTTTTGGTGGCGTCAGCTCCGCGACCATAGCAGTCGCAGATAGGGCATTTGCCACAGTTCCAGCAGCGTCAGGCTTAGACGCAGAGAGCTCCGAGGTAGGCCGCGAGCGCACCAACGCCGAGGCAGCAAGCAGCGCAGCATGTGGCACTCCCACCACCTCCGAGAGGCGGACTTCCGACACAGTAGGGTCGGGTGTATGCAGTCACCGACTCCAAAGCTGAGGGACATCACGCCGGCCATGAGGCTACACAGGGTACGTGTTTGCTTTATAATTCATGTGTTTCTTTTCTGTTTGATACTAGAGCATCTCATTCTTTCATCTCTTCTTCTTCTGCTCGTATGTTGGGGTTGAGGGTGGAGTTTCTGAGTAGACCGTTGTGTCTTGATACCCCGGTTACGGGAGAGGTAGTTCTAGGGACTGTGTGTCGGGCTTGTGAGATCCGAGTGGCGGATTGCCCGTTTTATGGTGACTTGCTTGTGCTGGACATGAAAGCGTTCGATGTGATTCTGGGGATGGATTGGATGACGAGGTACCAGACGTCGATCGACTGTTATCGTTGGCAGGTGATCGTAGTGTCGGGCGACACGGTCGTTACCTGTGTTCTGGGCAGTAGGAGCGGAGTACTCCTATCTGCGTTGACCGTGAGTGATGAGACGGAGACCGTGCAGAGTAGAGAGCTACTGAGAGTGGTATGCGAGTTCCCGGAAGTCTTCCTAGAGGAGTTGTCAGACTTGCCACCGATGCGAGAGGTAGAGTTTAGGATCGACTTGATCCCGGGTACGGCGCCAATCTCTATGGCCCCGTATCGGTTTGCACCAGCCGAGTTGGTCGAGCTGAAGCGACAACTCGAGGAGCTTTGAGAGAAGGGTTTTATCCGACCGAGTGCTTCGCCGTGGGGAGCACACGCCCTCTTCGTGAAGAAGAAGGGTGGAGCGTTGAGGATGTGCATTGATTACCGGAAGTTGAACCGGGTTACGGTGAAGAACCGTTATCCGATGCCGAGGATCGATGACCTGTTTGATCAGTTGAGAGGAGCGAAGTGCTTCTCGAAGATTGACCTTCGACCAGGGTACTATCAATTGAGGGTTCGGGATGAGGACGTGGAGAAGACCGCGTTTAGGACTCGTTATGGGCACTATGAGTTCTTGGTGATGTCGTTCGGGTTGACGAACGCACCTGTTCATGGATCTGATGAACAGGATATTCCGACCCTACCTGGATCAGTTCGTCGTGGTGTTTGTTGATGACATACTGATTTATTCGCCTAGTAAGAAGGAACATGAGGAGCATTTGAGGATGGTGTTGACTTTGTTGCGTACTCATCAGTTGTACGGTAACTTGGAGAAGTGCGAGTTCTGGCTCGCCGAGGTGAAGTTCCTCAGACATGTTGTGTCCCGAGAGGGTATTCTAGTCGATCCGGCGAAAATCGAAGCAGTGTCGAAGTGGGCACGACCCAAGAGTGTGTTTGAGATCTGCAGCTTCCTGGGATTGGCAGGATACTATCGACGGTTCGTCCAGGACTTTTCACGACTAGCAGCGCCGATGACCGCCTTGACCTGCAAGGGGGCTGAGTTCATATGGACTGACGAGTGTGAGCACTCCTATACCGAGCTGAAGGCTCGTTTGACCATCGCTCCCGTGTTGATAGTACCGGAGTGTGGAGTCGGGTATGATGTATACTGTGATGCGTCCGACGAAGGACTGGGATGTGTGTTGATGCTGTCCGGGAAGGTAGTTGCATATGGCTCGAGACAGTTGAAGCTACATGAGCGCAACTACCCGACCCATGACCTTGAGTTGGCAGCAGTGGTCTTTTCCCTAAAGAGCTGGAGGCATTATTTGTATGGTGAGCGATTCCGAGTCTTCTCGGATCACAAGAGCCTTAAGTACATCTTCTCCCAGCGCGACTTGAACATGCGCCAGAGGCGATGGATGGAGCTGTTGGAGGAGTACGACTTCGAGCTACTCTACCATCCGGGCAAGGCGAACGTCGTCGCCGATGCCCTGAGTAGGAAGTCGACTCATGACCTTGCTAGTATATCTGACCGGGAGTGGGACATGATGGAGGAGCTGAGCATATTTCGGCTCGAGCTCGATGAGATCACCGATGGCGTCGCCATGTGTTCGTTGGTGGCGCATCCCACACTTATTGCCCGTGTGCCGGAGGCACAGGCCGAGGATGACGAGACGTCAGAGATCCGGGAGAGGATGATCAGCGGTTTTGACACCGAAGGCTGGGAGCAGAGTACCGATCAGGGTCTGCGATACCGAGGGAGACTATTTGTGCCTCGTGGTTGTCGAGATGATGTGTTGAGAGAATCTCATCATTCCCGTCTTGTTGTGCACTCGGGTGGCACCAAGATGTATCGAGACATCAGACGGCAGTTCTAGTGGAGCGGGATGCGTAGAGCCGTTGCGGAGTTTGTTTCGAGGTGCCTCACTTGTCAGCAAGTGAAGGCCGAGCATCAGCGCCCCGCTGGCTTGTTACAGCAGTTACCGATTGCGGAGTGGAAGTGGGAGCACGTCACGATGGATTTCGTGAGTGGCTTGCCGAGGTCGCCGAGAGGGCACGACGCAGTTTGGGTGGTGGTCGACCAACTGACCAAGTCGGCACACTTCTTGGCCATGAGGATGGCGGATACTATCGATACTTTGAGCTGGTTATATGTTCGAGAGATTATCCGTCTTCACGGGGTGCCGGTATCGATTGCGTCCGATCAAGATCCGCATTTCACCTCCAGATTTTGGGAGAGCTTGCAGAGAGAATTGGGGACCGAGGTCTTGCTCAGTACGGCGTATCACCCACAGACTGACGATCAGTCAGAGCGCACTATCCATATACTAGAGGATATGATGCGAGCCTGTGTGTTGGACTTTCGAGGGTCATGGGAGGACCACCTACCTTTAGCGGAGTTTACTTACAACAACAGCTTCCAGGCCAGTATTGGGATGGCACCGTTTGAGGCGTTATATGGTAGGCCGTGCAGATCGCCCGTGTGTTGGGCAGAGGTAGGAGACCGGAGTCTACTTGATCCGGAGATTGTCCAGGAGAAGACCGAGAAGGTCACACTGATTCGGGATCGGTTGAGGACCGCGCAGAGCCGTCAGAAGAGCTATGCTGATAGACGGCGCCGACCTCTTGAGTTTTCGGTTGGTGATCATGTGTTCCTGAAGGTGAGCCCGAAGAGGGGGCTAGTACGGTTCAACCGTGGCGGAGGCAAGTTGGCCCCGCGGTTTATCGGACCCTTCGAGATCCTGGGCAGAGTTGGAGCGGTTGCATATCGCCTTGCATTGCCACCACAGCTCGGGAACGTTCATAACGTCTTCCATGTGTCCCAGTTGCGGAAGTACACCATGGATCCCTCCCATGTGATTGCGGAAGTACACCACGGATCCCTTCCATGATGTTTCATATGAGGAGCAGCCAGTCAGGATTCTGGATCGACGAGACAAGGCCTTGCGGGGCAAGACTATCCCACTGGTACGTGTGCAGTGGAAGCACCACGGAGTAGAGTCGACCTGGGAGCGCGAGGAAGAGGTCCGTGCGAAGTACCCCAGCCTGTTCGACCCTTGAGGTACCTCCGTTTTAAATTTCGAGGACGAAATTCTTTTAAGGGGGGTAGACTGTAAAGACCGCCCCGGTTTAAAGAATTAAAATTGTTAAACTTGTCGATTAAAACGTCGTGGTTGGAAAACGGGTTGAAAATTGGAACAATCGCAAAAGAAAAGGAAAAAAAGGGGAAATGGATCAATTAGGCCAGACTGGGCCGGTCAGAGGACCAGGCCCAGTTTGCTGACACGGGCCAAGCCCGTACCACACGCCTGCACGAGGCCGGCCCACGCGAAGCCCAACCCCTCCAAAACCCTATTCATCGTCTTCTACCTCAGTCGCGCACGAATCCCAAGACAAATCGTGCAGCTTCTCCTCCCTTCTCTCTCGACCCTTCTCTTCCTCTCTCTCCCTCTCGCAACGCCGCCCACGCCTCGCCATCTCACCTCCGCATACGAACCGAGCCACACCAAGCACGGAATCGAGACGCCTCGCTGGAGAACCTCTCTCTGGTTCGATTCCCGAGCTCGACCCACGCCGGCGACGAAGAAATCGAACGGTTCATGTCTCCCTTGCCTCGTTCTTCTTCTTCCCCAACCTCGCCTCACCTGAAAACCCGTCGGGACGAGCTCGATTTGGACGAGTTCATCCAGAACGACGCCGGAGAACCTACGCCCTCGTCGGATCTGGGACGAAGAGCGTTGGGTCGCTCTCCAGCCACCAAGGCCACGGCCACGACCTCGCCGAAGCCCTGGCGTCTCTTCCAGCCTTAGCCGTCCCTTCTCCGAGCTGCCCTGACGCCGTCCACCACCTTGTCGAGGCCAAAGACCTCGCCGGAGATACCTTGAGCCAGGCTAGAGCTCGGACTCGCCTAAGCCACGGGCCTTGGGCCAGGATGGGCATTGGGCCATGCCTTGGGTCAGAGCATAGGCCATTGGTCCAGGATGGCCTTGGGCCGGGAGACGGGCCATTTGGACAGGGCCAGGCCCAGTTTACTGGACTCGTGTCCGGACTGGACCTGAGTCGGGTCTGGAGTCGGATCTGGGTCGGGTCTGGGGCCGGGTCGGCTCTGGGTCAGGTCGGGTCTGGATTCTTGACCGAGTCGGATCCGGGTACGGTTCTCGGATTCGGGTCAGAACCGGGTCGGTAGATTAATTATTTAATTAATTAATTTAAATAATTTAAAATGGATAATTTAAAGGACTAAATTGATAATTAGAGGACTGATACGGACTGTATCGGGATTGATTGTGACTTTTACCTGTTAAAATCAGACTTTGACTTCGTCCGAGAAAATCGGAGGTAGGCCCGGACGTCAGCAGCTAGGAGACGTAGCTGTTGTGTTCTTCTTGAGGTAGGGAAAGTAGCGAATACCGCTTTAATTACGGAAAGTTACTAGTATGCATGCTAGGTAATAATAATAACCGGAAAGGTCCTAGTTGGCATATAGGATGTGATTCACTAGAATAACCGCTTTCGATTACTAAATAACCGGACGAGTCTTAGTAACATGTAGGATGTGATTCACTAGATTACTTGCTTTCAATACTTGGGAAATTGTTGTGCTGGTAGATTGGCCATGTCGAGCCTTAGGGTTGTGTGCTGCGTGTTATAACCGTTGTGTGAGAGTCTAAATAAGATTATATTCGGTGTTGCATGTTGTGACTGTGTGTGGGAAAGTGTGTCGTGTTTGATGTATTGTGAACCCTTGATTGTGACATGATCGGGTGAGTGATAGACCGATTTGTTGTTTTGGTGAGTTATCCCGATTGGTAAACCGAGGTCAACTATAGCATTGTGATGCGATGTGCGTTCCAAGAGGAGGGTAATCTGTGTGATGCCCACAACGAGGAATAGTTCCGGTGCTTGTTATCGAGGCCAAGGATGGCGTGATAGGTACCCCGATGTTGTGTGGTCTGGGAAGACGTCCGACCGGGGTGTGTGCCAGTCCGGTACATAGGTTGAGTAGTGCATGTGTCTGTGTGCGCGGAAGACATCTGACTGAGGGATTTCCGGTCGAGTATGTTACCCCCAGTCTCAGTGAGGGGAAGATATCGGGACTGATGCTGTTTGTTCTAGTCCGATATAAATGGTTGTGTGCATTCAGTGGTGTTGGGAACTGTTATACGACCTCTGTGTGTGTCTCGATGTGTGCTCTATATTCTTACTGTTGGCTTTGTGCTGTTATACGACATCTGTGTGTGTCTTGCTGTGTGCTTTATTCTCAGTGGCTGGCTGTGTGCGTTTTTATAAGTATGACTGAGGTTGTGAAAGTGGTCGGTAACTAGGAACTGCCCGACGGCGTTGTTTATAGTTGTGCATTACTAGTATGCCTTAATTGGACGGTTACTCGTGGTGGTGAACTAAGGCTCACAACCTTAACTACTTTTCCTACTGAGCGAAAGCTCACCCCTTACTCTGTTGTGTTTCAGGTGTTGAGTTGGACCCGTACTAGTAGGATTCTCGGAGCTTGGGAGCTAGCGAGGGTTTTGGCTAGTGTCTAGAGACGTACAACTTTTACTACTGTTTTGACTCTTTATTTACTGCTTTTACCGAGCTGTTGACTCGTGTGGATTTTCGGAATTTTAAATTACTATTTGAGACCCTCTTTCTTATTTAAATTACTTTATTATTCATTGTTTTAATTCGCGTCTTGAATCCGGTCAAAACCGGATTTGGGGCGTGACAGGGACCAATGCCAGGGTTGTACCTCATTATACCACGACGAACTAACGACATCTCCCTTTGAGTATAGCGATTCACCGGGGGCCTAGGGCGACAGGAGGGCCTCGGTGCAAAGGAGTCCTCCCTCGGGGCGATCACCGTCACCGTCCTAGATCTCGGGGACTTCGGACCATGTCGCCTGGATGATTGCAGAAGTGCTCCCGGAACCCTAGGGGGGACCCCTCGAGCCCTGGGGTTTGCCTGCATTTTAGGGTTTGCATGCATCTTGGAGGACGGCGGCGGCCGAACTGCAAATACTGGTGGAGGCGCCACCATGCATGGATCAGGGATAGTTCGCTCCGATGGATGGATAGACACCATCATCGGGTGGTGATCGCTCTGGTAAATCTCGGCCCAGCCCCATGCCAGATCCGGATGTTGGCTCCTTGGTCGGTCACCCGGTTTCGGACGAAAGTCCATCGGCGGAGCTTCTACGATCCGGTGCGGCAAGTACGGCAACATGGGCCTATGTGCCCGCCCTTGCATGGGCCAAATGCACCGTCGATGCATGGCCATTGGCCGCATGGCCAAGCCGAGGGGAGGAGGAGGGACCCGGTGAGGATCCTCCCGGCAGCCGTGCCATACCCGGATGAGAACTGCTTCCACCGGCCTGACGGTGGTGCAATGTGTGGAACATCGTCGTCGACGGAGGATGGTGGGGAGACTTGAGCGGCGTGGAGGAGGAGAGGGCAGCCAGAAAAAGAAACTGAGGGATCCGGACGGTTGCAGCGGACGACGTGGACTCGATAGGCAGCGACGACAACGGAGTAAACTCTATCTAGAGTAAGAGAAGAACCTCTTGAAGAGACAGCGAAGCACTTTTTTGTTTACAATAATGGTCAACAGTTATTTGTTTCATCATACTGATTTAATACAACAAAAATTAAATATGTCAGACGTTCAGAAGAGAACAACATAATTTGTTTCAATTTATTTTAATTTAAAATTAAATATAAAGTGACCTCCAAATCAATAATATATATATATATAAGATGAATACAATTATTTTTATTTCTATGGGTTTTTCTCCCTTTTCAGTCTCTATACAAGCTATTCATTTTGTATATGGGAAACATTTTTATCAGTAAAAAAAAATTTGTTAAAAATTTGTATCAGTAAAACTTAAATTATGATAAATTAAAACAAAAATAAAATTCATATGATGAAAGAATACAGTTTAAAATTAAAATGAATCGATAATAATCTAAATTACACTACGGCCTCCATTTTGTTTAACTAGCCTAGTCGGCGACGATTTTAGGTTTCAATAAGCCGACGCTTCTCTCTGGGAGCTACCTGCGGCTCAAATCATCGGATGCGGATCAAAACCCTAGATTGATTCATTGGTTTTCACTGTTCCGAGCTTAGTTCGGTCTTCTTGAACAATGGGAGATGCGAACGATGCCTACATGCGCGGCCAGAACGACGCCGTCCAGGGCCGCCCCAAAGTACAGAACCGCCCAAATGTTCACCAGCTCAAACTGGTCCGTAATATTTTACAGTGTTCTTCTTACGCTATTATATTTTAGGGTTTTGTGGTTTTTGCGTGGAGTTGATTGAGTTGTTATGAACGGTCTGATCTGTATTATTTTTTCCAACAAAGGTCTCGATGTATTTTAGAATTGATCTTTGCCTGATTCAGTGCAATTAGCATGTGCTTCGGTGCAGTTTTTGTTTGATCACGTCGTCAGCAATTTGAAGATTGAGTGTTCCTCAATTTCTGGATGTTGATGTATGTTTGCATGCGTTTGAAAAACTTGAATTTTGATGACTAATACGAAAAGTTGGAGGTGTTCGAGACAGGTTATCCATGGAACAGCTTGTCAGAGTGTTTCTATGGCTTGTATCATTCATGACCTTGCTTCACTACCAAACAATTGTAGATGCTTTATTCTGATGATGGGTTTTGCAATTTATGTTCTTCTGTGAAAGTTCCGTGTTTTTAGATATTGAGCATTGCTAATTAATAATTATTTGTTGTTATGTGTTCCTATTTCCTGATTTGTGTTGTCTATGCAGATTGGGCAAAGCCATCCGACTGGATTGACTGCCAATCTGCTAAAACTATTTGAACCTCGGCCTCCTTTGGAATTCAAACCACCTCCCGAGAAAAGAAAATGCCCTCCATATGCAGGTTTTAATTCTTTGTTCCCTTTATAGTCTCAATTTTCAATTTGATGTCCATAGGTTCGACTTGATTTTTATTGTACTTTCCCTCTTAAGGAATTGCTCAATTTGTGAGTCATTTTGCCGAGCCTGGAGATCCAGAGTATGCTCCCCCTGTCCAGAAGGGTGAAACTCCTGTAAGATGCTACGTTCTTTTACTGATTTTTGCTGAAAAGTGTTTGTATAGAAGTTAATATGCTATACTCTCATGTGATTGATAGTATAACCATGGTTATTCTGAAAAGAGCTTGTATTCTGTGTGCCCCTCCATTATATTATAGTGCAAGTGGCTGTTCAAAAATCACAATGCAAAAGGTGGCTTTTAGACTTCATGTAAAGTATGGACTCAAGCAGATTCGTGTTTTACTATATTTAAAATAGTTCAGCTTTCATGAATTTCTATTGTGGACTTTTTTCTTGAGGTAATTGGGACATTTTAATGGGCACATCAAACATTTATTCACATGATTTTGTTTTGGCTAAGATTTTAAGAGAAGCTGGAGAGTTGTGTGTGGTGAAGTAAGATCTAGATCAATCACCAGAAATAGTACTTCATCCCATTTGTTGAAACTTGAAATTAACCTGTTCCATTAGCCTCTAATGGGCTAGCTGCAGGGATATGGGATAGGCTGTATGAAATACATTTTTAAATATAAAAATTACTCTTCCCCGATGAATCACATCCTACATTTTTGGAAAATGATGAATCACTCTTCCGAGTTGTGTTTCAATTCATGGCTCGTGTTCAAATTGGTGCTTCTAGGATATGGCTGTATTTGTTTTTACAATTTGAAGTTCTTTTTCCGATAGGCAGTTAGCCCTTAGTTTGGGAATTGAAACCAACGAGGTCATACTTATTGTATGAGGGGCGGTCAGCCACATCTCCTACAAACATTGTTATTCTAAGTTCCGAATTGATCATTTTTTGCTTCAAAATCATAGAATGGCCATATGTTTGTCAAATAGGTTAATGATTTGCCCAAAATGCTAAAAGTGGACATAAAAAATCTGAACATTTGGCCTGATACAGTGACTATTTTTGGTTATGAGAAACTGACTTACTTTGTTGCTTGATGTTCTCTTATGTCTTGATTCTTTCAGGCAGAAAGAAGGGCTCGTATCCACAAATTAAGACTGGAAAAGGGTGCAGAGAAGGCTGCTGAGGAGCTTCAGAAATGTGATACTACCTTTCTCCTTTTATCTTAGTAAACAATCTGTGGTTTTGATGTAT
This sequence comes from Erodium maritimum, assembly GCA_963921825.1. Lineage (NCBI taxonomy): Eukaryota > Viridiplantae > Streptophyta > Magnoliopsida > Geraniales > Geraniaceae > Erodium > Erodium maritimum. The sequence goes on along the minus strand of OY997589.1, from coordinate 16,608,092 downwards.
GCAGAATTTAGTGCTATTAGTTAGCATGTTGTTATATTTATCTTCTGTTGCAGATGATCCAAGTACTGACCCAAGCATATCAGGAGATCCATACAAGACATTATTTGTAGCTAGGCTGGTATGTACTTCTGTCACATTCCTTATGAATATTCAAATTCTGTTTAATTACTTTACATTTGTGACTGACCATTTATAATGTCTGCCTGCAGAGCTATGAGACGACTGAGAGTAAAATAAAAAGGGAGTTTGAGTCATACGGGCCAATTAAACAGGTAGGTATTTTCAAGCATCCCCTACCGGGATCGGTAAGATGATCACTATGTCATGATTCTATTATTTCTACCCTCTTAAAAATAATAATTAAACAATGGTTTTGAAATGCATCTTATTATATTTTATATCATTAAAGTCAGATTGTATTTTGGGTCCCGGAAGTTTCGTGCATGATTTATTGCCACAGCCTATTTAATTTCAGAATCCATAATAAATGGTTATTTGGGATCCCCGGTCAATAGGCTTCAATACTTACTTTCAGAAAAAGCTCACTTGTAGTAGTGCTTTACACAGATTTTTTTGTTCGGCGGTAAGTGGAAAGGTAGTATTTGTTCATCTTCCTTTTCGCCGAACTGTCAACTGCAAGCTGTTTATAATAGCAGAGGTAGAACCTTCTAATTGCCCACTATTCCTATCTAGTTGTTCTGCTTATCCTTTGATAAATTTGATTGATGTAGATCAGTTAAAATCTTCCCGGAACATGGACACTGTTCCAACTTCTAGGTATGTTTTAGTGTTAAAATGATTCCTGTCTAGAAATGTCCCTGGTAAGGGGGTGGTTGTTTGGTTCTGCCAATCAAAAAATGGTTCACATCATCCTACATACTGATCCAATTCCAATGTGCTTCATTTGCTCCACAAAGCTGCAATTTTAAGTTGGGCAAAGCAGTGATGCAATGTGCCTTGGGCCTTTATTATCAAGCAACAAAAGGAGACAGAGAACTTCAGTTATTTTTTCCAGCATGCGTAAAATTTTTGGGGAGTATTAGTATCTCTTTCTCTTTATTTTGGATGTATGGTGCATATCCCGCTTCTAAAAGTTTTGCTTTAGGCTTTAAAGGCCGTGGAAAAGTCATGCCAGTTGAGAATATCATGGTATTTCATAAATTGCTTATATCTAATTCATAATTAGTTTACTATTTTAAAAAATATTCCCTGATAAGGCGGGGTTCGTCTGTTGAACAACTGGTAAATGTGCGGCAGTACACCGGCTTTTTCTTTAACTCTAGCTCTGGTGGTGGTGTATCTTGGGATGGAGATCGCTCTGATTTAAAGGTGAGCACGGCTAGTGAGGCATAGTGCCTGTCTGCCGTGCCATTTATAATTTTCATTCAGTTATAGGAATTAAAGAAAATATATCTGGAAAAAAATTTCTACACGCGAGATTGTGTTTTTTTCTCCTGTAACTGTATTTATCTTTTTGTCCCTTTGAGCTTCTCAGGTTCGACTGGTCACGGATAAATCAACAAATAAACCTAGAGGATATGCTTTCATTGAGTACATGCATACTCGAGATATGAAAGGTAGGGTTAGTATAATCTACTTTTCAGTTAGTAGTTGATATATAATATATGTATCTGAAGTCTGAACTGCTCCTGATGTACTATGTAGCTGCGTATAAACAAGCTGATGGGAGGAAGATTGATGGCAGAAGGGTACTTGTGGATGTTGAGCGTGGCAGAACTGTACCTAATTGGCGACCCCGCAGACTAGGTGGTGGCCTTGGAACCACTAGGGTTGGAGGTGAAGATGCTAACCAAAAGCATTCGGGGAGGTAATCACCTCAATTCAACTCTGAAACCCTACTTTTGATTTGAAATCATTTTCAAGTCTTATATATTTCCATTTTAGGATTTGAACAGCAGTGAGTTTGCATGTTGTTTTCCATGCAAGATTTGCTATCATTTAATTTAATTTACCAATGGGCATCCTAGTACTTTTATTTGCTATGCTATCTGACTATGCAGCATTATTAGATGTAATGGGGCTAATCATCTTGGTAAATCAATTTGGAAATGGTATATCAGTTCTTTTCTTGTTTTGCCTATACATTTTGACCTTTTCTTCTGTCTTCCTACTGGCTTGGGAAGAAAAGGGGGTGCAGATGTGGCCTCTAAAGCTCATTCGAGCTTTCAAGAAGATAGTCCTCATACTAATTTTTTCTTTCCATTGTTCTTATTGTATCCATTGGTTTACTATGTGTAAGAGAGTGAGCTGTATAGATATCTATAACTTGCTAGATGACTACATGTCCATTTATGTTGAACAAAATTCTTGTGAACCTCTGTGGCTCCATCGGAAATCCTTACACCAAGAGTATATAGTGACGATACCCTTAAGTTTAACAGCCTAATCTGCCATGATCCAAAATGAACAAGGACTCCATTGCAGGCTTCATCAACTCTTGTTTACACATGTTTGTAACTGTCTGCTATAGACCATACTGCAACACTGTAACTTCCCAAGTGAGAACCAGCCTAATCGAGGGCACTTTCCATTGATCCACAAATATTAAGATTCGTTTACAGTGTTACTATGTAGTAGCTTATGTCTGTCTTGTTAGATATATTTATTTCCTAAGATTCTTTTGATGCAAAGCATGTAATAGTTTCATGACACTATATTATGGGGTTGGGATTTATGTTGAAAACGTTCAATATGCTGTGCTCATCTTGTTTTTTCTCTCAGAGAAGTACAGCCGTCAGCACCACCTCGATCGGAAGAGCCCAGGGTACGAGAGGATCGACGGTAAGAGTTACCTAATAAATCTCAACAATCTTTTCATCTCGCTCTTAACTGGAAAAAAAATGGGTCATTGTAAATCATTTTGGATTTGCTTGCAATTGAAATTGACTAATATATCAGGGAGAGAGAGAAGTCCCGTGAAAGGGGAAGGGATAGAGAGAAGGATCGTGAGAAATCACGTGAGCGCTCCCATGAGAGGCCAAGAGATCGTGATCACAGAGAGGATAGGCACCATAGGGACCGTGACCGGAACCGAGATCGAGACAGGGAGAAAGAGGGAGGTCGTGATCGGGACCGAACACGAGACCGTGACCGAGGTCGAGACCGTGGTCGTGACAGGGAAAGAGAACGTGATCGTCCAAGAGAGAGGGATAGGGATAGGGATAAAGATCATGAAGCTGGGGAATATGAGCCTGTGGAATCAAAGTATGATCGAGACCGGCACGGTAAAAGGGACCGAGACTATGATGAAGCTGGGGGAGAGGATGATCGGGGTGGGTGGTATGAACATAAACAACCCGGAGAGACCTATGAGCCTGATCAATATGATCGGTATGATCAGTATCATCATGACCGGTATGATGATATGGAGGACACTCACCGCTATGATCATGGGAAGTCTGAGTTGCAGGAAAGGGGAAGGAGCCGTGATGTAGAGCAAGATTAGGTCAGTTCTGCAGATTGTGCTTGCTTAAGTTGCAGCAGGCAGAAGAAGCTCTTATCTTGTGTGTTTTGATTTCAGAAGTTGCTAGTTTGTCACTTTCGCTTTCATTTGATGAATTGATTCTGGAGTTTGGAGCATGGTATTGTCTGTACGGTTTGTAACAACTGCTTTTATATGGATATGTTGGCTTTGCTTTCAAGTAACTTGCTTCATATTGTAACGGAAATATACTGATGCTAACATATTTGAGAAGATCAGCTGACTTATACCACTACCAGACGAGTGACGCCAGAACGGAGCTTTACTCTACGTTCTCTTTTGTGCTTGTACACCACCAAGGATGAAGGTCAACATTCAAAACAAGGTGGCCTGACTTGAAGTTTTTTTTATCGGTAAAACAAACCTCTTTCGAGGAGGAAGAGGAGTACATGATAGTTCAGCTGCAGACCCAAAACCTCCAAAAAGGACGCAGCCAACTATAAAAGTAAGGTAATGAAAATGAAATAAAGGGTACAACACAAAATAACTACAACCAGGAGCCTGCAACACACGGCGCTCTGAATACAACTACGAGCATGTCATAAGACACCTCAACCCAAAAATACAGAAAATGTACCAACACATAGTCGAAAGAAAACAAGTCTAGGGAAAGAACGATAATTTATGGCCTAACTATCAAATATTACAAACATGAAGAGCAAAAAGAGAAGGTCTACAACCCAAATATTACCAACATGAAGCACTAATAACCAAGTTAGAACGATCGACTTCTTGATACTTAACACATCTCTGGCTGCAAAACGCGGCCTTAAGAATGCCGAGAGAATCAGACCTAACTTCATAACTCAGGCGACGCAAATGAGCACTACTCAGTCTTCACAAGGAAGACCCAATTCAGGCCTACACCACGGATCGACTCGAAAGGAGTCGACTATGCCGATCCCAATATCAACCACGACAAATCGGAATAAGGAGGCTTAGTCGAACTCGAGAACACTCACCTCAACACTGAAGCAAAACCCGAAACATAATAGTACCACTACTTAACCGAAACTCACAAGCCTCACACTGCTCAACTAACGAGATAATCCGTCAACGGCCAACACTCGCCGACGATCCAACAGGAGAGTTAGGCGAATCTGACCCCAAATCTCCACCGATTGAGAATAGGGGCCGGAGAACTCCTAAATGAGACACGTAAATCAACGGCAAAACATAGAAATTAAGAGCACGAAATACTAATAAGATCATAGAAAAAGCTCCTTACCCAGACTCATACCCAAACAGAGAGCCAAAACCCCGAAACAGCAAAAACTCCACAGGTCAAGAGCACTCCGAACCGACAGTGGATATCACCGAGCTGGACCAACATCTACAGTAGACACACCAGAACAGTCTTTGCCACATCCCATGATCAACTAGTCGGGACAGAGAAGCGCATTCAGCAACTAGACAAGGAAGAACTGGCGAGACACACCGGAGATCCGAGCAGGAAAAGGCTGACCTCCAAAGACACAAGACCGATGGAAGCAACGAGCCGGAGAAGGGCGGTCTCTGAGCACCGAAGGGGATTTGACGGAGTGGAGAGAATATACCTGATATGGACAAGTCTCAAGCAAGCGAATCACCTATACAAGCCAACCTTGTAAGAACCACTCCCGCTCAACGCCAGTCAAATCTGCGAAAAACAAGAAAATTTAAAAAATTTAAGACAGACACTTAATTGAACCTAAATTTGACCCCGAGGGTCATACGGGACTTAAGTTGACCCCGATATCGACCAAAGTGAGTTCCGGGGGACTCAGGACAACTTTCTGACCGATTTGGGAAATGTTGACTTTTCGCTGGAAAAGTCAACTGAGCGACGTTTTGGTCCGTTCGAGGCCCGTTTTGGATCCAAAAATCTTAGCCGTCGTCACAGCGGTCTAAGTTGATCCGTTTCCTTGTAGCCCGTGAAGTTTCGTAATTTCTTGGAAAAAGTGCCCGTTCGGGGCCCGAACGTCTGAATTTCGCGAATCTGACTGAAAAATATCTAGAAGATATTTTCCAAAAAGGTGTGGGACCCACTTGCCACTTGTCACACAAGTGGTGGTGTTAGGTTTGGACAAGACAAGGGAAGACTACCCTAAAGGGGGGTTCGGCCATGACTTGTAGAAAGAGAAAAAAAATAGAAAAAAAGAAGAGAGTTTAGAGAGAGAAGGAGAAGGAGAAAAGGGGAGAAAAGAGAAGAGGTGCTAGGGATTTGTGACGTTTCTCGTTCATCAAGCCGTTGGATCGTCTCAACAATAGAAGATTCAAGCTCACACCGTCATTCTCTACAGTGAGCATCTAACCGATTTTCATTTTGTTAAGTTTAAAAGTTAGGGTTTGGTTTGAAATGGGTTGAATATGGATGAGTTGAGGTGTGGGGTTCGTTGGAGGTGTTTTGGAGCGAAGAGATGAACGTTTTCCGGTGACCGGAGGCTCGGGGGAGCTCCGGCCACCGTGTATGGTGGCTGGCCGGCCTTGTAGGGTGGCTGGCCGAAGCTAGGACCGGCCACCACCATGGTGGATCGGCCCAAACCGGCCCTAGCCACCCACGGCCAAAGAGGGTCGGGTGGGGCCCACGTGCTCGGGTGTTCGGGTTTTGTGTTCGGGTGGTTTAGGACGTTCCCCGAGTCATTAATCTACACCCGAATCGAAATTTGGAATTAAATTGTGAAAGTTGTAATTGACGGGTTTAGAAACTTTAAACGCAAATTAAATTACTCGGAAGTCGGAAATCGATTCCGTCGAGTGCATAAGAACCCTTGAATTATTCTAAGACCGTAGAAACGAAAACGGGAATTTTCGGAGCCCCGGAAGGACGTTTTCAAAACCTGGGCAGATTCGCCATGTCGGGCGAATCGGGCTTTTCCGGGTCCATTATCGACAATGTCGAGTAATTGGGAAGTTTGGGAGTGATCGACATTGTCGGGGTTACTTTTGGGCGTCAAGTTTATTAAAATTCAGTTTATGCCTGCAAGCTTAAAAGCGTTTAAAATTGTGTTCTTATTAGATCGTGCCACTGACAGAGGAAAGGGAAAGCTAGGCGAGTGATCGAGATCACGCCGGAGCTTGTTTGTGAGCTTTTGGAGAAAGCATACGAGGTAGGGAAAAGTAGCCGGATCTCGGCCCTGACTAGGGAAAGTTAACAGTAGAAATGCATGTGACACTTGGGTGTCGTGGGTTAAGTAAGTTTATCGATTAATAGAAAGGCATGCGACACCGGGTGGTGTCGTATGATACGGGAACGTATTGAACACTAGAAAGGCATGTGACACTTAGTAGTGTCGTAGGATAAGTGAGCTTATCGATATTATAAGTATTGGAGGCATTTGGTTATGCCCGGAGGTTGATTGTATTGTTTGTATTTTATTTTTGGTGTCTTGGGTGGCCATGAGTGCCCGTGGGGTTGTTGAGCCCGTGTTTTTACTGTTGGTGTGTCTTGGGTGGCCATGAGTGCACGTGGGGTTGTTGAGCCCGTGTTTTATTGTTGGTGTCTTGGGTGGCCATGAGTGCCCGTTGGGTTGTTGAACCCGTGTTATTTTATTGTTGGTGTCTTGGGTGGCCATGAGTGCCTGTGGGGTTGTTGAACCCGTGTTCTACTGTTGGAGTCTTGGGTGGCCATGAGTGCCCGTGGGGTTGTTGAACCTGTGTTGTTGCTGTTGTTGACTTTGGTTGTGGACAGTCTCTGCTCGAGGTTGGGGGCCCGCCTGACAAGAAAGGGGTCCCGTGGTTCGCGCGCGTGTGCATTGTTCAGATGAGGTTGGGGGCCCACCTGACAAGAAAGGGATCCTAGGGCCACGTGTCGTGGGGCTTGGCCCGCCTTCCGGGTTAACCACCGGAAAAGGGGTGCATTCTTCGGCGATGGAGGGTTGCTCCCCTTCCGACTAGCTATCGGAAAAGTAGCTCGGTATATATCGCTAACAGGTCGATCGCCTGGCCCGACAGAGACCGGAGGAAGTTGCGTGGGGCAGGCTCAAGCCCAGCCGGTTGGCAACCGGTACTGAGCAGCTAGAGTGCGATCCTTTGTGATCTTGGGTGTTGCGTGGTTGTCTTGGTGTCCTTGGTGGATGTCGTAACCGCTGTGTCGGGTCTACATTACGTGTCCGAGTGTTGAGTCGGTTGAGGAAGGTAATAGTTTGTGTGTCAGTCGGGTTACTTGAGTTTGGGGATAGTAGTCCCCGGTGTTGGGTTTGTTGTTGGTGTTACCTGCATTGTCTGCTAAGTATGCCGTAGTCAGTCTGTTATCCGTGGTGGTGAGCGAACGCTCACCCCTAGCTGCTTTTCCTACAGGTACTGGTCGCGGGACGGACTAGGTGAGCTTCCGAAGCTTGAAGAGCTAGGAGCGGGAGTCCGGGTTTACTTTTGAGTCTAGCGACGTACGCCTTTATTTTGTCCGCTTGTTGGGACGTACTTTTGAGTTGTAAATAATTATTTTGGTTAAGTAAATGGTGGTTTTAAAGTGATTTATTTAAAAGGTTTGAAAATGTTTTATTGTTTTAAACGTTCGCGTTCCGGGTTCGGTTCTACTGAATTTGGGGCGTGACAAACCTGGTCTAAAGCACGAACAGACTCCGGCGAAGCAGGTTCGTCGGCGGCGAAGTCGTCCTTCCAGATCTGAGGCAACGTCCACGAACCGATGGCGGTTGTCGTTTTCTAGAGAGAGCACTTGAGTAATGGCCTTCACCGGAGCACGAACCTCCAAAGAGTCAATGTCGGACTAAGCGAATGAAGCCGGACTAAGAGGTTGAAGAGGGGTGGGGGAAGGAAAGGAAATGTGGATAAGACGAAGGAACTCTAGAGACCGCCGCCGATAACGACCACGAACGTGGTCGTGGCCGTCATCGACGAAAGGATGGAGGCGGCGGGGGCTGAAGGACTGTTAGGGATTTGAAAAGTCAGAGAGAGTATTTTTAATTGCTACACAAGAGATCATTACAGTAAGCAATGTGATGAGGTTCTAGCTGAACTTCATTCCCTAACTTGAAGTTGTTAAAAGATGATTTCCGTATTATTTACTCCTCAAGTCGCTTCCATCTTCTTCCCTATAAACCTCTACCCTCAATAAGTTTGTCCCTAAGTTGTTGGATTGGGATCAAACTTTGAAAGTTGTAATATGAGAGGGTTGGCTTATTCCCAAGTTGCATTCTCAACCTGATTGTTTTGCTTGATAATCTTGGTATCCAAAACCATCTCTAGCATGATCTTCTTCGGCGGACTGAGTGACTAGTTTGTTCTTATGCCACATTTGTTTTTTAATTGGGGAAACATGGAAAATCTGATCTTATCTATCTTAAAACCTTCAAATATGCTCAATTTGTATTTCCTTTTCTCTATGTGATCTCGTAAGGATTCTGCCAAAGAGTTTCATGTCCCCCTTCGGGGTTACTAAAGTGTTTTGGTAAGATTAGAGTCTCAAATAAACCCAATCCTCTTATTGAGAATTTCATTTCATTTTTATTTTTCTTGGCAAAATTTGAGTCGTTCTAAATTATTCTTGAGTAATTGAGTCAGAAATTATTTATGCTTTATAAATATTTCCACAACTGTAAATTTAGCCGAACAATCATAACTGCTTAATGTTGATGTATGACAGTTATATAAAGAGCCTACAAAGAGGCAAGTGTTGTGTAAATGTGTGATAAGAAGAGTTATACCTAACAAATCCAATTATCCCGTTCTCATAGGATATTAAATAGAGAGCCTACAAGGGTTGTGTAAGTGTGATAAGAAGAGTTATATCACAATTCTGCATAATAAACTTCTAAGTTAATTTTTCAAGCATTGATTCAGTCTCTCAATCTAATCATCTATTTGGAGGATGATAGGCTGATGGGAACTACATAATTGTACCCAACTTTTTACATATGACCGGCCAAAATTCACTTAGAAACAACATACCTCTATCAGAAATGATTTTTTTTAATGATGGTTTCAAGTAAACCATGTAATTTGAACACTTGCTCTAATAATACTTCAACTACTCAGGGAACTATGAAAATGTGTTTCAGAAATATAAAATGCTCATATTTTGAATAACTATCCACTATCATTAATATGCGCTCAAATCTAGCTAATGTTGACAACCCTTGCAGAAAATTTACGGTAATATCCTTCCATGAAAATATCCTAACATTTTTGATAGATTTTTTTTAATCAATAATTTTTTTATAAACCAAGTTAACGTAAGGGGAAACCCCTCAACAAAAGAGACTTACAAATAAAGATAATCCCGAATAAGGTTTTTAATGTAAATAAACTTACAAAATAAGTAATCTAAACATAATCAAAGATGCGTCTAACAATTCTATACCTAGATATATCAATCATGAAGCAAACCGAGAAAAAACAAACTCGAGCAATGTCAAGAGACAACAGCCTCAACACCCTCCCAACAAGGGGAGGAAAAACAGATAGAGGGTCAAGGTACCGAATAATACAAAATAAAAGCACATCAAAGCCAACAAGAGCAAAAGAAAGGTCTAAAATTTGGATTTCCCTACCGTGAAGCATAAGAACGAATAAACCAAATTCGTGCCTGAAATTGTAGAGCATCTGTCTCATTATCCCGTCATAAAGAGGGTGACGACCACTAACCAGTCGACGAACAACACTAGGACTGCGCATTTGGCCCGCGACCCACCTGAAAGCCCGACCGACCCGCCACCCGTGTATCTCTCATCCGAAGGATAATGGATTGGTTACGGGTCGGAAGATGGCATATCCGTTGCTTTTCGGACGGGTGACGGATTGAATCCGGACTACCCACGGATTAACCGATCTGATCGAATGTTTGATTTAATATATATATGTTTTAATCCCAACCATTGATGTGGTCTTTATGATATAAACGAACGTCCAGGATTGTGCAACGTGGTTGAATTTCTTCCTCGCCCCCTACAACCTTATCTCTAACGGTAATAAGGCACAGATTCTCACTTAGTAACTCTTAGTCCTCTCTATATCTCTTCATATCCTCTCTCATTATTCTAATCCTAATTTCTGATACTCTCTCTTTATCTTCTCCTCCTCCTTCTCTCTGTTTCGCCGTCCTCCCACGCTACACCCTTACCAACCTCGCAATAAGGGTCTTCCAAGACACCAACCGCGGTGAGGAACTCATGGTGGGGGTCTTCCAAGACACCAACCATTAGAATCTCGTCTCAGCCAAAACACAAGCGTCCAAAATCCTTTGTCGCCGTTCATTTTACAGATAGTGAATCATTTCTAAAACTATTTCAGTTTATAGCTTCAACAATCTTTAGAGATTCATTTTTTTAATCTAAGTTTCATTATATTGATTGCAGTGTCTCGGTTTGAGTTTAAGGTGATAAGCTCTAAAGCCCTTTAAGCCTAATACAAGTATATCTCTTCATCTCTCATGTTATTTTAGTTCATAGTCTGTATTGTGTTCAGGGTTTTTTGAAAGTTGTAAATATGTTCATGTATATGTTGTTTGATGCCACTCATGGTTTTATAACTTGAAACATCTGGTTTTGAAATTGGCTAGCTAATTTTCAAAAGATGTAATCAATAGTTTTGTTTTTAGAAACAGTAGAAATCTGTTGTGAGACTTTTTGGACTTTTTTCTCATGGACATGTTAGAACTTTGTATAAAAGAGTTGAGATGGTGGATTTAAAGCAGGATTTTGTCTTAAATGTTATAATAATTTAACTTGATTTAAAGAGTTATGTAATATATATGCTTGTTTGAGGGTCTTTTGATCGTAGAGTTTGTATGGTTTTATAACTTGAAACATTTGGTTTTAGAACTGGTTAGCTAGTTTTCAAAAGATTTAATATATACTTTTTTTTAGAAACAGTAGAAATCTGTTAGGAGGCATTTTGGACTTTTTTTCTCTCTCATGGATATGTGAGAACTTTGTATAAAAGAGTTGAGATGGTGGATTTTCAGCCGGAATTTGTTAAGGGTCTTTTGATGGTAGAGTTTGTATGGTGAATTTACACTAAACTATTGTTCATTAGAGATAGACATGAATTTATTTTGTAACCGGAACTTGTACTGTTCATTAGAGATAGACATGATCTGGTTAGCTATATATTTGTTTAGTGTTTCATATGATAATATACTTGTGAAGTTCATGTGGTAAACACTACCCCTGTCTACTTTAATTTTATTCTGTATATGGGATGTTTGGCGCATTTGTTTCAGTCTTAATTGTCAATTGTTTCACATTATTGTTAAATGTATGCATGAATAGTTTAATAAATCTTAATAAATTAGAAGTTTAAAAGTATGGATACCCATATAGGTGAAATTTTTGTACAAAATCCATATATTTAGTTTAAATGTATGGATACCCATAGTTGTTATATTTATCTGATTTATGTACTAATTTTTTTATAGGTCTGGCTGCATACTGGAAGAGAGTCAGGAAGGAAGTATTGTTGGAGGGGCTGAAGATGTTGGAGGGGTTGAAGTTGCTGCTGGGGGTGCTCTTGAAAGAGAACAAGTTGTTGTTGCCCTTATTGTTGAGCAAGAGGCAGCAACCTCATGTATTATGTTTACACCCCTACCTACTAGTGTTAAAAAAAACCTAGCCGAACTAATACTGCTTGGAAACATTTTTATGATCCAGTTAAAGATAAGATTGGTAAATTGCATGCTACTTGCAAATATTGCTACGTGACATTCTTGTGACCCTAAGAGTTGTGGAACATCAAACTTATTGGCTCATTCTTTGGTGTGTAAACATAACCCTGAGAAGAAAATAGATAAATCACAACCTACGATTACCGTTCTCAACTGCCTCCTTAGATAATATGGAAGTATCATTACATGCATAGAAATTTCAGCAAGTAGTTGTTAGGGATGCATTAGCTAAGATGATTGTTATAAATGAACTCCCCTTTAGGTTTGTTTATGGTGAGGGATTTCAAAAGTTTATGAAAGCTTGTTGCCCTCATTTTAAGATCCATGATAGGACAATTGTGACTAGAGATGCCAAAGACATTTACAAGAGTGAGAAGTTGGGTGCCACTACATGGGAAGTTGGGTACTACAATCTAAATATGGGAAAATTTTATGGTGGTTGAATTCTCAAGTCTCTTAATTGTAGAATCTTATACTAAGCTCGATTAGTGTGGACATCTTATCCTCATGGAAGGTTTAGTTTTCTCCATCAATATATCCTCTCCTTTACAGGGTTGTGATGAGTAATTTTTTTCAGTGGCTTTTTCAACAACATTTTTAGGTGCATACGACGAGTTACCAAGGAATTATCACATGGTTAAACATCGGTAAAGCGTCATCTTGTTGGGGAACGCTGTCGTTGGGGTCTATGCACATCTTTATATAGATAAAGTTTCAATGACAAACAGCACAACGAGTGCCAAACAAGCAATATAGTTTTACAATAAAAGTACTGGTCGATTCCACAAGGAAGCGGTGGGTATCCTATTGTCTATAAGTACTCTAACCTAAAGTTGTCACTACCCTAGGTTAGTTTTAATTTATTTATTTGTTACACTTACCAAGTTTCACTCACATAAACTATCCGGTGAGTGAAAGAGGGTTAGAGCAACCACGCCCCCTTAGAGGTCTTAACAAGAGAGGGGGGGAGAAGGAACATTACTAGTTAGGAGAGCATGTGATTAAACCAGAAAACAGGAGTGCAAGTAGTGAAAGGTGAATCATGCATATCATAAATAAGTACAAGTGTGTGTGTTTGGCGTGATTGAACTTTCATGATGGTCTAGTAAAGCGACTCAAGTTGGTACGCGAAGTCTAGAAAGAAACTTGTACTAACCACCTTAGGTGATTGTCTAAATGTAGCATGAGATTACCATTAGTCAAGTCATTATACCCCGACCATGACGATAGTCCCTGCAATTTTCCTTGACCCTAATAGGTGCCTACCTAACGAGTGATAAGCACCCCTAAGATTACCATGAAAGTGGAATAGGGAATATTGCCATAAGTTAGAGACATATCTGTTATCTATGTAAGGGTATAATGTATACCCACATTAATATGCGTTCTCACTCCTATATAATTAGTGTTGATCGTAGAACTCCGGTAATCGCCTACCCGGTGGTAAAGGAAATTAATTATCTCGTCAGTATGAGACATCCTCTTTCAGTCCCCAAGCTGCGATTACAACATATTTCAGATATGCATCTTGGTTTGTAGCGTTACCCCAAACTGTACCTTGCCTTCCTACAATGACTACTTGAGGGAACCTAGTGATCAACAGTCACAACATTGGTTGTAAAGTAGGTTTTATTACATGGATATTGACTAAACTTGGTCCACGGTCGATTTACAGAATAAAATTGGAGTTTCAACTCTCTCTCGACCCAAGAGTTCAAGATCTCCCTAATCCACTAAAATTCTCATTTCCAAGCTTTTAATCATCCGATTGATAAGAGTTTAGTGTATGCTTTGGATGAGTCCCCTAAAATTGGCTTCTTTCCTTTTTCCAAGCTATCAAATGAGCAATCGAGCTATTACTAACTAAATCACCCAAACAACAATTCAACCCTAAGCTAACTCAAATCATGAATTTGAACTAGATGGAGTTGAACGGAAATGTAGAAGGAAGAAGACTTGAATCATCACCAACGTTCACATGGAATCACACAAGCAACTCAAATCATGATAGCATAAATTCATCTATCCTAACATCATTTGTCATTGAGAAAATGAAAATCTATAAATAAATCAACAAAATCTCAATACAATAATTCAAGGTACAAGAATCATGAAAAAAGAGGAGTTGAATTAGAAAGTACTCTAAACATGATGCTTTGTCTTATCTCACTCGTCTTCTCGAACTGATCAAGGTAGCTCTCGTCCGAAGAGCCCTCCAACGGCTAGATTACACTCCCTCCAAGGCTAGGACGCCCTCTTGCTCCATTGGACGATCTCTCTCGTACAAAATATCTTCAGTGGTCTATCAAGGTGTGGAAGCTCTCTAAATCCTGAGCTTAAACCTCTTATTTAAAGGCTCAACTGACCACCCTACGCGCATTGTATGGTGAATCTTTACGCCGTGTAAACTACGTAAACTCCACGACATGCAGTTGAGTCGTCCACAACGTGGAGTGGTGTACGACGTAAAGTTGGGCGTACACGACATGTAGCCGTTTCTCCATATCCCCAATGCATCCTTTGTTAGGATGTTGCCACATGTATTCATCACCTACACGACGTGGAGGTTGTGAGCTCCACGACGTGCAAATATTTTAATTCAAATTACCACATAATATTTTTAATAAGATATTTTGCCTCTCTTATAAAAAAAATTCATAGATCCGTCACCGATAAGAGAATGTAAATAACTTGAATTAGTATTAAATATTAATGTTTATATTATAATATAAAATGTTAGTATATTTATGACGTTGTATTCATATTTTTGTTATCATTGAATTTTCTTTATATTTTTACAATTGTAGAAGGACAATCATGTCTTTTACAAGTTTATTTTTTAATTTTTGCACTATCTTTTGCAAGTCTATTTTTTAATCTTTGCATTGTCTTTTGCAATTTTATATTTTTAATAATTGATTTCTTTAACAACTTTTGTTCTATATTGGACTTTTGTTATAATTTAGTACAAATTTTAGAGTTGTGAAATGTAAATATTGAACTTACACAAAAGGTAGGGAAATATAAGTCTAAGATGCATTCATCCCGACGAACAACGTATCCCCTACAATTTGTTCCATACGTTCCCATATATGTCATATGATTTGTTATATGTTTTGCCCAGAGTGTTATGCTCATGTAAGACCAAACAACAGCTTGACTTGAACGGGCGTATATAAGTTCATGTACTATTCTTTTTTAGTTTAAATTCCTGCTTATATGAAAATTTTATGTCATTTGAAACACCGATCAAAATCTAAAATTCCTTAAACTAGGTTTAATTTTTTTTTAAATATTTAATCATTATCAATGGTATACCTTAAAATAAATTTCTAGATCCGTCCATGTTCTTGAACCTGAAGTTCGTTTTTTTTTCATTGAAAACAGGTTTCATCCATTTATGTCGTCCACTTTTGAGTGGATGGACGAAACATAAAAGAAGTCACATACAAGCAAGGTTGTAAAAAGCTCTAATCGGACGGTAATGACCCCTAGACTCTAGGCAGAGCCTAGACGAATTTAATTTTATTATTAATAAATATATATTACATAATTACAACCAAAAATTCAAAATATAAACTATATTAGTATAATATAAGATAGTTAAAATAATAATCTGTGCCCATTCAATCCAAAAAGCTAGGTTTTCTTTATGTTTTGGAAGTGGCCGGCCCTAGCCTAGGCGAAGCACGGTCACCAGCAAGCACTCCGGCGGCGATCCAGCGTCTAGCTCGGTCGGAGGGGATCTGGGGCTTCGTGGAGTTCTCTGTTGTCTGTTAACGGCGACGTGGGAGTTGCGGTTCGGAGGGTTAGTCTTCGGCGACGGGATTGTAGGCTCAGCGCCTTCGTGTTTCCTGTATCGGGGAGGTGCGCGATCGGTGGTGGTGGGGGGTGTCTGATCGGTGCTGATTCGGGCGGAGCTTGTCGTCGTGTCGGGTGAAGCGGCGTCCTTGCTTCGGGTCTGGAGGCTTCGCGGCTGTAGGAGGTGGACGGCGGCGACGGGGTAAGCTCTCTGGTTCTTTTTTCGTTACGATATCTGTGCTTGTTGCCTGGTGATTGACTTGGTTGGGGTGTGTCTTGCTTGGGATCCGGCAACGAGGGGCTAAGTACACGGGGCCTGGTCCGGTTGTTCTCGATCAGCGACGTGTCGACCGATGAGATTCCTATCGTGGAATTGTCGGGGACTGGGGAAACTAGCCACGGTGGAATACTTGAAAGTGGCGATCCGTCATAGGAAGCCGCAAGTGATTTTTCTCGGTGAGACGGTAGCTCGGAAAGGAGATGTGGATATTCTGAAATTGAAGACGGGGTTTGCGGGGGGATGCGAAACTCCGGCAGTGGGTCAGCAAGGGGGCATTATACTCCTTTGGGCGACAGGGGTGCTGGTAACGAAGATTGACTGCCAGGAGAGGTTCATTGATGTCGAGGTCAGAGGGCCAGAGGGGGGAGGAGCTTCGCTTTACGGGCATCTATGGGGAGGCGAATCGGGACCTTCGGTGGCAGACCTAGGAGATGATCCGGTCTTTGGGAGCACGGGTGGATGTTCCGAAGAAGTGGCTGTTGATGGGGGATTTTAACGGAATCCTGAAACAGCGGGAGAAAAGGGGGGGGGAATCGTTATCCGACCCATCTCATTCAGGGCTTTCGGGAGTCAATGAGGGAGATCCAGGTGGAGGATGTACCGTTACAAGGGTATGGATTCACCTGGCATAGCGGGAGCGAACCGGAAACTCGTATGGCGGTTCAGTTAGACCGGGCCCTTATCTCGCGGGAACTGAAGGATGCCTGGCCAGATGGACATCTGGTCAATCTCGGTATCTCCACATCGGACCATCTGCCTATTTTAATGGATTCGGAATGTCGGGTGGACCCGGTGGGGTCGAGACAATTTCGTTTTGAGAATATGTGGGCGGAGGATCCAGAATGTGGTCGTCTGGTTCAGACTTAGTGGGGGTCTCCGGGAGATCGCGACATAGGAATAAAAACTAAGGAGACTGGCGAAGCGCTGGAAGTCTGGGGGAAGGAGGTTTACAACGCGTTAGCCAAGAAGATTTTCCGGTACGAGAAGGACATCATGTGGTTAAATGGGCGAATGGATAGACCGAGTATTCGCAGGAGGAGAGCGCTGCAGAAGCTCTATGTGGCAGCCCTGGAGAAGAAGGGGGAGTTCTGGAGGCAGAGAGCCAAGCAACATTGGCTTACGGACAGTGATCAAAACACTAAATTCTTCCAGGCGTCGGCGTCTCAACGGAAGAATTTAAACCGAGTGACGGAACTGAAAGACGGGGATGGGAATGTTCTTTCCTGGGATTCGGGTCTGGGGGAGCATATTTTGGATTTCTACAAGTCATTGTCCAGAAAGACACGGGGCGATGGGATTAATGGCCCTCGGTTTCCGCAACAGGTGACCGAGGCTCAGAATCGGGTACTGATGAGGGACGTGACTTCGGAGGAAGTTCGGGAGGCTACGTTTTCGATGGGGCCGAACAAGTCGCCCGGTCCAGATGGTTTGAACCCGTTTTTCTACCAGAAATATTGGGGTACGGTGGGCGAGGATGTTACTCGCTGGGCTCGGCAGGTCTTCGCGGGGGAGGACATAGCACCAGGTTTGAACAGAACGACCCTGGTTCTGATACCGAAGGTGGAGTGTCCGATGTCTCTGAAGGACTTGAGGCCTATCGCTCTCTACAATGTGATTTTTAAGATCGTGTCGAAGGTGGCGGCTAATCGGCTGAAGGGTCTGCTGGATGGACTCATCTCGACGACGCAAGGTGCTTTTGTCTCGGGTCGGTCAATACAAGACAACATCATCTTATCGTATGAGACTCTGCACTACTTGAAGAATAAGAAACTGGGCAAGGAAGGGTGGGTGGCTCTGAAACTTGACATGAGTAAAGCCTACGATCGTGTGGAATGGGGTTTTATGTGGGATATGATGAGGGGCTTCGGTCTCAGTGAGGAGTGGATCAATCTAGTACGTCGCTGTACGTACTCGGTCACATATGGCATAGTGGCGGGAGGCCAGCAAGCGGGATTTGTGCAACCTAAGAGGGGGATCCGGCAGGGTGACCCTTTGTCCCCGTACTTATTCTTATTTTGCATGGAAGGTTTCTCGAGGCTATTGCAAGGAGCGGAGAGGACATGAGAGATTCATGGAGTCCGGATAACCCCTAGGGCTCCGCCTTTGTCCCACTTGTTTTTTGCGGATGACTGCTATGTGTACTGCAAGGCGACCCCGTTGGAGATGGGGTGAGTGCAGGAGTACCTACGGGTGTTTGAAGAAGCGTCAGGGCAGATAGTAAATCAACAGAAGTCGTCGCTATTCTTCAGTGCCAATACATCTCCCGCCCGGCGTGAGGACGGGATACGGATACTGGGTATACCGGAACTCATTCACCCTTCCCCTTATCTGGGTATCCCAAATATGATGGGACGTAGCAGGAAGCAGGGGCTGAAATATATCCTCACACGGGTCCTGCGTCGAATTCAGAGATGGGATGGTAAGCTCCTAAATGGGGCTGGTAAGGAAGTCCTAGTAAAGTCAGTGCTTCAGGCGATTCCCACCTACACGATGAGTGTTATGCGGCTGCCGAAAGGGTTACTAGAGAAGATGAATGTGGCCTTGGCCCGGTTCTGGTGGAAGTCGGGTGGGGAAAGAGGTAAAGGGGTTATTCGGCAGTCGTGGACGACCATGTCCCGCCCGAAGGAAGAGGGGGGTCTGGGGTTTAAGAATATGTTTGACTTCAATACGGCCTTGTTGGGTAAACAGCTGTGGAGACTACTACAAGATGAAACTAGTCTAGTTGCTCGGGTGTTGAAAGCACGATATTACCTGGAGACGTCGGTATTGGAGGCGGTTCGGAGACCGAATCAAAGTTTCGTATGGCAAAGCCTTCTCTCGGCTCAGGATATGGTTAAGGAAGGAGCGAGGAGATCTATAGGGCCAGGGACGACCACACTTATTGGTGACCACCCGTGGTTGGTAGGGGTGGAACCACGTGTGCAGTCGACAAGGACGAGTCTAGCTTTTCGCCCGGTGGCGGAGATTATGCTACCAAATGAAAGGAGGTGGGACGTCGACAAAATCCGGCACATGTTTGAAGAGGACGTTCAACATGCAATACTGGCGGTCCCAATCAGTAAGTTTGCCGTATCTGACTCCTGGTACTGGGTGGTGGACTATCTGGGACAATATACGGTGAAAGCGGCCTATGGACTGTGCCAACAAGATCAGGCAGTCTTTCAACCCCAGACGGACATATGGACGCGTATTTGGCACTTAGAAGTATTGCCTAAAGTCCGTATGTTTCTGTGGAGGACGTGCTCAGGGTGCCTACAAGTGGCGGTAAACCTCAGACGAAGACATATAGATATGACGGCAATATGTCCGGTTTGTACACAGGCTGAGGAATCAGAACTCCATCTGCTAGTGGAGTGTCCTATAGCAGCGGAATGTTGGACCAAGTCGGGACTAAATATCCCACATGATGCCCAGTCAATCTCGGAGTGGGTGCGGAAGACACTAAGTAGTAACCCTCCGGCCTGTGGAGGACTGATAGGCTGTATCCTGTGGGAGGTGTGGAAGGCTAGAAACAAGGTGGTGTGGGAACAGAAGACCCAGACGGCGGCAACGACCTTCCAAACAGCTTTTCATCTACAAGCTGGATGGTTGGAGGCTATGAAACGTAAGAAACAAAAGCTTACCCAACCTGCTCGAGGCCGAACCCCTGGGGCTGAAGTGTGGTACCCCCCACCCCAGGGTTCCTGGGCAGTAAACACAGATGGAGCTTTATTCGCGGCGGCGAATCTGATGGGGACGGGATGGATTGGTAGGGATGACCAGGGCCGAATCACGGGGGCCAGGTCGACCTCCATCCATGGCCCCCAAAACCCGGCCCTGATGGAGGTGTATGCAATCAGGGACGCGCTGACTTGGCTTAAGCAACACCCCCGACAGAGGGCACTTGTGAGAAACGACTACAAGATCATAGTGGATATGATCAGAAAAGGAGGAAATCTTCTATCTCCTTTAGGGACAATTATCACTGATTGTATCTCCCTTTTATCTCAATTCAAGTACGTGCAACTCGTCTTTGTAAAACGGACAGCGAACAAAGCAGCTCACTGGCTTGCCAGGGCGGCTTGTTCCTCACCTGTCTGGATTTGGTCTGGGGGTCATATCCCTGAACCACTTCAAAGCATCCTCATTGCCGACATTTAAATAAAAACATCTCATTACTCTAAAAAAAAAGTATAATATAACCAATTTTTTTTAAATATAAATTATATTTATATAATATAAAAAATAGTAAGTATTAAAATACATAATAACATATTCTATTAAGCCAACTAATTATTTCATATTAATTTTACTCTTTATTTTATTTAAAATCTAAATTATAATGATAAATTTATTATTTTTATATAAATTATAACAAAAAAATACCCACAAATATATTTTTTAATTATAAAAAGTTTATAAATATACATTTATATTTTTCGTTTGTATAAAAAAGAAGAGATAAAACAAAACATTAAAGAGCGACACATGTCATTTTTTTAATCAAGAGATTAAAGATCACTATACATATTTTGTCTCTTTCAAATTTTCATCTCTTTGACCCAAATTTACAAAGCGGAGCCCTAGAATAGTTGGGGCCTCGACGGGATGATAAATCAGGTGCTTTTATAGATTTTTGGGGTTTAGAAAGATTAGACGGAGATTACAATTAATATTTTTTTTTTATATATTTTCAATGTGAGGTTCTCGGTGTAATAAACGTAATCCGAGGGTAAAATTGGAACTTTTATTTCCCGCCCAAAAAACCCGCTCCAGGCAAAACCAATAGGGGAGGAAAAAAACTTAAAAACAAAAATAAATGGTCACCGTACAGTTACTCGACACATTTTCAGTCTCACCGGCACGGCTGTGATACGTTCGTCTTGTGCACACTGAGAAAGCTCCACTGTAATTTGATATTGATCTCGAATCTATGTATTTGGTCTGTTGGGTCGAGTTTTACCGTTAATTTCAATGTTCCTTAGAACCCTAACTTTTTACTTCTGTTGTTTTTCAGTGCTGTCATTCGCTTGTGCTATTTCTCAGGGTTTGAAATGGCCGCTGAGAGCCTATCGAAGAATGATGTCCCTGTGGAGTCCCCGACTTCGGTGCTTGAAGACGAGGTCTGGATTTTATTTTCATTTACTTCATATTTTGTTTGGTTCTCGGGAAATCACTAGTGGAAAAGGTGGAGGGAAAATTTCTGAAGATTTATTTCGAAATTACAATGGTTTATACGAAACATAAGGTGGGTGATTGAAAACGAAGGTTTTTTTTAGAAATCTATATTGCACATAATACATTACCCTATATAATATTATGTACTCCTTCCATTCTTTGTTTTTCTGCATTGTGTGCTGGGCCTGGGTCGTCAGTTTTTACACTTTTTTCTGGTTCTGAGTATAAAGATTGTGGTTGTGTTTGAAGCTTATATCTGTTCTTTGAAGTTGCCATGTACATGAACTGAACTTTGAAAAAATGTATAGCTGAAGTAACATTAGTTATAAACTTATAATTATAGATTTAAATGGCATAGCATTGAATGTCCCATTTTTTTGCTTACTCTTCTGGGTAAGCAAATGACATGTCACTGGAAATGACATTTTTACTCTAAATGTACTTTTTTTTTCTTCTAAAATTGGGTTGATCTTATCTTCCCAAATTAATAAGCATAAAGGACTGAGTGTCTCATGCTCTGTAATCTGTATTTGTTTCTATAGATTTGTATTTCATTTTTGAAGGATGTATGTGACGAGAAAGTTGCAGACAAAATGGAAGATATATCCCTTGAAGCAAAAAACGGGGATTCTTCCCTTATATCGGAAGACATGGCAGAAGAGGAAGAAAAATTGTTTGAAGCCAGGATGAAGCAAGATGAAGCAGAACAAGAGAACGAAGCTCCACTGTTGAATGATACCCAGTATACTAAGTTGGATGAACTTCTTACTCAAACCCAACTGTATTCTGAGTTCTTGCTAGAGAAGATGGACGACATAAATTTAGTACTCTTTCACACTCCTTTAAATCTTCTTCTCTGTCCACTTATTCTTAATCTGGAACTATTTACTTCAACCATTTATAAACATTCATCTGATTTTGGTTTGCAGAATGGAGGGCAGCAAGAGAAAGAAACTGAAGTTGTTGAGAAAAAGAAAGGCCGAGTCTCCAAAAGAAAAGCTGCAACAGATTACAACAATGTAAGTGTTTCTTGGTATTTTTCTATGTTGATTACCAGAAGCATATTATATGGCATGTTGTTTGTTAAATGTATATTACATTTTTTATGTTTGAATGGTTCTAAGGGTGTTGGGGGTTTGCATTTTAAGGTTTGAGTCCAAGATATAAACTAACTTGATATATACATATATATGTCATGGATGAGATATCTTTGCCCTGCTTTACAATCCAGTATTCTAACAAATACACTTGACTGGTAGTCTGGTCTCTTCATTTTGTATCACACTTAACTCAGTGGTTGAGTCTATGCATGCAATATACTACTAATATTGAATTCTCTTAGTTTGTACTGAAATTATTTATGGTTTCTGTAGAGGAAGGCCAAGAGAGCGGTTGCAGCCATGCTGACAAGATCACAAGAAGATGTAAATAGTGAAGATGTTAATCTGACAGAGGAAGAAAGAATTGCTAAAGAGCAGCAAGAACTTGTACCCCTATTGACCGGTGGAAAACTAAAGAGTTACCAACTCAGAGGTTTGAAATGGTTGATCTCTCTATGGCAGAATGGACTGAATGGAATTCTTGCTGATCAAATGGGCCTTGGCAAGACTATTCAGACAATTAGTTTCCTGGCACATTTGAAAGGGAAGGGATTGGATGGGCCTTATTTAGTTCTTGCGCCTCTTTCTACCCTTTCTAATTGGGTGAATGAGTTTCAGAGGTATGGTAACAACATTTTTTGCTAATTTTTTATGAAGCAGCACCACCTTTTCCAGAAGGATAGTTGGTTACTTTTATATAAAATATGTAATTTATGCAATAGGTTTGTGCCCTCAATAAATGCAATTATCTACCACGGCGATCAGAAAGTCAGAGCAGAGATACGAAGAAAACACATGCCTAGAAAAATTGGTCCCAAGTTCCCCATAATTATTACTTCCTATGAGATCGCATTATCTGACACACGCAAATACTTGAGACATTACACTTGGAAATATCTTGTGGTCGATGAGGTAAACAGTTTGACTTATGTTGTTTCTATCATGTATCTTTCTAGCTTTTATATAACGTAGATTGTCATTATTCACTCACTTTGTCAGCGATCTTAAGAAAACAACTAATCAACTATTTTTACTTATTGAAGGGGCATAGGTTGAAAAATTCTCAATGCAAATTGTTCAAGGAGTTAAAATACTTACCTGTAGAGAATAAGGTGCTATTAACTGGAACACCTCTACAAAACAACTTGGCCGAGCTTTGGTCATTGCTGAATTTCATTTTGCCCGATATTTTTTCATCCCATGGAGAATTCGAGTCATGGTTAGTATCGTTTGTCCATTGTTTCTCACAAACTACTTTGATCTCACTGTTCATTTTATGTGTGCAGTAGACTTTCTGTTTCAAGTCAGTGTTACTTTGAGTAGCAGTTCTCTTAAGTTTCCAAAATGTAGTTCATGATTTGGCTTATCTCTCTAGTAGATTAATTAATGTGATTTGTCCGCAATCAGTCTTAAGAGAAGAGTGTTCACTTAACAAAAATGGTGGCAGTTGATTATATCTATAAATTCCAAGCTATGCATTAATATGTTCACATTGATTTGTCGGACAGAAAGGTGAGCAAATTCATTATTAGAAATTTAGAGAAGCACTTGTCATGATTTGAGGTTCGTCCATGATTTGGAAGCTAAGTCTTGTGTACTCAATTTGGAAAAATTAGTGACATTATATGCATTTCATGTCCGAAACATTTTCTTTAGTCAGTTTCACTCGAAAGACTTAGGAGTGTTAAAATACTTTTTATGCGTTGAGATGACAATAAGCAAGAAAGCCATATTCTTATCTCAGAGGAAGTATGTGTCTTGTACTCTTATTGGCCAGTACATTGAAAGTTAGATAATCTAACTCATGTGCTAATATAAGGGGATCAATATGAATCAATGTATATATCACGAGCCATATAGGATCAGATAGTGATTGTATAAATACGTGGCATCTGAATACAATAGCTATTCAGCTGTCTTTAAGTTGTAAAAATAACAAGAAAAATGGGCAACTGTTGTATGATCCCTTTCCCTTCTAAGGTGGTCTTATAGATGATTTCTATTCAAACTTCCAAGGCTGTATGCATTATGCAGCTCATATGAAGGTCTGAAGATAATTTTAACGTCAAACATTGAAATTTGTAGTGAGCAAATGATTTGAGTTTGTAAAAGGGTTAATTGCCAAAAGTTACCCTTATGTATTGTCCACATGCGAAAAACTACCTTATGTATTGCCTATGCCAAAAGTTACCCTTATGGAATATTCTGTTAAATTTTGGAATGTTCCATTAAAATTAGGGGTGAGGGCAGTACATAAGGGTAGTTTTCGCATGTGGACAACACATAAGGGTATTAATTTCTTTGAAAAACTTACAGACAGCTGCGGTCAAAAGATAAGGTAGTTTTTCGCGTGTGGATAATACATGAATGTAACTTTTGGCAATTAACCCTTTATAAAATGGAGCAATGGTGTGTGTACCACATTGAGCCATTATTTAGTCTATGATGTGATATTGTTTGCAGGTTTGATCTGTCAGGTAAGTGTCACAATGAAGCTGAAAAGGAAGAATTTGAAGAGAAGAGAAAGGGTCAAGTAAGTTATTTAGTTGCATGCCATCTGTATTATAATAAAACAAGTTGCACATTCCATATAATGCTCTATAATATTTTTTGCCTGCAGGTCATAGCGAAACTCCATGCTATACTGCGTCCATTTCTTCTTCGAAGAATGAAGACTGATGTTGAGCTGATGCTCCCGCGGAAGAAGGAGATTATCTTGTATGCTACAATGACAGATCATCAAAGGAACTTCCAGGATCATTTGGTCAATAAGACATTGGAGAAACACTTGCAAGAGGAAGCAGGCAATGGTATTAGTTCTCATTTGTTGTGAAAATGTGCTTGGTGTCTTTTTTAAAATCTAAAATGATTCATTCTGTTGTGATAAGTTTCCTGTTTGTGTTTGTAAACAGTAATGCATTGCTTTAATTTGGTTCGTGTTATCTTGAGTATAGTCAAGATCTCCATCGAACCTTCCTAATGTCAGATTTTGATATTCATTTTAATAATCTTAAACATTAAACATAGGTTGCAGTCGGGTTAGTTTTGGAAACTTAAGGATTTTGATTAGTAGTAGATTAGATTTGTAGTACTAGTTGAAGTTGGGTTAGTTTTGGAAACTTGAGGATTTGGATTAGTAGTAGAATTATGATACTAGTTGAAGTTGGGTTAGGTTTGGAAACTTAAGGATTTGGTGTTAAATTCGTCTTAGGAAATCATAGGTTATAAATATAGGTTGCAGCAATAAAGAATTTATATTTTGAAGCAATTACTCAAAGCAACCATAGGTCGTTACTAGAAGGCGAACTCACCTTTTCACAACTCTAACCCTACCTTCTCCAGCTATACTAGCCCCCCTAGCTGTGCTCGATCCCGAGCTGGTAACATAACGTTACGGGCCGTGCGGACCGGTACAAGGTGGGATAAGCCCACCACCAAGTGTGGCCGGTTAGGGTAGTCGGCTAAGGGTTTTGGTATTAGTTTGTTTCCTTTTAATTAATGCCTTTAGTTTACAAGTTGTATTAAGATTTGGAAAGTTGGGTAGTTTTACAATTAAGGTTATAATAGGATTAGGAAACCTCCTTGGCTATATATACCAACAGAGAAAAATAAAATAAACAAGTTGAGAATTAAATATCAGATTTAGTTCTCTACAACGAGGTCAGAGCTCTCTCTAAACGAGCTCAAATCATCCACAATTACAGCAGCGTATTCGGCCCTATAACGCGATCTCGAAGTCAGGACCTTAACACATAAATGTTAGGAGTCTTAGTTGTATTAGAATTGAATTAGCTTAGGTTTTCTTTTAATTGTATTAGGACTTGGTTAATTTAAATTGTCCTATCATAGTTGGATTGAGTAATTAGATTTCTATTTCTAGTTTAAAACAAAGGTGACTATTTAAATCTTTGTTTACGTTGAGATAATGAATAGAGAAGAAATATAATTTTAGAATAAGGTAGTTATAGAGACTGAGCGTTCTCTCTAAAGCTGTTCTCATGGATGCTAAACGAGATCTTGCTTTCTCTCCAATGAATGCTACAACAATCTATCCTATAACGAAATCCAAATCCGGGATTCTTGCAATGCTGTTAGGCTCCCGTATTTAGGTCTCGTTATGAGAAGAGTTATCGTAGCTTTCGTTGGAGAGAATGCAATATCTCGTTCAGCAATCATTAAACAGAACGCAAGATCTTTTGGCTAAGCTAAATATTCTTCTTCTTTGATAATAATCTCAAACACTAAACAAAGACTTAAATAGACTCAGCTTTTCCAAACTAACTGGAGGTATGAAATCTAATTACTCAATTTTAATATGATAGGAAAACCTAAATAAACCAAATCCGAATACAATTAAACCATGCTAAAGTAATCCAATTATAATACAATGAAGACTCCAACTATAATACAATGAAGACTCCAACTATAATACAATTAAGACTCCAATTACAATGAAGAATCCAATTCTAAATCCAACATTTGATTGTTGGGGTCCCGGATTTGGTTCTCGTTGTGGGGTGGGTTGTTGTAGCATTCATTAGAGAAAACGCAAGATCGCTTAGCTAAGTAAATATTATTCTTCATTGATAATAACCTCAAACAGTAAACAGAAACTCAAATAGACCCAACTTTTCCAAGCTAACAAGAAGTAGGAAAGCTAATTACTCAATTCTAGTATGATAGGAAAACCTAAATCAACCACGTTATAATACAATTAAACAAATCTAAACCAATCCAATTCTAATACAAGGATGAATCCCGACATTTGGTAAACAGTGTTAGTTTTTGTTCTATACTTTTCATTTATTATGATTTGTTGTTTATTGCGTCAATGTGATCTGTATCTGCAGGGACCAGTATCAGAACGAAACTTAATAATATAATGATTCAACTTCGGAAGAACTGCAACCATCCTGACCTCTTACAGGGGGATTTTGATGGCTCGAGTATATCTATCAAACTATCTGGTATTTTTACAGAACAGGTTTCTTAACAATATTATTAATCTATTTATTGTTTCCTTACAGCTCTCTACCCGCCTGTTGAACAAATAGTTGAACAGTGTGGCAAATTCCGTTTGCTGGATCGGTTGTTGACACGGCTTTTTGCCCTAAAGCACAAAGTACTCCTTACAATGTGTTCATTCACGTATTTTCAGATTTTACATTTTCTACCTACTGACTTTCTGTTACACTTGCTGTCAGGTTTTGATCTTCACCCAGTGGACTAAAGTTTTGAATATAATGGACTACTATTTTAGTGAGAAGGGATTTGAGGTTTGTAGAATTGATGGCTCTGTGAGACTAGAAGAAAGGAGAAGACAGGTCAGTGCAACCTCACTGGATTGGTTTAGAACACAAAGTTGTGTATATTGGCTTATTTGCTTTTGGGATGGTGGTAACTGATTATCTCTGTGACAGTTGTAATCAACTGTTCAAATTTGAAACTGCAGTGCAATCATAGTGGCATCAATTACCATTCTATTCTGAGCATATACTTTTCCATAAATCCTCAATTGTGATCATTAATTTCTAGGGATAATTGTCAAAACATGCACTAAAGTTTCGTCCACAAATGAAATAGTGCACAATGTTTCGTCCACGTTGTGTGGCTACCCTAAAGTTTCGTCCACGAACATTTGTTAGTAAAATTACTTATGAAACCTAAATCAGCAAATTACTTTAGGGTAGCCATACAACGTGGATGAAACGTTGTGCACTATTTCATTTGTGGACGAAACTTTAGGGTAGCCACACAGCGTGGACGAAACGTTGTGCACTATTTCATATTGTGGACGAAACTTTAGGGTAGCCACACAACGTGGACGAAACGTTGTGCACTATTTCATTTGTGGACGAAACTTTAGTGCATGTTTTGACAATTATCCCTAATTTCTAATTTACACTGATGTCGTTCTTGTGAGTTCCATGTATGGTTTCCCAATGTAGGCACCTTTCCGTTTGTGTAGCCGTAATTATTTTGTAAACGTAACAGATAATAGGTAGAGTAAAATCCCAATACCAATAGAACTACCTTTTGTGTCCTGCTAGTTTGAAGATTCTTTGCTCTTTAATTTTATTTTTGCACCATCTCTAGTTTGAAGAAGATTCTTTGAAGAAGTGGAACATAATCAGTGGCTCTTCCATTCCTAATTTTTTATTGGACAAACTCTAAAAACTCCGGCATGTTCTTGTTGTCCACACACTTTGATGTTTCATTCTTCTGCTTGTGGTGCCATTGAATTTCTTATTTTATTTTCTGAATCATGCATTTACAAGTGCAGTTAATTGACCACTGTTATATGTTTGCAAACAGATTGAAGAGTTCAACAACGAGAACAGCAATTTTAGGATATTTTTGCTCAGCACAAGGGCTGGTGGATTGGGCATTAACCTCACTGCTGCTGATACATGTATATTGTATGACAGTGACTGGGTATTTTCCATAATCTCACGTGCCTTTTGCTTTTATTTCGTTGTGCCTAACCTTTAACGGAAAATAAAGATTTATTTTTGTTTTGCTTTTGCAATCAGAATCCTCAAATAGATTTGCAGGCCATGGATAGATGCCATAGGATTGGCCAAACCAAGCCTGTTCATGTTTACAGACTTGCAACAGCTCAATCTGTAGAGGTATTGCAGCAGTGGTCTTGACTTCTAGATCATGCTCTATGTAATTCAAGTTTATCATTTTTGTGTTTGGAGTAAAGCTAAGAAGCTACATTTCAATAGGGTCGTATTTTGAAAAGGGCTTTTAGTAAATTGAAGCTTGAGCATGTTGTGATTGGGAAAGGACAGTTCCATCAAGAACGAGCAAAGCTTGGTAATGCAGATGTCTCACAGGTTAGATTTTTCCTGCTATCTTGTTGCCCTTCCTCTAAATATCATGCCTTTCATTGTAGACCCTGTTTTGACAAATCAATTGGAAACTTTCTGTGTCTTAGTGATGCTGTTCTTAATTGGTTGAGTAAATTAGCAGTTTCTTCTACTCTAAACTTCATTAGGGACCCTGCTTTGACTAATTAATTGGAGTAACTCGGTAATTGTTCTAAAGTAGTCCTAAGTTTTAAGGTTTTGTTCTAATTTAGTCATGAACTTGTTTGATTCCAATTTAGCCCTAGAGGTTGGTTTGATTTTGTTCTAAAGTTTACACAAATTGCTGCAATTGAGGCCCTAATTTAAACTAGCGATATGCATTTGAATACAAATTTTATGGTTGCTTAATTTTTTAAAATTCTAAGTGAATATAGCATTCATATAACACATGATGAAGATTATCCATGCCTTGTTTCAATGACACGCTTAGCATAGAGATTGTTAACATAGGGGATTTTCCATTTTTATGTATGAATGTCATTCTTGTGTTGGCCTAGCTATGAGGACGTGGATTTCCTTAGTAAAGAATATGCAGCAGCAATTTGTTTACTGGATGAATATTTCAGGTAGATGATTTGGTGGCACTGCTGAAAGAGGAAGAAAGTGCTGAAGACAAGATGATACAGACAGACATTAGTGAAGAAGATTTAGAGAGGATCTTGGATCGCAGTGATTTGGTTATTGGTGCTGAGCCTAAGGCTGCTTCAGCAGAGGCGTATCCTCCCAAGGGGCCGGGTTGGGAGGTGGTTGTGCCCACTGCCACTGGAGGCATGCTTTCTACTCTCAACAGCTGAATATCCTATTTTTTTTTAACAGTTGGAAATATGTACTGTACCCTGGTAGTAAAATGTGATGTTGTAGATGACTTTTGCTTTACTTCGTTTAAGTTTAGTGTTATGATGTTCCAAGAATAGAGAGCGGCTTAAGTCGCAAAAACAGAGAGCTATACTTTCCCCTTGGAACTTTTGGAGAGGTTATTAGATTGCACATTCTGTGAATTTGCAAAATTTGTTCTCTGTTTTCGTTATGTCAGGTATAAATTGTTATTTGTGCTTCCGAATCCTGAACAATTGGCCAAGTTTGATGCCTTAACTAAAAACCAAAGACTTTATTAGTGTTAGTAGCTTCAGCTGCATTGCATGTGTTGTTTGGAGTGCAAAGGTGCTGATAATTGAAGAGGGATGTGTGAGGTAAATGGGGAATCTGGTTTGCTAAGAACTGATGCTTCCCTTTTTGAGTTTCTTTACATTTGCTAAATGATTACTCACCGTATCAGATCTCACTAAGCAGCGTTCTCTGATTCTAAAAATTTAATGATTGGAAGAAGTATTTTAAATTTGTGGATGTCTCTTGGATAAAAAATTAACGACATCATAATAAAATGGAAAGACAACTCAAGGTATCGTAAACCAAACCAAATTTATTAATTAGGTAGTATAAAATAAAAAAAGATGACAAGTTAGACTAGATTATGTATAATAATTTTTTTAATTAGAAAAACATGAGTGCAACAGGTGCGTAACAGAATAATGTAAATCTGATTGGCGATATGGTAATTAGGGAGTAATACGAGGGGCAGTGTCAACAGGGTCCCGAGTCGAGTGCATCCCACACGACTCTCTTGGGTTTTATGGTCACCCGCCACAGCGATCCTCGCGAAAATAAAACAAGACCCAGAGAGATATATACAGCGCAGCTCGCTCCCATTTACACAGATACTGAGAGCGATGTGGCGGTGCGTAGCTCGTAGCCTTCGTCTTCCTTCCAGCCGATCTGCTTCCAATGACTCTACCAGATCTCACATGCCCAGATTCTTCTCATCTCAATCGGTACTTATTTGCTAATCACTCCATCTCCTCCTCTATCGTGGGGATTTTGATCCTGATTCTCCGATTCCTTGTTTATCTCACGTTCATCGTAAATCATCCGTGTTCAATTACTTGAGCATTTCACTAGTATTACCTGTTTGGCTACTGAGAATGTGTTAGGAATTAATTTGAAGAATTTTTTGTGGTTATTTTTGTTATCTGTGAAGCGAGAAAGCAAAGAGATCCTCTCAGCTCCTTGAGTTGTATTCAATTCTTGAGCTATATAGGATTCACGATATACTTCTCCTTTGATTCTGGATTTTGTTTCATTGTACTATGAATTTACTACCTTAATTTTATTTAATGGTTTTTATTCAAATATTTTTTGTTTCTTATTCAGCTTATGCTATTAAAAATTAAAATATCTACTTGAGCTGTTGTCACTTTTAGTATTTGATCTAATAATTAGATGCATACGGTAGTAATCTTTTCCAATTATTTTGTGGCAGACTGGGAAATACACCATTGTTGACCATACGTACGATGCAGTTGTTGTGGGAGCTGGTGGAGCTGGTCTCAGAGCGGCCATAGGTCTATCTGAGTATGGATTCAACACCGCCTGCATCACCAAACTTTTCCCCACTCGTTCCCACACTGTTGCAGCTCAGGTATGAGGTGTTAGGGAGCTAATATGAGATATTTGATCTAGTTAGCTACATGTTTGAGGGCTGGTTTGGCTTTCATATCTATGGTTCATACATGTTTTTTTCTTTCCAATTTCACTAGTTATGTAGCAAATGTCAGTTGCCTATGCAAAGTTTTCTTTCAGTCTCTGATCATCGGTTTCCTTAATGGCCCAACTGTTAGTTATAAATATCTATTGTGATATGTTCATAGTTGGGATGTTAATCTGCATATTTCTCCATTCATGTTATCACTATTATGTAAGTTTTGCCGCATTAGTACACTACACCAGTACCTTTTGATATCATTCATTTTGTTGTTAGAAATCACGTGTACTTATCCTTTACCTTGGGTTTGGGCCGCTGTAACTCCATCCTTTCGTCCTTCTATTTACTTTATTTGTCCAATTTGCCTTCTCCGTTCATTTGTAAAACATTGAATCCAGTTACTTTTACTTTATGCAAACTTGCCAATTTTCTGTTCAAGGTTTAGGTATGTTTATTATTTATCGTAGTGAAAAACTGTGCAGGGTGGCATAAATGCTGCACTAGGAAATATGACTGAAGATGACTGGAGATGGCACATGTACGACACTGTGAAGGGAAGTGACTGGCTAGGTATGCACTTTATTTACAAACAACATATTTATTTAAGTTGTAATGACTTAGCTATCAAGAATTTGCCTTGTCTGTGTGAAGCACCTTTTATTTTATTTTTCTTTTATGGATCATGGAGGGTTGTAAGTACCATTATTTAGTGCAATATATTTTTTGCAGGTGATCAGGATGCCATTCAGTATATGTGTAGGGAAGCACCAAAAGCAGTGATTGAACTTGAGAATTATGGGTTACCATTTTCTAGAACTGAAGATGGGAAAATATATCAGCGTGCATTTGGTGGTCAAAGCCTTGACTTTGGAAAGGGTAAGGTTGAAATATGCTGTTGAAACTTATAACAAATTTTCCGAGTAAAAATACACGATGTTGATGTTCTCTATGCTCCTTTATTTTAGGTGGACAAGCCTACCGATGCGCATGCGCTGCTGATAGAACAGGCCATGCGTTATTGCATACTCTATATGGCCAAGCCATGAGACATAATACACAGTTTTTTGTGGAATATTTTGCTTTGGATCTGATAATGGACAGTGAAGGTAAGTTGATTTCAAAGAACTTTCAAATCCAATTGTTGGCATGCTCTAGATTCCGAGTATTCTTAAAAAACAATACCTTTTGTTTTATCAAACATATTGGCAGGATCACTAGATTTTTAAAACAATTTGGAAAAATAGGATTATTGTATAATAGAATATTGAAGCCTTAGGTGATGGTCCTATTTCCCCAGATTGTTTCTAAATTCAGAATATTGTAGGATGAAACCAGAATTATCTGCTGTTTTTCTTAGTAGAAGTATGTTCATTACGAAACTTTAAGTTACATTGTCATGTTTACTGCTAGGAACACAAGAATTATATCAATAGGGATGCTGATAAGTTATCCAATGAATTCCTTACTGTATGCCTTTTGTACCAAGAAAAATCGCTTGTTTTTGGTTGTCCTATTCCACTTATGTTCTGTTCCTGATTTCCGGATTTTTCTGTGTTTAGCAACATGATCACAGTTTACTTATAGGACACATACTCCTGAGATTAATTTCTAATATGATTGTGGTTTTTTGATGTGGATAATTTACTATTGTTCCCAATTATTTACATGTCTCAACATGCTTTATGTGATTGTGTCTATTTGTTAGTCTCATCATAATGAGGTTGGATAACCTATCATGTGCAGTTGTAAATCATATTCATGAGAAGTTGGTTGATTCTTGGTATTGGATTTGCAGGTGCCTGTCAGGGAGTGATTGCCTTAAATATGGAGGATGGTACATTGCATCGGTTCCGTGCTGCTTCTACAATTCTTGCTACTGGGGTATAATGTGTTCACTGGTGAAGTTTCTTTGACATCAAAGTGACAAGATCATCTAATTTCATTTGTTTTTTGTTTTTGTTTTAGGGTTACGGTAGAGCATACTTCTCTGCAACCTCTGCTCATACATGCACTGGAGATGGGAATGCCATGGTAGCACGTGCTGGGCTCCCACTACAGGTTTGTTTCTTTGCTTCTCGATCTTGAATTTGATCTTGTATAGAGTATGTCATCTTATTTGTCCAAGTTCTCTCTGCAGGACTTGGAGTTTGTGCAGTTTCATCCTACCGGTATATATGGTGCTGGGTGCCTCATTACTGAAGGTTGTTGCTTTGTTCAGGTTACATGAATTAAGATCCAAGAATGTATTTTCTCGTACGCTCAGAGGAGTGTTGTTCGTATTTCATTACTGTTCTTTATCTGCAATTGTCCATTTTACTTCATGATGATGTTCATCTCCAACTTGTAGGATCTCGTGGTGAAGGTGGTATTCTAAGGAATAGTGAAGGTGAGCGATTTATGGAGCGGTATGCCCCCACTGCCAAAGATCTTGCATCAAGGGATGTTGTTTCAAGATCTATGACAATGGAAATTCGGGAAGGTCGTGGTGTAGGTATAATTCTCTCATAAAACCTAATTCTATCATTCCCACTGAAACTTTGTTGCAGTCTGGTTGTTGTGTAATAAGAAAATATTGAGGGTCTGTTGTGTGGAGGTTGTAAATTCATTTGTAATCTACATGATTTTTGAGGTACATAAATAAGTGAATATTGAATTTTGCCTTGTCTCTCACATCCAGTGGGCGTGCTTAATGAATTTAATGAGATTGAGCACTGGTGCATGCAAAAACAAACCTTCTTAGCAGAGGCTTGGCTACAGGCTGAGGATTCATATAGTTGACAATGCATAGTTATTCCTGTTAGTTTATTAGTTTGCATTTATGTAGTATTTTCCATATTGTACCTTGCCTTATTTTTTCTGTTTTTCTTATCCATTCACATGTAAGTTTTTGATACAGAGAGAATATTTTAAATGTAAATCATACTACCCTAAAGAGAATAAAGAGCTCCCTTTAGATATATTTTTTGGGTAAATTATACCTTTTTTGTTTGCAACAGGACCTCTGAAGGATCATATCTACCTGCATTTGAATCACTTACCTCCAGATGTTCTCAAGGAAAGGCTTCCTGGCATCTCTGAAACTGCTGCTATTTTTGCTGGAGTGGACGTTACAAAGGAGCCTATTCCTGTTTTACCTACTGTACACTATAACATGGGTGGAATTCCCACAAATCACCATGGAGAAGTAAGTCGTGGAAACTCAGCACCTTTTTCTTAATCTGTATTACTGCAAGACTCGGATCTTAGGGCTCAGATGCAAGTTAACATTTCTAATAGGGTGCATGCTTTTTGGGGTGTGCAAATTTGTCCAAGAATAAGTTTTTGCTCAAAGTTTGAGAAACTCAAACCATGCATTGATTACAACTTTTTACATGTCTTACTTGGTGTTTGAGTTTGATGCAATTCTGTTTTGTTAACCACCTGAATCTAATGTTCTTTAGGTAGTCACCAAAAAGGGTAACAATCCAGATGCAATCATTCCTGGACTAATGGCTGCTGGGGAGGCGGCTTGTGCATCAGTTCATGGTGCAAATCGGCTTGGTGCCAATTCTCTTCTTGACATTGTTGTTTTTGGCCGAGCATGTGCAAATAGAGTTGCAGAAATCCAAATACCAGGCAAGTCATATATTTTACAGGATGTCAGCTAATTATGGAGATGTGTATTATCACTAATTAAAAAGTGTCTTCATATCTTACAGGGGAGAAACAGAAGCCTTTAGAGAGGGATGCTGGTGAGAAAACCATTGCATGGCTGGACAAAATAAGAAATGCAAACGGCTCAATTCCAACTTCTAATATTCGTTTGAATATGCAACGAGTGATGCAGAATAATGCTGCTGTATTCCGCACACAAGAAACACTAGAGGAAGGTACTAAAAAAATATAGAGGAAGCCCTATTTTCTGTTACGTAGTTTTTTTTTCGGGACTGTATCATGCTAGTTTGATTCGATGAGTAGAAAGACAAGATCTCGAGATTATGAATGAAACTGAACTATGCATGATTTCATCCAACAAGTGTTTAGAGTACCAACTTAAAGTTATAATAACAATGATGTCAATCAAACGAAGTATGGTTTTGAAATCGTATAATAATTCCTGATGGTTGTCAGATGTTTCCTTGTTTTTAGGTTGTCAGTTGATCGACAAGACATGGGAGAGCTTCCATGATGTTAAGTTGCAAGATCGAAGTCTGATATGGTACATTTTTTTGTCAAAGTACTTTTTAGTTATAAAAGTTGTTTCACATAACTTATCTTGTTTCACGACTTTAATTTCTAAAATCATTTAACAGGAACTCCGACTTGATAGAGACCATAGAATTGGAAAACCTTTTAATAAATGCATGTATCACCATGCATTCTGCTGAAGCCAGAAAAGAAAGCAGAGGAGCACATGCCCGTGAAGACTTCTCGGTGAATTTAGTTTCTCGTGGTAATTAGTTTTTCTTGTCTGTCTGTAGTTTTTAACAGGAGGATGTTTTTTTTTATTTGTGCAGAAAAGGGACGATGAGAAGTGGATGAAACACACAGTAGGGTAAGCCATTTTGAAAAGAAATTATCCAGGATTATAGAACATCAGAGACTATATTAATGGGATGTCATTGTTATTTGTATTAACCAAAAGAAATGAAATATGGTTGCAGATATTGGGAGAACGAGAAGGTCCGCCTGGACTACAGGCCTGTTCACATGAACACCTTAGACGATGAAATGGAAACAATCCCACCTAAAGCTCGTGTGTATTGATGCATAGCAGCTATATGGAAATTGTGGCGCCCAAGAAAACGGAATACAATAAATTGTTTTGGGGAGAGTTTTTTTGTCGGGAATAATGTTGCATTCATCTGTCCTGAACTGAATGATATGAAGTCCACAGACTCAATCAGGGTTTGGCATTTGTTGTTCAATTTAGTGAAATGAACATTCGAAGTGCCAAGGCTATTTGGTGATTTTAATAAAAATATTGTATTCTTGACCTTTTGTGAGTATAGGATTTTTCCTCGAGGAAAGGTATGACACCATGTATTGTTGTCAAGGTATACGAAAAGGAGAAGGTTGGTAAGGACACTAGATGTCAACACAGACTGATATGAATTATATTTTAAAGGTGAATGAAGCGCGTGGACTTCTTGGGATACTAGGAAGTCTTGACTGCATGAATTGAGAGTAGAAGAATTTCTCGACGGCTTTGAGAGGATCGCATTCTAGGAGGAATCACGGGAACAGACCAACCGTGGTTCTCGAGGTCGTTGTCACGCCGGACGTTTGGATTTGGCACTCGTTTTTTGGCATGACGGGTTCCAACAATGGGTTAATTATGCTTAACCATTATAGATTGTTCGTGGATGTCGTTAATGGTTGGAAACCACCGGTTCAATACACGGGAAATGATCACCAATACACACTTTCTTATTATCTTGATGATGGTAATTACCCTTCCTGACCGGTTTTAGTGAAAACAATCCCATTGGCTCAGCGGCCGAAACAAAAAAAAATTGCAGAACTCCAAGAAGCTTGTAGAAAAGATGTGGAGCGAGCATTTGGGGTCCTCCAATCTCAGTTTCACATTATCACTCGACCGAGTCGAATGTGGAAACCATCTTCCCTCGGCTTAGTAATGAATGCATGTGTTATCATGCACAATATGATTGTTGAGGCAGAACGACATACATATGATGGCTACACTGAACCAATAGATGAGGGTGGGCCAAACGAACCAATATTCACGCAAGGAAGCTTCGCCCCGTCCAATGTCATAATAGCAAACACCACAATGATGCAGGATCAACATGCTCATAGTGTATTAAAAGAAGACACCATAGAACATATTTGGAATAAGTTTGACGACGCACAATTATATTTCATTCTAGTTATTTCGTTTATTATGTTAGAATTTAAATTAGTTTCAATGAAAATATTATTTATATTTAATTTGTATGCATTTAAATTTCTTCTAATAATGCCTATTTATGCTATCGGCCACAAATATCAGTTAGTAGAAAAAACATGATTGTTTAATATTTTTTTATTCTAAAAACCAACGACCTTGTTAAAAATTGGAGATGCTCATAGACCCGACTTAGCAGATAGTTAGTCTTTGATTTATTTTCGGTCGGGAAGAAAAGCTTCCATAAAACAATCGGTTTGTAATTATTATTATTTTTCAGTTTTTGGTTCACCCGTGTAACGCCATTATCAATCTCTCCCGTACCACTACACCGACCTATATGTTGTCATTCTCAAAGAATTAAATCTGTGGAAGATCCTTTCACAATCAATATTAAGATCCCAAAGGCATAGTAAAAAGTCCTCGAAGCCAATTATTCTTTTGTTCAAAGGTAATGTCGCGAATGGATGGTTTTCATCCATCCTTATGATAGCATATATATAGCAGATGCCTTACTAGTGGACATTTGCTGCTCAAGAGTTGAGTTCTTTTGGTAAGCTAGCTGTAGAATTCCCAGACAAAGGATAACTAGTTGACGAGCTTTAGCAATCCGATCCGAGCATCTTTCCTTTCATGGTATATGAAGAACCTCCCAATGAGGGACCTTGGTATATATATATATATATATGTATAACCACTCCAAAATCATCCATGGATATGAAGTGATAAGGATTCCAGTTATGAGTAGAGTGAGTGTGGTAACAAGGACCACACTAGTAGAGCTCTATGCTGATATATTCTCTTCACAAGACAAAAACCCGTACCAGAGTTATGATCCCAAGCAGCTATTTGTTTTCCAGAAAGAGGGTCTTTACTGGAATAATAGCCAGTGGAGAATCAACAACTATAGTAGAGGGGTGACAAACAGTGCACAAGCGCGTAAGAATCCCCATGCACATTGACAAACGAGACAAGAGTCCTTTCAACCAAATGCATGCCAAGTAGTTCAAAGGAAAATGTCTAATTGGAGAGAGCTAATCTGGTAGTATAAGAGAGAGTATGCTTGTACTTAATTAGAGTATCTGTAAATCCAGGGGCGGAACCAGAAATAAAATTTAGAATGTTCCGTCGATAATTATTAAATATATTTAAAAAAATTATTCATAAGAAAACTGGATTTTATTTTGTTTCCCTCGTTTAATAATTTCTATATATATCCTCATGATTGATATATAATTTACACAACATCTATCATCAAATAATAATATTTTTAATTGTTGTCATAGAGAAAATTTTGGGAACAACCTCTACACATTACTAATTTTGAACCCTTAGCTTTTAATTCTATTTTTTGTACGAAATTATATTTTCATCCTTAATGAGAAACTTATATTACGAAGTAATATATAAGAGACACCGTTTTTCATTTTTACTCTTAATGAAAAGCTTACAACTAGTTGTTCATATAATATATAATACATATGAGACACCGTTTTTCTGAAAGAATAAAAACTACTTTATTATTAATACTCATAATATATAAACTGTGTTAGTGATCAAGACCACCAAAACATTCGCTGAAGCCCGAGTGTGACGATACACACAGTCTTGTAACCAGAGATTAGAATAGCTCAGTTAGACTAAGCATCCTCCCGTGAAACCAACTAACGTTGTCCCCCCTCTAATGGTACTCATAAATACTTTTTTGGTATATGACCTAACTACTTAAATGTTCTATTTTACACATGACTTCCCAAATACATCATACATTGAATAAAAATTATTTTATTGTTGATACTCATAATTTTTTTAATGTTTTGTTATTTAGTTAATATATTTTACAATTGAAATATAACGTTTTTAATACATATATTTATAATACATCGTTTAAGATTTTGGTTATTAATTTAGTTTTAATAATATATCCAATTATTATACTTAATAAGTTTTTAAAGAATTAATTTATGTTAAAGATAACATTAGAGGACCAACTCAACTAAAAGCTCTAGCTGATAGTTGAAGACTCAATTATAGTTATATTCTAATACACACCCTCACGGACAAGTCCGTTTATGATTTTGAAGGTGATTTATATAGAAGAGAAGATAAGCTCATCGAGAAGTGATACATAAAGGCTGATCCATTTCAGGAAAAATTTGATAAATTGAAAAAGAATTAGAATTTTGTGTAGAAAGTGGGGCTTGAACCTGGGTCCATAAGATAACAAACTCTAATACTATATTAGAGTACCAACTCAACTAAAAGTTCAAGTCTTTTTTTGGATAACTAAAAGCTCAAGTTGATAGTTGAATGCCACATTTTAGTTATATTTGAACATATAATAATATTTATTTATTATTGTTAAAACTTCATACTTATATTTGATATTTTAGTTAACATATATAATATAATCATCTATATAGTGTGAAAGATGAGAAATTTTTTTGTTATGAAATATATTAGTTTTATTGATGCACATATAGATGAAACGCCCTGGCAGGACCCGTCCCGGTCCCCCAGGCGCGCCCGACACCCGAGCCCTTGGCGAGGTCCCAAAGGGCCCGAGTTCAGCCGTCCTCGAATTGTGCGCAGCGGACTTGGCACATCCTACTATTGAAGAACGATACGAGACACTCAAGACAAGGGACTATCGCACCTCAAGAGAACGGGGCATACCTGCAAACCATAGAAGATGTCGTTAACGCACTAATCTATCCGTAGGCAAAAGGGGTCACCAAAAAGGTCGTGACATTCTCCCCCACCCATTCTCTCGCCGTCCTCGGCGAGGATCTTCAACCTTCGGCCCTTGACCATCTCTTGTCTGCATCTTGCTGACGGCACATTCCCTTGGCCAACCAGCGCACCTTGCGCTCCTTCACATCCAACGGTCCGTGGCGTTCTCGGGCACCCGGTACCCTACATATTGGCAGCCCTTGGCTCGCACCAACCCGTGCTACCTCGCGCTTCTGCCTACCTCGGCACACGCACACGACCCCGTGGTTCCTCGGCACCCAGTGCCTACGTGTTGGCATTCACCTCGTCAGCTCAGCGCCCTACGCTCGGTACTCCGTCTTTCTTGAGCGATCCACCATGTTGAGTTCTCGCGCGGGGTACCCTATCGACCCGCTCTGATACCACTTGAAAAGCCCCGGCAGGACCCGTCCCGGTCCCCCAGGCGCGCCCGGCACCCGAGCCCTTGACGAGGTCCCAAAGGGCCCGAGTTCAGCCGTCCTCGGATGGTGCGCAGCGGACTTGGCACATCCTACTATTGAAGAACGATACGAGACACTCAAGACAAGGGACTATCGCACCTCAAGAGAACGGGGCATACCTGCAAACCATAGAAGATGTCGTTAACGCACTAATCTGATCGTAGGCAAAAAGGGTCGCCAAAAAGATTGTGACATAGAACTATAAAATAGGACAGAAAATGCACTTTTATATGGAAAAAAAAAGAGCACACCTCTATCACAGATTCACAGTTACCAAAATGAAAAGGATGGTATTTATTACACAAAAATGCTCCCTCTATAAAAATACATAAACTAAAACAATTATATTATAAAGATGTCACTTGTACAACCATGTAATCACATGTTAGAATAATACTTGTACCCGTATGAAAAAAGAGCAGAGAAGAACAGCCAAGCCCAAACAGGAACCCAAGCCCAAGGTTTAGGGAAAAAAACAAAGGAAAAAAAGAACAAAAAGAATAGTCAAGCCCAAGGCTTAAGAAAAACACGAAGGAAAATCAGGGTGTTCCACAAAGAGGATCAAACTCGGGTGGACAGTAAACAGCAGATGACTTTAACTATACCCCTTTAGTTCCGTCTCTGTGTAAAACTAACGTCGATTTATTATTCTCACAGATCACAGTAGAGGTCGGATTTAGCGGGTTGATTCTGACTTAAATCTACAAGTGATCGGAAAAAAAAGGGTTGAGAGAGGAGAGAGAACC
This sequence comes from Erodium maritimum, assembly GCA_963921825.1. Classification (NCBI taxonomy): domain Eukaryota; kingdom Viridiplantae; phylum Streptophyta; class Magnoliopsida; order Geraniales; family Geraniaceae; genus Erodium; species Erodium maritimum. Next base: position 16,566,394 of record OY997589.1, on the reverse strand, counting down.
TCACACCCTTGTCTGAGTGGCCTAATAAATTGCTGATCATGATAACAAGTATTTAGATGTGCTTTTGATAATTGTAATAAATATTAACAAAGAAGTGATTGAATAAAGGAATATGTTTACTGGGATAAATAAAGAGCTCAACCTTTTACACTGATTCTTTCTTGAACTTGCTATTCCAAGTCTTGTGGGGCACTCCATATTCCATTTCCATCCCAACTGGCTCAGCCCACCACCTTTTTCTCCTGCTTATAAGAAGCTCGGTATAGTGCTCACTTTCCATACCATCCCTTGACTTGAACACATCCTCCAATTGACTCAACCAACCCTTTGGCTGCTAGACAAGTGCAGTTAGATTCATATATAGTAATTATGTCTTCGCGTAGTTGTAGCTCGTCGTGGACTCCAAAGCAAAACAAGCTGTTCGAAAGGGCCCTGGCTAAGTATGACCGAGACACTCCGGACCGGTGGCATAATGTTGCCCGGGTGGTAGGTGAAAAATCTGAAGAGGAAGTGAAGAGGCACTACGAGGTCCTCTTAGAGGACCTCAGGCACATCGAGTCTGGCCGCGTCCCCTTTCCCAACTACAGGTCATCCAGCAATACCAACGTTCTTTGAAATCAACATCAAATTTAAAGGTATATTATTGCATTACTCATACTTTCTTTCTTTTTCTGATCAGCAAAGCAGTGTCATAAATCTCTCCTCTGTAAGAAAATGACATACTTAATCGCAACCATATTATAAAACTTGTTTTGGAGCTTGCTTTCCTAATGGATCCGTTAATGTTCCACTCTGTGTTTATACCAACAAACTATAAAGCGTTATTTACCACTTTGGTTGTTGTCGCAATAAAGTTTTTGGCACCGACAGATTAGTTATATAAATGGAAAGTGGAGGGCCACGTCAATTAATTACGGTGATGTTGGGCTTTGTCCTTCAACAACAATATAGCTTAGGTTAATTCAGTTACACAAATAGCCCCATGAGTTCTAAGATTTTTAAATCCTAAGATATAGTTCTTTTCAACTAACGTTTATTGTAAGTTTTTTTTTTGAGGGCTAAAGTTGCTTCTATACATTGGCAGGCTCTCTGTGGATCTACAAGTTTCAATGACCTTTGGGAGAGATAGAGATCATGTTATCCGCAAATTTGTAAACTAGTATAAATGAATAAAAACCTAATTGAGTGTGTGGTCATATGTTCTATTCTGTATTAGTTCTTGTTAACTTCACACTTTTTACCTTGTTTGTTATTCTTCCTTTTGTGTATTTGTATCTTACCGTTGTAAAAAAATGTAAATGTATCAATCAAAAGAACGAGTTACTTGTTTTTTTATTGATCGGCAAAGCGTATTGAAAATTTTATAAATCCTCTTTTGAGATGAAAAGGGATTACAAAATCCAGCTACAGACCTATAAAAAAAATCAAGATGATCAAAATCGACTTATAAGGGAAACATCAAGACCACAACCAAAATTACAACCAAACAGAACTAAGAAAACAACCCAAGATCCCCAGAACCAAGAGCAACAATTAAGAACACCAACCAAGAAAAAGAATTACAAACCAACAACCCATAAAAGAAACCTCCCAAGAACTAAAAAACAAGACAAGGTCTCTAACCCAGATTTTCCACCTATTAAGCCTTAACAATTTGAGATAAAAAAAGGGTCTAAATACCCACTCCGACCACCATAAAGCGCAGTTAAGGAGAAAGCATCAAAGAGTCGGAGCCAATCTACCAAAAAATTCTAACCCCTAGCCTTAATGGAAAAGAACCCCTTCCCTGCTCCATAGACTAGCATCCCTCTAAAGAGAGTTGACCAGAGCTATGTTGTCGGCGACCAACACTACTATCGGCTGAGACAAACCCTAATAAACATGCTACCCCAATTGAATGGCTTCTGAAGAGGGCCAACAATGTCGAAAGACCTCACCGGAGATCTACACCAAGCCGGCGAGTTCGAACCACACTTGGGTTCGAGAAGAAGGGAAACAAAACAATTGGGAAAACATGAAAGGGGAGGGAGAAGACAAATCCTTACAAGGAAGGGGAGAAGAATACCTCTAAAAGCAGATCTTTATACCAGCAACCCAAAGACTCGTACTCAAGCTCAATCCTCTTCACGTTCCGGCTAACACCGAATGACGCTAGGAAATGGGACTGGAATATCTTTCGAGTAGGAGCCAGGCGAGTAGGACTGTCAGAACTGACCTCGATGAGCACGAACATGCATGGATGAGCTAGTCTGAAGCGCGCCCATGGAGGAATCGAAGGTCTTGAGAGCAGCGGAGCACATATGCCAAAGATCTGACCCAAACAGGGCCAAATCAAAGGTGGAGGCACAACGAACAAGCGAGCAACCATGCAAACAGGGAGGATCCTGAACAAGAACCGCGAAGATCCATGCAAGAGAGGGCGGAGAAGGTCGTCCCACTTCAGATCTGAGCAGAATCGATGTTGGCGAGGAAGACGAGTTGCCGAGCTTCACCTAAGCGGAATAGAGCCGTAATCGACGGAGACGAGTGAGATCTGCGAGAATCCTCACCAGAGAGGTTGAGTAAATTCGTCCAACGGCCGGATCTTTCTTGCCTCGTGACCGACTCATCCAAAAGAGAAAAAGAAAAACGAAGAGAAGAAGAGTTGAAGGACTAGACTACCGAAACGAATAAGAGGGGAGAAGAAGCCACCGTCAGCGACCTCCGAAGAGGGAGAGAAGACGGTGAGGGACTAAAAAAAGAGGGTTAGGGCTTGTTTTCTAAAGAGAAGGTAGAGCGGCTCTCTCTACAAGTCGTTCACACACTTATATCTGTATTTCAAGAACTGGTTACTTGTTAGGAACAACCAAAATTAAAAAATAACTTATCATTCATACTGCAGAAATAACTATGAAAGTTCATGCTCAAACAAAAAGGTGTGAGTAAATAGTAAAGCATTAGGAAAACACTTTCATTTCATCTAAAAACAAACATCAACATGGCAATGTATTTTCTATAATTAAGGCACAACATACTAACAAATTTAAATATTCCCCCAACTTGAATCTCTTTCGAATCTTAAACACATTTTTCATCTTATCCCATTTAGAGCATCTACGATGTATTAGTCTTTAGTTGGATAATAGCCAAAGGCTAATTGCAAATTTTATACAAGACAATAAAAATATCAAGAAGGAAAAGAAATGTTGGATTTCTTTCCAACCAATGTATTTGTTTAACATCGTTAACTCGATGAAAAGGTAGCCAAAACCGTTACTACACATTCCAGAAGCCACTCAACGGAGCACATGTAACAAACACATAAAAAGAAACAAGAGATGAAAATAACTAATGATACATCCATGACAACAAAAATAAGCATTGCTGATAATAAATAAAGTAGGGAAAATTTCAATTTAATACCCTGGCAAACATTTATTTGCAATATAATACCCTACCCTATCTTGTTTTTTTTGCAATTTAATACCCTGGCAAACATTTATTTTCACTTTCATACCCAACCGTTAACTTTCCATCCAAAATGGATGGAAAGTAGTCATGTGCTTTGCACATGACCTTGTTTTTTCAAAAAAATACCCAAAACACCCTTCAATCTTTGATTTTTTAAAATATATAAAAACCGATTTTTTGAAAAATATTTTTTGAAATATATAAAAATATGTTTTTTTTAATATATAAAAAACTGATTTTATATATTTTTTTTAAAAATAATTCTGTTTTTTTGAATTACATAAAAATATGATTTTTGAAATATATAAAAATTTATTTTTTTAAAATATATAAAAAGTGATTTAAAAAAAATATTTTTTGAAATAAAATCTAATTTTTTAAAATATATAAAAATCTGATTCTTATAATATAAAAAAACTGATTTTAAATATTTTTTTTGAAATAAATCTTCTTTTTTAATTATATAAAAATATTATTATGAAATATATAAAAATTTATTTTTTAAATATATAAAAACTGTTTTTTTTAAATATTTTTTTGAAATAAAAACTATTTTAAAAAACATATAAAAATCTTTTTTTAATATATAAAAACTGATTTTTTAAAATATTTTTTGAAATAAATCTGATTTTTTTAATTATATAAAAATATGATTTTTGAAATATATAAAAACTGATTTTTTAAATATTTTTTGAAATAAAATATAGTTTTTTGAAATATATAAAAAATCTGATTTTTTGTGGTAGGTTTTGAAAATATGATTGGTCTCAAGGGGTATTTTGGACTTTTCATCCATTTTGGATGGAACGTTAACGGTTGGGTATGAAAGTGAAAATAAATGTTTGTCAGGGTATTAAATTGCAAAAAAAAACAAGCTAGGGTATTATATTGCAACTAAATATTTGCCAGGGTATTAAATTGAAATTTTCCCAATAAAGTATCATGAAAAATCAAAAATAAAAATAAAGGAAGCAACATCGGCACCTATTATGTAAGGTTGAGTAAGGCCACATTCTTATTGAAGGGGTCGTATCCTTCATCCATGACTGATAACGAGAGTACTCGTTGTGCCAGTTAAATACCGAGTTTTCGAGAGTCCTTAATCTACTCTGGATGTCATTCGGTTGCTGAATGTACTCAGTATGCCAGTCATGTTGGGTCTCGAGGTAGCGTTGGAGATGAACCAACTTGCAGCGGAAAATCAATTAAAACCAAGAGACGATTAAAACCATGAAACAACTAACAAAGAATAGATTCACAAGAGAAAAATTCAGCACTATTTCTTACCAAAAACAAGAACACCGGGTGACGAATGATCGACTTGAGTCTCCAAGAAGGCTACGTATCCACATGGGAATCAAAACCACGTAGTTCTTCTCTTTGAGGACTCAAGAAAACAAAAATGGAGGTGGGTGCTTGCCTTAGCCGAAATTGTGGAGGGGAGGGAGTGAAAATTGTGTTTCATATTCTTGTCGTGTGTTTGTTATGTTGAAAAAAGATGACTTAAACATAACACTCCATCTATTTGTCAAACTAAAAGCATGGGACAAGTATGGTGACAAGTAAGGTGTAAATATGACAAAGTATGGTGACAAGTAAGGTGTAAATATGACAAAGTATGGCTAGACAAGACGGGGTTAGGTAGTGAATCACCAACACCTTAATCCTTGTCTTGCTTAATTAGTTCCATAGGCCTCTCATGGGCCTCTTGGAACATGGCCCGTGGCCATTCCCAACGAGGTCCCGTGACGTGCTCATCGCCTCCAAGCCTTTTATACCGGGAATGTCCAACATTATCCGACGTGATCAATCCTAAGACTCCAAGTCTTGTCTCGATCCGTAATGTCCTATTCACTTACGGGCACATGACCCAAAACCCAGTTTTGGTCATGTCCCGAGACAACTCCCTTTTGGCCATTCTCCATAAATGTGTCAATGGGTTTCATCCTCCGGTGTGACCCTTAGGTTTATGCATGTCGAGAGATCAACGTAAAAACCCATTTTACTTGATCCTATATAAGTGTCAACTAAGGAGACTTTAGTATTGCCTGACACTGCATAACGAATTGACCCTGTCGATTCTAACCTTTCCGTCTTCCCTGTCATTATCCTTTATCTCCGATATCTTGATTGAGATGAGGCATAGAGCCGTCATCCTTATTATTCTCAATCATTGTTCCTTGATATGTGAGATCACTGAATATATGATACCCAATATCATGTGCATGACCATACTATTCTTTCAGTCACTCTCGATCAAGCGGCCGAGAACCGATATCTTTCCCATACCGTAGTATGAGGGATAAATCCCTTAGCCGTCATTCATGTCACTCATGCAGTCCGTCCCCAAGCCAATCATGGCCGTTATGGAAGTCATGTCACATGCAACGTTGGGCTCATGTCAAACTCAGTTGTTTACTGCATAGTAATCACAAAGACTCATTGGTCTAAGGATACATGACAAGCTACGAAAATGACTATGTTCATGACTTGATCTATGGAACGTATTCATGTCGGGTCGTCCAATATCATGTCCCACATGATATTTATGATCAGACTCTGGAATCGCATTCCAATGACTAATAGAACGTAAGCCATAAAGAGCTATCTTTCATACTAGTCGCTTCTAGTGAAGCTTTGTTGACTAAGGACCCATCGAGTGTGATCAATCTCGATCTATGGTTCTATTCGCATTGTGGGCATAGATCAGAGCACACATCGATATATTACTCCAACACATAAGTAATATGAAGCCGCTTTAGTTTTATTGCTAACGATGATATATACATTTGGGCATTTAATATTGAACTACGGGCATTAAGACTAACAAGTCACACACCAACTCTTTAGAGGGAACCTAGTATATTCCCCATAAGAAATAATGGTCGTGTACTTGGCCTCAATACTTACTTGGAGGGTACAAGTAGGCATCATGCTACCAAAATGTCCTATGATCAACAACCTCTGTCTCGGCCTCACGGTCCCTATGCATCCCCTACTGTGGTAGATTGCTTTGGGGGGAGCTAACATGGGACTTTCTCGTCCACTAACCCATACCCCTTTTTAGGTACATGAACATTGTTTGCCTCAACTAGGTTCAACATCCATAATGCGAACGAATGATAAGTGATTTCCCCACCACAATCGATAAGAATATCCGTGTTCTTCTTAGTCTGCTCATGTAGGTACTTCGACACATAAGTCTCGAAAGGGGTCTCGAGTCCCATAACAGAAATAATACACATTAGTAATCTCATGTATTGTTACCACACTCATGCTCATTCCGATAAAAAAAAAAGGTGTAAGCTTACAACCAATGAAAATAAATATGGGTGGGAGAGCGCACACACGATGCTTTAGGGGACTGGCCCATGTCGTCCACGTCCTTATAGATGGCTCTCCACATAAGGGAAGGAAGTAGTCTAGGCTTACTACAAGTGTGAAACTAAAAAGTGAACTAAACTCGATTGGGGTTAACGCGAACTCACATTGACACAACCTAAATAGAGAAGGAATCTTGTGCTCAACCAAATTCATCTTAAATAAAACTAGAAATACAGTGGTGAGTTTCTTGAATGTTGGTACATTACAACCCAAAAGTGTTTCTTGAATGTCGGGACATTCCATTTTAAGACCATGGATAAACATGTCATGCATGCAGAATTTATCCAATATCTTCTTGTCCAAAAAACTTAATGGTTATGGATCTTGATACTCAATTCTACTTTTATCGTGAAATAAAATATACATGTGCGGTGGGGCATACCTGATTCTAGCTTAGGTTTCTCTTCACTTGAGTCGTATAACGTTACTCATCTTCGCTTGGGCTAGGAAGAGGGGTGGGAACTCTTGTTCTTGTGCTTGTGGATTCTCCCTCGTTTTAAGAGCCTCTCCCTTCACCAGTGGTTTTTTGTAGCATGATAGAAAAAATTATACTATCCTGAATGCGGGTCGAGGTGAACAACGCATGTGGGCCTTTTTACCTCTGTACGTTTGGCTGTATGGTGTGGAGGAAACATTTACTCGATATGATTCTCTACATCTTCATACGTCACACATGTATGTTGTGTATGGCTGTGTGTGGGGTATGGTTTGGAAGATATAGTTCCAGTACTAACAAGAGGTGTAGATGGAGACTATGGAAGAAAAACATATGTTTTTGCAAGAATAATGGTGTTTGGTTGAGAAATTTGGAAAAGAAGGAGGAAAACATAGAAAAATATAAGGTAATTTGAGAAATTTAGGGAGATAAGATAAGAATTGACGTAATAGTGTTTGGTTAAGATGAATTTGGATATGGGCTTAGTGATTTCTAATGCCCAACAACAAAAATACAAAAACCTGTAGAGTAACACAACGGAGCACACGTTGTGTGTGTCCATTTTTCTGGCTACGCAGGTGAATGCACGTCGTTTCTGACTCTATTTCCTTGACCATACGGTGGAGTGCACGTCATGTACGGAAACATGAAAAGATCCCCTAGCTCATTGTCCCAAATGCACGTTTTCCCATTGTTTCTTCCTTCGTTTCTTCTCACACGGCTGCATGCACGTCGTTTCCCATTCATAACGGTTATAAGGAAATTTTCAGAACCGGTTCGTGCCTCCCTCACCTACACAAAGCTGTCTTCCTTCTGTTTTCAATGTGGGTTGATCGGCCATGTCATCTAGGAGTGTGACCGTGGGATAATGGGCACCCCACGGTTCGACTCCTTTATTTTGGAGTTCTAAAAGGATCGGAATATTAAGCCATATGCAACCGATTGGTGGAATTAGGGGCCTTGGAGCTCGCCTTTAGGAGTAGGGTTTGTACCCCCGAGTATTGTACCTAAGGGTGCCTTGTCTCGGGGAAGGGGACCGATTGTATCCTCGTGTACTATACCTAAGGGTACAAATCCTCGAGTCAACATCTAGGCCAGAACAATCGATCCATACTGGAAAAATTTGGTGGTTGACCAACTCTCTGGTAGTAAGGAAGCCGAAGTTTCAGATCTGCTTGGGCACAGAGATAGAACTAAAGCTGGAGCTGGCACTGGAGGAATGAAGATGGGGTTTGTTGGTGAACCCCGGGATGATCAGGCGAGGACTGGTAAGTAGCCTCGCCATGAGGAATGTTAGGATCCTCTGGTTTTAGGGACTGACTACATGAGGGGTCCATGGTTGAAGCCTTGCCTCCTACAACTGACGTAGATCAAGTTCGGTCTCTTTGCCCCCTAGATGCAGCGTGTAGGCACTACCTTGAGCAGGACTTCCAGTTTCGTTTTCTAACCCCCACCTTTCCTTCATATTGCCTATGTGGCGTCTCAATACCGTTCATAACGGTTATATTGTCAAAAGAACTGTGAACTTTTATGTTCTGTGTCTTTTCTTGTTTAGTGACCAAAGAATGCTAATCTTAACGCACTCGATTGTGGTTGGTTTTGGAGTTTAATAAAATTACACCTTCGTTCAAAATAAATATAATCATGTTTGGGCTAATATAAACAAGTGTAAATATCCCTCGAAATAAATACAGGAAAGACTATATTTTTCTTTAAATTGAAGAAAAGAAAAGTTGAAACCTAGACATACATATTGATAAGACATGCGAAGAAAACAGAAAAAAAAAAGGGGGAAAGGTCGATATATCCGAGGCAGTAGCTGGCTGCTGCTACCAAATGCTTTGTTTTCATCGAACCGTCTATTAAACCCCACTGTGCTCTCCATTTCTTTCTTGGTTGTACCTAAACTTGAACCTAAACCTTCCCCATTAATTACAGTAAGCTCCCCTCGTAACCTATTACTAGCTAATCATCTCCAACCATTTCTACTCTTTCTATATCTCACTTCTCTCTCCATTTGCCCTCCTCTTTCTCAGTTCTCACACAGGTAATTGGGTTTTTGCTTCTTTTTTCCTTTCATCAACTTGATCTGCTTTTCTCCTTCTGTTAATTGTCTTCTGGTTTTGTTGGATTGTTCTATAGCTGTTCAAGTGATAGATTTGGATTTAGCTTCTTGTTGTTGCTGTTGTGATGATGCCTTTGCTCGGTTTCTCTTCTTTTAGGATCTATTTTTTGTCTCTTGAAAATGTAATGTACATTGTGAAATAATAAGCACTTGCTTAGAACTTCCTCAGACTCTTATCTCTGGCTGTGTTCATAACAGAGCATTAAAGTGAGATTGCATTGCACCATAAGTCAAGCAGTTGGATGCATTACATTAGGTGTTTTTCTAGTTCAGACTTTACTTGGTACTTGTTAGTTTTGGCCAATGCCTAATTAACCTTGCTGTAGGTTGTAATTTTGGGAAAATTTAAGGTAATCTATAGGGTTTGGTTTTCTCAGACAATGTTGTTTCCCTCCTTTGGAATAAATATGAAGGATCAAGGGTGGGGATGGGCAGTATTCGATCATAATCGAACTTGAATCAAAAAAATATATGGTTTGATTATTTTGATTACTCGATTTATTTGACTAGGTTAGTTTGATTAATGTTAAAAAATAGGTTATACCCAATCGGATTTTTATAATTAAACTGTACTGTTTCAAAAATTAGGTAAAAAAATGATGTCACATCACATGACTCCTTGTTTAAAGGAGCCATGGTTTCTTTATGGTTTATAGTTTATACCCAAATTTGTTAATTTATGCTCAAAGTTCTATGCAAGAACTGATGGAGCTTATGCATTAAAGAACATCTATTTGTAGGTCTTCCTACTATTTTCCACTGCATTACCAGTTACACCTCTAATATGCTGCCATTGGATCATGATAAGGAATTTGAACTGTTATTTATTTATGGTTGATGTGTTTTATAGATCTATACTTTCCTCTGCAAGAATCTGTTCATAAAAAATGGCGGCAAGGACAGCTTCTGGTCTGCAGATTGTAGCAGCAAAGCCCTGCATGCATTCTTCTCGTGGAGCTAAAGTTCTTTGTGCCAACGTAAAAGTAGCATCATGGACTAAGCTGAGTAGTTCTTCTCATATATCATATACAAAACCTCTCCAGAGAACTTGTACATCTTTTAAATTCAATAAGTTTGCTACAAGGGCAATGTCTGGAGCTAGTGAGAACCCTTTGCCAGGGTTGCCAATTGATTTGAGAGGTTAACGTTCTTTTCCTGTATCCTTTTAGACTCTGCTATGTTTGCAAGTATCCTATAGTCTTTCTCTTCTTTCGTTCCATTGTTATATCTGATTGTAGGAAGGTTTTATCTTATAAGTTCTGTTGAAGAAGCTGTATTTTGATAATTCAACCTTTATAAATACTAATTTGTCACCATTCTTTGCTTCTGTAATAAAAAAAAGCTATATATGGACGTCATTATGCATTATACTTTTAGAAAATATTCAATTAACTTACTTCTAGTCTTAACTTGAAGAGGTTGATTATGCATTTTGTTATACATTGATCTTTGTTTTTAGACACTTTAAATAATACACATGTAGATGTCTTGTGTATCAGTTGCCTTATGTCTATTATTCTCTAGGTAAGAGAGCATTCATTGCTGGTATAGCTGATGACAATGGGTATGGTTGGGCGATAGCAAAATCTCTTGCTGCTGCTGGTGCTGAAATCCTTGTTGGCACGTGGGTCCCGGTACGTACATCTACTTAATTCCACATTTGGTACTCTCTTCTTTTTCTATTGTGATTACTTGGAACTTGCCTGCAAAAGAAAAAGAAGATCATACAAACACTAGATAAGCAAAAAGCTTTTTTTTCAAGTATGTTAAGCTACAAGGTCACTGTGTTTCATGTGCAGGCCTTAAATATCTTTGAGACTAGCTTGCGGCGTGGAAAGTTTGATGGCTCACGAGTGTAAGATGTAGATCTTCTTTATGTTATATGCCAATGGGTAATGCCAGCGATAGTCTCTGCTAATATAACATTTACTTTTCCAGATTGCCAGATGGATCTTTGATGGAGATCTCTAAAGTTTATCCCTTGGATGCTGTATATGACAACCCCGAGGATGTACCAGAAGATGTAAGACATATATTTTTTATCAACAATAAACAAGTTAGGTTTCCCATCATGAATCTTGATTTAATGTTGATGTGTGCAGGTAAAATCCAACAAACGTTATGCTGGAGCATCTAACTGGACAGTTAAGGTATAACTATGTTACTCTCGTTTGGAGTCATGAGGAAGGTTCAAGCTCGTATTTGGACTGTGCCCTTGAATACTTAAGAAACATTAGTTTGGCAAAGCTTATTTAGCCAAGTGGTTAAGTGCTTAAATACCTGATATGGTGGTCAAGGTTCAAGTCACGTTCGCACTCAGCTACCCCTAACTACGCACCATTCTGAACTAGCTACCCCTAATTTTAAAATTTGTTTGACAACCCCCTTAAGTTTTTCAGTCTCAATTTCGTCAACTTCTGGGGTGTGAAATGACAAAAAATATCCTTTTAATTTTTTTTACATGAGGGTATTTTTGACATTCCACACTGACGGAATTGGGGTAAAAAGAGACTAAAAAACTTGTGAGTTTGTCAAAAAATTTTTTAACTTAGAGGTAGTTGGTTGAGAATGGTGCATACTTAAGGGGAAATGTATTTATGCAGCCTACATTTTTCTTTTTGTGATTCATCCAAGTAAGGGAAAAAGATATAAAAACTGGATTTTTTTGTAAACTGCTGTGTGTACATAGTTGAAATGCCTTATAAACTGAGAAGAGATGTTGGAATATATATGGTCTAATGTTGTAGATGCCATCTCCAGGAATGTGCTGAAACTGTAAAGCAGGATTTTGGCAACATTGACATCCTTGTGCATTCACTTGCCAATGGACCAGAGGTATGGAGGAGTTGAGATCTTGAACTATATTTATTTCCACTGCTATAGTTAATATTTTTGTTTATTTTAAAAGTAAACTATTAGTCATCTGTATAATAGGTAAGCAAACCTCTCTTGGAGACTTCTAGAAAAGGATATCTTGCAGCTGTGTCTGCATCAAGTTATTCTTATGTTTCTCTACTCAAACACTTCATTCCAATAATGAATCCAGGTATGCTGTCTTTTATGGTTACATGTGATTTGCTGTATTAATCTATTGCTGAAATTTGGCTATGGCTATTGCTATTGCAGGGGGGTCTTCAATTTCACTCACATACATTGCTTCTGAAAGGATCATTCCAGGGTATGGCTTGTTTTACTTTAATTTCTTTTTTGTTAATATGATCTCTAAAACTGCATCATACACAGATATGGTGGGGGGATGAGTTCTGCAAAATCTGCACTGGAGAGTGACACACGAGTAAGCCCTCTTTTTGTTTTTTCTTCGTGTTCAGTTTTCTCCACTCTAATTCTGGTTTGTTACTTAATCAGGTGCTAGCTTTTGAAGCAGGAAGGAAACACAAAGTCAGAGTTAATACAATATCTGCAGGTATTGCCTGTATATAACAGTGTAGCTCCCTAAGAACTTGTGCTGTGCTCTGTATTAACCTTTAAAATTCAGGTCCACTGGGAAGCAGAGCTGCAAAAGCAATTGGATTTATCGATACGATGATTGAATATTCATTTAACAATGCTCCCCTGCAAAAGGAACTATCAGCAGGTGAGTGATCAGTTGTCTACCACCTCTCTCTCTCTCTCAGACGATCAGACACATATTAGTACATTGCTAGTGATGATTGATGACTTATGGATATGAAAATGACAGATGAAGTGGGGAACGCTGCTGCCTTCCTGGTATCACCGTTGGCCTCTGCCATTACGGGGGCTGTTGTATATGTTGACAACGGGCTGAATGCAATGGGGGTGGCGGTTGACAGTCCAGTATTCAAAGAGCTCAACATTCCCAAGGCCGACCAGTAGAGACGTGGGAGTCATAAGTGAAACTAGGTTTCTTCCTTGTCCCATTACTTGTGACATAGCAGTTTGGGTGCCTGATTGTTTCAAGTTACTCTGAGGCTGAACATCTATTTTCTTTTGTAGTGACTCGGTTTTGTTATAAGAAGTTTCAGTTTCCCGTATTGAATGTTGTCTATCTCTATGCAGTAAAAATAAACACCCTCCTAACAAGTGTCCATTTGATTTTTTGTAATGAGTTTTATTGTTGACCTATGGAAGGATATGGTGGTAAAAAAAATAAGATAGTCATTTTAGAATAAATATATAGAGCAGTTATTTTAGGATAGAATTAGTTGAAATGTTAAAACAAACTTGGTCGTCTTAGAATAAATGTTTGAGGCGAAGAAAATGTAGGATTTTCCAAAAAAAGCAAATGTATGCGTGGACGAGAGACCCAATGGAGTGAAAAGCGGCTTCATGTACATCGGCGTTGAGGTCCACGTGTCTGCACATAACTGCCACGTCGCCTGTGAGTGCTCCACGTTGCAATCCAACTTCATCTTGTACCCTTTTCAATTGCAAAACAGAGAGAGAGAGATTGAAATCGAAGATGAAGACAAGGGTGGCAGCGTGGTTGGTGGTGGTGGTGGTGCTATGGGTGGCGGTGAGTAAGGGGCAGGCCGCGAGTGAAGCGGCGGAGGGCATAAAGCAAGGCGCTGCAGATGCCAAGGACAAGGCTAACTCTTGGGTCGGTTGGGCTTACCAGAAGATTTCACAGTAATTCTTCATCTTTTGCCTCTCTCTATCATCTATATTTGTGTTACTGTTTTTCATAGTAATTGTTTGTGTGGGTTCAGGGAAGATGGAAACAAAGCAGATCAAGGTAATATTTCATATTTTAGTCGACTGGTTGATATATACCTAAATCGCCTGATGATGATGCAAATTAAGCAGATGAAACAATAAAAATGGCGACGGAGAGGGAGAGGGAGGGAATGGCGGGAGCAATGAACAAGGCTTCGGAGCAGCTGGGAAAAGCCGAGGAAGCAGTAGGAGGAGCCATTGGTGAGGCTTACGAGAAAATGGGGATGGCATCGGATGGTGTTGCCGATAGCTATAATGACCTGGCGCAGCATGCCAAGGACAAGTACGAGGCCGCCAAGGAGAAGGCTTCCCAAGCCGTCGGTGATGTCGGAGCACAAATCAGACACACCAACTCCGAGCTTTGATTATATGCTGGAGACTTGGGAAAGCTTGAAATTATATTATTTTGTCAATTTCCTAGATAAGAAAATATAATATATATATATATAACTATGTAGTTTTAGTTTAGTATGAAACCTAGACTAGAACATTAATATGTATTTTTGAGAACCAATAAGAGTCCACTTTAATCAAAAGATGATATCATTATCATTCCAACATATATAAGACCAACAAAACACAAGCTTAAATTCATTTTAACCCAGTGTCCAAGGTCACCACCATTCACTTGTGTAGTAAATAGTTATAGTAGTTTAATTTGAGCATACAAACAAGACTGAAGGACAACAAAAGGGTGTGGTATGAATATGAATGATTAATGGAGGGAATCGAGAAAGCGTTTGAGACATGTGTTGTATACGCATGGCCTCTCCAGGTGAACCAAGTGACCTCCCTTCTTTATGCCCTCCACTGTACATGTTGTCTTCTCTCCTAATTGCCTGATCATATATAATTGCATTGCATATCTAATTAATTCAATTGCTTTATACAAAAAAATGGAAGAGAACAAACAAAGGCTAGTGTTTTAGTAAACTTACTCCCTCATACTGTGGGCTAGATCCAGGTTGAAGATCTGGTCATTCTCGCCCCACAACAGATGTATTTTCTGACATATATATATCATCAAATATATTAGAAATCAATATTTAATTAATTGTGATATATTCAAGGGTTAAATATTGAAACTTACTCTTAAGTATTGGTCACGAACACTACACTACCCACGTTTTCAAAATGAACACTGCACTACCCTTAAGTATTGGTCACACAATTTTGTTAGTAAAAATGGATGGAATTTTCCATTCCGTTAGTCATATGATCTCAAGTGTCATATAATGGATGGTAAAATAACGTTTTTTTTCCCTTAAGTATTAGACCTTTATACATTTTATAAGGAACAATAACGAGGGTACAATGTTAATGTTCCTTATAAAATGTGTAGAGGTCATATAATTAAGGGGAAACGTCGTTTTACCATCCATTATATGACACTTGAGGTCATATGACTAACGGAATGAAAAGTTCCGTCCATTTTTACTAACAAAATCGCGTGACCAATACTTAAGAGTAGTGTAGTGTTCATTTTGAAAACATGGGTAACATAGCGTTTGTGGCCAATCCTTAAGAGTAAGTTTCGAGATTTAACCCTATACTCAAATACATAGATAATAGGAATTGCATATAAAATAAAGTTACTTGTGAGAAAGTAGGAACAGAAGAGTCCTTATTATTGCTGATGACCAGAGCTTCAAGAAGTTGAGCCCTCTCCTTTCTGTTTGTGAACATCACCTGCCATTATTCCATAATTACAACAACAACAATAATCATCTATCTATCAACTATCAACTATGACTACGGACGAAAAGAACAAGTCCACAACTAACCTCCTCTCCTCATGTACTGTGAAATGTGACTTATATACACGGAGATTTTGCCTAAAACTGCTTATATTTCCTTCTTTAGCATGTTTGGAATGTCAATTAAATCAGCAAGTTAGGTACTGTGGTAGTTGAACTACAACATGTGTGTCATTTCAATTCATCACCTGCCCATTGGATTTCTTCATGTTGTTTTTCTAGGTTGTTTTACTTATGTCATTTTAAACAAAGCATTTCAATGTATGACTTAGTAAATTGGATTGAAATTACATTTAAAAAAAAGTACGTAGTGATAGTGCATTAAGAAAGCATTTTTATATATATATATATGACTTACTAAATTGGATTGAATCACGTAAAAAAAGACGTAAAGAAAGCTATAATATTGATTTAAATTAATGACTTGAATTAAATGGGTCGATTTAATCATTTATGTAACTTTATGTTACATTATATTTTATCTTCATTTCGTTACGATAAAATGTAATCATGACTAAATTATATGTGGTCATTTCTTTTTTTGAAGCATGTTTTGGATTTCTGGAAGCATGGTCTTGAATTAGAAGAATTCTATTAAGGGTAAGTTTTATTTTAATACCTTAACTCTTAATTTTCTCCACCTCAATACCCTAACTATTTTTAGTGGCACCTCAGTACCCTAGAATGCATATTTTTCACTTTCATACCCTAACTTTTTTTTGTGGCACATCACTACCCTAAAATGTATTTTTTTTTCACTTTCGTACCCTGGAATGCATTTTTTGTGGCATCTCACTACCTTTGAATGCATTTTTGTGACATTAAAAACTGATTTTTTAAAAGAAATTTAGAAAACCAATGACATACTTTTGAAAATTTGAATGTTAGTGAGGGGTATTTTGGACCTTTTAAGTGTCTTGGATGGAAAATGGATGAAAAGTTGACAGTAAGTACTAAAGTGAGAAAAAAAATGTATTTTAGGGTATCGAGGTGAAAAAATTAATAGTTAGGATATTGAAGTGAAAATAACTCTTCTATTACTGTAAAAAACTACACATATATATTTGAAAACCGTTAAAAAAAATTGAGTTTTTTTTTAAAGAAAAATTTGAGGTTTTAAATATTTATCTTTAATAACATTATTATCTGTCATGTTGAATTCACCCAAAAATCCGAAACCCATGCAAAATTTCATCACGTAAATACTTAATGACCTCAATCTTGCAAATTATAATTTGGAAAAAGCTGTTAATGTAGAATAAAATGAGACAAACCTCGAGATAGTCTTTGTAGAGGCAATTCGGAAACCACAGCTTCTTGTGAACGGCGACGGAGAGCAAGGCCTTAAGACCCTTGACGGAGTCAGGTAAGAGCAGCTCCGCCGATGAGCGGAAGCCGAGCCTCTCCATGGTGGCTCCACTTATGGCATCCGTCATGGCCAGGATTGACCCCGACACCACCATGGCTCCGACCATTTCCGGATACAGCTCCGCCATCTTGAACGCCACCATCCCCCCGTAGCTGAAGCCCACCACCGTGCACCTCTCCACTCCCAGCTTCCTCAACCCGGCGGCCAAACACTCTGCCTGGAACCTCGGCGACCGGTCGTTGCTGTCGGAGAAGGATCCGCCGAAGAAGAGGAGGTCGGGCACGTACACGGAGTACTTCTTCGCCAGCGCACCCACCTGGAACTGCCACGTCACTATGCCCTCGGCAGCAAAGCCGTGCACCAGCACCACCACCGGCTTCGGGGGCTTTACCGGCGGCTCCCCTTTCTTGAGGGTTTCTTTGGGGACCCAGAAGCTCATGACGGTGCCTGGCTCGATCTCCACCGTCTGGGGCTTCACGCCCGCCATTTTCATCAGCCCACGCAACAGAGGCTTCTGCGCTGCCACCAAGTTCACCATTTTCTTTTCTTTTTCTTTTGGGAAAATGCGAGTAAGCGTAGGGGTTTAAATTGCATGATCGGGTTGGGTCTATTACGTAATGCTTTCAGGGTCCCGCTCTTTACGTTGTGCCTTGACTTTGACTCTTTTCTTATCAACTATTCAACTGGTTTCTTAGGAATAGAATCTTATGGTCACCCAAAATATTTAAAAAATTAGGATACTACTTATGTATATAAGATGTTAGGTTCAAGACTAATATATAAGATTAGGTCTTGAATTCGATTCAGTTTGAACAAATAATTGTATTTATGTGCATTATGTTGGTTTCATGGAGTCATATAGTAATAAGTCTAGAGTTTGTTATTTAGTATGTTCAAATGTTGTAATGTATACCATCAAGTTAATATATAATATATTAGAAAAATAGAAAAATGGTTTTATTTGTATATTAAAATAATAGGTAATTCCATTTTAATACCCTAAATCTTTTATATTTCATTTAAAGTACTTAATTTTGTTTTTGTCGCCTCAGTACCTTAAACTTTTATTAATTCATTTAGAGTAACTTAAATCTTTTTTGTATCACCTCAGTACCCTAAACTTTCATCCGTCTCAGCTTGACCCTCATGCAGCAGAACGGAACACGATAAGAATGACACCCTAGCTCGTGCTGAAGCAGGAAAACTTCCTATATAGAAAGGGGGAGCCGGATGCCTCTCTGACCCCCGCTAGGGCCCCAATCACCCGTCAAACACGGAAATGGGCCACAAATTTTAGTCTCAAGGACGAGAGAATGCTAGCTACAATGCAGACCTCGAAGAAGAGGAGTTTGGGTGACCCCACACCGGCCAAGGTACAAGTTGCCCCGGAGCAGGAAGAGGCGAGATTTGTGAAGCAGCCTCGCCAAGAAAAATGAGTGACCCTCTGTGAAACGGTGTGGGGGAGGGGACGTACATTCTGCCTTGCTACGTTTGGTGCAAGCCTGAAACCCTGATCCCCCCATTTCTTGGTACTCTCCTTGACTACCTGTGCAATCCACAACTTCCCCTAATCTACTTTTCCGAACACCATGTCGAGTCAGGAAATGTGTCAAACTCTCTCAGTATCACCCCAAACAATAGGAGTGTGTTTCATTTTTTAACTCGTGGTATAATCGGGTACTTTGTTATAGAATTGAACGTTTCACACTTACGAATTAGAACAAACCTCACTCTTTTGATTGTATGCCCGGTATGTTATTCTTGTTAAGTGTTTGACCAATTTATAATCTTGGTTCTTTAGTATCAATAAAATTTCCATTATATGTTCAAAAAAAATTATGACACCGGACTAAAAAAAAGTGAAATATATACACAAAAAATTTGAATAGTTCGTTATGATATCTGTTATTGAAAACGTCAAATACTATCTCACCTTATTTTTTTCATTTTATTTTGCTCCGGCAATATACTAAGCGTCATGTCAAGAATTTGGGTTTTGGTAGTTCAACTAAATTATTTTAAATTAGAAGAAAAAAGGAAGAGGCAGATAGGTTTGGTGTTGGGTTTGTTAATATATCTTTACACAGAGTGAATTTATCCATTCATAATAAAACAAATCATTAGTCCATGTACTTCAATTTTATCAACCTCGTGTATTTTGTTACTATTTTTTCTTGATATGATGAACAGTTATTTTGAAAGTCAAATGAGTATTAATTTGAAGGCCAGTAAGCAGGCAGGCAAGCACACACATATATATTTTCCAGTCTGACAAAATCTTAATGAACAATTACTTGGAAAGTAAAATGAGTATACGAAAGTCAGTCAGCACACATGTATAGTATCACACTCAGACAAATTGTAATCAAAATCTTGCATGTGTATTGTTTAAATTTAATGTTGCTTCTTTCTTTTTTGACTTATTTGGTCGCTAGTTTGTTAGTTGATCCGTCTACCGGAATTTAAGGTGGACAAGAGAGGTGTTGGATTGAAGTTCACCTAATTAAAACTTACCATTGGGCAACTCTTTCGTTTATAACTACCCCGTATCCCTCAAACCTTAACCAACCACCCAAGCTAACGCCAACCGTTACGAAGTACAGGTCCACTAAGAGTTTATGGGCCTCAACTCGTTAGGCCTGGAATAGACTTGGGCCTACAACCCATACGTATGCAGATTGGGTCTGGACTCGTATCACTTTAACGAATCAACCGGCCAACATTTCGAAGATATGTGACACCACTCTCCTGCGATGTGATGTTTATCGATGTGGAGATCGAAGGCCCGACTGGTGATAGCTTCCGATTTACAGGTGTGTACGGGGAGGCAAACAGGGAGCTCAGATGGTAGACCTGGGATATGATCCGCACCTTGGGGGCACGGACAGGGGTTCCGCGGAGTTGGCTGCTGATGGGGGATTTCAATGGCATCCTTCGCAATAAGGAGAAGCGGGGGGGGGGGGAAGGCGATATCCGGAACGCCTAATTTCAGGGTTTTGGACAGCGATGAGGGCCGTGGGGGTCCATGATGTATCGCTCCAAGGGTACGGCTTCACTTGGCATAGTGGCAGTGAACCAGAGACACGCATGGCAGTCCAGTTGGATAGAGCCCTTATGACGCGAGAGTTGCGAGCGCTGTGGCCGGAGGTTCACCTGGCCAATCTGGGCATCTCTACTTCGGACCACTTACCCATACTGATAGACTCAGAGAAGAGAGTGGATCCGGTGGGATCACGACACTTCAGATTTGAGAACATCTGGGCGGAGGACCCGGGCTGTGGGCGCCTGATCCAAGCTAGATGGGGAACCCCGGGGGACCAAGAGGTTGGGGACACGATTCGGGATACAGGGTCGGCTCTAGAGACCTGGGGACGGGAGGTGTATAATGCACTAGCCCGGAAAATTGCACGGTATGAGAAGGACATGCTATGGTTGAATGGGAAGGAGGATCGGCCGAGTATTCGGCGTCTCAAAGCTTTGCAAAAGCTTTACGTCATAGCCCTTGAGAAGAAGGGGGGTTTTGGAGGCAAAGAGCCAAGCAGCACTGGCTCACGGACAGTGATCAGAACACCAAGTTCTTCCAAGCCTCGGCATCACAGCGGAAAAACATCAAAAAGGTTTCTGAGCTACGGGATGAGGAGGGTACCGTCCTGACCTGGGACTCGGGGTTGGGGGACCACATCCTGGCCTTTTACAAGGAATTGTCTAAACGAACGAGGGGGGATGGAGTAAATTTCCCGAAATTCCATCAGCAGGTGTCGGAGGAGCAGAATAGGGCACTTATGGGGGAGGTCACGACGGAGGAGGTGCGGGATGCGACCTTCTCCATGGGACCGAACAAGTCGCCGGGTCCGGACGGCCTTAACCCGTTCTTCTACCAGAAGTACTGGGGGACAGTCGGAGAAGATGTCACTAGATGGGTGAGAGGAATTTTTGCAGGGGGGACATCCCCCGGGAGATGAACAGGACCACGCTGGTGTTGATTCCAAAGGTGGAATGCCCAATGTCGCTCAAGGTTCTACGGCCGATAGCTCTGTGCAATGTGGTGTTCAAGGTGGTGTCTAAGGTGGCGGCAAACAGGCTTAAAGGCTTGTTGGGGGGCCTCATTTCGAACACCCAGGGGGCTTTTGTGCCGGGCAGATCTATACAGGACAACATTATCCTAACATATACGAGACGCTGCACTATCTGAAGAATAAGAGGCAAGGTAAGGAAGGCTGGGTAGCGCTGAAGCTGGATATGAGCAAAGCCTATGTACGGGTGGAATGGGGTTTTATGTGGGACATTATGCGAGGCTTTGGGCTGAGTGAAGAATGGATCTCCCTGGTTCGTCGGTGTACGTACTCGGTCACTACAATATAGTGGCAGGGGGGCAGCAGGCGGGGTTCGTTCAACCTGAACGAATCAGGCAGGGAGACCCGTTATCTCCGTACTTGTTCCTCTTCTGTATGGAAGGGCTCTCTCGGCTTCTACAAGGGGCGGAGGACAGAGGGGACATCCATGGGGTCAAGATAGCGAAGGATGCCCCGGCGTTATCCCATCTGTTCTTTGCAGACGATTGTTATGTGTACTGCAAAGCGGTCCCGGAGGAGATGACGAAAGTGCGAACCTACTTGGGCATGTTTGAGGAGGCGTCAGGGCAGGTGGTGAACCAGGCGAAGTCGTCTCTATTCTTCAGTCACAATACTCCGGCGCATCCACGTCAGAGTGGAGTGCGGATTTTGGGAATTCCAGAGGTCGATACTCCCTCCTCATATTTGGGGATACCGAACATGATGGGTCGTAGTCGCATGCAAAGTCTACAGTACGTACTGGATAAGGTCCTGAGGCGCATCAGGAGGTGGGACGGGAAGCTACTAAACGGGGCTGGGAAGGAAGTGCTCGCTAAGTCAGTATTGCAAGCTATTCCCACTTACACGATGAGTGTAATGCGGATCCCAAAAGGCATGTTGGATCAGATGAATGTGGCTCTGGCGAAATTCTGGTGGAAATCGGCAGGACCGGACGGTAAGGGAGTAATCTGGCAGTCCTGGGCTAACATGTCCAGGTCGAAGAAGGAAGGAGGTATGGGGTTCAAGAATTTATATGATTTTAACTCAGCCCTATTAGGTAAGCAGTTGTGGAAGCTGGTTACGGAGGAATCCAGCTTAGTGGCGAGGGTTCTCAAAGCCAGATATTACCCGAGGACTTCAGTTCTGGAGGCGGGGCACAAACCTAACCAAAGCTATATCTGGCAGAGCATATTATCATTACAGGAATTGGTTCTGAGTGGGGCGCGGAGGTCGGTCGGCCCTGGCTCGGATATTTCGGTTTTGGGACATCCCTGGTTGACGGGGGTTGAGGCGAGGGTGCAGTCGGTAGGCCCTGGACTCGAGGGAATCTTGGTGGCGGATTTGATGACGGCACAGGGGAGGTCTTGGGATGAGGGGAAGATTCGGTCCCTGGTAGCAGAGGAGGATCAACAGGCAATTTTGGCGGTCCCGATCAGTCGGACGGCGGTCAGGGATTCGTGGTATTAGGCGGGGGACTATCTGGGCCAATACACGGTGAAATCGGCGTACGCCTGGTGTCAACAGGCGCAGGCCTCTACGCAGGCACAGTCCGACATCTGGCCGATAATCTGGAAGCTGGAAGTGATGCCGAAAATCAGATCATTCTTATGGCGGGTGTGTTCGGGATGTCTCCCGGTGGCGGAGAATCTAAGACGTAGGCATGTGGAGATGGCAGAGACATGTCCGGTCTGTCAAGGAGGTGCGGATTCGACCTTTCATCTCTTGGTCACATGCCCGGTGGCGAATGAATGCTGGTCGAAGTCGGGTCTAACTCTCCCTTATGGGGCCCAGTCAATAACAGAGTGGCTGCTACAAATGCTTACTCTCAATCATGCGGAGAAGGGAGGACTGATCGGATGTCTGTTATGGGAAGTGTGGAAGGCACGAAATAAGGTGGTTTGGGAGGGTATAGCCCAACCAGCGGCCGGGATCTTCCAGACCGCGTTCCATCTCCAATTGGGGTGGCTGGAAGCACGAAGAAGGAAGGCGCAGACCCAGGCCAAACCACGTTTTTCTCAATCTGGGGGAGCGGAGCTATGGGAACGGCCTAGTACGGGAGCCTGGGCAGTTAATACGGACGGGGCTCTGTTCGCAGCGGCAGACAAGATGGGAACGGGTTGGATATGTAAAGATGACGGGGGGCACCTCCGGGGGGCTCGGTCTACCTCATTCCACGGGGCCCAGAACCCGGGGCTGGTAGAGGCGTACGCGATACAGGAGGCGCTGGGGTGGCTTCATCAATACCCGTCCCGGAGGGCGGTGGTTCGAAGTGATTGTAAGGTCATAGTGGATATGATCATCAGAGGTGGGGGGCAACTGTCACCTCTAGGGACGATCGTTACAGATTGTTTTTCCCTTTTATCTAAACTCGAGTATGTGCAGCTCGAATTTGTGAAGCGGACAGCGAACAAAGCAGCTCACTGGCTAGCCAGGGCAGCTTGTTCTACGCCTGTCTGAAATTGGCAAGGGGGGTATGTCCCCGAACCTCTTCAATATATCATTATTGCCGAAAATTAATACAATATCGTTTATCTCAAAAAAATAATACAGGTGAGAAAAAATCAAATAGAAATCATAGCTTAACCTAAAAACTGTATGAACCAATCCAAGACATTCATTTCACAAATGGATGGCTGAGATTATTAGTAGGATGTTGACTTGTTGACTTCTGTTAGAAAAAAAAAACAGCACAATTCGGTGGCATTTTTGTAATATTCCTTAGTTTTGTGAGGGTTAAATCGTAATTTCATTTTGTTCTTCTCAACTACGCGATTGTTACGATCTATCAGACACAACTCTCACGCACGCACGCACTCGCTCTCGCTCTTAGCTTCTTCTTCTCGCTCGGTCGTCATTTTTGTGCGGTTTTCTTCGTGTTTTTCGTCAATCTCAAGCAAAATACAAAGATCCGGTTGAGTTCTACGCATCATATTGAGGTTTGGTCTCCGATTCTCATTGTGTTGATCATTTTCTGTTGTGATAAGCTTCAGTGATTTAGGGATTTATTTTTGAAATCCAGTCGATTTTGACCTAGTTTTTGAGTTCGATAGTTGATTTTGTTACTTCAAAGCGTTTTTGTATGCGATTTCCGGAGGGAGGAACATATATTCAATGTTTGGAAAGCTTTGTGCTCTGTTTTTAGTTATTGTTCAACTTAACTGCATGTGTGTTGATGTTTGATCTAGGTTTTGTGTTTGATTGTGCATTTTGTTTGTCTAAAACTTGTAAATCTCTTGTATTCTGCGTTTGATTGTCTCATTTTCATTTGCATGCGTGTTGATTTTGATTTTTTGATGATATGTTTGTGAGCATGTACTGATTTCGAAGTTTGATCTCAGATAATGTGTTTTCTGGTTGTACACGATTGGTAAGCATGACAATGTGTTTTCTGTTTGAGTAAAAGAATGTTTTCATGACTGAAGTGAAGCTTGGTATGCATTTGAAGTTTGAATTGGGGAGGGTTGAACGTGTAAGAGGTGGTGTATCTGTGTTTTATCAACACTGACATTCACATTTATCAACTCTGTGAGATAGATTTATCACTTATATTTTTAGTATTGAATAAGTATCAACTCTGTGAGTTATCAACATTTGTATTCATTTTTATCAACATTGCATTGTTTTTTTATCAGCTCTATGATGTAGGTTTATCAGTCTTAGTATATGTGTTTATCACAACTGTATTGTACTTTTATCAACATTGTGATCCGTGTTTATCAGTCTTATTATGTGTGTTTATCACAATTGTCCTGTGCTTTTATCAACACTGTGATCTAGGTTTATCAAACACACTCAGCTTTGATTTGCTCACACTCTTATGTATAAGTGTCTGTGTTTCAGAGAAATGGTGAAGATTAGATCAAATGAGGATTCACTTCTCCTAAAGGACTTGATCCCAGGTAAAAGGTTTAGAATAATTTAAACTTTGTTTTTATTATATGCTTTTAGTATGATTGGTGATTTTTTTTGTGTTTTTGAATGTGTTGTGCAGTCAAAGCGAAGAAACGTCCTGTTATCAAGATCAAAGTCCCTCCGAATCCTGCCAATGTTGTAGGAGGAGAGAGCTCATCCGCGATTGCTGCTCCTAATCCAACAAAGGATGCAGGACAAAAGTTGTTGATGCCCGCTCCACGTAATCCAGCAGAGGGATCAGTCATAGCTCCTCCTCCGAATCCAGCAAATGATGTAGCAGAAAATAGTTCATCTGCAACTGCTGCTCCTGCTCCTAATCCGACAAAGGATGCAGGACAAAGCTCATCTATGAAAGCATTCGTAGGTCCTGTGAAGAAGAGACCACAGCCGGAGGCCAATGCTCTTGCAAACCCAATTCCAAAGAGGACCAAGAAGGATCAGGTTCGTGTAAGAGGTGATGGTCTTCGGAGGTTGAAGGTCAGGACATCACCTAATTCCTTGGTCAATTTCATGGAGGGAATGAGTGATTTGCAGAAGAAGGCAGTACAGGACATGGGGTTTGGGAGTATCTTGCTGCTGGAGGTGAAGGACTTACCACAAGCCCTTGGGTTTTGGCTTGTGAGTAATATCCATACCGGGAGTCTTTTCATCAAGCTATCGCAAGACCGACTTTTACACATCAGTAGCGAAAATGTTAAGGAAACATTAGGGATCCCCTGTGGCGGACGAGCGATCATCCCAGAGAGGTCTGATTTTTGTCGACTTGTTGCACGTTGGCTTCGGCAGTTTAATGTTCAATCAGTTTTTGGAGTGAGCATCTCTTCTCTGATTGAAGTGATGAAGAAACAAAGAGGGGATGAAGAAATGTTCAAGTGGAATTTTGCGTTGTTATTCTCAACTGTGATGGTTGAAGAGACGAGCGGGAGCTATGTGAATAATTCTGTGTTGTACGCAATGGGCAAAGTAAATGCCATCCCAGAATATGACTGGTGTGGCTTTGTCATTGATGGTCTGATTGAAAGCAAAAAAAAAGAGGATAAGTCAGCCACAGGAGAGAAGTTTTATGCTGGGTCTTTGACATTTCTCATGGTTAGTTTAATTTTTTATCATCCTTGTTGCATTGATAAAAGTATTGAATAAGGTTAATAATTTATGCATGTAGTGTTGATAAACAAATTTATTTTCACTGTCAGCAGTTTCTAAATTGTTTTGTTTGGTGTTATGCAGTTATACTATGTTGATCGGGTTGTGCTCGAGAAGAGAGTTGTGGAGAGGGCCCAGCCTTCTCTCATTGGGTGGACATCTGATGACTTGAAAGATCGGGAGTATCTTGAAAAGCAATACAGGTCATTCGGGGAAGGTTACATAGAGGAAGACCCATACGTACCTGAGGAAGTTGAAGATGTCATTGATGATCTGGGACAAGAGGTATATTCAAAGTTTTTTTTGTGTTAAAGTCATAAGTTTTTGTGTTTTTCTGTAACATTTTTTGTATTTTTGTAATGTGTAGGAATTCATCGTAAAGCTGGCAGAACAAGCAGTGCATCTCGCTGATAGCTATGTCCTTTTTAAGGACATCATCAGAATAGCCATTTCAAAGTTTTCTGACAATATCACCGTCAGGAGGCTTCACGATGCTGTGAATGAGATGGTGGGGGCCCCATCAGAGCACAACATCGAAGAGTCATCACAAGATCGTTGGTGGAGACATCCTGATGTGATAAAGGCTATTGATGCAGCATTTAATGCTGCAACTAAAGTGAATAGCCAGGGTAGCGGTAAGGAGAACGATGGCCAAGATTGTGTAGCAGAGAGAGAGAGAAGGCAGAAGCTGGTTCTGTTAGGCTTGGAAGGGATAATATGGTTGCTGGGGAGCATGAGGATGGGGTTGAACCGGTAGTGGAGTTAGGAAGAGAATGTGACGTTGAGGTAGAAGGTGTTGTGGGAGGAAAAGGCGATGATGCTGGTGATCAAGGGAAAGGTGATAATGATGTTGAAGAAGCTGAAGGCAACAATGTTGTCGAACAAGGAAAAGGTGATGATAATATCACGTCTGCGGCGGATGCCGAGGAGACCAATGTAGGCGAGCCACAAGGTCGTGGGATGCCTACATTCAGTCTCGGTCTTGAAGGTGTTACTGACATAGGGAGGCAAGCATGTGGAGATGTTGGTGTAGGGAGGGAAGCATGTGAAGATGTTGTGAGGACAGAGAAGGGCAAAGAGAAAGAAGAAAAGAAGAAATCGAGAAGCAATAGTAAAAATCCAACCACGAAGAAAATTATAAAGGCAGGGCCATCAACTAGGAAAACAGATTTGAATGCTCCATTGACAAAAGAGGAGCAACCATGGATGGAATGGCTGCTGAACGACGATATAGAAGACCAGTGGTATTGTCCTAACCCTGTCTTTACATTTTTATCAACTATATCTGCTAGGTTTATCAACAATCTTATATAGGTTTATCACCACTGATGTATATATATAGCATTAGCAAACATTGTTTTGCATCTGTTGACCATGTTTTACATTTTTATCAACTCTATCTGCTAGGTTTATCAACAATCTTATATAGGTTTATCACCACTGATGTATATAGAATTAGCAAACATTGTTTTGCATCAATATGTCATGCAATTATTGAAGGTGAGGCATCGATATGCCATGCAATTGTGCACGTATCCAAGCAACACCGCAAAGATCATGAACGAGGTAAAACTGAGGAGCTACTGTCAGAGGAATCAACCAAGTGGAGGGGATGAGCTATCTCCTGCTTCTTCAGAAAGAACTATATAGGACTGTTGGACAAGGTACCCGTATAAAGCATTAAGTCTTTTGTGCAATTACTTTTTTTGGTAAAAAGGATGTAATCAGTTGCAAACTTCTTATGACTCTAGCATTTTTTGGTAAACAGATGATACTAAATGTGCATAGATGTTTTTAAGCATGTGAAATGACAGGGTTTATCAATCTGTTATATGTACCAGGGTTATCACATATATAGAAGAGTTTTATCAATTTTGTGTTCATGGTTTATCTCTGTTGTGGATGGCTATTTTGAATAGCAATAGGTAAGTACTTTCGAAGGTCCTTTATCAGTGATGTACTAAGCTTTTATCAACATTTGTTACAACTTTTATCACCCTTAAATTTGTGTACATATTCAATGTTGAAGGACCTTGTAAATCAGACTTAGGAATATTAAAAAACAGATTTATCAACTTTACTTGAAGACTTTATCAAGCCTAATTCAATGTTTTATCAGTACTGAATGACCTTGTAATTCATAGAGTCAGTAATAGGTGGAAAGTATTTATCAACTTTAAGTGCTACATTTATCAACACTAGTTCAATGTTTTATCACTACAGCCATCTTTTTTTTGGGAGCAGTTTCTGATGTCATGACCTGGTTGACCACATCCTTTGCAAGTCCTCTTCCTTTTCTTAGCTTCTTCAATAGACCTTTCCATCCCTGATTGAATTCTCTTTCCACAACCTTTTGTCCATGATATATGTGGCAGCTTGACAATAACCTGTGAAGGTTTAGAAAGACTAGTCAAAGTCTGAAGTTCTTGTGTTGTGCTTGATGCAAAATCATCAGCTTCGTCATCATTCAACTTGTTCTTGAAGTCCTTTACTTGTTCTGCAAATTCTTTCAACTTTGCAGCATTCACTGCTGGATGGAGGGCACAAGATTGAAGCATCGAGCATATATCTGCAATAATCTTCTTACACTCACCGTAGGCAGATGGTTGTAATTCTTCAGAATCTGCAGAGTTTTCAGCATTCTTGCGTACATCCTTTGTCCATCTTTGCGTGATCAAGCTCTCCGGTATTTGATCAACCATAGATGATTGCAAAGCCAAGAAAATATGCATACAAGGGATGCCAAATCCTTCAAATCTCATGCAAGTGCATGTGCAATGGTTCCCAGGTAAGCTTTGCACAACAACAAACGTCTTGTCCCCATGTTTGTTTGCGATGTTATATATCTTATTTCCATCCTTTTCAACACAGGTTTTGATCCCACACCTGAAGGTTGTTCCCACAAGACTTTTCTTTATGATGTCAAAGATTGAGCGGCTATAAATCCTCCAAGCGTCCTTTTCAATTTCAGATAATACCATGAAATTGGGAGCTAAGGTGTTTGATTGGAAGTCCAGCTATAATTGTTTCTGTCTCTGACCTTCAAAGACTATATCGAAGCGCCACATGAATTCAACTAAGGTAAGGCACCTGAACAACAACATTTTTTATCAGTCAAAACTTCACAATTTATCAGTTCTTCTTGAAACATTTATCATAACAGAATAAATTATATCATCAGAAAACACTACTGTCTCCACACATATTTTTATCAGTCAAGAGTGCAGAATTTATCAGTCCTCATTGAAACATTTATCAATCACAAAATAAAGGTACCTGTTAGTGAATTGACCAAATGCACTGTTCTCACTCTCTGATCTTGATGTTATTCTAAGGAATAGTCCCATTTTTAGCCCCCTAAAATATGCAGGGATCCATCTATCCCGTATATCAAACATAGAAAACAACCAAGTGTGATCGTGTAGTTGGAATTCATCCATCAAAGCCTTCCAAGTCAGCTCAAACTCTGTTTCGGTGTAGTTACTCCACACCAATGCTTTAAATTTCTTCTTGAAATTTGTCTCATGGTATACATTGTGAGGAACCTGCAATAATAATGTATAAATTTGTCTCACAATCAACCGAACAAATTATTTATCTCCTAACGTTAACTTTTATCAAGCATAAATCACTAACAAATGTATAAATTCAAAACAGGACTTACCTTAGAAGGAAGCTTCTGCATTATGTGCCACATACATAGTCGATGCCTACTTTGTGTGAACACTTCCTCAAAAGCCTTTCTCATCGCTGGGTCTTGATCTGTTATGAAACAATTTGGCTCTTTCATCTTCATAGCTTTGAGGAATGTTTGGAATAATCAAACAAAAGATTCGGCATCCTCTTTGGCTAACAAAGCAGCACCAAAGATGATCGACTTGTTGTGGTTGTCTACTCCAGTGAATGGTGCAAAGACCATCATGTACCTAAACAAACAAAAACATAAGCAGCAAGGATAAATAAATTATCAACAGTGATTACACAATTTATCAACCTTACATGCAGGGTTTATCAATCAAACTGATGCAGATTGTCAAGTTATACGACATGCTTTACCTGTTTGATCTATAGGTTGAATCGAACGACACCGTATCACCAAATAGCTCATAATTCTTCCTCGACATCGAATCAGCCCAGAAAAGGTGGCTTAGCCGATCACCAGCATCAACTTTGTACTCAAAGAAGAAGTCACTACAATAGTCTTCTTTAGTGTGGAATTGGTCAATGGTAATTTGAGCGTCACTCTCTCCAATGTAAACTTTCAGATCCCGCTGGAAGTTTCTGAAATCAGTTGGACACACTCCTACGTTGGTAGGACCTCCAACTATTTGGTTGTAAAGGTTAAATGCTTTTGTAGCTCCCAAATTAACCTTTGAGCAATCTATGATAAATTGCTTATGCCTTGGTGTTAAATCCCTGTTTGATCTCAGATAATGCAAATCACGCTTACATTGCAGTGGGTGATTGTGGTCTTCTCTAAACTCATACACCGTATAACCATCTTCAGTGTGTTTCAAAGAAATCCTCGCCATACAGCCTGTCCGTGTAGACATTCTATATCTTTTTCTTAACTTGTCGTTGGTCTCTCCTTCGGTATCATCGACAAATGCTTCTCCTTCTCTTGCACAATACATGTATTTAAAATTGATTGTGTTACTCTTTGGTTTCTTCTTCTCTGGCCCTCGACGTGTCCCAAACCCACTATTTAATGCATAAGTTTGGTAGAAAATTATACCTTCCTCCAAGGAACCAAACTTCATATCCTTTCAAGGCGTTAAATCAACACTACATTCAGGAATCCACACCTTTTTTTGTGACCACAGGTTGTGGAACAGGATCCACATCTTCATACTCGAATCCAAAGCAAGCATCGTCAAGATCCATGGTACCAACTCAGGAAGAGACCTGGTCAGAGAGATTTATCAATATAACATGAAAGATTTATCAACACTGTAAGCCGGTTTTATCAACACAATTGTTGGACTTATCAACTGAGGAAGGGACCTGGTCAGAGTCATTTATCAATTCTAAACATAACTTTTACCAACAATAAAATGCAATTTGATCAATGCTAACTACTACACGACGTGTGACTACAACGATCATCTACTCATGAATGATAAGGTCACATACAGTTAGTTTGTCAACTCTAAAACATACATTTATCAACACTAGCAGAAAGATTTATCAACACTGGAAGAAAGATTTATCAACACAGCAAGAAAGATTTATCAACACTAGTTGGAAGATTTATCAAGACTAGTTGGAAGATTTATCAAGACTACTAGAACGATTTATCAATGTTAGTATGACGATTTATCAATACATTCCAGTAACACGACTTGTTCCTTGAACGAGCATCAACTCAGGAACGTCTAGTCACAAACAATTTATCAATGCTTGACGTTAGATTTATCAACAACAAAGTGTACTTTTATTAACGCAACCGATAACAAATGATCAAAGAACAAGAGTTATCAGAATTTGATTTCTGCTTATCGAATTTGAGATACAAACAACGATTGTTGGAGTATATCTCAAAATGTACTTGTTTACGCTTGATTAGTTGAGAAACGAGGTTAATTCACATCAAATAGTCGATAAATCTTAACAACATACTTGTTAAACCCTAGAACAGAGCACGTTTTCAGATTTTTTGAAATCGACATATATTTTCTGGTTTTTCGATCCTGTGATTGACTGATGATAGAAGCAAGTTATAAGATAATTCTCACCTGTTTTTGAGCTTGATCAGGCGATAAAAAAGGCTTGAATTTGCGATTTACAGTGGAGAAGCAAAAACAGAGCACGATTTATGAATTTCGGCTGAATCTTCAGATTATAATGCTCGAATTTGACTCTACGATAATCGATCAAAGGAATGGAGAGCTGTTGATTTGTCAGTGTTTTAATGAGAGAAGACTGTGAAATCAGCTCAAGTTTTGTGCGTCTGCGATCGCGATCGCGATCGCACTGTAAGAGGAAGAAGAAGCTAGGAAGGGAATTTACTATCTTACCCTTGGTAGTATAAGAAACACGAAATTTAGGAAGGTGGGAGACAGTTGATCTGGGCGGTTGATCATCGTTGTTGGACGACGCTGATCGGTTCGCACGGTTCGCACGTTAAGCACGATTTCTAGCGGATTTCGTCTCTAATACAGGTTATCATACAATAACTATAGTTACAGCAGCCGAAATATGTTAAGTTTACATGCGCTCCGTTACCTCTGCAACATAGGTTCTCTTTTGTACCCTAGCTAGAGTTTTGCGTCGCCGTCCATCTCCCCACGTCGTCGTCCACCACGCGTCGTCCGTCCACGATCGTCCACCGCCCCACGTCGCCACCGCCCCACGTCGCTCACCAGTCTCCTGTAGTCGTCCAGTACATATTGCGCCCGTCTCCCCTCCTTAGTTCCCGACGATGCACCACTGTCAAGGCGAGGAGCGTCACCCCCATCGGGGATGGGTACCGCGGCCATATGGCCAATGGCCATGCACCGAGGGTGTGACTGGCTCATGCAAGGGCGGGCAAACAAGCCCCCTTGGCCGCCCTGGCCTCACCGGTTTATAGATATCCGATCAGTGGATCACCGGCCGGAGGTGGGCTACCGGGAAGGGTTTCGATGGTCGGAAGAGGTGTGGGGCCGAGCCGAGACCAATCGGAGTGCGCCCCTTCCTTTGGTGATGTCGTCCCATCTGCACGAGCGTCTTCTCCTAGGTCTGGGCATGGAGGCGCCGTCCCCTGTCCCTCTAGTTCGGCCGGCGACGTCATGAAAGAGGCACATAAACCCTAGATGGTATGCAAACCCTAGGGGTCGAGGTGGGCCAAGTCGGGCTCTGGGGCCACTAAGGCCGTCACCCAGGTGTTTCACTCCGAGGCCCTAGACAGCTAGGACGACGACGGTGATCGCCCCGAGGGAGGACTCTCCTGTATCAAGGCCCCCCGGTCGACCTAGGCCCCCGATGAACCGTTATACTCATGGGGAGATACCGTTGGTTCGTCGAGGAATATTGAGATACAATCCGGGCATTGGCCCCCGTCCTCGAAAGACCAAGAAAAGGAAGGAGACAGAAGCGCATGCCGGAGAGTTGGAGTCCCTATAGACAACCGGAAAGGCTCAGGACCAGGTTATGATCCCGGGGGGTTATAGCCCCTCGAGGAATGAATGAATCCCCAATGCGGGGGTGGGGAAGACCGTATGGGGCCTATACCTACAGACCCGAGACAACTGCAGCTAGGAGGTCTCGGGGAATCCGCACTAAACGCTAAGTTACTTCTTGTTTTTCATGCTTTAGGCCGAATAAAATTTTGGCTAGATAGGACTAGGTTTTGGGATGTCTATTTTTTTTGAAACGTTGGATCAAGAATTTTTTGAGTTCGGATCTGTGAGGCAAAACAGACTATCTTTATGGATCCATGAGCGCATGACGGGCTTCGGCCAGTTGGGACACAAATATGGAATCTGGGACAATTACGTCCTGCCCTGTAAGATTGCTATGTTACAGTTAATATAATATCTCGTTCCTGTTTCAAAAAAAAACAAATGATGCTTAAAATTAAAAACCTATTCTCTCTATAGAGAGAAAACCTTAATTTTCCAAATACCTAATTGATGCCGCCACCACCGGCGGCCACAGTGGCCCAGGCCACGACGGTTGTCGGTAGCGCTCTTCTCCCCCATCGTCCACGTTCATTCATGTTCGGTTTCGATGTAGTCAAGCTTTTTGTTGTCTCTGCTCGTTGCATTCTTCCCTCATCCGTCCATGGCTGCCGCCTCGCCTCGCCTCGCCGGTCAGCCTTCCCCCCCCCCCCCCCCCCAACAACCATCGAAGTTATTCCTCTTCCCGGCGTTGACGCGCCACCCCCAGCTGCTGCGAGGAACCACCCGACATCCGCTGCTCTTGCGTTGCCACCATCCTCCTACGGCCTCCCCCTAATGTCCTCGGCTTAGCGTTCAAAGGCCCTACATTCAACTCGTCAGTAAGTTATGTCGGCACAGTTCGGAGCTCAGGGATTCGGGGACTCACACGAACCCTAGGGTTTCTTTTGAACCTTCGGGTTGTTTCATGGCTCTGCTCTCTCGATGGGTTTGGGATCCGGGAGGAGGGGAAATAGGGTGGGGTATGTCTACACGGGTTCTTGGTCGTCTTGGGAGGAGAAAGGAAGAAAATTGTCCCTTTGGAGCGTTTAGAGAACCCGACGGGGTGGGAGGGTCCAACCAGGGCCTATACCCACAGACCTGGGAATGACAGTACTAGGGAGTCTCGGAACAACCGCAATCAGAGCACATTTATCAGGCTTGCGTTATGGTTTTCTCTATTTTAGTTTGGTTTGGTTAGTTATTGTTGTTTGTTGGATTATTTACTTTCTGTTTGGTACATTTGAAATGTCAGTAAGGGGATCTCCTTAGTTAACGTCTGCGACCACACGTATACTATTTCTACTGATCCATGAGCGCCGAGTGGACTACGGTCGACCTGGACAAATATCTGGAATCCTGGGTTGTTACGCCCTACCCTGTATGGTTTACGTTTCACAGTAATACAATACCCCAATTGCTCGTTTCAAAAGACAAATGATGCTTATCTTTAAACTAGCATCTTATTATTTTTACGTGTGGATGCAATGGTTTAAACTACCTGACTCTTTTTTTTTTGTTAAGGTTTCTTTGTCTTTTTTCTCTTTCATATTTTCATTTCCACCTCTCCTTTCACTGAGTAAGTCTTTGCCTTTATCATCATGTCGTATCTACCACCACCTTCGTTTACGTTGATTGCCCCTTGCTATGTTGCATGTCTCCCCCTCATGGTCAGGCTAACAGAATAGGGACCATGGTCTGACTCTCAGGCCACGAGTCCGCCTTCATCCCACGCCGCCACCATCTCCCTACTGAACTCACATGTCCCTCGACATGGAATATTCTTCCCATGACCGCCCCTCGTGGTCTAACGCCACGAGACACCATGAAACGGAGGAATCCAAACTGGCCTTCCAATAGTTCCCTACTGCTGCAGGGATGCGATCACCTTACATCAATCACCGCTCGAGACCAGCGAACATGAGACTTGTGAGGGGCGGCCAACTCCGATCAAAGGGATCTATCTCTATTGGGATCCATAATTATGATCGCCATCACCACCTACTAAGACTGCTCCTATGAAGACCGTCCACACCCAGGAACTGGTGGTAGAAGAGGATGTCGGAGTTGATTGGGAGGCGAGGAACACTCGGAGGACACCTCAGGCGCGGACTATGTTGTTTCGGATTCGAATTATTGTGGGCGTACGTCTTAGTATGCGTCATCTACTCGGGATCCGAAGTCCGAGGGAGGACCACCACCGATTCGTGGTTAGGGGAAGGGACCCCGAGATTAGAGGAAAAACATGCTAGCAACCGGAGGCAGCTCAGGGCCATCCTTCTACTAGGAGCTGATAGGAACCTCCCATATGATGAGCTTGAGAATGACATCTCTTTCAAGGATCTTGGTCTCGTTGGGGCGGATGTGAGGTCTATTAAGCAATCTCGTTGGTCTCTATGAGATTAATATGGCACCACGGGGTTTTTTGTTTTCGGGTTGTGTACCCGCAGCTCCCGATGAGAGCTCCTCTGTTATGGTTGTCCTTTGGTCCGATCCTACTTGGATCAGATTTTTTCTAATAAAATTTTTCGAGCTTATCCAAAAAAAATAGGGCACCACGGGGTGTCCCAGATGAGCCACACTTTGGCCCTTAGGGAACAAATGTTTTCTGTTTCTCATTCTCCTCCTTTCCTTATTTACTCCTTGGACGAATGCCAAGACAACACATGATTATTCAAGTCGAGAGGGGGAAATTTTTAAGGATTTATTGTGTCAAATACCGAGAGAATAAAGAATCACCCTCACCTTATTTCCTGGTAGTACCAGATGCTATTATAGGACCAACGTTCCAGTCGTCATCGAAACTATATCTTGTCATTTTCTATGTTTTCAAACATTTCTACTCATGTATGACTATTTTTTAATTTTTAGGTGTGTTTATTATCAATAAAATATTCGTACTTATGCGTAAAAGGAACATGTGACGCTTTTAACACCTGTTTGAGGTAATGACATATCCAGATTACCGAGACTAAGTAATAATCAATAGCAGAAACTAAATCATGGCCACTAAGTTTGTAGCAATTTCTTTGGTTTTATGGAGATGTTATTTATTTACTATATATGTACTGCCACTATGAAGAACAAGTCAATTTACTACCACAAATGTGATTAAACTTGAGCCTCTCTCGTTTGCACCAAGTCGCAATTGTTTTCAGCCAAAACCTATGCAGAAAAAGTCCCATGAATTCCTCGTAATCTATGACGGAAACATAAACCGCAAGGTGATGGACGCCGATCCGAAGCCTTAGAATTTTCATTCATAAAATCACGCATTGTTTAATGAATCTGAATCCTTGATGAGAACATGAGAGTGTTTTAATGATTAAACACACCAGGGAAGAGAAAAGGAAAAGAAGTCTTAGCTTCGTACTCAGGTAAAGGTCGAGTCCATTTGGTCTTCGCATCATCGCCGTCGACACAACTTTTTTTTTTTTTTTTTGCTTTAGAAAAATAACAAGGAGAATGTAAACGGATATAGGAGACAGAAAGGTTATAGGTAACTGGAAAAGTTAAAGAACATTAAAAAGAAAAGCAAAACTCTCAAACGACAACAAAATAAAATAAACTAGCTAAATAAGCTGATCGTGGCCGTCCATTTTCGCTTGTGTGTATAGTATCAGTATCTATCTTGTGAAGTCGTGGACGAGACCCGCAGGCCTGTCCGTAACATTGAGTCTCCACGACAGAAACGAATCTCGGTTGTCCACGTCGTCCATGAACCTGTACTCCGTTCCTGCCGCCGTGTAGCATGGCATCTTCTGCGCCTGATGACCCCACGACGACGAGTTGTTGAACACATGCTGCTCCTGCTCCGTAGCTCCTCCGCCGCTCGAAGCCGCCGCGGACGCTCTCCTCTCTTCCTTCTTGAATCGAATTCCACAAGCATTGCATAGTGACTGCATTACATCAATAATAATAATAATACTTTAATTAATAAAATGTACACTTAAAATAATGGTGCTCAATAATTATATGATTATACATTTAACTAAAAACTTAAGCTGATATAAAGATTTTATACCTTAGGGCCTCTAGGACCGTTCCTCCAGAGGGGCGTGGAGGTGGTGTCGCAATTGGCACAGCGGCGGGCGAGGAGAGGATCGTTGGAGGAGGTATTGGAGGGTCCGCGGCGTGGGGCGGAGGCGGAGTTGTTATGCTCCCAGCCGCAGGACGAGTAGGAGGGGCGGCGGTGGTGATCGGAGGACATGCGGGTGGAAGGAGTGCCCAAGGAGAGAGTGCAATCCACTGAAGAAGAAGAAGCGTATTGATATTGGTATTGATGATCAAAGGAAGATGAAGGGTCGAAGAACATATTGGAGAAGGCGCTGCTCTGGGACCGATAGGCGCCACAGGCACTGCACTGACCCGCCACGCTTCCTCCTTGCGAGCAGTAGCACTGGTGCATCATTTTTTCTCTAACTCAAAATGTAATAAGAGTCAGCACGTACGTTGTTGTCGTGAAATGAGAGGTTGAGGTTGTGGTCGTGGGCCCACTTTGTGTCTTAAACGAATGTTGTTTGAGAGAGCAGAGTAAATAGTGTACGTATCGTGTTGTGTTTCTGCGATGGGCTGTGCCCGAGTTTCAATTTATAGATGCGCTGAGAGGAGTGGAGGTAACAAAAGCGTGGGTGGAAATAGGAGAGGGGCTGGTCAAAAGAGGGCACGTGACTTGGAGGAACAGTCTTCTATGGATCTATCTATCTGTTTTCTCCGATCACGAGGTGCTTGAGGTTTTTTTTTATTGTTAAATACCCCTGTCCGTATCCTTGTCTCTCTTCCCCACCCGAATGGAATTCTACTCTCTCCCCACACGCGTGTATCCACGCACTCCTGCTGTTCATGAAACGACATCGTACTGTGATGTGTTGTTTACCGAATCAAATCCGCCAATCATAAACCTCAGCAACCCGCCCGTTTTGGGTACAATTATTCACGTATCTCCTCTACCACGTGAACATGCAAAGTCAGATTCGGCATCATAATTTCCTCCTCCTCTTCGTATATCGAATCTAAAACTCATCATCGTCCTCAAGACCACATCCTCAACAAAACACATCATGCTTTTACAAGTTCTGAGAAGATCTAGACATCTTAGACAAGACCAACACTTCAAAAGATTATCAGTTTCATTTTAACGTTGTATTTTTTTTATCGGCGATGTTTTATAAAGCTCTTTATTGTCCAAAGTATGTAACGAAGTAAGGAAGCTGTCAAACCAATAGGCTCAAGAGACAACAGAAGAACTAAACCCAAACCAAAAGCCTAGCATAACAAAACCTATCCGGCTTACTACCCAAAACAGAAAAAACCCTGATCTGCTAAAAGCCTTAAGAGGGTTTTACACATCCACAAGACGTGCATCCTCTCATGAACCCGTGATCATGAGTATATGTAATAGTTGCTTGAATGAACCAGATCCTTGTATTTGATAAATATTTGAGTGTCGGCCGAATATATCTTTGTCCATTCGAGGTTCTAATTAACGATCTTGAGTTTTGGTAAAGGCAGAGGGGAGCAATTGGTTACTATAGCAATCATCATCGACACAACTCAAGTCTTCGATCTCCACACTAGTATTAGTAACTAGTAGTATACATTGCAATGATAGGATTCGAGTCAAAGATTGAAACTCGAAAAAGAAAAGTTGGTTGTTTCAAGTTTGATAGAACCAAAAACACATATTTAAAATGAAAATAAAGGTGACCCCACATGTATGATACAAATACAAATGGGTTGGTTCTCTCGACCCCATTCGATGGAAAGATTCAAAAAGAAGAGAAGATGAATAATGGAGAGCGAGAGAGAATGAGATCGTCTAGAGATTGGTGAACAATACGACCACATTTGTGTTTTAGTAAGCTGGACACACAAACGAGACGACCACCACTTTCCAAAAGATGCTCTCTCCTCCTCAACTCATACATATCTAGTACTATTCGCTTTGTAATTTGCAACCCCAAATCAAACTACGATTACCCCAAGGCACCATACATACATCTCTAAACATGCATGCATACAGATATACCATGATCTCTGTGTAATTGTGTTCCTTCCCATTGAACCCTCATTCCCGTGACCTTATTATAATATTACAACTTATATATGTTTAGTTTATGTCCACATCTATCTTAATTAGGCACCTACAGTGAGGTACTTTTGGTACACGTCCATCGTTAAGGCGTCTATACTTAGTTCTAAAATCTCTAACCTTTGTTCCTGTGACCAATATCGTTTCTGTCGATCAACGATGTTGGTCGTCGGTGTATCGGTGTCCTTTAATTCTTAGAATTTAGGAACCAATAAGATACAGTATTCTCTTCAAGTTCGGGTAGGATTATGAGTGTTTTCAGTACTGGACGACTTGCTTTATTGAGCTTCATGGTTGACAAATCTGGGTAGTAGACATCTTTTTTGTGCTTCATGGTTGTTAAATCCGGGTTCTAGAGTCAATTTTTAGCCATTTTGTATTGTGCTATTATGATTGTCATATTCGGTTTTCAGACCATTGTCCTCTCTTGTTGGGTTTATGTTGAGGTTGTGCTTTCATGTCAACGCTCGATCTGTACTGTTTCACTCTCACGTCTCTAGTTAGACTACCATCATGTACTTCTCTTTGTCCTCTCTTTTCATTCTTTGATAAGAGAGATATTTATATACTGTTTTGTTGCTCAAAAAAATCTCTACAAGACAAAATGCTGATGTGTGTGGGTCTCGATGTCAAACTCGATGCCAAGCATCAACGTCGAACTAGTCATCTCCTCTCAATACTGACGTCGAGAGTGAAGTTTTGTCCACCTATTTTTTTTAGAAAAACGTAATAGGGATGTTCAAAATGAGTGGTCTGAGCAGTTCTTTATAGATTCAATAGATTTGTGGGTAATACATAATGCATTCTATTTTTTTTGGAAGCTAATATATTCATAATAACTCAAGACATTAATATAAAAAAAAAGTCAAGAAAAAGAGAGACGAAACCTCTCATACAAACACGAGCACTCCAAAAATGGGAGCCCAAATCAAATCACCTAGTGATTGGGAATACAAAGGTCACAAACCTGAATTTTCCGAACATGAAGTAAACAAGACTAAGAACCCAATACGGGGTAAACAAAAAACATAAAACAAGACTCTACAAGGAGTGAACAGAAGAAAAAAACAGTACGCACAAAGAACAACAGACCAGTTTCAATTCGTAAAGTCACTAACACCAGGACGGTCTAGAGCTGTCAATGAACAATTGAGAACCACCAAATCCGCCCCCTAAATCACTACCCCAAAGACCCAGAACCACTAGAACTCCAAAACAAGTCATAACGGCCATAACAAACCTATTGCTAAAATCAGTAGGTTTGAACCCTTAAGGTGAACTTTCACAAATGAAAAGTTGTTGTGGTATACTCCAATTGGTTGACGAGCGAAGATTTGGCTCGTATAAGTTAAAAATAGAGATAAGGCCGATGAATTACTTGGGTTTTTGGTTCGGGTCGAATCCTAGGAGGGTGGCCACTTGGGATCCGATTGTGACTAAGTTCAAGAAATCTTTTGGATTGTGGAGGACCACGAATTTGGACATGGCTGGTCGGATTTTTTTGGTGGAATCGACTTTATCGGCCTTATCTCTATTTTTTATGTCTCTTTTGAAGGCCTTTACAAAGGCTATTTCAGGTCTTGAGACGTGGCAAAGGCGTATTTTGAGTACTAGTTCGTATACTGGTAAGAAGTTTTGCAAGATTCAGTGGAGCAATGTTTGCAGGAAGGAGAAGGAGGAAGGGTTGAGAATTAGGCGGCTGGAGA
Source organism: Erodium maritimum (assembly GCA_963921825.1). Lineage (NCBI taxonomy): Eukaryota > Viridiplantae > Streptophyta > Magnoliopsida > Geraniales > Geraniaceae > Erodium > Erodium maritimum. The sequence continues at coordinate 16,525,135 of OY997589.1, read as the reverse complement.
GGATGAATGTTAGTCTTCTGGCATAATGGTGGTGGAGGTTTGGTAGCGACCCATATTCTCTGTGAAAAAGGGTGGTGTGTGCGATTTTTAATTGGAGGGTGGAAGACTGGGATTTATCAAGGTTTGATACACCCGGGATTTCCTTCTTGTTGGGTCACATTATTGGTCTGGCCGCACACCTGGGTTTTGGAGGCCTTTTTGGGAACCTGAGTGTGCATTGGAAGCTAGGTACTAGGGACCAGATTTCTTTTTGGGACGACGTATGGGTCAGGTCGGTCCCTCTACACTATAGATACCCCCAACTATAACTTCTTCTACTCATAAGTTCAAAAAGGTGGCGTATTTATGGGTTTCACTGAAAAGTGGGATTTTAGAGAGACTTGTGGTCGTGGGAGGATGATGAGGCTATGGAACTGATGGGGGTTCTTGAGGAGATTCGGATGAGGCCAAGTTTGGAGGACTCTTTGGTATGGGTGAAATCTGTTATTCCTTTCTCGGTCTTAACGTTGTATGATTTTTAGATGCAGATGGTGGTGGATTTCAAGGGGAGGATTGAGCTCGAATTTTATAGGTGAAGGGGGTCCCTAGAAGTTATGTTTTTTTCTATGGTTGGTGGCCCACAATGCCATACCTATTATGAATTTCTTGGAGGGCAGGGGTGTACCGCTCCCCTTAAAAAGTATGCTTTGTTTCTTTTGTAAGGCCAAGTTTGTAACCAATGATCATCTGTTGTTATATTATGATTTCTCTTGGATGATTTGGGTGAGGATGTTCTCGTGGTGGGGAGTAGTTGGTCCGTTCCCAAGCGAGGTTGGGAGGGTCATTATGTGGTGGCAAGATTTTGGGCCATCTACGTGGTGGCCAGGTTGGGAATGTGTTGCTTATTTGATGATGTGGCATATTTGGCTTGTCCGGAATGAGGCGGCGTTTAATCAAGTGGTGTCACGTTGGATGGGGTAGTGGAAAAGATCAAACATCATTCCTTTTGGATTTTGTGGAACGTTGGGCTCTTTAAGAGCTCCACTTCTTCTGATGATTGGATATTGGGACCGACTGTTTGTCTACTTGCAAGGAGAATGAGGCCAGTTTTCGGGGTGTTTGGTTGTTGTTATCGTTAGTTTTGGTTTGGTATTACAACATCGTGTTGGTGAAGTGGTTTTTGTGTGTAGTTTTGGACCTGATGAAGGGGTCTCATCTTGAGACACTCTTTCTTGCTTCATTTCTTCTTTCTAGTCGAATGAAAGCTTAAATAATTCTCGTATAAAAAGTCCATTTGAAATAATTTGGTTGTTAAATTAATTGGTAATCTAATTTGGTGTAGTTGAAATGATATAGTTTAAATGGGTAAATAATTATGGAAACGATAAATTTTGATGAAAGATTGAATATTATGGAAAAGTGTGATTGATTTTTGACAAATTAACCGGTAATCATTTGATTGATTTTTTAACATACGAAACAATTATATTTATAATGAAAAGAAAAGTTCACGATGATCGTACAATAACATGGAAATAAAATAGAACGAGATACAATTTTGGTGACGCCCGAATCACTGATCCTACGACAAGATGCCCGGTATTATCAGGGGAAAAACTGGGGGCGGGTCCTTATTCATACGGGCTTATGTCGCCATCACAGAGAGGTCAAACTAGAGCCTCGAGGAGGTGTTCGTCTCCGACTCCAAAGGGCACTCTGAAAACTTTGTCTGATGCAGCCATAGGTGAAGTAGAAGGCCAGGAACCGCTGATACTACAAGTGATCCTGGACATCATGTGGAATCCCTGAGAGATGAAGGCATATGGTTTGGTGATCAGCTTCCACTTCCACAAAGCCGCCATGAGCCTCCCCAACAGTGAAGCCAGTGGTGGCGATGATGCCACCAAGAGGGAGTTTAAAGAGCTCGTCCACCCGAAGGGCGGTCCTCAACCTAGATCCTTGATCACGAGACCCTCATGACCCTCACCCATTCATCATGAGTCCCTCCATCATTGGCCAGCAGTACGTCTGGGAGGTAAAGAGTTACCTGACGAGCCTGAACGTCGTTTAGATGGTATGTTGGTCGCCCATCGGAGCCCGCATAACCTTAATAACTCGACTTTGCTCCACCCCCATAAAGAGAGCACCAAATATCTCTTGTAGTACTCGAAAACCATCCACCAAATAGAGGATACCTGTGTATGCATCCTCATGGTGGGCAGGCTGTTGAAGAGGATAGTAGAACAGTGACGATGGCGTCCATCGATGCAACGACAAGGAGTGGTGAGAGAGGGATCGTAAATGGTTTGGTGGTCGTCCTTCGAGGTCTGGTTGGCTTAATGAAGTCGTTTTAAATTCTCAAGGGCAACTCCCTCGGGACCCTACAGGTCGTCGAGTGGTGCATGAGGTGCAAGAGCCCGATGGAGGGTAAGCTGGGCACTTGGTTGGAGGGCAATAAAGACGGAAGATGAGTGAAAGTAGTGGGCGGCGTCACAGAGAAGGAGGAGACAACAAAAAAAAACCTAATGAGAGGTGGATTTTTTTTGAGTTTTCCTTGATTTTTTTAGTTAAAATGATATTGTTTGAACAGATAGATAATTTTGAATATCGTAAAACTGATCATAGAAAACTTTTGAAGGAAGACGGAACAAAAACCGGGTGAAAAAGTCTTGAGCCCCTCCTCTCCCCGCGTGCACTCTCCCTGTCACATCCTGCCCACACTTCCCTTGCCCGAAGCCATGGTGATGATGCTTATCTCCTCCTTTGGACCTTACTGGAGCTCTCTACAAATTCACCCATCCTCTTCCTCCACTTCAACTTCTCCTCTCTCCTCCTCAGACCACCTCCAAGCTCGGCCAGCCATGACTTCCCTAACCCCTTTACCACACCATAAAACCATATCTCCGTCGACCCCCGCCTATCGAATCTATGAAGTGTCAACCGAACCACCGCTCCTTTATACCTGGACTTCACAACCACTTACATCTCTGACCACCTCAACCCTTCCACCGTTCAAAATCGGCACTCAAAACCAACATGAAAGAGCTTCTATTTTGGTATAATACCCACGCCCTCATCCTCGAGCCACCATCTTAGCAACTAGGCCTTATTCTAGCCTGGACTTTTCCTTGTCGACCCTAGACGAGATTCAAGAAAATCTCACGTAGGTTTCTCTCGGGTCAACACTAACGGACGACTTCTGCAAGGATGATGATGTAATTTTGTTCGTTCCGGCCAATACGTTCCCAAGTCTTGGCGATTCCCGGTATAAATTTACGCTTGTCAGTCGCCTTCTTGTAGACGAACATGTAAGGCCATGTTCCCTCTGTACTATTATCTCAAATGCTTGGAACATGTAGGATCTAACGGTCCAACCACTGACCGACAAAATTGTCGCCTTCTACTACCTCTCTAGGGAGGCGATGGACGGAATTCAGGCTAGGGAGCCATGTGCCTTCTACGACACGGTTCTTATGCTTGTGCCCTTGTCGCCGCGAACTCAAACAGAAAGCCTCTACTTTCGGTCCCTCTGGATATCGATACGTGCTTTTGATATCCCGGTTGAATCCATGACCTCCCAGATGAGAGCTTTCACTTTCTCGAATCTAGGAAAGGAGGTGGAAATACGAAGGGCAAATGCCCCGAGAGGCTCATGTAAGCCTCGGGGCTGGGACGCCTTCCTATGGCTCCGAGTGGAAATAAATGTTACACGTCCGCTTCGGCGTCATCTAATTTTGTAGGTTGATGCAAATGTAAAGCCGCTGAAAATACGGCTTGAATATGAAAAATTATCGGGCTCTTGTTTCCGATGTGGTCGTCTCGGCCATGTGAATAGAGATTGTGTTGTTTTCCTCCCGGGTATGGACCAACTTGTAAGGCGCTATGAGGAGGCTCTCCGAGTTCCACCAGCAATTTCATCGGAAGGGATCTTTCGTACAAATTGGAATGTCATGCCAACATACTCCCCGAGTGTTGCGAACTTACCACATGCTAACATGTTTTCTTTGGATGTTATGACAGGGACACATGATACACAGGAGCCCCTCCGGCCGACTACTACTAGGCCCCCCCGGAGGGCCGGAACTCTATACCAGATTTGGAGGTCTTTAAGACCATAGTTATGCCTACCGATCAAAGAATCGGAAACCCCACACCAGTGGTAATGTTGAAGGATGTGGAATGCGGGAAAGGATCTGTAGTATCTTTCCTATCCATGAAGGTCGTCAAGACCGCAATTACGCCTAATCTGAAGTCACCCCTTCCCAACAACGATTGGGCGGACGGGAACCTGATGGGGGGTGGGATACCAGACTCTGCTTAATGAAACACAACTTATGGGGACGCTGTAAGAACCGCTCCCGGTCGATCCCGGCCGAACCAGTGACTTCTAAGACAAGTTTGACTTTCTTCCGGAAGAGTCAACCGATGACTCAGGAGGTCATTCGGGGCTTTTCCCGGGGCCCCAAAAAGCTTAGTCGTCATCACGGTTGGCTTAATTGGGCCGTTTCCTTTTGTTTGAGTATAATATTGGGGAAAAGTCAACTGTGGTCAAAACTGGACTTTTTATCGACTAAGACCTAGTTAATTATTGTGCTGGATTTTTAAATTGGAGATTTTATGGTCCCTACTTGGACACTTGTCCATAAAGTGTTGGAAGAGAGGAAAAAAAGTGGTCTTAGACCATTATACCCTCCTAAGGTCCTTTAAGGGGAAAATATCAAAAGGGGGCTTTTAGTCTTTACACAACTAGGTCTATTAAAGAAATTGGAGCATCACAATTCAGCCCCATTGCTCTGTTGTAGCCGAAATTTAGAGGAAAAGAGAGGAGAGAGAGGAGCTCCCATGGAGTCTTGAAGAAGAAGCAAAGGAAAAGAGGCAAACTTGAAGCCATTTTCTACCTCTTCCTTCTCCAAATTATCACCATCTTCTCCATCTCACTCTCCTAGAGGTAATGGAAATATCTAAATCTCTTTTCCCTTCATTTCATTTCATGGGTTTTGGCTTGGTTTTGCTAGAAGTTGTTGAGTTTGTTTGAGGATAGTGTTAGATGATGTTGTTAAGAAGCCTTTGGTGGGTTTTTGGATTGAAATCCTTGAGTTTCATGGAGTTTTTGATTTGATTATGGTTTGGAGAATCCTTGGAAACTTGTTTATTTGTTGATTCCTACCATGGGTACTGGAGTTTTGGAGATATTTCACTGTTTTGGGTGCTGGAGATGACTGAAAATGGAGTTTGGATGGTAATTTTTGGGGGAAAATGAGCTGAAGGTTGAAGTAGGGCGAGTATGCCTAGACCTGCCACGGATCTGTGACGGATACCGTGACGGGAGGCGTCACGGCTCCGTTAGGGAGTCCGTGACGGCACACGTCACGGTTCCGCGACGGGGTGGTGTCACGGCTCCGTGACCTCTTCCGTGGCAGACCAGTCTTGGGTCCTTTTGGGGTGTTTTTCGTCATTTTCAATCCTTGTTTTGAATCTGGTCTTTTGGGGTGGTATTTGAGTCTTTATTTACTTCTTAGTTAGATCTTGATTGATGTTTACTTGTGTCCCTAAGACCTTGGTTTCGAGCTCGAGGATCGAAGACCTTTCCGGAACCCGTGTGAAGAAACGGAGGGGAGGTGAAGCGAGCGTTACATTAGAGAATTGTTAGAGGAAGACCACAAGGTAGAGAAAGTTTTAACTACTTGAGTATTTCAATTACTAGTATACCTAATAGGTTAATAAAATCGGAAAGGTCCTAGAATTGCATATAGGATGCGAATAACTAGAATAATCGTCTTTCAATTACTAATAAATGAATGTGTCTAGTATGCATGCTTAGGATGAGAATAACTAGTATGCATGTTTGGTGTTATGGTCGTTGGTGGTTGGCAGATCCTACGGGATATTGGTTGATTATTGGAGCCTAAGGGTATTGGGTATCGGATACTACAGGGATTGATTATTGGAGCATGCGGGCATTGGTTATTGGACCCTACGGGGCAGTTGGATGGGTTACTCTGTGAGAAATGGTTACTGTGGTTTCACCCAAGTGTATGCGTCCTACGGGAGCACTACCTTGGTTCCCTATGACCTATGGTCCTTTGGGGGCATTTTCGGGAATCCCGACGATGAGCGTCCCGCGGGGATGGTTTCCGGTAGCCCCGATGTATGTGCCGCCTCTGGACCGAGGGAAAATCTGATGTGATATGAATACTCTGGTGGATCGGAATATGGGAACCGAGGTGACACCAGAATCTATTCATGGATCGGAGGCTTGAGAAAGCAAGTGGTTGGCGCGATATTACTTATTCCCATTTTAATAGTTGTAACGTATTATTAGTACATTTCTTACAATCTTTTAGAGTTTTATTTATCTTTGAGAATACGACACTATTCTTATGTACACTGTTTCCTAGCATTTCATTCTTGACAAGGTTTAAATTGTAATTGCATTGTCACTTTAAGACAATTTTATTACTAGACTGAAGGTTAACTTATTTACGATTTTCCTTACTGAGCGCAAGCTCACCCCCTTGGTTTCTCTTACTGTTTTACAGGCGTACCTGATGTCTAAAGAGTTCGAGGCTTGGGAGCTTCAGTTTGTCTTGGGGATTGTTATAGAGTTGTGTTGGTCTTTTGTACTAAACACTTTATATATCATGCTTTCTGTTGAGCTGTGACTCTTACTAGAGATTTTGGATTATTTACTATGAGAACTTGTTGGAGTTTAATTGAATTTCTGAAAGACTTATAAATTGTTATTATTCTATACTTTTAACTCTGGTCACGTCTCGAGTCCGGTCAAAGCCGGATTTGGGGCGTGACAGACGCCGGCTCAGACACAGGTGGAGCCACCCCAAGTTCACCCGTTCAGCACATTCTCTAGCACGAGATCTTAGCTGGGTGCGAGCATGGACAACAGATGACCCTCCTCGGAAACAAGGTGAAAAAGAAACCACAGAAGAAGCAGCTAGCAAAAAGGATTTCAGGGAAAGAAAAGACCCTCAAGGTCATGGCAAAGGAAAAAGGGTCCTGACACATTGCTACTACAGCTAGCTCCAAGAAGCAGGCTTTTTTGGAGATGGACATTGACCATTCTGGGATGGGTGCCAAACAAGCTCATGACCCAAACTTGTCGACGATGCCTGGTAAACGGTCTCGTCGAGAGTTATGATAGAGCTTCAGGCCATTGGGAGGATGAACTTTTTCACCTCCCAATTTCCTAATGACCCTATCTGGGAGGGTCATGTCCCATCAGGCGATAACCAGTTGTTCTCCGCGACCAAGGAAACCTCTTTTGGGGGAATCTAGTCTCTTGAACTCGTGTTAATGTGCGTATCTATAGCTATCGGTTCTCTTCTACAATCATGCGTAGAACTTTTATCTTTTTTAGCCACGAATGCCGAATCACTTATTTGACTCCAAATAGAAGAAACCGGATAATATTTTAGCTTGTATCGAATTTATCATTTAATCTTAACATCGTATCGTGTTATTTGCTTAAATGAATACATATCCCGTTTACCAAAAAAACGGGTGCAAATGTTTAAAATCTCACCAAAGTACCGTGTGGTGGATTATTGTCCGCGTTGTGCAAATGGGTAGAAGAAGGTGTTCTGCACGTGGTGCATTGTAAGGGTAGTGTATTACTGGTTAGGTGAAAATGAGAATGAACTTGATGAAGAGCAGGGGATATTCTTACTCATCAAAGGAACTATATGATATTTGATTTGGTTCATAAATCAAGGTTCGCAACACAATCCTCGAATAACAATGATAGTAACATGCTCCATGATTAATCATGATGTTTATGTAGCTCCTTGGATATGGTGGGCCCGCTTTGTCCTCTGCTTTCCCAAGCTAACATATAACTTATTGAACTATAAACCAACCATTACGATTAATGGGAGTAGTATACATATAATAAATCATGTTATTATTGTGAAATATTAGCCTTTCTTAATTCCTTGATAACTTTAAACTTAACTAAATGGGTAAGGGAGAAAAGAAAACTATGCTCATATGATTAAGTTAGAATTTAATTACAATTGATGTATTTGATCTAGTAATGTTAAAACGATTTATTATTCATTTAGTTGGCTAGTTTGTTGCGTATGTAAGTCTAAATTATTGATGTGATAGTGATAGTTGAAATGAGAAGTGTATAAAAATGATCTCTATAAGAAGCAAGTATGTATGAATAATAGTAAAAGTAAAATTAGAAGTGTTGATATCCTAAAAAGCAGCAAGAGACAAGTGGAATGAAGGTATGTGGTGATTTTGTTGTTGACAGGATCTTTTGGGTATTTGGCAATGCCAAGTAAGGATAAAGCAATGGTATTTAGGAGGAAGCAAAGAAAAGCAAAAGTGGTCGATCATGAGATTGAGATTGAGAAGCCCAACAATTGACCAACAACATTGTGATTCAGAAAAGTAAAAGGTTCTTGTCATTAGTACTTGCACCACCTACCTTCAATTTGAACCCCCCTCTCTCAAAGTGTACCCTCTGATTTGTCTCCTCTTAGGAGATCTATCCTTATTTACAATTCTTCCCTTAGCTTTTCATTCACATTGTGCCATTTTCAGTTTTCATCATGAAGTTTAGGTCAAGAGCAGATGTGTAATAAAAATCAATATATCTGATCGAAGATTTATACTTTCAGCTCTCTTATAATGAGGGTCGGAGAATCTAAAGAGATCGTACAATGTGAGCAAAGTTGATCAAAATTGAATAGAATTACCAACAAAATGGATGTTTCAATGTCTTGGATAATTGATGCATTCTATGCAAACAATCAACTCATAACAAAATAAAATTTTGAACTGCAACTACTCTAGCTTATTTTAATTCTAGTGTTGAATGGAACTCTTAATGCATTTTGATTTTTCCTTAACTCAATTATGTATCTCAATCAAGTTATTTTAATGCATTCTAGTGTTGAAGCATAAATTTGGGTTGGATCTTAGATCTGCTTGGACAATGTCCTTTATCTATACGCTATACATGTTACCTTTTATGTCTTTGGATCTCTTGTATGCTTTGAATCTCTCCTTTGGTTGGGAATATTATTGGGGAATTATATTATTGCTTTGCTGCCAATGAGGGCAATGTTTTGATCTCACAAACAAGCTAGGCACCTCCGAAATCACAAGAGCTGCAAAATAGTGAAAAAGGGTGGGATGATCTGTGACCAGTCAAGGTGAAAAGATCTTGGCCGATTCATCCTTGCCTTGCTATGCTGGTTTTGGCATCCATCACCACCTATTTGCATTTTACACATGTCGTCTTCTCCCTCCACCCCCATATGTTTTCAACTCACCATTCACACTTTGATTGCACTGGTCCAATTTCGTATATTCTGCGCTTTATGTGTAGTTATCAATAAGACGTGGATATGTATTTTATTTGGTAGATACTTCGAGATCTGTATGTATGATAATATATTTTTTGGGTGAGCTACACTTAATGTGATACTAGAGTTTTGGGGTCTTTGGTGAACTACACAGTCAAGGTTTCATATTCTTCTCGGTATAAAGTTTGTATCCAGTTTTTTTTTTGATCGGCGAAGATAAATTTAGATTAATCTCAATTCCGAGGTGGAAAAGATTACAAAAAACGCAATATCACTACAGATTGCAACAAACCAACCAAAGATCAAAGTAAAGCTAGTGGAAACTAGAACAAAAGCCCCAAACTAAAGGTAACAGCCCTACAAAAGTACTGTAATATGAGAAGAAATCCAGAGATGATGTTGATCCTGAGCAGTGTAAACTTCAAGCTTTGTTGAGAAGAAAGAGGAAGGATAGTGCTTGTCCAGAGGCATTGAGCTGAGAGATGAAGTCGATGTGCAAGAGTCTAAGATGCAAGCCAGGGAGAAGAAAGCTGAAAAACCTTGAGGCAGGAAGGGGAAGCCAGTAGCAGTCGTCGCCACTCAACCGAAGACCCAACCCTAAACTTGCAGGAGGAAATCCACTTTTATCCCAATGGAGCCGGCGGTCAACACCGCAACGGCTGAGACTAGCCCCTTTGTCCACACAAAACCCATCGGAAGAAGGTTTCGGAGGGAGGGCCTTCAAGCCCTTAGACCTCGCCGGAGGACAGCTCCGATCCGACGAGCTCAATCCACACATGGTCAAGAAGGAGAGAAACCCAACTGAGGGGAATGTGTGGAGGGACTGAAGAAGATAGACCCAACAAGTAAGGGAGGAGGAAACTTTACCGAGCAAACGGCCCATGGCTTGGGCTGGAACCTGATCCTCCATACGAAGCCGGCCAGCACCGTGTGACGCTACTAGAGAACTTATATTTCTATCGGCTCGGCCCAAGCTTGATAGGTGAGAGCACGACCGGGAGCATTCGGAGAGCGACGACTAAGCACGTCGGCAACGGATTTGGCCCGTGAAAGACTGGATCCGGAGGAGAAACCTCGGCAAAAGCACTGCCATCGAAGCAAGAGGGAGTCGTGACCCAGAACTCGAAATCCACACCGATGAGGGCGTAGAAGCTCGTCCCGCGTCAGGTCTGAGGGAGCTCCGCTGCTAAAGAGGGTGCGCTTGAACAAGGATCTCTTGGGAAAGGTAGATCGGAGAGGCAGAGGAAGAGGTGAGGGGAAGAGGAGCCAGATCAGCTCAATCTTTGGGGGAAAGGGCTCCCACTCCAGATCCGGCCACCCCGAGAGTCGAAGGAGAAGAAGATCCGGTGAAAAGCTCTAGCCGGACTTCAGAGGCCTGAAGGAGAGAAGAGATAGCGGGTTAGGGTGCGAAAGAGGAAGAAACCTCCGAGAAGGTGGAGGAGGAAGGCGGAGGACGGCGAGGCTGGGCTAAGGAGGGACCGGCGGAGAAGAACCACCGATGGCATCCACGGACGAAGCCATGGCCGCCATCGGTGGCTGCGGGGAGAAGAGGGACTGAGAAAGGGTAGGATTTGAAGCCTTTTCTAGAAGAAGCGAGATTCTCTCTCTTCTCCACTTTTTGTAGTGAGTTGTTATCAATAGGTTATAATTTTTTTTGTATCCAGTTAAGGTTTAATATAATTTTTCATTTAAAATCTGGTATGATGCTTATCTCTTCAATTTGATCTGTACCTAGAAAAAACGCAAGAATCTCATTTTGAAAAAAAAAACAAATGCATAAATCAGTTTGATCTTTTTTTTTGAAACGAGTAATTGAAGAAGTGCATTGTTGCCAATCAAACTTTACAATGTAGGCCCAAAGATCCTGGGCTCCAGAAAATTGTTCGGGTGCAGCGTAACGGATCTGACGCTCATGGACCCGTAGAAATAGTCTACTTTGTTTCGTAGACAGAAATTGAAGACATCCTCTTACCGACATTTCAAATAATCTAAAAACAGTACTAGCAAAAAACTTAAACACATAACAACAAGAGTTCGAACTGAAATGAAACCAACTAGAACTGATAAAAAGAGATAACTAGTGTGTTGCTCATTTTGCCTTCCCGAAACTTCCTAGCACTGGCCGCCTCGGGTCTTGGAAGATAGGCCACCTGACCATCCCTTACCCCCCCCTACCGATCCTCTCATTTCTCCTTGCGAGGCTGCGGGTGAACCATCGGCTGTTGATCCTTGTTGTACTCCTCCTCCATGAGGGTTTCAGTTCATTTTTTTCAGAGCCCTCGTCTTCTTCACGCAGCCAGACCCTCCCGACCACTCAGCTCTCTCGTCCCGATACTGGCCGCCGCGCTGGTTCGCCCGCCACTCTCCGACCTCCACCTCCACCGCTCTCCTTCATCTCCTCCTTTCTCCGTCTCGACGCATACATCCCTCCCTTCTCTCAAACTTGGTCTCCTTCACCGTCTTCGAACCCCAGCTCGCCGCAGTCCCTCCCTCCTTCTTCGAGCTTCCTCTTCCCCCACCGTCTCGCGCCGCCTCGCCACCGGAGAGTCCGTTTTCGTTCAGATCCTCTCCGGCTTCGCGTAGATCTAAGGCGGAGACCCACCGTACCCACCGTCTCCTCGGCTGCAACCCCGCCGTCCGTCTCCTCTTCTTTCCTATGGTGAGGCCTCGGTCGCCGGCGTTTCTACCGGTGACCGCTCGGAATCTGGCCCAAAACTCCGTTCTTCTTCCCTCTTCTTTTCTTTTCCGAGTTTTTTTTTGTGAATCTGGATAGTAGTGAATCAGAAATCAAGGAAATGAAAGAAAAGAAAGGGATTTAAAACCAAATCTGTCTTTCCTGTGCGTTGGATCTGATTTTTGATTTTTAAGCAAGTTTTGATTAGAGAAAAATTGGAAAGGAGACTAAATCGTTTCGAAAATAAAAACAGTTTGGTTCGGTTTGTTTTTGGAGCAACAAAATAGATGAAATTAAAAGAATTGAGAGTTTTAGTTAAAAGGGTTTAAATTGTGGGACTGTGGAACAAGCTGAACTGTTTGGATCGAAATACCGGACCGATAATCGAAAACAAAGGACTTGGGATTGTTGAACGGTTTTGAAAACCCTAATGTCTAAACCGGACTACTAATCAGACTTAGGACGGGTTTAAAAAGCAGGAACGCTGAATTGAGACACATGCCTCGGGAATCGTGTCTCGAAACTCATGCATCGGGAATCGCGCACCGGGTTCTGTGCATGGAACTCGAGTGCTCGACCCGATTCGTCATATAAACCGCTTTTATCCCGTTCGAGTTTAAAAGGAAATGTTTTGATTTTATTTTGGACCGTATCTGATCTGATCGTAAGTTTGAACTGTTAAAAACTCAGACTTGGACTCCGCCCGAGAGCTTGGACTTCGCCCTAGAAGACGGAGTTGGCCCGGTCGTCAGCAGCTAGGAGTATTATTAGAGGAAGACCACAAGGTAGGGAAAGTACTAAACTCCTCGTGCAATTTAATATCTAGTATGCCTATTAGGTTAATAAAATCGGAAAGGTCCTAGATTGCATATAGGATGCGAATAACTAGAATAATCGTCTTTCAATTACTAACAATCAGACGTGTCTAGTATGCATGCGTATGATGTGAATAACTAGTTAACTCGCTTTCAATACTTGATAAATTGCTTTATTGGTAGAAAGGTCGTGATGAGCCGTAGGATTGGTTGTGGTTGCCTCACATGCTTGCTTGCTTAGTTTAAGATAAATTAAGAGTCTAATGAAACTAGCTAAATCGTATGTTTGAATGATTGAATGAATGCTTGAATAATTGAATGATTGAATGAATGCTTGAATAATTGAATGGATGATCGAGTATGACTGATTGCGCCAAATGGTACAATCAGGTGATAGATGGACCGATGGATCGTGATCGGTAAGTAACGGTAAGTGAAAAGGTATATGGATATCTTTGGTGTGTTGTGATGGAATTGTGATTGGCTAAGCTTTGGTTATGACGTGTTGGCATGCTAGTCTCTTGAGTGCGTTTTACATTGGTTGGTTGGACCCTACGGGGCATTGGTTAGTGATCCTGCGGGATATGGGTTATGGACCCTACGAGGCATTGGTTAGTGATCCTGCGGGATATTGGTTATGGACCCTGCGGGGCATTAGTTAGTGATCCTGCGGGATATTGGTTATGGACCCTGCGGGGCATTGATAAGATGATCCTGCGGGATAATGATTATTGTTGATACGGTATGGTACCTACATCGTTGAGGAGTCCAGTGTAGGATGAGATAATGATTATTGTTGATACGGTATGGTACCTACACCGTTGAGGAGTCCGGTGTAGGATGAGATAATTATTATTGTTGATACGGTATGGTACCTACACCGTTGAGGAGTCCGGTGTAGGATGAGATAATGATTATTGTTGATAGGGTATGGTACCTACACCGTTGAGGAGTCCGGTGTAGGATGAGATAATGATTATTGTTAATACGGTATGGTACCTACACCGTTGAGGAGTCCGGTGTAGGATGATATAATGATTATTGTTGATACGGTATGGTACCTACACCGTTGAGGAGTCCGGTGTAGGATGATATAATGGTTACTTGTTGATTCACCCAAGTGTATGCGTCCTGCGAGAGCATTACCTTGGTTCCCTATGACATATGGTCCTTTGGGTGCATTTCGAAGAATCCCGACGATAAGTGTCCCTCAGGGATTGTTACCGGTAGCCCGATGTATGTGCCCCCTCTGGATCGAGGGAAAATTTGACATGACACGAGTACTCTTGTGGATCGGAGTATGGGATCTGATATGACACAAGAACCTACTCGTGGATCGGAGTATTGAGAATTTGAGCTGTTAGTGTGACATTCACTTGATTCCATTCTAGTAGTTATCGAATCTTTACAAGCGCTTTTCACTTATTCTCTTGAAAGTTACCATTATCTTTAAGAATGTGATATTGTTCTTATCTTGCCTATTTTATAACATCATTTTGATTAAAAGTATTAATTGCAATATGTGTCGTCGTGCTAAAGCAGTTTTATTACTAAATTGGAGGTTAAATTGTTTATGATTTTCCCTACTGAGCGTGAGCTCACCCCTATTTGTTTTATTGACTGTTTATACAGGCGTGCATGTTGAGTAGTTGACTCGAGGCTCGGGAGCTTCTGGAGAGTCTGGGCATTATGGTCTTAGAGACGTCTCTTTTGATCACCGTAGTGAATCTCATGTTTTACTTATTCCTTATGGAGCCTCGACTCTTAATTATGATTTGGAACATGTTATTCGAGTATTTTATCGGAACCTTTGAGCATTTAATCAGTTTTTCTTATTCTTTGGTTATTATTTAATTATCAACTCAAGTCGCGTCTCGAGTCCGGCCAAAACCGGATTTGGGGCGTGACAATGCCGTTGGGAGTATTCCTGAAAGCTCCAACGCCTTCTTCACTTGGGTAGTCCGGGTATAAATCTGCCGGTCTACACCTCCTATCTGATCCCGAGGCTCCTTCTGCTTACCTGCTCTGGTAGTCAACCCACATGTAGGTAAATCAAATAAAATAGGATCCCCATCCTCATATACATTAGCCAAGTCACTGGAATTTGTAGTGTCCCGAGACCTAGTTAACACTCCTGAATGCGCCCACTACTCCCGTGAAATTGCCCCCCTCAGGGGCATCTTTAACCAAGTCGTCGGGCTACATATAAGCCTCTATCACTGCCCTCGGGATCACAAATCTCGGAGGAGGTATTAGAGGGTCTCTACTGGATCCCACTCCATTTCCTCCAACAAAATATCTAATTGGATCAAGGGATATGAAGGTGATAAGATCATTCACCGAGGTCATATGAGGTGCTACCGGTGCCCTCCACTTGGTCTTGAGGAGACGATCCACATCCAACCCCATCGAGGCTCGGATGGACTCATCATATCGGACCTCCTTCCGACCCACCCCCGAAAAGTGGGCTTTGCATGCTTCAATACGATGATTATGTCTACTGCATCGTACATAAAATCTCGAGAGTCTATCATATTGGAGACCCACTAAAGAGGATGTAAGATGCCTTGGGAACCGAAGAGGAATGCGTCTTCGTAGAGGTCTGTCCACATCAATAGTAACACGAAACCAAAAAATATCATCCGATCGAAGAGGTTTCAGAATTGGTGCAGAAGTTACCTCCGTACCAAGAGCAGCAGTAAGGAGGGCTTGGATTTGGGGGTTCCGGGAACCCCTTGGCATGTTTGTTGCTTTAACCCCAATCTCCATGTAAGAAATAGGAATAGAACTCGGCTGCATGCACGAATGGAGGGGAAGCAGAAATAGTGGGTACCCACTAAAACCCCAAAGACCCCGATGACGGATGGATTCCACCGCAACCCTTGATGGGAAGTTTAACGTCACCACCTCCTTGTTGAGACACTCCACCTCCATATCCTAGACCTTCTGGTTGTTGAGTATCACCCCACAGAGGGTAGTGGTGTTGTGCCTCCCTAAACCCGCAACTCTACCCGCCAGAGAGAAGTGGTACCGCCCATCCGCCGTCGTAGGAACGACTTCAACAGGGACTTCCAGTACGTCCTCCTCGCCCTCCCAATCGGGAACTAGAAGCCAAGGGATCGGTGGTTGCCTCGCCGTAGACCGTGGAGGTCATGGTTGAGGCGACACGAGGGAGAGAGACAAAGGAGTCGTAGAAATGGTCCGTCGATCTCTTGGAGGCCTCGAAATGACGCTCCCGGATTCTGCATGAGGGAGACGGAGTCGTGGCCAAGGCGGGGCTTGAGATTCCTAGGGGAATTTAGGCTGGATGAAGTCAGCGGTGCACTGCAATAGGACATGCATCCCCTGACCGATTACCGGTACAGTCGTGATAAGCATAAGAGAGATGGATTTCGGGATTAACATCGATTGAGGGAACGATGGTATCCTTTCCTGACACGGTGGTGAAGGGTTAGGACTATACGGTTGTGCAAGGGTGTGGCTGGGTTCTGATGGCGATAAAGGTTGAGCCATGGTGGGCGGCTTTGATAGCGAAGAAGATGATGGGGATTGAGAGGTGCACTGATAAAGGTTTTCTTACTTGGTTGACGGATACAGGTTACCTTATCCACATATATTTTATCCGTCAGACAAGTGACAACTTGGCTGACGGATGCGACATCGGTGGCCAAAGTTTTGTCACTTGGTTAACGGATGTTTGTATCAGTGGCTAAAGTGCCAAAACTTTAGTGACGGATCCATTTTATCCGTCAGCCAAGTAGTTTTCTGCAGAAGTGATAGATGAAGGACAATATGATCATATACAATGAAAAAGATATTTTTTATTGTATAAACAATGAAACTGTTTAAGATATTTTCAAAATATTAAACCTTGACGCCACGTCTTCTAAAAGTAGTGATTTATTATTTTATGCAATAATGATATTTTTAATATTAGTTATGTTATTTGTTATTATAAAAAAATAAATTGTGTACCCCTCGTTCGGAAAATGGGATCCACCAACATATATAGAGATGCATATTGAATATATTTTGAGCATGAAAAATCAAAATATGAAAAGTTTAACGTAATTGTAAATCAGAAATGTAATTACATTTTAATTTAGCGATATTACATTTCATTTCTGCATATTTACATTTCATTTCTGCATATTTACAAATTGTGTTAATCCGATTTACAATTATGTTGGACTATCCTATTTTTATGGATAGCCCTTCGAAAAAGTAAAATAATGGTAAAAGAATTATAAAAAAATCGGAATTGAAACAAAACGGGAATGATTAAATTAGAGAATTTGGTAAAAAAAAATGTTCAGTACTAAGATGTTGTCATGTGGCATGTATCGAATGAACCAAATTAGTTTGTAAGTTACTATTGTGGGGGAGGGGGGTAGCACCCGAAACTAACCTCCCTCCCTCTCTCTCTCTCTCTCTCTATATATATATATATAGGTATGCTTTCAAGTGTTACCACTCTCTTAATTTGTTAGTTGTTACATTAATTTTGACCATTGGATCAAGTTAATCCAATGGTTGTGAAGTCGATGGCAGACAACCGTAAATAACTCGAACTTAAAAAAATAAATGTGTAATTTTAATGGTCCTAAGGATAATAATGTCATTTTGATGACTGTTTTCACCTAACCTAATATTACCCTAAACCCTCTCAATACAACACAGCCGCACACCCTCAAACTCTCTCTGTATCGTCGTCGGCCCGTCAATCCATTCCAGCCGCCACCAAGCTCCTTGCCCCGAGTACGATCTGTGCCGCTATCGGAGAAGAAGCTTCACATGTACCCCCGTTCAAGGTTCCCAGCCGTGCCATGGTGTGAAGCTTCCGTCGTGCTCCGAAACAAGGCCATCGGCGTTGTTGTTGTAGATCCGATCGTGAAGCTTGGCCAGAGCTGCTCCCGAGGTCCAAGTCCGAGCTCTTCCCCTCAGCTGGTTTTGTGCTCCCAAGCTCGAGTCGTGTCGCGCGCCACCGTGACCGGTTTTGTCTCAGGTGTGAAGCTCGCCGCCCTGTTCTCGCGCAGCAGATCTGAAAGGCGTCGGCGCCGGCGTGGAGATCTAGCCCCCCATCCGAGCTTCAAACCTCGCCGGAGCTTGCTCGTAACAGCACACGGCCGCGCCGTCAGCCTCTGCGAATCCGAGTTCGTGTCGCGTGGCACCGTGTCCGAGTTCGTTTCTCCAGCGAGGCTAGGATCTTGAATAGATCAGTCGCCAGAGAAGACTCGTCGAGCAGTGCCTCCGTGAAGCAGGTCCACCGTGAATCAGCTCGCATCACCCCTTGCCGGCATGCCTTTCTCCGAGACATGTCTTCTCGGCTTCATCCTCTCAGCCCGCCGGCGGCGGCGACCTCATTTACCGGTGACTACATTTGCTTTTGTGGTTATTGTGCTAAAAAAATTAGTTTAAGAGTGAGTACATATGACAGATTTGGCTGTGTTTTCATTTGTGCTTGTAGCCGGAAATGATCTGATTCAGGCACAAGCTCGAACAAAAAGGTTGTTTCTGTTGTGTGTGCAGAGATTTTGATGGTTCCTTGTCATTTTTTTTTGTGGAGTGCAGATTCGAACAACAAAGTTATTATACATTAGGGGTTGTATATAGGTTTTTATAGTTTCATTGTGTTATTTTAGTTACTTCTAAAACAATGGAGTATGATTTTGTAACGATTAGATTTTAGTTCTTTAACTCATATTCCGTTTGTTTATGGAGTGAAGTATTATGTAACTTTATTGTAATAATATGTAACATATAATGTATTTTCAATACTCATGTAACATGATTTTGTAAGTGTCTATTTTTGTAACTTATAAGTGTCAATTTCTATAATTGTAAATGTCGATTTCTGTAATTTTAAGTATCGATTTTTGTAATTATCAGCGTAGATTTATATAACATTTAATGGAATATGTATTTGAAACAATGGCTCATGAATTTACAACACGTGGTTCAAAATTCTGTAACATTGGCTCCAAAATTCAATAAGGTCGACTAAAAAAATATATTATTGGTTCCATAAATATGTAATTACGTCTCCAAAAATCTGTAATGTTGATTACAATAAATATATAATTTATACAAACTTCTATAATATTGAGCATAATATTGTGTAATCTCGAAAATTGAACGTTAAAATATAATATATATTTTTTTCAAATAAAATATTAAAAAATTATATCGGAATGGTAAAAAAAAATTCTGCAGTAATTTTTTTAAGGATCTATAATTACCAAACTATCCTTTTAGTGATTTTTCTATTTAATTTATGGATAATTGAGCATGAGAATCTATAACCATTGGATTATAAAATTCAATGGTCTAGATTTGTGTAACAAGTAACAACATAAGGGTTGATATCACTTGAAAGTGCCCCTATATATATATAGGGGGTAGCACCCGAAACTAAACCCCCCCTCTATATATATATATATATATATTATTCAATACAAAATGTTCTTATTGTGCAAACTACGAACTATTTTAGATCGTCGGATCTGAAAAATAGATGGAAGAGATCAAAAGGATGTTTTTTTACTTTTCACTACTGCAGAAATCCACTTGGGTGACGGATAAAATGGATCTGTCACCTAAGTTTTCGCACTCTAGCCACGGATACAGCGATCCGTCAGCCAAGTGGAACAACTAAGGTCATGGATCCTGTATCCGTCAGCCAAGTGACAAACCTGGCCGACGGATACAATATCCGTAGATAAGGTAACTACTATCCGTCACCCAAGTGAGAAAACTTTAGCCACGCATGCTGGATCCGTCACCCAAGTGAGAAAAGTTTAGCCACACATGCTGGATCCGTCAGCCAAGTGAGAAAACTTTAGCCACGCATGTTGTATCCGTCACCCAAATGGGTTGACTATTTTACAACAAAAAATTGACCACAATATTCAAGATGAATTAACCATTCGATGATAGTTTTTTTACATACGTATACTAGTTTGGATAGTACATACAAGATGAGCGGTCTTGATTATATAATATGCGAGAGACCGACACGTATTGATTGAAATCGTCAATTCCACTATGTGCATGAGCATATTTAGCCTTACGGTAGTATAACGTATGACGTTGTCTCGTTCATTTTTTGTATGTGATATGTATGAGTACTATACGATCTTATGTTGTATATGAGGCATGCTAAGTACTTATATCGTTCAATTATCAATACTACGATAGTCGGGAAAATGACGGGTTTTGGGGTTTTGGTCAATGTAAGTCAACTTCTACTGTCCGACGGATGCATATATCCATCGCCAACTTTTTCATCGATGGATGCATATATCCATCGTTCAATATATATAGGGTAGCTATCCAGTAAAAACCATCCTTATTGTGCAAACTACGAACCAATCTAAGCCACAGGATGCGGTCAAAGTGACATCAGCAGAGCGCGCGCGATGCTGACACGTGGCCGCTTCGCGCGCGTGAGCGTGTTGACCACGCGCGCGCACAGTGCTAATAGTTTGGGCGCACAGTGCTAATAGTTTAGCACAGTGCCAAACTATTAGCATTGTGCGCCCAAACTATTAGCACTATGCGCGCCACGTGTCAGCACTGTGCGCGCCCACCAGCAGCGCGCGCGCCCACGTGTCAGCACCTGATGAGTTCGTAGTTTGCACAATAAGGGGTGGTTTGTACCTGATACCAACCCTATATATATATATATATATAATTATTTCCACTATTTTAATTTTATTTTTGAACTTGGGCGTCAAATTGAACCCGACATTGAGCGACCGGTGTCCATAATTCACAAGTTTATAATCATTAGATTGATATTGTTGTAAAAAAAGTTATATAATGTATTTGATCACAAAAAAAAACAATATTTTGTACTTCGAATCGAGAAAACGATCAAGAAAATTTGTGTTATCCTTGTTTTAGTATTATATAAAGGGTAAATTACAAATACCTACCCCTAACTTGTCACGTTTATCTAATATCTACCCCTAACTTTTTTTAACTGATACCTATCCCGATGTGTAGTTGTATGACAAATAGCCCATTTTTCTGTTAACTTTTTCTAAAATTACGAAAATACCCTCAACCACACTTCAATAATTGTTTTTAAAAAATCATTTAAAAAATCACTTTTGTTATATATATATATATATATATATATATATTTATTTACTTACTAAATCACTTCAGTTTTATTTATAAAAAAACATTTTAAAAAATATTTAAAAAATCACTAAAGGCGTTTTCGTCATTTTAGAGAAAAAGTTAACAGAGAAAAAGGGTCTATTTGTCATATAACTAAACATCTGGGTAGGTATTAGTTAAAAAAAAGTTAGGGATAGGTATCAGATAAAAGTGATAAGTTAAGGGTAGATATTTGTAATTTATCCTTATATAAATATAAACAATGTAGCGCACATGATAAAATTAACTTGCTATAAATAATTAGTTGACAATAGGTACTAGGTACGTTGACAAAAGAAGCTATTTAATTTAATTATATAAAGCTATTTAATTTAAGAAAAACTTATATATATATATATATATATATATATATATATATATATATATATATATTCTAAACATTCATATAACACAAAAACTCCCTAGTTGAATTGGTAAAATGCACATCCTTTGGTGCCATGAGGTCAGAGGTTCGAACCTCATGGTGTGCGCGTGGGTTGGCAGAGACGTGGTGGGTCGGACGGGTGATGCATCCATCACCTAAGAACTTGGGTGACGGATATGTCCTCTTAGGTGACGGATACACTTGACTGAAGGATTGGATCAGTCACCTAAGTTTTTACCCTACCGACGGATGTACGCATCCGTCGGCCAAATACTTGGCGACGACACTTGGTCGACGGATGCATCCGTCACCTAAGAACTTGGGTGACGGATACGTCCTCGTAGGTGACGGATACACTTGGCTGACGGATTGGATCCGTCACCTAAGTTTTTACCCTACCGACGGATGTACGCATCCGTCGGCCAAATCCTTGGCCGACGACACTTGGCAGACTGATCTTGGCCGACGGATGCATCCGTCACCTAAGAACTTGGGTGACGGATACGTCCTCTTAGGTGAAGGATCCAATCTGTCGCCCAAGTACTTATTTGCAATAGTGATTGTGGCGCGTGTTTTTTTTTTTTTGGATAAGAAATTAACGGGATTCGTTCTTAGCTTGCATACTTGTATTTAGGCTAATGTTTTGTATGATTATGTCGGCCACTTAATAATGATGAGATTCTATAATTCAATAATTGATAAATGAGAATACTTGGAAGAAATAAGAATCATATAACTTGGGTTTAAATCTAGACTAGAGATAGTGAGGTTAATGCGAGTGCAATAATCATAGAGTTACAACCCAAAAATTAGAGGAATTCATGAAACGTAATGTTTTAGGTCTCTCTAAACCGAGATTAGAGATAATTCGACATATGGATACTAATAGGATCTTAATTCGATCGTGAGATATTTAGGATTATTTAAGAGAATTCACGTTGCCTCTAGACTAGTATTGTTTATAATTGTTAGTTGAATTACTGATATAACTTAATTGTCCTATTACGACATTGTCAAAGTCCTAGATCGCTTTCTCTTTCTAATTTCAAAACCATCTTGAACATGTGTCTCTTGATTTTATTGAAATTTATTTTATATTGTGTTGCCGAATAGGTCTGTGAGCTTTTTGTCGAGTGTCTAGAGCTCAATATACGATAGGGACAAAATCTACACATCAGGTCGTCGGAGAAGACCGTTCGCTAACGTCTCGGAAAATTGACTATGTCCGAGCCTTCCTAACATTGTGTTTCCTGGACAGAGAAACTACTAACCACCGTTGAAGCTGAAAAATATATGGAACCCTCATCGTCGAGCGATCTCCCTCGCTTTGTAGATGAAGACGTCGACGTTGTACAGATGTAAAAGACGATTTTTTCCATTTTCTTTCTTTTTTAGAAAAGGGTTTCTCATTATTTGAATTTGGAGCAGATGCTAGAGAGTTAAGGTTATATTGAGAATTTGCAAATTAATTAGGAGTATGTTTGTCATTTTACTGCATAATTAAGCGGAACTTCACAAAAACCTAACGATGCAAATTTTTATCTTTCAAAATTTAATGTCATCCCATAAGTTGAAATGTTAATGTGGATAAATGAAAAACGTGTAAATACTCGTACATGTTCTTGTAGTTTCATTATTCATGATTACAAGAAAAGCATATTAATGCTCCATCATTCGAAAGTTGTTCCGCTACTGCGTCTATGTATGTGCTTCTCTTCCAAAGCAGAATTGTACGGTCATATATACTATCGCTAGTCACGAGCACACTAACTCAAATCTGTTGATCGAGCCAACGACCAGACTGTAGTGATCGATCCAAGGCCATTATATATCTCTTCAACAATGAAGAGTAGATCATAATGATTAAGTTGAAGCCATTATTAGATCTCGACAATCCACTCTTCCAACTTTTTTGTATGTACTTTTGCTTCATAAAAATACGTTAAGACATATATTCTTCGGAAATTCCGTAGCTTATGTACAGTAAGTACTGAGCAGACACCCAAGATGCGCCGAATTGGCTTTCAAAGTACGATCCGATAATGTTTTTAGTTATGATTAGCTCTACTATCTTACTCAACAACTCATGTCATACCTACACAATACTCACCAACTTACCTTATCCCTCTACTACTTGTTTCGTATGCCATATCTCCAAACCTAACACTCATCTTGAATAAAAAGAACCCTACCTAATTTAAGATATTAAATCAGTAAACGAGATAACCCGATGGGATGGAGGTTCAAAAATTAAAAATGCTTTGATATTATTCATAATGCATGAGTTAGGCCGTAGGCAAATCATCTCCATGTTATATTATTCACCCTTCAAATATTCAAATTGTTCATTCGAATAGTCACCTATTTTATAACGTAAATTTATTTAAATATGAAACCTTTTTTGTACAGTGCGGTGAACTGTGCAGTAATACACAAAAATTCAGAATCAAAGAAAAGAATAACAAAATCACCAACGATTTTAATTAAATAGAAAATTTTCGAAAACAAAAATCATAAACTAAAGAAATTACCTAAAGCAAGACCAACTAGATTGCAAAACTGTGAATGGATAGAGTTATAATCTTAAAATTATCATTTCAATGTTCTCTCTACACTAAGGAAATTATGTGCGCTTTATCGACTGTTGTTCTCTCCCTTTTACGAAAGCTCTGTCGGCCCTAGTTTCTTTTGTCGATCTGTTTGCGGGGCCCTAGAGCGGCGGGGGAGGGCGTTCTCTCTCGAACATAGGCGACAACAATTTTGGGCGGCATCATTAAGCTTTGGATCAGATTTGGAACTCAACAACTATCCGGTAATCAACAGTCTCGCCTGTGAGGACTGGCTCTCGGAGGGCTTGTGGTCGAGTCGTGGTTGGAGGCTTCACTAGTGAGTTTTTTCTAGGCCGTAGTTTGTTACCGGTTCCATATCCGGTGAGCTTGGGTGGTCAAGAATCAGCCGCCGGACCTTCGATTCATGGGTGAGGGCTGCCGGAAGGGGAGGTTGAAGCCTCAGATGGCTAAGCCTTCGTTTCTCTCGTTTAACTCCGTTTGCTATGTTTTGATTGCTTCATACAAGGAGTATTGTTCAATACTTCATGGGACTGATAAGGAAGCAATCAACAGAGTTGAGAAGAGAAAACCTAGCAACACGGTAAAGAAGGGAACACGGGTTACGTGTGGTCGCCGGAAAACTGATGTCAAGGCTAAGAAATCTTCTGTTGGGTTCAAGGAGGTCAGAAAACAGAGACAGGTTGGCTCCAACGTTGTTGTATCTGATAGGATCAAGGAAACCTCGATTCCTTTCGATACATGTGGGATTAACGCGAAAGAAAACGTCTCGGAGAAGACTCGGACGGTTTCAAACGTCCCGGTAACCAAAACGGTTTCAAAAGCGTCTCGACGGTCGAAGCCTAAGGTGTACCAGTTGCAAGAAAACAAAGTGTTTATCTGCAACTTACCCTACAGAACCACAGATGTGTGGGTTCGTTACGTATTTGGTGCGTTTTGTGATGCTTTGGTTTTGTGAAGTATGGAACGAAAGAAGAGGCGTCTCAGGTTGTTGTTGGCCTCAACGGATTCAAGATCAACAACTTTTCTTTGTTTGTCGCTATTACTCGGCGCCGGAAGGAGCTGTCGACGAGCTATGCTCCGAAACAGAGCATCAGTGTAATTGGGACATTTGGTCAGGATTTCGCCTTGATGCGGCTGCAAGGGCCTGGAGGGAAGACCGAAGCCCTTACCGGCGTTTCACCGGAGCTAGCTCCTCTAATTGTCGATTATTCTCCATCGTATTTGGATATGATTCACGATCCCAGAATTCAGGGGCGTCTCTCGAATTCAAATTATGAATCGCATGTGCGTGGGGAAGAAGCATCGCACGAAGAGGACGCTATTGTTGGCGTGGGTGGGCTTGTCTGTCAGCCCACTGGTTCTGGGCATGTTTCACCGGCCCATGCGCAGCAGGTATCGACTTCCGCTGGTTCTATTTCGGCACCTACGACTGGTGTTGGTTTTGGGGAGTGTGGACTGATTTCTCTTGGGTCTGGCTCTGGGCCTAAGTTGAATTCATGCCCAACAGGTACGGACCAAGTAGTTTCAGTCCTTATTGTGTCAGGATTAGGCTCTATTGGGACGTGTTCAGGCCCCATTGGGTCGGGATCAGGCCCTATTGGATCGGGTTTAGGACCTAGTGGGTCGGGTTTAACAACAGGTCTTTCAACTCATCAGATGGAAAATAGCAATCCTCTCGGGGTTCAATTGAGTAGTCTGTGGAAAGAGGCTCTCCTGCAACCTCCGAACCCTAAACCTTTGTTTAAGGACCGCCTTCAGAAGAAGGCTCCCTCTAGAGCTTTGAATCGTCAGATTAGACCTCCAAAGTTTTTAGGTGATTACTATACTCGTGAAATCAAACCAGTACGTTCCTTGGGTCGGTATCCTGTGGACATTGGGAAGCATGTAAAGACCTGAAATCATATTTCGATAATTTACCGTAGGAGACGTCTTGAGTTGAGGAGCGAGTCGATTATTGGATCGATTGCAAAAAAAAGGGGGGGAAATAAAAGAAAAGAACAGAAGTAAAAAAAAATTGGATAAAAGAGGTAGAGGAGGACTTGGGCTGAATCTGACTAGGGCCAAGCAGCATGACCAAGCCCAGCCAGACTCACGCTCAAGCCCACATTGAAGTTGGCCCTACACTGTTGATAACCCTAATCGCTACTGTTCACAGCTTTAGTTTTCGCACACGCAAATCGAGGCACTACCTCTCTCTCTCTCTCCCTCTGCGCGACGCTCTCCCCCATCGCACCTCTCCTCTCTGAACCTCGTCACCGGAATCCGTCCACGCTCCTCCTCCCGGGCACGACGCGAGCCCTACCCCTTGAGACGCCGCTGAAGCCACCGCCGGCCGTGTCAGGAACGGAGCTCGCCGGTGAGAGAACGTCGCGAACCGGACCTGATTCTGCAGCGTCGCCGGGAAGCTCGCGAAGAGTCTCTTCGTCCAGATCTCGAATCGTACCCTCGCCGGAGTCAAGGAAGCCCTGTCCGGTGAGAAACTGTCGGCCGTCCTCTTTCCGACCTTCTCCTTCTTTCCCCGAGCACGTTGTCGCCGTCCACCGCCGTACCTGACGAAACCCTCACCGGAGAACACGAACCGGATCTTGGCTTGGGTCTGTGGGGGCGTGCCAGAGCTTCTGCCGTCCTCTCCCAGTCACGGTTGTCACTCCCAGCTCCGTACGGTTTCCCCGAGCTCCTCGCCTCCGCCGTCGCCGGTGAGCGACACCAAACCTTCACCGCCGTCGCACTCTGTCTCCGGTTCAGACAGACCAGGACACGACAGGACTTGGGCCGGCAGAGAATGGGCCTTGGGGCCAGTTTTGGTTCAGAACAAAATTCGGGCCTTGGGTCTGATTGGGAGTTTGGGTTGGGCCTTGGGCCTAGAGTAGGCCTCAGACCAGATCAGGTTAGGATTCAGGCCGGATCCGGGTCAGATCCGGGTCAACCCGGTTTCAAAGAAAAATGTTTTAAAATTAGATTTAAATTATTGGATTTAATTAATTCAAGGCGAGAAATTAAAAGATATTTTTGGTTAAATCAGTGGACCTTTGGACAACTTTTGGGTACTGATTTGGACGTTTTATTTGTCAAACCTAGACGGGACTTCGTCCGAGCACAAGGGTTTGGACTCGAGCTAGAAGAACGAAGATCACGCCAGAACCCGTGTGAAGAACGGAGTTGTTATCACTCGAGCTTTTCATCAGAGTTTATTAGAGGAAGACCGCGAGGTAGGGAAAGTCTTAATTTCTTACTTAACGCTTAGTATGCATGATTAGGATAATAAAATCGGAAAGGTCCTAGAATTGCCTATAGGATGCGAATAACTAGAATAATCGTACTTTAATTACTAATAAATGGACGAGTCTAGTATGCATGCTTAGGATGATGACGATTATTGAAGCTTTCTTTTAATACTTGAGATTGATTTACTGGTAGAGAGGCTGTGAAGAGATCTCGGATTAGTTGTGTGTTAGGTTCACATGCTTGGTTGCTCGTTATTAGGACAAGTAAGGGTCTAATGAAACTAGTTAGCTTATCTGATTGAGTGTTTAATTGATCGTTCACATGATTGTTGACTGGTGGAATGTTTACTTGGTTGATTGAGTGATTGTGTTGATAAATTGTGGTTTGAACGGATGATCGAGTATGACTGGTTGTGCCAAGGGGTACAATCAGGTGATCGATGTACCGATGGTTCGTGACAGGTAAGTATACGGTAAGTATGGAATGGTGTTGGATGTCTTCGTGGTGATGAAAGTGTGTTCCAATGTGTGTTTATTGATGGATGAATGATAATGCTTGTTTCCTTTGTTCTTATTCTTGAAATGTATGCTTGTTCGTTTTTTTGTCTGTTTGCTTGCTTGGTTCGGTACTACACCGGGGGGGGGGGTTATCCGGTGTCGTTGTGGTGGTTGGAGTTGGACAGATACCGTGGATATTGAGTAATGTGAGGAGCTACGGCTCGGCAGATCCTACGGGATATTGAGTGATGTGAGGAGCTACGGCTCGGCAGATCCTACGGGATATTGAGTGATGTGAGGAGTTACGACTCGGCAAATCCTACGGGATATTGAGTGATGTGAGGAGCTACGGCTCGGTAGATCCTTCGGGATATTGAGTGACGAGAGGAGCCTATGGCTCGGCAGATCCTGCGGGATATTGATTCTGGTTACTTATGGTTTCACCCCAAGGAACTGCGTCCCAGTGGAGCACTACTTGGTTCCCTATGACATATGGTCCTTTGGGTGGCATTTCCGAATTGGTTTCGGTGCACCGATGCATGTACCTCCTCTGGACCGAGGGAAAATTTGATATGATGTGGATACTCTGGTGGATCGGATTACGGGAACCGATGTGATCCCAGAATCTATCCATGGATCGGAGGCTTGAGAAAGCAAGTGGTCGGCAAGATACTGTTATTTCCCAGTTTACTCTTATTGAGGCTTTAAATTATTTATTTTGAATTTCTCTATGTTATGGTTACCTTGATACTATTGCGTAGTTGTAATCGTTTCTGTTTCCTTATTACTTCTTACTTATCTTATTGCATTGTTGTTCGAGTTACATTTGTAAGCAGTTTATCATTGACTTAAGAGTTGAGTTATTAAGGTTTTTCCTACTGAGCGTAAGCTCATCCCCTTTGGTTTTCTAACTGTTTTACAGGCGTACCGGATGTCTAAGGAGGTCGAGGCTCGGGAGCTTCTGGACTTCTTTGGGTTTTACTAGAGTTATGTTGGTCTCATGTATTGAACATCCTCTTTTGACTATTTTTGTTGAGCTGTGACTCACGAGGCTTTTAAACTATTTACTCATATGTCGACTTTGACGGAGTTTGTATGAAATTTTGGAGCTTTTATCTATCGTTTATGATTTCCATTTATTTCAACTCAGGTCACGTCTCGAGTCCGGTCAGAACCGGATTTGGGGCGTGACAATTTGGTATCAGAGCCTGGTTTCACTTGAAACAGGTTGTAATTTTTGAACTTGTTTTCAAAACCTGGGACCAACGTCAATTAGGTGGGTAGAGTTAGGAGGTCTAAGTCGTGTGCTCAGTGACGCAAGTGAAAATATCTGATGCGTAGAGTGGGAACGACACGGATCTTGTTTGTCTCAATTTTGAATCTTTTGATTACAACGGTTACATCGCTTAAGTGGTGTCCTTACCCTATGAACTGTCAGGTACAATGATCGGTGAAACCGAACGGTTGAGATCGGTATTGGATTAACAAGCAATGATCAAACCGTTGTATATTATTTATTGAATGAATTATCTATTAAAGGTGTTACTACCTGTTGGCCGGTTCATGTTTGTTAAGGTTGAATGGTTAATTGATTGGAGTATCGATGAAGTTGGAGATTGGTTTCAGTGGAGCGTTACTGTTGGAATGGTGATTGACCGAAGGTTGAACTTGTGGAAGGATTGGACCGTTCAGATTTGACATTTGTTTGAGTGTTGACTCGGTTATGATGTTGAGAATCGTTTAAGGAATCAAGGTTGAAAGGATGATCCAATTACGATAACTTTTGAAAGGAGTAGAACTCGAGTATTCTTGCACTCCCTTTAATTGTGTGTGGATTGTGTTGTGTACTCTGTGTATTGATTGTGTTGTGCACTTTGCGGAGCCTGAGAACTCCGAATGTTGAATGCCTTGCGAAAATTTAATTGATAATTGTCGACTTGTTTAAGTGCCCACCGTTATTTAAGAGTTAAAGTTGAAACTAATACTGAGTTTGAAATGAGAAGTAAGTTGAGACAGAGATTGAGATTGGAATTAAGATCGGGTCTAGATCAGATAAACGAGTGAGGCTCGGGTTGGCTATGACTCGTTGGTTGATTAATTATTGAAGGAATTGCCGTTTGGGTCGGCCGTTAATTGATAAGTAAAACCCGAAGGGTTAAATTTAACCGGGTAATATTGAGTTATTTGCTAAGACCCGCTTGAGTTATTTATGGTGTTCAAGAGGTTGCGTGTTTGAGATGTCTTGTGTGCACCTTATGGGTAGGACTATGTGTACAGGTTATTATAGAAATGTCCCGCTTAAGCGGATGGTTAGAAGAAAATACAAACGGGTCATGCCGAATTCTCGGTAGACATTGAAGTGTTTGCACTATCACGGGCTGACTTAGGGGCGCCACTGTAGTCGAGCGTGATAGAGGGATGTCAAGTGATTACAACGAGATTCGGGGACGCCTGAATCAGGTTGTAACGACGTGAGATCAACATGAATGTTATAAGGAAAAATTAAGGGATGAAGATTATGGAAAAGAGATGAGGACATAGATTATGAGATTTATCGTGTTGCGATTCTAGACCCTAGTACTGGGAAGAGACCCAATCGAGGGGTATGCTTGTTGCTTTGCGAATTGAATGAGATTGTTCCTCCTATGAGAGTTGATGAATTTGTTCGAACCTCGTTGTTTGTTGTTATGAGACGCACTAAGTTGCGGCCCTTTCTGCCTATATATAAAGTACTATATATATCTACTAAGCCAAGTCGGTTGGTCTCTTTATGATCTTTGTGGGACGCACGTGAACGTCCTTGTGTTTTGATCGAACCGATTGTTCTAACGAGACTTCGTACCACCGATCCAAGTAGGATCCCTTTAAGACGCAGGAGAACGTCCCTTTATGATAAATCGAATCACCTGAGTTAATTTGAAATTTGAACTTACGTTTTAAGTGCAACGAGTACACAAGATGTCCCGTGTTTACAGTCCGAGAGGGACCAAGAGTCACCCCGGTGTGGGACAGAGCCAGACACCAGCCGTTGGTCTGGCAGGGATAACGAGCACTAGGGTGCGGTTTCCACAGGGCACCAGAGTTTTGAGGTGGACCAGTAGGGTTACCATCGAGTGTTCCTCCAATCGCAGAGTCAACTGAAGCGACCCCTATGGACGAGGTGGTTCGCGAAGTACCAGCATCGCTCAGCGCTCAGCAGGAGACTGCAGTACCGGCACCAGAGTCTGTGCCTACGGCCGACGCCGTCACTATCAAGAGGTCAGGACAGGTGAACAGCAACACGACCAGACTCTCAGAAATTTTCATAGATTGAGAACGCCAATCAATCCCGGGGGTTCAGACCCCGAGGCAGTTGTTTTGGTTGGAGCGGATTACCCGCAACTTTGTTACATCGAGAGTATTCGGATGATCACCCGAGATTATTTTCGCGATCGTTCAGCTTGAGAGAGAAGCATGATACTGGTGGCAGCATATGCAAATCAGGGTTGGAGGTGACTTTTATCCGTTCAATAGTTTGTTCCTGGAACATTATCTTGCCCTCGATCCGTTCGAGAGGACCAACACCAACAGTTGTTGGATATGAAGTAAAGAGGGATGATCGTCTCTAAGTATGAGACGAGGTTCATATTCCTGTACCGCTTCGCGCCGTGACGGTGCAAACCGAGGAGAGTCGCCACAGGCGTTCGAGAGAGGACTCACCCCATCTATCGCAGATCAAGTTATTACCTTCAGAACGAGGACTTTATGTACTAGTGGATCAGGCGCTAGCCGTTGAGAAGCATCTTCAGGAGACCGCCGGAGCGCGGAAGAGCAAGCCGAGGCCGAGTAGCTTCTTAAGGTCGTCAAGGAGTCGCAATACTAAGAGGCAGAGGACCTCAGGATTGTTTCAACCGCGGACCCAGTCCGGTGAGACACGACGGGTTGGGGCAGCAGCGTCAGTTGGACCTGCCCTGTTGGCATGGTTTTGTCATTCGTGCAGACAGTTGGGACATCTGGGCCGGGACTGCCCATGGAACGTTGGATCCACAAACCGTCCTGCAGGTCGGCCTACGAGAGCCGATAAGAGGACGTGCTATTACAGCAACAGATTCTTTCACCACCGAGAGGAGGACTTCTGATTCAGCAGGGCCGCGCATACGCGATTGCCGGGCCCCGAGCTGAAGGACTTGTTACTGATCTTGAGATCGCTTAGAGTACCTTTTTACGATTGACAATCTGGATTTCTTGGTCGCCGACGCTTAAGTATTACACTTGATTGTGTCGTTTCGTGATTATCTTGGTGGATCGAGTTTCAAACTGGTAAGCCCACATGTATCTTAAACACACCGGCCAAAGGTGTGATAGTACCAACGAACGCCAGTTTGGGTCTGAAAGAGGAGCAACAGAACTAGTCGTACGGGAAGTTCTTTTCCTTCTTTGACAGTGAGATTCGAGTCTTAAGAACCAATTGGTGGAACATCAGACGTTTGTTGAACGCTATCGACAGCGAATGCCCGAGCAGTAAAAGGTTACGACCTTGACCGGTAACGGTCCGAACGGTCACAAGAGATGACTGAGCAACGATAAGATCAGAGTAGCGCAGTGGAAGCTTGGTGGGCCCATAACCCACAGGAGTAGTAATCTCCAGCTTCTTCTACCTCCGTTGGAAGGTTTAGATCATAAGGTTCGAACCCTCAAAGAGATTTTGTTTCCAAATCCCGTTTAACGAGCAAAAAGTTGCACAAATGTATGTCGTACCTAAGAGATTGGATTAGAATGTGCTTCTTACGTTCGTCCCGGAGGGACTAAACGGTCTGCCGCCAGTTCACGCGGAACAGGCGAATAACATCGAGAATTGTTGAACCAACTTCCCCAGCAGAGAAGAACACGGAATACGAGAACCGGGTACCATGGTGTACCTTGGCCAGCAAGAGAAGAATGAACGCCAAACGTCCCGCGAGGACAAAGCATAACCATAAGTTTACGCCATGGAAGTGGGAACATCTCACGTTAAAACCCGGCAACTAATAGCCGAGGGCGACTACCACAAGCTTCCAGGCCAGTAACAAGATGGAACCGAACGAAGCGTTGTGTGGTAGGTTGGATTTTGTGCCATGCATGGGCACATGTAAAGTTACGAGTTAATCGTTGTTGATTTTGAGTTGTCCGAGGAACAATGGAAGGAACCACGCTAGTTTCTGAACTGTTCAATTATTGAGATCTCAGTGCATGATGATTACTCCTTATGGGGTGACTTGGGTGGACTTGACTATAAGTTGTTTTGATCGACGACTCGTGAACGAGTGCCCATGGTATAAGCATTTCCACCGACCGGGATAGACTTTATTGTTAGATCTTGGATTGTGTTTCGCTGTCGAGTGTGTTTATTGTACGTTTATTTTGTTGTTCTGAAGGACGCCAACTTTTGGCTCGAGTGCCAGTACGAGGTTCCACCTTCCTTGTTGTTGTGCGTCGTCCGTCCGACAAGATGTTGGTAGAGTTCGTGGTTGTACGGAACCGTGCTCCGGGTTTGAGAGTCGTGGTCTCGCAAATACAATGGCTTATACGAAGCTACTTGTAAGATGGGTTGTCAGAAGTGTGAACTGGTATCGACGGTAAGAGAATCATAACAACTTGGTTAACGTTCGTGATCGACCGTAGTTGAGATTTATTAATTCCTCCTTCTTCTAAGGTCGTGGTGCTTGGGGAGTGGTTGAATCAGCATCAGGTTGAGAATCTTGAAGGGATTTACCAGGTGGGACATGTCGATAAGATTGGGCAAGCGTGTCGCACTTCGGTTAACGTGAGCTTCTAATGGTAGTACGTTTTGAGGCATGTCGTTTTCCGACTAGAGGTCAGTGCTTTGTTTTATCCACTTGTTTGAGGTACGCCTACCTTTCCACGAGATATGATGAGACGAACGATTGATTCCAAATCCTTCGGTATTAGTGAGGACTTTTGTTTGTTGGTTGGAGTGCGTAATACTCCCTTGGAAGTTGTTTGTAGTCGGTCTTGACTTGTTAGCATTTGAGTTCTGCTGGGATTAATCCCGTGACGATCACTAAGGAGAAATTGTTTGAAGTTACGTTTGTGTGTAGTTCCGACTTTGTTTGAATTGTAAGGAGTTCCAGCAGGATACCGTTGACGACTAGAATTCTGGTGAAGGATATCGAGATCTTCACCTTAGTTTTCCTAAGTGTTTAAATGTTTCTCGACTTGTGTTGTTACTCGGTATTCTTGAGTTGGTGAAACGTTGCGCGTATTTTCGTGAAGTTGGGTGAGACGGTTTTGTACCACCAAGTACGACGTTTGATAAAATAGCGAGATTTAGTGAAGCACAAGTAAGTGATTGTGCGAAATTTCGGGAACAGTTAAAGACTGTGCAGAGCCAACAAAAGAATATTGCAGTTAGAAGGCGCAGACCTCTGGAGTTTACAGTCGGTGAGCGCGTATGTCTGAAGGTGAGCCTAAAAAGGACTTTTAGCAGTTCGATCGCGTCGGGGGCAAGTCGGTCCCGCAGCTTATCGAACTTTTTGAGATCTTCAGGCAGGACTAGAGCCGTTGCCTAGCAGCTTCCGCCTGTTCCCAACTGCGGGAGTACATCGCGGATCCCTCGCTTGTGAGTCTTGAGCAGGACGTTCCCTGAGATAGGGACGAGTGGAGCGCGTCTATTTCAAATTTCGGGGACGAAATTCCTTTAAGGGGAGTAGAATGTAAAGACCTGAAATCATATTTCGATAATTTACCGTAGGAGACGTCTTGAGTTGAGGAGCGAGTCGATTATTGGATCGATTGCAAAAAAAAAAGTTAAATAAAAGAAAAGAACAGAAGTAAAAAAAAATGGATCAAAGAGGTAGAGGAGGACTTGGGCTGAATCTGACTTGGGCCAAGAAGCATGACCAAGCCCAGCCAGACTCACGCTCAAGCCCACGTTGAAGCTGGCCCTGCACTATTGATAACCCTAATCGCTACTGTTCACAACTTTAGTTTTCGCACACGCAAATCGAGGCACTGCCTCTCTCTCTCTCCCTCTGCGCGACGCCCTCCCTATCGCACCTCTCCTCTATGAACCTCGTCGCCGGAATCCGTCCACGCTCCTCCTCCCGGGCACGACGCGAGCCCTACCCCTTGAGACGCCGCTGAAGCCACCGCCGGCCGTGTCAGGAACGGAGCTCGCCGGTGAGAGAACGTCGCGAACCGGACCTGATTCTGCAGCGTCGCCAGGAAGCTCGCGAAGAGTCTCTCCGTCCAGATCTCGAATCGTACCCTCGCCGGAGTCAAGGAAGCCCTGTCCGATGAGGAACTGTCGGCCGTCCTCTTTCCGACCTTCTCCTTCTTTCCCCGAGCACGTTGTCGCCGTCCACCGCCGTACCTGACGAAACCCTCACCGGAGAACACGAACCGGATCTTGGCTTGGGTCTGTGGGGGCGTGCCAGAGCTTCTGCCGTCCTCTCCCAGTCACGGTTGTCACTCCCAGCTCCGTACGGTTTCCCCGAGCTCCTCGCCTCCGCCGTCGCCGGTGAGCGACACCAAACCTTCACCGCCGTCGCACTCTGTCTCCGGTTCAGACAGACCAGGACACGACAGGACTTGGGCCGGCAGAGAATGGGCCTTGGGGCCAGTTTTGGTTCAGAACAAAATTCGGGCCTTGGGTCTGATTGGGAGTTTGGGTTGGGCCTTGGGCCTAGAGTAGGCCTCAGACCAGATCAGGTTAGGATTCAGGCCGGATCCGGGTCGGGTCCGGGTCAACCCGGTTTCAAAGAAAAATGTTTTAAAAATCAGATTTAAATTATTGGATTTAATTAATTCAAGGCGAGAAATTAAAAGATATTTTTGGTTAAATCAGTGGACCTTTAGACAACTTTTGGGTAATGATTTGGACGTTTTATTTGTCAAACCTAGACGGGACTTCGTCCGAGCACAAGGGTTTGGACCCGAGCTATAAGAACGAAGATCACGCCAGAACCCGTGTGAAGAACGGAGTTGTGATCACTCGAGCTTTTCATAAGAGTTTATTAGAGGAAGACCGCGAGGCAGGGAAAGTCTTAATTTCTTACTTAACGCTTAGTATGCATGATTAGGATAATAAAATCGGAAAGGCCCTAGAATTGCCTATAGGATGCGAATAACTAGAATAATCATACTTTAATTACTAATAAATGGACGAGTCTAGTATGCATGCTTAGGATGATGACGATCATTGAAGCTTGCTTTTAATACTTGGGATTGATTTACTGGTAGAGAGGCTGTGAAGAGATCTCGGATTAGTTGTGTGTTAGGTTCACATGCTTGGTTGCTCGTTATTAGGACAAGTAAGGGTCTAATGAAACTAGTTAGCTTATCTGATTGAGTGTTTAATTGATCGTTCACATGATTGTTGACTGGTGGAATGTTTACTTGGTTGATTGAGTGATTGTGTTGATAAATTGTGGTTTGAACGGATGATCGAGTATGACTGGTTGTGCCAAGGGGTACAATCAGGTGATCGATGTACCGATGGTTCGTGACAGGTAAGTATACGGTAAGTATGGAATGGTGTTGGATGTCTTCGTGGTGATGAAAGTGTGTTCCAATGTGTGTTTATTGATGGATGAATGATAATGCTTGTTTCCTTTGTTCTTATTCTTGAAATGTATGCTTGTTCGTTTTTTTGTCTGTTTGCTTGCTTGGTTCGGTACTACACCGGGGGGGGGGGTTATCCGGTGTCGTTGTGGTGGTTGGAGTTGGACAGATACCGTGGATATTGAGTAATGTGAGGAGCTACAGCTCGGCAGATCCTACGGGATATTGAGTGATGTGAGGAGCTACGGCTCGGCAGATCCTACGGGATATTGAGTGATGTGAGGAGTTACGACTCGGCAAATCCTACGGGATATTGAGTGATGTGAGGAGCTACGGCTCGGCAGATCCTTCGGGATATTGAGTGACGAGAGGAGCCTATGGCTCGGCAGATCCTGCGGGATATTGATTCTGGTTACTTATGGTTTCACCCCAAGGAACTGCGTCCCAGTGGAGCACTACTTGGTTCCCTATGACATATGGTCCTTTGGGTGGCATTTCCGAATTGGTTTCGGTGCACCGATGCATGTACCTCCTCTGGACCGAGGGAAAATTTGATATGATGTGGATACTCTGGTGGATCGGATTACGGGAACCGATGTGATCCCAGAATCTATCCATGGATCGGAGGCTTGAGAAAGCAAGTGGTCGGCAAGATACTGTTATTTCCCAGTTTACTCTTATTGAGGCTTTAAATTATTTATTTTGAATTTCTCTATGTTATGGTTACCTTGATACTATTGCGTAGTTGTAATCGTTTCTGTTTCCTTATTACTTCTTACTTATCTTATTGCATTGTTGTTCGAGTTACATTTGTAAGCAGTTTATCTTTGACTTAAGAGTTGAGTTATTAAGGTTTTTCCTACTGAGCGTAAGCTCATCCCCTTTGGTTTTCTAACTGTTTTACAGGCGTACCGGATGTCTAAGGAGGTCGAGGCTCGGGAGCTTCTGGACTTCTTTGGGTTTTACTAGAGTTATGTTGGTCTCATGTATTGAACATCCTCTTTTGACTATTTTTGTTGAGCTGTGACTCACGAGGCTTTTAAACTATTTACTCATATATCGACTTTGACGGAGTTTGTATGAGATTTTGGAGCTTTTATCTATCGTGTATGATTTCCATTTTGGAGCTTTTAAACATTTATTTATAAGATAATACCTTAGCTTATTTTTTTCCAATATAGTACCCTACTAAATATTTAATTCCAATCTAATACCATGACATGTTTTTTTGCAATATA
Organism: Erodium maritimum; assembly: GCA_963921825.1. NCBI lineage: Eukaryota > Viridiplantae > Streptophyta > Magnoliopsida > Geraniales > Geraniaceae > Erodium > Erodium maritimum. Next base: position 16,487,710 of record OY997589.1, on the reverse strand, counting down.
GTACCATGTCAAATATTTAACCCCAATTTGGTACCTGACTGTTAATTTTATATTATTTTTCCATCCAAAGAGTATAAAAAGTCCAAAATACCCCTCACCATGAAATATTAAAGTTTTCTTTCATTCATCTTCAAATTTTCAAAATCTACCATAAAAAAAATCTAATATATAAAAATATGGAAATTTGAAGATGAATGAAGGGTAATTTTTTTTATAAGCTCGAAAAATTTATTAATAAAAGGACACGTTCTTGGTAGGAAATGACCTAAAAGGTCAAAGACCAGTTCAACGATTATAGGAGAGCTCCAATAAGGGGAGCTAAAAGATCCAAGCCTTTTCCTGAAACAAACAGATGAGCACGACCATACTGGCCAGCTTTCATTTTGGCAGCCATAACACGAATTTGAGTCCACGCGTCGGTCCCAAGAGATGATGTTGTAGCGCCATATTGAGCCTTTGATATGGTAATTAATGTAGACGAGCGGGATTTTACGAGGAAATTGACTGCTTCTTTAGAGGATGACCCTTACGACTAGGCTTAAGAAGAGTGGCTTTCCAAGGACTATCCTGTTGTTGACCCGGTGACTAAATGACCGCTCTAGAGGCTGAAACGGGATTTCCCAGCTCCACATGATCCATTATTTTCATTCTTACGACTAGGCTTAAGAAGAGTGGCTTTTCGATTTTTTTCATTCTTACACCATTATTTTTATTTTTCGAAGGGCTATCATAGAGATGCATATTGAATATATTTGAACACAAAAAATAAAAATAGGATAAATCCAACGTAATTGTAAATCGGAAATGTAAATCTGCAGAAATAAAATGTAATTACATTTTATTTTAGCGATATTACATTTCATTTCTGCATATTTACAAAACAATTTGGTTCATTGGATATACGCCACATGGCAACATCCTAGACAGTGAGCATTTATTTTTTTTGCCAATTTCGCTAATTTACTCATTCCCGCTTCGTTTCAATTCCGATTTTTTCATTCTTACACCATTATTTTTATTTTTCAAAGGGCTATCCATAGAGATGCATATTGAATATATTTGAACACAAAAAATAAAAATATGATAAGTCCAACGTAATTGTAAATCGGATGAACACAGTTTTGTAAATGTGCAGAAATGATATGTAAATATGTAGAAAAGAAATGTAATATCGCTAAAATAAAATGTAATTACATTTTATTTCTGCAGATTTACATTTCCGATTTACAATTACGTTAGACTTATCCTATGTTTTTTTGCTCAAAATATATTCAATATGCATCTCTATATATAGCTATTGGAAAAATAAAAATAATGGTGAAAAAAAAATTGGAATTGAAACGAAGTGGGAATGAATAAATTAGCGAAATTGGAAAAAAAAATAAATGCTCACTATCTAGGATGCTGCCATGTGGCTTATATCCAATGAACCAAATTGGTTCGCAAGTTTGTACCATAAGAAGAGTTTGTACCCGAAAACTATATATATAGGGTAGCTATCCAGCACAAACGCCTCTTATTGTGCAAACTGCGAACGCACGAGAGCCACAGGATGCGGTCAAAGTGACGTCAACAGAGCGCCCCAGATGCTGACACGTGGCGCGCGCTGCTGGTGCACGTGCGCATAGTGCTGATAGTGTACATAACACAATGCTGATAGTTTAATACAAATGTAACCTATCAGCGCGTTTTGTACTAAACTATTAGCACCGTGCTATGTAAACTATCAGCACTATGCGCGCGCGTACCAGTAGCGCGTGCGCTCACGTGTCAGCATCTGGTGCGTTCGTAGTTTGCACAATAAGGTGCGGTGTTTTTACATATAATTGTCCACGTGTCAGCATCCGGTGCGCTCTGCTGACATCACTTTGGGCGGATCCTATGACTCTCGTGCGTTCGCGGTTTGCACAATAAGGGTCTGTTTGTACTTGATACCAGTCCTATATATATATGTATATACTCTAATTTTCCCTGATTAAATGATCAGTGTCAACAACTTTTTGTCTTCTAGTTAGCTTTGCAAATGGATATATCGGGTGTTAATATTTAATCATGTTAATGCTTAATGATGATATACCTACGTAATTATGCATACGATTTATTTTTTATAAGTTTTCAAAAGAGTTGCGATATGGCTCCTTCATCCGCCCCTAGCTCTTCATGATGATTTTTCCTTTATTGGGTATCGTCTCGGTCGTCTACCACTATTATTCCTCCTCATCCACCACCACCACCACCACCATCACCACGAGCAATGTCTTTGATCCAGATCCTATCTCGGAACAACCGGTGGAAAAGCTTCAAGGTGATCTGCTCTCCCCCCATTGCTCGCGATTGAGCACCACCACTCCCACCCTCTTCTCCCCCGACGATCAAAAGGCCACTACCAGCGCCGCCGCCCTCCCCCACCATCACTCACGCTCTCGCCTCACCACATCCACCTCTACTAGCAGAGCCGCTGCCTCCGATCGATCGAACAGAAGAGGAGCCTGAACGCCCTAGCCCGACAAAGGAACCTGCAGCTCCGTAGCACACCGAGGCGAGGTCTGTGAAGTAGTCTCGCCAGGGCCAATGAGTGTTCCATCAAGAAACGTGGTGTGCGTGGGGACACACACCTTGCCCTACTAAGATCGGTGTCAGCCTGATCTCATTCTTCCCCCGTTTCCTGGTGTTCTTCCTGGATGCCCGTTATCCCCTCAAACGCCCCCTATAAAATACCACATGAATTTTCAAGCCGAGTCAGGAAATGACTATTGTGAGCCGCAACCATCATCATAAGTATCTCTTTGCATTCCCCTATCCTGGATCAATCATGCATATTAGTCATGGTGTTAGCATCCAGAAACTACCGTTCTGGACGTTGTCTCGCTCCCTTACTTTATCTCATATATGTATTCCCATTATATTTTATCGGTATTAACCTAACTCTCACTTATTGCTAAAAAAATCATGATATACCTAATCAACATTTTTTTGTCTTCTAGATAGCTTTGCATGTGAATGTATTACAATAATATTTTAGAGAAAATTATGAACAAGTTGGGTTGGGTAATACCCGACCTGATAGATAACGAGCAGGACGGGTAAAATTGGGTGTTGATCGGGTACGGGTAACTGGCATAAACATCGGGTCGGGCCTGACTCGCTGCCATCCCCAGGACTGACGGCCTGGCCGTCAGTCCACAGATGGATTGGATATTGGTTAAGTTGGACCCATAAGTTCTTAAAGCCCAGTATTGAACTTGGGCTCAAGTAGTTTGGGGTTGGGCCCATGATTCAGATACAATTGCGCTAGCCTTCGTCTCCCTCCACAGTTTCTCTGTTAAACCCTAGGAATATTACTTAAACCCTACTTCTCTCAGACGTGCATCTCCAGTAGCGGGTACGCATAGCAATTCAATCTCACGGCAGAAATATGGATTCCGGCACTCCAATGGACTCAATGGAGTTCAAGGTTAAGGAGCTGATCAAGGAGGTCCAGCTCGACTATTCCCCTGACCTCACAAAGCTCGTCGATAAAACTGTTTCCGCTTTGAAGAAAGCCATATCAAAAGTTCCTGAAGACTTGAAGGTCCTTCTCATGCTCTTAAAGTTATTTGCACATTGAATTGGACTTGTTTGGCTAATTATATGGGTTCTCGCAAACTAAAATCTTGTACCTGGTTTCTAGTCTCAGCTTGGGTTGATTTTGTATATTTTATTCGTAAATTCATGAGAAAATTTCGGTTTTTGAATTAGAACGGGGCATTATAACTTTATATGCTGTTTGGTATCCTGGAAATGCGGGGAAAAAATAAACGTTGTATTCGTTTTGTTCTTCCAAATGATCTATCTAGCTGAACATATGGTCGTCGGCAAAATTGGCAGGTCACAGCGGACTGGGCACCAGGGTTTATCAGAGACATTGGTGCAGACAAAGTTGATTTCACATTTAGAAAGCCAAAATCTATTGAAATTGGAGGGAGTTATGCCACCCATTGCGTCGTGAAACCTGATGTAACTATTGACATTTTCATTGGATTGCCCAAGGTAATCACATAGTTACATTGGCATTTTGGTTTTCATCATCAAAAGAAGTTATTTAGCTGTTGAGGACTTATTATTTGGTGTATTTAAGCTAGAATAGATCAGAAGTCAGAACTCCTTAAATCCACTTTTTTCCCTATTCCATTGCATACCAGTTAAGTATTAATACCTTCCTTAGACTAATATAAAGCAAAATGCTTGATAGATGGAGAATTGGAGACAAAACTTAGTCTTTATACATTAGAATACGATTTTATGTAACAGTTTTTCTAAGAAGTTTCTCCTTGTCACAGGAATGTTTCCATGAGAAAGATTATTTGAATTACCGGTACCACGCCAAAAGGTTCCTCTACCTTTGTGTAATCAAGAAGTACCTAAAATCTTCCTTAATTGAGAAAATTGAGTGGTCCACCCTACAAAATGAGGCCCGCAAACCTATATTGGTTCTCTTTCCAGGTTTGTTGCTCGATTCATTTTTTCTCACTGGTATATTTTGAGTGAACAAGTACTAGTGTTTCTCTATAACTCACTTCCTATTTAGCCATAAACTGAACAAAAAATAACTTTTGGCATGCAGTGAAGAAGCCTGTTGACATTCCCGCGTTCTCTATAAGAATAATTCCTACAGCAACATCATTGTTTAATATTTCAAAACTAAACGTGAAGAGGAACAATGTTCGTGCTTTGAAGCAAGGTAACTTTGGCCCTGATGCTTTTTTTTATTTGTCTTTTGTTGAACCTATCGGTGTGATGTTCATTGAACCTCATCAATCTCATTTTTCTAAATGTTTACAGGGGATGAACTTCAGCCCACACCAGTATACAATAATAGTATTTTGGAAGACATGATTATGGAGGATAATATAGAATTTATGAAGAAAACTTTTCTTGCATGGAAGGAATTAGGAGAGGCTATCATTCTGCTTAAGGCACGATACTATATAATTTCACTATGTTCATTACTTAATACACTCTTACACAACAGCTTGAAAATTTATTGTCTTTTTGGGGCAGGTCTGGGCTCGACAGAGAAGTTCAATATATGCTTATGATTGCTTAAATGGGTTTCTAATCTCCATCTTATTATCATACCTTGCAACTCGGAATCAAATTAACAGTTCAATGAAGGCAATGCAAATATTCCGTGTCACGATGGATTTCATTGGTGTGTTAATTTTCTTGAATATATTTTTCTGAAGTACTGTCCTTATAATCTTTTTCTAATGTTCTAGACTAAATCTGTCAAGTCTGTCTACTTTTGATTCAACGGGAAGCTGATGTACGATAAACTGATAATTGAACATGCAATTTAGTAGCTAATAATCCATAGGAAATCTGGGAATGTTACAACAGATTTGAGGTATAGCTACTATTGATATGCAGTTGACTAGAGCAAACTATAGTTCTTTGAGAAGGCCATGTATCTCTCTTACTGTGAGAAGGTAGTGTTGATACTGGTCTAACTCACTGATAAAAAATTAAATGGCACATAAAAATGCATAAAGCAAAATTATCTCTTCAGTATAGCAGAAAGAGATAAGAACTCAAGTATTTCTACCTCTTTTGGCTGATCATTCATTTCTAAAGATTAAAGTGTTACCCAATAGTTTCTTAACCCCCTATTTTAAATTTTAACAAGGGTTTGGATTCGGTATAGTTTGCGAACATTGCTGTTTAGTAATAGTTTGTCTGCTTTTCTATAGATCTTTAAGGTGCAATAGGGTTAGTAATGGGATTTAGGTCACATAGAAACTAATTATTCCTTTATCACTGCAGCCACCTCAAAGTCATGGAGCCGGGGCCTTTGCTTTCAGCAGGAGGCCCAAAAAGCTATTCCAAAGGAGGTATGTTGCTTCCTGATACACCAACTTTTTAACACCAAATTCAGCTAGCTTCTATTTTCATTGTTCTCTGGGTACCATTGTTTGTAATTTGGTTCTCTAAATTTACTTGTTTGCTTACTTATTTCCAGCTTATGAATTATGCTTCAGGTCAAATATCTTTGTTGGCTGTAAACTGAAACAGATGACATACAAAATCTGTCTATGTTAATTTGATCAAGATTTAGATATTAAAGGTGTTGGAAGTGGGATTCTCTGGATACCATTGTTTGTAATTTGGTTGATAATTGGTTGTCTAAAATTACTTGTTTGCTTACTTATTTCCAGCCTATGAATTATGCTTGAGGTCAAATATCTTTGTTGGCTGTAAACTGAAACAGATGACATATAAAATCTGTCTATGTTAATTTGAACAAGATTTAGATATTAAAGGTGTCGGAAGTGGGATTTATGAGGGGTGGTTCAGGTAGAAAGAGAGAGCTTCACAGGTTATTTGTGATAATAGAATTCTATTTAAGTTCAAAGGAAAATTTTACAGGTTAGCTATATCTTTTGTTTATTGCATGTCATTGAGTGTTGGGCTTGAAACAGGATGTGAATCCAAAAGATGTGTAGTGGAGCTGCGAATGCTTTGGTGGACTTCTGGTAATACCAGCAAGAAGAAGATTAGGAATTCAACTATTCAAACAAGAGTAGGGTAGACTCAATTGAAGAAAATATGAGAGAAAATGTTCAAGGCAATTTGAACATGTGCAATCTACAGAGTATAGTATCCCCAGAAGGAAAGGTGAGAGAATTCAAATAGGATGAAGATAGGGCAGACCAAAGCTTAGGATGGAAATAGTTAGTAAGAAAACACACCATAGCACTTGGCTTGATGGAGGATATGACATTAGATAAGAATCAATTCTAGGAGAAAAATATGAGCCCAAGGAGTTGAAGTTGAACTAAATTATTTGTGTAACCACCACACCTCTGTTTGAGTAATAACTTGGTTATGGCTATTGTTTGCGAGGGTTGGCGAATTATTTTACTGTCTCGTTTCTCTTTTCTTTTCATATCATTCTTCAATGTGCTGCATTATACACACATTTGTGTTAATTATGGATTCTTGTATTGCAGGAAAGGATGCAACTTTTAGAATCATTTCCTGTGGTTATATTTGATTCATCCACCTACTTTAACTTTACCTACAGGATGACAAAGAGTGCCTTTTTAGAGGTGTGTAATGCCATGAAATTAAATTAATAGTTACTACGACTGTGCTTCGCTGATTTAAGAAAGTAACTCTTCTATTTTTTCACGATATAGCTCCAAGATGAAGCTTCTTTGACTGTTAAATGCATTGAGAAATGTGGAGATGGTGGATTCGAGCAAATTTTTATGACCAAGATTGATTATCCTGCTAAATATGATCAATGCATAAGGTATAACTGTTTGATTTCTGCTGGGTTCTTGTAACTTATATGTATGCTAGCATTTTAAAAGTACCAATGACATTAAAACTAAATTCCACATGTTTCAGTTGGTTATACAAAAAACTGGTCTTTACTTATTGATATATATAAATTTGCTGGCCCAATTAAGATAGTGATTCCTGAAATCCACATCCGATGAAGTTAGCATTTTCAGATTGTGGTATCCATCTGCAACTCCAGATCTTTCAGACTGCATTTTTTTCATTGTTACACTACCTTTTATTTTGCATGGTGCTTTTTTAGATTGAACATGCAAGGAAATAGCAATTTTTATGCCTCCGGATTTTGCTTGGATGATGAATGTTGGCGATCATATGAGCAGAAAGTATACCAGCTTCTTTGCCAAGGACTTGGTGATAGAGTGAAGCTCATTCGGGTTACCTGGAGAAATACGATTACAGTATGCAACATAGAAAATGTATGGGATTGAGCATTAAATGACATTCATTATACTTATAATAGATTTTCCATCAGCTAGATCTAATTAACTTATGATTTCAGGGATTATCAATGTTAAATGAGGAGCCTTTACTTGTTGGAATCTCAGTTAGTTCCTTAGAGAAAGCTTTTAGAGTTGTTGATATTGGGCCAGATGCTGAAAATAAAGAGGAGGTATCTGCTTTACATGCTGTGCCATATTTCAAATATCTTATGAGACATGTACTTATCTACCCTTCTGTACTAGGCTCTCAAATACCGTAAGTTCTGGGGGGAGAAGGCAGAGCTTCGGAGATTCAAAGATGGTAAAATTGCAGAAAGCGCAGGTAAAGTATTTTTTGCTTCAGCTCAGAAAATTGTATCTGTTTACTTGTTGGAAGGTGATTGACTCCATTCTCTTTTCTCAATTTGATAGTGTGGGAATGCGAGCAATGGGCAAGACATCTCACCATAAAAAGAATTAGTGAGTATGTGCTTATGCGGCATCTTTCTCTATCAAAAGAGAAGATTGTTCATATCGTGGATCAACTCGATTTCTCTTTGCATCAAGGTGCTAGAGGTAACAGTTTGTGCAGAGAAGTTGATGTTAGTTTATTTGAACCTTTTTTTTACTTGGTGATTTTTTATAAATTGAATGTGGCACTTTTCAGATTCCATATCATTTTCTGGGAATCTGCTTGGGACATATGATGTTTTATCAAAGCGTTTGCGTCTTATTGAAGATATTCCTCTGAAGATATCTAGCGTTCAGCCCCTAGATTCAGGTATATATTTCTTAGCTCGAAAGCCTTGATTGGTTAATCGCCTTCTGAAGATCTTCATCATAAATTTTCATATAGTCATATTATTTTGAGGCGAGACAAAACTTGCCTGATATAAACATGCCTCTACCTAGCCCTTAGTTGATGAGCAAGCATATTTTTGCAATTATAATATGGAGAAATAATGTTTCATGTATGGTAAGGCAAGTTTCTTCCATGCATAAATATTGTACATGGATGGACTAATCTCAAATCTGATGCTGCGTGATACGAATGTATTTAGTCTTATCTGTTAATGCATTCTTGAATTAAAGTTGTGGGAAATTTAGATTGATGGTCTTGAAATAATTTTTCACCCTTTCTTCTGTGAACTACTATATCATATAATAAAAATGTGTTGACTTTTTTGGCAAAGCAATTTTCCCTATCATGCTGCCCTGGTTTGAAAATTCTACTCCACAAGTGCTTTGATCCACCTGGGTATCATGTGGTTTATCTGGTTAACAATAGAATATTTTTTGTTTTTTGTTTAAATTTTGTACTTGGGAGTAAAGTTCTTTGACTGTGATTGTCAATATTGACAGCATTCAGGTTTACATCTGTCTTCCCTCCTGAACCTCACCCACTAGCAAATGAAAAAGGTAGTGTTCCAAGAATACAAAAACTGCCTACATCCTGTATTCAGCCGTTGGATGTTATGATTCAGGTATGTTTCCTATTAAGAAATCATTCATTTGTAGTGATCTTATTCAGTTAATTTTCAAATGGCTTATTGTCTGCTCTTTATGCAGTTGGAAGGCTCTGGGAACTGGCCAATGGATGATTTAGCTATTGAGAAAACTAAATCTGCTTTCCTTCTTAAAATTGGAGAAAGGTGGTTAGCTAGGCTCTTTATTGAGAAAAAAAAAACTCATTTTGTAATGATTTACCTGACTATTTAAGTTTGCAGTCTGCAGAATAATTGGGGGATGACATGTAATGCCACTGAGGAGGATGTATATGTTTTTCTTTCTGGATATGCATTTCGACTCAAAATTTTGCATGAGCGAGGCCTTAGCTTGTTGAACAAGGAAAGTAAGTCCATCAACCTGAATCAAATGATGCATAGGGAAAGTTTTCTTTTCTTTTTATCAAATCACACAACATTCCCTTATCCCCGGTCGATGTGTTGAATCCTGTGTTATTGGATTTATTGGAGCTATTCTGCATTTTGCAGCTGGGAGTGATCAATCAAAGCGCGTTTCTTCTATAGACAGGAAACTTTTTGTCCGAAGTCAGCATTCTAGCATGATCAATGGGCTATTGGGTCTCTATCCAGTATATGGGCCAGTTGTTAGGTGAGCTTTAGAGTCTCGACTTGCTTTTATTTATTTTGATTGCTAATTAGTTCCAAAATGTTTGATTATGCAGGCTTGCAAAACGATGGGTTACTTCACATCTATTTTCAGCTTGCTTGGGTGAGGAGGCAATTGAGCTACTAGTTGCACATCTATTTTTGAAGCCTTTGCCATTTACTCCTCCTTGCTCACGGATAACTGGATTTCTAAGGTCGAGTAACTTGCTTAGTAAATATATATTGATTGACCAAAGATCATGCTTATTGTTGCTTGCTAAATCATGTGTATTAAACACTGATTCAGTTTCTGGTCATAAGCAGTTATTGCAGTTTTATGTGTGGTACCTGCAGCTGTTAGCTTATCTATTAGGTATATGTCACTGAAGGTTATTGGATAAGCATTGGAATTTAGAACCTTCTTACTGTTATGAGCTCCAATTGACACATGAAAAGCTCACAAAGAAGAGAAATATTGGCTACATAATTAGCACCATTATCTATTAACACCATTGCCTTCAGTTACGCACTATTGTTAGTATGTTGTTAGGTTGGCTTATCTCTTTACTGTTATTAGCATAAGGATACGATCATTCAACTGTTATGCTATCCACTACTCTTGCTTATTTTAGGTAGATCAGTAGTATATATAGGATAGCTATCCACTACAAACCCTCCCCTTTAATACAAATTACAAACCCCTAGGAGCTATTGCATTGTGTATTATATTAGGGGTTTGTAATAGATAGTCTCTTTATCTATATACTTGCTGGCTGATTAATAAAAACATCCAGAAAATTATCAAAAACAAAACCGAAAGGTTTTTATCGAGATCTTGAGTTCTCTCTCTAATTGAGCTCAACGAGATCCTAGAGTTCTCTCGCTAACTGAGCTCTCAACCTATCCCATAACTCGATCGAAGTTTGGGGCCGTAACACTTACCTATACTAATAATAAATGCCGGGTAAGAAATCTCAATGGAACACAGTATGTAATTCCTTGGAGTGTTCTTCAAACCATAGCAGATGGTGGGATTTTTTTACTTTCAAGGAGTGCCTATCAATAGATATTTGTAGCAGTTCAAAATTGAATGCTTCTCTAGATGGTACCTTAGATGGATCTAAAAATGACTCATATCTTGAGTATGGTATGTGTGACTGACTTATTTTTCAACCACTTGGTATTTCCTGTGCATCTGTTAATTGTTGATGGATACGAGAATCAAGTAAAGATAGCGCAATCTTTCATACTTTTCAGCTTTTAGAGTCTATTGGCTTCCACCATGAGTTAATTTTGCTTCTTGGAGGGTCAAATTACATATGACATCTACGTCATTAAGTGCTTTTAAGGACAATTATAAATTTTTGTATGCATACCAACTTGATTTGCAGGTTCTTGCGCTTACTTTCTGACTACGACTGGAGTTACTCTCCTTTGGTGGTTGACATAAATAATGATTTGACCTCCACTGATAAAAAAGAGATTAATGTAAGTGACTGATGAGTTAGTTTCAATAGATTAAAGTACTCAATCCTAAAGTAGAAAGGTTTGGGGAAATCATTTTCTGTTTAACTTAAAACTAGTTCCATTTTCGTATTATTGCTGCAGGATAAATTTGTGGTGAGTCGGAATGCTTCGGAACAAAATGCACAAAATGTAAGCCCTGCAATGTTCTTGGCTACTGCTTATGACAAAACGTCTGAAGCATGGACCAGTTTCTCACCAAATTTTTTGGTTGGTACTCCCTTATACTTGCTATTGATGAAGACTTTTTCCTGCATTGCTGTTTGTACTTAATTATTGTTTATTCATTTTTCATTAGGATATTTGTATCAGAAAATCAAATCTGACTGATACATACACTAAACATGGCCATATGGATTTTGTTTTATTCTGAATGATATTTTAATCCATTACTTGGGGAAAGGTAATTATTCTTGAGTTTCTGGTCTGGTAATCTGAACAATGTACCAAATGTGGATTTATGCAGTAGACTTCCTTGGTAGAATTCGTATTTGTCAGAGCTTGGTGATTGATTGACCATCTGTTATTAATTCTTTATTAGTTCGTTGAAATGTGCAGTTGACATGTATTGTTGTTGATGGTTTGTATTTATTCATAAAAGGAACTCAAGAGGTTGGTAGCTTATGCTAGAAGCAGTGCAAATCTGTTGACCAGACTGGTGTTACATGATCAGAATGATTCTTACCAATGGGAGGTGAGCGAGTATTTTGTTCAGTTAGCATCTCACTCATTTAAGTTTGTTAGTTATGAGATAAACACTAGTTTTGGTTTTGCTGCAGTGTCTTCTCCGAACTCCTTTGAACAACTATGATGCCATAGTCCTTTTCCACAGTGATAAATTAGCTTACCCTCAACGCCTTCTTTTCCCATCCGAAGTAAATCAAGGTATTTTCTCCATTATAAGGTCTTATCATCTCTTTAGAATGTCAATTATATGTACCTGCTTTTACATAGATCGGTTGCCTTCAATTTTTATTTTTACTGGCAATTGATGCGATAGACAATTTAACAGGGAGGTCTGTTGCACAAGGGAGAGCTAGCAAGGCTTTCCACCCCTTTATGTTGCCTGGAGACTTGAAAGGGAACTCAGAGGAAGTGAAAAATAAGCTCATGGTAAACTTTGATCCATTGATGTGCTTTGTTAGGGATTTGGAGGTAAGCATCATGATGTTTGTTGTGCAAAATCTGATAGCAGCCGCTGACTATATATGTTTTCTTTTGTATTTACATGCTCTTGTACTTACATTCTGTAGAGAGATTTCTCCAACAAAATCAAGGTGTGGTATGATTCTCTAGGAGGTGATGTAGTTGGCTTAACTTGGAAGAATTCACCCTCAAAGGTATGATAGAATCTCTGTAGCCTTGTTAAATTTGTGGGGGAGAATGTTAATTTGATGTTCTGGTTTTGTCTCTGGATAAATTTGTGTTTTGGCATGACGTTTACGTTGATTTCCTGGTGTTTACAGAAACGAGAACGAGAGGGAGCGGGCGACGAAGAAGAAGAAGAGAAAGATCCAGTTGATGTGCTAAAAGCTGTTGGTGATGTTGGGAAGGGATTTGTAAGGAAAATTAATCTTCTCAAGGTTCCCAAGCTTATGAACTGACTCCCCCTCACACAAGTGGTTGTTGTAAGAAGCTCTTTCCCTCATGTTTTGGCTTGAATAGCACCAACCAAGCCACCTATTGTGTCGCTTTTTATGATTGTAATTTAAAACATCGGTGGGAATGAGAATTTTGTATTATTGAGGTTTATGAAATTATTGAAGGACTTTTGTTCATATTTCCGCGTTGTCCGTTCTTGTCACTAGCCTTAATCTAAGGGGAAACTATGTAAATATACCTCCATTGACCTTTAATCTCAAAAAATAATATGCTTACATACCTTCTGGTAGAAGGTCAGTATATCACATCTTATGTTTTTTGCTATGGAATCCGCTTAGCAATTTATAAATACCAAATTGCTCTTGTCCTCATTTTCATTACCTGTGCCCCAATGTGGAAGGGATGCAGTTAGTAAGAATCTTGTTCTGCATACAAAAGCAAACATAGAGTTTTATCGTCTTTTTTTTTGTTTCTTAAAGCTTATCTACACATTTTTCACTGTTTAGATATTAATTTATTTGTTTTTGATTGAAATTGCCATATTGATTCTTTCACCACACTCAGCACTAAAATAACACACGTGCAACAAGGCCACCAAACAATGGAAACACCCACACTCAAAACCAGAAGGAAATAGAAAAACCAAAGAGTCACCTGGGAACAACCTTACTAAACTCACCTCAGTCCCAAACCACCCACCTAACCAACCCCGAACCCCCCAACAACAGAATAAATCAACCAGACCAATAGAGAACTCCTCAATACAGATACATTGGACAACAAGTAATCAAACTTTGTCCTTAAATTTAGGGATCTATATCCTTCCTCATAACACAGCACCTTTGAGGATCACTAATCCAAGATAGAAAAGTGAAGGACTTACCCTCCTTAAAATTAGCCCAATCCAAGATAGAAAAGTGAAGGACTTACCCTCCTTAAAATTAGCCCAAAGTAGTTGAAAAGAATCACTTTGAATTTGTTGAAAGATGTGATCAAAATGCGGTTATTAAATAGAGCATCATTTCTGCTCAACCAAATTCTCCAAATTATGATTGAAGAGAGCAAAGACCATTGATTTCTGAATCTAGCAGGTCCCAAGTGATTCCAAGCTATAAACCAATCCTTAATTGTTTCTGAAACTGCAGTTTTGACCCCCCACCAATCCAGGCACAAGTTCCAAATAAATGATGAGACTTCACAACCAAGCAATAGATGATCTAAATCTTCAAGTTCTTCATTACACAAGGAACACCATATATTACCATAATACAAACCTCCAGCCAGTAAAAAGCATCTGGTAGGAACTCCTAGCATACACATAAGGCAAGAGAATGCAACCACTTTTGGAGGAAGGATTGGAGCCCAAAGTAGTGCATGCCAATCCAATGAGATATCCACAGGTTCATCTAAGGCCTCATACATCCTCTGAACAGAAAAGCCCCTATGATCAAGCATCCACTATGCTTTGTCCTCACCTCTAGATAAACCATTGGAGTTATTGATCAGATCACACAAATTATAAAATTGATCTAACTTCCAACCCCTCAAATCTCTTCTGAAACTTAAAATCCAATCCCCTTCTGACTAATAAGTAAAGATCAGAGTATTCTTTTGAGTACTGAGATGATAAATCCTTTGAAAAGAAAATTTTAGAGGAGTGTCAATTAACCACTTATCTTCCCAAAATAATACCCTACTGCCTGATATCACAGTCCACTGAATTCCCCAGCCCCAAAAGCCTCTGCAAATTTTGGACAGGTCAGTAAAGACTCAACATGCCTTAGGAAACATTGTCCATTCTGCAACATTTGGAGAGGTCCCAAGTTGAACAGTCCCAACCATACTTAGCACAAAGCAATTTTTTCCACAGTGAATCACTTTCCAAAGCAAATCTCCACCACCATCTTGCTAAAAGAGCTCTATTCATAATGGGGAGATTTTTTTTATCCCCAAGCCACATGCACTCTTTGGTAGGGGTGGGCATGGTCGGTTAAACCGACCATGAGCCCCAATCCACCATCAAACCGCAAGTCTCCGGTCTGATGAAAGTTCAGACCGGGATCGCAACCGCAACCGACAGATCGTTGATTTTTCGACCACCACGGTTTGTGGTCGGTTTGACAGATAATCCGACCACCCACCATGAACATAACAAACTCATAACATAAAGAAAATGGGAAAGAAATATGGATGAAACTCATATAGAAGATAGAAGATAGGGATGACAATGGGCCGGGTCTGGGCCGGGTTTTGTGATACCCATACCCGGCCCGATTTTCCTACATGTGGCCCGAGCCCGCCCGAGACCCGGTAGTGGCCCACTTGTGGCCCGGCCCGCTTGTGGCCCGACCGGGTCAGGTATTACCCTACCCGACCAATAAAAGAGTTGTATTTTTTTTCTTCCAGGACACCATAATTTAATCTCACTACTCAATTTATATTGACAAATCATGTATATATGATGTGTAAAAGTTTAATATATTTATATGAAACATACAATCTTATCATCTCGGACAAGTAAAACAAGTAACATCAAAATAAAACTTATCACTTCCAATTTTTTTATTTTGATGACTAATAAACCAAAACCAAATCTAATTATCCATATATAATTAATCAAGTCTCATCTCTTTCTCATTTCCAATCATCACAATTCAAGTATTCACATCGACATCGACCATGGTATATTCTTGAATCAAAACAAGAAACATCAAGATATAAAAAAATTATAACAATAAATTAGCTCGTATGTCATCAAAATATTTATAATATACATTATCATCTTTATCATAATCAAAGAGTAGAAACATATATATAGGGTAGAAACGTAAAAATTAACAAATATTTATTTTTTATTTTTTATTATTTAGTAACCTATCTGGCCGGGTCTGGGCCGGGTAGTACCAAACCCGATCCCGGCCCGAGCTCGGTTAAAAGCCCAATCAAACTAACCCGGGCCGACCCGTTTGTACAATGGGCCGGGTCTTGCCTGATTTTTTCGGGTCGGGCGGGTCATGTCCCCATTGGGCCTGGGTATCATTGCCATCCCTAATAAAAGAGCACATGTATCAACATGAGAAGAATATAGAAATAGGCGAGTCTAGAGAGAAATTGTGTCTGTGTGGCTGTAGAAGTGAAAATGTAACTAGGTATGGTTAGTCTAACAACTTGATTTTAATGGGCTATCAGAAAATGGGCTGCATTGATTAAATTTTGGGCTTGCAAGTTGTAAGACTAATATAATGTAACGACCGCCCCAGTTAAATGAATCATATTTAAATTATTAAATTGGAACGTCGTTGGTTGGAAAACGGGTTGAATTTTGGGCTGGATTCAAAAAAAAGAAAAAAAGAAAAAAAAGGCATTGGGCCAAGCCAAACCAGGCCCAGCCTGCCAGGCCCATCTTGCCAAAGCCCAAACCCCTTTCCCCAACCCTAGCTACAGTGCAGATTCTCCTTCATTTCACGCATACTTCCCGAGACGCAGCCTCACTCTTCTCTCTCTCTCTCTCTCGCTCAGATCTCGCTCGCTCTCTCTCTCTCTCTTCCTCGCGCAGCACGCCGGAGCTCCAGATCTTCTCTCTTCTACCCATATTCCTCCACCCACGACCGTTCCTCACCACCAGAAACCACCAGAAGCCCTTCTCTCCATCCTTCCTCCCCGAGTCGAAGAGAATCGCGTCGGTGACGGAGAACCACGCAGGTAGGCGTCGTCTCCGGTCACGATTCTTCGTCTCCGACGAACCCCCCACCAGAAAACCCCCGTGACGAGCTAGATCTGGACGAGTTTCATCCATGGCCTGAAACCCGCGCTCCAACACAGCCCCGACGTCGGAGAGAGCTCGCTCTCTCTCTCTGAGCTCCCTCTACGCTGCCGCCACCGTCGAGAACCCAACCCTAGCCCCTTTTCTCTAGCGGGCCTTGGGCCATGCACGGGTTGGGCCTCCAGGCCAGTTTCGGCTTCGGGCCAGACCAGGCCAGGCTAAGGCCCAATCTGAGTTCGGATTGGGACTTGGGTCTGAGTCGGGTCTGGACCTGGGTCTGGGTCGAGTCTTGGGCCGGGTCCGGGTCAGGCCTGGGCAGGTTCGAGTCTGACTTGAACCGGTTCAGGTCCAGGTCAGATTCAGGTCCGGTTTCCGGATTCGGGTCGGATTCGGGTCGGGACCGGGTCAGACAGTTTTTAACTGATTAATTAATTTAAAGGAATTAAATTGGGAAATTTAAAGGACTTAACTGATAAATTAGAGGACTGTTTTGGACTGGACCAGGACTGATTACCGCCCTTACTTGTTAAAATCAGGCTTTGACCTCGATTGTGGAGAAGACCGGAGGTAGGCCCAGACGTCAGCAGCTAGGAGATCCAGATAGAGATTGAGAGGTAGGGAAATACCTCAGAACCTCACTTTATTACGGACGTACTAGAATGCATATAGGGAATCGTAATAACCGGATAAATAACTAGTATGCATGTAGGATGTGAATAACTAGCGTAGACATATAAATTGTGAATCACTTACGAACCTTGTCGTGCTATAGTTGTGGAAATTGTCGTGCTGGTAGGATCGGGCCATGTCGCGCCTGTAAGATTGTTTGCTGATTGTGTTAGCTTGTGTGCTCTATATTGTTTAAACGGTTAATAATTAACGAGCATGAAAACGAGAAGAGGTGAACTTAGTGATGCATATTAGTGACTTGATTGGTTTGATTATGTTTATTTGACATGTTGAAATGTGGGCATTGGGAATTGGATGCCGGCTAAGCCGGTGGGGTTACCACGTTGAGTGTGGTGTCGGTAAGTGATGGTAAGTGCGTGATGGTTGTGTGAGTATGTTGAGACTGTGATCGTGATTGTGAGTGTGATTGTGATTGTGATTGTGGGTGCTATGGTTACATGAGAAAGGTGGTTTCCCTACCTTCCGACCTAGAGTCGGTAAAACGATGTGTCCCGCAAAGAGGTGGTTTCCCTACCTTCCGACTAGCACTTGGTAAAACGCTGTGTTGTTCCGCAAAGAGGCGATTTCCCTGCCTTCCGTGTATCGGTAAAACACTATGTTCCGCGATGAGGTTGTGCCGCGAAGAGGCAATTTCCCTGCCTTACGTGTGTCGGTAAAACGCTGTGTTCCGCGATGAGGTCGACCGCCTATCCTGACTGTGTGTTGGGGAAAGTTGCGTGTGGCTTCGCCAGGCCGAGCGGGTTGCTCCCGAAACCATGGAAGTGTGTGAATTGCTTGTGTTGAGAATGCCTTGGATTTTGAATGAGTGTTGTTGTGCTTGTGGCTATGGTTGTTTTCCCTTGGTTGTTCCTTCGGTGTTGTCTCGGTGTAGCAGTTAGTGTTGAATTAAAGTTGGAGATTGTTAGTCTGGTGAGTGTCAGGGTAAAATGGGTATTGTCTTTAAAATTGTTTAAGTGTCGCATCGGTCTGCCAACTATTTTTATTGAACTATTAAATTTTGGAAAGGCTTTCTTTGTCAGTCCGTAATTAGGTGGATTTCATGGCTTTTTCCTACTGAGCGTCAGGCTCACCCCCTTACTTGTTTTCTACAGGTGTTAGCTTTGATTTGGATTAAAGGACATCGCGGAGCATGGGGCTAGCGAGAGTCCAGGAGTTATTTTTGTTTTGATATTAGAGACGTACTTTCTATTTTAAGACTTGTATTTGACTCGATTTGGTTTTATTATTGTTGGTTATTGGAACAGCTTTTGAACTTTTACATCTTTTAAATCATTAATCTGTTATTTCTTAGTTCGCGTTTCGAGTTCGGACAAGTACGGATTTGGGGCGTGACATATAATAAATAAAAAGTTAACAAACAAGCCATAGCCCATTCATGAACTGCTTCTTCAACCTCTCAACGTCAATGCAGAAGACAAAAATTGCAGAGACGTGGGCACTGGAAAAGTTGTTGATATAGTTTGTGGGCCGGTCGGTTTTGGTCGACCACCGGTGTAGCATTTCGGGATCGGCCACCAACCATCTTGTCTCCAGTTCAGCGTTTTTGACACCGGAACCACGCCGGAAACCTCTGGTTCTGATTTTTTCCGGTCCCGATAGCGGTCGGGTTGGTCGGAATCCACCGGTGCGGGCTTTTTTGCCCACCCTACTCGTTGGCCTACAAATAAAATTCCATTTGATTTTATGTAAAACCTTCTTAGAAATAGTACCATTCCACAAAAACCTCCTTTGATTCCACAAATTCCATGTGATTAGTAAAACCCCATCTAAAATTTGTCTACCATCAATAAACCCAGATTGCACATCATGTACTAGTAAATTCATCACAATTTTCAACCTTCCTGCCAACACTTTTGAGATTATCTTGTATGTGATATTAATGAGACTGATGGGTGTATATTCATCAAAGGTTTCAGGAGCACTATTCTTTGGAACGAGGGTTAAGAAGGATGAGTTTAAGCCCTTCCCAAGTAGCCCCCTGATGAAAAGATGTCATTAATGCCGAAATTTCAGGTTTTAGAAAATCCCAACACACCTGATAAAACTTCATTTAATACCCATCTGGCCCAGGAGCTTTATCTCCTTTGCAAGACTTAATAGCATTAAAGATTTCCAACTCAGTGAAAGACGTTTCCAACCTTTAAGCTTGTAGTGCATTGAGAGACAAGAACTGTAAGGTAGAGAGGTCAATGCACACTGATGAAGAGGCCTTAAACCTATTTTCTTATTTTCAAAATGTTGTTTAGCCATAAGCTTGATTTCCAAAGGAGAAGAATAAATAACCCCATTTTCAGTAATTTGAGAGATCTTCTTTCTAGAATAATTGTAGTTAGCAATCACATGGAAAAACTTTGAACACCTATCTCCTTATTTTGTCCATCTATGCCTGGCTTTTTGACACCATACTTTAGCTTGAAGTTTGAGTTTCTGGATCAACTTGGCATGAAGTAATGCCCTTTGAGAAATATCTTGAGGACTAAGAACCCTGTTGTCAATCAGGTTGTCTAGAGCTTTAATCTCAGTCTTAAGACTCTCAAAATATTTGTCCAACCACCCAAAAACACTACATGCAGAAGAGCCATCAACCTGAATGGACTCCCAACAATTCTTTGACTGTGACAGAAATAGAGGCTGATCAATCCAAGCATTAATGAATTTAAACGGCCTGGGACCCCAATACCCTTTAATTAGGAGTCAATTTTACATGACTAAATCCTTGTGGCGGATTTAGAAATTTATTTTAAGGAATGCCATCAATAATAATTAAATTCAAAGAACAACAATCAAAATCGGTTTAACGAGTCTTAGAGTTTGATCGATCTTCCAAATGACATAATTTTTTTCATACGAGGTTCGATCTTAGCCCGTAAGATATCAAATCAAACAGGATTTAGATATCTACAATTTGCATGAAAGAATTTTAACTAGAAAAAAAAATTGTGCATGAACCCATACACGCTATGCAAGTCAAAACGGTCAGCCATACGTTTTTTCGTCCACCATAAGCACGACGCTTTTGAAAAAACATACCGCTATGCATACGATGTATACAGTAACATATGGAACAAATAGTCAGGAATACGCCATTTTCGGAGCGTATGCATTTGTAGAGCTAAAAAAAGACATATATTTCTCTCTCTTTTTTGTACATAACCTTATTCAAGTTCAATATTCACATTTTACGATTATAGATTCTGTAATGAATAATAACAGAAGCCCAATCTACAACAAAATTTGTTCAAAAAACGAAGGTATTAAAAAAATACTTGCAAAGGACATGCAAAGATTGAAAAAATAGACTTATAAAATATTTTAGAAATAAAAAAAAATATAAATTTGTAAAAACGAGGTTATTCTTTTGACAATTATATAATTATAATGAAAAATCAGCGACAACAAATATATGAATACTACGTAATCAAATTTAATAATATTTTAGATTATAACATAAAAATAATTTTTTTATTATAGTTTAAGTGTAATTACATTCTCTTATCAGTGATGGACCTAGAAATTTTTGATAGGAGAGAACATCTTTTATTAAAAAAATTATTAAATACTAAATTGAATTGTAGTATATGCATATAACTATGTTCGAACACTATATTTAACTTGATTATAATGTAGTATATGATATAATACTAGACATCATTTCTTCTAAATACGAGTCAAAATGACTCCATTATTAATGATTGTACACAGTGGCGGAGCCAACTTTTTCAGTGGGGGAGGGGGGGGGGGCATAATGTTTTTTTTAATAATAATACATAACGTTAAAATAATATCAATTTCATGTAAAAATATTAATATTTCATAAATAACTACTTATTACAAGATATGACGTCGAGATTTCATATTTTGAAAATGTTGTAGAACATTTTCATTGTCAATACAGTCAAAAACATCTTTCTCAATGTATACGAGCATACTATCACTCATCCATTGATCTCCCATTCGATTTCTTAATTGAGTCTTGATGATATTCATAGCAGAAAATACTCTCTCCACGGTTGCAGTAGCGACTGGTAAGATCAATGCCAATGTAATCAACATATACACTAATGGATACACATAATTTCTTTTTGTCTCTACCATTTTTTCAGCAAGAGCACCAATACCTTTTAGAGTTGGTGGGGTTGGGTGCCACTAGGAGTGAGGCAGGGTGGGCGTCGATTCTTTGGGTGAAAGGGCTGCCCCCGAAGTTATGTGTTTTTGTGTGGTTGGCGGCACATAAAGCATTACCCACTATGGAGTTTCTGGAAAGCAGGGGAGTTCATATTTCCCTAAACCGGATGCTTTGCTTGTTCTGTAAGTCATCTTTTGAAGAAGTTGATCATTTGTTATTGCACTGTCAGTTTCCTTGGGTGGTTTGGTCGAAAATATTAGTTTGGTGGGCATTTTCGGTCCTATGCCTAGGACGGTTGCATGTGTTTTGTTGTGGTGGAAGGGTCTGGGTACGAAGGTGTGGCGGACATGGTGGGTTCGTGTTGGTTATTTGACTTTGTGGCATGTGTGGTTGGTGAGAAATGGGGTTGCTTTTAACTCCGTTGTGGTGTCTGTTGATGAGGTGGTGGCTAAGGTGAAGCATCATTCCTTTAGCTTACTGTGGAGTTCGGGTTCACTCCGGCAGGGGGTCACTTGTGAGTTGTGGTTGAGGGATCCTGCAAGATGTTTGAGGAGGAAGGGAGATCGAGGTTATGGGGTGCAGTGACGCTGAGTTTGGATGACGGCCTATTTTCTTATTGTTGCTCAGTTTGGGTTTTGTTATTTGTTGTTATTTGTTAGTTGGACTGTTGGGACTGTTTGTTACTTTGGTTTTTGGTGCTCTTTGTAGCAGTTGTGGTAGGGGGAAAAAACTCTGTATGGGTTGTTTTCTTCGCTTCGTTTCTATGCTTTATAGAACGAATGCTCAATAAAACTCTTCGCTTATCAAAAAAAAAACCTTTTAGATATTTGAAATCTTCGCTGGAATGCATATCGATGATGTAGGTGTCAAGTTGTGTTTGAAGAATCTGGGCACAAGCATGCTACGCATAAGAGCAAATCTATATTAACCTCGTTGAATCGGTTGTTTAATTCTTGAAGCTGCATATCTATAACAGAATAAAAAATCTCCACACGATAATGGTGCAAATTTGTAACTTCTTGAGGCCCGCGTCGTGATCTACCTGGATATCTAAAATTGTCATCCATGTTGGGAATATCAATTTTCTGCTCTTGACAAAATAAAATGACTTCATTCAGAAGAGTGCCCCATTTATCCTCCCTCATCGTTTGCAAGCATTCCTTACTTATCCGTACCAAATTCATTGCATTAACAATATCTTGATCTTTTCTCTGTAATGCCTTTGAAAGCTCATTCGTAACTCCAAATATGTTTATCATCAAATGGAGCTCAAACAAAAACTCGAATGATTGTAGCTTCGCCAATAAAACACCCGACTCTTCTTTTTGCTCACTATATGTTGGGTCATCAACAATTTTTTCTAGAAGTTCAATTACGGAAGAGAACATAGTTTGTAGTCTAAGTAGTGTAACATGATATGACCCCCAACGTGTATCAGTAGGGCGTTTCAAAGAAGTTTGTTGATTTAATCCTCGTCCACTTACATATTCACCACTTTCAATGGCTCAATTAGTTTTTCCTACTTGCAAATCTTGAAGAATGTCATACCGTTTTGGTGATGCACAAACAATATTCACCACACTTCCAACCAGCCAAAAAAGTGAAGCAAGTTTACTATGATGTCTGGCCGCATGTACAAGTGCTAGTTGAAGTTCATGAGCAAAACCGTGAACGTAAAAGGCACAAGGATTTTCCTTCAAAATGAGAGTTTTAAGACCATTCAACTCACCTTGCATATTGCTAGCACCTTCACATCCTTGTTCTCGCAACCTTGATATGCTTAATTTGTGTCTCGAAAGTAATTTATCAATAGCCTCTTTAAGTGAGAGAGCAGTGGTGCTACTAACATGCTCAATACCCACAAAGCGTTCAATTACTATTCCTCTTTTGTCCACATAATGAAATACAACTTCCATTTGTTCCTTCATGGAAATGTCACGTGATTCATCGACCAAAATGGAAAACAATGCATCTCCTCGATCATCAATAATAGCATTGATCGTTACACTAGCAGCTACATGTACTATATCTTTTTGAATATCAGGAGATGTTAATTTGAGATTTTCATCAGTATTATGCAATGTTACACCTTTTACTTCATCATTGTGGTCAACAAGAAATTGTAAGAGCTCGAGAAAATTACCTCGATTGCTTAATTCTTCAAATTCATCATGACCACGAAACGGAAGACCTGCCTAAGAAGAAATCGAATGCAATCTACTGAAGCAGTCAATCGAGTACGATACTCACTACGAGCTTGGTCTGTTTGCCTCAATATAATATTCTCAATATTCTGCTTCTGATTCCTCATAGCTTCCATATCTCTGGCAGCTTGATTGTGAGTACTATCATGAGCTCCAACATGACCTTGTAATGCTTCACATTTCTTCCAATTAGAAAATTCTTTTCCAACAAATGATTCTTCACCTAATTTCTTCCCAATACATGGTTTAAAAAGATAACAACACAAACAATAAGCATCATCGTTTGATATGCTATACTCTAGCCAGTTTAGATCCTTTTAAACCATTCTCGATTGAATTTCTTTGCTTTATTTCCAATCTGTGTTAATGGAAAAGCATGTGGATGTGGTTGACAAGGACCTCTTTGTATACATTCTCTTCGTACTTGATCTCGAATATTAGGAGAATATTGCAGAATAGATGGTATCTTACCCGGATCTGTTTCAAGACTTTCATAATTGACTTCAGAACTTGTTCCCACCGCTTTACCACTCTTCTCTGAAACACCACTATTTGATTTGGGTGATTTTCCCTTCTTTTCATCAGAATTGGTAGAATCGGATTTTCTTTTAAAATACAGCTCCATGAATAAAGTAATTTGGAGAGAGCTGAACTCAAAACACAAATTTACGATAAGTTTAAACTTTAAACAATGATTTATATAGAAGTAAGTTTGTACAAACCAAGTAGAATTAAAAAGCTTAAATAATAGAAACATACAACAATTAGGAAATCAAATTTGAGAAGGAATAATAGAAAGAAAAAAAAAGAGTACAATCTGAAAATTATACAAAACAAGCAAATAATTTTTTTGATTATTATAATTGAAAAGTTTCATAAAACACATTGATCATCAACTACCAAAATATGGGGGAGAAGAGAGTACCTTGTTCGAGACACCCAAGAAGAAGAACTATATCAACCTTTCACTGTTCAACCGCCAACTCTCGTCCCAAAAAGCTGCAGCTCTCGGCAGCAACCACACAAGCACTTTTTTTTGTGCAATTAATTCCTGCAGCAAAAAGCACAATTTCTCTCTCTGCAATGGAAGCCGCACGCACCCAATATGATTGAACCCCAAACCCTACTATTTACTTTTGTACCCATATAAAACTGAACCGTTATGCCTTATATCTAAATTTTCAAATACAACCTACAAAAAGTTGTGAATAAGGTTGTTGGAAAGTGTTATAAACGTTTGGAGTTTAAAATGAACATTTTGAAAAAAATAGAGTTAAACTCGCATTGGATTTTCAAATGATAATAAATCCTTCAACAAATTTCGATTTAGACCAATAAGATATCAAATCAAAGATATCTGAAAGCTCTATAATTATATAAAACTTTTTCGGGACAAGGTATGCTGTGACATATCCTTGATCCCCTAAATCTGCCCCTGCTACATCCAAGTAGGGGTGGGAAAATAAAACCGAAACCGCTAAAACCAACCACCACCAACTGGAAAGTTAACGGTTTGTTACTGGTTCTTGTCGATTGAACCGGAAAGTTAACGGTTGGTTTTCGGTTCTTGAAACGCCAAACAATCGTTTAACCAACCAAACCGGTACTGTTTATCATATAGATTTGGCTTCATAATAGCCACTGATATGATATAGATGAATGACTCATGAACACTATTCTGTGTCACACGGATAGCTAACATAGAATACGATGACTTATATGTATTTTTTGTGTGGAGAATGTAGTAATATGTTTTGGCTTGAAATAGAATTATGTGTATGGTTACTGATATCTAAATTTGTACTTACATGTAGTAAATTGGTTGCTTGGTTAAAACCACTAACCAACCGGTTAGTGAACTGGTTGATTTCACTTTAAAAAATTGGTTTTTGGGTTGGGGCTGGTTCCAGGATATGTCAAACCGGTAATATCGGCTTAGGTTCGTAAACAGTTCAATTGGGTGGTTAACCACCCACATCCAAGTGTAAAATTACTTTTACGGCCCTTAACTTATGTTGCACTGTTATATAATCGGTTAGTTTATCTATTTATTTATTTATTTATAAAATGACCAAATTACTCTTACATCACATGGTAAAAATTAAGATTTGAAAAAAAAAACAAATCAGGTTTCAATTTTATAATTAAAAGTACTGAAATATGTTTTCTAAAAAAAATCACAATAAAATAAAAGATTATATTTCTGAAATAGATAAATAAATAAATGAAGTTTTTTTCAGCTATTTCGAAAGCAAAAAAAAGCATTAGTGAGAGTTCACACAACCTTCTCTGAGTATTTTTTTTAAAAAGCCCTAAACGCAGTCTTCTCTCTCATTCTCGCGCGTCTCGTCTCAGTACCGGACCTCATCTCAGTCGCCGGCCGATCTCAGGTAAGCTTCTTATCTCTGGACAAAATGAGTCATCCACTGATTTTAATACATTCTCAGGCCTTCACTCCTTCTAATTCATTCTTAATGTTCTCGATCTGGAGGTTGATATAGGCTTTTCTCTGGTTTTGTAATATCTGGTTTTGTTTTGGACTCTAGAGCAGATGATTTTTGGAGATTAGAGACTTATATGTGCTTGCATCTTCTAAGGCCTGCTTGTTTGCATTGCAATTCAATGTAGTAACAGTATTGAGTATTGTGTTAGCAGCGTTGATCATTGAATGGGAAATTCTATGATAGCAGTATTGATTATTATTGAATGGGAAATTATGACTGAAATTGGAATGCTTTAATCATAGAGACTTGCTCGCTTAGGACATATTGTAAATGGGGAGACAGATTGTAATACATATTGGAATAGAGACTTGTTCATATTGGAATATAGATATTAGGGGGAATTGCTGAAATGTGCCATTGTGAGTTGCTAATGGATGAATGTTATGATATTAAGACTTATAATTCCAAATATGATGAATTCGGCGACTTTGCTATGAAATTATATGTTGTTTGAACTAGATTATATAACCTTTTATGAATATTTATTTTTATTGTTGAGGGTTACGCCTCGTGAGGTGGAAGGAAAACGTCTTGGTTCCCATTTCCGCCTTTTAAAACCTTGATCATGGTTGTTATTTTTATAACCATCTATTTTCTTTACACTGATGTGGACTTACACATTTTACTTCAAAATCAGTACTATTGGGCTATTTGATTCAATACTGATAACAGGAAGCTTTTTCATTTATATTTAACAAGGGTTCGGAGATGCTGAGATTCAAGGGGATTACTTCATTGTTATTTGTTAGTAACCAAAACCAAATTAGGACCGTGCTTCTCAAAAATGTGGGTCTCCTTACAGTGAAAATACCACCCTAGTCCAATAAGGTCAAACTCTCTCCTTGCCTTGCAGAACGACTGTATATTTTGAAAAATGAGTATTGTTGCTTTGAAATTATAAGTGTTGGAACTTAGAATTTTGTTATCTGCATTAGTATTCCCCTTTTCTCAACTAATAATACATATATTAGATCACCTTTTCCTTTTAGTTTGTTGTGTAGTTGATCGTTTTAATACCATGTGTGACAAAGAACATGAACAAATAATGTTTGGAGTTACTTTCGCCAAGTTGCATCAAAATGCTGTTCAGAACTCATTACTCAGTAATTTAGTTTGGACAACTCATCTAAATAATATTTTGTCGGTGGAAACTGTAAGGGATAATTGTCAAAACATGCACTTATGTTTCGTCCACAAACGAAATAGTGCACAATGTTTCGTCCACGTCGTCTGGCTACCCGTATGAATCGTCCACGCACTTCTGTCAGTAAAATTAACAGAATATTCGAATCTGTAGCCTCACGTGCTATCATGTGCTTGTGTCTGAAATTTTTTTTGGACGAAATTGCCCTAACAATCCTCAGCCACTCATTTTTTTGGACGAAATTCTTATTTTTGAATTTCAAACCAAAAGGGAAAAATTGTCAATTCAGGTTCTGCTGTTACACTTTTCTAACAGAAGTGCGTGGACGATTCATAAGGGTAGCCAGACGACGTGGACAAAACATTGTGCACTATTTCGTTTGTGGACGAATAATAAGTGCATGTTTTGACAATTATCCCAAGCTTTAACTGTAAACACTTTTAAACTACATGTCATTATGTAAACATTTCCATAATTTTATAAGGCATGTCAAATGGGCTCTAACTAAGTTTTCTGAGGAAGCAAAATCATTGTTTGCACAACTAGTCTAAATAAATTACCTAAAAAAATATGTGTATGGAGTCACTGGGATGGATCTTTTTTGTAATTGGTTAACTCTGGAGTTTTGACAGAAGGAAGATATTGTGGTGTTATGGCCACAGAATCATCAGAGGGAGAAGAAGAAGGGAAGCTTACAGGGGGATGCCAACATCTGATTGTGGATGATGACCTCAGAGAATTAGGAAAGAAGGCCGCCTGGAGTGTCAACTCTTGCAAGCCTGGAAATGGTGTATCTTGTCTTCGTGATGATAGTCTTGATACCTATTGGCAATCTGATGGAGCACAGCCTCACATGGTTAATATTCAATTCCAGAAGAAAGTCAAGCTTCAAGTACATCTGCTACTTATAAGACATTTTAACATTTAAAATTTTACTGCTTACCCTGTTCTGACATTTGATTTTTGGTTTTACAAAGTTGGTTGTTCTATATGTGGATTTCAAGCTAGACGAGAGCTATACACCAAGTAAGATATCCATTCGAGCTGGGAATGGTTTTCACAACTTGAAGGTGATTTCTAAGTTTGCAATCTGATTGTATTCTTCTATTCTGAACTTCTTTAGCATTTGGGATGATTTTTATCGTTAGCCTTTTGTTTAATTTGTTCTGAGTCAAGTTGGTTAACCTAGCTCTACCTTCGCAAACCCCTTTTCAGGAGGTAAAAACTGTTGAACTCTTGAAGCCTGCTGGATGGATACATCTATCTTTATCAGGAAATGATCCCCGGTAACCATTTTGACTATTTAAATTGCTTATGCTCTTTCTCTCTAGAAAT
Organism: Erodium maritimum; assembly: GCA_963921825.1. Taxonomy (NCBI): domain Eukaryota; kingdom Viridiplantae; phylum Streptophyta; class Magnoliopsida; order Geraniales; family Geraniaceae; genus Erodium; species Erodium maritimum. The sequence continues at coordinate 16,458,941 of OY997589.1, read as the reverse complement.
TCTGGCATACTGTTATCCAGCTCTGCTTCTTTAAGTTGCACAATCTTCAGGGTGATAATATGTGATAGATAATATACTTTAATGTATTGCTCAAACAAACATGACCATAAACGTTAACACTCCTAAAAGCTTAAAAAGATTCCAGATTCGACATCCATCCTGTTGAAATTTGTTGATATTATTGGATTTCATGAACACAAGTTTAGTTTCAGAAAGATAGCTGGACTAATAGATGCATGCTGTATTGACTTGTAGGAGAGTGAACTATATAGGTTGGTAAGTCATGTATCAGTGGAATTATTTGTTATCAGATTGCTCTAGTTTCACTGTAGTTCCATATCATCGTTAGCTGTTTTAACCTTCAGATTGCTTAGATAAATTGCAAGGCAAAATGGACTGGCTAATAAATTCAAGGTTAACTTTTTATTTGATACCGTTTAAGTAGCCTGAAGAAATTGACTAGGCTTTAGTACTGACTCTGAACCGGTCCATTTTCAAATGATCTTGCCAGGGAAACTTTTGTGAATACTTTCATGTTGCAAATAGCTGTGCTGTCGAATCATCTCAATGGGAGGGATACGCATGTGCGACAGATCAAAGTTTACGGGCCTCGACCGTGAGTCTATACTCACCAATGCTTGAATTCTGTGTATCCAGTACTTTTCTCATCATATATAACTGGTATTTTGCAGGAACCCTATACCGCATCAGCCATTTCAGTTTACATCCAGGGAGTTCATTACCTATTCTACCTTGAGATGATGAATGGAATCCGGCACAACAGGCACGCAAGTCATGATACTTGACTGCAATTGGGGAAGCAAAACCAGAGCCATTTAGTTTCAATATATTCTTCTTCATGTGTGGATCATATCATAGAATATGTAATACAGTACTTAATTTCACTCTTAGAACTGTAAAATGACTTTTTCACCCTGTAAAACTGTGATTAGTGGCAGACCTGTTGTGACATTAACATCATTATGGTTTGATCGTGTCGGATAAGATTAAGTTACAGCTTGACTATCAGCAAGCTAGAACATGGATCAAGTGTTTGGCCTTGTGGTCAGAGTTTAAAGTCATAGTAGCCGTGTAAATCCCAAACTCCAGAGGTTGAAGTCACTGTAGCTGTATAAATTTACCCCCCTATTTTTTTTTTATTTCAAAACTAATTACAAAACACAACATTAAGAGAAACTTTAGCTACTTTTTTTCTTTTCTTCTTGTGGTGATGTTCGGAGCTCAATTGTCCGAATCAATGCTCCCAAGAGCTGCAGTCCACGGTTTAACAAAGCAGAAATTATGACTTGTAAGCAGGTCCACTTTGTAGCTCTCAAAGAAGGATGATCTATTGCGGCAACTAATGCATCCATTAAAACCACGAAAGAAATGGACAACGTTACAGAAACATAAGGAATACAAAAGTACAAGGAGAAGCCAACTGATCCAACCTTAACCATCCAACAATTTGAGACAAGATGACAGAAGCCAGCAAACAAATTTCTAATGCCCCAATTTTGATCACAAGGTTGACTTTCACTTCAACATAAATAGACAGAACATAGTGCAACATAGAATACAATTCTGTATCTCAACTCCTGTTCCAACAAATACAACATGAGCTTCCTAGTGTGAAAAATAAGTTATGAGAACCCAAGGAACTGATTTCAGTTAAAACCATGCCGATCAGCAGAGCATCATTCACATGCTGGTTTGGTGTCAAAGCTACTCAAGCAGATTGCAAAGGCTTGGAACGCTGATAGTGGATAGCGATAATCCATTGTGAATATGTCTTTCCCAATCTTTCCGAACTGTAGGATCACTCTTTCTTGCTCTTCTGCTGAAACATTGTGACATGGCTCAACAGCTGTCACAAGCTGGAAATTTTTCACAGACGCAACCGTGACACGTCCTCTAAAATTTAGGCACCAACACTGTAATTGCTCATGCCATCTAGGTACCTTGTTCTTGAGAACCAATGGCTCTTCTGAACAGGGATGAACTAGTTCTTGAGGTTGGGGCACCAAGATGCTAGAAGAGCTGGGATCAGCAACTGGTCCTGTTCCCTTCAATCCTGGCAAGGAACAATGTTGCTTATCAGAGGGTCCTTGGTATGATGTTGGTGTAGGGGCAGTACCCCCTTCCTGAATAGAAGAGATGGGAATGGTGTGCATAGAGCAATGCATTCTCCTTGGCCCTCGAGTGCGAAGGACATTCAGCTCATAAGATATAGTTCCTATAGCGTAGTTACAAACCGGAACTCTTGGAGAAACCTGCTTCGAATGGAATCTTCGAGTAGAGCGACTATTTAGTTGACCAGAAGCTTCAAGTGGAGGTTGACTGTCAAATATGGTGAACTTGGTACCTAGAAAATTGGACCTGTATACATTTGTCCCCAAGGTATTAGGACAAAAAAGGGGCATGTTAACTTCACAATTCACATAGTAGGAATGATGGCCAAATCTTGCCTCAGTTTCCCAAAATGCATAGTGCTGGCCCGGGAAAAATCATCTGCAGACAGAGATACCATGAAATCTGTGGTTGTTGCCCTTCTGACCTTGTGGCCTGCTAGCAACAACTTGTCATTCTCCGCCTCAGCTGTAAAGGAATTACTAAATTGGTAAGAAGCCATTTAATAATTTAAAAAAAAAGCCATTTAACAAACTGCAATCTGTTGAAATTATTTCATAAATCCAAGGAGTTATTGATGATATAATCCTCTTATATCTGTGTGCATGCGCCAGGAAAAGAAATGGACACATCTGATAATAACATGGTATAAACTACAATCAGTCACTAATAGTTATAAAAAGAGAGACAATCATCCACAGATTAGAATTTTCGTGGCTTCCAAACCACGGCTAAGAATAAAATTTTCCAGTGCATTAAGTGAAGACCGAATGAGGATAAGAGTAACATGACTTACAAGGCACCAAACCGAAGTACAAGTAATACGTTGAATTTGCTCTATCCCTCTTAATGAAGCACTGTATTGGGGAATCACGAGGACCAGGCTATTTACAAACACAGAAGAGGAGATACTCCAATCAAAACAAGCCAATCAAGTAGAGGAGAAAAAAGAAAGATCAAAGAGAAGTATGCCACCTGCTTCAATGAGAGAGGAAATGTAAGTCTTCCACATTGTTCAGGAGTCTGCACAACCTCCTTTGTAATCTTCCTCCACAACCTACAGACAGATGCACACGAAACAACAGCAGCTCGAGCAGGCCACGAGGGTTCACTGTCCTCCACCCTTCTTATAATGTCCAAAAGCAACTCAGGTGGTATATTTGCCCACCGGCTCTCTTCACCTTGTTCCAGAGGCGATGCTGCCTGATCAGGAACAATATGTGACCTCGATCGGCCACGCCAGGACTTCCCTTCTCGGGCTCGCCTCGATATGTTTCCAATCCCATCCCTCATCTCCCTGAATTCCCTAACTATGCTTTTGAAGGACATTCTTATTCTGCATATTAACCATTCCCCTCAAAGTTCTAAACTAAGAACACAATTAATACAACTCACAGGTAAAAAGAAGCAACAAACCCAAAATCATAACCCAGATAGACTAAAAAGCACAGCTTTCCACAAAACCTCTCTGTCATCTCTCGTTCTCATTAATGGGTATGTTAGTATACCATTGAATCTTAGCAAAGAGTTCAGCTACAAAATGCAATATAAATCAGTCAATATTCTAGAAATAGCCCCAAAGTTTTAAAAGTAACTTCCTCTTATGCTCTTTCCTTCAATAACTAACAAAAATCACCAATTAACACAACTATGATATCTCTCATACCATATAGAGATCTGGAAAGAAAAACAGCATCGACGGCGAGAGAAACACAAGCACGAAAGAACAGCAGAAATGGAGACCACGGGTTCAGGGAAGAAGAAGCAAGCAAGCAACAAACCAGTCCAGAAGCTACACTGGCAGATCAGATCGGAGCAACACAGAAAAAAACGAACGCCATGTCGGCTCTCCCAGCGGCGTTAGCATAAGGACACCAATCGGAGCCGCTACGCTGCATACGCCGCCATGACAGCCACCCCCAGACACACCACCATGAGAGCAGAGCAAGCAACAACCACAACAGGAATTTGTAGAGCAGCCAGAACAGTTTCAATCAAGTGCCCAAACTTTTTCTCGCTCACTCTTAAAACGAATCGATTTCACCTTTTCTCTATTTAAAAATGACCGTAAAAGATGTTTTTTTTGTAGGGAAAGAAGCCCTATTATTAATTTAATGCTATAAAGGGTGAGGTCTTGTGTTTAAGTCTCACCAACAACCTAGGTTGGTATTTGTCTGTGGACAGTATACCAGAGGGGTTGTGGTGTATTGGGCTGCAGACCTAACATCGCCGCGCGTGGGGCCCGGGTCTGGCACGACGGGATGTTACAAAAAAAGTGCACTTTTTTGTAACACCCCGCCGTCCCACACAGGGCCCCATGCGCGACGATGTTAGGTCTGCAACCCAATACACCCCAACCCCTCTGGTGTACTGTCCACAGACAAATACCAACCTAGGTTGTTGGTGAGACTTGAACCCAAGACATCACCCTTTATAGCATTTCCTTGAGTGATGCTATCACCAATTGAGCTAGCCGCCCTCTCTCTGCGATTAGGGTTTGGCTTTTTTGAGAAGATGGCGTCTTCAGCGACATGGTTCTCAAGTAACTCCGGCGATCCCCTACTCGGGTATGCCGAGTCTGAGGAGGTCGAGGGGTTTGGTGTTGACGGCGGGGTCAGCGTGAGCGTCGAGGACAAGGTGGAGCCGATGGCGATGGGGGCTGTCGGACAGACTGTTGTCGATGGATTGGTGGTCGGGATTGGGGCAGGGCTGGAGGCCGTGTCTGGGATGATTCCCACGGGGCTAGAGGCTGAGACGGGGGAGACGGAGGTGTCCGGATCAGAACTGGAGCCGTTGCCGCCGCGGGTCAGCGCGTCTTCTCCGGTGGGGTTCTCGGCAACGAGGAGTGACAGAGCTCCGTTGATGGGGGAGGCTGGTCGCACACTATGGTGGTACGTATTCGCCGGATGCCGGCGAGGGATCCACGACCTCGGACTGTGAGGGGAGTAGGATCGGGCCCGACTAGGGCTGGCAACACAGTCCCGTGGGGATCGCTGGGTGTGGCGGCAGAGACGGAGGCTCGGGTGCCGGTGGTGGTGGTCTCATCGGGCACGGAGGCTTCGGCGGCGGCGGTAGCTTGGCGAAGAAGCAAGGGTACAGGGGTGCTGCAAGAGAACCCTAATGGGCCGGAGTCGGGCCTTGGAGATGGGTTGGGCAGTCCGTCTGGGTTCATGCAGTGTGGTTCACATGTAGCAGCAGCGGGGGGCCACGAGGCGGGCCAGGATGGTCTTGCACGGAGTTCGAGGTGTGCTCGGAATTATGATGGTACGCCAAACATAGCAGCGGAGAGGGGATTCATGCACCCTCGCCTCCAGGAATGAGTGCTGAGAAGGCCAGGGAGGGTTTGGTCGACTGTACCTTCTCCCTGGTGTATAGGTGGCATTGGTACCACCAACAGTTGATGAGTTACTTCTCTACCACTTCGGAGTCAGCAATCCCGCGGTCAGGAGCCCTACCACTATCAGTCAAGGGAGGACGACGCACGCTGACTTACCGGGGGAGTAATTGTTCCACCACTGATTGCTTATCCTCTGGTCTGCTCGATCAGTATCTTATGGTTGTAGTGTACTGTATCTGTGTCTTTGGACGCTACCGCAGTCTCCCCCCTCTGACCGCCCCTATGTCAAAGAGCAAAATTTATTTCTCTGCTTATGTCTTTCATATGTTGTTAGTTTGGTTCCTTTGTATGGTGTCTTTGGCTCTCGAAGGCACCAAAATGCTTTTATATTAATAATATCATTGTTTCTCTCAAAAAAAAATTAATTCAAACTGTGAGAAAAAGAACAGTGAACGAGTAGACCATTAATCATGAGAAAAAGAACAGTGAACGAGTGTAAACCATTTGGAGACATATTTACCACTAATCCTCTATTATGATATCATCGAGTATTTGAAATCAATCAAAAACTAGAAAAGAAACAACGGGTTGCAAATCGAGTCTCTAAGACTATCCCTACGGGTTTTTCCTCTTTTTCACAGTTGTTGTCGTCGCCACCATGGCTGTTTTGTTTAATCCCTCTGTCCTTCCTACGCCAATCGCGCTTGCTTTCGTCTTTGTGGTCTCCTCTGGTCTATCCACGGTGGAGACTCCATCCAATCCCCTGTGGTGCACCTAAGGAGTCCGAATCAAGGGAACTCAAACTCTCTCCGACCGATGCATGTTGCATCAGAGCTCATCCCTCCGGTCCCTTTGGCCCAACAACCCCCCCTCCCCAAGCGAAGTCCGATTGGGCCCGAATCCATATGCCTCATGCATCCACTAGAGTTCCCATTTCTACACCACGCTTGCACAAATTACCCTCTTCGATAGTCTTTGGGGACCGTCGCAGAGATCCAACATCATACAGGGACACTCTCTCTTGAAAATGAACTGGATGATGTGTTTATCGTCTCGATTGAGTCCATCCCGGTCGCTGTTGATGGTTGTTATCGCCACTCTCTTACCTGGCGAATTATGTTGGATACATGTTGCAACCTGAAGGACCTTTGTGGGCTGATGATTCAGAACTTGAAGGTTCGAGGACTAGAGGTGGAATGCCTTACCAAAGACATCGTGGCCTTCCATTTTTTTACCAGCATGGTGCTGAACAACATCCGTCATCGGAGCCCTTAGAGATTCAGTGGGTACCAACTACTGTTGGTGCCTCTTTTGTCGTGCTTGCAACCAAGCACTATTCCGTTCCGGTTCACGGAGATCGGAGTGAGGGCTTTCAATGTTTTAGGAGATGAAAGGAATGCCCCAGTTTGATCGATCTTGGAAAAAGGCAATGGAAACTAAGGTAACAACTGCACTTATTCCGGCCTCACGTCGTCTTGATGATTTTTTATTATTTCGGGTTAGTATTGATGTGGACATGCCATTACGCCGGAGGATTCGCCTCCTCTTTTCGGTCCATTGCGAGCCTACCACGGTAGGGTTACAACATGAACACCTTTCGGGCATTTGTGTCCGATGTGGGAGGCTCAACCACCATATCGAGACATGACAGGCTCACATCCCGGGAATGGGGTGGAAGGAGGCTCGCTACGATGACTCCCTGAGGGTCCAGATGGGCTTCGATATGGAACGACTGCTCCGAAGAGATTGGGGGAACCAAAGTACATCAAATACTCCCGGTTGATGAACTACTCACATCGTTGACGTTGGACCAGATCAGGGATTTCGTGGGAGGAAAAAGGGTAACCCCCCAGATTCCTGGTACTTAGTGATGGGATTGAGGTCAGTTCGAAGACCTGTGACTTGGCTAAGGAACGTCCCGAGGGGAAGTTACACAAATTCAATGGACACATCCCGGATTGTTAGACGGGGTACTCAAGGTCACAAAGACATGTGAACTAGCTAACGACATGAGAATATGAGACTCTTGATGCCTATAGTACATGCGCCGGACCTTATACAAGAGGCTATTAGGACTTTTTCTCGTATGTGAAAGTAGAAAGAGCCTCAAGAGCAGGGGAGTGGTTTTGGTCCCGTGTGTACGAAGACACTGAAGGCCAAATGGAAATGGAAGACGGGACAGTGTTACACCCGCACCAGTCAGTTGAAGAGAGCCTTGATTGGATCTCCCGGGGATCCATATCCCTACCCGTCATCTTTTGGACGAGGAGGAAAGTGAAGACCAATAGACGAGGGCTACCAAACAACACCACCAAGATCCATGATTGGACCCTAGGCTGGGGTGGTAGGGCCCTGGTGCCCTATCCCCCAAGACCCGAGACCGATTTTTCTTGGCTGTCCCGGGAGGAGTTTGAAAGCAGTGCATTTGTATTACTTTTTTTTATTTTATGTTAAGTGGATTTATGCTTGTTTTTATTTTGTTGAACGTTTTTTGTTTTGAGGGTTGGACGTTGGATTTATTCGTGTTTGTCTAAGATGAAAATTAGACTATGTCTAAGGGTCCAAGAGAGTTGGGTCACCTATAGGGGGAGCATATTCTGGCCTTTGGCTCTAACTTTGTACTTGAAGATTGGAATTAATACATTTTCCTCGTTTTCCCGCTTCAAAAACTAAAATAAAAGAAACAACAGTAATAAAAAATAAAAAAAAACTCAAAGAAACCAATTCCATCTCGACCTATGGTCAACCATAATATCCTAAATGCTTATGGATCCACTACTAACTAGCTGAGTGACGCTCTTAGTTCAGGGATGGAGCTCCAAAATTGGTGGAGTAACTCCTAAAGGGGTAGGGCTTTCAATCCTCATCAATAGTCTAAGGCCTAAAGGCCTCATGACACCTGGTGGGGCTGCTTCCCAACCCTTGCCTGATATTTTTTAAATTGACCTTTGACTTCCCGTTTTCCTAGCCAAGGTCTTGTTCGTCTCAATAATTCCAAAATACCATCCTGAGAACCAGTTATAAGTGCCCTTCCTTACGCGAGTTTAGGCAAGACGTTGGGTGTCACCGTACACTCCTCGATCTCCATGAGCGGTTGGGCCAAACTATATTGAGAGTCCCAACTGGTACTGGTGACTTAGGCAAGATGTTGGACCTCAGTAGGTGATCCGACGGCTACGGCGGATAGAAGCAAGGGGGACCTTGGGGGACATTCGTGGAGCTGGAGTAGTCCACTCTCGAGGAATAGGCTTCCCTACCAATTGGGCCTCAGAAGAATCTATGACAAGTCGTACCAAGGGACTCCCGACACCGGAGTATCGCAGTCATGGGCGGCGTGTCCTAGTCATCATAGTTGAAACAAAACATTGAGAGATGCTCTTATCTCAATGTGACCCGGACTGGCCGAGGGAGTTCTTTGAAACCCAAGACCATCGAGCGTCGGAGATGGTTACCAATGTGATGCTAAAAGTGGACCCGCATCTTTCCTCCCCATTGGAGGCCCTACTTGTTAGTTTGTACCCTGACACAGCCCTCAAGAGAGTCACCTACAGTGGTACCAGCAGCCATTGCGACCCCATTCCTACACCTATAATTGGATCCTGTCTAGAGACTATAGTGAGAGTCCATCACTGGGGAGATCAACCAGTATGAGGGGAGCATTGTAGAAGCGCCACAGTTTGGCTCGTCTCACCCACTCCATTGCGACCCCATACTTCTTTTTTGATCAAACTATTAGGGGGTTTTAATTCCCAAATCCCTCAAATTCTCAAATAATTTTTTCTCTGAAACACTGTATTTTTCCTCTCTTATCTATATCATGAAGGACTCGAAGAAGATGAAACTCGGAAAGCTAGCCCTAAATTTCAAGCTTGGAAAAAGGATCATCAAGACCAAATCAGAGGCCGATTTTGGGAGAATGCTCCTCAAGAGTAACCCGTGTCAGAACCAGAAGCTTCCCAAATCTCTAAGAGCACCTCCAATGGTCGTGGTAGGAGTCATGGTAGGAGCCATAGTAGATATTTTTTTGGGAGAGAGATAATAAAATAATCAAATTTGAGGAGAGAGAGTGTTGGCCATGGTAGGATCCTACTACGACTTGTGTCATCGATGCAAGACATTTTAGAGGAGAGAGAATGCTATTTTGCTCCAAAAAAACTATAAACAGTGACTCCATATTATTAGTCATAGTATGCCATTGGAAAATCAACACCCAAATAAATCTCAAATGGTTCTTTACCCAATAAAATTGATCCTCAACAAATAATACAAGTTAAAAGCTCCCTATTTAATTCTATAAAAAAGAAGCAATAAAAACTATACAAAAAGATGCCTCCTGGTTCGTGTTCTTCTCTGTTCTGTGTAAAAAAATATGAAGTGAAAGAGCAGATCCCCTCTCCCCTTTTTAGGTTGCGGCGCAGCCAAGTATAAAAGTGCTGCCCTATTTTTTCAGCAACCAGATGATGACACGCGGAGGCAGGGGAGAGCATCTGAAGGGACAGGTGTCGGCAAGGGAAGAAGGGCTGGCTGGGACAGGTGGCGCGAGGGCAGAGGAGAGCTGCTGGACAGGTGGCGCGAGCTGGGAGGAATGGCGGCTGGGGTGGGCCAAGCTGGGGCAGGTGGCAGCTCGTGGGCGAGCCACGCGGACAAGGCGGGGCCGGTTTGGACAAGTGGCGAACGCAGGGGGCATGGCGGCTGAGGGCGGCGCCACGTGTCGCCATCTGGGTGAGCGGCGGCGGCTGGCGGCGCTGCACGTGGCAGCTTCTGATGGGACTCCTTTTTTTTGTTCCTTTTTCGCTATTTTGTTCGCTTCGGCTTCGTTTGGGCTCCGATTGATCTTGTTCTTGCGTCAAAAAATTCGTCTTCTCGAGACCTACAAAACAAGACCAGTCATGAATATATTTTGGAGCGAACAAAATCGACCCTCTTGACGGTCCTCAAGCACAAAACACCCAAAATGCATCGAAAATCCATCGGAACACCGAACATATCGATAAAATCAATTATTCATGCTAAACCTACATATATGATAGAAAATTGGGACCAAAAGCCTATATAACTCGATATAATGTGGCCCTTTTACGTGTTAAAATGCACCCGCATCAGTAGTGGTCTGGAGGAGAGAGAAACCAAAAAGGTACTCTTACCATGACTCCATACCACTAGTCATAGTATACCATTGTGGATGCTCTAAGAAAGCTGAGACTTTTTCAAAAGCTTCTCTCTCTGTGCATTCGGTAGACACGATGAAAGGTAACACTAAATCTATCTTATGAACAAGTAGTTGAGGATGAGGCTAGTAAAGATCAATCAAGTGAAAGGAGTCTGAGTTAGATTCTAGTAGAAACAACAATCCTAGTAATGTTATTGTTGTTCCTTCAAATGTATCTACTGAGAAAACTGTGCATGTTAAAGATAAAGGAAAAGTTGAGGTTTTCGAAACGAATAATGTATCAGAAACCTTTATTGAAATCCTCAAGGAGGTTGAGAAAGAGGTCCAATCTAGAGCTGGGATAGAGGATTTTGTGTCTGGTGTAGTAAAAGAGGTTCTCAAGTTTGTTGAGAAAGATGTTAATCCTGAAGTTATGTCTACTAGGGTAGAAGAAGTTCTCAAAGATGTTGAGGAATATGTTAGTTCTGAAGCTGAGGTAGAAGTCTCATTCCCTGATTGTGAAATGTCCAAAGATATGTCTAACAGCCAGAAGGAGGTTGATATACAATTTGAAGAAGAGATTGATCGTATAGACCTCAAGTCTGTTGAGAAAAAGTAAAGGAAGAAAAAGGGTAAGGGCGACGCTCCTATTGCGAGAAGAGAGTCTAAGAGACTCAAATCGCGATTTTCAGTAGAGGAAGAACTCGTTACTCTCATTAATAGTTGGAAAACGAAATCCACAAGAAAGAAAGCCCCAAACATCTCTGGTTCAAAGAAAGCAGTCCAACCAAGCTTGCATCTTATTGACGAGTCTTCCTCTGAGGAAGAAGAAATTGAAAAAAGGTGTGCCAATACCCTAGTTTCGTGGGAAGAATCTTGTAAGTGTTCAAAGGGCTCCAGTTGGAGTTCCAGATACTCCCCTAGATAATGCCTCTTTTCATCATGAGGGTGTTGTCCAAAAATGGAGATATGTTTACCAGCGCAACATCAATCATCAAAGAGAGCTCTCAGAAGAAGCTCAAAGCATGGAGCAGGTGATGAATGTCCTTCAAGATGCTAAACTCCTAAAAACTATCATGGAAATTGGTCCATTCTATTGGTGTGGGACTTTATTGCGAATCTTGCTCTAGAGATTGATGATACGAAAGATTCTGAATACCAGAAGGGTGTTGTCAGAGGAAAGGAGATTAATGTTTCTAAAGAAGCCATCAATTATTACCTCGTAAGGCCTACACAAAATGTCTATTAGAAGCCTATAGTTCTTCACACAGTGGTAAAGGAGATCACTAGAAATCCTGACAAGCTCTGGCATGTCAAAGGGAAGTTGTCTTCTTCAAAGCTCACACATGTCTACTCCATCTTTTTCTATATTGGATTGGAAAATTGGGCACCCTCCTAACATTACTCCTGAATTGGCACGACTCATTTATGCCATAGGTATGTCCACACCTTTGAATTTTGGTGCAGTTATCATTGAACATTTCAGTTGTCATGCAAAATATTTTGCTACCAAGCTTCCAATTGGGTTTCCTTCTCTATCCTACTCTACTCTACCAAGCTTCCAATTGTGTTTCTTTCTTTATTTCCTTCTCTATACTGATTAGCTTCTCCCTAACTCTATTTTGAAGTTAGCTTGATGCTACCTCTATGGCATGCTTAGTTTGCTATTAATTCCTAAACTTCTCTGCTAGTAGTTATCGTTTTTCTATCTTTGGCAAGTTTTTGAGACAATCAGAGGGAGTATATGTCTATTTTTGATGAAGAATGCTAAGGAGAAGCTAATTGTATATATATTTGATGAAGGGTATTTGATCAAAGCATGCCAAAGTAAAGATTTTGTTATCTGATTATGTTATCCACTGAGTGTGAAGAGCATGAAGTGCTTGCCTACAAAAATAGCCAAAGGGGGAGATTATTGTTACATCTAGATTGGCTATTTAGTTTTCAAGCAAGATGTTGTTTCAGATGTCTGTCAATAAAGATAGAAAACATGTCGGATAGTATGTTGAAGGACATCATGTGCGTGTCCGAGTTTGAAGATACTTCTACTCCACGTATTCTATCTGTTTAAGAATAGTTGTAGTATGTGGAAACTTGAAGATTGAGTTAGATAGTGACACTAAGTTTTAAGGAAACCCTAGGATGACATGATTCACATAGAAAGGAGCTATAAAAAGCCAAGTGGATATCCTTAGCTACTCTCTGATCGCCATTATTATTTTACTCATGTACGTTGTTCTATGTTTAAAGCTTTAGAGCTCCTAATCATGTTGGAACAGCGTGTTGAACAGGGAATAACATAATTGTTCTCAAACACTATTCTTCACAGAATGAGTGATTGGGTTGATTGGGTTGTGATTGCGTGATTGAAAACTCATGAAGAACATCTAAAGAACAAAAGGATGAAACGAGACAGACGCGTGTTCGAAGAGTGGAATTGAGAGATGATCTTGGATTCAGGGGGAGTCCCTGAGATAGGTTTGCACTTGTAATAATGGCATAAGGTTTGATCTAGGATGATCTGAGAAACATGTATGTTCTGATTGATTACAAAATAGTGAAACCTTTCCACTAGCAGACTGCCCCAGATGTAGGTAATGTTGCACCGAACTGGGTAAAAAACTTGTGTCTCCTTTTGTTATTTTTTGATGTCATTGTTGATTTCGTATTGCTTTAAGTAAGGTGTCTGTCACCAAGTCCGAACATTGTGAGAAACATCTTGTCATTGCACCTAACTAGAATTTCACGTCCCGCCTTCTAAATGCATGATGGTTGGAGGCCAAATCTCGGAGCAAAAAGGGGTCTCATTTACCACTCCAACATACATCGGAGGTATATAATAGGTGGACCTGTCCTTTTGTGGGATCGGTGACTGTGAACACAAATGGTGCTTTCTTTGCCGCTTTTGGTCTAGTATGAATCGATTGGGTCTGTAAAGATGACACATGCCAACTACTCCAAGCTCATTATATCTCTTTCCTTGGTCCTCAGAATTCGAGATTGATTGAGGCTTATGCCATCAAAGACGCCCTATAGTGGATGGAGCAAGAACCACGTTTGAAAGCAACCATCAGGAGTGATTGTAAGGTCATAGTGGATATGATCATCAACCAGAGAAGTTCAACCTCTCATTTAGGGATAGTCGTTAGCGACTGTATTTCCCTTCTCTCAAAACTCGAGGACGTGCACCTTGATTCCGTTAAGCGGACAACGAACAAAGCATCACATTGGCTTGCCGGGGCGGCTTGTTCATCCCCTGTCTGAGATTGGCAAGGGGGTCTTACCCCCGAGCCATTTCACCGTGTTCTTATTGCTGACATTTAATTAATAATACCTCGATTACAACTCAAAAAAAATTGTTAGATTACAATTCAATTAATAAATTTAGTTATTAGTTTGATATTCTAATTGAATTAATTTTTTAATGTGATATTAAAGAAAAGTTCCTCACAAACAAAATTCAAATCCAATTATCTCTAAAATCAACAATTTCTTTTTTGTGATAACTAATCATGAGTTCTACCATGAAATCTAGAGAGAAATAATATATAACGCATCAATTTTCTCTCTCTAGAAAGTTGAGAGCTTCTCCTTCCCAAGGAAACCCTACCCACCTATGGAGTTACCTACCTCTGTCATCGACATGACTGTCGCTGGTCCTATCCCATCGCAATCAGCCTTGATGTCGTCCCTCCAACGTGCGCCTCTACCTCGCTCCTCATCAACCATGAAGCCTACTAATTAACCGAGGCGCAGAAGAAACCCTAAACCTTCCTCTACCACCTCAGTTTCTCTTTCCCCCTCATCTATACCACCTCTTCTTTTTCTTCCCTCGCCTACTACAACCAGGGCTTTTTCCCCTGGTACATCCAAACAGCTGGGTAAAGTTCGGCGTGATCGACCTTTGAAGACTCAAACCCTAGCTTCTTCTACAAGAAACACTAGGGTTTTGGATAAATCCACTCCACCGCCCCTACGCTCGAACTGAAAGCCCTGACGCCTGCTCCCGACAATGTGTAGCTTCTAATGCCTCAAGTGAAGGTCCCTGTTCTCCAGCCACCGATGGATCTAGCTCCCCCCATTCTGACCACTGCTCCGATCACTGACACATCGCCTCTCTGCATCACAACGTTGCCTGTATCATGGAATGCCAACATCCTACTACCCCCTCTGATTCAAGACCCTCTTAAAGGGAAAGCTCACATGCCTGATCAAGGGAGGGCGGAGCCAAGGAGGGCGGACATGATTTCTCTCTATGAGGGGATCGGGGATGACCCACCGTCGCCGTTCCTTCAAGCCCAAGGAATTTGGTTCAACTTCAACGGTACCCCCCCTCTGGCAGGCCTAGAAACCCAACTGCTCAATCTGCAGGATGGCCTCTCGGCTTGCTCTTTTGAGGAGGAGGAGGAGGAGGAGATTGAGGTGATGGTACCATACACCCAGGTGAGCCCATCCATATTGGCTAGGAAACAATTTTCCATGATGGTTAAGTTGTGGTCGTCCAAGCCGCCCTACAAAGACGTCATCCTCCGGATCATCACCAAGGCATGTGGTAAATCAGCGGAGGGGTTGGTGATTAAAGATATTGGTCCGGGGGTTTTTGGATTTTACTTTGAAACTCAGAAAGCCCAGGCATGGGTTCAAGACAATTAACCAAGGTGTTTCGATGGAAGACCTCTCCTATTGGATAACCTAAACCCGATGGCTAAAGAGCCCCCAACCCTGGATATGCTCCAGTTATGGGTGCATGCTCGTGGCCTCCCTCTTTTTGTCCGTACCTAAACCACTGTGGAAACAATTGGGCAGCGTTGGGGCTCTGTATCCACGTCCCGTGCGACCAATGGGGGACATGTTGGGGAAAATCAGTCAAGGTTTGCTTCTAGCATCCTGGGGAGCTCCCCATTCGACGCCACCTCCTGTTGCGCTTTCAAGAATTCCCCGACCTAGTTCGTGTCACTCTTAGTTATGCAAAGCTCCCTTCATTTTGTTATAATCGTGGGAGGATGGGTCACATGGTGGACGAGTGTGATCGGGAGGTGGTGGGTACCCCTCGGTTCGACTCATCGATGCTAGAATTCCAGAGGGACCATTAACTCAAGGTTTATGCTATAGATTGGGACGTTCAATCGTCTCGTAAACTGGTATCCTCGACTACTGCACCTAAGACCCTATCGTCTCGAGGTAGAGGCCCGATAGCATCCTCGGCTATGACACCTAATGTAGCGAGCCGATTGGCCGATCCTGACTGGAAAAACTTGGTAATCGGTCAGCTCTCGAATAGTGGGAAAGCCGATGCCCCGGACCTACTTGAGCACAAAGATGTACCTACACTTGGAACCGAAACTAAGTCTGGTGTTGGAGCAGGAGTCGGAGAGTAAATAGGGGATCCACTAGGGATCCTTAGGACAATGAGGATAGGGCAGGCAAGCTGGCCCGCATGGAGGAATGAAATTTTTTTAGTGCTCTAGGGACTGACCTTGGGAAGTATCCTTGATCAGAGCTCTTCTTCCCCTTGAAACCATTGATTGCATGTTCGATTTAATACATCGAATAGAGCATGAAGGCTACACCTTGAGTAGCAACCATTGGTTTCATCATACTTTACTTTTATTTTCAGTGCGCCTTTATGGCACTTCCAAAACCGGTTGCACCGAAATATTTGTCTTAGAGTTTTTTTTGTAAAGAGACCTATTAGGACTCTTAACAATTTAATGACTCTTTTATACTTCGTAGTCAAAGAATCTCTCTTGATGCACTCCTTTGTAGCTAATATTTATAATTAATGAGATTGCAATTTCATCCAAAAGAAATTCTTTTTTTTTTCATTCTATATATTCTTAACGGTCTCCCACGATGTCTTATCTCCAAAACCAAAAGACTCATCTCTCCTCGTTCACGTTCAAACTTATAAATATGTTTGTTTATAAAGACATGGGTAGAATATATAATTATAATTGATCTTTTAATTATAGTTTGAACTTTTAATTAAGTTGGTTCTCTATGATTTCAGAGTCTAGTTACTCATAAGTTAAAACTTACTACTTTAAAAAAAAATAGTTACTTTTATCTATCTTTTTACCCTTAAACTAGTATCTTATTAACCCTTTATCTTCAAAACATTTAAATCTTTTCGCATTAAACTAAGAGTATGTGTAGTCATGGAATGATAGTAAAGGTATCAAAAATTAAAGTCTCTAATTAAATGTTATATTTCTGAGACTTCGAAACTGAATAGAGAAATTTTGTAATGGTGAGGTACATGTAGAGGTGCACGGAATTATTTTATTATTAAACTTACTTGCATGTATAGAGACTACAAATTAGACATTAAGACAGACACAATTTAATTACTTAAACATTTAGGATTACACACTAATTAAGACAACGACCAACATAAATTTGAAAACTGTGAGTCCAAGATATTATGGACTACATACTAAAGCAACATAAAAATAACCCTCACTTGGAATTCGCCTCGTCAAGTTTAGTCTTGGGATATGACTGTCGCTCTTGCCACACCGCAACTGGACTGTGCTCATGGAGGAAATGTCCTGCTCCTCTAGCTCCCACAATTTCATGGACAATGTGTTATGATACTCAGCATTTTACTCTTGGCTTGTACATACTATATCGCTTGGGCGATTTAGTGACTTACTTCGGGAACCGCTCTCTTTCCTTTGTGTTTGGCCGCCTTCTGACCTGGAGGAAGGACTTTCCGTTGTGGTAGTGGTGTGGATGGTGATACGTCCACGAGGGTAGGAGGTTGAAAATCAGGGATTGATTCAGTTTGTGAATCATGACCGAAATATGGTTCCGAATCGGTGATTGGTGTTGAATTGTAATTACCTCATTCGTTTAATCTCGTGCGTTTCCCATCATGACGCATTCTTCAGCTCTAAACTTGGGCTAATTTTTGAGCTTGTGCCACTATTTCAAGTGGATAAAAATATGTGGTTCGCCACGTTGCTTTGCATCTTGAACGTATGCCTGTTGTACCAGGTCGATATGCATAGCCTCGCTATATCCATTGGATTATGTACGCCTCACTTCATCCATATTATCGTAGAATGTTTTCACCCGGGGTAAAAAATTGTTCTAGTGATTCTTCAAATGTTTAGCCTCCCGAACAATGTCGTTGTACTCTCTGTTGAACTATGTCGTGACCATGTTCTAGTAAGTACATCACGACACGTCGGTTGCTTTAACCGCATCTTTGAAGGTGTTTAACTAACATGATATCAAACGTTTATCATCCTCATCTGTGTATGGTTGGGCTCTCTTTGGCGGTGCCCATCATATGGCCCGACTTCTTGATGACTGGCCGAACATCCCTGCTGAAAACACGGGAGAGTGCGAAGCAGGTCCAGGGCCAAGTAATCGGGCGGGTAGTATACACGTACCTGGGTTGTAAATACCGTCATCAAGGAACATTAGCTAAAACCCTCCCGTTGGTGTACCTGAGAAGTTCAAGGCCAAGTCGTGTTGCTCATAGTCGTTTGACATTTAGTGACCGTGAGAAATTTGTATGCAAATTAGAAAGAGGGGGAGAAATAATGCTCAAGTTGGTGTACAAATGAAGAAGGCTTGATCATCTATTTATAGGGGTTAAACATACTTTTTAAACATCTTCTTTCAAATTTTATTAATTTTTTTGAAAAAAAAGGAGTAATGATAATGTTATTGTTGGTGTTCAACTGCAATAATTTTTTTCAAACAACAGGACACATGTCAGCACGGGAGAGGCGGGTTGAGTTGGGTGCGGGTTCAGCTCCGTGCGTCGACTGCATCAGGGTCTGAGAGCATGAACAACAGAAAGGACCTTGGTCAGGGAGTGGGAGTGCAGAACTTGTGCTGACTGGACAAAAGTTAGGGAGTGGGAGTGCAGAAAAGTGGGTGTTTTGCAACAGAAAGGACCTTGAGGTCCTGGGAGTGCAGAACAGTGTTGACTGGATTATTATTTGATATTTTCCTGTTTTATTTAATTCGTTATCAGAAACCGTTTAAATTAGTCATAATTTAAACAATTTTGGAAATAAATAATTAATGACAATCAATAATTAATAAATTCAACACGAATATAAATGAACTTCTAATTTTATTCAACCCCTTTTAATACAACAAAAAAAACAGCCACTCGTTGCTGGTATTGCAATGGCCCTCCGTGGTGCCATCGTTCCGGTGGTGTCCAATTCGGCATTTCTGGAGGTTGCGCCCAGACCAACTCCTCCTCCCCATACTCGTACCGGTCGCGCTCATCCTCTACAATCATGTTGTGTAGAATTATGCAAGTGTGCATGATATCAGCCAAAGTGTGTTTGCTCCAACTACGAGCGGGACGGGAGATGATGTGCCACCTTGCTTGAAGTACTCCAAAAGCCCTTTCAATATCTTTCCGAGCACCTTCTTGGCATCTAGCAAACAACTTCTCTTTGGGCTCGAAGGGATGCCGAATAGTCTTCACGAACCGTGCCCATGCTGGGTAAATGTCGTCCACCAAGTAATAAGGTCGGTCGTACTGATGTCTATTGATGTAGTACTCCACAGCCAGTTCACGGCCGTAGTAAGCGTCTTGGAATAGGTGGTTGTGGTTGAGGACGTTGGCGTCGTTGTTCGATCCAGCCATCCCGAAAAATGCATGCCAAATCCATAAATCACGGGACGCTACAGCTTCAAGCATAATCGTCTTTTCCCCGTGGTGACCTCCCCGTCCATGGGCTCCCTGGTCTTCAGTTGGGCAGTTCTTCCACTTCCAATGCATACAGTCAAGACTCCCCGCCATTCCGGGAAACCCTCGGTTGTACCCTTCTCGGAGTAAGCGGTCCATGTCAGTCGGTGTGGGTGTACGCTGATACTCAGCTCCGAATACCTCAATGACGTCCTTGCAAAACTTACGTAAACATTCAAGTATGGTGCTTACCCCCATGCGCAGAGTTTCGTCCAATGAATCGGCCGAGGACCCATACGCAAGCATCCGTATAGCGGCGGTGCACTTCTGTTCCGTTGATAACCCTGGCCGTGAGGCAGCGTCGGGCTTCTGTTCGAAGTAGTCGTCGTGAGCCTTCACCGCGTTCATAATCCGTTGGAAAAGCGGTTTGCACATACGGAACCGACGCCTGAACATGTCAGGGCCATATAGGGGTTGTTCGTCAAAATAGTTCGCCATCAATTGGATGTGGGCTGCCGAACGACCTCTGTTAATCTCTCGGCGCATTGGTTCCCCACGGATGGCCCTCTGGACCCTTGGCATTACTGTATGCATGTGCCTCTCCATCATCCGCCGGAATCGTCGCTCAACTGGCTGCATTTGGGCTGCCATCTCCTCATATGTCGGCAATTGGGCTGCCATCTCCTCATACGTCGGCATCCGGGAAGCCAACTCCTCGTACGTCATCTCCTCAGCGTCGGACATAACCTCGTCGTCGGACATTTTCAAAAATAGCGAGTAGGAAGTGAGAATGAAAGAGTGAAAGTAGAGAATGGTTTGACAAAATTGAGGAATGAGGTTGGGTATTTATAGGGTTCATTTTATCTGATTTTTGAATTAAAAAAAATAGCCGTTTGAGTTGACCGTTGCCAACGGTCGGGACACGTGGCGGCATCGGACGCTGCCAGCGCAGGCGAGGGCGCGTCCAGCGCGCTCGGCCAGCCAGACGGGAGTGGGAGCGGGAGCGTGAGAATGGGGAGCGGGACCGCGATTTTTCGCGTCTGCAGCGGACCGACCAGCGGCCTGCGTTTCCGGCGCGCGCGGAGCGGGGAGCGGGCGCGACCCGTTGTGCCTACTCTGAGGCATGTCCTCGCTCCAGTGCACAACAATCGACGGCTCCGAGTGCGACTCCTCTGAAATCCAACCCGCTGCACATGCTGTAATCTCTCTTAAATTTTACATACAAACCCGAAAATAGGTAGTCCTCTATCCATAAACTTTCAATTATTCGTTTGAGCTTTAGAGTGAGGTAGCCCTCTACTATTAACCACAAGACTTGTTGATCTAACTTTAGCAAAGTGGAAGGAGATATTGGGTTGATTAAATGGATATATGCGAAGAGGAAACAGAAATGTGGAAACAAGGGCATGAGCAGAATTAGAGGAGCCGCAAGTGAAGTGGAGATTAGTGTCATAAACAGTAGGTTGGGGCATCCATTGTTTCCATTTCCAGAATGTTGACATGTATATTTGTCCTAGTCATTCTTCATCTAAACTTCTTTTTGTGGACCAGCCCTCTACACATATCATCCTTTTCTCGTGGCCTTTCCTTGATTCCACATATCTTTTGTTTTAATTATTATATATGTGGATACTATTCCCTATCGGAAATATCCTAGATGTTCTATTATTGATAGTTGAGTAGTGAATAATGTTTCAAAATATTCATCTAAAATATATCTTTAGTTTATTTTAGTTTCATACTAATGGTTTTTTGGGGGGTCGAAAGTGACCGGGGTTGGGTTTGTTTAGTATTGGGTTTTATTTTTAAGATTGAAGCAAGAGTTAGTGTATTTTTAGAGTTTGAAGAGAGGAGTAATTTTGTCATTTTATAAAATGGACGGTAAAAACCTAACATGATGGAAAATAGATATCGTAATTGGATGTTATAATTAGTACGAGCATTTAATGTTTTTAAAATTAACGTACGTCACTTAAAAACATATACAATTTATTTTGAGGAAATATTAATTTC
Organism: Erodium maritimum; assembly: GCA_963921825.1. Taxonomy (NCBI): domain Eukaryota; kingdom Viridiplantae; phylum Streptophyta; class Magnoliopsida; order Geraniales; family Geraniaceae; genus Erodium; species Erodium maritimum. The sequence continues at coordinate 16,437,647 of OY997589.1, read as the reverse complement.
ATTAAGCATAATCAATTGCTAGTACCCTGTGAATCGGTAGTAGCAACTCATCAAAGTTCCGTATTAGTAGTCAACTCATAAGCACCTCTAGCTAAAACACTAGCTACTTTATTTGCATCCCTCCTAACATGAATCACCTGAACTTTAGATAATTCACGTAACGTAGCTTTACAATCCTCAATAATAACACTCAACGGAGTAGTTAACTTCTCCTTCCACTTAATAGCTAGAATCACACCCAAACAATCTGATTCTATTATTCCCCTTGTCCACATGCATTGCCTGAACTAGTGCAATGCCACCCTCGTCATGTGGATCGGGATACCGCTACTTCTGACCCACTTTTTGTTGAACATGTTTATTTTTTTGCAGTTATCGCCTCGGACCCCGTCACCTACAGTTAGACCTGTTGACGTTGAACGATCTCCTCCCCCCGCCCCGCCTGGCTCCGATGTGTTCTCGGACTGCCCCTCCTCCCGATACGATGTTTTGGCTTTCAATTGTGACATTTTTGAACTATTTGCACCGATAGACATGGAGGATCCATGCGTCTCGCACCATCGACATGGACCCTGATCCGATTCCTGACCCTCGGAGATGGTGGCCCAATGGGGAAAGGAAACCCATTGGGCCTAGAAATAGAGGACTCTCCCCGGAATCTCTCGTTGCGTGCTTCTTGGTATCGAGAGGGAAATATCATTGAGAGGAATCGGATCATCATCTCGCAAGTCATGACAACTACCTGACGCAATAATTAGATCTTTGAACTTGTGTTAATTGAGCGTATTACTTGTTGTCGCATTACTTCTAGCAACCGTTGTAGAAGTCTTTTTAATTAACCTAGTGTATCATAACACCTATTGTATTTGGGGGTTTCCGTCCTATATCTCTCGGTTTATTTGGGTTTTTTCCTTAATCTTATTGTAATGATAACATATCTTTTTCAAAAGAAAAAAGTAATACCTCCTCCGATGTCTTGGGACGCTAATAACTGGATTATAAAATGAGAACTATAATTAGTTAAATAAGTGACTAGGTTAAGTCAATTAATTGAAAGTTGTGAGAAGAAACCAAGTTCCAAGCAGAAGGGTCATCGTGGGTCCATTCTTGTCCTCTTTTCTCTAAATTAAGAATCAAATGGTGGGACTATGCATGCTTCATACCGATTCTCTACACTTGTGCGAATTTAGATGTCATTTTCGATCAAGCTTGAGCACTAAGCATGAGATGAGATATTTTTAGGTATGATTTTATACAAAGAATGGAATGTATCACAAACTTTACTTTTAATTGGAAATGGTTATGGACGACTCCATCTTTCATCCTTGATCTTGTAGATATAGTTTTTGCAGTGAATGAAGTATCTCTAAAGTATCTCTAAAGCCGAAATAAAAGATTCATCTCAGAAAATCAATAGATTTATAGAAATGAATCGATACGATTCGATTTCTAACGAACATCAATCTTTCGATTTTCTTATTAAAGGACCAACTCAACTAAAAGCTCAAGTTGATAGTTGAAGGCCAAATTATAGCTATATTTCAACACGCGCCCTCACGGATAAATCCGTTTACGCATTTGGAGGTGAAATATTTTGAAGAGAGGGATGAGCGCATTGAGAAGAATGATAATGGCTAGCCCATTTTGGGCAAATTTTATAAATAGAGAATAAATTAGATTTTTTTGTAGAGAGTAAGGTTTGAACCCGGGTCTGTGAGGAATCAAGCTCTGATACCATATTAGAGGACCAACTCAACTAAAAGCTTAAGCTGATAGTTGAAGACCCAATTATAGTTATATTCTAACATTTCCAACACCCGATCTCAAGACCCAGTAAGCGGAAAATACAGAACAATAATTAAAGCTGCAGAAAATAAACAGAGAACCCAAGATTTTACGTTGTTCGGCAATGTGTCTACATCCATGGGATAACGACGAGCTCTTTGTATTATCCGAGAAATAATTCTAGAATTACACACCTAATTCTCTTTATCCTAATACAGATTTCAATACCAAGAATAATCTATGGCTTGCTATGATTTTTGAGATCCAACCCAACTCTCATGCTAGTCTTCATCATAAACATGTCTCATGAAATACCTTAAATACCCATATGTCGTGTAGCACCTCCATGAACAAAACAATCAAGAAAAAAGAAACCTTTTTTTTTTCTACCACGGCCCGTTGTAGGGTGATGTATCTCACGGGTATGTTTTCCTTTTTTTTGAGTAAAGATTATGCTTTCATTCAATTAATTCCAAAGCATTATAACCACCGAGATCAGGGGATAAATCTTGAAATAAGCCGAGATAATGACCGACATCTTTTGTTTGCAAAAACGAGTGATCTGACACATTAGGTTGAAAATACGTAAGACTTCTATAACAACATAATAGAAGATAGTCAGCATCTGGAGATAAGCACAGTACACAAGACAAGGAAGTTAAATACATGTCCGGGTGGTTGTCTTGACTTGCGAGGCGGTAACCGTAATCAACCCAGGTAGCATAACCCCACCAGGCAGGACCATAGCCAGGTTGGGAGGACAGAAAGATTCGTCTGTTTTTGGGCCCAATGGGTTTCCATCCCCCATTGGACCCCAGCTCCCGAGGGTCCGGATCAGGGTCCTCGTCAATCTTGAGACGAAAACATCGATGGGATGGAGAGTCCTTACCCTGTGATGATAACATCGGATGAATTAGGAATGACAATGGGGCGGGTTTTGTGAAACCCAGACCGAATCTCAAACAAATACCCCGGACCTGGCCTGGACCCGGGTATGCCTCGAAATTTCCCGGCCCGTTCTGAAACCGATCGGGTCGGGGAAACCCCGACCGCCCCGCATCTCCAAGGCATGTCCAACCCAAGCCCGCCCCGCGTCTCCTACCCTCACTGAAGCTTTGTCCATCACGCAAGGCCCAAGTTCATGTGTAACCCAAGTATTATGTCCATATTCACTTTGTTGGGAAAAAAGTTGGGAGGACGAAGATTCATCCGTTTTTGGGCCCAATATTTATTTTGGTAGTTTGACTTGTTGATAAATCCTTGTGCATTCGTTATTGATAACTATTTGATTACTTATTAACGAAAACCAATTCATGGTCATACCGGTAATGAGTTGAAAATATGATTCATCTTTCTGCCAATTTGTGGTATTTGCAAACGAAAAGGAAAAAGGCGATGCATACTTTATCTGCAATATTTTGAAACAGATTTTGACTAGAATATATAAAGTTTAGAAGGGTGATACATAATAATGTTACTAAGAAAAAAATTATTCTAGTCCTAAAGTAAATTTAGCTACACGATAAAAAATATAAATATTTGACCACTCTGAATTTTAGTCATGGAAACAATTATTATTATTATTATTATTGCTAAATTTAATAATTCCAGAGGTTTTATTTTTCTAGGCGATGCGTTGTGTTACTTAATGGAGAGCTCTCCTTCCGTCGATCCTAGTCTCTTTTGGTATCTGTGATGTCTTTTTTTCCCAATGTTTTGATCCGACCATCCCTCTCTCCTCCACCACCCCCGCTGTTGTCACATCAACCTTTCTCTCCATCCTCCTCACCAGCCTCATATACTCCACTACGTTGGCCATGTTCATGGTACCAAAGACCGTGGAACCCGTACCAAGCACTTCAGTGGGAAAAACAAGCCATTATATATATCATTAAATAATAGCATATCAATTTCAAAAGAATAAATAGTAAAGCAAAAGCAAAAGTATTATATATATCATTAAATCAGTTTCCAAAACCATTCACTTGCCAACTCTCTTTTGACATGCAAGCAAAAGAAGTCAATGGTTCAGGCAAGGCCCAAAACTTGCAAGTGAGCTCATTTCTTGAATTAAACCATAATATATCTGATATTAGCAAACAACAATAGCACTGCTCATCCGAGAACGACATGTGAACATAAACAATAACTCGAACTCTAACCTAGAGCAAACATGAAGCAAACAAGCATGGATTAAGCATTTTAAGACATTCAAGTCTTTTCCTTAACGGTAAAGCGTATAAAGTGATGTATTTTCTGGGATTGGTTGGTCTTGTGTACCTCTCATCAATGCCTATCTGTCTCGTCTTGGTCTATAGCAACCCGAGCCTCTAGGGTAAGACAGTCTAAGTATAAGAGTCTCTATCCGAATTTTGCTTGCAAGCTTCTACCTGACCCCAACTACAACACACGGTCTCTTACATTGCATTGCACCATATATATATATATACACTTTACACTTCTCATTTCTCCACAGATCATTTCCCTTCATCCCTCTCATCCATATAAAATCAATGGCTACTCGGATTAAGGTCTTTTCCGGCTTAATGTCTCTCTTCTTGGGTCTGCTCCTTGCTTTCTTGGCTTCCCCTGCTGAAGGTGCCATAAAGAAGTACCAATTTGATGTAAGTAACTAATCTAGTTTCCACATATGAACTTGTAATCATGGGATACGAATCTTTGATAACATATTAGAATATCAACTCAACTAAAAGTTAAAATAGAATCAATTATAGTCTTGTATTGATAACATGAACGATGTGTGGATTTGTGTGGATTTCAACGTAAAATGTTTCAAGTCCAAGTGAAGAATGTGAGCAGATTATGCCATGCAAAACCCATTGTGACTGTTAATGAAATGTTCCCGGGCCCTGCCATTTATGCCAGGGAATGAGACATAGTTCTCATCAATGTCACAAACCATGCTCAATACAACATGTCCATCCACTGATATATATATATATATACGGGTGCAATCAGGTGTGAACCAGGGGTTACGGTGCGAACCTGCTTGTGTAGTGTATCTGGTTTGTGGAAATAGTGTTCACGGTTTGCGGTGTTTTCGCAAACCATATTTTTCTCAAGATAAAATGCTTTTTTTTCAAACTGTTTTTCCGCAAACTGGGATGCTTAAATCCGCAAACCATATTCGCTATTTCCGCAAATCAGATACACTATTTTCGCAAACCATATATTTTCTCAAGATAAAAATGCTATTTTTTCAAACTTTTTTTTTTCCGCAAACTGGGATGCTTATTTCCGCAAACCATGTTCGCTATTTCCACAAACCAGATTTGAGGTTCGCAGGTTCGCACCGTAAGGGAGGTTCCCACCTGATTGTCTCCCTATATATATATATATATATATATATATATATATATATAGGGCAGCTATCCAGTAAAAACCACCCTTATTGTGCAAACTACGAACCCACTGTAGCCGCGCGATCTGCCAGTCTTGATGTCACCAGAGAGAGCCAGATTGCGCCACGCGTCCAAAGAGTGCGCGCCAGCTCATTTGAACAGAACGCCGAATCGCGCGAGAAATGAAGTCGATTATATCGTTTGGCGATATGTTAAAATTCGCGCCATTAAAATTTCCTTCTTCAACCTTCTGTCTTCGCGATTTCTCAGACAAATTTAGATCTCTTCCTGCTTCAACCTACTGTGTTTGCGATTCGCGATTCCAGAGACAGATCAGCGAAAATTGAACAAAAAGCTCGACAAAACAAACCATGTAAGTTCTGAAATTTGGTATGTAAACCCTAATTGTTGCACAGAAACTGTGACTTGATTTGAGATAATGCTTGTAGCATCAACATAGGGATGTTAGAAGCATCTAGAAGCCTCCGAGATATTTTCGGGATGCTTGTAGCATCCCATCGATAAAGGATTTTAGCACTGTTAGATTGAGAGTCCAATCACTAATAGAGAGTGTGGATTATGTCCATCCATAAAGGATATTAACATTAGTAGATTTAGTGTTCAAACCACTGATACAGTGTGTTGGTTGGTAACTAGTATACACACTTGTTGTTATTTGCATATTCACATTGTAACATGCACAACACTAATAGTTTGAGTGGCCAACTGCTAGTGTTCTATGTGTCCAATTACTTATACACTGCATGTTATTTGGTTCTACAGTGACGGGAAAAATATGACTACACCAAATAGTAATACCACACCAACAACCCCTCGTGTCACACGCCAAACTGCTCAAAAACCACTGCGTGTGCCCACACCGACAACACCTCGTGTGACATGCCAAACAGCTCAAAAACCACCGCGTGCGCCCACACCGAAAACACCTTTTGTAACACGCCAAACAGCAAAAAAACCACCGCGTGTACCAACACCACGTGTGCCCACACCTGTACAAGTGAACACATGCACAATACCACCTGTACCTCATCCAGTAGTAGCTCCAGAGGAGAGAAATGAGCCTGCCAACTCTGATAATACAGTGGTGGTCGAAGACATTGAGTGTCCACCAGATGTGACAAATATCCCAGAACAACCTCCTAGTGAAAACACTGAACATTCAGAACATTCTGCGTTCCGAGTGCCTGTTGTGGAAGCTCCAGTAGAAGCAAATCCAAACCAACCAAGTTCAAGTGAAAACATACATTATGAACATTCTGCAATCCCGGTACCTGCTTCATTCATCCAACTGACAGAGGATGGGAAAAAAGAATACATTCCAAATTGCCACGAGGACAGGAAGCCGAAAGAAAAAAAGGAGTTCAAGACACTAGCTGCTGCAATTAACTTTTATGAGAGTTATGCAAAAGTGACGGGTTTCAGCGTTCGGAGAGGGGCAGAAAAAAAGCACAAAGATCAAACCGTGACCCTCAAGTATTTGCTCTGCTCAAAAGAAGGGCATAAGTACGAGCGCAAAGAACCTAAGGATGACGAGCCCATAGAAGAAAAGATAAGAAACCGGCTATTGTCAAGAACTGGTTGCAGAGCGAAAATAGCTATTAAATTCAAAGCCACGGAAAATGGGAACGTGTACTTCATAAAGGAGTTTGTTGAAGCGCACAACCATGAGTTGTTCGTGATGAATGACAGGCAGTACATGAGATCCAACAGGAAGGTGACATCACCGATGCAGAACTGGTTACTGAATTGCCAGAAAGCTACAGTTGGTCCTGTTCTGTGTCACAAAAGTTTTAAGCGAAACGCTTGGAGGTCCAGAAAAGGTTGGTGCAACTACGAGGGATTTCATGAACTACCAGAGGGATCTACGGGCTTATGTAATGGATACGGATGTCCAGATGGTACTGGACATGTTCCATGAGAAGAAGGAGTCCAGCCCCGAATTCTATTTTGAGTTCAAAACTGACCGCTCCGATAGGTTAACCGCTGTTTTTTGGGCTGATGCTGAAATGTTGAAGGACTACAAGCTCTATGGTGACTGTGTAGCTTTTGACTCAACTTATCACACAAACCAGTAAGTAACGTTGAGATATTCTTCGTCTGGTGGTTTATATAGAATTGTGGTTTATATAATTTTTTTTTTAATTTTGCAGGTATGACATGGTATTCTCTCCATTCACTAGAATAAACAGCCACAACAAATCAGTGACCTTTGCGGCAGCCCTGATATCAAAAGAAGATGTACCATCCTTTGTTTGGATTTTCCAAACATTCCTCAAGGCGATGGACGGGAAGGAGCCTCTATGCATCATTACTGACCAGGACCCTGCAATGAAGATTGCAGTGAACGAGGTGATGAAAGAGACAAAACACCGGTTCTGCATGTGGCACATCATGGAGAAAATTCCAAAAAAGGTGAGTACAAGTTCAAATTCATTATCGTGCTGATTGATTTTGGACTTAGACTAGTGGTGCAATGTTAAAGTACAGAGTAACTGGTTGGATGGCTTCTTACTTGTTTGCCACTCACTGATAATTTAATAATCATACTGCTAGTAGTTTACAAATGCAATGTGCTAATAATTTAGCATGTTAATTATTGTTTTGGCAGGTTTCCCTTACCAATCTGTCTGAAACTAACTTTAAGCAAGAGATTAAGGAAGTGGTGTGGTCCAGGACTATGACGATAGATGAATTTGAGAAAAAGTGGCCTGCGATAATCAAGAAGTGCAATTTAGAGGACAACACCTGGCTGCAACAACTGTTTGAGATGAGGGAGGACTGGATACCCGCCTACTTCTATGATTTGCCGATGGCGAGGCTGATGAGGACGACATCCCGTTCTGAGAGCCAAAATAGTACCTTTAGGAAGTTGACCGACAAGTATCTCCCGCTGGTCCATTTCATGTGGAGAGTCGACGGTGTAGTGAACAACCAAAGGGAGGAAACAAGGTACTTGGCCATGAAGTCTGCCACGTGTCACCCACAGTACAAGCTGAATTCAGAACTGGAGCGCCATGCTTGGAACCTATACACATTGCCCATTTTCTTCAAGGTGCAAAAGTACATGATGCTGACCGACAAGCTCGAACTCCACAAGATGGATGACAAGAAGACCAGCGAAGGAATGTTAAAGTTGTACTTCATCAGAGACGACAGAAACACTGAATTCATTGTGTCGAGGATGATGGAGACGAACCACTTTGACTGTTCGTGCAAGAGATTCCAGGCAAAAGGTTTGCTGTGCATCCATATATTCCTAGCAATGAGAAATGCGAGGATGAAGCTCATCCCGGACAGCATGGTGAATCTGAGATAGTGTAGGGAGACAGCCAGACAAGACCAAGAAACAAGGGCAAACATGGATCCTGAAGATACGAACAAATTGATAGAGGACATCAAGAAACGATTTGCTGAGCTGATCGAAGTCCCGGATCCTTCCTTTTCTAATCTGCAGAGTCTGTTGCACACACTGAAGAACACAACCATACACAGCAACAACGAAGACTACAGGGCGACAAAAATGCAAAAGCACAAGAAGATGGAGAAAATGACAGGGATTAAAAGGCCCATAGAGGTGACGGTCCAGAATCCGCCGCAGTCAAACAACAAGGGGTCTCGAAAGAGCAGAAGAAAACAGTCGGATTTCGAAATAGCAGTACAAGCAGCGAGCAAGCCACTGAGGCTGTGCCATGGATGTTTCAAGATGACAAACGAGCATGACAAAAGGAACTGTCCAGAGATTAAGGAGAAAGATTGAACAAGTATTAGCATATGTTTATGATTTTGTGTTAAACCTGTCTTACTTTTGAACACTTGGGAAATATTAGTATGGTATGGAACTTTGAATGACTTGTTGCTTAAAAGAATTGTGTTTTTAGTTATATATGGTTTTGAAGTTTAAAAGTGTTAAAGAACCATAATGCAATATTGCTGATGGACTGGTGCATGAGTACTAATAGATTGGTCGACTTGTGCTAATATACTCATGAACATGTTCCTGGGTGCTACCAAATTTATAGTGCAGAGCGTTGCACACCACTAGAAGTTTAGAGTGCACACCACTAAAAGTCTCTACTGCACAACACTAGAAGTTCAGAGTGCAGACAACTGGAAGGTTATATTTCTTCAGTTTCCTTCAGTTGAATATAAAAAATGTACAAGGTTGCCATGTTTGGATGCAAAGTTTGAGATAATGAATCCAAATTTAATAAACATATAAAATAAAGACCTTTTAAGATTATGCATAAATTGCTAACAGTTTCTCTTCAACTAGAATTTTTAGCTTGCATATTACTAACAGTTTAGCATACACACCACTAATTTTTTAACATGCAGAGTGCTGACAGATGGTAATTTGCTTCTCTAGTGAAAAACACAAACAAAGCACTAGATAACATATATTACTAACAGTTTAGCATGCAGACCACTAATTTTTTGACATGCACAATGAGGACAGACAGTACTTTGATTCAACAAGTCCACACAAGAACAACAAATTTAAAGAAAGCAGATATATATATATATAAAACAAGTTGTCCAAACAAAAAAGCAGATTATATAAAAAGTCCAACAAAAAACAGCAAATTTAAAGAAAGCATAAGAAGAATGGAAAGGAAGTAACGGGATCTAAATGGCCTGCTTTGCTCTGGAGAACTGCTCCAGTACACGACGAATTGCACTCAACTGACGGACGAGCGCTACATGTCTCCGCTTTTCTTCCTGCGACCATTCGTTGGTGTTGATGTGAGTCAGGGTCACCAGTTGTTCGTTGACCTCGGCCTGGACACTGAAAATTTTATCTTTGATGTCCTTATACGCCCTCAGCCTCGCGTAGTGCTCTAGCTTTCTTATCCCTGAAACGATCATCTGGGAATCAGAAGGAGCAGCCGTGGAAGATTGACTCGCTGTTGGGATTCCTGAACCAGATGGAGCAGCCATGGATGATAGACTCAGAGTTGAGATTCCTGCAAAAAAACTGAGTAGAAGTAAAAGTAAAATGTGAAAGAAATGGAACACGGTTGTTCCTTTATATAGAGGATGAAAATGAACCACCACCTTAAATGGGGAGAGAAAACAAACCGTCACCAGCGTTGATATATGTGTAAAAATTTATTAAGGACAGTTTGATTAGACTGTTGATATGACAGATAGATGTTTGAAAATATAAGAAGAATACAAGCGGTTTCTTAACCATCCACTCAGTTAAGGGAGATGTGGCAAGTATTAAAACTACCCACTAACTCCATCACGAGTTACAGTTCCCTATAAATACACACCTGACTAATACCTAAACCCAACCACGAAAAGAGTTTTGTCTAGTTAAAACAAATAGAGTCAGGAAAATATATCCAAAGTACACTGTCAAATGAGATCAAGCGTCAAAGGCGCCTCATTGAGCATGAAAGGGCAGTGCTAAACTACACGGAGCTGAGGCTAAAGTTGTTGGAGACCCAGCTTGAAGTGACTTTAATGGTAAATGATACATGGAACGTGGATGCAAAGGATATGACACCGGACGAGAAGGATGCAAACCAGACCCAAATGAAGAAGTTTGCAGAGCTTAATGTAATGCTTGAGGAAATTATTAAGAAGTTGGATTAGGTAATTCCAATCTTGGCTGTTATTTGTATTCATCCAAAAAAATCATGAACATGGTCATGATTTTTATGCTTTAAATTTAATGAAAAAAGTAATTTCCTCCAGTTGAATCCAAATTGTGTTCTTCTCTTAATTCTCTACAATTCTACATCCGTGATCACTAAAAGGTTAGTGTACACACTGCTAAAATATTAGAATACATGCTGCTGATAGTTCATACATAAAAAGCTTATTTAATATTCATAGATGTATTATAAAATGAATTTGAGAGTTGCAAAAAAATGTACATGATTGACATGTTTGGATCAAAAGTTTGAAGATTTCAAGATAATGAATCTGAATTTAATAAACGAAAGATCTTTTAAGATCATGCATAAATTGCTAACAGTTTCTCTGCAACTAGAATTTGTAGCTTGCACATTACTAACAGTTTAGCATGCACACCACTAATTTTTTAACATGCAGAGTGCTGACAGATGGTAATTTGCTTCTCTAGTGAAAAACACGAACAAAACACTCGATAACATATATTAAGCATCAACCAAAATTACACAACGCAGTTGTCCACCTAAAAACAAAACAACTTCACCTATTCAGGTGGACAAGTTCAACAAAAACAACCAGGTTAAATAGAAATCGTAATTAGTTGATGTTACGAACAAGCTTCATTGACTCAATGTCAATTAAACAGTCAATACACACATATCTAAGTTCTCCGGCACCTGCGATATCGTACAGCCTACGCCTCCAATGGCCAGCATCGTGAGGAGTTTCGCAGATGCTTGATATCCTCAACTGTGACCATCTGCCAAAGTGTAGCATGGCACGAAACTCACGACGACATTCATGCAGCACTGCCCTCTCTGGATCACTTATAAGAAAAAAGATATCGTAGAATATGTCTGCAACAAGGTCATCTTTCCCACCTAATTTGATTAGAGCAATTGCATGGATATATCTTCTTAACATAGTAGACCAGTTGTCACACACCTCAAGTAATTTAAGGCCGAGTCTAGGTTTATTTCTATTGAAAGTATAGTACAGACCAAGAAGGTACCTATCATTCAAATTACCGGCTTCAGTAGCATTCACAAGCACTGATTTGGTGCGGAAAGAGACTGTCCTGACTACTTGTGGTCGGAATTCACAATTTAAGGCCAACAGCACATTATCATCCTCTTTCATTAAGTGATAAAAATTCTTGCAACTGAATGCATCACACAAAGACAAATAGTGTATTAAAATAAAAGAGTAAAAAAGAAAAAGGAAATAAGAATTTTAAATGTTGAGGGATAGAGTTTTAGAACCAGTTTACCACATAGAAAGGTGGACAAAAGGAACGTCGCTATCATCCAGAGTCCTTTTGAATATTTCATACTTCAACTCATCAGGCAGAGCACTAAGGTAATCCATTAAAAAACCTTAATGAAGTTGAAAAGATTGTTGATCTTCAGGATTTCTTCGAGTAACTGAGAGGAATGGAGGAGGAGCTTGAGATAGAGAGAAACAGAGATAGGGAGAAATATGTTCGAACAAGACTTGCCTATATATAGTACAAGTAAAACGATGGGATTATTGAAGAAGGAAATGATTTATTAAATGCAATACCACCCTTCCATCTTGCATATTTAATATGATGGAGACACGTGTAGTCAAATCAAGTCAATCAGACTGTCACTCTCTTAACCGCCCTTTCACATTATTTATTATCTCAATTAATACGGAAATGATAATATATGTGCATAGTCATTTAATTAAAATACGTGTAAAGCCTCGTTTAATTAAATCAGATCAATTTTTTTACATATTGCTGATATTTTACCACGCACAGTACTAATAATTTAATATTCAAACTGCTGACAGTTTCCCATTCATATCAGAAAAAATAGTTTTAATATTGGAAGAAATGAGAACCGATAAATGGTTAATTTACACACCGCTAATATATTAGAATACATGCCGCTAATATACCAGTTGTCCAACTAAAAAAAACATCTTCAACTATTTAGAGAACACAAGTTCAACTAAAATAATCAGGTTACAGATAAGTGTAATTAGTTGAGATTATAAGTAAGCTTGAATGACTCAATGTCAACTAAACAGTCAAAGCAGCTATATCTAAGTTCGCCAGGGCCTAAGATATCTTCGATTCTACGGCTCCAATGGCCATCATCGTTATGAGTTTCACAGATGCTTGATGTCCTCAAGTGTGACCATCTGCCGGGTTGAAGCATGGCGCGAAACTGGCGGCGACATTCATGCAGCATTGACCTGTCGGTGTACAACATCTGCATAAACATACCGCCGAAGATATCTCCAACACGTTCATCTTCCCCACCTACTTTCATTAGTGCTATGGCACGGACATATCGTCTTAACATTGTAGACCAGTTGTCACACCTCTCAAGTAATTCAAGTCCGTGTCTAGGTCTATTCCGATTGAAAGTATAGTACAGACCAAGAAGGTACCTAGCATTTAAATTACCGGCTTCACTAGCCTCCTCAAGCACTAATTTGGTCTGGAATGTCACTTCCTTCACTACTTGTGGTCGGAAATCACAATTTAGGGCCAACAGAACATCATCATCCTCTTTCATAAACTTATAGAAATCCTTGCAACTGAATGCAGCACACAAAATATAAAATCATACACTAAAAAAAGAAAATAATTAAATAAGAATTTTACATGTTTAAGATAGGGTTTCAGAACCAGTTACCACATAGAGAGGTGGACAAAAGGAACATCACCATCACTTAGAGTCCTTTTGAATATGTTAGACTTCAACGGATCAGGCAAAGCACTAAGGTAATCGAAACCAGGGGCATCATTTTGATCCATTATAAAACCTGGGGTTGAAGATGAAATATTTTCTTAAAAACTCAAACATGTAAATAAATACTTCTATGAATCAAAGAAGAAACGTAGAAAAATCAAAGGCAAAATCATACCGCTACAAGTTCGCTTCAGGCTTTCTTCTGGTAACTGAGTAGAATGGAGGAGGAGCTTAAAAATCAACCCTGGAGATAGAAAGAAATATGTTCGAAATAAAGTTTCCAATATATAATAGAAGTGAAGTGATGGTGAAATTCAAAAAGGAAAGAGATTTTAAAATTAATAACTACCCTTACATCTTCCATATTTAATATGATGTAGACAGGTGTAGTCAAGCGCAAGTCAATGAGTTTCTGAAACTCTTTTAACCACCCCTTCACCTTTGTCATTATATTAATTAATTCAAAAATCAAGTTAATCTGCTTACATACTGCTAATATTTTACTACGCATAGTACTAATGGTTCAATATTCACGTTGCTCAAAGTTTACCATTCATACTACTAATAAGTTACCATTCATAACAAGTTTAACAAAAACATATTGAGATTCAGTCTATTACATAAAATAAAATAAAAACAAAAGACCTACATAGTGTTATGAGATAGTTTATATGTTTCGATATCAATTAAACATTCCACACAGTTGTAATAAAACTCTCTAACACGTCTGATTGCTGCGACTTTCTTATTCCAGTGAATGAGATTTCCGGTCCATTCACACAAATGTGTGTGTTTTAGATATCTCCAGTTCCTGTTCTGCAGCATTTGGCGAAACTGGCGACGACAAGTAAATAGGACGTGCCTGTCATTCGGATCAGTCTCCTCAAAGAAACTATACAGAGCAGCAAGAGATTCATCTTCATCTTCATTTACATTCAGATTGGCCATTGCATAGACATACCTCCTCATCCAAGTTGACACATTGTCACACGTGTTCAGAATTGGAAGACCTCGCTCAGGCGTATCAGAATTGAAGATGAGGTACAGAGCCAGGAGATATGCTGCCCTGGAGTTCCCAAAATCAGTGGCCCTTTGAAGAATTTTGGAGCCGTCATGGTCCACAGCTTTCACCGTCCTCGGGTGGAATGTACAGGGTAACTCCATCAGAATATCCTTCTCAGTAGACGTAAGTCTATAAAATAACTTGCAACTGAAATTAAAAACACGTAAAAAGAATAAATAGTAATAATAATTAAAAACAAAATTGTAAGGCACGAGTTTCAAATTGATTACCAGGATGAGAGTATAACCAAATTTCTGTCTGAATGATCAAAACACCTCTTAAGAATATTAACCAACACATCGTCTGGCAACGACGTGATATAATCAACACCAGGAACCCCTCTGTGATCCATTATAATACCTGAAAATGCAGACTACTAATAGTTTATTATACAGACCACTACTACATAAAATATGCTACTTATAAAAAAATGGCATTCAAGTTAATAAAAAAAAAAACATTAACCAGCGCAAACACAGTCCACTTAGTTCACAAAATTTATTTTATTATCTTGGTCTTATTCAAAATGCTCATTATTACAGGCATGCTCCACATTAATGACACATTTTGGTTGGTAGAAATGAAGTAATTACAAACAGAACCTCCATGATTCGTTCTTCAAAAAAAATTCAACCTCTAGAAAATACAGAGATATACACGCAAGAGGGTTATTTTGCAATTAAACCAAACATATATTGATGAGAGAAGTGACAAAATTTGGAAAAGAGCCAGTAATTTTATATGAACGAGGGAGATTGAGGCAGGATTCAGTGGTTGAGATTTTAATGCAAAGTACTAATAATATAGACACTGAGGTGCTAATACATGACCAAATAATCAATATACACGCAAGAGGGATATTTTTCAATTAAACCAAACATATATTGATGAGAGAAGTGACCAAATTTGGAAAAGAACCAGTAATTTTATATGAACGAGGGAGATTGAGGCAGGATTCAGTGGTTGAGATTTTAATGCAAAGTACTAATAATATAGACACTGAGGTGCTAATACATGACCAAATAATCAATATACACACAAGAAGGATATTTTGCAATTAAAACAAACATATATTGATGAGAAGAGTGACCAAATTTGGAAAGACACACCTTGATGAAAATCGTGGCTCTGTAGGGAGCACAGAATAGATTTGAAGAGGAAGATGAAGAGTGGCTCCAACCTGACGAGGAAGATAAATAGTGGCTCCAAGCTGTTCTCAGATATGAATAGTCAAATCGTTGCACTAGGCATTAATACCTCTGTCGTTTAGGGCATCATGGCTACTTGGACTCTAAAAACCCTAATGGGCCTGAGATTCATCTAGATATTCGGGAAAAAGTAATGATTAAAGGAAACAGTCATTTAGGTCTCCTATATTTTGTAGTAATTGCCAAAAAAATATATTATTTTATTCATTTTTTTAAGTTTTCGTTTCCCAAAAATCCTCAGCTGAGTCTAACTTGTTCATAATTTCCTTCTTCTTTACAATTAAACCACAACTTAAGAAATATCTGGCAATCTACTTCCAGAGGATTTGATATTCAAAGTACTACTGAAATTTTACAACACATAGTACTAATAATTTAATATTCAAACTGCTAAAAGTTTCCCATTCATACCTAAAAAAAATTTAACATTCATAACATGTTCGACAAAAACATACCGAGATTCAGTCTATTACATAAAATTAAAAAAAAACAGAAGTCCTACTTAAGGAGTTTTGTGCTTCAGTTTATATGTTTCAATATCAATTAAACATTCTATGCAGTTGTAACAATACTCTTTAAGATATTTAATTGCTGCGACTTTTTTGTTCCAGTGAACGGGATATCTGGTCGATTTGCACAACTTTGTGTGTTTTAGATGTCTCCAATTCCTATCCTGCAACATTCGGCGGAAAAGACGACGACACTAAAATACCTCACGCCTGTCATAATAATCAATTCCCGCAAAGAAACGATATAGACCAAGAACCGCTTCAGCATCATCAGGATCATGTACTTTCAATTTGGCCATCCCATATACATACCTCCTCAACAAAGTTGACTCATTGTCACACGTCTCAAGAAACTGAAGTCCTCGATCAGGAGTATCAAAATTGAAGATGAGGTACAAAGCCAGAAGATATGCTGCCTTGAGGTTCCCAAAATCAGCGGCCCTTTCAAGAATTTTGGAGCCGTCATGGTCGACAGCTTTCACCGTCCTCGGGTGGAAAGTACAAGGTAGCTCCATCAGAATATCCTTCTCAGTAGACATAAGTCTATAAAATAATTTGCAACTGAATTTGAAAAAAAAATTAAAAAAAATTAATTATTAACAATGAAGGACAAAAATTCTAAGGCACAGATGTGAAATTGATTACCAGGATGAGAGTATGACCAAATTGCAGTCTAAATCATCTAAACTCCTCTTCAGAATATTAACCAATACATTTTCTGGCAATGAGGTGATATAATCAACACCAGGAACCCCTCTCTGATCCATTATAATTACCTGAAAAGGGATATGACCAAATTTTTTTTGTAATGTTTTTATCAGATACAGAACAACATAGATAAAGTTGCACAGTACTATCATGCAAACTACTAATAGTTTATTAAACACACCACTACTATATATATACGCTACTTATAATATAATGGAAATTAAGTTAATAAAAAAAAAGATTAACCAGTGCAAAAACAGTCCACTTAATTCACAAATGAATACAAATACAGTACACAGCTACAGGGCGGATGTATACAAAAATAAATAAACTTCAGATTAAACTATAAAAAAATAGGCAAAAATTGCAAGGTTAAGAGAACTAATAACAATAAAAAATTTGAGAAGCCACACCTTGATGAAAATCTGACGTTGTAGGGTGCACAGAGTAGATTTGACGAGGAAGATAAATAGTGGCTCCAAGCTGTTCTCAGATATGAATAGTCAAATCGTTGCACAAGGCATTTATACCTCTGTCGTTTAGGGCATCATGGCTACTTGGACTCTAGAAAGCCTAATGGGCCTGAGATTCATCTAGATATTCCAAAAAATTAAAATCCGGGTAATTATTATATAAGACGCGTGTACAGATACAAAAAGATATAATGATTAAAGGAAACCGCCAATTAGTTCTCCTATAATTTCTAGTAATTGCCAAAGAAAATAATTATTTTAATCATTTTTTTAAGTTTTCGTTTCGTATAAGGTATGTGCCTCTTCGTTTCCAAAAGCGTCATCAACCGACCTTATATATAATACTCTGCTTTGTCTAACTTGTTCATAATTTCCTTCTCCTTCACAAATCAAACCACAACTTAAAAAATGTCTGGCGATCTACTTCCAAACGATTTGTTACCTGTTTCTCCTCCAACAACATGCGATAGCACTAAAATAAGTTCAACCAGAGGTCTGACATCCTACCCAGAGCTGTCAGATGATGAGGGTGAAGTTTCTTCTAAACTCTCAGAAGTTGAAAACAAGGAAGGAGAGAACCCAAAGCCATAAGATAAACGTCTAAAGAATGAAAAGGAAGAAGAAAAGAAGGAGGTAAACCTGAAGAATGAAAAGAAAAGGAAAAGGGATGATGATCCAGAAGAAGGCCATAACATAGGAAAAATCGTGTCCTCCCAGAAGGCTTAATATGAAATAAAAAATATCTATATATTTTGTTTAATACTTTGTTTTGAATAATAGTCTGTTTCTCTCTTTCTATGATGGATATTACTACTGTTCTGTTTGTTATTTGTGTTGAAAAACTTGAAGAAATTGATAATATTTGTTCCTTATCTTCGTCAAAGTTCAGTATTTCAATTTGTTTTGAAGTGTTATCTTGCATGTTAGTGGTTTGAAAAATAAACAATTATCACATTGTAATGTAATATATTAGTACCAAAAACCATACTTACATTATACAATTAATTTCAATTTATTTGATGTGTTTACTTGCATTTTAGTGGTATGTAACACAAACAATTATCACATTGTAGTCGAGTGTTTTAGAAGCACAAAAACCAAACTTGTATTATATATAAAAATCTGAAAGCATTACAAAATAGATGAAAATTTTAACCTAATATATATTGTAACGCAGCTTATAGGTCTCTATATCTACGATACAATAAGGACAACTGACGTTCAAATCCCCGCCCTCATGAATAGTATCGTAAACCTTAGGATGCCAATGCCCGATGTCTTCTTCAGAGCAGCACTCGGTGACAACCAAAGTTCGGCGCCTGTTCCCTCTAAGCATCCTTTGGAAATCATAGCGGCAGACTCGAAGTCCACGCCTTTCCTCATCACCTTCCACCACCTCCATGATTAACCCGACCAGAATCTGAACACCATAATCAAGCGTGCCTACATTGATTTGGGCCATTCCCATGATGTAACGCCGCCTCCAGGTTGTGGTGCAATCAAACTCGGACAGGAGCCTTAGTCCATAGTCGTTCTCACTGCTATTGAATGTGTAGTAGAAGGCAAGCAAAAACCTAGCCCTGTAATTGCGTGCATTAGATGCGTTGCGAAGAACGCGACAGCTACGTCCTGTAACAGCTCGAACAACTTCAGGCCTAAATTGGCAGCGCAGACGGGAAAGAACTCTCTCATCACGATGCAGAAGTTCGTAAAACCTCCTGCAACTATTTAAACCACGAATTGCAGAAATAAAAAACCAAAATACGGGATTTGTGTAATCAAACTTGACTAGAATCAACAATAAATATAAACAGATACTGATTTGGGAATCAAAATAAAAATAAACAGATACTGATTTGGGATTGATTTACCAGAAGGAAAAGGGGAAGAACAAAGTATCGCTTACCAGACAGAAAGAGGAAACAAAGGACCATCGCTTTCTTCCAGAAGCCTGTCGAAAATTCGCAGGAGCACATTGTTGGGGAGTTGATTGATGATATCCCTCTGATCGTCGTTTTCCATACTGCAACTAGAAAATCGCTTCCGAAAAGATTTTGTGGTGACTGAAAAGACTCTGCGGCTAGGGCACTATATATAACAAATCAAGGGACGCGTTTTAGGAAATCAAAAGGGCGCCGAGTTAATTTTAATTACAAAATTTAAACTGATTAAATCACCGTGAATAGAGGACGTTGCGTGTTAATTGACGCACGTCGCGTCCATTAATGACGGCACGCGAGGAGTGTCTTCTCATATTCAATTGGGCTCAGCCCACTACAATTACTGATAAATGGACCTATATCAGGTCCACTAAGAATACAAATAAATAAATAATTTTATTTATTTGTTTATTGATATAATACATAGTATTATAACAATATTCTATAATTTTTATGTTATAATACATAGTATTTACTGTTTTATTATCAGATACAAACCAACCTTAGGCAAAGTCTATGCGCATCACTTATACTTAAAAACACACACCACTGATATACCAATCTACACACCACTAACATTTATGACTGTTTTGGTTATAGGCAACCACCATGACCTGACGCAATCTCTGAAAATAGATAGGTTTAAAAAAACAAGGGAGATTTAGCTATTAAAAGAGAAATGCACTGATCAGAAGTTGATCACTTTTGGAAATAGATAGATTTTGATGCAGTGATTTGGTGGTTGAGAATTTAATGCATAAGAGTAGAGTGGATCATAAAAAGAAACTACCCACTAAACACATAATTTATTATTTGATTATCAGATACAAAACACATTTCATGCAAAGTCTATGCACTAAAAAATTATGCTGCACACCACTAATTATTTAAAATGCACACCACTGATATACCAGTCTACACACCACTAACATTTATGACTGTTTTGGGTATGATGAAGTGATTAGAAAGGCAACCACCATAACACTGACGCAATATCAGAAAATAGATAGGTTTAAAAAAACGAGGAAGATTAAGCTATTAAGACAGAGATGCACTGATCAGAAGTTGATCATTTTTGAAGATTTAGTAGGTGAGAATTTAATGCATAAGAGTAGAGGTCGTGTTGAAAAGAAATTACCCACTTAGTCCATAACTTAGTTTCGGAATAACAATAATGCCCTTGGACCAGGGCTATAAATACCCCCCCTTAGCAATCACTTGAACACACCTTTCAAACCAAAACAAAAAATGGCCTCCAACGGAAGAAGTGATAATAGTGCTTGGTTTCGAATGAACATCGAAGATGAGGAAAGACGTATAGATACCATTCACCAACTATGGAAGTTGAAGTTCACAGTGATCCAGTATCAGATGTTGATGCCGGATGCACAGGTTGTGAAGTTGTTGGGTGAGATGGAACGAGACGACAATCATACTTGGAAGGCAGAACAAACAGCTGCCAAGGAACGCATGCTGCAGGCACTAAGGGGATATCAACAATTCCTCGGAAATATAAATGTAGATCCCTAAGCCATAGGCAGATGAAGGATTTTTGGTACCTTCTTTTTCATGCATGTCGTCTTTTGTCTGTTTTGTTTGGTGTTTCACACACCATGTTTTCCCTATGAATCTATAAAATATTAAAGTTTGCCAAGTATGAGTAAACAGTAGCATATGGTACATAGCAGTAATAAATTGTGACTTATTTTCTACTGGTTTTGAACAGATACAAAAATATAATCATGCACAAGTCAGTATACTGATAATCTATGTTGCACAGCACTATAAAATTATGTTGTACACCACAAATTGCTTAATGTGCAGACTGCTAATATACTATATTACATTCCACTGAAACTCGAGACATAAGCTCAAAAATACTAAGAATCATATATGTATTATAATAACCATGTTTGTTTTGAACTAGAAAAAAAAATCCATAGTTATGATCTCACCACAATAAAGAACAATATCCATACTGTCCAAACAATCAAGAACCTATTTTTGGCAATTTGGTACATTTAAATGGAAACTTTGTTTGGCGAAAATTGAATGGGTTTCCTGTTCCTGAATAGTAGCGCTTCACTTCTTCATGCACATCTTTCCATTTACCGTTCAGCTCAAACGTCAACAATTTTTCCATGAACCTCATCCTCAGCTTCTTTGTCTGTGTCCTTTGATACTGCATTGCAAAAGTTTAAATGTGTGAATGCTTTAAGAAAGGCAGAAAAAATATGTGACTTTGATGCACACTAAAATGCCAAAATCAGCCTTTTAGTGCAGACCACTAAAAGGCTCTGCTGCACACCACTAAAAGTTTAGATTGGAGACCACTAAAAGGCTCTGCTGAACACCACTAGAAGCTCAAAGTGCAGAGCACTAAAAGGGTATGTTGTACACCACTAGAAGTTCAGAGAGTAGGAAACTAGAAGGTTATATTGCAGACCACTAAAAGAGAGGTTAAGAGAAGAAAAACATACTGTAATCCGATGTGCGATTTTGGTTTTATTGGCCCATCGTCCTCGACCGAGATATTTTTCTGCATGGTACATGGCAAAAACCCCACAATTCTTGCAGTTCAAAGCATTCTGCCAATGAAGATGACGACGTCTGATTGGTAGACCACCGATTTTTAGCCCAATCTTCTTATTGGTCGTCATAACATGTGCTGAAATGTCATCTCTCTGTGATATATACAAATTTTGAAACATTATTTACAAGTAAATATGTTCAGATAGAATAAAATATAAAAATATATAACACTCAAGAACAAGAAAAAGAAGAATATATTAATCTCACCAAGTCATGAAAACAATTTTGATAACGATCCTTATCGTTAGTTTCAGGGTCATAATTGTCAAGAATCTCGATGATACTATTCTTTATATCAATTACCATGACCATGTAATGGCTCTTCCTGTATACAAATATCATAATCTGCAACAAAAATGATTTCCCAAAACACAAAAAAATCACCAAAGTAATTTGACTTAAAAACAAATAAATAATTAGAATGACAAAACAGAAAATTACCATGTCATAATAATGCAAATTCATGTTAAACTTTCGAAGTTCCTCCTGTACAATACTTCCCAGAGCATCAGTGTTTCCTGACTGCTCGTAGGCAATTTACATATATGTAAATACAAGAAGATTATTATTCAAAAAAGATAAAGTAAAATGATGAACAAAAATAAAAATTGAATGACTTCAAAAAGGATACCAAGCTTCAACTTACAGATATATTGGTTGATAAGAACACCCGTGATGGACCGAGATGGTTCACCTTGTAGAATTCCAAGTAGTTGAGATAATCAGCCCAAGCATCAATCACAGAACTGTAAACTTCCATGTCATCTCTGAAAGTCAAAATGTCGTCTCTTCGCAATCCATTGCATGCATTTTCATACACATGATCCTTGTCACATCATAAGAATGAAATTTGATAAACAACTAAAAATTTAACTGTAGACAGATAAAACCTTATATGCAGACCACTAAAAGTTCCTGCTGCAGAACACTAAAATCTTATACGTAGACCACTAAAACCTTATAATGTAGAGCAGAAAATATTTTATGCATGAATTTTAGATAAACTGAATAGTAATAACAACAACTTACTTCAAATCAGTTTCGGTGGGGTTCAAAGCCCAATCTGTCAACAAAGTCTCCCAAATGGGCTGCTGCTTACTGCTAATGAATTCGGTATGCTTGTTCCCATAAGGTACTATGTCCTTATCAAACAAATAAAGATCGGGACCTGTAGCGCAATCTGGCGATGGGATGGCCTGAAGTGGAGGAATATTCAATGCGCCTTTTCTTCTCCCTTTGCGTTTACGAGGAGGTGAAACAACTTTTGCTGCATCAGGAGGAGTTTGTTGTTCATTCTTTTGTAGGTAAGCGTTGAAGATATCGTCTGTATCACCAGAATGATGTGATGATTCTGCATCAACGCTTTCCTTGCCTACTGGTTTGTCCTCATTGTTTATGTGTGAAGCTGAAGCAGATGTGTTACTCCCAGACAATTTATGTGGAGGAACATAAAGGACCATAGCCATGCACGGCTCAAATATCTCCTCAAGTTCTTCACATGCGTCCTTCCCTATTGATGCCACAGAAGAGAAGAGAGCTTCTGGATCATCAAAATCCTCTACATCAGAGTCACTAAGCAGTATGTGTGGAAGTTTCAGGATGTCTGGAACCGAATGTGAAGAACTACCTTTCTGATTAGAAACCTCTATCTTTAGTTTTTGTTCTTCACTGTTACCAGACACCAATCCACCTACCTCTTTGCCAATATGCAGAGATGTGTCAGTACAGGTCCCACCATCTTCTTTGGATTGTATTGGGGATAAAAGACCATGTTCAGGAATTAAATCTAGAGAAAGGTGATCTGCTTCAGTGGTTTCCTCCTCAACAATGATTGTATTCTTCTCTTCAGTGATTTCTTCCTCAGCACAAATAACTGATGATGCCATTACATCAATCATCATTGCATCAATTAGACAATGAAGACCATTTTTATCTATGGTTTTCTGACTGTCAATGCTGGGAACAGTAATGCCTGTTTCTTTCCCTTCACATGCAGTCTGTTCAACTGGTACATCAGCAGGACTTTGTTTCAATGATTCCTGTGTCTCAGAATCCAGTACAACAATATGAGATCCGCCCTTCAAATTACTGCTTTTATCCGGATCAGTTTTTGGAATGCTATGTTCCCCGGCATCAAGAGTGTCTGTTTCTTCTTTACGCTCCACATCAGCAACAACATATTTCCCTTCACATGCACTCTGTTCCCCTGGGACATCATCGGAATCCAGTACAACAATATGAGATCCATATTTGAAATTAAAACTAATGCTTTTATCCACATCAGCAACAGTTTTTGCCATGCTATGTTCCCCGGCATCAAGAGTGTATGTTTCTTCTTTATGCCCCGCATCAGCAACAACATCTTTCCCTTCACATGCACTTTGATCACCTGGGACATCATCAGCAACAACATCTTTCCCTTCACATGCACTCTGTTCACCTGGGACATCATCAACAACAACATCTTTCCCTTCACATGCACTCTGTTCACCTGAGACATCATCAGCAACAACATCTTTCCCTTCACAAGCACTATGTTCACCTGGGACATCATCAACAACAACATCTTTCCTTTCACATGCAATCTGTTCCCCTGGGACATCATCAACAACAGTTTCTTTCCCTTCACATGCACTCTGTTCACATTGGACATCATCAGCAACAGTTTTTAGCATGCTATGTTCAACGGCATCAAGAGTGTTTGTTTCTTCTTTACGCTCCACATCAGCAACAACTTTTTTCTCCTCACATGAACTCAGTTCAAGTGGTACATCAGGTTGTGTATCTGAATTAATATTAATATAATCAATCACAGGGTACATGTACAAATCGTCACTCTCTTCAGCTCCAACGTCTGCTTCAGCTGGTACCTCTGAATCAGGTGCTTCTACATCTATTTCTTCTTCGTCATCACTTACATAAGCACACTTGTCAAGATCAGTTTCGTCTGAATTTTCTCTTTCACTATCGTCTGAATCTTCCAACTGATCCTTATCAGTTTCGTTTTCTTCGGAAATATTTTTCTTGGTCTCCTTTTCTTCAATGTCAGGCAATAGATTGAAACTAGGTAGAGGACCTACATCAGGTGATCTAGTCCTTAGTGCATGAAAATAAGCACTGGACTTCTTTTTCAGTTGAGCTTCTTCGATCTTTGCTATAGCTTTCAGAACATCGTCCTGCTCCCAAAAGTCACCATCCACAAGCTGTTGAACGCGCATCGGTGGTGCAGCTGCCACATGACTTGGAACTCCAACAATGTCCTGAAATCCTTGAGACAGACGCCTAACTTGTTGGACATCGGGTAAAGGATGTTGACTGTTTTCATAACAGTCAACCAAAACTTCAAAACTCTCAGCGAAAACTTTTGCCGCTGTGACAAAGTTTTGGTATGAACGCTGAAATGTTATCAATAAAACTAAATCAAAAAACAACATTTAGGAATGATAACTGAAAACAAATAAAAAATATAAAAGTCAGAAAACATACACGATAGCTGCTCCCTGAACCACGAGTAGAACCAGAAGGTCCTGAATGAGACTGAGGATCATGAGTACTCTGGTGAGTACCAGATTGTTCATCGACCTTACGAGGAGATACAAGAGGTGGTTGAGGAAGCAACTGAGCCGGCAACTGAGGATCAGGTTGATCAACGTAACACATTCCAAACTTGTCACCTAACAACAACTCTTTATCCTCCCTCTCCTGAACATCGTCTGTAGTCCAACCAATTAACGAAGGTTTATACTTTGGCTTCTTCAGATTGGCTATGGTAGTACGATCCAAATAGAACAGCTGCAAATAATCTAATAGTCAAGTAACGAACTGATTTTAACATAATAATACCACATTATGAGAAACATGGTACTGCATACAAACCACTAAAAAATTATGCTGCAGACCACTAAAATAATGCTTCAGACAACTAAAAAATTATGCTGGAGACAACTAAAAAATCATGTTGCAGACCACTAAAATAAGTACTACATACCACTAAAAATTAATGATGCAGACCACTAACATATTACAGTAATTCTTTCAGTGCAAATTCTTAGAGGAAAAAAACCCAATTACTAAAATACTATGCATCAAAAAACAAAAATGGGCAAATAACCTTACTTACCACCAAAAATGTCATTGGACCTATGTAGAATTTTTTACAGTCCCAACTCTTAGATGTCTCCACCAACCTGTCAACCAGAAACTGACACCAATTGTAGTCTTTGATCTTTTCGACATCGTGAATAGCATCCAATATGTCACGCCCCAATTTCAGTAAAACCGAACTAGGGACGCGAACATTTTAAAACATAAAAACACTTGAAAACCTGTTTTCATTAAACTCTTTAAAAGTACCATTTGTTCAACAAAATAATAAAGACAGTTTAAAACACGTCCTAACAAGTGGACAAAAGTACACAGTATCCGTCACTAGACTCAAAAGACAAAACCCGGACTCCGCTCCCAGCTCCACAAGCTTCGAGAGCTCACCTAATCCGTCCCACGAACAGTACCTGTAGGAAAAGCAGCTAGGGGTGAGCGTTCGCTCACCACCACGGATAACAGACTGACTACGGCATAATTAGCAGGCAAAGCAAGTAACACCAACAACGACTCAACACCGGGGAAACCATCCCCAACCCAAGCACTCTGACTGAACAAACACCCACGATGACCTTCCTCGAACGACTCAACACTCTGACACGTAAAGTAGACCTGACCCAACGATTGACGACCTCTTCCAAGGACTCAAAAGAAAGTACGCAACATCAAACAGCATCACAAGGGATCACACACCAACCAAGATCATAAAGGATCGCACACCAAAACAAGATCACAAAGAATCGCAAACCAGCTGCCAAGAACGCCCTCCCAGGACTCTAACCCGATCAGGCCAACCCAAGAATGCTGCAACTTACCGGGACTCTAACCCATAAGCCAGCCGGAAAATGCTGCAACTTACTGGGACTCTAACCCATAAGCCAGCCGGAAAATGCTGCAACTTACTGGGACTCTAACCCATAAGCCAGCCGGTAAATGTTGCAACTTACTGGGACTCTAACCCATAAGTCAGCCAAGGTACGCTCACAAACCCAAACCACACACGCGCGGCCAGGACCCCTTTATTGGCGGGCGGGCCCCCTACCCCGTCTGAACATGCAGACGCGTGTGCTCGTGGACCCCCGTTTCAGGAAGCGGGCCCCCAACCTCCGGTAACCACAAACACAATCACAAGCAAAATCAACAACCAGTAACAGCACAGGTTCAACACTCACAGGCACTCATGGCCACCAAGACACTAACCGTAAAACTCGGACTCAACAGCCCCACAGGCACTCACGGCCTCCCAAGACACACCGACAGTAAGACACAGACTCAACAGCCCCACAGGCACTCACGGCCTCCCAAGACACCAACCATAAAACACGCTTACAACTTACCGAGACTCTAACTCGTAAGCCAGCTAAAGAGAGCTTGCAACCCCCCCGAGACTCTAACTCGGTCAGGCCAGCCAAAGACATCACCTTAGTACACGGGCTCTCAAGGCCACCCAAAACACCAAAGGTAAAGACACGGGTTCAACGAACCCACAAGCACTCATGGCCACCCAAAACTCAACAATAAAACACGCTTGCAACTTACCGAGACTCTAACTCGTAAGCCAGCTAAAACACCAACAGTAAAGTACGGGCTCTCATGGCCACCCAAACACGATTAACAACACGGGCTCTCATGGCCACCCAAGACTCAACAATAATAATACACGGGCTCTCAAGACCACCCAAGACTCAACCATAATAATACACGGGCTCTCAAGGCCACCCAAGACGCCAAAATAAACAATCAACCTCCTGCTTAACCCAAGCCTCCAACAGTCTTAATATCAACAGTTTCACAATCAACCTCCGGGCATGGTCATATGCCTCCAGTACTCCTAATATCGATAAGTTCACAATCAACCTCCGGGCATGGTCATATGCCTCCAGTAAAACAATTATCGCTAAGTTCTCTGTTCCTACGACACTACTAAGTGTCACATGCTTTTCTCTTAAACGCCAAAATCCCGTATCACGCCTTTCTAATAATTGCTACGATTTCGTATCATGCTTTTCTAATAATTACCAAGTTCCCATAGCATGTTTTTCTAATATTTAAATAAACCTATTCAACCCACGACACCCCGGTGTCACATGCAATTCTACTGTTAACTTTCCCCAGTCAGGGCCGAGATCCGGCTACTTTTCCCTACCTCAATTGAAGAGCAACCGATACGCTTCCTAGCTGCTGACGTTCTGGCTCGCTACCTCCGGGCTCCACTTCGATCGAAGCCGGACGCTAAAGGAAACACGAAAGCCATAGATTAATAACGGTTCCGCCGTTAAGTTAAAGGTCATGATTTATCCAGTTTTAAGACCGACAGTTGTCCCTTAAACTCGAGCGGGAGAAAAGCGGGATTACAACGAATCGGGTTCGAGCATCCGCGCACCGAAACCGGTGCATGTTCCCGAGGGAGAATATCGAGGCACGGGTCCCAATGCACGGATATCGAGGCTTCCCGAGGTCTGATTCATTGTTCCGTTATTATCCCGTTCAAGGTCCGATTTAACGTTCGGTTTAGTCGATCCACGCTTTCTAAAATCCGATCACAGATTGGTTCACTCACATCTCGATTTACTAGTCCGTTTAAGACGCCCGTTTTCGTTTAAATCTGATTTTAACCCTGTTTAATTTAGAACCGTTTTTTTTTCAGACTTTTCGAACCGCTTCCCGATCCCGTCAATTAAAACCCGTAAAAGGCAATTTAAATTTTCAGGACTTTACAGTCTACCCCTCTTAAAGGAATTTCGTCCGCGAAATTTAGAACAAACTCATAAAAGGCACAATAAACACGTACCCTCATAGGTCTCGCGGTAGGTAGAGGATCCCGGGGCCCGGGAATCGGCAACCGCGTACATTCTCCCCGCTGGCGCCTGCTGCCTCTGGTTCGGCGCACTAATTGCTGGATAACCATAGCTCCGCTGCTGTCTCGGAGCTGGCCCGCTCGTCGACGGCTGCGAAAACCTCGACCGTTGGCTCTGACGAGGGCGCGACTGCTGTGATTGTCGCACTTTCGTTGCCCCCAACGGCTCATAGCATTGGCCGATAGTGTGCCCAACGTGGCCGCACCGGTGACACCTGGTCTCGTCGGCCCTCGGCCCTGTGTTCATCGGACACTCCCGCTGCATGTGGTCTGGCTGCCCGCAGTTAAAGCATCCCAGCTGTCTCCTTGAAGCGACTTGCCCCACTGACGCCACATACCCCCGATTTCTCGATCCATCCTGATGAGTCTGTGGTCGGAAGGATCCCGTGGTTCTCTTCCTCTGCGGGTCTCGTGACTCGGACGGCCCTGCCCAACTGATCGGCCGAGCTCGGACCTCACGGCCCCTGGCTGCATCCCGGGCACCCTGCTCCACTATAGCCGCAGTGTCCACGAGGTTGGTATACTTCCGTATCCTCAAGGCGAGAACCTGGTTCCGGATGCCCAGCCTCAGTCCGTCCTGGAACCGCAGGCAACGGTTCGGCTCGCTCGTCACCATCTCAGGCGCGAATCTGGCCAAGGCTGTGAACCTGGCCTCGTACTGTGCCACTGTCATCTCTCCCTGCTCCAGGTCTAAGAACTGTCGATGTCGCTCCAGCCGAGCCGACTCGGGAAAGTACTGTGCCATGAATACCTCCTGGAATACGCTGTAGTCGTATCCGACTGTGTCCTTCACCCGCCCCCACAAGTGGTAGGCGCTGTCTCTCAGCTGATGGGCCGCGAAGGACACTCTCCGACGGCCATCCTCGACACCCAATGTGTCCAGGTCTCGTGTGACCTGCTCTATCCATCGCTCGGCTAGGTCGGGATTTGGCTCCCCGACAAAAACAGGTATCCCGAGCTTCAGGAAATCTAGTAGCGCTCGGGAGGTAAGATCCTCTGTCTGAGCGGCCCTCACCGGGACTGCGGCTGCCTCTGGTGCTGGCGAAGCCGACTCTCGGCTGGCGATGACCGCCACCAAACTCTGAACGGTCCTGGTAAGCTCATCCAGGGCAGTCATCACTGGAGGGTCCGCGACTGGCGGAACACTGGGGGTACCTACAGATGGTCCCGCATCACTTTTCCCGTCTTCTCCGACAGGAGTGCCCCGTGCCTCCGCGTAGTCGGCGGGCTCGACGGCTGGCACCCTCCCTGGTGCCCCTGCTGACCGCCCCCGCCGGCCTCGCGTGGGTGCTTGACCCCGTGTTCCTGATGCTCGTCCGCGCCTTCCGCGAGCCATAAACAGTATCCTCTGCACGGATACACGCAAACGTTCAGTTTGCGGACTCCAAAAAAGACGACAAGCTTGAAGACACTAACGTTCACACGGTCTACATCTACCCCAACGTATTTTCTACGAAACGCCACACCGTTCACGCTAATCATACTTTAATCATCATAACGCGTAAGCGAAGCTTCAATTTTTGACCACACCAACGTACACTAAGCCCTCATCCAGTCCTTTATGCATTTACTTATAACTTTCCGCAACCAAGCCAGTGTTCGCTACTCGTCCCTTGCGGGAAAAGTAGTAAAGGGGATGAGCGTTAAGCTCACCTCCACGGACACCCGCTCGGTTATGGCATACTAGTAACGCACCAAAGACTTACCACTCTAGTCAGGGCAAAACACCAACACCAAACTGAAGCCAAACATCCCACCGTCCATGCTAACAACACCTCAAGTACTCCCTCGAGTATGACGAACCTCGACATGGGAAACACGTCCTCAAAACAGTAAGACACCACGGCTCGCGCTATTAAAGCCTTAAGTATACTAATACGTAAGCGCAAAACTCAACACAGTCCAACCGTACCCAGGCCTACGGCCTCTACAACCCATAACCGCGAACACAAACCGAGTCACACAACCACAACCCTAAACGCACAACGAAACGAACTCTTACCCTAGGGTACTCGTATTCTACCAGACTCTTGGCTACCCGCACACTCGTGCATCGCGGACAAATTACCACCAAAACGACCCAACACGTACCACAAAACCCGACTAAACCACGAACAAGCAAAACCGGCCAAGTGCCCATAACAACAACAACGACGACACCCGCCCACCGGGCCAACCAACAACAATCACAATATGCCCACAGGGCCAAACGAAGTCAAACACAAACGCCACGGTGTCACACAAAATCAAGACACTCAAATTTCTTTTAAAGTTTTCTCCGCTTCATTAAAACCTCAATTCTTGACATCAGGTGGTTACAACCCGGTCCAGGCATCCCCGAACTACGTTGTACCGACTTGACATCAGCACCGCCACGTTCGACTACAGGAGCGCTCCTGAGTCGACCCGCGACAGCTTAAAAACGTTTCACGCAGCACACACAAACAGTATGCCAGTAACCCCGTACTGCACATACACATAGACAAAACAAAACTCAAGGCATTAAGGGTTTACACACGGTTCCCGACCTACGTACCCAACGCACGGAGGGACTTTACTGACTCGACTCTCCCCACCTAATTGACGGACAATCCGAGGTGTGAAACCTCGAGCTCTGATACCAAGCTGTCACGCCCCAATTTCAGTAAAACCGAACTAGGGACGCGAACATTTTAAAACATAAAAACACTTGAAAACCTGTTTTCATTAAACTCTTTAAAAGTACCATTTGTTCAACAAAATAATAAAGACAGTTTAAAACACGTCCTAACAAGTGGACAAAAGTACACAGTATCCGTCACTAGACTCAAAAGACAAAACCCGGACTCCGCTCCCAGCTCCACAAGCTTCGAGAGCTCACCTAATCCGTCCCACGAACAGTACCTGTAGGAAAAGCAGCTAGGGGTGAGCGTTCGCTCACCACCACGGATAACAGACTGACTACGGCATAATTAGCAGGCAAAGCAAGTAACACCAACAACGACTCAACACCGGGGAAACCATCCCCAACCCAAGCACTCTGACTGAACAAACACCCACGATGACCTTCCTCGAACGACTCAACACTCTGACACGTAAAGTAGACCTGACCCAACGATTGACGACCTCTTCCAAGGACTCAAAAGAAAGTACGCAACATCAAACAGAATCACAAGGGATCACACACCAACCAAGATCATAAAGGATCGCACACCAAAACAAGATCACAAAGAATCGCAAACCAGCTGCCAAGAACGCCCTCCCAGGACTCTAACCCGATCAGGCCAACCCAAGAATGCTGCAACTTACCGGGACTCTAACCCATAAGCCAGCCGGAAAATGCTGCAACTTACTGGGACTCTAACCCATAAGCCAGCCGGAAAATGCTGCAACTTACTGGGACTCTAACCCATAAGCCAGCCGGTAAATGCTGCAACTTACTGGGACTCTAACCCATAAGTCAGCCAAGGTACGCTCACAAACCCAAACCACACACGCGCGGCCAGGACCCCTTTATTGGCGGGCGGGCCCCCTACCCCGTCTGAACATGCAGACGCGTGTGCTCGTGGACCCCCGTTTCAGGAAGCGGGCCCCCAACCTCCGGTAACCACAAACACAATCACAAGCAAAATCAACAACCAGTAACAGCACAGGTTCAACACTCACAGGCACTCATGGCCACCAAGACACTAACCGTAAAACTCGGACTCAACAGCCCCACAGGCACTCACGGCCTCCCAAGACACACCGACAGTAAGACACAGACTCAACAGCCCCACAGGCACTCACGGCCTCCCAAGACACCAACCATAAAACACGCTTGCAACTTACCGAGACTCTAACTCGTAAGCCAGCTAAAGAGAGCTTGCAACCCCCCCGAGACTCTAACTCGGTCAGGCCAGCCAAAGACATCACCTTAGTACACGGGCTCTCAAGGCCACCCAAAACACCAAAGGTAAAGACACGGGTTCAACGAACCCACAGGCACTCATGGCCACCCAAAACTCAACAATAAAACACGCTTGCAACTTACCGAGACTCTAACTCGTAAGCCAGCTAAAACACCAACAGTAAAGTACGGGCTCTCATGGCCACCCAAACACGATTAACAACACGGGCTCTCATGGCCACCCAAGACTCAACAATAATAATACACGGGCTCTCAAGACCACCCAAGACTCAACCATAATAATACACGGGCTCTCAAGGCCACCCAAGACGCCAAAATAAACAATCAACCTCCTGCTTAACCCAAGCCTCCAACAGTCTTAATATCAACAGTTTCACAATCAACCTCCGGGCATGGTCATATGCCTCCAGTACTCCTAATATCGATAAGTTCACAATCAACCTCCGGGCATGGTCATATGCCTCCAGTAAAACAATTATCGCTAAGTTCTCTGTTCCTACGACACTACTAAGTGTCACATGCTTTTCTCTTAAACGCCAAAATCCCGTATCACGCCTTTCTAATAATTGCTACGATTTCGTATCATGCTTTTCTAATAATTACCAAGTTCCCATAGCATGCTTTTCTAATATTTAAATAAACCTATTCAACCCACGACACCCCGGTGTCACATGCAATTCTACTGTTAACTTTCCCCAGTCAGGGCCGAGATCCGGCTACTTTTCCCTACCTCAATTGAAGAGCAACCGATACGCTTCCTAGCTGCTGACGTTCTGGCTCGCTACCTCCGGGCTCCACTTCGATCGAAGCCGGACGCTAAAGGAAACACGAAAGCCATAGATTAATAACGGTTCCGCCGTTAAGTTAAAGGTCATGATTTATCCAGTTTTAAGACCGACAGTTGTCCCTTAAACTCGAGCGGGAGAAAAGCGGGATTACAACGAATCGGGTTCGAGCATCCGCGCACCGAAACCGGTGCATGTTCCCGAGGGAGAATATCGAGGCACGAGTCCCAATGCACGGATATCGAGGATTCCCGAGGTCTGATTCATTGTTCCGTTATTATCCCGTTCAAGGTCCGATTTAACGTTCGGTTTAGTCGATCCAGGCTTTCTAAAATCCGATCACAGATTGGTTCACTCACATCTCGTTTTACTAGTCCGTTTAAGACGCCCGTTTTCGTTTAAATCTGATTTTAACCCTGTTTAATTTAGAACCGTTTTTTTTCCAGACTTTTCGAACCGCTTCCCGATCCCGTCAATTAAAACCCGTAAAAGGAAATTTAAATTTTCAGGACTTTACACAATATGTACTGGTTCACAAGCCCGGAGGAACTACCAAAATCTATCATAAGTGTAGTAAAGAGCACCAAAAATGATCGTTTGAAATGGTCGCCTCCATCCTTCAAAGACAACAAGTGATGGTACAGATCCTCATGTGTTATATCATAGACAGATGTAGTCTGTTTCTTCTTACCCTTCACATCAACCAACTTTGTTAACTCCCTCCATTCCAAGCGAGCTTTTGAATAAGATTTACTCTTATTCAAGTAAACCTTATTCCTTCCTCGAGGAATGCCAAGAACCTGGTGTACAACGGAATCGTCGATATGTAACCGATCCCCAAACCCAAGAACCAAGGACATAATGCCAGGCTTGAAGCTCTCGGCAAGGTACATGCACAGCCGGGCGGGAAGAAACTGCACTCTAAGATGTAATATGGACCCAAAACCTATCTCTTCAATGTCTTTTCTTTGGGCTGCACTTAGACGAACGATCAGATCGTATAACCTAGACGGTGAAGTGTGTAACAAAATCTTAGGTAGCCCGGCTTTCCTTTTCCTAATCAACTGCCATTCCTCCCTCTGCTGGGAAGTTTTATAAACTCTTCTCTTCACTTCACCAGCAATCTTCGGTTTCTTTGCCTCCTGATTTGAAGACACAACATCTGTCTCTTTACGCTTACCAAGGACATCAATCCTTTGTTTCCGCTTCCGAAGCCTCTCATAAACATGCAGATTCACAGACTTTTTCCTTAAAATGCCAATAGGCATGTTATCTTCATCACTTAGCCCATATAGCGAACTAGTTGCAGAGTCAGGAACCACTAACTCTGCAGCTAGAGAGGCTGCATCAGTTTCTTCTACAAAAAGACACAATCAAACCACAACTTAAGAAATGTCTGGCAATCTACTTCCAGAGGATTTGATATTCAAAGTACTGCTGAAATTTTACAACACATAGTACTAATAATTTAATATTCAAACTGCTAAAAGTTTCTCATTCATACCTAAAAATATTTTGACATTCATAACATGTTCGACAAAAACATACCGAGATTCAGTCTATTACAGAAAATGAAAAAAAAACAGAAGTCCTACTAAAGGAGTTTTGTACTTCAGTTTATATATAGGGTCAAGTGAATTATGTCTTCCAGAATGTTTCTCAGCATCATTAAGAGGTTACCTATGATTTTAGAAAGGGGCATGGAAAATTGTAGGCCATAACATTTAAAGTCTAGGGCACATCTTCTCTTTTGTAGAGTCAGATTTTGAGGAAATGAAGTAGTACATGACTCAGAAAATCAGTTTAGGGTTAAGTGAATGAGATTGGAGGGTGAGGTTAGGGGGCAACTCTTAACTCTTAATTTCTTGACTATCATAGTTTTTGTTCACACAAATCAACAATGCACAGAATATTGTTGCTCGGTTACTCAGCTATGATGCTGCAAATGATAATAGTTAAGCTTTGTGATTGTTCATAGATTTTCAGAAGTTCATGAATTTGAGAAGCCAAATGATGCACAAGCTCTGAACCTTATGAACTCATATGCAGTGGCTTTGTTAGAAGAGTTTACCTTGTTTGCTCGAGGTGCTGTGGAAATCGAAGAACATTTTTGAGGTCATTTTGAAGACCTACAGTTCTGCTTGAGTGCGACTTCGTCTTCGTCTTCGTCTTCGTCTTCGTCTTCGTCTTCGTCTTCGTCTTTTTCTTCTTCTTAATACAGTTCGGAAAAAAAAATTAACAATATGAAATAAGAAATCGGACACACGCATATTGAATGGGGGCAAAATAAAAAATATAAAATAAAAATCAAAAAGGGGATTGATTCGATTAGTTTAAAATCTCGCGTGTTTCTAACTAAAATCTCGCGTGTTTCTATATAAAATCTCGCGACAAATCAAAAAGGGCCACAAATTACAATTCTGCCACCGCGTCTCTCAGCACAATCTGAGCCATCGATCCGAACAGATCCTGCGGCCCACAAGAGTTCGTAGTTTGCACAATAAGGGGTGGTTTTTACCTGATAGCTATATATATATACGGGTGCAATCAGGTGGGAACCATGGCTTACGGTGCGAACGTGCGAACCTGCTTGTGCAGTGTATCTGGTTTGCGGAAATAGTGGTATCGGTTTGCGGTGTTTTCGCAAACCATATTTTTCTCAAGATAAAATGCTTTTTTTTCAAACTTCTTTTCCGCAAACTGGGATGCTTATTTCCGCAAACCATATTCGCTATTTCCGCAAACCAGATACACTATTTTCGCAAACCATATATTTTCTCAACATAAAAATGCTGTTTTTTCAAACTTTTTTTTCCGCAAACTGGGATGCTTATTTCCGCAAACCATGTTCGCTATTTCCGCAAACCAGATTTGAGGTTCGCAGGTTCGCACCGTAAGGGAGGTTCGCACCTGATTGCTTCCCTATATATATATATATATATATGAACATTTGTTATAGATTTTGTGGCATATATATATTAAAGTTGTGTTCATGCCATTCGGGCGATGATGATTATTGTAGACATGGGATGAAGCAATACCGCAATGGGTGGGCCGATGGGCCGGCTTACGTGACGTAGTGTCCGATCCATACAGGAAACAGCTACACCTATGACTTCAATGTGACAGGGCAAAGAGGGACCTTGTGGTGGCACGCTCATATCCTCTGGCTCAGGGCCACCGTCTACGGCGCCATTGTCATCTTGCCCTCGCCCGACACCCCATTTCCTTTCCCTCAGCCTAACTTGGAAGTCCCCATTGTCCTAGGTTTGTTTCGCCAACCTTTTTTGTACCATAATCCATTCGAGGCCTAATCAACCTTGAACCATGCGTGATGTGTCGTGTAGGAGAATGGTGGAATGCTGATGTGGAACAAGTTGTTAAGCAAGGCAACGACTTGGGCCTGCCCCCGAACGCATCTGATGCTTACACCATCAACGGGAAGCCCGGACCCCTCTTTCCATGTTCCGAGAAATGTAACACATGTTAATCAGCTTGAGCGTTTAGGTGAATTGGGTTTTAACGATATTTATTACTAAACTTGACCCAAATGCAGACACATTTGCAATGGAGGTTGAGTCAGGAAAGACATACCTCCTGAGAATCGTCAACGTTGCACTCAATGCCGAGCTCTTTTTCGCCGTATCGGGGCACAAGCTGACAGTGGTAGAGTTCGATGCAGTGTACACGAAACCCTTCGCAACACAGGCCATCCTAATAGCCCAGGGGCAGACCACAAACGTCCTGGTCCGAGCCAACCAAGCACCCGGAAGGTACTTCATGGGAGCCAGGCCGTTCATGGACGCGCTAGTTACCGTAGACAACAAGACCGCCACGGCCATACTCCAATACAACGGCATCCCCAACACTGTCCTCTCAACACTCCCTAAACTGCCATCCCCAAACGACACCAACTTCGCCTTGTCCTACAACAACAAGCTCAAGAGCCTCAACACCCCTAACTTCCCGGCCAACGTGCCCTTGAAGGTTGATAGGCACCTATTCTACACCATAGGTTTAGGGACGAGCCCTTGCCAAACATGCCTCAACGAGACTAGACTCGTGGCTTTGCTCAACAACATATCCTTTGTGATGCCCCAAATTGGGCTTCTTCAAGCTCACTACTCGAACACCAAAGGGGTTTTCAGGCTGGACTTTCCTGACAGGCCTCCAACCCCTTTCAACTACACTGGCGCACCGCTGAGTGCCAATTTGGGCACCAATAAGGGCACTAGGCTTAGCAAGATAGCCTTCAACTCGATGGTTGAGCTGGTGCTACAAGACACCAATCTGTTGACGGTAGAGTCACACCCGTTTCATCTCCATGGATATAACTTCTTCGTGGTCGGGACTGGGATAGGCAACTTTGATCCGCCAAGGACCCTGCCAAGTACAACCTGGCGGACCCTGTTGAGAGAAACACGGTCGGTGTGCCCACCGGGGGATGGACCACCATTTGATTCAGAGCTGACAATCCTGGTACGTAACGTGGCCTTTACACAAATTTGATTCAATGGGATGGAGTGAATAATTATATATTGTGTGTATGTATTGGTGTAGGTGTTTGGTTCATGCATTGTCATTTGGAGCTGCATACATGGTGGGGGTTGAAAACAACGTTTGTGGTAGAAGATGGCCCAACGCCTCAACTGTCAGTCAAGCCTCCGCCTAAGGATCTTCCTCCATGCTAGAGTCTTGTGTCAAAGTGTGTAACAATGATTCAATTTGGGGATTTGTTTGTAAGAACAAAGTGTCCTTAATTGGAGCACAAGTCGTATACTTAACCTACCTCTCCTCAAGAGGTTAATTTCTTTGACAAATCAAGTTTGAAAAGAGCAAAAGTATGAAAAAGATTTGTTGTTTTGTCAATCATAATGTAATAAATTTGAGTTCAATGTGTTACAAGAAAGTTGTGTTCCTTCTCCATTTTTTTCCATTTCTGGTCAAATTATAAACCATAAATATCTTTAAGCACTCAGGAAGAAGACTCATGTCTCCTTAGAGACAATGGAATGCAGCTCACTAAAGAGGGGCAAGGCGAGCCGACACAAGGCCGTAGATAGAAAGAGAAGGAAATGATATAATTCATGGAGTTGTGTTGTGATTTTCTCTTTGTTGTATGTGGATATTTATGTAAGTCTTGATGTGATTCTATATATATATAAATAAAAATATTTGAAATCAAATAAAAAATATTCGAAATACAAATATAGGATGATGGTTATCACGCACCGCAATCTTAACGAGAGGACCTCAAACGTTAAGATTGGACCTTAAGTCGTAGAGCGAGACTTGCGAGATGCATTTAAGGAAGATATAGCTAGTTGAGATCCGAAAGAAACATGTAAAACCCAAACCTGACCTCTGTCAACGTTTTCACGAACGAAATGAATGTTCGTTTCAATGTGTTTCGTGCATTGATGTTGAACATGATTACCAGAAGGGTAAATGGCACTAATGTTATCACAATAAACAATGGTGACATGAGGAACCGGACAATGAAGCTCTAATAAAAAAATTCGGATCCAACGGGATTCAACAACCACATTCACAACACCACGATTCAACTTCAGTATTTAAGCCAGATAAAGTTGATTGACGCTTGGACGACCATGATATTAAGTTATCCCCCTAGAAAAACACAATATCCTGATGTGAACCGTCTAGTATCTGGACAACCTCCCCAGTCCGCATCGTGTAGGAGACAGGAATCAAAGTGAATGATCGGGAAAGATGAAGATCTAAATGCAATGTGCCTTGAACATAATGAATGCCTCATTTTAGAGCTTGTAGATGGGTTTCTCGGGGATCATGCATGTGCAAGAAAATCTGTTGAACAACGTAAGCAATATCAGGCCTGGTAAATGTGAGATATTGCAACGCACCAGGCAGACTACGGTAATAGGACGGTTGATCCATCGGAGAAGCATCAGATGAGTTGAGCTGAGCTTTGGTGTCTCTAGGTGTAGAAGCAGGAGAACAAGCCGACATACTAGCACATGATATAATATCCTCTGCATATTTCTGTTGAGACAAAAATACACCATTAACCAAAGGAGTAACAGAAATACCCTAAAAAAAGCTCAAGACACCCAAGTCCTTCATCACAAACTGCTGATCCAAGAGAGCCATAATTGATAATCAAAGTTTTTCAGAAGAAGCGGTAACAATTATGTCATCAACGTATAAGATGATATAAGCATTGTCTTGTCCGTTGTGGTAGATAAATAACGAGTGATCCGATCTACTATGAAAAAAAAAATAACTGAAACATAATTAGTGAAACATTAATACCAAGCATGTGGTGCATAGTTCAGACCATATAAATATTTCCGTAATAACAAAACATGATCAAGAAATTCACGACTCCAAAACCATATGTTGATGCATGTATATTGTTTTAGAAAGATGCCCATGAAGAAACGCATTCTCAACATCCAGTGGTGAATGGACCAGTAACGAGAAATGACGATGCTCATAACAATGTGAATGGTGGCTAGTTTCACTACGGATTGAACGTCTCGTCACAATCAACTCAAACCTGTTGAGACTTGACATCACCAACAAGTCGAGCTTTGTATCACTCAAAAGCACCGTCATATCACTTTTTATGTCTAAAAAAACACATACATCGAATAACATTAGTATCAAGAGGTCGGGACACCAAAACCCAAGTCTTATTATGAATTAAGGAATTATACTCGTCAACCATGGAATTGGTCCAATTAGAGTCAAGAAAAACATGTCCGGGATTGGACGGAATGGGAGATGGTGTGATAATGATGGATACATTTAGGCACTCAATAGGTTTAACAATACCATCTTTTCCACGAGTAGCCATGCGATGGGTGTTGTTGGATAAATTTGGAGTCCGGTCTCGAGTATGTGACTGAGGAGATGTGGGCGATGCTTAAGACGGTGAGATAGTGGTAGTAGGTGGGTTGTTTTCGGGTGGTGATTTGGACATAGTAGGTTAAGTGGAAACAAGTTGTGGGGATGAGTTTGGAAGTGGACTTGATGTTGGTGTATTAGGTGAATGAGTAGATAGGTAAGTATGGACTGATTAGGGGATCGAGAGGTGGTGTGGTAATAGTGATAAAGGATTGGTGGTAGATGTTTTTTTTCATAAGCGAAAGTTTATTTAACCTTTTCTTTCTTGAGTCAGGAAAACAAGGCAGAAGATCAACCTCAAAAAGGGATTGT
This sequence comes from Erodium maritimum, assembly GCA_963921825.1. Taxonomy (NCBI): domain Eukaryota; kingdom Viridiplantae; phylum Streptophyta; class Magnoliopsida; order Geraniales; family Geraniaceae; genus Erodium; species Erodium maritimum. The sequence continues at coordinate 16,396,779 of OY997589.1, read as the reverse complement.
CCCAAGACTAAAACAAGCTCAAAAGAGCAACGAGGCACACAAGCAAAACCAAAACAAATAAGGCAGGACCTCAAACTATCCACGCGCCGCCAACCTCTGGATCACACCATCGGGACCGCTCGTCAAAACACCATCGATACACTAAATTTCGGTCACCCAGACCCTCTAAGTCGAGACTCGGCATAGATTTTCGTCGTCTCGTGACCATCACCAACAAACGGAGACGATAGGAAGGATGAGGAATCAGAGATCAACGCATCAGTCCATTGCCCGCCACTATCTAGCCTGACAGAATCCAAACTCCAGAGACTCTTCAAAACAGGGAAAATTCCCATAAGCCCATGGACATACCATACCCAAGGAAAACAGAAGAGGAAGGAGCCGGACTCACCAGTATCAAACAGAGATGGGAGACATAAATGTTGCACCTCGAGCCCAAACGGTCATCACACGAACCCAGAATACCCCTTCGAGACCAGTGGCCAGCACAACAAACATGACCAAAAACTAAAGCTCGAGTGTACGCCTCGTACCACTCCAATTTCTTGTACAACCGTGAAGTCCCATGAATATGACCACACAAACCGACCTCACACTCAACATATTGATTATTGTTAGAACCTCCACACCACAGCCAATGCTATTGCGACTGCAAAAACAAAGAACGAAGCTTCTGCAAGCACACCAACCTCGATGGACAAACAATGAGAGAACCCAACTCCACTGACAACAAATCTGATACCAAAACACAACTCGGATCCAACCACCTTGAAACCACGTCATGGTTGAAAATTGGGAGGTCGGAACCAGCCAAGCACGCTAAGACCTGTAAACCCACCGGCAGACAGCCATTGATTAAACCCAACCCCACGCTAACAACACACAACGTCGGGGCACCTTCTCACCACTTCGAGGATGAGAACATAGAGCACCACAGTCATCGACTAGTGACAAAAACGGATCGCCACTATAGTATTTGGCAAAAAAATAGTAATAAATAAATTAAATTAAATTAAAAAATAAAAATAATAAAAGGGCCTAATATTTTGGCCCATGAGCTAGGCCCATTTAACCCAACTAAATCCCATCTTTTTTTGGGGCTTGGATTGATATAAGATGGGAATAATAGAGTTTCATGAGAGTTGTGCCACAGCTACATTCTTGTATAGAGAGAGAAACCGAGTGGTTCTTTGGCTTGTTGAAGGGTGCGACAACAACATGGAGCAAAATAGAGAGAGAAAAGTTATAAATTGGTTGGTGTTCTTGTAATTGTTGGGCTGAAATCAAGTAGTCTTTGGGTTAGTGGAGGTGCACTGTCGTGACTAAGCTTGAGAAGTGATTTGTTGGTTTTGTCATCTCATTGGATGATGATGTCGTGGGGTATTTATTGGTCCATGTAAGAACCGCCCCCGGTCGACTTCGGTCGAACCAGTGAAATTTGGGAAAAGTTGACTCTCCGTTGGAAAAGTCAACCGATGACTCCGGGAGTCATTCAGGACCTTTCCAGGACCCAAAAACCTTATTCGTCGTCACAATTAGCTTAGTTAGGTCGTTTCCTTTCAATTGACTACTTTTGCGAAAAAAAGTCAAATCTGGGTCAAACGAGGTCAAATTAGGGGCTAAATTGGATTAAATTAAATAGGCTGAAATGATTATGGGTAGAGGTGGACCCCACATGGACACATGTCTATGATTTCTTGGAGGGGAAGAAAAGGGTGGAGAAAGACCTTCTTGCCCTCATTTTTTGGCCTAAAGAAGAAAGTAGCACAAATGATATTTTGGGCATTGCCCTTTTAGGTTAAAGAGCCACTTGAGAGCATTTTCAGCTCATTTTTCCTCACTTGGCTGAATTTTCATAGAGAGAGAGAGAGAGTTTGAAGCCTCCATTGCTTTAAGAAGAAGAAAGTTAAGAAAAGGAGCTCCTTTGGTTGATTTTCAACACCAATCTTCTCAAAACCTACTTCATTATCACCCCCTCTTCATTCCTGAGGTGAGTAACCATTAAAAACCCACTTCTAATGAACTTTGGGGTTGTGGGTTTGGTAGAAATGGCATGAACTAGGCTTGGGTTCTAAGGATTTGAGGTTCTTCATGTTTAATTAGATGATTTGTGGAGAAAAGTGGAGATTGATGATGAAATTTCATTGAGTTTTGTTGATTGGATGAAAATCACTTGGGGTTTGAAGTTTTGGGACTGATTTTGGAGGTTTTGGAGGGCAACAATGGAGTTTTGGAGGTTGAAAATTCGTAGGGGACGAAGTTGAGGGAAGAGGAAGAAGGAGGCCCTCTGAGAGGCACGGAAAGGGCCTCTAACCGGCCCTATGAGAGGCACGGAACATGCCTTTGACCGACCCTCTAAGAGGCACGGAAAAGGCCTCTGACCGGCCCTCTAAGAGACCAGGAATGGGTCTCTGAAAGGCCCTCTAAGTGGCATGGAATGGGTCACTGAAAGGCCCTCTGAGTGGCATGGAATGAGTCTCTGAAAGGCCTTCTGAGTGGCATGGAATGAGTCTCTGAAAGGCCCTCTGAGTGGCATGGAACATGTCTCTGAAAGGCCCTCTGAGTGGCATGGAACATGCCTCTGGAAGGCCCTTTGAGGGGCATGGAGCATGCCTTGTTCAGGCCCGGTTTACTATCATGTCCGTGTCTTCTTGTCGGGGGTAATTTGAGTGTTTTATCTTTAAACCGCCCTTGAATTATTATTAATTCTCATATTACTTTGTGATCTTAGACGTTGTTCCCGAGCACGGCGGAGGAGGCTACTAGGCGACTCGTGATTCTTCATGTTTGGATAGCGGTTGAGGTAGGGAAAAGTAGCGAATACCTGTTTAATTACGGAAAGTTACTAGAATGCATATAGGATCTAAACAACCAGAATAATTATAGAATCACATGTAGGATGTGAATAACTAGCGTAGTCATATAAACATGGAGCCAATTGCGGGCCAGGTCGTGCTCGTAAGTGTGGGAATTGATGTGCTGTAGTATCACGTGTGGGTCCCTGGTTGGGCCCGTAGGATTGTGTGTTGGTTGCGCTTGTTTGTGATTAGTACTATTCGATATGTGGTATGTTCTGTTGTTAAATTAAGGACCATGATATGTTATGAGAACGTGGTACATGTTAGTGTGAATTATCGCCTTGTGATATGATCGGGTGATTGATAGACCGATGTGGTGTGTTCGGTACAGTATGCTGGTGTGGTATATTTGATATGATGTGTTTGAGGATTATGTTCCGGTCTGATATCGTGGCTGATGCTATGTGTTCCGGCACGATATGTTCCGAGGCGGTGTGTTCCGGTCTGATACCTATATCGATGGATGGTTCCGATACAAGATATCTAGACCAAGGCTTCCGGTATGATATCTATACAGTGGAGGGTTCCAGTATAGGATACCTAGGCCGAGATTGAGTTTCTGGTATGGTATGTGTGATGTGATTTGTACCCCGTGCTACGGGAAGATATACCCGACCGACGGAGGATTCCGGTCCGCTATATTATGAGTTGTACCCCGATGTTGTGTGTTCCGGAAGATGTCTAGGCCGATGTCGAGTTCGGTACGATGTGGATAAGTCGGGTTATGGGAATCTGGCGCATTGCTCTGGGATACCAAGGGTGGACGTGGTTACTAATAATATTACTCTGTGTGTTGATCTGTTTTGGTTGTTGTGATTACTTATGCTTGTTATGTAATCTTCTGTGATTTTGAATACAGTTATACCTGAGTTTAGTGTATTGTCGTGCGAGTTTTCACGTGTGGTCGGTTGCGAGATAATCGTGGTAGTTGTCCATCGAGAATTGATTGGGTGACAGTGGTTAAGGGCATAGTCGAGAACAAATGCATGAGTTCGGTTCAGTGTAGAGTTTGATTTACGGGTTGCTCCCAAGTGGGTGTCAAGCGTTGTCTTGGGTTACTTGTTTAACTGATTCGTTAGTTTTTGTGCTTACTAGTATGCCCTAATTGAACGGTTACCCGTGGTGGTGAGCGGATAGCTCATCCCCTTAACTACTTTTTTCCTACTGAGCGAAAGCTCACCCCCTTCATTACCGTTTTACAGGTTTCGATCGTGAGTTTGTTTAGAGGATGTCTCAGAGCTGGGGAGCTTGGCAAGAGTCCTAGTTTGGATGGTCTAGAGACGTACTTTCCTTTTTGTATTAAACGTCTTATTACGTGGTTTCGAGCTTTTGACTCTTATTATCAGGATTGATCGGTTTAAACTATTATTGGAGATCTATTTCACTTAATTTTACTTTTATTATTATTATTTTTAGTTCACGTCTCGAGTCCAGTCAAAACCGGATTTGGGGAGTGACAGTCCAAATCATATTATATGATTTCCTTTGTTTTGTATGAAGTTGTAGTCACGTGAGACCTTGTTCCTCCAAAGATCAAGAACAAACAAATTTGTTGGCTGAGTTGCACAGTCAAGAATAAGGAGCAAGTCAAAGGTTCTTAGTTTCCTGTGCGAAGGTGTAGGTAATTTCTCCTTTTTTTATTGTATTTTGCTTCTTAGAGTTAATTATCGGTAATAAAAGTTAGGTTATTTTCTTTTGTGGATTACCGTTGTATACTGAGAAGTAGGGAATTATGGTTTGTAATTCGTGAGAATTCGAAAACTGTGGTTAGAAACTTTAAATGCGGAGTTAAACGCTCAGGCATCGAAAATTGATTCTGCCAAGTGTGTTGGAACACGTGAATTTAATTAGGAATGATAGAATGAAAATGGAAATTTTTGGATCCCCGCGGGACGTTTTCCCGATCCCGGGCAGATTCGCCAAGCCGGGCAAAATGGGCCATTCCGGGCACATTTTAACAATGTCGAGTAATTGGGAAGTTTGGGAGTGATCGGTACTTGTCGGGGTTACATTTAGGCGTTAATTTCATAAAAATCGAAGTTGGCTCGCGTATTAAAAAGTGTGTTGTTTAGTCACTTTAGATTTTACCACCGATGGAGCTTTAGGCGGGTGCGCTTCTGGAGCTACGCTTGGAGTGGATTACGTTTGAGGTAGGGAAAAGTAGCGAATACCGGTTTAATTACTAGAATTGCATATAGGGTATGAGTAACCGGAATAACTGTAGAATCACATGTAGGATGTGAATAACTAGGGTAGTCGTTTAAAATGTGGAATTACTTGCGGGCCATGTCGCGCCCGTAGGTTTGGGACTTGATGTGCTGTAGAATTGCATGTAGGTCATGTCGTACCCGTAGGATTGTGTGATGATTGTACTTTACCTGTGTAAACGTTACTGTTGAACTATTAGCTTGTGATATGTTTGAGACGATGTATGTGTGTGCCCTGGTAGGATATCTAGGCCGAGGCTGGTGTTCCGGTGAGATATCTAGGCCGATGTTGTGTGTTCCGGTATGATATCTAGGGCGAGGTTGTGTGTTCCATCGTACGCTGTACCCCGATGCTAGGTGTTCCGGCATGATATCTAGACCGATGTTGTGTGTTCCGGTGAGATATCTAGGTCGAGGTTGTGTGTTCTGGCGTATGTTGTACCCCCGATGCTAGGTGTTCCGGTATGATATCCAGGTCGATATTGTGTGTTTTGATATACTTTATACCCCAATACTAAGTGTTCCGGGATGAAATCTAGGCCGATGCTGAGTGTTCCGGTATGATATGTGTGGTATGATTTGTACCCCGTGCTACGTGAAGATATCCAGGCCGATGTTGTGTGTTCCGGTATGATATGTTTGGGATGATGTGTACCCCGATGCTGAGTGTTCCGGGATGATATCTAGGCCGATGTTGTGTGTTCCGGGACGATATGTTTCAGCCGTGCTGTGTGATCCGGCGTGTGATTGGATACTTACTATGTGTGTGTGTGTGTGTTTGCTAATGATTTACTATGTGTGTTGAATTGTTATTGGTTCGTTGTGGTTATTTATGCCTGTTATGTGATTCTGGTGTGATTTGGGTGCTAAGGCTCCAGATCGAGCGGCAGGTATGTGATCCTTCGTGATCTTGAATGCATTTAGATATGGTTTCAGTGCATTGCTGTGTGCGTTCGCATGCGTGGTTAGTTGTCATATAACCGTGTTGTGTTCCAGTGTGAATTATCGGGGTGACGGGTGCTAAGTGTATAGTTGAGGAGAAGTGTCTGAGTGATGGTTCAGTATCAAACTTGATTCGCGGATTGCTCCCGGTTGGGTTCAAGCGTTGTCATTGGGTCACTTGTTTAAATTTTTTTGTTATTGCCTTACTAGTATGCCATAACCGGACGGGTATCCGTGTTGGTGAGCCAATTGCTCACTCCATTTACTACTTTTTCCTACTGAGCGAAAGCTCACCCCCTTCTCTACTGTTCTACAGGTTTTGATCGTGATTTGATTTAGAGGATGTCTCGGAGCTTGGGATGTAATAACCACTCCTGGTCAACGCCAGTCAAACCTGCGAAAAACAGAAAAAAAAAAAATTGGTCAGGCACTTAATTAAACCTGAAATTGACTCTGAGGGTCATACCGGACGGAAGTTGACCCCGTTATCGACCCAAGTGAGTTCCGGGGGACTCATGGCAACTTTTTGATCAATTTGGGAAATGTTGACTTTTCGATGGAAAAGTCAAGCGAGCGACGTTTTGGTCTATTCGAGGACCGTTTTGGATCCAAAAAGCTTAGCCGTCGTCGCAGCGGTCTTAGTTGAGCCGTTTCCTTGTAGCACGTGAAATTTCGTAATTTCTTGGAAAATGAGGTGGAAATTTGGGTCGATTACGAAAAGTAAAGAAAATCAAAAAAAAAGAAGAAAGGGCCTAATGTTTTGGCCCATGAGTTAGGCCCTTTTTAATCAAACTCAAGCCCATCTCTCCTTTGGTCTTTTATTGATATATATATAGAAGAGTAGGGTTTCGTTCCTTAAATTAGTAGAGGCGTCTGATTTGGTATCAAAGAGGGGGCGGCTCCATACTTTTGGCAGAGAGAAGTTGTTCAAGTGTGGTTCATCAATGGGGCATTAATTGAATCAAAGGTGGTGGACTTGGCAAAATCGACACAGAGTTATGGGTAGTGGCTTCTCCATTTGTTCTCTTATGTGGTGTGGTCAAATGGAAGACACGAAGAACAAGAAAGCAAATGATTTGCTTCTCTCTACGTAAAGCATTTACTATGCTAAGAATTTGATGGTAATCCCTTTTCTTTATTCTTGAGGTGCCATTGTTAGCAAGTTACAACTTGGAAGACTTTTTCTTTTTTATTTACTTACTTGGTGGTTGCCGAACCGTGAGTAAGATTCAAAGGGTTTTTGGGTTTTTTTTATTCTTGATAACAAATAGTACAAGACCATAAAGGTGATTATTGGATTTTGTTTCGGTAACAAAAGATTGGATAACTTTTTTTATCTTTTGTAGATTACCGTCTTGTATTGAAAAATAGGGAATTCGGGAAGTTATTCGTGAAAATTCGGAAATCGATTCCGCCGATCACGTTGGAACGAGTAAGTATAATTAGGAGTTGTAGAAACGAAAATGGAAATTTCGGGACCCCGGAAGGGCGTTTTCAAAACCCGGGCAGATTCGCCATGTCGGGCGAATAGGGCCTTTCCGTGTCCAATATCGACAATGTCGAGTAATTGGGAAGTTTGGGAGTGATCGACATTGTCGGGGTTACTTTTGGGCGTCGAGTTTACTGAATTCCAATTTATGTCTGCGAGCTTATAAGTATTTAAATTCGTGTTCTTATTAGATCGTGCTGCAGACCGAGGGAAAGGAAAGCTAGGCGAGTGACTGAGATCACGCCGGAGCTTGTTGGTTGGCTTTTGGAGAACACGCACGAGGTAGGGAAAAGTAGCCGGATCTCGGCCATGATTAGGGAAAGTTAACAGTAGAATTGCATGTGACACCGGGGTGTCGTGGGTTGTTTAGGTTTATTTAAATATTAGAAAAGCATGATACGGGATTGTAGCATTTAAGAGAAAAGCATGTGACACTTAGTAGTGTCGTAGGAACAGAGAACTTATCGATAATTGAATTACTGGAGGCATATGACCATGCCCGGAGGTTGTTTGTGAAACTAGCGATCTTAGGACTGTTGGAGGCATCGTTTATGTCGGAGGTTGTTGTGCGTTTTTTGTTGTTGAGTTTGGGTGGCCTTGAGAGCCGTGTTATTTGTTGTTGAGTTTGGGTGGCCTTGAGAGCCCGTGTTAATTGTTGTTGAGTTTGGGTGGCTTTGAGAGCCCGTGTTGTTTATTGTCGAGTTTGGGTGGCCTTGAGAGCCGTGTTGTTTATTGTTGAGTTTTGGGTGACCTTGAGAGCCCGTTTTGTCATTTTGGTGTTTTGGGTGGCAGTGAGTGCCCGTGGGGTTGTGAACCCGTGTCTTTACTGTTGGTGGTTTTGAGTGGCCGTGAGTGCCCATGGGGTTGTGAACCCGTGTCTTTACTGTTGGTGGTTTTTAGTGGCCGTGAGTGCCCACGGGGTTGTGAACCCGTGTCTTTACTGTTGGTGGTTTTGAGTGGCCGTGAGTGCCCGTGGGGTTGTTGAGCCCGTGAGTTATGGCTGGTGTCTTGGGAGGCCGTGAGTGCCTGTGGGGCTGTTGAGTCCGAGTTTTACTGTTGAGGTGTCTTGAGTGGCCTTGAGTGCCTGTTTGTTGAACTTGCTTGTGTTTGTGGTTGTGTTTGCCCGAACCGACTGTGTGTCGGGGAGTGGTGTGGATTTTGGCAGGTTACGAGCATTCTTCGGCTGGCCTGACCAAACTCGAGCCTCGGCAGGTTCTGAGCATTCTTCGGCTAGCATGTTCCGTGTCCGGATCCCGAAAGGTTATGAGCATTCTTCGGCTAGCCTGATCCGTGACCGGGTCCCGGCAGTTTACGAGCATTCTTCGGCTGGCCTGATCCGTGTACGAGGCTCGGCAGGTTCTGAGCATTCTTCGGCTAGCCTGATCCGTGTTCGTGTCTTTGGGGAAGGTCGTCATCGTTTGTTGTGTCGGTTTTACTTTACGAGTTGAGGTTGAGTCTGGTGAGGGGGGTTACTGAGCAGCTGGTTTGCGATCCTTTGTGATCTTGTTTGGTGTGCGTTTCTTTGTGATCTTGTTTGGTGTGCCTTTCTTGTGATCTTGTTTGGTGTGCGTTCTTTGTGATTTTGTTTGGTGTGCGATCCTTCGTGATCTTGTTTGGGGTGTGATCCCTTGTGGTGTTGTTTGGTGTTGCGTAACTTTCTTTTGAGTCCTTGGAAGAGGTCGTCAATGGTTGTGTCGGGTCTACTTTACGTGTCAGGGTGTCGAGTTGGTCAGGGGAGGCAACAGTGGGTGTATGTTCAGTCAGAGTACTTGGGTTGGGGATGGTGTTCCCCGGTGTTGAGTTGTCGTTGGTGTTATCTGCTTTGTCTGCTAATTATGCCGTAGTCAGTCTGTTATCCGTGGTGGTGAGCGAACGCTCACCCCTAGCTGCTTTTCCTACAGGTACTGTTCGTGGGACGGACTAGGTGAGCTCTCGAAGCTTGTGGAGTTAGGAGCGGAGTCCGAGTTTTGTCTTTTGAGTCTAGTGACGGATACCTTGTACTTTGTCCACGTGTTGGGACGTATTTTAAATTGTAAATATTATTTTGTTGAACTAAACTGGTATTTTAAAGTGATTCAATGAAAACAGGTTTCAAGTGTTTGTATGTTTTTAAAACGTTCGCGTCCCTAGTTCGGTTTACTGAAATTGGGGCGTGACATGGGAGCTCAGCGAGAGTCCTAGTTTTGGATGGTCTAGATACATACTCCCCTTTCGTACCAAACTTATTATTTGGATTTCGAGTATTTAACTCTTATCATCAGGATTGATAATTTTGAACTATTTTTGGAGTTTATGTTATTTAAAATTTATCTTTATTTTATTATTTTCGGTTAACGTCTCGAGTCCAGTCAAAACCGGATTTGGGGCGTGACAGCCACCATCCAAAACGACGAGACCCGACGAAGAGGGAATTGGACGTCGTGGCAGGGGTAAATCACCCACAGACCAAGCGCACGGTCAGCGGACATGCGGCCACCATCGGACTTCCCAGGGAAGAAGCGGATAGGATGAGAGGGGAGGGATAAAAAGATCGGAATAGAGGGGAAGGAAGGGAATGGGTATGGAGAGGCCACCGCCGACAACAACCTAGGTCGTGGCCGTCACCGGCGGGGGCATGTAAAGGGGGTGGCGGCGGGTTGAGGAAGAGAGGTTTTAGGTTTCCTTGAGAGCGTGTCAATTGGTGGTAGATGTTCATCTTGAAAGTAAAGGTAGTGACATGTGTTTGGTTGGTGGTTTGGAATGTGAACTTGGTCTCGTAAAACACAACATGTCTACAAGTAATGATTTCACTTGTCAACAAGTCAAAACACGTGTAACACATGTGATCAGATGGAACCCCTATAAAAACATAAGATACATAATGATGATCTAGTTTGTGAATTGTAGTAGAAGAAATTAAAAGAAAACATAGACATCCAAACACACGAATAAGAACATAAGATGTTTTTTTTATAAGCTAAAAGAAGAGCATAAGATGGTAAAGTACCTTTGTAGGAGAAAAAGAACCTGAAACAATACTAAGTAGAATGTTATGAAGATATGTATCCATGAGAAGAGCATGATGTCAAAAAACATGAGGTGTAGATGAATGACCTATGATAGTGCGGATGATATTATTAGTAGTTCTTAACTTGTGCTCCGCTTTTTCATTTTGAGAAGATGCATAAGGACAAGAAAACTTGAACAACATATCGTTAGTGGAACAAAATTTGTGAAATGAAGTGTTATCGAATTCTTTCCCATTATCACACTGAAATGATTTAATATAAAAATCTAACTATGTGCGTACGAAGGTATTGACTGATAAAAAGGTAGAGAAAACTGAGATTTACTACCCAACAGAAATGTCCATAGAAAATTAGAAAAGTCATAAGGGAAAATAAGGTAATATTTATGTACAGGGGAACTTAAAAATGGTGAAGTCCATAAGTCGCAATGAACAATGTTAAATAGGGAAGATGTAAAGGTGTGAGACGGGAAAAACGGTAAACGAATATGTTTCCCATCAATGCAAGGATGACAAACAATGTTCATGCTCTTATTACAAGGAATCAAATTATTACAGAAAAGAGAACTAAAAACAGATGAGTCAGGATGACCAACCGTTCATGCCAAAGTGTAGGAGACGAATCAACAAACGAAGTTGGAGAGGACAAATGAGGACGAGCCGAACACGTGACTGGATAAATATCACTTTTACTATTGCATCTCAAAAGAGGGGTTCCCGTATGCAAATTCGTCACAAAAAAGGGATCAAATTAAAGGGATTCAAAATTGTCAATGACGAATCGACGAACCGAAATAAGATTTTTAATCAGCTTTAAGGCGTGAGGAACATATGCGGATTAGAGTGAGGTAATTTGGTGTTTCCATGACCCATAATCGGGATATCATTGCCATCAACCATAATAATGTGACGATTATGAACAAAATTTACATATGATGATAAGGTACCTAAGTTGGACGTCATATGAGAGGATGCACTCGAGTCCATGTACCAATTTTTATCTAGGGAATGTAAATTCATAGACTGCATAACAACTTGAATATTAGTTGGGATTGATATATTGGAACGGAGCCCGATGTGGAGGCCTTGGACTAAGTATTCATGATGGAGAAGATGGGCATTGCATCTAAGGAGATGCAATCGTAGGGTACGGATAAGGAGTAGTTCCCCAACTTACTTGTTGTTTCAGGAAGCTCCATCAACTCCATGGATGACGTTGTTATAGTGAAGACTTCCAAGCTAGAGGACCCGTGGGAGAAGACATAGGAGCTATATGGAAAAACGATGAACCTCTAGATGATTTGTTTTTTCCTCGGTAAGATCCACGACACGAGAACCTCGAACAGATCTGCAATCAATATAAGGACATGATTCTTGATAGGTTTGATTTGCATCTGAGGTAACTAAGCAACAACAGTTGAGCGATGAAGGAAAGCAGTGCCAACTGATATAGAGGCAACACTTGCTTGCTTGGCTTCTTGGTTTCCTCCAAAACCAATCGAGATCTGGCTTCATAGAAAAGAGAAAGGGGGTTGCTTTGTTGAATGTGAGTTGTAACCCCTTCATAGCTCTCTGGGAGACCGGTGATGAGCTGAAGAACTAATCGTTTCTCATAAACAGGAGCCCCAATATTCACAAGTTGATCTGCAGCCCAAAAATGTTGATTATCCCGGAACACGTTCTTTAAAGCAACCCAAGCTCGTTGAGTTGTAGAGTTTGGTTTGATAATAATCTGAAGAAGATCGAATGAAAGTATGCCATAAATCAAGTGTAAAATAGTGGCACCTAGACGTTTCCATATCTCATGAGAGATAGTTTGAGATGTTATTTTAACTATTGGTATAAAATGAGCGGCATCAGAGGACTTCTCCATAGTCTTTTCGGTAGGGTTAGGTTAAGCAGTAATGAAAGCATCATTTGGTGAAGAAGATGGGCTCAAGAACCTAGTGAACCATGCAATGTATTTGAAACAATTCGGCCCAAATCTTATACATGTAACTATAATTCAAATTAGAATATTTGAAATCAAATGAAATATATTCGAAATATAAATATAGGATGACATATCAGGAAGAATTGACGTTTTCTCCGAATTGGAGGATGAAGATAATAACGTGGAATTGTAGAGGATTAGGACATCGGTGACAATGTGACACCTCAAGGAGCTCCTCCGCTTACAAAAGCCCTTCTTCCTCTTCCAATACGAAACATTTAACTACCAAGCGAGGTATGTTAAACAACCTCACCAAGGCCTATAAGCGAGCATCAATGGAAGGAGTGAGTTTCAAAGAGTACCTACTCATTTATCATATGACATGGTCGATCGTGTACTTCTCCTCAGCCCTTAATCCATCTCAGTTCTCTATGTTGGTTCAGAATTCATATTGTAGGGATCTTAAGCCTTATTGGTCGTCATCTACTTTATTATGAGAATCTGTATTAGACCCAATTTGTCATTTACATAACAATATAGAGTAGGAAAGGTTATTTTAGAAGTATCATATTTTATATAAGAAGTAGGCAGAATAATCGACATGACAACACATTAACTTTTAGGGAAAACGTCATTTTCTAGCCTAGTTAGAAAGGTCATATGCACATCCTAACCGTGCTCCACCTTTTGTGACATGTCCTAACACAAAATTGGTATTTTGTTACAAATCCTAGCCCCCTTTTTCATAATTATTTTACACGTGATTGATATTTTTGTAAACGTGTACCACCTATGTGTTAAAATTTGTCACAAAATGTGGAGTACGGTTAAGATGTACAAATGACATTTTCGACGGGACTAAAAATCGACGTTATCCTTAACTTTTATTTTATTGTATCGGATACTCATACCAGTAAAGCTTGAGGTGGTGGTACTTACCAAGTGTAGTGTACATTAATGAATCACTTTTCTTTCAAAAGAATTAAAGAAGTATTATTTCCAATCAAATATCTTGCACCCCTAGTGTAATTTGGAATATATCGTATGAAAAAACAAAAGAATATGCGAATTTAGGACAGGGTGCGCCAATATTATTTTTAGTTTTTAGTTTTTAAAAATGAAGAAGATATCAACCAACCATGACATGCGGTTGCGCCACATACATAAACTACAGAAAACGACCATTAGCATATCTGCATATTTGCTGCCATTTGCTGGCGGAAGAAAATAAGAAGAAGAAGATAGCTATGGCGTCTGTGACATTCTCGCTTCCTTCTATATCCCCCGTAGCGTCCACGAAATTCCGCCGATTCGGCCGGTTCGTTTTTTTGTGAACTTCATTTTCTATTTACCCCATTTTCGATGTTTTTTCCTGTGTATGAAGCTACATTTCGCTGAGCTACAGATATCCGACCATGGCTGTTGCTAGTGCCGGCAGTGGAAGCACTTCCCTCGGAGTTCGAGTCACGGAAGGTGAAGGTAATTTACCCAAGGTCGTCCTCACTTCTGCTCACGGTAGGTACGATTTCGTCGATACCCATTCGCTTTATTTCTCAAATTCTCTTGTGTTTTGCTCAATTTTAGTAACCTTCTAGCTAATGATATGTGGGTGTTGAATCAATTTTCATTTCTGCTTTCTGAATTCTGATCGTGTCCCTCTATTGATAACTTGGAGAGTTGACTTAAATGGCGTAGAATCTGGATTTGGGTCTTTTGTGCTGTGAGGCTGTTCTGGTAATGTTGTGTGGATGAGTCGTATAATATATTTGGGGGCTTATAGAGGAATCAGAAATGGGATGAGAAGCAAGTATTGGATAGCTGAAAGGCTGTTTTTTTGGGAGGTATAGCTCTTTTATAGTAGGACAATTTTAGCTGAAGGTGTGACATTGAATCCAGTGGACCAATGAGCTGGTTTCTTTTGTGAACGTTAATAAACAACCATCACGGTTCTTCTAGTTTATCTTATATAACGTTCCATTCACAAAGATATCATTTACAATATTACATCCAACATTGTCATTCCAACTTTCTACGGCTATGTTCTATGTCTTTTACTGCATCTAGGCTTGATTTTATTTTGCAGTGAAGTGTCACCATGTAGAAAGAGTAGGTATTCCCATCTCTTTAAATGATAAGCACTGAGCATTGGTGGTCTCAGTCACCTTATAATCTTTGTGTTGTTCCTGGTTTAATAGTAACAAGCCCAACTTGTACAAATGAGTGTTCCTGGGTCACATTTTTTTTGTGAGTCATTTATATGGTAGAGTTTCTCAACTGATATATCCGCTGTCTGCAGTGAGGCTGAAATATATTTATTTGGAGGTTGTGTCACATCGTGGAAAGCAAATGGCAAGGATCTACTGTTTGTCCGCCCAGATGCGGTGTTTAACAAGAAGAAACCAATCAGGTTGTTTTTCCTTATGTAATTTTTAATGTACATTTATATCTTTTTTCCGTTATTTGTTGAGGTTCTTGTTCAGTAGTGATTTCTCATGAAGACAATATTCAAATGTAGAACTTTGGTAGGGTTAACTATCTCTCAAGGTTAAATATTTTAATGAACCCTACTGTCATGCTTATAAAACAAAAACAATCAGAATTGGTCAAGTTTGAAGGGGCAAGAACCCTAATAGATTAGATTGTTTCTTATGAGGGGTTATAATAACAAAGGGAAGGGTATAGAGAGTTTGGGATTCAGGGGGTGGCCGATGGGGTCCACAACCTCCCCTAAACTTTGTATTTTTTATACTTATATTTATAATAGTTTATGTTCTTCTAAGGAAAATAATCTGGAATAACCCTTGTACTAATTGAAATGTGGCAAGTTAATGTATGAATTTTAATTTGTTCGATTTAAATATATATACTATTAACAAAAATTCCTTGTGCTAACCAAAATTGTTTGAATGTAGTTCTCGTATCGGCCAAATTGCGGTGATCAAATTAGAACAGTTTGGAATTTACAAGCACTAAATCGAATCAATTCTTGTAGGTACAGGACTAAATCAAACAGATAAAAGATCATGAATTAGATCAGAATAATGTATCATTTGTGGCAGTCTTTTTTGGTGAATTTTAGAATGCTAATGAAGAAAAATTATTGGCTCATTTTACGTTCTACCATGGTTTAAAAATTCTGATTCCACCCTGGATGTGGATCTGTATTCATTGGATCCAGAATCTCTGTCATCCTTTTCATTTTGTGCTCATTTTTACAACCATCTTGTTACTTGAAATTTGAATCGACTGTTATGCTGAGTACCTATGTATTTCTGCAGTGGAGGCATTCCACATTGCTTCCCACAATTTGGACCTGGCATAATACAGCAGGTTTGATCTCTAGGACTTCTTCCTTATTTAACATAAGAATCCAGTTTTGCTTCTGTATCGACTGATTACTAAGTTAGTTAATGGGCTGTCAGATGCACGGTGTTTTAGTAGTAACGAGGTTAAGGATGGCTGAGAGATCAGATCTCAATTGCTCTAGAGATTATTAGCCTTAAAGCAAGATTGTAATATGTGGTATGCAAATAATGAGAATCTCTTGAGAAAATCTGTTCTCCAATACTCCCTTTGTCCCAAAATAAGTCTCCCATTTGACTATTATAAAAAATTAAGTATTCAAATCTTTATGATCAGACTTCATGCCATTTACCCCCTTTGTGCTTACATATGTTCACTGTTCAAGTTGTTTGTTATAACTAATTTAGGGGAGGAATGATTGGTAATATATACTTAGTTAACTCAATAAATTGGGAAGTGCACACTTATATTTGAGACAACCATTTCAAGACAGCAAAACACTTGTTTTTGGACTGATAGGATATTATTTGCTTCTGTTTTATCTTAATGGAGTATACTTTCCCATCTGTCTTTTAGTAAGAAGTACCATTTTGATCCATAAAAATGTTAATGTAATTCGCAGCATGGATTTGCAAGGAATATGGATTGGTCCATGGTGGACTCTGAAAGTAATGATGGAAATCCTGTTGTAACTTTAGAGCTAAAGGATGATCCTTACAGTCGTTCCATGTGGGATTTCAGCTTTCAGGCTTTGTTCAAGGCAAGTTACTTGCTTATATTTCTCAGCAGAATATTTAATTACATCGTGTCTCCAGAACTCTTAGCTACAATTCTATGCAATAAGCATCAAAATTGTTTTTAGTTATCGATATGACATTGCATTCATTATGAAGTGGTTACTCCAATAGAACTGACTTTCAGAAATTTCTAGTCTTGTTGTGTATCAAAATTGTGTAATTATGGACAACGGCGTGCATCATCGTTGTTATTATCAAATATTTTGTTGTGAAACTTAAAGTTTATTCTTTCAGGTCATACTGGATGCGAAGAGCCTTTCCACAGAGCTGACTATTACAAATACCGACAATAAGCCATTTTCATTTAATAGTGCTTTGCATACATACTTCCGTGTAAGTGTCATAATTTTGCTTATCAGATACTAAAGGAAATAGTTTATATTGTCTGGAATTAATTGAAATTGCATTTGCAAGGAAGTAAAGAAAGAGTTAAAATGCTAAACAATTATTACCTGTTAAAAATACTTCATTTTGCACCATTTGTTTCTTTCCATATTGTTTAATTCCAAATATGTCAGTGATAATAACATCCTTGGCAATATATTTTATTCATGAATTGAAAAGGATTCCATTTGTCAAGCCACAGTTCTCTTTAAATAAATGATAGTACGTGTTGTGATTTTGGTTGTTACCTGGCAGGCTTCTGTAACAGGAGCATCAGTCAGAGGTTTGAAAGGTTGCAAGACACTAAATAAACACCCAGATCCTAAAAATCCTATAGAGGGTGAAGAGGAAAGGTATATGTGATAATTCATGTCTTTTTTGTAAAAGAATGACCACTTATAGCCAATATGGTACCGCTCTTTCGTTCTCTCAAATATAAAAGAAAAAGAAGTTAACGTGCTAATATAGTACAGTGAATACATTTTTAATTTAATTCTTAATCTGTCCTTTTTTTGCCTTTATATAAGTAAAACTTCCGTGTAATTAATTACTTATCTTAATTAAACAGGGATTTTGTCAATTTTCCTGGATTTGTAGACTGCGTTTACCTTGGTGCGAACAATGAATTGTCTCTTGACAATGGCTTGGGTGACATCATATTTATCACCAATTCAAAGTAGGTGATCTCATATTTTGCTTCATCTTTCCTCAATGTGTTTAGTTTTAACAAGTTGAACTTTCCTGCTTACCTTTTTGCTCTTGTAGTTGGTCTGATGCTGTTCTATGGAACCCACATCTGACTATGGAAGCATGCTACAAAGATTTTGTTTGTGTGGAAAATGCCAAGGTATTAACAGTTTATTTTAATGGCTCAATCTTCACTGATATTAATAATAGTGTTTGCTGAAAACTGAGTATGTTTATCATGTGATGACTGCAGATTAATGATGTACAAGTAGAGCCTAAACAGTCTTGGGTAGCAAAGCAGCAGATGAGCATTGCCTAGGACAGATATTTATCTGTTTGTAACATTTATGTATTTGTATCATGATCTTCATTCTATTCTATGTAAGAACATCTTTACAATGAAGGGATATAATAAGTCCACATTTTAACAACCATTCAGTAGGAAAAGCAAAGGTTAGAAATTTTGACACTCCATTGCAGTGCTAATCAGAGGACTAATCTAAAGTGTGAAGCAAGTTGTCATTGTAGCTTATATCTCATTTCTTTGAACAGCTGAAGCTAATTCAACAACCAAAAGATTAGAACATGAAAAGAAGAGAAGAAAAAACATCCCTGAAGCTCGGGAAAGACGAAAAAACCCATGTCAAGAGCATCTATGAGGAAACAAGCGTGAAGAAGACACAGAGCAACAAAACGATGATCCCCAGAGCCCAAACCCAGTAGACCCACTTCCTCCTCCTCCTCTTCATCTGGTTTGCATAGTACAAACTGTTGGTTCCTCCATTAATGAAAGCTCCCACATTGACCACATTTTCTTCAATGTCATCGATCTTCTCCCCTTGAGTCTCCACAATCACGGCCATATCTAGAAACACCTGATGCAGCCTCATCAAGCTCTTCTGTAGGTCCATCACAGCTTCATGCTTCTCTTTGCTTTTCGAGTCTCTCTTCCCTTCAAACACCAGGCCACCATTGGCCACACTCCCTGAAGCCATCTTCTCCACGGCCTCCTCGCTCGGTTCCTCGCCGGTCAAGGTGTAGTACCTCCTCTTGAGGTCTTGCTTGTAGTCCAACATGACCTTGTCTCTCAAAGCCTGAAACTCGTTGACCATGTCTCTCAGCTTCACTCTCAACCCGTTGGTGACCGAGACCCTTGTCCGGTCAACTGGGCTCCCTCTGCCAAAGGCCTTGGAGGCCTCGCGGCTCCTGGCATTGGCTCTGTCCAGTTCCTCGAGCCTTGCCTTGACGGCCTTGACTTTGCGAAGCACGGAGGCCATATCCGAGTCGACTCGGTCTCTGAGGCCTCGGAGGATTTTGGCGCTGTGAGTGGACTTGGTCTCTTCTCTGAGATTCTGAATGTCGAGTAAGAGATTGGGGATCTCCTCCATCTCGGCCTTGATCGCCGCCACTTCCAGGAAGAACAGAGAGAGGTTCTCGTCCTCGTCGGAGTTGAATTGGCCTGCTTCCACATCCACCTCCACTTCTCCAGCAAGGTCCTTCTGGGCCTGCTTCTTCAAATCCACATAACTTAAGAACGATTTTGTCATCAGATCGTTCATTTTCGCAAACCCACCTGCAAGAAAATCAACAAAACCCAAAACAACAAAAAAGTTCAAACCTTTCTAAAAAATTATTCCTTAGACACTAAGATCCACAGACCCAGAATAGAAATTTAGAAAATCACATACCAGCTTCTCTAGATCCTCTGTTTTATATTGATTCGTATTCGTCTTCTCCAAGAGACCTAAAACCAAAATCCAGAAGAAGAAGAAAAAACATAACTTTACACAACATAGTGATTTTGAACAGAACACAACACAACCCATCAAGCAAAAAACACAAGCGACGAAAAGGGTTCGAGTCGTTCTTCCAAGAACACAAAGAAACCCGACCAAGAAAATCAAACGAAAAAAGTTGTACTATTTCCTTTTCACCCAAATGTTCATGCCATTACAGAAATAGGAGCATGGTTTCTCCTCACCACTCATCGGCGCAAAACCCATACAGAAAGTGGCAAAAGTAAAAATGGGTTCGAACATGTTTTTCGTAAATCACAAGAAAACAGAGCAATCGAAAATAAGGAAGAGGTTTAACCAAACCTTGGACAAATTGATTCAGCCCCGCTTCGCTGGGTTGAGTGGAGCGCTTCTTCTGTAGATAAAATGGGAATGACGCTCACAGTAGGGTTCTGTGGTGATGAGTGGAAATTTGCAGAGAATAAAGATCCTCTCTCGTGGGGGTGAAGAAGCGATCGAGGCTTGAGGGTCGTGGGGTGGTTTTAAGAGAGGCGCGTGGAAGAAGCTGACCGTTGGATTGGTTTGAAAATTGAATGTTGTTTTGGATATAGCCGTTTACTGATATCGTCCCACAAATTAAGTCGGTTACACTTGAACCACGTTAGCGTTTAGTTTATGTGTTTCTTTTTTTATTTGAGATAACAAACTAGTTTATGTGTTTCAATTTCAATTTCGTGTTAATGTACATTAAATTTCCTATTATGGTTCACCAATAATCCTCACACTTGAGCACTATTAGAAACATTATTATACAAGTATGCACGTAATTAAAAAATAAGAGTGTAAGAGATTGGAAAATTAAGGTTCAATCATCTTCTTTTTTTTTTTTCTCTTCTATGAAATCATAACAACTCCTTACATGACTGATTTTTAAAGCATCCACGCATCTTTCATGCCGAGCACGACCATTTTTCCTTAACTTATTCATGCCAAACACAGCTGCGTCTGTCGCCCTTGTTACAAAAAACCTTGTCCACTCATAAAGCCCGAGCCAAGGTAATCTCCGACTGTCACTTATGCCACCGGGGCTCCTATTGTTGGTCCCCGTGGTCCAGGCATTCCTCCACGAACAAAGTCTGGCCTGATCCGACTCCGTCTGCCCCAGCATCGGTGGGAGGCCCTATTTCTACACCATGTTCCATTGTAGAGATCCAGCACCACACACAGAGACGCTCTCCCTCGAAAAAAACAGATGACAAGGGCGAGGTGGTTAACGAACTGATCTGTCGGCTAAGGGACGAGGAGAACAGCGATGTCCAGGAGGCGAGGGCTATCAAACAACTCCGCTGGGATCCATGATCAAACCTTAGGTTGGGGTGGTGGGGCCCGGGTGTCCTATCCCCCAAGACCTGGGACAAGTCTTACTTGGCTGTCCTGGGAGGAGTTTGGAAACAATGGAGCTTTATTACTTTTGTTCTTGTTTCTCTTTATTGGATTCAGTTTCGTATCTGTTAGTTTATACTTTATTTGTTTTGAGTTTGTTTGTTTTGAGGGTAGAACGTTGGATCTTTATTACTGTCTAAGATGAAAATTGACTTTTTCTACGGATTCAAGAGCGATGGGTCACTTACAAGATTCCCGGACATATTTTGGAACCTAAGACCTATGGTCCTACTTTTGTATCCGAAGTTTGGCATTAACGCATTTTCCTCGTTACCCGTTTTTTTAAAACATGATTATACATTCTTTTTACTAATGAACTCAGACACTTGAGAAATAGTATCAACACTTTGTGATATTTCAAGAGAAGAGAGTTGCACGATGGAAATGTATGTACATCTTTGTGATCACAATACAACATTGTCATTGAAAAGAGACAGATTGAGCTTAAATCATTCTAGTTGTTGTCTTGAGGCCGCCTTCTCGGCTTCAAGCTTCCTTAGTGTAGTAGAACTCAGTTTATCTCCACTAGATTCTTCAGAAACTAGATCAACAACTTCTATCTGCAACATATATGTACAAATTAATACCAAAAACCATGCTTGCTCCTCTAAGCAAATTACATGGATCGTACCTTCAGCAGTTTAAGGCCCCTATCAATTCTTTTCTTGTTGACTGACAGTCCACCAGGCAAAGTCTCTTTACTGCCACATATTAAACCAATCCCAGTTTAATCGAGAATGATTCAGGGTTGTTAACAAATTATACAGCTAAGAAGCTATAAAAAGGAACATTATGGATCCATCACAAACCTGACAACAATAGCCTCCAAATTTTCATCGGTAATTGAAGGGCCATATGGGTCTGTAATAGGCACAGCATGCACTACCAGCTCAGGTTTGAAAGACTGCACAAGTAGTTGCAGGAAATCAAATCAGGGGGTGGGGATGGTTAAAATCATCAATTTCATGATGCAGAAGTAATAATTGTTTCCAACTTTCCATGCAAAATCATTTCCTTCACCATTTTATTCTTTAAAATAAGACATACATAGAAGAGAAGAGACTCATTGAGCTAAAAGCTCATACGTGATGAGGTGTGATGGGACTCATTGAGCTAATCATGTAGAAAGATTCATTCAAATTGTATATACCTTGATGTAATTATCAACATTTTGCATCCTTTCCTTAATGGGTTGTATTAAATCCGCAAACTGCAAAAAAATGGAAAACTAACTTAGTTAAAATATATCAACTAAAAGATCTGAGTAAAACAATACAGGTGCCAGGAAAAGGGTCCAGCATTAGATTTGCAAGAGTTGGAATCAGCAAAGGGACATTGTCTTCTAGTAACTTAGCATCAGCTATGGTTAGAAGCAGTTTCAAGGAGATAAGTTATAATTGCAAAAGTGCAAGAATGCGTGTCATGATATACCATCTCATATTTCACAACCAATGAGAGTTTCGCAAGTTAGTTGAAATTCATTATATAAGTTGCGGCCCTTACGATTAAATGAGTGCATAAGGACCAGCATTTTGGAGAAAATTAGTATGCTGGAAAGAAAGATCATTTGCACCAAGAAGATTTAATAAAAGAAAACCCCAATAAAAAGGCTTCTACTGGAAACTCATTTCTCAACATAGTGATTCCGTTCCCCTTAGAGCTTGGTCTGAAGATGTCTTGTGCGGCTAAGCCAACAAAAGTTAACAGGCAGATGACAATTGATTTGCTACAAGAGAATAAATTGTTGAGTTAACAGTGCAACAATTGAAGATTTACAGGAAGCAGCCCAACTCTTCCAATTGACTTCAAAAGTATCTAAATTCTGGAAGGAAATATAAAGCTAAAAGAAAAGAAACCACATTAGAGCTTGTTGCACATTTAGAATGCAATCAATGATAACAGCTTATTTTTCAATAATACATATCCCAACAACATCAATAAATTTTAGTACCAGTTTTGAAATCAACCAAAATGTATCTGACATAAAATTTTAAAGCTCACATTTAATGGCCAGTTTCTAATATGTCTCAAAAGCCAAATCTAGAACTCTCTAACCAACTCAAACCCCCTATAATAATACCATTGATAATGGGATGAATCTTGACTTATTACAGCCACAACATGGACCAAATACAAAATTTATTTGGTTTTGATTTTTTTTACTTAATGCATGGGAGGCTATCTTTTCATTTCAACCATTTGGTGTAGGTTAGGTTAGATGAGACCATAATGCTGCATGTGAAGTTCGTGGCTAGCAGTATCATTTAACACAGTTCACATGAGATACCTATGCATAGCTGGAAACTAGAGACTCTAAAAGAAGCTGAAAAATGACTCAATATTGTATTCCTTGTCAAAAATATATCAACAATTGCCTTGCAAATACAGTTTCAAAGGTTCCAAAGAAACAAAATTGCATCTCCAATGAAGCAATTGTATAAAAATGCTATCTATTTAGTGAGGTAAAAATAAATTTCTGGTAAGTAGCCCAATTTCATTGATAATTAAATATAAGTATTGATAGAGCTGGTATGATAAATAAAATCAAGCTTTGAGTAATGGGTTCAATAAAAGAAATGAGAAATTGCCTGTTTTTTGGTGAGCATAGGACCGTCACAGACTCCTATCACAATCCGATCCCTTGCCAAATCTGCAGCTGCCTGAGCAGTAAGCATAGATGTTTAGTTCAAACCATGAGCACAGAACAAGAACTAAAGTCAAAAACTTGTAGCAATCATCAAATCATGATCCAATAAAAGGAGAGGGGAAATCAGAGAGAGGAGAAACCTTGAGAAAAAGGCGATGGCCTTCGTGTAAGCGGTCAAAGGTACCGCCGAGAACGACAGCTGAATATGTGTTGGGAGGTGAAATCTCCGAATTCACGACAGGATCCTCCGTGATTATTGCCATCTCCCAGAAACCCTTTTATCTTCTTCAAAAGCCCAGATCCAGAGCCAAGAGCAGGTGGAGAAGACAGATTTACGAAGGAAAATATTATGTTTTGAGCACGAGAAGAGCATAGACAATTTGTGATTATTAATTATTCTGCTTTGTTGCGTGAATGGGCATACGGGTCTTTTGACTTTTCTCCATCATTTATGTAGTCAAAACAGGGGCGGAACCAGAAATTTATTTTAGGGGTATCCATCAATTTTGGCTTCGTAAATCTCAGTTTGGGCATAAATACTTTAACATAGTGTAATATATTAGAAATTAGCTTTAATTTTTTTTTTGATAAGCAATTTTTTTTATCAAGGACCACTAAACTTCGAGCTGGAGAAGACAATACATCATACGAGATCGTCCTAAAAAACATACCCACAACCTTATAAAGGTTTAAAAAACAAGGTTAGTTGCCTATGTTCCCAAAAACAGTTAACCTAGCAAGCACGAGAAAACACAACTGATGCCTGTAAAACAAACCATGTCATGCTTTGAGTCTTTCAGAACTACACCTCCCCTCACTTAAGCTTGGGTTACACGAAAATTAGCTTTAATTTATACTATAAGTAGTCATCGTCTTTTCTGTATCCTAAATCATGACTGTGATTAACTTTGTTTTTCTTAAATAATGGGGAGTAGAAAACTTAGTTGAACCATATCCAATCAAGAACCCGTATAAATGAGTTGGTGTCCTTTTATGTACCAATATAAGAGGAAATTTATATACATGTAGCTGAAACTGGGGTTGTGGCTTAAACTTCTCAGTACCTCATACCTAAGTCCAAGTAATTGATCAACCCAAAAAATGCAAGTTGTAGATGCTTGAGGAAGTGTCATGTCAGAAAAAGGAGTGAAATTAGCAACGATTAGATCAATATTTTAAAGTATTCACTTACCAACTTAAACTAGCAGCTAGAATTGGGTGTCAAAACCATTTAACCCTTTTGTGTTTAACAATGTTAAAGATGGGATAAAACATTATAATTTCAACATGAAAAACATGCTGCCTCAACTACAGTTCATAGTGTCATTACCTAGTCCCTCAATATCAAAATGATGTTCTTTAATGCAGACTAGATAACATCTGGAATGTCTCCTTCAAATCTATTTTTTTGAAAAATAAATGATAGTCAATGTGATTAAGATCTTCTCACACACCATCTCTAACCCTTTTGCTTTCATTTTCATTGAATAATCGCAGAATTAGTGCCAATGATCTCCATATATCCAAGCCCTCCCTTTACATTTTCCCTTGCTTCTAGATTATTGATCAATCTTCTGGGCAACCGGCCAATCAAATTATTGTTCGAAACATCAAAGATTCTTTAAATTGGAAACATCTAAACCCTCTAAGTTCTGGTAATACGAATCGGTTTTCAGCTAGTTAAGCAAATTACCGATCAACATAAACTTTAATTAAGCAAGGAAGGGAGGCCAAATCCAAACCCTAACCAAAATTTCCAGCCGTGTAAAATTGAGAGAGCAAACAGAAAAATACCTTTCTTCAACGTGAATGTTTCCGGTGGATGAGAAGAAGCAAAATCCTTGTTAGATTGATGGTTGGAGAAAGCTTCCGGTGGATGAGGAGAAGCAAAATCCTTTTCAGATTGATGTAGTCGCAAAGAAGAAGAAAGAGAGTTTCGGGGAAAGGAAGAAACGAAATTGGGTCTCCGATTGGTTTTACCAAAAACCTGATTAGCTTTACCAGACCCAAAAAAAAACAAAGAAAAATAAGAAAACTCAGAGCCAGTGTGTTCCAAGCAGGTTCGATCCCAGGTTTGGACGTAAAACCTTGGTAGGTTTAGACCATCAGACTATTTTTTTCATACACATTGGGTGTTCCAGAACACCCTATATCGTTTTGGTTCCGCCCCTGAGTCAAAACATTTTAAGACCACCTATAGTGGTGTCGAAACGTTGTGTCCTGGGTCCGTCGAATCTGTCATATCGAAAGAAAAAAGCGTTGAATCTTAACGGTAAAATCGGGTCTACGTCGAATCTACGAAAGCACAGATTCAACGTCGATGAATCTGTAGACTCTACCGTAGGTCGAATCAACGGATTCGGGCCCAACCAAATGGAGAACCCGACGAATAAGGACTTGAGGCGTGGAAAGCGTTTTGGCTTTAAATTCCAGCCCCAACACATCGTTTTCCTCACGCTGATTCTCAAGCTTCGTCTTCTTCAACCTCTGTCGTTTCTCCAACAATGTTTCTACTACCGACGTTTTTCCACCACCGTTTTTTCTTCAAACTTTCCCTCCACAACCATTTCTCCTCCACTGTTTCGCCCTCAAGCACATCCTTTTCTCCACCGGTAGTATCCTTGTTTCTCCACCAGTACTCCATTGTCGTTTCTCCACTTGCATTACCTCCGGCCCCCGTTTCTCCAACAATTGTTTTTTCCACCGCCGCTTGTCCACCAGTCGTGTCTCCCACCTCTGTTTCTCCACAAATGGTCGACAACTCCCCTTTCAAAGGCTCTTCCACGGAGTCGGGCTCGAGCTCAACACCCCCGTATAAAGGGAAGCTGGAACCGGGAACGCAAATCCTATTGATGGTCTTGTATGAACGACTTAACGTCAACCCGCCAAGGATGTTAAGCATGTACCGAAAATGGAGTCGGCCCGAGGAGGTTACATTGGTGTGTGTGTGGCTCAAAATGGTGGAACAAGGCGATGCCTTTTGGGATAACATACAGGGGGAGCTCGCCCACGTGACCCGTCAAACCCCAGCGATTGAGCGGTCCACCGAGAAGGTGAAGTGTTTCAATGTGTGCTGGTCGGAGGTGAAGCACATTTACCAACCCGATTGGTCTGACGCCCAGGTAATGGATCTTGTAGAGGAGGTGTATGTCGGGAGATATGGACACGACTTCGTATGGCAGAACTGGTGGATTCTCGTGCGGGTCCATCCCTGTTGGATGGAGTCGTAGACACAACCATAATCAAAGATAGCAAGCGACGTGAGTATAGTCTGGAAAAGTAGTCATCTAGGCATTACAGAAAGATTCGCATCGGATAGCGAAGAACTTGTAATTGTTTTTGGAGGTGTAATGTGTCGACACGACTTCAAATTGTACCTTAGTTTTTCATAATCAAAGAAGGCGAGTAACGTTGAAGCCCTAATGCCATTGATCCTAGAACATATCAAGTATTGTCACGTGACCGTATCTTCGACACGGTCACGTGACAATACTTGCTATGTTCTTGGAGCAATGACATTAGGGTTTCCACGTCACTTTCCATCTTTGATTATGGAATACCGAGAATAAAATTTGAAGTTGTGTCGTCATATTACACCCTCAAACCCGAACAGTCAAGCACTCGACTCATTTTCTCTCTCTCACGAGTGTCTAGGATTTACTCATTCTCCCATGGCCCCATCTGTTTCTTCTCACTCTACTTTGACCACACCTGTCGTCGTCGCCTCAACTGTCATTCCCTGATTCCCTCAACAGTTCTACTGTGTCTCGAGATACCCCGTGTCCGTCTCAAGACGTGACCAATCCGAAAAGGAGGGTGCGAGTTAAAAGTACCAAGAGAAGTCCCTCCTCCTCGTTCACACTACCTCCTAGTATCGCTCCTCCAACTACAGTAATACTGAGCGGCAAACCTTATTCCTCCCCATCTTATGTTCCGGTCTTGGGTGTACAGGGAATCCCTCCCTCACACCACATCTACCGGTGCAAGCCATATCATCCTTGCCGGTGATCAAAACAACATCGTCATGAGCTTGTTTATTTGTATATTACAAACATGGATTTACAACTGACAGTATGTCTTCTTGAGTAACAAAAAAAAAGTCAATTGTGGCAGTAAATCTGTAATGAAGAAAATACATTCAAATGGCTGCCCCGCAACAAAAAAAAAACTAAATCATCTGTTCACAAACTAAATATTTTCAAAGGAAATGATATTGAAGGAGAGGCAACAAAATAAAACCACATATTTGATGGTCTAGAAGTTAGGTGACACTATGAAGCAGGAAGAGAAGCAACCTCCAAAACATAAATTCCAATTGGACCCATCAAGATTCTAACAAAAGCCTGAAGTAGCGCAACAGTGGCCTTGTCTTCAGACCTTGGAGCTCTACCAAGCAAACCAACAACAAATATAGGAGACTGCTATTGCTTTTGTGGTCCCCTCATTTCTCAAATAAATTGTTTCTTTTATTTAAGCTACTATCACAAACATGATTGTCAAAAATAACTAGAAAACTTCATACCCAGGCAAATTTCACTATGAGGTATGCAGTCTCTTTCCCCACTAGCACTGCACTGCTAATCAATATAGAATGGAAGAGGTAGAAAATGGCAAATTATAGGAGTTAAGTATTCAAATTTATATTGAGAAGATATAAAGATAAAGCTATAACCCTAAACTTATGCACAATTTCACTTGGCTCTGACATTAAAGACTCTTCTTCCATCAACTCCTGATTCTGTGCACAAGCCGAGTTTAATTTCGCGGTTATATCTACATGCAATAAAATTCTTTTTCTCATCTTCTTGAAAAACCATCCAAGTCAAGCACAAGCACAGCCTTCAGTCTCTTGGTGATCCACTGTTGCTGCTACTTCCAGGTGATCTCCTACCAGTGTACTTCTATCAAAGCCACACACCCATAATGCATTCAATAAATAATTTATAAAAGTAAAATAAGAACACTACTCAATGGCTTTAAACTACAAGGCGTAGTGCAACTCACCTGCTTCCCGATATTGAATGGAATGTATTTGTACTTGATCATGTGCATGATTTGCCGCTTCATTGTCAGGAAAAACAGAACAACCCAGTAGCATAGCAAAATTGGCCAGAACACAGGTACATCCAGTATGGAGAAGAAGGTCATAAAAAATGAAACAAGAAAGGCCTTTGTGATGGAGTACCTGTCGGAACCATAAATATGAAAATGCAACGAACAAATCTTAATCCTTACTACTTGGAAGCATCAACCTCAATCAGTAAAGCAAACGAGAGACCATTGAGATGAGAATGGCACAGACATTCCATTTATTGGAAGTATCTTGAATTCAGAAATATTCAAGAGGGGCAGCAAATAGCAATTTAGTACATTCTTGTTCAGTGAAACTAATATGGTGCATATATGGTTGACAGAAATATTGATTGAGCAAACACAGACATAAAATATCATATGCATCTTTGAAGCTGTACCTTGAGTGAGCTCTAAAGTCAATTCTGACTAGGAACTAATAATATTCGCATCAAGTCATTGGAATTAAAAACTACTCAACTTGACATTGGAGCTCAACCATACCCATCGCAAAAAATAAAACCCAAGAAGGCATTTCGAACAAGATGATTTAGATTAACCTAAAGGACAACTGGAACTTCTATCTAACCTACCAAAGATAGTCACACAAACAAATTCCCTGGAAAGGCCTATCAGGGCAGATCAATCAGAAGTACTTAAGAGTCAAACAGAAGGGGATCAGTTGTAAGCTTCTTCTAGAACGATCAATAATACTAACCATGAATCTGTAAGCTTGGAGAAAATTACATAACACATTTACAGAATTAAATTATGCATTACATTTTTGAAATAAGAAGTAGAGAATGAAAGACACATACCAGAACTTAAATTCAGGGAGGCGGCGGATGAAGGGCCTGAATTCATCAGAATCTTTAGTTGGGAGAGAAGCCCCATCTAAAGCTTCAATCTCGGGATCAATCTTGGGTGACAGAAAACCGATCAAGAGATTCAAGATATAGATCCCAAGACCATAGGTGACAACGTAAAACCCTTGAACAAAGTAAACACGCAAAAGATAAATCATCGCAACTGCAAATGTTCCAATCCATCTCTCAAGCGGGAGAGGGGTAGATCTATCCAAATAGTACTGAAATTGCTTTGAAAATTCATTCCTCCACTTGATAAGAGACGCCATAACATCAGCACCGCTATCACTTCCAAACCCGTCCATGAAAATCAACGTTGCAAATCCTCTCACAATACTCCTTAAACTCCATAGATTTAACAATCAGTAAGTAGGCAAATGGCCACAAAACGAAGAAAAACAAAAATGAGACAGATAGAGAGTCTACAAGCAGCTGAAACATCATGGAGCATGGAAAAGAAAAGTAATAAATCCCAATCCCAATCCAATAATTAGGATTAGCTCACTAGGGTTTCAATAGCTTACATAGAAATGGAAATAAAATAAATTACATCGAACAAACAATCATTAATAAATCGTACGTGATCTTTAGTGAGCAGACAAAAAAAATACCAACCAAATAAGGTTCTTCGAAATCAATCAATCACGAATCGCATGAAAGCGATCCCAGACATGGATTCAGTCATTTACATATCTATCACTCGTTCCCTAAAATTTCCGAGAAGCCAAACAGCCAGATAGATTTTCTTTCCGTAAACTAGAAATTGGGTCAGATCATAATTCACAAATACCACAAATCTGGATATGAATCAATAGACAAAAGGTGATAAAGGGTTACAACGAAGACAAGAATGGGAATGTGAATTACCAGAAAAGAATGTCGGTGCTGGGGTTCCGAGCGAGACGAAGAATCGGAGCGTGAATCAACCAACAACACTAGCGGTATGCGTGATTGATAAGTTTCTATCTCTTTAACGGCACGAACTCTGTCCGGCTTTCATACTTGGACGCAAACGATAAAGAAGCTGAACAAGTTGATCATATCATAAAACGACGACGGACGGGCGGTTGCCAAAAGTTACGGTAGTCTTGGGCTTTCTATGGGCCTTTCCTATGTGGGCTTGTAGGCCCATTTATCAACATGATTATTTTACCGGTTTGTACATGGGTCTGCTCTCTACAGTACATCATCGTATTAATTTTATAGATTGGATTGTCCATTTTGTCTTGCCATTGGTTCTATTTTTTTTTATATTTACTGTACATTTATTTTCAGAATTTGTAAAATACACACAAATATAAAACATAGAGAAAAAGAGTAATAGAGTTGTCAAAACCAATTAACAAATAAAATAATAAAATCTGTAAACTTTATATCTGATTGATTGTCTTTGGGTTGATATAACTTAAGGGAAAATTTGAATCAATCAATTTTAATTTTATTAAATATAATTTAGATTTTTTCAAAAAAAAAAATAGATCATTGCTATTTGCTATAACGATTTAAATAAATCGATCAACTATTCCAAATTTCCAATTAAGTTAGCTCCGTCTTGAAACCGCGAGCAACTGTGATTCCACATGCAGCCCACGTGACACGCACATCTATTTAGGCTTTAGCAGAATAGCTGGTGCGCTTGGATCATCTTTCATCAAATAATGAATATACTCGGTATTAATTTAATTAATTAAATATGCTAAACTTGACCGGCCGAACACGTTTAAATCAGCGATTGGTTATTCACCTCCGAGACAGTGACTAGACCAGCACTGATTTTGCCACTTACAAGGACCCTAAAATCAAGAGGGTAGTATCATATTCCGACACGTGTATCAATCTCCTACCGTCAGATTCATCCAACGGACAGTTTTATTGGACTCTGGCCGGGAGCAGTTCCTTCTTCTTCCATCACCTTCCGATGCTCTCCACATAAATAAGCTAACACTGCAGCATCTTCTTCTACCTTATTATCATTTCGCTGTGGTTCTTGTGAGTTCATCCCTTTATCCCATCTTTATTTTTTCATTTATCTGTATTTCTTCGTTTTATTTTATTTTATTTTATTTTATTTCTGACTATGTTTTGGATCTCGGCTGCTACTATGATCAATACCCGTTTGCACAATCCCTGTATTTAGAGTTAATTTTGACTTCGGTGATCAAAATACTAGATGTGTCTGTGTATGGTTGTGGAAAATTTGCATTAAATTAGTTAGATCAGTTTTGATTTTGCAGTTAGCTTGTTGTTTTTGATGAATACCCATTTGCAGCTATCCCAGTGACTATCTTTAAGTTTAGTATCAGTACTTAGATTTCTAGATGCTTATGGTTTTGCGTGTTAAGCCACAGATTGACATGAAGATGCTGATAAAATGTAATATGGATTTCTAGCTTGATTAGTTCGATTATGTAAACTTCCCATTTATCTTGCTGAGATGTATGTAAGGGAGTTTTGCTTCTTATTCTTCCTCTTTTTCTTGTGATTTGTGAATTTGGGATATCTCTTTCCTTCTATGCTAGTCCTTACTGGCTCATTATGGGCTGTAGTAGGGTTTGAGATGCTGATTTTTAGTATATTTCATCCTTTGGGTCTCACTTCTCTTCTGCCATTGTAAACAACCACCTGATCTTATTTCTTTACTATTTGTATACCTTGTTTTATAGTGATTGCCTGTCTTCCCTTTTACATAAATTTTAGTTCTTTGTAGGGCTTGGTGATTGTTTACCCAAATGTTTTTTCAAGTGCTACTTCCTCCGTCCCAAAATGAATGTCTTGCAACCCTAATTTTGATGTTCAAAATGGGTGTCCAATTTCAATAAATTATTCTCGTTAGTGGGTTAGCACATGGTAGTTAGATATGAGGACATAAGGAAATCAAGGCATAACTTCACTAGTCCTTCCCAAAGAAGTAAATATGACACTGAGTATCAAACATAAAGTAGTCAATCTAAGTTTGATGTTTCTTTATCAAGGGCAGTATACTAATCATGCCATTACATGATATCTCTGAAGGTGAAGTGAAGGGTGAAAATGTCTAACAATGTTGCAGAAGGGAGCGGGAAGACTTCATCCCACCCTCGTGTTGTCCTCAACGAGAGGATCCTTTCGTCACTTTCTCGTAGATCCACTGCTGCTCATCCCTGGCATGACTTGGAAATTGGTATGATTTCCTTGTGCTTCATATTTTCTACTACTTATTTGAAAGTACTAAGGAAATATCACATCTAGCAGCTATGACATACATATCTGACCATCTCTGTTTGACCAAGAAACATGCATCTTTGACTGACAAATTAGAATGCAAGGGTCGTTAAATTTTATTGAAAAAACAAATTGTGGTAGAAGGGGAAAGTCAGGGAACAGAAGTTCAGTCACAAGAAATATTTGGTTTTTCAAAATGTTGTCTCTTGCCTTCTGTGGAACTGGCCCGTGAAGTCTTATTTATACTTTTCATTTATAACACCCTTAATTCGGGTGTCCTTTTTACCTTTCAAACTACCTACAAACACCGGAGTCCATACTCACTTTGTGAAATAATCTATACTTCATTGTTTTACTTAGCTGTTAACATCTAAGGATCTGGCTTAGGATGAGTTGATGCTATAAGTAGATTGTGAGTTCAATTGCTCGAGTGGTAAACAGTGGTTGGCTATTCTAAAAATCCAGTGAACGACCTTTGTATTGTCGAACACGCTGATTTGGTTCTCTTACACCAGCGAGTATTAATTCTTACTGTTATAATCCTTGCAGGGCCTGGAGCTCCATCTGTTTTCAATTGTGTAAGCTTCATTTTTCTATACCTTTATTTATTGTATGGAGATTTTTGAAGAATTGTGTGTTAATTTTTCTCATGAGATATTTGACCTCATAAATCTAGAATGGCAGCTTTTACTGCCTGCTGCAGGTTTTATGAGCATTCAGATCCTAATATGAACTTATGTTATAGGTGGTTGAAATTGGTAAAGGGAGCAAGGTCAAGTATGAGCTCGACAAGACTACTGGTCTTATAAAGGTGTGGTTAATGTGTTCTTTTGACTGGTATTTAATGAAACCTGAAATTTATATTGCTTGCAAAGGGGATTGCAGTTATTCAAACCCAATAGACATGTACACCAATCTCCTAAGTTTACTGAGATGATAAGTCCATGATTTAATGTTAATTATTCTAACAAATAGTAAGGTATATGCTTACCTTGGAATTATTCAAAATCATTTGAGATTTGAGAGTATCTTATTGTACTTAATGATTGAACTATCAGTAAATTATATTAATTGTCTTCCATTTCAACATGGTGTTAGAGCCTCATGCATTTGGTGGCTAATCGTTGTAGTGTTGCCTAATTTAAGATTGGACAACATTTGCTCCACACGAGTGCACGTCACACAATTAGTAAATCCGGTTATGTCCAGATCGATCGCATGCACACCAAATGGAGAATGGTTTCGACAATTAATACCCAAATGTAATTAAAATGGAGATTGAACTGTGATGGTGTATTAACTAAACTGTATTGGATTGCAATTAAACAACTAAAATAAACTCCAAACAAGAACACAAGATGCTAGGGTTTAAAACAACAAGATCAAAACAACCAAGGGTGCCCAATTATCCTGTAATTAAGCATGGGTAAATGGTTTCTCATATGTCAAGGCATCTAAACAATTATCCCATAGTTAACAATTAACCTAAGCAATTTTTAGTTAAACATGGATAAATTGTCAATCCTATGTCAAGACATAATCCCCTGCCTCATGTCACCATGATGAGTATAACTTAAGGGCTTGAGTCCATCTCTCGACCAAAATAATGGGCAATTAGGTTGCATTAGGCGCAACAATCTCGTGATTAAGAGGTTTAATGACCGGATAACATAGCAAGGGTATGGGATTGAGAGGGTTGGTGCATATAATATGTATACTCCAACTTGAGAGGAAGTGTAAGAATGATTACCAATAAATTAGGGACTTATCTTCCAAGTACACTTGGGAGATTGGTACTCATCCATTTATTTCTAGTTTGATTCCTATTCAAGTGTAGGTCAATTCACTATATATAAAGGGTTCTATAATTGTATTTTATGATCTAACATATTAATAAAATTACATTGATTTTATTTTACTTCAATAACGTTAATCTCAATCTATAATCTTGAACTGCAAATAAATATTTTTCAAGCATAGTTAGGTGTTGTTTATTTTGAGTGACTTATAATATGTTATATTTTATAACCAACCCTCTTATTAGGGGTAACAAGAGTAAATAAACAAGGTTTTAGTGAAGAATTTTAAATCGAGATAGGTCTAATGGATCAAGCCCTATAACTAAAAGGTCAATGTCAACCTAATAGTTGGATATCTACTTTCCCGTCATACGTAGTCACATATAATTTTCTCGATTGAGACTATGATTAACCATCAGGTTTACTTGTATTTTGTCATTACAACCTGATAGTTGTCAGTCAAAATGGTTATATGAAATATTGTGAAATTCTGAGGATTGCATGTAAGAGTTTAGCATCCTAAAATAAGATAACTAAAGCATGTGCTTTCTCAAAACAGGTTGATCGCGTTTTGTATTCGTCAGTTGTTTACCCTCACAACTATGGTTTCATTCCCCGAACCCTTTGTGAGGACAGCGATCCTATGGATGTCCTGGTCCTGATGCAGGTAGGTCCTGTTGCTGAATAATTTATTGTACGGCAGATTTTATTGGATCTTCTGTTTCAGCAGAACTAATGGAATGTTTTCTTCTACAGGAACCTGTTTTACCTGGTACTTTCCTCCGTGCCCGTGCTATTGGATTAATGCCCATGATTGATCAGGTAAAAAGTTAATGCTAATACATTGCATCATTCATTTACCATTCTATTTTCAAAGGGCATCAAGGGTGTCAATAAAGTATACTTTCCTAAGGGTCTTTGTCATCATAGTTCCTGTTTCTAGATTTTGAGATTGTATGGAGGGGTTATCTTTTGTCGGTCCTCGTATATCTGTTTCTCTGAACGACAGAGCAAGTAAATGTCCAAGTTACTGGCCCAATTTATCACCCGAATGAAAGGAGGTAGTGCATGGTCTTATCAGTCTTGTATTAGATAGTCTGGATTTAGATTTGGAGACCAAGGAGATGTCAAGTTGGTTAGGATGTGTTTAAATTTTTCTCTAGGCAGTAAAAATCTGTACATCTCTGTAAAATCTTCTCATTCTGGGGTAGCGAGTTGTTCTCTTGCTATAGTAAACATGAAAGACTAGAAATAAATTGAATTATATTGTTATGGCTTTTTAGGGAGATCATTTGTGTCAAGAACTAGGGCATCCTGTAATGCTAATCATGAAAGCTTCTCACTTTTTTCCATATTATATTAAGCTTTGAAGTTTATGTGTGAACTGATAACAGGAGTCCTTTTGCAGGGTGAAAAGGATGACAAAATTATAGCTGTATGTGCTGATGACCCTGAGTTCCGCCATTACAGGGACATCAAGGAGATTCCTCCACATCGCCTTGCTGAGATCCGTCGCTTCTTTGAGGACTGTATCCACTTTCACATGCATTTAGTACTTATATTTGCTAGAAATCCTAGGACATGCATAATGCACATGCAAAGCACGCCACAACCACATGTAAATGCCATCACTAATACTAAATGGAAACAAAAATAATTAGGACTGGGCACAATACAAAATCCTTGTATAATGCTCCTGATTCATGCATGTGACATACCATGAAAGAACCTTAAAAGGATACCAAAAGTGAGGTTTGTATAATCCTTAACTTGGCCTGAACAACAGATAAAAAGAATGAGAACAAGATAGTTGATGTGGAAGATTTTCTGCCAGCTGAAGCTGCCATTAATGCCATTCAGTATTCGATGTAAGTTTAGTGAAATAACTAGAACTATATTGTTCAATCCCATATAGCATTCGATTCTTAGTCTGCTTCATCGGTTACAATCCCGTATAGCTAAATGTTTTCTATGTTGCAGGGATCTGTATGCTTCTTACATTGTTGAAAGCTTGAGACGGTGACTTATTGGTGGGTGGAATTGTTGATGCCTGCTGAACCTCAACCTTATGATTTCTAAAATACCTACTTTAGATGTGTACTGCTCTGAATATTTTATGTGCTGCACTTTTCATGTTTTATGTTCCATATTCATGAGCATGAAAAATGGAAAACACTTGGGTTCCAGAATAATACACACAGGGCAAGCTCAACAAGAAACCTTCTACTTCATCTGCTCATTATGACAAACTCGTTATCTTTGCAAAGAAATTAGATGCCCATTTTCCTTTGTTTAAGGATAACCGAAAGCCTACATTTAGAATTATGAAAAATAAAAACTCAAGTTCTTTCTAATTTTTAGTATGGTTTTGTTTGATTCTTGCTCAGTTTGTTCTGATACTTAATCTTCACTCTATATTTTTTTTAATTTAGTGAATTTGTGACAACCCTACAATTACGAATTCAACTCCTAATCATTGTCGGTGTTTTGTGAACAGTGTTTATCAGTTGAATATAATATCCTATATGTCTTGAATGCCTTCTTATTTGGGTGATTTCGTTAAAAGTTTGATTGGTTTCTCAACCATCAATATTTTTTATTTAAAAATTTATATAAGATCTTATCCTTACTTGTTGTCAAATAATTAATTTGAAAAACGCTCTCGAACCTTAGGGTTTTCTTCGAACCTTCAGGTTAGTCACCGTCGGCTGTGTCTCCAACCACGACTTGCTTCTCGCAGCCACTAGCTGCCCGTCTCCACCAAGGCTCCATCCCCTGCAACTGGCTTCGTTCTCGTGCAGGAACATCACGCCGAGCCGATTCGTTCATGAAACCGATCTCCCGGGCCATGTTTCGTCTCGCAACGTTTTCAGCAGCATCGCCTCCGTCACACCTATACCCCTCTACAACTGGCCGCGATCCCACACAGGAGCTTCACGCTGGCCACACCTCGACGTCCTCCTCTACCGATCATCGCCTCAACCCTCCTCCACCAGTTTGCTGGACAAGAACCTCCCCCACCAGTTTTCATGTCGGATACGGTGATCCCGAGGGCCTCACCGATCTAAACGACTGTGCACCGTCTCCAAGTAGCTCTTGGACAGGCTCAACCAAAGCCGAGCAACCACGCGGCCGCGACCGGAGCAATTTTGGAGGGCCGCTGGATTTAGGACCCGGGAGGAGGGATGTTAGGCCGACATCTGTATCCACGACACCCAAAGCCGATCACCTCGAGACTGGACGACTCATTTTGGGTCGACCCGAAGATGATCAATCTGTTTCTACATGAAGTATCGGTGAAGTCACATCCTGAGCACCGGGTGCATGCTTCGTCCTCCGCACCACAATTAAACATTCCAACGACTCAAGACGATGCGTTAACAATACCATAATGCCCCACTACGACAGTTACGGGGTTCAGAAGAACTGGCATCGCAGGCTCTTTAGGTTACTATGTTCGTTTTTCTGTTTTATTGTGGTCTTTATGGTCAGCTATACAAAAGCGATACTAATACGGGTCTAATATTGCCAGAATACATGCAGAGGTTTAGGGCATATACTGGAACTCAAGGTCAGAGACCCAAGTTATGTTTATGATTTTTGTCATGATTAATAAAACTTCTATGTTCACGTTACTTGTTCATGATATTTTCTATGTATATTTTATGTCAACCTTATAAATTTAACATAATCCCGTTATTACCGATTCATGTAATATCGTGGTTTTATTATAATAGAATACTTTCCTTTTATGTAATTATCCATATTTTATTTTATTTTATTAGTGGTCACCTATTTTTTTTTTTTGAAACAAGCAACTGGCAAATGCATTACTGTAAAAAATAAAGTGATAATGGTCCAAAACTACCTTACAATTTTGTCTACAAACGTTTTGGTGCACAAAGTTTCGTTCACGCTCCATGCTACCATAAAGTTTCGTTTACACAATTCTGTCAGAAAAACGGACGGAATATTCCATTTCTATTATGCATGTGACCCATGTGACTGTTAAGGGTAAAGTGAAATTACCATTTTATCCTTAACATCTGAACCCTTTGACTTTTGTAAGAGAAAAATACCATTTTACCCTTTTAAACAATAAAATAAATAAATAAATAAAACAATTTATAAAATATTTTTTAAATAAAATATTAATTTTAAAAACATATAAATTAAAAAAATCAATTTCTAATTTTATAAAATATGTTATCATTCAGATTTTACTTTTAACCTTAAAAAACAAAAATAATAATAATTAATTAGAAAAATAATTAAATAATTTATTTTGAAATAATTAATTAGAAAAATAAATTAAACAATTTACTTTGAAATAATTAATTAAATAATTTATTTTGATAAAATTAAATTATTTTGAAAAAATAATTAAAAAAATATTAAATAATTAATTTTGAAATAATTTAAATAAATAAATTTATTTTGAAAAAAATTAATATTGAGAAATAAAAAAATTGAATTAATTAAAGCTAATTAAGACATTAATGAGTTATTAAGGATTTAATGAAGTAAGAGGTATAATCGTCTTCCAATTCATCTATTTAAAATTCAATTCAAATATAGAATTGTAAAATAGTCATTTCAGAAGCTCCTGTTAAGTTTTCATGACAAAAGTGTGTGGACGAAACTTTAGGGTAGCCACAGAACGTGGACGAAACTTTAGGGTAGTTTTGGACAATTATCCTAAAAATAAACCATACATAGTAGGGCTAAAAAGCCCTGGGTTCCAGAATATCGTCCGGGCTGACCGTAACTAACCCGTCTCTCTTGGACACATAGAAAAAGCCTACTTTGATTCGTAGACACAACATCAAGACATCCCCTTACTGACATTTCAAGTAAACAAAAATCAAATCTAGAAAAACAAAGAAAGTAATCCAAACTAAAAACAGACTCGCAGTTCGGAATTAAAACTAAAACTGAATCCAACCTAAAACAAGAAAAACGGTCTGCTTCCTTGCTCCTACCGGACGACCAAGCAACGTCGGTCCCAGGTCAAGATGGGTAGGTCCCGAATCCCAACTCCACTGACTGTATCGCTCCAAAAAGCTTCTCCAAGCGGCTCATGCGGGTGTTCGGTGGGTAACAATTTACAAAAACCAAGCCTCGACAAATCAAAGCCATAAACTGTGGAGGTCGGTTCGTGATTAACCTTGAAGGTTCATTATAGTCTTTTCGACTATGTGTTACCTCGATCGGCGACGATGAGGAGAGTAACCACCAGCGACTCGCTTGGTTGAAGTGTAGATCCGACAACGATAGAGCGACATGACAAGGACGACGTCGGCTGTGCTTGAGCGGGGGAAAGTTACAGTTATTGTACAGGAAAAGATGACTACTCAGTACAGAAAAAAAGAGGAAGAGAGAGCTCCATCGACAGCAAGGATTTTTGGGGTGTAAATTCTTGCAAAACATTTGGGGAGAAGCGGAGGTTGTGGTTACACTCGCCCGGACTTACATAAAATTAATAGAAGGTAAATATATTTTTATCAACCAGATTAAAAGAAAAGAAAGGAAACTATTTTTTTAGATTAAATCTTTCAACCTCATTCAAATTGAAAGACTACAAATGTTCTCAGCTTCAGCCAAATTAAAGGAATGTGAATGTTGTGAATAACAAATGGGAGAATAAATCAAATAGAAATCATGTCTTAACGTAAAAACCGTGTGAACCCATGCAAGCCATCCATTTCATAAATGGATGGATGAAATGCAATTGAGTTGTTGACTGAAAAAATACTGTATTTTTTGGTAAGTTGTAGGGGGTTTTCAGTAAAACAACCATTTTTTTTTTTATGAATTCACAAATTAATTTTTCCCGCTTTGTTTAAACTTTGATTGGCTTCAAACTTGCGCCAATATTTTTTATTTTTTTCAAGGGCTTTCTATCAAGATCAGTCATGAATATATTTTGAAGAACGAAAAAAATATATTATTTCGGGGTTGATTTAAAAAAACTATATCTGAGTAATTTTTATCAACACTTTACATTAGTTTTATCAACATGAACACTGGTTTTATCAACATGGAACACTAGTTTCATCACCGTATTTTACCAAAATTGAACATGATTTTTATCACCTCATCACTTGTTTTTATATCACCTCATCACATGTCTAGTTTTATCAACACTGAACATTGTTTTATCAACACGAAAAACTAGTTTTATCACCCCATTTCCCCAAAACTGAACATGATTTTTATCACCTCATCGTTTGTTTTTATATCACCTCATCACATGTCTTTTATCAACATTGAACACTAGTTTTATTAAAACTAAACATTAGGTATATCACCACTTTACATGTGATTTATCATTTCATAACTTGTTTTTTATCACATCAGCACACATGTTTTATCACCCTAACATATGTTTTTTTATCAATATTAAACACTATTTTTGTCAACACCGAACACTAGTTTTATCATTTTAATATGAAACATTTATTAGTGAAGATTTATCAATACTCAACAATAATTTTATCACCCCGATATAATTTTTTTTTCGTGCTTCAAAATATATTCATGACTGATCTTGTTTTAAAGCCCTTGGAAAAATAAAAATAATGATGCAAGTTTGAAGTTAATCGGAGTTGAAACGAAGTGGAAATAGTTAAATTTAGTGAATTGGTCAAGAAAAAAGGGACACGTGTCCACATGACACCATGCTATTACAATTATGCTCTTACTTGTGTAACAAATTTCTGAATTGAGCATGAGTTTGGTGACTTGTGAGTGATGACATGACATCATAATAAATGCTGGATCTTAAGAGCATGAACAACAGAAAGGACCTTGGTGAGGTCCTAGGAGTGCAGAACGTGTGCTGACTGGACAAAAGTGAGGTCCTGGGAGTGTAGAATAGTGAGTGTTTTGCAACAGATAGACCCTCTGAGGTCCTGGGAGTGCAGAACAATGCTGACTGGATTATTTTGCTGTTTTATTTCATTCTTTATCAGAAACCGTTTAAATTATTTATAATTTAAACAAATTTGGAAATAAATAATTAATGAAAATAAATTTAACACGAATATAAATGAACTTCTAATTTTATTCAACCCCTTTTAATACAACCCACAAAAAACCGGCTCCAAGAGCACAAACGATTGCTCGTCGTCATGGAAACCAACTCCATATAGACCCCATAAGTGCTCCATAAGATCATATTGTAGTTGATGGCGGGTCTCAGGATTTAGGACACTTTGTTGACAATTAACTCGTTGCTGGTATTCCAATGGCCCTCCGTGGTGCCATCGTTCTGGTGGTGTCCAATTCGGCATTTCTGGAGGTTGCGCGTATAACAACTCCTCATCCCCATACTCGTACCAGTCACGCTCATCCTCTACAATCATGTTGTGTAGAATTATGCAAGTGTGCATGATATCAGCCAAAGTGTGTTTGCTCCAACTACGAGCGGGATGGGAAATGATGTGCCACCTTGCTTGAAGTACTCCAAAAGCCCTTTCAATATCTTTCCGAGCACCTTCTTGGCATCTAGCAAACAACTTTTCTTTGGGCTCGAAGGGATGCCGAATAGTCTTCACGAACCGTGCCCATGTTGGGTAAATGCCGTCCATCAAGTAATAAGGTCAGTCGTACCGATGACCGTTGATCTCGTACTCCACAGCTAGCTCACGGCCATAGTAAGCGTCTTGAAATAGGTGGTTGTTGTTGAGGACGTTGATGTCGTTGTTCGAGCCAGCCATCCCGAAAAACGCATGCCAAATCCATAAATCACGGGACGCTACATCTTCAAGCATAATCGTATTGTCTCCGTGGTAACTTCCCCGTCCATGGGCTCCCTGGTCTTCGGTTGGGCAGTTCTTCCACTTCCAATGCATGCAGTCAAGACTCCCCGCCATTCCGGGAAACCCTCGGCTGTACCCTTCTCGGAGTAAGCGTTGCATGTCAGTTGGTATGGGTGTACGCTCATACTCGGCTCCGAATACCTCAATGACGGCCTTGCAAAACTTACGTAAACATTCAAGTATGGTGCTTACCCCAATGCGCAAAGTTTCGTCCAATGAATCGGCCGAGGACCCATACGCAAGCATCCCTATAGCGGCGGTGCACTTCTGCTCCGTTGATAAGCCCGGCCGTGAGGCAGCATCGGGCCTTTGTTCGAAGTAACTGTCATGAGCCTTCACCACGTCCATAATCCGTTGGAAAAGTGGTCTGCACATACGAAACCGACGCCTAAACATATCAGGGTCATATAGGGGTTGTTCGTCAAAATATTTCCTCATCAATTGGATGTGGGCTTCCGAACGACCTCTGTTAATCTCTCGTCGCATTGGTTCCCCACGGATGGCCCTCTGGATCCTTGGCATTACTCTCTGCATGTGCCTCTCCATCATCCGTCGGAATCGTCGCTCAACTGGCCGCATTTGGGCTACCATCTCCTCATATGTCGGTAGTTGGGCTGCCATCTCCTCATGCGTCAACATTCGGGCAGCCAGCTCCTCGTACGCCAGAACCTCAACGTTGGACATAATCTCGTCGTCGGACATTTTCGAAAATAGAGAGTAGAAAGTGAGAATGAAAGATTGAAAGTAGAGAATGGTGTGGGAAAATGAGGAATGTGGTTGGGTATTTATATGGTTTGATTTTTCTGATTTTGAATTAAAAAAAATATAGCCGTTACCCGACCGTTGTCAAACGGTCAGGTTTGGCGACGCCACGTGGCGGCACGGGAGAGGACCACGCCAGCCGAGGGAGCGAGGAGCGAGGCGCGGCCAGCAAGTCGGGAGCGAGGAGCGAGGAGCGGACCGTCTATTTCGGGAGCGGGGACCGCGTTTTTTCGTGCCCACATCGGAACGGACCGCGGTCCTCGGACCGGGCGCGCACGGAGCGGGGAGCGGGTGCGTTCCGTTTTTCATGCTCTAAGTGTGTGTGAATTTGATGAGTTCATACAGTTTATAGGATAAAAGAGGTTTCTAGCCGATTTGTGCCTAAACAAATGGTCCTTTTTATTAACACATTTGGCTTCTGCCACAGTAACGAACGACATGTCGTTTGGTAGCTCGCATAACACAGCAGCACGTGTTGAGATATGCTTGGAGAACATCTAGATACTGTAGGAGTTGTGGCAGAGAAGCTATACCGGCTCCGTTAAGGTACAACTCTTACAGCAAGACAGACCTACACCCTGCATCGTGGGTATTGTACACTCATTCCCTTGCATCTTCCTCTCGCTCGCTGTCATTTCTCTGAATATCTCAACACACTCTCTTTTCAGCTGAAACTGAGCTCGAAGACGAGGACGATACGATGGGGACATTGGGTAAAGCAATCTACACCGTCGGATTCTGGATCCGGGAGACCGGCCAGGCCCTTGATCGCCTCGGCTGCCGATTCCAAGGCAACTACTATTTCAAAGAACAGCGTAAGCTCTCCGATCCTCGCCCTCTCGCCCAACCGCTCTTCTTCTTAATCTTCATTTATCTTGCTACTTATCGGAAATGAAACCCTAGGAACCCCCAAAATGTATGTAATGCGCGATATTTGTGATATATTATTGAGAAATTGAAGGTAATCTATGTAGCTTACAAATTTTAATCTGATCGATTAGATGTAAAAAGTGTTTTTTTTTTTGTGTTTCTGAATTTTGGGGTTCTTCTTGAGTTATATATGTATTGGACATGTTTGGGAAGAGTGTGCACTAGTTTATATGTTACTGGGCACCTAACAAGTTTCCAAGTGAATCTATCCCCATGTGTTCCTTGCTTTGTGTAGTCTTGAAACATTTTGGGTTTTCCCTACGTTAATTCTTATTCTTATTAGTAACCTTACTTTGGTTTCTTTTGATTAATTTGTATCTTTGTTTATTAAGTATCGAGGCACCGGACGCTCATGAATGTATTTGACAAGGCTCCTGTGGTTGATAAGGATGCTTTTGTGGCCCCTAGTGCTTCCGTCATTGGTGATGTTCTGGTGGGAAGAGGTTCCTCTATTTGGTATGGATGTGTATTGAGAGGTAAGTCTCATTATTATAAAATCTTCAGATGTTTATTTTGTTTTATTTTTTTATTTTAGTTAGCTGAAATTATGTACACACGAGGACAACGGATTTCTGATATTGAGGGGCTTTAATTGGGGGTTTAACTATGTAAGATAGGATAGCTCTCCATTTGAGAAAATGGTTTCAGATTTAGAGCTCTAGGGTGAAGCAAAGGTTCTGTATACAACTATACATGTATGATATATATAGTACTAAAATCTAACTTACTGTAGGTATCATGTTAAACAAAACAAAATGACCTTGAAAGTTTGAGCATGCACTATAATTCAGTTTCAGACTTGATATTTCTGTATAGCATGTTTGGGAACCTGAATTAGATTTGGAATTCTGCATTTAAATTTCTTTGATTCGTTTGGATTTCAATTTGAGACAAATCCGTAATACCATAGCACTCAAGGATTATGATATCACAAACCTTTGCTTATAATCTCGTCTTTATAAATTCATACGAGGGAGAAAAACTTCAAGTACAAATAATATCAACAAAAACATTATAGGCCACCTAGAAAACAGTTGGTTTGTCTAATTTGGACCAG
This sequence comes from Erodium maritimum, assembly GCA_963921825.1. Taxonomy (NCBI): domain Eukaryota; kingdom Viridiplantae; phylum Streptophyta; class Magnoliopsida; order Geraniales; family Geraniaceae; genus Erodium; species Erodium maritimum. Next base: position 16,351,838 of record OY997589.1, on the reverse strand, counting down.
ATGTGTCAACCCATACAGTTCACAACAATAAAACAACCTCTGCTTATATTACTAGAAAAAAAATACAATCTAGAACTTCTTCTGACTTCATAAGTCCATGTGGTCTTAATCACAATAACAAAATTTTAAAACGTCAGTAACACCTCAATGCAATGATTCAAAACCGAATGTTAAAATGGTATGCAGAAAATTGAAACAAAAAAGAGAGCTAATAGTTGAAGTGTCTCACATTGAAAGAATGCGAATTTAGTGACCACTTTGATGTATGGTTCAATAAACATCAAACATATAATTTAAACTAACTAGTGACAGATGGTATTGCACTGGCAATTTTAATGCCAATCTCAGTTCACCAAAATCGTCAGATTTTGTCAAATTAAAAATTTAGCATGAAGATCAGAGAAATAGAAAATTAATAAACCTAAGAAGAAAACAGGACAGTGCCAGGAAAACTAAGTTTTAGAAGAGAACTGACCCAATGAACTTCAACTTCTAGTTAGGGCTTCAAGCTGATTTAGAAAACATAATTGAAAGAAGCTAGGGATTGAACATGAGGTCCTCTTTGTGGTTTGGGGCTCGTCAATGGTAGATGTAGCCTCCAGCTTCTAGTCCGATTAGTTGAGGAGAGAGAAAGGGCTTAGGAAGATGACGACAATGGATGAAAATAGAGTGCAAAGGCACAGGGGTTATGGTAGGTTTTGTTTGCAATTTGGGTCCGCAAAAAGAGACTGGATTGAAATGACAGGAATGTTGGGCATAATTTTAAATTCTTGTTGTTTACTTTTCAAATTTAGTTGGATTTGGCCCAAATATAAATCCAAATATTTTGGATTGCTAAACATTGAATTTGTGCCGAATCCAGAATATAAAATGAAATCAAGTCAGCCAAACTGGCCATTAATGTTATCTGACTTTATTGGGTTGCTGGAGATGAATGATTTACAATGTTTTTTTTATTCACTAAGACACATCGCAGCATTAGTTATGAAGAAATGACTTGAGTCAATGATGATATTTTGATTTTTAGATATTTAGGTTGAGTTGTCACATGAGTAAACACAGCCATGGAGAAGTCTGTGATGCCATAGTTAATTGTTAAGGTGGCTTCATGGTTATGCAATAATTAACGTTGTACTTTAGGGAAGTAAATGAAGTAGTACAATGCAAGTCTATGGTTATTTTGGGTTGTTTGCATAGACAGCGAGAATTAGTGGTGTGTACGCCTCATACATGTGATGAAGACAATCAAATTCTGATGAAACACATCTGTTGTACAAAGGAAAAGAAACATTCATTAAAGGATATCTACACACTTTATTTTAGACTCATGTTCTTTTTCTTTTGTATGCACGTACATCGACCCTCTCCCTCTCTCTCTTGTTGACACACCTAGGTATTTGTAGGGTCCTTTTCTTGTTTTCTTATTATATAATTTTCACATACAGGTGATGTTAACAGCATCAGTGTTGGTTCTGGAACCAACATACAAGACAACTCTCTTGTGCATGTGGCCAAAACTAATATAAGTGGGAAGGTTCTACCAACTATTATCGGTGATAATGTTACTGTAGGTGAGTCACACTAGACTGTTCTAGGTTATATAATCCGAATCCTGGCAGGGGCTTCATGGGTAATTGCGTTTTGTTGATAACATGGCATGTGGACTGAACAGGTCACAGCGCTGTTCTGCATGGATGCACCGTCGAGGATGAGGCATTTGTAGGTATGGGAGCAATCCTGCTTGATGGGGTTCATGTTGAGAAACATGCCATGGTTGCTGCTGGAGCCCTTGTGAGGCAGAATACAAGGATCCCCTGTGGAGAGGTTTGTAAGAGAACCTATAGAATAGTTCCTAAAACAAAGTAAGACGCCTTTAATCGTTTATCTGTGGTCCTAAAACACAGGTATGGGGTGGAAATCCAGCAAAGTTCCTGAGGAAGCTTACTGAAGAAGAGATGGCCTTTATCTCCCAGTCGGCCTTAAATTATACAAATTTGGCACAGGTCCATGCTGCGGAGAATGCAAAGAGCTTTGATGAAATTGAGTTTGAGAAGGTGCTCCGAAAGAAGTTTGCCCGCCGTGACGAGGAATATGATTCTATGCTGGGTGTTGTTCGTGAGATACCTCCTGAGCTTATCCTTCCTGATAACGTACTGCCAAAGACAAAGCCTACTTAGTGAAATGTTTTGTATGCAGAATTGAGGAGAACAACTGATGTTCTTCATTCCAATAATTTTTTGGGTCTGGCCCGAAATGTTAAGAGTTTGGATCATGATTCACTCTTTAGCTTATCAAGAACTCTATTTTTTGTCTTGGGAGAAAGAAGAAAAACTATTAGACAGCTGATGTTGTGATGATTGAAGTCATCTGAAAAATGTTGAGCAGATTTGTACGTTCAGATTTCAAATTCATTCCAAATGGTTGCTAGAAATATGGGTCATGGAAATTTTGTGAACTGTCGGATGAATAATCGTTACTTTTGGCAGCCAGAAAATTAGATGGTATAGTTGTGTTGTCTCTTTGGAAGCACGGCTCGATTAGATGGTATAGTTGTGTTGTCTCTTTGGAAGCACGGCTCGATTTTTTTGAGCATATAGTGGAATTTCACTAGATAATATAGATTATAGACGCGGGCCAAAGCCTAAAACCGAAAGCAGGGAATAACATAATCTCAATGAAATAAAGAGTGAGATTTGAATTTTGATCTGTAGGTATTGGACGCTAACCTTAAAACTGTATGCCCGGTTAATCCAAAAACGATTTAATGGTGGACAGAGTCCACATGGGTGGCTACACAACTGCAGCTCATAGTACGCAATTCCTGACTCGGCCTGAGAATCTTCTTACCATGAGATATCTGGCTTTGGAAGAGACATCGGGTATCCAGGGAAAACACCAGGGAATAGGGCTGTACAAATATCCGGCCGTCACCGAACACCGATCGTCCCCGACCGTCCCCATCACTGGAATCACTCAAACCGGTGTCACCGGCGACGGGTACGGTTAAAATAATACCAACCCGAGAGTATTTTGGGTGGGTACGGTTTTTTATTTTCCAAACCGGAAAAAACCGACCGACCGGTCTTTTGTTTTATAAGGCCTGATTTTTTTTTAATTTACATGGGCTGCCATTTATTTCTTTACACATATACACAATTATTCGATCAATAAAAATTTGCTTCAGCCAACCTACATCAAAGTCAATTAATACAAGCATTTTGGGCTACGCCCACTTAACTTTGGGTCATTCTCTTTTAATTTCAGACATGTCCATTAATTGAACCCTAACCTTAACGCCACTTCTTCCTCCCTTATAAATATATCATTTACTTCTCCAAATCAACCCACATGACAACCTTGCCGAGAACCTCATTCCTCTTCTCTTTTATATTTCATTTTTCCATTTGTTCATATATTTTTCTTCCACTTCTTTACTTTTCATCAACCTTCCTGTGTACTAACTTTGAGATCCAATTGTTTTTTCTCTTAACTATTTCCTATCGATTTTTTTTGGTTATGGAACTGTAATGTAATTTCAAACTGAGATCTATGTTTCGATTGAGTTTTTATTTTTTATACTAGATCTGCAATGTCCCGTGTTGTTTGTTTTATGGAATAATTATTGTCTGTTACTATTATTTATGTTTTTTTTTGTGTATGGTCTGCCCAACTTGGATATATTTATGTACTTAAAATCTATATATTAATTGTAGCTACCATTATCATTTGAAGATGAGTAAATGTATTTTGAAGGCCCAACAGAAAGCCCATTGGGCTTGAGTTGGATGGTTATAACCGTAACCGCCCGGTAGTAAGGCTGGGTGGTTATCGACTTTCTTTTAGGCGACCGGTGATGGGTACGGGTATGGGTTTTAGATAACCGAGAACAACGGTTTGGGTAATGGGTATGGGTTTTAGGGAGGGTACGGGCCGATGCCCAGCCCTCAGGGAATGAGAGATGAGATTGTCAGATTTACACCGACCTTGACAGGGCGAGATGTGTATCTCCATACACACCTCGTGCCCAGTCGTCGGGTGAGGTCTCGTATCAGACCTCACCTGAGTAGTGGTGGCATTATGGAATTCTAATCTTGATTCACGACAGGTTGAGACCACCTCTGGTACGTTCATCACTATGGGCCTATCCTTAGGAGCCAAGACTGTCTGGGAGTATTGGAATATAACTATAATTGGTCATTCAACTATCAGCTGGAGCTTTTAGTTGAGTTGATCCTCTAATATGGTATCAGAGCTTGGTACCTCACGGTCGGGGCTTCAAACACCACTCTGTACAAATTTAACTAATTTCGTCTCAATTAATCAAATTTTTCCCAAATGAGCAAACCTTATCTCTCTTCTCAATGGGCTTATATCTCCTTATAAATAATCCACCTCCAAATCTGTAAACAGGTTTGTCCGTGAGGACACGTGTTAGAATATAACTATAATTGGCCCTTCAACTATCAGCTTGACCTTTTAGTTGAGTTGATCCTCTAATGAGGTCCCCTCATCTGCCTGCGGTGACCATAAGCTCAGGGTCGACCATTTATGCCACTCGTCCAAGTAGACCTCAAGGGGTCATGGGACTTTAACATAGATTTCCCAATTCAGGATTTCTGCTGGCTTAACATCTCGGTCCAAGAAGGTGTCGTACTTCCCTTTGACCTAGTCCAACTAGTATACCTTATTCTAGATCTTTTAGAAATTAGGTATTCTCTGTAATTTCTGTTAGCAAATAAATACATAAATAATAGGGTTGACCTAAATTCCCTTGAAGCCAAATGAGATTTTGGCCAAGTCCTAAATACACATATTTATTTGGTCCTTTTATTTGTCTCTTTAGTTATTATATTTTATAATAATTAAATACAAATATTGTTCTTCTCTTATGAGTGTGGATTAAATAAAAAGGATACATTATATCAATATATAATTACTCATTAATTTAATCAATCATTAACACATTTCGTTCATATCAATGTCGTCTTTCTATTTGTGTGACGTTGGTAATGAAATGAAATAAATGTTTCTCTCGCAAGTCATGGGTAATTCCTAGCAAGGCCCATGACCACCCAAGTCATGAAATTAATGACTATTCCTTTGTCAAATCCTGTTACCATGAGTAGTCTTATCCTCTTGTCATTTGGTGACTATCATGACTGAACAAAAGCATAAAATCGTCATCCTTTCTAATTCAGTCCACAAGTTCTTTTGATCTTGAATGAGGAATGTAGGTGACAAATCATAGTCACCATGACCATGCTTCTTTTACAAACCTCCTACTCATAAAGAGTGACTTTTTAAATGACATATGACTTGTATAAATACAAGTGACAAGTCCCTATGACCATCTCCCATATGTCTCACATGTGCGTATTCATATCTTAGCAATTGTTATAACAATATGTCTAGGAGTAGCGTTTAGTTATATCAAGGCATGAATCGACATGAAGTAAATCATATGGTGATGTCATGGTCGTAGGACTAATAACTACTTAGGTAGTTGAGATATACCCATGTCTCTGTTCTATGGAGTATTCTTAAGGTGAGTTGTCCAATATCAAATTCTTTGGCATTTGTTTTTTTTGTTTGATAAATGATGGTTTTATTCATAAGCTTTGGAATAATAGATTACAAAGCTGTGGGAAAAGTTCCCAAATAACCTCCGAAGACAAAAACAACCAGAAACAAAAATCAACAGAACTAGGGAAACAGAAACAGGAGCTACCACAGAGATCAATACCAAACATGTGTCTCACCGAGACCAACGAACAATGCCTCAGGGTGAACAGGTGGATCCTCTGGTCTCAGAAAAACTAAGTAATCCATGCCCCTCCACTCCTAGAGTAGATCGGCCCTTAGCGTTCCCCCGGATGAGCACTCGCCGGACCTCAGTGAGAAACAGGCGAAACCTGAAAGGTATAATCTCTCCTGTAGACCCTGCCAACCAAACAACAGACCAAGAACAAAAATCATAACCGACTCCGTCTCCGCCTTGGCCGGATGCACCAACTGAGTCTCCTGCACCAGTCCTCAAAATAAAAGCCTCCTCTCAAACCTGCGAGTAGAAATAAAACAAGAAACAGTATAACTCAACCTGATGGAGAGGGAAGAGTCCTCCAATAAATCTCCAGACATCCTGCAAACACTGAAGCTATGTAACTGCAACCTGTGGAAGACAGCATCAATAGGATCAAGCTGTTGCCTGAAAACTGCGGAGTTCCTCTGAAGCCAAATGTGCCAAAAGACAAGATAAGCCACCTTCACCCATTTCTGCCACCAACTTCGACGACCAAGACCACTCCAAACATAAAGAGAGTATAAGCAATCGCCCGGCATGACCCAAACAATAGACCACCAATTAAAGACCTTACTCCAAATCAACCAGGAATAATCACAGTGCAAAAATAAATGGGAAGAATCTTCAAAAACCCGAGAGCAGAAGCAACACAACATATCAGCAATGGAGATCCGAATCCCTCGCTCCTCCAAGAAAGTATTTGTAGGAACAACATTGTGAGCCATCAACCATACCAAAGAACTGTATTTGGGTGGCAAGTTCTTGATCCAAAGTATGCCGGCCCAAGGGACCGGAGATGGGGCTGAATCTGCGAGTAGGAGATAAGCAGAAAAAGTAGAAAACCCAGCCTCTCTCTGGGACCAAACTACCTGATCGGAGGTGGAATGCCGAACACGCACTAAACCTAAGAGCTCCATCAACGCTGCCGATTCATCCCATTCATAAGAGAAGAGAAATGAACGACGGTAATCAATGTGCCATGAATCTGCTAGCCAAAGTTCACCAACCCGCGACCATTTTCCCATGCATATGAGGTAAAGCCGGGGAAATCGATAGCGGAGGGCCACAGTACCGACCCAGATATCCTGCCAGAATCGAATACGGCCTCCACAACCGAGCCTCCAGTGCAAACTCTGATTACCAAAAAGGTTCCTGAAGGACTGAATTTCAGAGAGGGCCATAATATGACCGAATAGGAACGACGAGCCGGGCTTGTCAAGAGCAGAGAGATCCCATTCGGTCAGGTCCCAACCAAACTTCGCACATAAGACCCTCTTCCACAAAGAGTCCTTCTCAGCAGCAAATCTCCAAAACCATTTAGCCAACAAGTTGTTATTGATCCTCTCCAGTCCCCGAACACCAAGACCACCCCCATCTTTACTTTTGCAAATAGAGGACCATCGAACCTTGCAAAAGACACGAGTCCGGGCCTTGTTATGCCAAAGAAAACGCCTCCTTCAGGCTTCCAATTCCTTCAAAACACCCTTAGGAGCCCTGAAGAGGGATATAAAGAAAATCGGCAGTGCAGAAAGAGTGGATTTAATAAGAACCAACCTCTCAGGCATAGAGAGATCCTTGGTCTTCCAAAGGGCAAGGGAGGCTTTGAACTTATTAACCACTGGTTCCCAGAAAGAGGCACGTCTCGGGTTTGCTCCCAAGCTAAAACCAAGGTACTTAATAGGAAGTGTTCCTACTAAGAAACCCAAAGAAGAAGCAACTACATCAGGAGTAAGGGTACAGGCGTTCAGGAGAATTGCAGTAGATTTGTCAAAATTAATCTTAAGGCCTGAGCTGAACTGAAAGGAGAGGAGTGTACTCTTAAGCCTCAAAAGAGCATCCGCCAAACCATGAACAAACAAAAGGGTGTCATCGACGAACTGTAAGTGTGAGATAATAGGACCTGAAGGACCTATTTGGACTCCCGAGAATTCCCCCAACCTGATCCCTTCCTCAAGAACCTGATGTAAACCCTCTGCAACAATCAAGAAGATGAATGGGGACAAAGGGAAACCATGCCTGATCCCATTTAAAGTGGGAAAATCACGACTCGGAGAACCATTCACAAGAACAGCAATGTAGGCTCTGAAACAAGAAGCCATCCACAAGCACCATTTCCGGCCAATGTTCATAGCAAGCATCACCTCCTCAAAGTCTAGTTTGAGTACGAGCATCTCCTCACCAGAATGACAGACTAGGTCAATAACCTCTGAAGCAATCAAAACCCCATCCACTAACTGTCTTCCTGCAACGAAGCCAGTCTGGGAATCACTGATAACATCACTAAGAACTTGCCTAAGGCGATTGGAGAGCACCTTGGCAAGGATCTTATAAGGTCCGGACATAAGACTGATGGGACGAAAGTCTTGAATTCTGTCTGCATTGCGAGTCTTGGGGATTAAGGTAAGAAAGGTGGAGTTCAAACATTCCCAATAGACCCCGATGCAAAGAAGTCCGAGAAGAAACGGAGCAAGTCTTCCTTGATGGTATCCCAACATACTTTATAAAAGAGCATGGAGAAACCATCGGGACCCGGGGCTTTTTCCATACCACAGTCACAAATGGCAGCAAAGACTTCATCAGCAGAAAAGGGCTCCTCCAATGAGGAAGATTGATAACCCGATAGTCTAGCAAAAGGAAGGCGAGGGAGAAGAATGCGGGCTCCAACCGGCCTTGAGAATCGATGACTGAAGTGATCAGTTGCGTGATTCCGTATATCAACGGGATCCGATAGTAAACCCGATGATGTGCTAAGCTGCGTAATCCTGTTTCGTGAAGCCCTGAGGTTTGCTATCTTATGGTAGAAGCGGGAGCAGACATCTCCATTCTTGTGCCACTTAATACGAGCCTTTTGACTCCAAATTCTTGCCAGAATCTTTTGCTTCCGGATTAGAGAAACTCGGGCTAGAGAATGAGCAATGCACTCGTCGCTGGATAAGTCACGATCATCAAGCGCTGTATCAAACACATTGATCTCCCCGGCCAAAGCCTCAACTTCTCGGTCCACCCTACCAAAAATGTCTCTGTTCCAACGCTGAAGATCGTTCATCAGGCTCTTGAGCTTGAACCAAAGGACATAACTGGCCGAACCTTGGCAACTGTATGAAGCCCAAAACGCTCGGACATCGGTTAGGAAATGCCTGTGCTCAGTCCAGGCATTGATAAATCTCAAAGGTTTAGGACCCCAGTTAACTAAGGAAGAGGAAAGCGTCACCGTTCTGTGGTCGGAGAGAGATCGATGGTGAGCCAATTGTGACAGGTCTCCAAAAAGTAGCAGGGCTGCCGGAGAAACCATAAAGCGATCAAGACGGGAGGCCTTCGATCCTCCTCCATACCAAGTATACGAAGCTCCGGAGAGGCTTAGATCCACGAGCTCCATGTTTTGAAAAAAATCGCTAAACAGGGCACAATCAGAAGCGGAGGAGGAGGAGTTCCGACGTTACGAAGGGATCAAAACTGAATTAAAATCACCTCCGACAAACAAATTATCACCAAAACGAGCTCTGTCCTGAATAAGAAGATCCCACAAAACGCGTCGACCAGAAGTTGAGGAGGGACCATATATATTCAGTACGGTAAGGGAAGACCTGTCTGAGAGTGGGTGCCAAGCCAAACAAGAGCATTGCCAAGTGGGAACGAAGAGGAGACCTGAAACATAGAAGTTTTCTAAGCAGAAAATACGCCCCCAGAAGCTCCCTCAGAGGGAATAAATTAGTACTCTCAACCCAAATACAAGCCACAATCTCTGAGAAAACCAGAAGATAAATTGCTAACCTTTGATTCCTACAGCATGACGAAGTCTGGACTAAGTAGCTGAAGCACTCGTCGAATATCTCTCCTCTTGTGAGGAGAGTTTGCTCATCTCACATTCCATGAGAGGAGCTTCATGGATCAATTAGAGAAGAGAGACGTGGATGAGGCAACACGGTAAGTGGTACCCCCACCTGAATCCAAAGTAGGGTCTGAGAGGTCGCCGTCTTCAAGGCGGAATTTGCCAGAAATCTCGACGTCCAAATTTTCAAATTGTTCCTTGACGTCGCCACCAATGGCCAGAGCTTTAAAACCAAGCTTCTTTACGTAATTCCAACGATCAGAAACCGGCGAGGGAGGCTTGGAAGGGCCTGAAACTCGAAAAGAGGTGTGCGCGCGCTTCTTTCGCGAAATAGAGGAGGTTGCTTGGGGGCCACGGAAGCCCACGGCCGAAGAATAAGTTGCCACGGGAACTGTAGATAAGCCCAAATCTGAATCAAGAATGACAACATGATCGCCAGTGCCGAGAAAAGAGTCCTCAAAATCGTGGAGATCTTGATTAGATAGCGGTGATTTATACCAATCAGGATTCGAATTTTCATAATTTTGAGGATTTTTCGCATCAGAAGGGTTGGGACTCGTCGGAGCTGAGGTCTCCGATGAAGTTGGAGACCGAGGACGCGACGCTTTTGGCAACGGGACGACGCCAGAAGAAATAGGATCCACCCACAGCTTGTAAGTCGCATCATTCATGGTGAACAAGATTGATCTGGGGGTCAAACGAGTACAACCATGAATGAGGATGAAAAATCCCTCGAAATCCTTACGCAGAACCTGCAAAACTGTGCCCAAAGAGGCGCCAATCAAGGTGAAGTTCTCGAAGCTCCATCCCTGAATTGGCAGGCCTGTAATCGAAACCCATTGGAAAACCCCTGTTTGAGTGAAGAGTTCTCCCTAGGTGCGGACAATGTCAAACCAAGGGTAAAGTGGCTTCCAATCCCCGACTGCCTCAGAAGAAGAGATCATAAACACTATGTGACCAAAGCTCTTAAGCTCGAACTGAGTCAAACCCACCAATGAAAGGGCCTTAAGCAAATCTTCAGCAGAATCAGAGGAATGTGCAATGCCTATTGCACTTTGAAGGGCTTTGGTTCTCAACGCAGGGACCTCTGAACCTGTGATCGTGACTGCGGGTTCCTCGGAAGCAGTGGCCGACACAAGCATGGAAGTGGGCGGCGCACTCTTGGAAGATGGGGGCTTCCATGTCGATCTGGACCGATTCCGAGGATCAAGCCATGCTTGAACCACCAACACTTTACGACCAGAGAAGCGCTTACCGTTGATGGCTTCCCTCATTTTCACGCAGTCCTCCGACGATTCTGAGTGAATAAAGCAAAAGGGCCTGCCTGAAGCGATGGAGCGTTTGCTGATGAAGATGCCAATGATTGAGCCGAAATCAGAGAAGACTCGATGGAGCCATGGTTCCTTGGCCAGCGGTGGAAAATTACTGACAAACAACTTACAAGGATCTATGGCTCGACTACAGGCTAGAGAACGAGGTTGTGATGAAGAGGCAGATGCCCCATCGTGTGGAATTAGGGCCTTCGAAACGCGAGCAGAAGACTCAAATTTGTCGATCAGAGAAGAGACTTTGGGGTTAGGGTTGCTGAAAGGGAGACCCAAACTCACAAAATCTCTATGCGAAGGGGTGGAGGCCGAGTGCCCAGAAACCGTGCTCGCTGCCGGAGCCCACTCGCCGGAGCTGCACCGACCCTTGGTTCGCACTTCTCTTAGCGGGAGAATATTCATCACAGCTGATCCCGCTTGGAACTTATATTTTAGTTGCAGATAAAGATTTTGACTTATATCTCTATACACATGATCAGTAAAATATGATAATCTCCTCAAAACCATACTAGCTCTAACTACCAGTTTAGACTAAGGATGAGTGATTGGATTCATTTCTTTTTCTATAAGAGTTCTATTGTTAGGAAAATGTTCCCTAATACCTTATAGGAAGCAATTCATTCACAATTTCACTAAATGACAACTTAATGATAATAAAACGTTTGTCAACTATTATTAAGTCAAGTGACATAGTACATGGTGTGGCTTGTCCTAGGACATAAGACCTAGCAAATTCATGCAATCGAGACTGCCCAACATCCCCCAGAAGCCACATGCTTCATTGACTTCCAATATACGCCTCGTGTCTTCTTCATTTGGATGATGCAAATATTCGGTCACAAACACATTGATGATGCTTGTGAAAAACTTCGGCACACACTCCAAAGTCGTGGTGGCACCCATGCGCACGTACTTGTTAACGACAGTTAGAGCATCGTAACACAATTGACGAAGAGCTGCAATGCATTTTTGATAAATAGAAAAACGAACATTTCCTAATGAATCAGGTCGTTGACGGAAGTACAAGTCCCTTTCAGTTAACCCATTCATAATGCGAAGGAAAAGATTCTTTTGCATTCCGTATCGACGTCGGAACATTTTTCGCTGTACACCGGCTTCCGAACGAAGTAGTCGGTCATCAAACGTTCATTCCTTTCATCCCGCCCTCTGTTTCTGAAAATCCGCGATTGTGGTTGTAGCGTATCTAGTGTAGCGTCAATAATGTTTTGTATTTGTTGCTTAATCGACTTTTTAATCTGCTATGAAATTTTCATCCACGAATCGTTCTAAATTTACTGATGGATCCATGAAATGCGAAGATGAGTTCAGAGAAATATATGAGTAGAAGAGGTACAAATGTAGAAGATGACGTGCGAAAAAAATATTTGGAGAGAAACTACATTTATAAGGGTGAAAGTTTGAATTTTTGGGGTTATGAAAGAGGTAGTTATTGTAGTCATATGACACTAATACAATGGTACGCTGACTAGTCGTTGCGGCGACATAACATCAACATATTGACTGAAGGGAAGTATATGTTGCCGTCACGTGTCCCTAAGTGTTCGCTGCATCACCCCAACTCAGCAACCCGACGTTGCGAGTGTAGACAAAGTACTATGTCGTCGCCTCTTCTAGTGTGCCTATATTGCCGTTACTTCACCACTGTTACACTGCCTCCTTTTTACTTCCTAAGAAATGGTTACCAACAGATTTGTCCTCAGTGTTTAACATGTAATAAATAAATAATTGAATAAAATAATAATAACAATATTTTATTGTGACCGTATATAAACGTGTGTTAAACAACAAATAAATAAGTTATCGTGAGGCAGGCAGATGCTTGGCTGGAATGGCAGGAATATGTCCGATAGAGAAATCAAAGGTGTCGAGCACGAGGAAGCCACGTCAACAGTTATGCTGACCTCACCTTATGTTCTAGTTGTTTCCATCAGAAGCTTCCCTGTGTGTCTTTCACAGAGCACCTCCAGACGAGTAAGAGAGCACACCCACACACACCTTCGCAGATAAGCAAACAACTAAAACGGCGTCGCATTAAGAAGCGTGGAGGGTAGAGTAGACTTTTCGGTGCCGTGTTAGGCTCCCAATGGGCTTGGAAAAAGTTAACAGTTGGTTTATGGAGAGAGAAAGAGATGATAGTGAAATGTCCAACAATAGCCCTATGAGTTCAAATATTTCCGGAGGAGAAGAGGCATGTTGTTGATCCACATTCCACAGGTAGAGAGAGAGAGAGAGAGAGAGAGGTTGACAAAAACATCTGCTAAGACTTGGTGAAGGGGCTTTCGTTTCAAGCCCTTTCCCTTGCGAGAAGATCATAACTATGCTCCTCCTTTCCTCTGTTTCTAGTCCCCGATCCCACCCTTAATCTGCTCCGCCTACCTTTTTCTCCTTCGCCTTCTCACCCTGCTCCTGCCTCTCTAGGTAATTTCTCTTTTTTTCTTCCAATTTTTGGTTCCCGAGAAATTTAGTACGGGGAATCTGAATTCCGTGACCGAATCTCTCTGTTTTGTGGAATAATTAAGTACTTTCCGGGAAAGGTTGCGTGATTCTGTGATTATTACTGTTCTGTAAGACGGAATCGGGTGGGTTAGGGTTCGGTTTTAGCTTCGTTGGTTTTATTGTGTGTTAACTAGAAGTTTGGACGGTTTGGCATTCAGTTCTGTATTGATTATGTTGTTGAATGGAATCTCTTGGGTTTGTGGTTGAACTAATGTGATTTGGCGCTCTTCGTGTTTCTTAAAATTGATTGGAAATGTATTGTTTTGGATTTGGGGTTTTCAACCTACTCATTTTATTGCTCCGTCTCTGCCGGTGATTTTTTTTTTGTTTTGTTCTTTATTTACAAATTTTTGCTTTGTGCGAAACTCAGAGGCGGTGGTGTTTGGTGATTCAAATTGGGCCATAAGCTTGTGATATTGAAGGTTGGGTTCAACGTTAATATAACTATGCAGAAATATAAAAGTAATCTGCTCACTCTTTTGCTGTTGCTTAGTTTTGACTATTTTATTTGTTGATTGGAAATGGTTTTCAAAATATTCAGCTTCATATACTTTGGTTGAGGTGAGTTGATTCTGATCTCGAAAAATAAACTGATACCATGACTATAATTCTTTGTGGAACTGAAAAGCGTTGAAACTTGGTGATTAAGGTGGGTAATATTTAAGCTTGTTTGGCTTATTTTTTTTGGGTGCAGAGAGTCATGCCAACGTTTTCTGCTATTGCTTTTGATCACTTGATAGAACCTGGAGCCTCAAAATCTTCTGAAAGGTCCGATCCCCATTCGGTGCCCTCTCATAGCTCTTTTAAACGTCCTCCCCCTCATCCAAAGCATGAAAGGAGCAACAGTGCATCAACTGAAGAAAGGAAAAACAGTGCATCTACTGAAGAACGGAAAGTTGCACGGCCTCAAATGTCACCTGCACTCTATGCTACTCCTGCATCAACCCCACTCCCTGATGCACCGTCTTCATTCCCCCCTTCACCTTACATAATCAATCACAAGCGGCGTGGGCCACGTCTTTTAAAGAGTTCTTCAGAGATCAATGTATCTTCTCACCAAGGGACCCCCAATGCAGAAAATGTCAATGCTAGTGCTGAGAATGCAGATACAAAGCCCGACCGCTCAACTGAGGATTCTTCTACTGAAGAAGTGCATGCGAATGGTGGCCACGATTGTTCTGTTGGAAGTGGCAAGGGGGAAGATAAGAACATTAACGGGAAAAACATGTGCATTGATAAAGGATTTGGGAGTTACAATTCGTTGAATCGACTGGTTGAGGATAATGGTTCACAAAAGTTTGTTGAATTGACTTCTAGGGGAGAATCTGGAGAATTCAAGGATTTCCTTGATCCGCAGGAGCTACTTGGTTATACAAGTAACACTGAAGGGGAGGATAATGATGGGTATGAACGTGCAGCAAAGCTCGGTACATCAATAGGAGAATTTTTCGATGCTCCGGAAGGTACTTTTGGATTTTCTCCATGTTTAGTCTGGATAGTCAACTTTTCTGATTTCCTAACATTCTTGCTAAAAATATTGTGGTCAAACTGTGAATAAAGGCATTTAGTTCTGCTTTTCTAATTTTATTATGAAATACATGGTTGGAAAAGTTTAATACTTCAGCATCGACACTTTAAGACTATGGCAATCCAGTGTATGTTGCAGGCTTACATGCATATCTTTTTTTCCACAGAACTATTCTCTGAAGGGACACAAGCTTCTCTTCGTGATATTGAAACTGAGTTGCATGATATAAGATTGGCTCTGTTGCTGGAAACTGAGAAGCGGAAGCAGGCAGAAGAAACTCTTTATGAAATGAGAAGTCAGTGGCAGAGGATGAGGCAACACTTAGCTCCCTTGGGGTTGACACTAGCTGCGAATCTTACTGTTGAGGAGGGTACAGATCCGGCTGCAGAACTATGCCAACAAGTTTATATTGCTAGGTTTGTATCAGAATCCATTGGAAGGGGTGTTGCAAAAGCTGAGGTAGAGGAGGAGATGGAAGGTCAGGTGGAAGCAAAAAACTTCGAGATTGCTCGTTTATTGGACAGACTCCATTATTATGAGGCTGTTAATAGGGAAATGTCTCAAAGAAACCAAGAAGCAGTTGGTAAGCTTTGTGCACCATGTTTTATCCTCATTTAGTTTGGATGATATTCTTATCTGTTTGTGAAGCAGTAATTTTTTTAGTGAACATTACAGATTTAGACTGCACAGTCCTATGGTGCTTTTTTTGTCTTTTCTAGTTACCTGCACCACTAAATTTGATATATGTTTTATTTTTATGCATCAGGACCCGTTTATCTTGTAAAAAATCTCAAACGGGTTTTGCTATGGGCTATTTTGTTTTGGCAAATTGTATACACGGATGTGACGTTCTAATACTTGAACATGAGACCTTGCTTCAAAGGGAAGCTAGCTCTTTATCTTTTGGCCCAACAGTTGTTGGTACATGAACAACTATTTAATTCTGTTACCTTTCACAAATGATCCCTCACCTTATGGGTCTTGTTTTGATTGTAAAACTATTAACTTCTGGATTTTGTGCTTTGGTGGCTGACTGCCTCCTTGGTAGGACGTGTGTCTTGTTTTGATGATCCTATAATCACGTACACCCTGCAGATTATACAATGGTCGTTTAATGCTACAACTTTAACCGATGAAGCTTTATAAGTTAAAACATTCTAGTACCAGTGTTGTATTATTTTGTGAAATTTTGGATCTTGTGGTGACTTGCACTGAATTGATGGTTTAATTGCATATGGATATGGACATGAACTCCAAGCTGGGAATTTGCAGTTTTGCTTTGGTTCTTGAGTTAAGATGGACTGAGTTCGTTGTGTGTTCATATTCTAGTTCCTCTACATGTGCATCATTATGTTTTAATTTTTAATTTTGCTCCACACAGGGTTGGCGCGGCGACAAAGACAGGGAAGAAAGAGAAAGCAGATGTGGGTTTGGGGCTCCATTGCTGCTGTAGTGACAATAGGCTCCGCAGCTGCCTTGGTGTGGTCTTACCTGCCAGCAAGGAGCTCATCCTGTGAGACACCTGAGCGTGGGGATGCAGCCAAATGATAGATCCAATTACAAGAGAAGTGAACCATGATACAATATGTCATAGGACAGATTAGAATAATTGGTCTCATTTGTTACCTTGTATAAATCAGCTGTTTATCTTTGCTGGCCACAGAATATGTGCATAGTATTCTTTGACATGATATGATTTGTCATCATGATACAAGCCCGAAATCTTGTCATCGCTTATACACTTGTCTTTGCTGTCCTGCTAATTTACATACGTGTGTCTCCTGTACTTGGGTCGTGTTTTTTCATTCCTAGAAGCTCGTCTATTAAGATCAGTATAAGAGTATATTGAGTGACGTTAAAACTGCATTTATTCTCGTAATTGCAGGAAAAGATGGATGTTAGGGTGGAATCTGTGTTATAGCGTTGACGCCAATATCAAATCCGTGTGTCTAATAATGTGCGTCGAGAAATTTGTCGACGCCGAAAGATTCTACTATCAACCCGTTTCTGTGGCGTGGAATTAGACCAGACAAGTACAATCTATCACGTGACGCCGAAACTGAAAAAAGAAATAAAAAATTTCTGCTGGGATAGAGAATGCTTTCTATAAGAGCATGTAATCGAAGGGGCTTGAGGCATGAGGCTTGAGGCTCAAGCCCCTCTGAATTGTGATCATGTCCATCTGAAATTGAGAGTGTTCTACATCAGAGGGGCTTATGCCCCTCTGAAATGCTGACTGGATAATTAATAATGGTTTTGTTGAACTCGTTAAATACATATTAAATTAACAAAATAGTAAATAAAATAGAAATAATATAAATAAAATTTATTAATAAATACATAAATTAAAAAAATACAAAACTAATTAATAAACTTAAAATTTCAGTAATAAATAAACATTACAATAATACATTCATTAAAAACAATAATAAATACGATACTCTAATTTATTTATGAATAGTGTCAATGTGTCTCTAAATCTTCTCGACTTGTGCAAGATATAGAGACAACGTTTTCACGTGAGTCACTTGTTGTTCCTCGGTCATCTCGGAAGTGTCCAATCTTTGCATCTCTTTAATGTCCGAAAGATATTTTTCGACTTGGGCGTCTAGAGTGACAAAAAGTTTCGCCTTCTTACACCTTGCAAGGTCTATTTGGGCGATGACCGCTGCTGTATTTGAGATGCCCTTCCCCTTCCTTTTCGCGGCGTTGTTGCCAATAGGGCGTGGTTGTTCACGTGGAGTGACAGTTGGGGAACTTGGGTCAATCGGGGAACTTGGGTCAATCGGGGAACTTGGGGCAATTGGGGAACTTTGGCCAATTGGGGAACTTGGGCCTTCGGTTGGGTGTTCGTCAGTACCGAGATGTGTAACATTTTCATCATCGGTGGGAAGTGAGTTAGGTTGGGTTGTGCTGTAACTACCGGACTCGTTCAAGCGTCGGTGTACACTCCCGCCATGGCCTTCCTCTGCCCAAAACTTATCATCATCCCCTAACGGCTCGATCCAATGATGGAGTGAGAACATCTTCGGTTCATATTTACTTACAGTGTGAATCCGATATAGCTCCATGGTCCGCTCCCTGTACTTTTCTTCGTTCCAGCCGCTATGATCGAATGCCTTCTCCTTCCTGTAAAGTGTGATATAGCGCCTCACTCTTGCCGCACATTTGTTACAATGGGTCTTGACGTCTTGTACAGTAAAATCTTCTTGTTGAAACTTCTCAGATCGGAGGAATCTTCTGGTCACAGTGCACCAGAACGTGTTCCCATATTGGAAGGTCCCTTTGATGGGATCTTTTGTTATTAGTTACTGCAGGTGGCCACTTAGTTTTCTTGTCTGGGACCGCCTTGCTCCTCGGTCCAACGGATGACGAAGTAGACGATTATCGGGTTCCGGAGATGCCGCCTTTGTTGTTGGGGGAAAAAGTTCCCTGCCATACCGTATAGATCGAACATTGGTGGTCGGAATGGTGGTGGAAAAGGGGATCCCATTGCATTGGCAGGTGGTCCCATTAGACCTACGTCAACAATTTCCTTAATTTTAATAAAAATGTAACATACATAACTAAAATATTAATTAAAATCTAAAATACATTTTTAAAAAGTCAATTAAAATTTAACACACATAATTATCAATTAATTTAAATTTAACATACATAATATAAATAATAAATCATGACATTAAATACATTTGTATGCAAAATTAATTTAAAAAAGTACCTTGGTTCCAACCAGCATGCATGAATTGGTTGAAAGCCTCAGCGGGCCAACCACCGGTGTGGGTGAAACCGGTTTGCAAAAATTGTTGGTAGCTCTCGGGTAGATTGGTGTTCGGATCTTCATTCGTATTGAGATATGGCGGCGAGCATTGTTGTTGCTCTGGTGAGCTCGGCGATGGGAGCGTATCATCCGACATGGTGTATATAGAAATGGTGATTGAGAGGAAGTAATAAAATTGAGAGAGAGTTGAGAGAATGTAGATAGAAATGGTGTGAATTTGATAAATGGGGATGAGGTATTTATAGGGTTGTATTTGTATTTAAGTTTTATTTAAAAACAAAAAACTAGTCGTTTCTTACCGTTTTTTTTATAATTTTAAATTAAAAAAAGAAGAAGCCGTTACTTTGTTACCGTTGGAGCCACGCGTCACGCGCAGAGAGAAGGAGAGAGGCGCGGGTGCGAGAGGCGCAATCTTGCTCCTCGCCCCGCCCTTGGCTGCCCCCTGTTAGGTCTGTCCACATGTGAGTCATAAGTCCCACATCGGATACTTAAGGAATAAGAGAAGAGTTAATATACATCTTGGACCCATGACCTGATAGGCTAGTCTTTTGGGTCAAGTGGGGTGACCAACGTGTATATTATGGGCTTCTTGTTGTGTGCTCCTCCTAAATAAGGCCCAGTTCTCCCTAATAAGTGGTATCAGAGCCTAGTTCTGTAGACTCTCCCAGGAAGCGGGTCGGGGTATATCTCCTAGGACTAGAAACACCAGGATACCATGATCGTTCCTCTCATGGTGGTGGGTCCAGATAGGATGAAGTGGGCCTGTAAGGGATTGAGTAGAACAGGTAAAAGTTGGGCTTAGGAGTGTGAGCAAGCCGATGCGATGAGACTCAATGTGGAGGGGGAGATTGTTAGGTGTGTCCACATGTGAGTCAGGAGTCCCACATCGGATACTTAAGGAATAAAGTAAGACTTAATATACACCTCGGACCCATGACCTGATAGGCTAGTCTTTTGGGTCAAGTGTGGTGGCCAATGTGTATATTATGGGCTTCTTGTTGTGTGCTCCTCCTTAGTAGGCCCAATTCTCCCCAACAAGTGGTATCAGAGCCTGGTTCTGTGGACTCTCCCAGAAAGCGGGTCGGGGTAAATCTCCTAGGGCTAGGAACACCAGGAAACCATGATCCATGACTCAACCGGGCTTTCTACACAACAGATCAAAGCATCATCTTCAAATTCTTCTGTCGCATTCACCGAGTTGTTCTCCTTTCTTTCCTTCTTTGGGTTCGGGCATTGACTCTTGAAGTGGCCAGTTTGTTGACAATTATAGCAAGTCACGTCTGCTTTTCTCTTAGATTGTCCTCTCCTTCTGAACTTCAACCTGCCTGGCCCTTTGTTCTTCCCCCTTTTAGAGTTCCTACCTCTTCCACCCACGTTCAACACGGAGCCTGACGATTCTCCAGAATTCCTTCTACGAATATCTTCCCCGAGAATCAAGTCTCTTATCCCCTCAAACGACAGTTTAGTAGATCCAGACGAACTACTAACTACTGTGACGGTTCCTGACCAACTATCAGGTAACGAAGACAGCAACAATAGGGCTTGTACCTCATCATCGAATTTAATATCCACTGACACTAATCTGGATAGTATCGTATTAAATTCGTTCACATGATCAGTAACATTAACACCTTCCCTCATCTTCGTATTAACTAATAGACGAATCAAATATACCTTGTTTGATGCAGACGGCTTTTCGTACATATTTGATAGCGTCTTTATTAGTCCGTAGGTAGTTGTCTCCTTCATTACGTTGTAGGCAACGTTCCTTGTCAATGTCAACCTCACCGCACCAAGTGCTTGTCGATCTAGCAACTGCCAATCGGCCGAACTTAGCTTCTCTGGTTTGGTCTCTGACAACGGTTCATGTAGCTTCTTCTGGTACAGATAATCCTCAATCTGCATCTTCCAGAATCCAAAATCTTTCCCATCGAACTTGTCGATTCGCACTTTCCCATCTTCTGCCATTGCTCCCACTTGCCACGAATCGGGCTCTGATACCAGTTGTTGGGGTATAACAACGTGGAACAATATTCAAGCAAGAAGAAACCAAGGGAAAATAAGTAATCACACAAGAACACAAGAATTTACGTGGTTCGGCAATTTGCCTACGTCCACGGTCTCACTACTCTCTTCTTATTGCTCTCACAATGAATGAATGATTTGGGTTTACAAGTACATGGTATTTATAGGAGAAGACAATGGGTAAAAATAAGGTAGGAATTAGGTTTCCTAATCCTAATAGGAAATCTCCCCTAATTGCATACTCAAGCCTCTTACCTAAATCAATTAGGAGGACTAGACCTTTCCTAAATAAAATAGGAAGTCTCCACACAACCCTAACAATCTCCCACTTAGAGACTGTCCATGAATGTCTTCACTTCACTCCTACTCATGTAACTCCAATAACACCCCAATGCACCATCAATAAGCTTCTGAGGCAGTGAGACATCTTCCTTCAACTAACCATGAAGGCCAGCTGAAGTTATGCATAACTTCAATTTCTCCGTTGTAACAACCTTGGTCAACATATCTGCAGGATTCTTTGACCCAAGGATTTTCTTCAAGGACAAAGTACCATATGTAAAACCCCACTTATTTTTCAAATGAGTATTTTTGTGAAATCAGAAGCGTGGGGGTAGAACTTTGCAACAAGTTCTATTTGAAGAGAAAATTTCAAAAAAAAAAGAGTAAAAGGGGTCTTTTGGGGCTGACTGGAACAGGGCCAAACCTTGAGCCCAGTTCACTACCTTGCGCGCCGTCCCACGAGAGTAGAAGCCCAACCCTAAGGGTGCCTGTTCACGCTCCTTCCTCACTGCGCCGCTCACACTCTCTATTTCAGATATGAAAACCTCACATTTCTCTCTCTCTCTCTCTCAACTCTCGACCTCCCCCCTCTCTCTTACTCGCTCAACCGACCCCCACCATCGCCCTCATCTTCTCGGCGAGCTCGTTCAGAAACCTTGCAACCGGAAACAAGGGAGCTCGCCGGAGACGATCTTCCCTCGGTGGTGCTCTCCGAACAAAAATCGAGCTCGTCATCAACGTAGACGCACGACTCGAGCCCTTTCTGCCCTCTTCCTCTTCTCCCGACCTCGCCGCGACTGAAATTGCGAGTCCCCGAGCTCGTTTCGAGCTATTCTGGCCGGGACGTCGCCGGCGAGTTCGTCTTCGACAGATCTGGGCCGAGATTGCCCATGGCACGTTGTATTCACAAACCGTCCCGCAGGTCGGCCTACGAGAGCCGATAAGAGGCCATGCTATCGCAGCAGCAAATTCTTCCACCACCACCGAGAGGAGGACTTCTGATTCAGCAGGGCGGAGCATACGCGATTGCCGGGCCCCGAGCTGAGGGACTTGATACCGATCTTGAGATCGCTTAGAGTGTCGTTTACGATTTACGTTGTGGATTGTGTTTGCTAGCACTTGAGCTTTACACTTGATCGTGTTGTTTTCGTGGTTTTGTCTGTTGGAACGAAATTAAAACTGGTTAACCCTACCCGTATCTTAAACACACCGACCAGAGGTGCGGTAGTACCAACGAACGCCAGTTTGGGTGTGAAAGAGAAGTAACAGACCTAGTAGTACGGGAAGTTCTTTTCCTTCTTCGATAGTGAGAATCGAGTTTTAAGAACCGATTGGTGAAACATCAGACGTTCGTCGAACGCTATCGGTAGCGAATGCCCGAGTAGTGAAAGGCTGCGGCCTTGACCGGTAAACGGTCCGAACGGTCACAAGAGATGACCGAGCAACGATGAGATCAGAGTAGCGCAGCGGAAGCGTGGTGGGCCCATAACCCACAGGAGTAGTAATCTCTAGCTTCTTTTACCTCCGCTAGAAGGTCTAGGTCATAAGATTCTAACCTTCATGACGATTTTGTTTCAACATCCCGTTTAGCGAGCGAAAAGTTGCACAAGTGTGTGCCGTACTTCAGAGATTGAATTAGAATGTGCTCCATACGTTCGTCCCGCGAGGACTAAGCATAACCCTAAGGCTATGCCATAGAAGTGAGAACACCTCACGTTGAAACCCGGCAAAAGATGGCCGAGGGCGACTACCGCAAGCTTTCAGGTCAATAGCAAGATGGCACCGAACGAAGCGTTGTGTGGTAGGTCGGATTTTGTGCCATGCATGAGCACATGTAAGGTTATGAGTTAATCGTTGTTGGTTTTGAGTTATTCAAGGAACGATGGAAGGAACCGCGTTAGTTTCTGAACTGTTCAATTTATCGAGATCTCAGTGCGTGATGATTACTTCCTATGGGATTACTTGGGTAGACTTGACTATAAGTTGTTTGATCGACAGCTCGTGAACGAGTGTCAGCGGTATAAGAATAACCACCGATCAGGATGAACTTTATTGATAAATCTTGGATTGTGTTTGGTTGTCGAGTGTGGGTATTGTATGTTTAATTTGGGGTCTTGAAGGACGCCTACTTTCGGCTAAATGCCAGTACGAGGTTCTACCGTTCTTGTTGTTGTGCGTCATTCGTCCGACTAGATGTTGGTAGAGTTCGTGGTTTTACGGAACCGTACACCGAGTTTGAGAACCGTGGTATCGCAGATACAACAACTTAGACGAAGCGACTTGTAAGATGGTTTGGTCAGAAGTGTGAACAGGTATCGACGGTAAGAGATTTATAGTAAGTTGGATAACCTTCGTGATCGACCGACGTTGGTATTTGTTCGTTTCTCCTTATTCTAGGAGCGTAATACTTGACGAATGGTTGAATCATTATCAGGTTGAGAATCTTGAAAGGATTTACCAGGTGTGACCTGTCGATAGGATTGGGCAAGTGTGCCGCACGTCGGATAACGTGAGCTTCTAATGGTAGTACGTTTTGAGGGGTGCCGACTTCCGACTAGAGGTCGGTGCATTGTATTATTCACTTGTTCGAGGTACGCCTACCTTTCCATGAGGTGTTTTGAAACGAACGATTGTTCCAGATCCTACAGTGTTAGCGAGGTCTTTCGTTTGTGGAATGAAGTGCGTATTAGTTTCCTTGTAATTTGGTTGTGACTGGCCTTGACTTGTTAGTATTTGATTTCTGTTGGGATTAATCCCGTGGCGATCACTAAGGGGAAATTGGTTGAGTTACGTTTGGGTGTGTTTCCGACTTTATTAACTTGTAGAGGGTTCCAGCAGGATACCTTGACGACGGAAATTTCGGTGTGGAATATCGAGATCCTCACCTTAGTTTTCTTAAGTGTTTAGATGTTTCTCGACTTGTGTTTTTACTCGGTATTCTTGAGTTGGTGAAACGTTGCGCGTGTTTTCGCGAAGTTTTGGGCAAGGCGGTTTTTGCACCGCTGAGGGTGACAATTCACGTTGGACTGCGAATTGTTGAGGAAGATTGTTTTTCACCGCCAAGTATGGCGTTTGAGAAAATAACGTGATCTAGTGAAGCACGATTATTTGAATGTTGCGTAAATTCGGAAACGGTTAAAGATCGTGCAGAGCAGACAAACAATTATGCAGTTAGAAGGCGCAGACCTCTGGAGTTTACATTCGGTGAGCGCGTATTTCTGAAAGTAAGGCTAAGAAGGGATTTTAGCGGTTCGACCGCGTCGGAGGCAAGTTGGCCCCACAGCCTATCGAACTTTTTGAGATCTTCAGGCAGGGCTGGGGCCGTTGCCTAGCAGCTTCCACGTATCCCCAAACCGCGGGAGTACACCGCGGATCCCTCGCTTGTGAGTTTTGAGCGGACGTTCCCTGAGATAGGAAACAAGAGAGGAGCGCGTTCATTTTAAATTTCAACAAGTTCTATTTGAAGAGAAAATTTCAACAAAAAAAGAGTAAAATGGGTCTTTTGGGGCTGACTGGAACAGGGCCAAACCTTGAGCCCAGTTCACTACCTTGCGCGCCGGCCCACGAGAGGAGAAGCCCAACCCTAAGGGTGCCTGTTCACGCTCCTTCCTCACTGTGCCGCTCACACTCTCTGTTTCAGATATGAAAACCTCACCTTTCTCTCTCTCTCTCTCTCAACTCTCGACCTCCTCCCTCTCTCTTACTCGCTCAATCGACCCCCACCATCACCCTCATCTTCTCGGCGAGCTTGTTCAGAAACCTTGCAACCGGAAACAAGGGAGCTCGCCGGAGACGATCTTCCCTCAGTGGTGCTCTCCGAACCAAAATCGAGCTTGTCATCAACGTAGACGCACGACTCGAGCCCCTTCCGCCCTCGTCCTCTTCTCCCGACCTCGCCGCGACTGAAATCGCGAGTCCCCGAGCTCGTTTCGAGCTATTCTGGCCGGGACGTCGCCGACGAGTTCGTCTTCGACAGATCTGCTTCGGGGAAGTCTTGGGGCCGCATTTCCGGGCATCCACGGCACGGCCATGGGGTCGACAGAGGCTCCATGCCATTCGCCGCCCTCGCTTCTTCACTTCCCAGAGCCCCTGACGCCGTGGACGGTTGTCGGAACTACTCTGGCTCGCCGGAGAACATCGCCGGTACACTCACGAGCCCGAGCAGGTCTTGGGCTAGGTTGAGTGTTGGGCCGGAGCCTACTAGGCCAATACAAGTGACACGGGCCAGCATCTGACGAGCCTTGGGCCAGGCCCAGATTCCAGGTCCGGGTCTGGACTCGGGTTCGGGCCGGGTCTGGCTCAGGTCCGGGTCTGGTTCACGGGTCCGGGTTGGATCCGGGTCGAACCGGTTTTAAAGAAAAATTATTTTAAAATCAGGTTAATTAATTGTTTAATTAATTTAATTTGGACAATTAAAGGACAATTTTGGAAAACTACCGGTTTTGATTAGACGTTTTATTTGTCAAACCTAGACGGGACTTCGCCCGAGCGCAAGGGCTTGTACCCGAGCTAGAAGAACGAAGATCACGCCGGAACCCGTGTGAAGAACGGAGTTGTGACCACTCGAGCTTTTAATCAGAGTATTATTAGAGGAAGATCACAAGGTAGGGAAAGTCTTAATTTCTTAATTAACGCTTAGTATGCATGACTAGGATAATAAAATCGGAAAGGTCCTAGAATTGCCTATAGGATGCGAATAACTAGAAGAATCGTATTTCAATTACTAATAAATGGATGAGTCTAGTATGCATGCTTAGGACGATGACAATTAGTGAAGTGTGCTTTCAATACTTGGGAAATTGATTTACTGGTAGAGAGGCTGTGAAGAGCTCTCGGATTAGTTGTGTGCTAGGTTCACATGCTTGGTTGTTTAGTTAGTAGGAAATCAAGAGTCTAATGGAACTAGTTTACTTTACGGTTGATTAGTTGAATGTTTTCTTGATTGTTTGAACGATTCTGGTGATAAAATTGTTGATCGAGTGGTTGATCGAGTATGACTGGTTGTGCCAAGGAGGCACGATCAGGTGATCGATTGACCGGTGGAGAGCAAGTGGTAAGTGATGGTAAGTGTAATTATGGGTATGAATCTCGTGTGGTGTGTATTGATGAACGTGTGTATTTCTATGATTGATTGTGGATACGGCGGGGCTTTGTTTGATAGATTCTGCGGGATACTGGTTAGGGTACCCACACCGTTGAGGGTTCCGGTGCGGGGATATTTTTACGAGAAGGATTATTGGTGATTTGGTATGGTACCCAAACCGTTGAGGATTCCGGTGTGGGGAGCGGTTTACCCTGCGGGGCTTTGGTTATTGGACCTACACCATTGAGGAGTCCGGTGTAGGGTGAGATAATGATTATTGTGGATACGCGATGGTACCTACACCGTTGAGGAGTCCGGTGTAGGAAGAGAAATGATTAATGGTACCCACACTGTTGAGGAGTCTGGTGTGGGAATGGTTTACGGGAATGATTGGAGCCAGAGGGCATTGATTATTGGACCCTACGGGGCAATTGGATGGATTACTTCGTGAGAGATGGTTACTATGGTTTCACCCAAGTGTATGCGTCCTACGGGAGCACTACCTTGGTTCCCTAGGACATATGGTCCTTTGGATACGTTTCCGAGAATACCGATGATATGCGTCCTCATAAGGATGTTTCTGGTATTCACGACGTTATACGTCTTTGTGACGTTATGCGTCTCCTCTGGACCGAGGGAAAATCTGATATGATGTGGATACTCTGGTGGACCGGAATATGGGAACCAAGGTGATCCCAGAATCTATCCATGGATTGGAGGCTTGAGAAAGCAAGTGGGTGGCAAGATATTAATTTCTCTCATTTTACTCTTGTTGATCCTTTACAGTATTTATTATACATTTCTTTACATTACGGTTACCTTAAGGCTATTGTGTTATTATAATCGTTCCTGATTCTTTATTATCTCCTTGTTAATCGTATTAATTTATTGTTCGAGTTACCTTTGTAAACAGTTTACTATTGACCTAAGGGTTGAGTTATTAAGGTTTTTCCTACTGAGTGTAAGCTCACCCCCTATGGTTTCTGACTGTTTTACAGGCATACCTGGTGTCTAAGGAGTTCGAGGCTCGGGAGCTTTTGGACTTCTTGGGATTTTTAGTAGAGTTATGTTGGTCTTGCGTATTGAACATACTTTATCTTACTATTTACGTTGAGCTGTGACTCACGAGGATTTTGAACTATTTGATCGTATATCGATTTGATGGAGTTTTTATGAGGTTTTAGAGTTTTATCAATTGTTTTTGCTTTCTATTTTATTTTAACTCAGGTCACGTCTCGAGTCCGGTCAAAACCGGATTTGGGGCGTGACACCATCATTCATTAATCCTCTAATGAAATGATATCTCAACTGGATATGCTTCGTCCTAGCATGAAACACAGGATTCTTGGCGAGGTGAATGGCGCTCTGACTATCACTATACAAAGGACTGTCTACCTGTTTCTTCCCTAACTCCTCCAAGAAATTCTTCAACCATATCATTTCCTTTCCAGCTTCTGAAATAGCCATGTACTCAGCTTCAGTGGTTGAAAGAGCAACACTCTTCTGCAGTCGAGACATCCAACTAACTGCTGTGCCACCCAAGGTAAAGACGTACCCTTTAGTACTCTTCCTTGTGTCCAAACATCCACCTAAGTCTGCATCAGAAAACCCTTATAAGATTACATCATTCTTCTTGAAATGTAGTGCAACCTTTGAAGTGCCTTTCAAGTAGTGAAACAACCACTTGACTGCTTCCCAATGCTCTCTCCCAGGATTAGACATGAATCTACTAACAACTCCCACTGCATGTGCAATGTCTGGCCTTGTGCAAACAATTGCGTACATCAAACTGCCCACTGCTGATGCGTAAGGGACTTTAGGCATATCATCCTTGTCTTTATCCGTCTTAGATGACTGTTCTCGAGTGAGTTTGAAGTGACCTCCCAACGGCGTACTTCTTGTCTTAGCATCTTGGAGACTGAACTTGTTCAAGATCTTCTCAATATACTTCTCTTGAGATAGCTTTAAACTTCCATCAGATCGATCCCTACTGATGCTCATTCCGAGTATTTGCTTCGTTGCGCCTAAGTCCTTCATCTCAAACTCTTCAGACATCTGTCTCTTCAACTTGTTGATTTCTACCATGTTGGATCCTGCAATCAACATGTCATCAACGTACAACAATAATATGATGTAGGATCCATTGAAATTCTTGACATAGCAACAATGATCCATGACACATCTTGAGTATCCACTCCTCATCATAAAATCGTCAAACTTCAAGTACTACTGTCTTGGTGCTTGTTTCAGACCATACAAACTTTTCTGCAATTTGCAAACTAGGTCTTAATGCGGTCTTCACATCTAGTTGCTCTAGATGAAGATCCTCTGCAGCCACGATACCTAACACAAGCCTGATAGTAGTCATCTTGACTACTGGAGAGAATATCTCGTTGTAGTCAATCCCCTTCTTTTGTTGAAAGCCTTTGACTACTAACCTTGCCTTGTACCTCTTGCTACCATCATGTTCTTCCTTGACCCTGAACACCCATTATTTTGTAGAGCCTTTTTCCCCGTCGGTAACTTAGTCAGTGACCAAGTCTCATTCTTTTCAAGAGATTTCATCTCTTCATCCATGGCTGACTCCCACTTAATCGAATCATCCATTTGAACTGCCTCTGTATAACACTAAGGCTCTCCATTCTCAGTCAACAACAAATAATGTAGTGATGGAGAGAACCGTTCTAGAGGTCTTGAAACTCTGCTCGATCTCCTCACTTCAGCTATTGGGGTAGCCGGTAGTATCTCCTCATTATTTTCTTGTAGTTGACTCTCACTGCTGCCTGTAACATCTTCTATTGTAATATCTTCCAACATTGCTTCTTCCTTGCCTTCGGGTTCTTTAGTGATATCTTGCTCCACACTTAAGCGATCCTTGTACATATCGCTTTCACAGAATGTGACATCTCTACTTCTGATGACTTTCATCTTTGACTCATGTCCACATGTTAGGGAGAACTGGGCCTTATTTAGGAGGAACACACAACAAGAAGCCCATAATATACACGTTGGTCACCTCACTTGACCCAAAAGACTAGCCTATCAGGTCATGGGTCCAAGATGTATATTAACTCTTCTCTTATTCCTTAAGTATCCGATGTGGGACTTCTGACTCACATGTGGACATACCTAACAATCTCCCCCTCCACATTGAGTCACATCACATCAGCTTGCTCGCACTCCTGAGCCCAACTTTTACCTGTTCTACTCAATCCCTTACGGGCCCACTTCATCCTATCTGGACCCACCACCATGAGAGGAGCGATCATGGTTTCCTGGTGTTCCTAGCCCTAGGAGATTTACCCCGACCCGCTTTCTGGGAGAGTCCACAGAACCAGGCTCTGATACCACTTGTTGGGGAGAACCGGGCCTATCAAGGAGGAGCATACAACAAGAAGCCTATAATATACACGTTGGTCACCCCACTTGACCCAAAAGACTAGCCTATCAGGTCATGGGTCCAAGGTGTATATTAAGTCTTTCTTTATCCCTTAAGTATTCGATGTGGGACTCTTGACTCACATGTGGACACACCTAACAATCTCCCCCTCCACATTGAGTCTCATCACATCGGCTTGCTCGCACTCCTAAGCCTAACTTTTTACCTGTTCTACTCAATCCCTTACGGGCCCACTTCATCCTATCTGGACCCACCACCATGAGAGGTGCGATCATGGTATCCTGGTGTTTCTGGCCCTAGGAGATATACCCCGACCCGCTTCCTGGGAGAGTCCACAGAACCAGGCTCTGATACCACTTGTTGGGGAGAACCGGGCCTATCAAGGAGGAGCATACAACAAGAAGCCCATAATATACACATTGGCCACCACACTTGACCCAAAAGACTAGCCTATCAGGTCATGGGTCCGAGGTGTATATTATGTCTTACTTTATTCCTTAAGTATCCGATGTGGGACTCCTGACTCACATGTGGACACACCTAACACCCCCCCCTCTGCTTTTGTCCCCCACACCTTTCCCCCCTCGAACCCCGAACCCCACCCCACCCTCCCCGCGCCCCGCGCCCCGCCCCCCTTCTTCCTCTCCATCGATGCACATGCTCTAAACTCCTGCAAAGTCGATTCTCCTATTACATGTCCCAACGCCAATTATATCCCATTTGTTGAGTGAGAATATGTGCCCAACTTCTAACAATATTCGACATCCCAATGATATTCGAGCTTCCAAGATGGTATAGTCTTTTGGGAGGATCCATACTTATCGTTTTTATGCATTCGTCTATCCCGCGCCAGGCCTCCCAAGTCCCAACTTACGAGTGCAGTTGTCATCAATATCATCTTTGACCCATCACCCATCTTTTTTTATCAACAAAGCAAATATTATAAATCTCACCCATTTAGAGTTTGAATTAGGCAGACCAAGTACAAATTTTTAGCTACATAAATTGAAGAAACCAACAAATCAGATTCATATAAGGATCAAACCAAATCGACAAGTACAACAAACAAGTCTAATTACTGAATTGTTCAAAAATGAATAGCGAGAAAGCCAACAAGGGCTGAAAAAGTCTATAACCCTGATTTTCCAATCATGAAGCCCAAAAATGAGAACCGACCTCACATCTAAACTTCCCCTACCTTATTCGAACTTGTAGAAAACACTTCTATCTCATCAGCGCCTCCAATTCCGAGAGTTGAAGAAACTGATACGTCGGCGGTCAACACCACATAATGACAGAAATAGACTGGTGACCACAAACCACCGGACTTCAAAACGCAAAGGATCAAAAACCTTTCGACTCTAAACTAACCCCAAGGAAAAAACAATCTGGCGGAGTGCAACACCTAAATAGACCGACAACCCCCACGAGCAAAGAGACGGAAAAACAAGGGAAATCGAAAGGAGTCTAAAACTTTAGAAAGAGCAGCGACTCTTACGGTTACACATAAGGCAAAGGAAAGGTAATGATTTCCTTACCAACCAAGTCAGCGAGGAAGCTATGAGCACGACACCCATCACCACGACAAACGATCAGATACACGACGATCAACATCCGAAAGAATGAAGAAACACGTCCTACGACCAGATCTGAAGTAGCGACGAACGACCAGAAGCGAAGAGAATTGGAAAACAAGACACCTAAACAAGCCACTAAACGCGAATGGACCAGATCCACAATGATCAACACCCATGAGGATGGAGAAAACGCGTCCCACGAACAGATCTGAAACAAGACCTCGCTAATGGCACGAACGAGCTGTTACTCCGATGGCCAACACCATTAATCGGAGATCATAACCAACTCAACGTCAAAATGCATCCACTCCATCGAGTCGCTCCATATATATCCCACCTTCACAGAGAGGTCCACGAACACCGGTCGAGCAGCAACTACCACTCGAAAGCACACTTACCGAGCACCTCCACCCAAACCAGAACCACATCGAATCCTTGAATGAAACAATTCCCACGGAAGAGCTCATACCACTTCTCCGATGACAAAAAGATCGGAACGGCTCAAGACTCGGCAGCCCCCACATGAGCAGATCTGGACAAGAGTTCAATATCTGCAAAGCCAACAACGAGGTGGCCGAGTCTAACAACAAGGAGAGCCCCGAGTCTGGCCTACCCAACCACAACTCAAGACCTGGAACATGACTACCTACTGCCAAACTACAGCGAGTCCCAAAATCAGGACCTGAGCACCTAGTAAGTCTCACCCCCAAAGCACAAGCCATCAAAACTTGCGCCACCGTTCGCCGGACATCACCGGGCAAACAACCAAACTACAACCAAAGTAAATTATGAAAAGAGAGGGGTGAAGACGATCGGAGAATTCGATTAGAACCACGAACAAGGTGAACAGGTCCTTCCAAGCTCCGACAATGCGAGAAGTCCGTCCCAACTCTAGCGATGCAAATAGGCAGGCCACGACGGAAGAGGGAGATGTCATAGCCGCCTGAGCGAGGAGAGAAGCAAACACCGTTCAAAGCTCATATACAGAAGCTCATGAGCGAAGAACCAAGCGCGAGGTGAATCGTCGGTGAAAACGAAAAGGACTACCGAAACACCTTCTCGGTGCCACGAACCCGAGCAGCTAGCAACCAAGCGAACAGAAGAAGAAGGTTGGGGGAGGAAAGAAGATGAGGCCTCCACCGACGACAGTCATGGACAGAGCACACGACCACCACCGATGGAGGTTGGAGAGGGGTGGCGACTGAAGGTTTGTTAGGGTTTGAAACTTTCTAGAGAGTTTTTGCTTTCTTAGTTGTGTTTCCCCATCGTCTATCTTCGAGGAGTCAACTAAAAAGAAGGTGTGATGAACGGAGGTTGAGGATCACCGACTGGTTCGGACGTGGTTGAACCACTCTAAGGATCCAATTAACGGGAATGACAAAAGTAAGGTGACTTTTTGGAGGAACGTCACTATAAAGGTAAAAAAGTATAAAACAATCAACGGTAGAGGGAGATCGAAGCGAAAAGAACTACAAGGATCATTGAATTACTATTAACAATAAGGTGAAACAATTCCAGGTGTGTTGATTTTTTCATTCACATTTACCAAAGCAGTCGATCGGAAGACCAACTCATGTTTGATGCAGAGAACGAGTACAAGCGACTATACGACTTCGTTTGGAAATACTGGTGGAGGACCGTGAAGGAAAACTTTGTTGGAAGGTAACGTTCGAGCAAAATTTCAACACATTTGGGATCTTCGTCGGTGGCACTTGGTTTAAGGACCCTATAACCCCGGTAACTCCAGCGTCTGATACGGATTCGATACCTGAAAGTGGATGGTGACGTCCTAAAGGGAAAAAGATGGTGAAAGAGAGAAGGACAAGAAATGGGAAGGCTCATTTCGGAATACGTGTCGTTGGGCGGTTGGAAATTTTAAAAAAAATAACAAGAGACATCGAGCTTGACAAATGTGTTTCGCAAAGAAATTAGTGGGGAAGTATAAATTAGTAGTCTCCAAATCCACAATGGCTTCGTCACAACTTAAACCCCATGAATTATTTTTGTGCGACCTTGCTTACAAAATAGATCATAGTTTAAAAAAAATATTTTAATAATTAATGTATTTTCTTATCAGCTCGAAGTTTTTTTTATTAATAAGAGACCAAGTCTAAGAAGGACCAGGACAAAAGGTTTACCAACTATTACAAAAAAGTTCTCAAAAAGAACGAGAGGGTCAAAGCATGAAAAACAACGGACTAAAGTCCAAAATAGACGTCCAAGAAAGAAACAAAATCAACCGCTGTCTGTGACCGTCAATCTTCACTTTCTGAAGTCAAAGTCAGATCATCGAATGTCTTCTCCTTAATCATGGTTTGAGCGGGTTGAGCTTGCGAAACCTGCTTCCACACCTCAATAGTGGTAACAACAACTCAGTCTAGAGTCACCGACCTGGTATTGTAAAAATACCAAGGGTCCAACAAACGAATCATCGAAAGATGTTTCGACGGTAGATCCTTACACTTCGGGGGCTAGAAGATGGCATCCTTCCAAGGTAACGAATTGTTGATATGGACCCGTTAGGTTGACAACCACCCGAAACAACTATATCTCCCAAAACGAGTTCGTTCTTGCACCCTCTACCGAGGCCATTGTAGGGTCAGGAGTAGTCGAACTTGGATCACTCGTGGAAATAATAGCAAGCGATACATCAAAGTTGTAATTGTTGAAATTGCTCTCATCCAAACCCACGGGCAATGGGACTTCATGTCCATCTGTCCCTACATCCAACTGAGCATCGATAATGACTACTTGAGCTTGTTGGTTGTCGCAATTGTTCCCGTGCGATAACAAAAAATAATCATCATCCTCAACAACACGGTCAAGCTGAACAACTCCGAGGCCCAATAGGAACTTGGGCCACCCGAACCTTCTCCAACAAAGTTTGCTCTATCAAAGATGACGTAGCAACTTCTGAACTCGGCGCGACTTATTTTTGAAATCAAATCAGTCTCCAGTTGGGATAAGGCTCTGAACTGGACCAACATCATTCCCTACTACCCTGGACTCCCCTCCGACCATTATTGCCGATGAGAAGTCGATCAACACCTTAAAACCACTTTTCAACTCGGATTGAAAAGCTAGACACATTGATTATGATATTTCCCCTCTAATGCATCCCAACGACCGAATTGGTAGGAGAGGAGAATGCACCGATGGATTTCACCTCTGCAACTTCGTCGGACGCTAAAACCGGTGAAGTGTCAATCTCCGACACAACTTCTTGATCACTGCACCGTACTTTAAAGACCTCATCATTCCGGTGAGTCGAAGCCAATTTGTGTTTGGTCGTGACCTTCCCCGGTCGTGTGATAACAACCAAAAGAACGAAGCCATTCAACTTGAACCCGTGTAAAGTCTATATAGCCTGTTGAGCAGCGTCCGACGATGAAAACTCGACGAAGCTGACATACCGTCCTTGAAGATTCGGACGCTTAAAGGTCGTAGCTTGAACAAGTAGTGTATTTTAATTTTCGTTTTCAAGTAAAATATTTTTTTCTTTTTTAAGCAATGTAATTTAATTATCATTTCAAGTAATGGAATTTTAATTAAATGGTTCGCATGTCAATATTCAGTCACATTTTGACGCTTGAATTTAAATATGTTTTGTAACAGGTATTTACGCCCTTTCATCAAATTCTCGAAAAAAGATCTAGGAGGATTTATTATCACTTCACTACAAGACTGTCTAATAGACACGTGTTTTTGATGAAGGAAAAAGTCTATAAAATTTTAATATTGGACTGATATTAGAGTCACTCGGTTTAAATGAGGTTGAAAAGTTAAGCCTAAAAGGCTGACAACAGTTTCTGTCTTCTCTTTTCAGTCTAACTAATACAAATTTATTTGTAATTTATTAATTTTATGTAGGCTGATAGAATAAAATAATAATAAATATATAAATAGAAACCATATTATTATCATAAAACCAAAAGCGACACCATACGAGTTGTTTATTATCAAAACAAAAACTAAACATAGAGTTTAGGGTCAGGAGATCGTTCCTAAACAGGGAGTTCGTTGCAATACTAGAGCCACCTGTGATGGTCTTTTACGAGGTTCCACATTCAAACTTGGTGAATGGTTGACCCGTACGATCCTTGTACGTCGTCGCGGCTAAGACTTTGATTTGGGCATCAATTTGACCCTGTTTCCGAGCATGGAGTAGGTCGCGGTGTTCATTAGTATGATTTTGGTGGAACGTGTACTTATAGGTGGGGAATGTGAGAAAACGCCACCAAGCGTCGGCTGTAACGAGGGTATTATGGTAAATTTGCAAGGTTGGGTAATAATTTCACGCAAATCATAAGTACTGGAATGAAATTGAAATTTTAATGAAATTTGACCGAAATGTTTAATAAACGCACCAGAAAAATATAACGGAAAATGACAGGAAATGTTAATTAAATTAGATAGTTAAAAAAACATAAACGAACAACTGAAGTTCAAAAATAATGAGACAACTAGCTGGAGAGAAAGAACAAAGTGACATTCTAAAATTATGCCCCAAGTTAGTAATGACTTGTCAGTGTGCTGCACGTTCTTCAAGGGACATGGCCAAATTGTCATTGGCCCTCTCTCTCTTCTTTGAAGAACTCAAACTACGGTTCGAGGTCGGTGAACAGCTTGCGCTTTTCAATCGTGGATTGCAAGCTGCCGCATTTCGATGGAGAGATCCGCTTTTATTGACGTCGACACTCTCCATTTTCCTTTGGTCCTCGCAACTTTGGCGGCCTTCTGACCCATAAGCCAGATCTTTGAAGCAAAGCTCGTCCCATCGGTATTCTCGCCCTCGCTGTATGACGCGAGTTCCTCAACCTGCGTTTTCTTGTTGGATTCGCTTGAAACTTGTTAGACGGATTTAGGCCCCAGTGCATCAAGTACTCAAAAATGTCGAGTTGTCTACTTCGGTTGATCTTTCACAAGATTCCAACAATGTTTTCGTACAAAATCATGCTTTCCCTCCTTCTTGTACATCTCCTCCAGAAACTGCATAACTGTGTCATCAGATCGACTACTTCGGTGATCGTTGTATATTTGTGTGTAATACCCTCGGAACTTCATCACATGCGGGTTCACTGTCTGCATGTGGTCCTTGCAATTCTTGGTGGACCAAAGCAGATCTTTTCGTCTCCGCATGAGACCAACCTCCCTCTCGATGTCCTCCTAGTAACCATCGTTCCTCTTATTATTTTCTGATAACGAGTCAAATGAATTGACCATCCAAGCACGAACAAGACGTACATCCTCCTCCACGCTCCGTTTCACGCCCGTCCTTTTGTCTTTCATCTCGCTCGATGGGTTGGATGCAGTCGGAGGCGAAGTTTACGAGTTTGGGGTACCATCGACCTTAAAAAGATAGCCCCCAACATTGTTACCAAGTTGCGGGATTGAATTCTATAGCTAACAATAATGTTTTTTTAGAAAAGAGTAATAAATGAAGTAGTAGTATAAGTGTTTTGAATTTGGAGAAGATGGGTGGGGTTTAAATAGGAGATTTTTTGTTTGAAAGTGCAGAATTGGTGTTGCCACGTGTAGCTACCACATCTATCCCCAATGTTTGGCGCGGATTCTCATGTAGTCATCGGTGAACGACAATACAACGTCGGTTGAAAGACGCGACAATAAGCTTACCGACACTTCTACCTTGTTGAAAACTCCAGATCCAAGCCGTTTTCTTTCCCCACCCTTTTTCCGTCTTTTTTTCGTCGTCGACTGCGAATGCTTTAATGTCATTGTCATTACACGAGGCGAGGTAGAAAAAGAACTCTGTTGAGCAAGAGTCAATAATCCCGTATCGAGCGCCAGCCACTCCCTGAGGGGTCCATGGGCCATGAGAGCATGTACAACAGAAAGGACCTTGGTGAGGTCCTGGGAGTGCAGAACTTGTGCTGACTGGACAAATGTGAGATTCTGGGAGTGCAGAAAAGTGGGTGTTTTGCAACAGAAAGGACCTCTGAGGTCCTGGGAGTGCAGAACAGTGCTGACTGGATTATTAATTGATATTTTGCTGTTTTATTTAATTCTGTATCAGAAACCGTTTAAATTATATAAACAAATGTGAAAATAATAATTAATAACAATAAAAAATAATAAATAAATTTAACACGAATAAAAATGAACTTTTTAATAATGGAAACGAAATCAATAAAATATGTGTATGGAATAATATGGTCAACTATGTAATATTCATAGTAGTTGTTATAACGAAAAATCTTTGAGTCGGACCGGATATAAATACACACAAAAATGATAATATGATCAAATATATATTACATAAAAATGTTATTTTATTTGAAATATCATCCAACACTAAATTATATAATATATAATCTATTAAAAAGAAGATTTGATTTTAAATTTTAATGTGCATTTCACTCCAAAATTAAAAGTATATCATATAAATTATAATAAAACATAATAACAAAAACTCATCTAGCACAATGGTAGAACCACAAGGTTTAAATCTTGAGGTTAGGGGTTCAAATCCCACAATTGACAAAAAAAATGTTTTTAAAAAAAACGCGCGGATGCCAGGTGTCGGCCCGAGATTGCTCCAGCATGGCCAAGGAGCGAGGCCCGAGCCCAAGACCACGCCACGGACCGCACGAAAACCAGCCCACAACGGAACGAGCCGCGATCCGCGGACCGAGCGCGCGCGGGCTGAGGGCGCGGGCCGACCCATTGTTCATGCTCTAAGGCCCATTTTCAGCGGACAATCTATTAGTGAATAAAAGAAAATTGGAGCGAAAACACAGAGTTATCTTCTTCTGGAGCTCCCTGTAATGGAGGTAGCTTCACGAATATCTGCCACTCTTCCTAGAGCTCCATGCTTCCATTTGGATCACAAGCTCTCGCCCTTCTCTTCTTTTCTCAGAAACCAATCTCCCGAGATTCAGTTCCAGTTCCAAGCCAAGAGTCGCGCTCCTCGGAGCAGGTCATGGACTCCGATTTTCATAGCCTCTCCGGAGAAACAACAGCCTCACACTAGCGACGACGAAGGATCCCGACAGGGAGTAGGCGATGAAGAAGATTTCGGGGAGGAAGAGACGTTTCTGTCTCTGAGCCGGAAGCCTGACCGGAGCATTGCTTTGCTCGACGATTACGAGATGGAGGAGCTTGATTTTGCCTCTGATCCCAACCATAAAAGTGGCGAGTCAACTCAATTCTCTTCGCTCTTATCTGTTTCTCTGTAATGTTGAAGAATTGCAATGTTTTCCTTTCAATTATTGCAACCTGAATAGGGAGTGTGTGGCTGGGACGGAGGGAGTATTTGGTAATATTGTTCTGTAAATGATACAAGACCTTGCATTTATGATACCCTTGGTTATGTTTGGTTATCTTTGAATGTTTCAAGTATTATCTTCCTCGTGTGTGCTGTGCAGCATGAACCAAGTAGAATCTAGACCTTAACACCATTAACATGGCTATGCTTTAACTTAGTGTAGAGACATAACATTAACAACTATCATCTCTACATTTTTGGTGTTTTTGTGCCCAGTCCCGTGCCTACTGGGTGAAAAGTTTTGTATTGTTGCAGAACTTTTGTTTCTTGATTCAAACTTCAAGTCTTACATATTTGAGAAATTCTGGGATTTTTTTGTTCTCCATATTGGGTCTAATTTGACAAGTTAAATGCAGGATATGTGGCTGTGCTTGGCAAGACTAATGTTGGAAAGAGTACACTTGTAAATCAAATTATGGGCCAAAAGTTTTCCATAGTTACTGACAAACCTCAAACCACTAGGCACCAAATTCTTGGTATAAGTTCTGGCCCAGAGTATCAGGTTTGATTTTAATTTTGAAGAAACAAATGCTCTTATGTTTAACTTATGTCCTTATTACTATTTATAAAACAAATAAGTACATACTCTCCTGTTGTTGTATCTGTATAAAGTTGTTTGAACATCCTGTCTCTATGGGTTTAAACTCCCTGTTGTGATTTGCCCGGCTCAGTATTACTTCAGTCACAAGAAGATCCTAATGCCTGTTGCTGTTTTCCCTTATGCTTATTGAAGATTATAGGTGTTGGGTTTACCATTTTTTCCTTGTACATCATAGGTAAGAATTAGGATTAGAATTCTCCGATGATCATATTAAAGTACTGAACAATTAATATGGGATTGCTTTTTGGGGCCTGTTATAAAATGTGCTACATGCTTACCTCCACTTTGGCAGGCTGTATTATCAATTCCCCAATTAATGGAAGCTTACTTTGCTATTTTCTTACATCATCTAGGACTAGTCCCCTAGGTATATGGCATTAATTCATTAATTCCAAATCTGGCAAAAAGACAAAGGAATTGGAATGTTCAAAATATCAGCCAGGATGTTACGGTTTGGTGAAGACTATATGGCTGATGAGTTTCCCACATTATGTTAAAGCTCCATTATCTACATGTATAATTTTTGAACCAGTCTCTATTTCAGCTGACCTGAAAGCTAAATGCAGATGATACTTTATGACACACCTGGTGTTGTTGACAAGCAAATGAACAAGTTGGACTCCATGATGATGAAAAATGTCCGTAATGCTACCATTAATGCGAACTGTGTGGTAGTGCTTGTTGATGCTTGTAAACCACCTAGTAAAGTATGTTTCTTCTTTAATGGAATTCTCTGTGAATCTTGGCTTTTTTTTCCTGATTCGACTTCTTGTTTCTAGATTGATGAAATATTGGCAGAGGGCATTGCAAACCTCCAGCGTAAGCTGCCCACTTTGCTGGTCATGAATAAAAAAGATCGTATTAAACCTGGTGAAATCGCCAAGAAAATGGAGGTTGGGTCTTCAATCAATTCTTCAGTTGTCATGCATAAGTATGTTTGTTACTTTAAATTGCTTAATTCATTTAACTGCTCGTTTAGTTCAAACATATAAGGTAAATCAAACACATTACTCAGCTTTTTGTGGTGACGCTTATGTACTACTCTCTTTATCATTTTTGAAATCGAACCAAACTGCCTGTGGTTGATTCGAGGGATCCTTCTAATAAGCGTCAGTCCAATATCCTATTTTAGTGAGGTTGTCAACTTCTCTTTTCAATTTGGGAATTCTATTCTATCCGAGTTTGATTAGTTGATCACATTAGAAAACTGATACGCTTTTCTTTCGGCTACTAATTAGCTGCTTCATTGTGACATGAAGAGTAATGAGTTTCTGCTCACTCCATATGATTTGGGTATAATCCATTGTATGTGTAGGTTCTGCACATTACATTTGTACCCTCATAAGTCTATGCATTAGCTATTCTTGGCATTTTCAGTTTTCCACCTTATCCTTTATTATAATTTAACTGGAGAAAAGCAATCAAGCTTAGTGTAAGTTGAGTTGGGGTCCATCGATTAGCTTTCTAGATTTTTGTGTCAAAGACAAAAAAACACTCATTGGGCTGGGGGGAGTATTTGGCCATAATTGACTTAACTGGTCGATTCAGTGCTTGGTTTGCATTGTTGTTGAGAAGCCTCCCTTATAATTAGGATTAACTGGTTGGATTGGACTGTGTGCATATAATTGGGATTTGAACCCATCAAAGTTTCCAGTTATATTGCACTACTTATATGGTATTGGATCTTTTTGTGATCTTCCAGAGTTTTCAAATCTGTACTTCTCTCAATAAATTGTACATCCTGAATCAGTACCACATCTCGTGCAGTGGTATGCAAAGCTTACTGATGTTGAAGAGGTCATGCCTGTAAGTGCCAAATATGGTCATGGAATGGAACCTGTCAAGCAGTGGATACTATCAAAGCTTCCTCTTGGACCAGCTTATTTCCCAAAGGTGAGTAGAGATGGTAATGCTTTGTGCATTTACTTTCAAGTCTTTCTCACCCTTTAAGAATGAACATTAACTATTTTCTATTATAATGCTTTTTAAAATCCATCCCGACCATACGAAGCCAGACTGAACTTATTCTTGTTGCTTGTGTTTAAACAGGACGTTATCAGTGAACATCCAGAGAGATTCTTTGTAGGAGAAATTGTTAGAGAAAATATATTTTTGCAATACCGTAAAGAAATTCCTTATGTGTGTCAGGTATGTAACTGAAATTCTCCAGGTATCATTGTAAGATACTTTTAGCATTCCAACATCATTTACCTATTGGTAATGGTATTTCTTTCCTTCTAAATCTTTAGAGTTTATAATTATAGGGCGTGCTTCCTGTTTATTTTTTATTATTTTTGAATCTCCAGGTGAATGTGGTGAGCTACAAAGCGAGGCCTACCTCAAAAGTATTTGTCCAAGTAGAGATTGTTGTGGAGAAAAACACACAGAAGATCGTCATCATTGGCAGGGTACAATCTTCAGTTCATTCTATTCTACTTTTTTTTCCCATCTCTGATACCATTGGTGTCTCTTATTTGATCGTGTTTTTGTGGACCACTGCAGGAAGGGAAGGCACTAAAAGCACTTGCAACAGCTGCTCGACTCGAGATTGAAGAGTTCTTACAGAAGAGAGTATATATGGAGGTGCGAATTTGCCTATCTCATTTCTGTTTGTAACAATCACTAATTAAGCTGCTGCATTGAAATAAATTTCCCTGCTTTATTAGATCGAAGTGACAGTAGTAGAGAACTGGCGGCAGGATGAAGAGCTACTGAAACGGTATGGCTATGGAGGCGAGGTTCGAGGCTTGGCATAGAATGCATTAACATATTCAATCGAAAGCTCTTTCTTGGTGGGAAGTCTTTGTACATGTGTTGTTAATGCAACATTGCTTCTATGGTCCATAATGACTGTATTAAGGTATGGTGTAAGAAGAAGCCCTTTTAGAAGCTTATGATCACTAGGTATCAAGTTTTCATAGAATACAAGTCAAATCCATTATTACAATTCTCACTTGTTGATGAAGTTCATAGTTCACCCCTATGTGAATACTGAACTAAGTATACCAGAAAGCCTACAGAAAACCCAGCCGCTAAAAGAGAAACCAAAACTCGAACCCACAAGAACGATAGAAAAGCTTCCATTACTAGAGCATTCCACAACCAACTCCAAGAGAAGGAGAATATGAACCCCAACACAGCACCAACCACTATTTGCTTCATCGTGTGGAGTTGCTGCGAAACCCGCAACCATGACTGCAAATGAATGGAAGAATATTAAATTATCTAGTTGGCAAATAATCTTCTTAGTTATCACTGAAGAATCTTGGTGTGAACAGAATAACCATGATACAAAAAAGTGGCAAATTTTGAATACACATTGTTTTT
Source organism: Erodium maritimum (assembly GCA_963921825.1). Taxonomy (NCBI): domain Eukaryota; kingdom Viridiplantae; phylum Streptophyta; class Magnoliopsida; order Geraniales; family Geraniaceae; genus Erodium; species Erodium maritimum. The sequence goes on along the minus strand of OY997589.1, from coordinate 16,309,478 downwards.
GCCGATCTGTACTACTTGGAATGTCCATTTGTTTGACATGGATATGCATTGTTTTTGCCACTTCCATGTCATGTATATTTTTTCTTCCAAAAAAATAATTGTAAAAATTTCATCCTAATATGCTAACTACAAAATAACATATAATGGAGAGGAAAATGGTTCACTAATTAATAAATGGGGATCTAAATTTGATGCTAAGCAAGCACATGAAGAAGTAATACTTACAAGATATGAAGCAAATGCTAAGGCACCCACACTGATGAGTAATGTAATTCCATTAACCCCGAGCCACTCCAAAACTGCAACAACACATACACATGATAGGAATAGGATATGAGTGGCAACACCTTGTAGTGAAGAAGATAGAAAGAGGAAGAGAGTGAGTTACAAGATATGATAGCAAAAGTGAAATTGAAGAAGATGGTTTGTGCATGTGAAGATGGCATCCCATGGTCAGATCTGAGGTTTGAAACTGGTCTCTCTTGCTTCAGCACCTGTTTAAGCTTCACAGAGACGATGACATTTATAACAGACCCCATAGAAAACCACAGAGCTTGTGCATCATGCCTACACACCATGATTGCAGCAAAAAGGCCAACCACAACCCACTTGCTCTGCAACCACATCACATCGATTACTAACCATGCTTACCAAAAAAACAGACACTGGACTTGGAAAAGATCCAATTTTTACTTTCATATCCGCAAATCAGGCTAAATCAATCGAAACCCATGAACCATCTGGCAGCTACACACAAACCTGTCGGTTGAGAGTGGCTTCAAGGCCCTCAGCTATGAACCCAGAATTGAAATCAGTGGACCCACCGAGGAGAGCTTCTTGTTCAAACACTCCTTCATCAGAAGCTCTGGAGGAAGGGCCGCTCATACTCATGACGGTGTACGGACTCCGGGCTCTTGCTTTTCTAGAAAGGGCTCCACCAGCTACATAGGAAACAGGATTTGAGATGGGAAATTGATCAACTGAAATGGGTTTGAGCTCGGAGGAAGAAGAACGAGTAGGGAAGAAATGGATGGCGGTTGATGATGACATTCCGATTCACTACCAAACTTGAAATTGGGGTTTTATGTTCTTACAGTGTAAACGTTAAAGTTACCAAAAATATGAAGTTAATGCTACTATTATAGATCCCCATCTTATATTATTTAGGGAGGTTTGGTTCTTCGACTTAGTGTGGTCCTCATCGTCGTTTATTTTGTTTTTCTCGTTTCTTGAATTAAGCTCGCAATATTTTAATTTCGTCGCTTAACTGTTTTGTGATCCACCTCACCTTAGGAATTATATATGAAGAAAAAAAATGTTTAGTTTACTCAAAGTGATTGGCTGGCTTTATTTAGAGCATCCACATCAAGGGGGCAGAACCTTCTGCTGACTGGGCAGGGTTCAGGGTTATGTCTCCTAAAAAAAGTGTACTGCACATCAGAAGGGCTTGTATGGGGGGCTTGATTTTCAGAAATGCTGACTGTGTAATGAATTAAGCTTTTAACTGAATTGTTAACGTTATTTTTAAATCGACAATTGCTAAATAAAATAGAAATAAAATTTCATTAATAGAAATAAAAATTCATTAAAATAAAATGCAAATTAAAAAAAATACAGAACTTAGGAAAAAGACATAAAAAAAATACATAACTAAAAACCAAGGAATTATCAGTCGTCCGAATCATCGGAGTTGTAAGTCCCGCCCGACCGATTCCATAAGTGCTCCATTAGGTCTTCTTGAAGTTGCCTATGAGTTGCATCATTGATGACACTAACTCGCGCTTGGAGTTCCTGGTGGTACGACAAGGGCATGGATCGGTTCCATGGTTGAGGTGGTGCGAAACCCTGAGGTAATTCCGGCGGGGGCTCAAAAAATAAATCGTTATCCCCTGCTTCATAGCGATCACGTTCGTCCTCCACGATCATGTTATGTAGAATGATACAACAATGCATCATATCAGACAAAGTCGCTTTATCCCAGATCCGAGCGGGCCGTGACATTATGTGCCACCGTGCTTGGAGGATTCCAAATGCCCGTTCAATATCTTTCCGGGCACTTTCTTGGCATTTGGCAAACAACTTCTGTTTGCGGGAATAGGGATGGCGAATCGACTTGACGAACCGACCCCATTGAGGGTAAATGTCGTCAACTAAATAATACGGCTTGTTGTAGCGATGCCCGTTGATCTCGAAATCCACGGTCATGTCCCGACCACGGAAAGCTTCCTCGAATAGGTGGCCGGCGTTGAGGACGTTAATATCGTTGTTCGAGCCACCCATACCGAAAAACGCATGCCAAATCCACGTATCCCGGGACGCAACCGCTTCCAGCATAATTGTTGGATTCCCGTGATCGCCACGTTCATGCGATCCTTGCAATGCGACTGCGCAATTCTTCCACTCCCAATGCATACAGTCAAGACTGCCAATCATACCGGGGAAGCCTCGGCTGTTGGCCGACTCAAGTAATCGCGTCATGTCCGCCGCATTCGGCGTCCGCATGTATTCCTCGTAGAAAACCCCAATAACGGCTTTACAGAAACGTCGAACACATTTGAGTATAGTACTTTCCCCCATACATAGTGTGTCGTTCAATGAATCGGCAGAGCACCCATACGCTAGCATTCGTATCGCGGCGGTGCATTTCTGGTGCGTTGATAACCCCAACCGCCGTGCAGCGTCATGGCCCTGAACAAAGTACCTATCGTGAGACGCAACCGCTTCCATAACCCGTAAAAATAATGTTCTGGACATACGAAAACGCCGCCTAAACAATTCGGGGCCATAGATCGGGTTCTCAACAAAATAATCCCTCATCAGGTCGGCGTGGCCTTGCTCACGCCTTCTGTCAATCTCTATCCGGGAACCTTCTCCTGCTTCGAGCCGTCGCCTCATTCTATCGAATTCTGGCATTGTTCTCTGTATTTGTCTCTGGGTTCTACGTCGGAGTCCTCGCTCCCAAGCACGAAGTTCGGCTTCGACCTCGCGGCGTTCGGCCCGCAGCTCCTCCCTTGTTTGACGTTCTTCGTCGGACATTTTTTTTCGAGACTTGGAAATAAAATGTAGAGAATTGGAGATGAAATGTGGAGTAGAAAATTTAGAAATGGTGTTGTGGATTTGATGAAATGGGTGAGAGGTATTTATAGTTGGGGGAAAATAATTTGTTTTGATATTTTGTATTAAAAAAAAGCAGTCGTTTCAGACCGTTACTGGTAGCAACGGTCATTTTTTTTTGGGTTGGACAGGTGTCACAGGCTGAGTGGGCATCAGAGAGGCAGAGGGGCAACGAGGCAGCGAGGCAGAAACATGCCTCGCGCCCCTCTGCCCCGAATCCCTTCTCTTCTCCCCCACGCCCCCGCCCCTCCTGCCTCGCACCAAACCCCCTCCACATTCGTGCGAACCCCGAACCCCCTCCTTCAGCTCCTGCCCCTGCCTCGCCATGAAGGTTCGCCTTGATGTGGATGCTCTTACTGGGGCAGTCCAGGGTTCACACCTTATAGAGGAAAGCCATGTATATCGGGATGGGATCGACATATGATGACTAGGGGTGAGCATCGGCCGGTACCCACCCAAAATCCCAAACCCGTTACCCAAACTGTTTTTCCCGGTTACATAAAACCCGTACCCATCCCCATCACCGGTTGCTAAAGGGAAGGCCGATAACCGCCCGTCGTCACTACCGGTCGGGGATGGTTATAACCGACCAACCCAGGCCCAATGGGCTTCTTATTTGGCCAACTGAAATGAACATTCAAACATTCAACTTAATTCCTACAATTCAAACTTAATTTCACACAATTTAACTTAACTCCATAAACCTGCCTATTATAAAACTGATTTCAGTTTAAATACTTTAAACATTCAAACAAAACACAACAATTCCTACAACTAATACCTCATAATCATATAAAACATCGTCTTTTACACAACACGGTTTAAGAAACCGTTTTTGTTGTACAACACAAAAAGTTGAACAAAAAAAATCAATTTTAACTAAACTGAAATCGACCTATTACAGTACTGGCCGGTTCGGGTAGGACCGGTATTCTGGTGTGAAAACCGGTCAAACCCGTTGACCAGTCCGGCTCACCTATTTCCAACCCATACCCGCCCGTGGTTAGGTCGGTTTCGAGTTTTTCGGCGACGGGGTCGGCCGGAGATGGTCGGTTTACGGTGATGGGCAGATTTTTGCTCAGCCCTAATGATGACCCTCCATTTTCCCGTCTAGTATCATCTTGAGAGCCTCATACTATCTGGTAAGACTGTTTTGTAGACCTTGTTGTTCCCCATCCTCTTGGTTAATACCGTGAACCTAAAAAGCACACTCGTCCCGCTATCCTGAATGCCTTTCGTCGCCACCAAAAAAGTCATAATCGCCCGTTTCTAATCACGACGACACGCTACGCCTCTTCGTTTATAGTCCCTCCAAACCTCTCATCGGTCCCGACAAAGTAGTGGCAAAGGATTCCAAACAATATGCTGACTGTGGATTGAGCATGGCTATAGAAGTAAGGAGAGAAACGGAAAGAGATAAAAGATGGGGAGTAAGGCATGAGGGGAGGAACACAGCATCAAGTTGTACAAACACGACCTCAAGTCGTACAATTGTCGTGAGGTAATGTAAGATATGCCAAATTCACACCGCCTCTGGTAAGCTCACAAAGCAAATCATTATAGTAGACGACGGTTTAATTACATTTGCTTTAGGTATGATGCTATTTTTTTTTTGAGCAAAAGGTGCAATTCATTAATTTAAATTCAAATACATCTGAATGCATCAAGAATTAATCCCTAACCACAAAGAACAGACAAGAGACACAATGATGTCGTAGTTCTTTTCATACCATAACCGTCCCTAACGGTATTGAATGGGATGTCAGAGAGGCTACATAATACAATTAAATTTAAACGAAGTTGACTACGGCTGCTCGAGGTCTTGCCTAAACGTTGCATGCACAATAAAGCATGACTGAACCTGCTATCATCCACTTCGTCAGGAGGTAGCGCTCTAACCAGGGACCCCTCCCAGGGCCAGTCCCTAGAGCACTAGATTCCTTTCATTCTTTCATGCGGGAATGCTTTCCCGCCTGCTCTTGGTCATCTTAGGGCTCACCAGTAGAACCCCGTTTCACTCCCCCAAATCCTGCCCATGTATCAAACCGAAACACAAGTCCAGATCCACTTCTACCTATGTGCCCAAGCAGGGTCGGGGTGTCAGGCTTCCGGCTACTAAAGAGTCGGCTGACCACCAGATTTTTCCAGCCCGGATCCTCCGAGCGGGTATGAGTGGCGCCCCGAGGACTCGCAATGTTAGGTCCAGTAGTCGGGGATACAATCAGACCACTACCTCGATACAACGGTCCCTTAGGTGCAGTAGTCGAGGATACCAGTTGCCAATCAGTCGCGTATACCTTGTTGTCCCGATCCCGTTGATACTCCAGCATGGAAGAGTCGAACCGAGGGGTTCCTACCACTTCCCAGGGACAGTCTTTGAGGCCATGTCCAATCATCCCACATTTACTACAGAATTCAGGTAACTTAGAGTGAGTGAGAAATACCCGAATTGGGTCGGGAAATTACCGAAAATGGAGCAGGAGATGGCGATGCAAGGGACGCTCCATTAGATGCTAGAACCGAATCCGAACGGTTTCTCTCCAGTATGTGTCCCACTTGCCACACGGAACCTCGACGCTCAGCCCCAACTTCTAGCTGATCGTATCCCCCTTGCTTGGTTTGCACCAAGGGAGGAAGACCGTGAGCATGAGCCTAGAGTTAAAGTCGATCCAATGCCGGAGGCTCCCTCGCCATCGAGTCCAAGTCCCCAAGGGGAGAGGAGTTTGTCAAATCACCAAGGTTCGTCTCTGCAGACCCACGTGCGCGCCTCTTCCAACTCAAAATAGAAACCAAACACCCCTGGTCCGATGTCTTTGATGACCAGACCCTCCGTGGCCTGCCCTCATTCCCTGGTGATAACTTGGAGCAGTACTTCCTTCCGAGGTGGTTCGGACGCTTACAATTTTCCCATCATACCAAATTGTTGGCGGGCCAACAATGAGGGGCTCAACGATGCACTCGGCATCACGACCTCCACCTCTTCTCATCTTGCAGCGAGCAGGCCGAGAAGCCTTGAAGGTTGTTGAGGTTAACCTCTAGTGGTGGCACTGCCGGTGGAGGCTCTGAGGTGGAACTGGTGTCTCTGGATTTGAAGAGCCAACGACGCCGAACAACGCTTGGAGGCAGATCCAAAGTAACAGGGACAATGGGGATACGGTCAAAGTTCGGGGTAAGCTCTCCCCCACAGAGATCATGCAGTACCGCCCGTCTTGGTTCTTCCATCAGAGTCTTCCCTCGGATAAGATCTCGATAGCGTGGAGAGGGGGGAACTTGGACCAGTTCTGCGTCAGTCGAGGCCGCCGCAATAGGAACAGGTACATCCAGGGGAGCAAAACCTAGTGGACCTCAAAGGCCGGAGCCCTAGTCGATTCTGCCCCTGGTGGAGATGAGTGAACCCTAGCCGCCACGCCCACCGGGTCAGTTACAGGTTGGAGGAGCTGAGCACTAGGCTTGCTTGTAGAGGACGCAAAGTGAAGCCAGGTGGAACCTCAGGGTCCGAAGCCCTAACCGATTCTACCCCTGGTGGAGAGGGGTGAACCCTAGTCGCTGCAACCACCGGAGTAGTTGTAGGTTGGAGAAGTGAAGCCCTAAGCTTGCTTGCAGAAGACGCAAGCCCTAGGGGTTTACTTGGCTGAACCCGACGGGGTTTAATCACAGGAGTTGCTTGACCAAGGGAGAAGGTACCCTCCGTCGTGGCCGGAGAAGATATTAGAGGAATGAGAGAGAGCTAAAGATGCCTTGGCCGGTTGGAGTGTCTTTCGACGTCTCCTTATCATTTGGGGGGACACCACGTCCGAGGAGGGACGAGGCGGCGGTACAAGTACCAAGGGTTGCGCCTGGGCAAGAGACGATAGGACAGGTCCATCAGAGGGAGACTTGTCAGCGGCAGCGGTAACTGGAGTAGAGGAGGCCATAGAGGCTAGGGTTTCTCAGTTAGAGGATCTCGGTATACGAGAGAGATTGTACGTAAAAGCGTTTCTTTTTCCAGACAATTTTTTTTAGGTATGATGCTAATTAATTTAAGCCTTAATTACCTTTCTACCATTTTGAATTGGTACAACTTTTAATATCCTTTTGTTTTATAAACGTTTAAGAACAGTTTATACACTTTGGTAACTGATTTTTATGAGTTTTTTTTTTCTTCAAAACGATTATTATACCCCCACTATTCAAACAAATAACAATTATGTTATTAAAGAAATATAAAATAATTCTTTTTTCTTATTCCTAACTTTTCTTCTTTTCCTTTTTATGTTTTCTTTTATTAAAGAACTAACCAATGAATGAAAAGAATTCCGAACATCGTTCGTGCATTTATGAAAGATTTAGAGCCCAAATATTAATCTTGTCTTTAACCACCCATAGAGGCGTCGAAACAGTGTTATAATTGGTCGTCGAATTGTATGGTTTGACGAAAAACAATCATCGAATCTGCGCGACAGAGTCGGGTTTACGTCGAATCTGTGGGAACATAGATTCGACGTCGATGAATCTGCAGACTCTACCATGGTCCATTTGACGGATTCAGACCCAACCGAATCCAAACCCACCGAATGAGGCCTTGAAGCATGGACACCGTTTCGGCTTTAAAGGCCGGGCCTACTCTTCGTCTTCCTCATGCAAGATTTGTCTTCTTCATCTCAGCCATTTCCCCACTTGCGATTCTCCGACAACCATTTTCTCCACCTGTAATTCTCCGACCAGTGTCTCTCCACCGTTGTTTCCACCACCCCAGTTTCCACCACCCGTGTCCCACACCGTCGTTTCTCCACCAATGGGTGACAACTCCGACTTCGAAGGGTCGTCCATAGAATCAGGCTTGAGCTCAACACCTCATACCACGAGCTGCCCGCACCGCGAACACAAATTTCGTCGATGGTGTTGTACGCCCGACTTAACATTAGCCCGCCAAGGATGCTGCACATGTACTGTAAGTGGATTCGGCCCGAGGAGATTACATTGGTGTGTGGGTGGCTGAGAATGACGGAGCAAGAAGGCGACCAATCTGACGATGCCTTTTGGGATAACATACGGGGGGAGCTCGCTCACGTGACCCGACAAACCCTAGAGATCGAGCGGTCCGCTGAGAACTGCAAATATCATTGGACCGTCTTCAACTAGAAGGTGAAGTGGTTCAATTTTTACTGGTCGGAGTTGAAGCTCATTTACCAATCTGTTTGGTCCAACGCCCAACTCATGGAGCTTGCAGAGGAGGTGTATGCTGGGAAATACGGACACGACTTTGTATGACAGTGCTGGTGGATTCGCATGCGGGACCATCCCTGCTAGATGGCGTCGTAGGTCGTAATTAGGGCATAATCAAAGATAGCAAGTGATGTGTTTTCTTGACAATATAGGAAGATCTGCTATGATCGAGCAACAAATAATAATGGTTTATGGAGGTGTAATGTGATGACACGACTTCAAATTGTACCTTAGTTTTCCATAATCAAATATGGAAACTGATGCGGAAGCAGTTGTGTCATTTCTCCAAGAACATAGCAAGTATTGTCACGTTACCATATCTGTCTCACGACCGTTTCCGCGTCACTTTCCATCTTTGATTATGGAATACCGAGAGTCAAATTTGAAGTCGTGTCTTCATATTACACCCTTACACCCAGTACTCAATGACCAACAAGATGGCATGTAGTTCGTATTTCTTTGTACTTCCATTCAAATGTAATCAAGAAATAATAATATGCGTCGGGTCGAGTTGTCTTTCGTTTTTAAACAACATTGTATTCAATTACACCGTTCATTTCTGAAAAATTTTGATTTTTTTTTCACGACATTAGACTCATAATAGATCGAGTTAGTCTATTCCTACTGTGACGACAATACGCCAAGATCCACACTAGACCCACGAATCAGGTCTACTCTCACCCAATTACCCCTAAAATGTGTTATTTAGACCGAAAAATGCGGGTGATCTTAATTGTTTACATCAATCCAAAAAATTTGTTTATAAATATTCTCCAAAAACTAAAACTCACAACAATGGCACAATCTTGGGCATTTGAATCAAACATCAATTTATCAATGAAATTTTATCTTTACAACAATAATTGTTGCATTTGAATTAAACATCCCAGAAATCCAAAACAATCTGGGATCTTCAGATGAAGGATGAAGACTAAATAAATAAATAAAATATGGGACATTGGCAAACCACGACTATCAACGACGTCCTCCACGACTAATTGTCCTTTACCCTCTACTACAACATTCGTCTTCGTCGCACGAACCAGATCAGGAGCCCAAAAGTTGGTGTGGTTCACATATTTAGGATGAAGCTCCTCGCAACGACCCTGAAAAGAGTATCCCAATGCTGGACATGGCTTAACCCGTGAAGACCTCTCCGACCTCAACCCCTCCGATTTCTCTGCCAACGTCTCCATCTCCTTCACAAAAACGCTAGAGTCGTCGAAGATTTGGAGTTGTCGGGCTCCGATTTTAGACTAAGGCAAAAACTCCATGAAGAAGAAGACAAAAAAGAGAAGTTGGAGAAGAAGATAACGAAGCTCTGGAAGAGAAGATAAAGACATGAAATGTGGGATGAAACATGAATCTGACTTCAAATGTTATAATTTTGTTTTCAGTTTTTTGTATTCTTTTTATCTAATTTTTTTTAATATTTCTTAAATTTCTTTATTAGTGTTATTAATTAGTTTTTTTATATAAATTTAATTTATTATCAAAGGGGTAATTTGGTCATCTAGATTTTTTTTGAAAATTATGTTTAATGTATCAGAATATTTTGAAATATTTCATCAATTTTAACGGGATATTCTAAATTTACTAGAAAACAACGTCATCAAATCATAAGGACTATTCTTAAACGTTACAAAACAAAAAGATAATAAACATGTGTCACCAATTTAAAATGACAACTAAAAGTAATTAAACCTTAATTTAAAGCATATTTTATCCTCCGTATTCTTATTCTAGTTCTTATGTATATCAATCTTACTAAGATAATAGGAGGCATTATGCCAGCGTGGCATTCCCTCATCTCACTATTCCAAAATACTGCTCATTCCTTAATCTTGTCCACTGAATCTCTTCGTCTCCTCTGCATTTAGACGATTCTCCAGCCGTTTTCTTTGCACTCAAGGGCTACAGAATCTCTCAATACAGGTCTCTTCTACCTCCTCCTCCTCGCGACCTCTTCGACTTCTCTACATTGAATTCCTATCCGGCCGTTTCTAATGTTACCTTCGCAGCCAATTAATGAGGGCACGCATATGGTCGCGGAACCATCCATATATTGGTTGCCCAACCTCCGGAACAACAAACTCCATCTTCGCTCTCAGCTTCCAACTACCGCCAGAAACCCTGTGGAATTAGAGGTCACCTGCGCCGGTTTGTTACCTTTCGTTCCATGTTTGTTTTCCGTTTGCTATTTTCTTCGCTTGATTTGTATGAAATTAATCCGATGATTCCTAATATGTTCTAGGGCCAAAAGATTGTATAGCTGATTTTTACAGAATCTAACTATGTTTGGGAGCCTAAAAACCCTAAATTAGATATTGGAAACCTAATCGTAGTGATCCAAATCAGTTTGGGGAAAGCTAAACTATGAGAAAACGATGAGGCAATTAGAAAACTTTCCTAATAGTCAAATTTAGTGCATGACATCACTGCACTTGGATGAATTCTTTAAGAACATTGTATTTTGATGAATGTGGCCCCAAATCAAGCAATCAGTCTCTATTAGACAACGAAAACCAACTTATTCAAGCCCAAGACAATCAATAAATAGTCAACTGAAGTCACATCAAAGTCATGAGAAGCACCGAGTGAATAAGCTTATATAGTTCGAAGATGGCTTTAATTTCCAATGCTTGGAGAAAGTGTTCCTGCTAAGCCCATATTTTCCATTTCCCTATCACCAGTAATCAGAAGATAGGTACAAGAAAAGGATGCAGGACTTTAAAACGTGTGCAGGTCTTTATTATGATTAGTTTGTTCCTGGCTTTTGGGTTTTGTTATTTTTGATTAATTGGGGTTCGCCGTTTGATGTTTTCCATTTTCGAATTAGGTCATGATGCGTTTTTGTTGTATATTGATTCAATTTGACTTATTTTATAGTTAACTAAATTGGTAGTGAAGATTATTACTGTTAATACAAAAAACCTGAACTGAAAATTGAAAATCCAGAACTAAACATATATGCATTCGAAGCCAACAGATGGGAAGCAAAAGCTTACATTACTTGCTTTATGTTATGTTCTAAGATTGTTAGAATAACTTTTATGGATTTTTTTATTTTGTAATTGTTGAGCCTAAATGGGAAAGTCTGGATGATAATCATAATTGGATGAGTGTTGCATAAAGTGTGGCTGAAGGGATGACTAGAATGATTTTTTGTGGGTTATTGATTTTTTTTTAAATCTAACAATAACATAATTTATTGAACAGATTGTGAGTTGAGGAAAAAAGAACAACAAGGATTAAAGCTTGCAAGGAAGTAACAGGGTATAAGTGGTTTCCATTTTTTTCCCTGTCAGGTGTGTTTTTTTATTTTCTTTGAATTATGAAGTTTTGTAATAGGTGATTTTGAAACGATTTTATGGATTATGGGTTAAACTCAAAGGAAGACAAGCTATTAGTTTTATCTGATAAGTGCTTCTAATAATTGGGTTAAGGAATGATGTCGAATTTGATGGTTAATTATATTAATCATATGATGAACCCATCATATATGGTTCCATATATTTGTTCGCCACTATTTTCAACCATGATGCTTCTCTTCCTACACAACAACCACTCCCTAACAAGGGGAAGAAGTTTGAAAATCTTGACCAGGTGATTTTTATCTCAAATCTAATTTCTTGATCATGAAATATAAATCAACCATTTTTTTCCCATTCATAAAGGAAATTTTTTGTGAGCCTTTTATTGCGCACCGGTTTGCTTCTTATTTTTTAATGGTTAGCAAGCCTTTTATTTTGCTTATCTTTGATATACATGCATGAGATAAATGACGATTAATATCAATACTTTTGTTGACTAGAAATTTGAATTAGTGTAGGTTTGATTTCATTATGGTTAATAATAATATCAATAGTTTTTGTTGACTTGAAATTTGAATTAGGTATAGGTTTGATTTGATTATGCCCGCATTTTATTTTGCAGCTTGGGATCACATGATAAGTGCTCTGGTTTGGATTATCATTGCTTTGATGAACTCATTTCCATCCATCATTTCACATTAACTTTGTTTTTTTTATTCCGAGTTGTTTTCTCTAGATGATAAATCAATTCAGTTGGTATACAGATTATGATAGCGTGCTTAGCTTTGATAGTGAGCACCGTTTATACTGTATTAGACATTTGACATCTGCTCCAGGGCATGAATGATGTGTTTGTGTTTGCACTTTAGGACTACATTTATTACTCGAGTTGATTACCTTATAACAGATCTATACTAAATGTATGTACCCATAAGTAAAACAATTGACAAGAGGCGTTGGTATGATTGACTGATTCGTCGGTATACTTAGTTTGTTATACTTTTTTTTAATTGTGATTCTGTTGGGAATCTCATAAGGGTTTCCTGCTGCTGGTGTGTCATTATTGGTTACTGTTTGAAATAGTCTACTTCATCAACTTTTCTCTTATACAGTGCGCGTAGAAGCTTTACCCATCTTTGTTTGAACCGGACTGTGCATTTTAAAGAATAGTTATAGTGGAGAAGGCTTTTGATCGTACTGTACATGTAAGTCTAACTGGCTTTTATTTTTGTATTTAATTTTTTTATAATGCGGTGCTTCTTTACTTGGCTAGCAAATTGGCTAGGTGGTTTGCTTTATCACTTTGTTCTTGCAGTAAGAGGGAAGTGAATAAAAAAGTCCTTAGAGATCCAAATCGAAAACTGTCAGAAGTCAATTCTGTGTTCTGCATAAGTCGTCACCATCATCATTTTTTTAGGTCAGCATGAAACAAAGAAGGTATCTCTAGATTGTTTGAATAAACACACATCCGTATTCCTCTAACATTCGTTCTCATATGTGTACTTCTGATTTTTTGGCCAAGCTTTACACGGTACCTGCCTTGCCATTTTTAGTCACATCTTGCGATTCGATTGAGAATCGAATATGTATTTTGAGGTTTGTTTCTTTGGTTTTGGGTTTGATTTTCTAGGCTTTTTTGGGTTTCTGAGACAGAGTTAATCAGCCTGTTGCGCAGTCTTGTATTCCCTAGAACAGAAAGATCTGTATCCAACCTCTATTCCTTGATTGTGTACTATGTTTCTGTAATGGAAAGGGTTAATGCTTCTCAGCCCACAACCGCTGATGCTTAAACAACTGACGTTTCTGGTCCTCCCAGTGATTCTGCTGATGTCCCGTAGACTTTGCTGTTTAAAACGTCCTCTCTTTTGTTGTTTTATAGAAGCTACTTTTCTGTCATGAACAATCACTTTTGGGTAACATGTTCCTGCTTAGTAGTTCATTGTAATTACTCTGCCTTTGGTGAACTACAATATAAATTATGCTATTTTAAAGTTTCAGTTGTTATGTTTTCGAATTATTACCTGAATAGTGCCTTCTTTTTCGTGTTTATACCTTCCGCGTGAATGAAAATACACCTGTAACCAACACCCCTAAAAAAACCCTTCAAATTGACTTCAATTGAGCTGTTACATTCTGGGCAAGAGGAAAGGATTGTCCCAACCAAAGACATTTTTTCAATATTCCATATTGAAGCAATTTTTAGGATGCAGTGTTATAAACTACAAACTGAAATATACACTACTTTCGCAACTAACTTTTACATGTTTAGACTCTTTCATGTTCTATACGATTTTGTACGCCTTGCACTGCGCATCGCGAGTATATATATAGCTCATTTTTTAAGTTTATTAGGCACGAGATTTATTTTTGCGATGCCATGGATATGAAAGGGTGGAGGATCTTGGGGACTTTGTTGGTTTGGGAACTCTGGTTAGCCTATAATCGGTCAAAAATATATATTTGGTAATGCCTCCTTTGGTTTTAAGTCAAACTACAGTTGAGTTGTTGATACATATGTTGAAAGTGTTTTAGAAGTAAGCATATCAGTGACATATTTTTTTTAAATAAAATTTTAGTCGATAACAATTGCTTATGTAATCAACAGTATCGTCTAACTGACATAATTTACAGGACATTAAAACTTTATTTGCATTTCATATTCAGACAATGTAATAAGCTTGCATTTGTCTGTGGCCTCAAGTAATTCAAATTAGTGCCAATTATGAATAGCTCCAAAAAAATGTTCTTCGGAGAACACTATAAATAGTCAGTGTAATTAATGAAATCCAACTATTAATAATGTGTTCGTGTGTTTATCAGAACATGAAAAGGATTGGAAGAATTACAAAATGTTTTTTGCTTGGACAAATGTTGCTCACATTAAGTTTTCGCATTTTGTGGTCTTTATTTGAGTCATGAAAGATCATTACTTAACCAATATCTACATGTTCATCGGGTCTGGTATCTGAGATTCTTTTTTAAACAATGCAATGCAACTTAAGGAAGTGGTTGTTGGATTCCCTTATTGGACAATTTTTCGGTGGCTATATTTCAGTAATCGACAAGTAAAAAAATAGGATGATAAGAGAAAATAGCTGTCAGGAAACAAGCGGTCGTTAGTTTAGTTATGCAGCGTCGGGGTTACGAGTTCACATTGATCGTTGTTCACATGTATTTTGGTTTTAATTTATTTGTTCGGGTGTTGATTAGGAAAGTCTTTCTATGAATTTAATGAAGGTTTTATTGACTAGGAGCATGAACGAGTTTTAGAAACTTCAGCTAACGTTTGTTTGATACATTCTGATCGTGATATTCATACACTTTCTAGGTTTGTCATAAAATAAGTTTGTCACACACTTTTATTTGTAGAAAAATTTAAAACATATAATCAGTAGAGATTTATTCAACCTCTCAACTTGGGATGCATTTTTATTGGCAGTTTTCTAGATGTTAAATATCATTGGATGGGTTACGTTTTATTGGCATAAAACATATTATATCAAATTATTACTAAAATGTATATCACTGCAATACAAATCAAGTTTATGTCCCTGACCTAATCAACATCTCGAATACCATCCATAACAACAACCAAATCGCATCTATAACACACAAATATCACACACACTCTCTCACACCATGCATGCACCCGTCTTAATCACCGGCTCCAATTCCATGTACAACAACAAACATACTGCATCTCTACTATACAAATATCACAAGTTTTTCCTCACGCCTTGCACCGCGCATCGCGCGGTGCCAAATACCTAGTGAATATAATGAGGATAAAAATAAATAAATAAGTATAGATCTAAAATATTATAAATCGAGTTCGGGTTCATTATTTGAGGATCATAGGTTTATCTTTACATTATCCGTCTAGATTGTAAAAATCAAAATAAATATAGACAAGAAACAACAAAATTAATGTAAAACCCAAGAGTATCTAATAAAATAAAATTTTGAAAATACAGATTTGAAAAATCAAATAAAACGTGATCAAACAAAATAGAAGATCATCACATATAATAAATAAAAATCAATTCACCTGCTATTTGAGATGATTGTCTTGTGTTCACTGAACTAAAGATGGAGGAAGTGTAGGATAATAATGAAAAAAAAAGATGACACGTAAATATCATCTCTTTATTTTATTATAAAATCTGATTATATTTCAAACTTATTTAATATCAGAATTGAATTGACAATCAATTCTGATTTATTCAACTCAAAATTCTTTTTACCCTTCCAAGAGCCTTCCGCCTTTTTATATAATTCATATCCAAGACTTGAAAGTCATATCATATTCAACTCAAAATTCTTATTCTCTCTGTTCTTGGTGACTTCTTCAATCGGTTAGAGTTCGTTTACGGAATCGTTATATCCTGGGAGATCTTTATCCATACGGGGTAACAAAAAGTTTTAAGGATATTGGAGTACCAAGCCTAGACTTATCCATTTCTACGTTATAATCAAAAGTTTGGTAATAATATTACTTCTCAGTTCAATTTCTATTCTATATCTTGTACTTGTTTATCGTTTATACATTAACCACCTAACAAGCTTAAGACTTTCTAAAGTGTTGACGAAGGACATGTACTGCATCTGAGTTGTTGGACCTCGGAATTTTTTTTTTTTTGCTGGTCTAGGTCTTCAAACGGTTTTGGAAAAGAAGAAAAAAAACTCAATTTGGGTTTCTTCTCTTTACCGATTCTGAAAAGAATTTTTTTGATTATGTTCTGGAAAGAAAATAATTTCGAATAGGCTCTTTGAGACAAAAGGAAAAAAAAAACCCGAACCTTGAGTTTTGCGATTCTGTTTCGGAAAAAAAAAACGAATCATCTTTTTGAAAAAAAAAATCAGATTCTGAGGTTTTACGATTCTGTTTGAGGAAGTGGGAACCAATTTTTTTTTTTTTACGACCCTGTGTTTTGGAGAAAAAAAATCATTCGATTTCTAAAACAATTTTTTTTTCAATTCATTCTGGTTCTCTGAATCTGTGAAAATTAAGGGAGAAGGAGATTGAAAAAAAAAAGGAATTTGAGAAGTTTGAAAACTTACGGTTTTGGTGTTCTGCAAGTCTGCGTGGAGGTTGAAGAAGCACTTTGTGCCTCTACTTTGTTTTGCGATTCTGTTTTGCGGCTGGAAAGTTTAGCTTAAACCCTATTTGTTTGTGGGCTACTGCTTTAGCAAAAGGAAAAGGAAAAAAACAAAAAAGGCCCAAAGTACTTATAATTTCTATTGTTTTTGGACAGCCCACTTAGTTTTCAGCCCAAAAAATATATATTTTTTTAAACCTGTTAAACGCATGGTGCAAGAGGGGCGCGGGTTTGGACAGCTTTGGAAAAGAAAAAAAATTAATTATGTATTTATATAATAAAAAAATTTCTCTCTACGGTTTGAATTTAATAGAAAAAAAATTGGAATTACGTTCCTAAACGGTTTTCTTCAAATTCAAGACAAGGGAAACAAACTTGGAGTTATTCCTAAACGGTTTTCCCTTGATTCAAGAAACAAATTGGAACTAGTTCCTAAACGGTTTCTTATTGATCGATCTTGTTTCTTGGAAACACGTGAAGATGATCAACACATACGGAATCCGTAAAATTATTGTGGTTCAGTTCTAAACGTAGAACACGTACGAACATATTAACAATTGAACGAGTTCTAGTTAACAAACTTCTAAACGAGAATAGTTTGTGTACTAAACTAATTAATTGATTGTTTCAATTTTCAGAAAATGGCTGATGGGAAATTGAATGACGTTGAACTATTGAATGATGTTGAAATATTGAATGATGTTGAACTATTGAATGGTTCTAAGTCCGAGGAACTGAACAACGAACCTGGAAAGCAGCAAATACCACTACATGTATCCATGACACACGCTAAGGCTGAACGGCTGCCTATGCCTATGTCTGTGCCACTCATACACTCCGATCGACCGGAGAAATTTATAGGGGTAGATTTCAAAACTTGGCAGCAGAAGATGCTATTTTACTTAACACTAATGAAAATGGCATACTTAGTGAAAGAAGATCCCCCTATTATTGACGAGAATGAGACCGATCATCTCACGCAACGCGCATTTGATGCATGGAAACATCAGGATTATGTGTGTTACAATTTGATTCTGAATGGGTTAGCAGACTCCTTATATCGCATGCATAATACCGCAAAAACGGCTAAGGAATTATGGACATCCTTAGATAGGAAGTACAAAGTAGATGACGCCAGATCTAAGAAATGCTTAGTTGCCGAATATCTTCAATTCCGAATGGTTGACTCCAAACATGTTCTGAGTCAAGTCCATAAGCTTGAATCACTCACTCAGAGTATGTTAGCTGAGGATATAGGAGTTAGTGAACGTTTCCAAGTGGCAGCAATCATCGAGAAGCTACCACCAAGTTGGGAGCAGTTCAAGAACTATCTTATGCATAAAAGGAAAGACATGACTGTAGAGGACTTGGTTGTTAAACTTCGTGTCGAAGAAACCAACAGAAACTCTTACAAGAAGTTTTCAAAAGCCTGTTCGTCTGAGGCAAGGGTGAATATGGTAGAAGGCAAGAAGGACATTCGTAGGGGAAAGAAGCCTCAACAAAAATTCACTTCAGGACCTAAGGGAGGCATCCACAAACAACCCAAGTTAAATTGGAAATGCTACAATTGCAACCAAATGGGTCATAAATCCTCAGACTGCCAGCTTCCAAAGAAGGTCAAGCCTTATCAAGCAAATGTTGTGGAAGCTACTCCACAAGTTGATTCAGACGATGAGTTATGTGCTTGATTTCAAAAGTTAGAATGGATGTTCGAGTTTGAATGTAATCTTTCAACTATTCTAATAAATGAATAAATAAGAGGGACGCCAATTATTGATTTTCATTGAGTTATTATATGTATGACCCGGAAATTTTTTTGGATACATTTACACAAATTCGAAATACATCCCAAAACGGTTATAATTGTGGAATTCTATGTTCAATCTGGATTGTCACATTAAACGGAAAAAAATGGGTACCCTCCTTGCACAATTACCCGTTAATGTGGGGGTCGATCCCACTACTACTAATGATTCGTGTCCAAGTTATGCGTGCATAATAAGGCACGTAACTTGAGTCAACACATGCGTCGTTGACACACCAACTGATCTCAAACGAGAGTTATTACCTTTTGATCTTTCAAAAGCTAAATCGAGATTTAGTTGAACAAACATCCAAGGGAATGTGACAAATACCCGTAGCATTTAAGGCGTTATGTGAAGGAAAATCCAACCTAGTTGACTGGAGATCCCAAGATCTAGGTTCAATGGGTCAACCTAATGCATAAACCTTATAAGGTCACTATGGGGGGGTTAATCCCATGTCCATTCCTATGATGCAGAAAATACTTTGACCAAGTTGAATGATTTTAATTTTGGATAATTATAAAAAGGAAAACCTTTTGTATAATTACTTGTAAATGTGGGGGTCGGTCCCACCACATGGAATATTTCCGATCGACTAAGATCTGTGACTACGTTATATGAGAATACAATTCAGTAGCTACTAATAAGACACAAAACTTGAGTTGACACAACAACTGATCTCAAAACGAGAGTTATCGCTAGTTATTTTTCAAAGGATAAAATTGTGGATCCACTACCGTAAACGTTAAAATGAGATCTAATTGAGAAAAAGACATCCAAGGGAATGTGACTAAAGCCCATTTAAAGGCTTTATGCGAAGGAAAAACCAAACCTAGTTGACTGGAGATCCCAAGATCTAGGTTCAATGGGACAACCTAATTGCATAAACCGTGTACGGTCACTGTGGGGGTCCAACCCCTAGTTCATTCCTATGATGCAAACAAGTGACATGTTGAGGATAAGCATTGCTTTTAACGATTCCTTGCATCAAGGGTATTGAGCAAAGTGAATCACCTATGTGAGAGGAAGTGGGGTCGCTTCAAGGGTGGCTAATGGGGCTAGTCCTCTTAAACTCTTGCAGAACCAGGCAGTGCTCATGACCATAACGGGCACACCCATGAGAACCACGACCGGTTGTGTTGGTATCTGTGTGGGGTATATTATCATTTGCATAAACGACATAATAGTTCAAGGACATCACGTCTACTAGTCAGCCATCAAAGTAAATATACTTCCATAAGGGAAGGTTCAAGGATGAACATCTACCTATCCTATGCAGGTATCGGCTTTGTGAAGTCATCGCTTCCTCGTTGTTATCTCTTTACCCATCACATTTTTTTGTGGGGGATTGTAGGATAATAATGAAAAAAAAAAGATGATGTGTAAATGTCATCTCCTTATTTTATTATAAAATCTTATTTTATTTCAAACTTTAAGTCTTGAATGATGTTTAATATCATAATTGAATTGACAATCAATTCTGATTATGGCAATGAATTGGGGGCTGAAATCGTGGGATTTGTCTCCCCACACATTTCCCTTTTTGCCCTTCCCAAGAGCCTTTTTATAGTTCATATCCTAGACTTGAAAATCATATCAGATTCAACTCAAAATTCTTATTCTCTCTGTTCTTGGTGACTTCCTCAATCGGTTAGAGTTCGCTTACGAAGTCGTTGTATCCTTGGAGACCTTTACTCATACGGGGTAATAGAAAGTCTTAAGGATATTGGAGTACCAGGCCCCGACTTACCCATTTCTCATTCTGATTTTCTGTTGTAATCAAAAGTTTGGTAATAATATTACTTCTCAGTTCAATTTCTATTCTATATCTTGTACTTGTTTATCGTTTATACACTAACCACCTAACATGAAGTGTTTAAGATGAGACAAATCTTGAATATTTATGAGGCTACAAATGGCCAACAAGTGAACTTCTTGAAAACAAGTGTCATGTTCTCTCGTACTAATGAGGACTTACGAAACTATATATTGGGCTTCCTTAACATCCGGGAGGAAGGCGGACATGGTAAACATTTGGGTCTCCCTTCAGTGATTGGTAGGGCAAAATCAGAGGTTTTTAAAGGTGTTGTAGACAAGGTGAGGAAGAAGCTACAACTTTGGAAGCAAAAACGCTTTTCCATGGGAGGACGAGAGGTGCTAATTAAAGCGGTGATTCAAGCTATCCCAACATTTGCTATGAGTATTTTTAAGTTACCCGATTCTGTAATCAAGAACTTAAATGGGCTAGCAGCAAGATTTTTATGGGGAGGAGATGATGAGAAAAAACCTCTCTATTGGAAGTCTTGGAAGAGAGTTTGCACATCAAAAGCCACCGGTGGGTTGGGTTTTAAAATTTTGACTTGTTTTTACAAAGCCTTTATTGGGAAACAATTTTGGAGAATTTTGACGGTTCCCGGTAGTCTAATGTCAAAGGTGATACTCGACAAGTATTGCAAGAACAAAACGTTTTGGTCACCAATTTAGGAAATACTCCTTCGGAATTTTGGAGAAGTATTTTATGGAGCAGAGATTTAATGAGAGCCGGAGCTTTAGTTAGACCAGGCCATGGTCGTGATGTCAAAGTGTTTTCGGATCCTTGACTCCCTCGCACACCTTTGTATTTACCTACTACCCCTCCTAAGGACACCTTAGTGAATACAACTGTTGCAGAATTGTTATCAGAGGAAGGGAGTTGGGATTTTAACAAAATTCAGGACATTTTTTGGCCGGTGGATGTATGGAAAATACGTGGGATACCAAGAACCAGGATTTATAATGCGGCGAGGTGGTTGTGGGAACCAGAAAGGAGAGGTTTTTACATGGTTCGATCGGGGTATAGACTAGCCTCAACTAGTGCTTCGAGCCCATCACATACCTCTGAGTCTACTTTAAACAGTTGGTGGGTTTGGTTTTGGAACTTAAACACCCCATCAAAACTAAAGGCTTTTGGTTGGAGACTTTGGGGAAATATGCTCCCTTCTGCCACAAATCTCAGGGAACATGGAATAAATACGACTTGCATTTATCGAATTTGTGGAGATCAACCGAAGTCAGACGTGCATGTACTTATGAAATGTGTTACTGCAAAGAAGATTTGGGGTATGAGTGATTTACAAATCAGAAGTTCGAACTTCAAACCTGTGAATGGTAAAATGATGTTTCAAGGTGTCGTTGAAGCTCTCTCTGAGGAGGATTTTCTGGTTTGGTTGGGTCTCTGTTATAATATATGGTGGGAACGAAACAAAATGATTTTTGGGGGATTAATTCGACAGAAGAATATTGTAGTTGTTCAAAACCGAGAATGGATTGAAGCTTACCGGATCACCAATCAATTGATACATCCTCAAATTGCTCATTCGGTCCAAGATTCGCGTCCTCGTTTGATCCCTCTGCCGATTGAACTCCTCAAGATAAATACTTATGCTAGTGTCAAAGGTCATGGTGTAGGTATCAACGTCATCGTCCGGAATTGGGGTGGGGAACCAATCGTCGGCCGCATGTCATATTTGGAAGGACCTTTTCAGCTGGATGGAGGAGAATTAATAGCTCTAAATCTTGGCATTCATCTCTGTAGAGATCTCAGCTTTCAAATCTTTGAGATTGAATGGGATTCATCTATTGCTGTTATGGCATGTCGGAATTAGGAGATTTATGGTATGTATGGTGAGGTTATTGAAGAAATACTGTTTGGGATGTAAGACTTTCATTCATGCACTCTGAAATGGGTTTTAAGGAAAACAAATGTAGTAGCTCATGAACTTTCTAAACTGACAGTAGAGAATAGATATGTGAATGCTGGAGAGGCTTTGGGCCCTCTTTTGTTTTTACCAGGGCCAACTTAAGCTTTAAACGAGTTAAACAATCACTTAAGGCCACCGATCAGAAAAGGCCTCGTAAAATAAATAAAAATTTGTTTAAGGCATCAGGTGAAAAATACCCAATAAAATTAAGAATCTGTTATTATTTGATCAAACTTAATAAAAAGAAAATATTAGACTACTAATCTAGAAATTAAAATATAATACTAGTTATGCCTAATTTTGATCTCTATTCAAATTTGTTTTTCAGTAAAGCAATTTTCTTCCAAATGAAAGAAATTTTTTCTTGATGGTTGAACATTCTAACAACTCTATGGATGTTTATTTCGCAGGGAAAAACTATCGTTAATGAAACAAAACATGCAAGTTGCATGTATCAATGATCAGTAAATTAAATATACGGATAAAAAACAATGCAACAGATCCAAAAAAGAAGCGCATATATTTATATATCAATGCACTATAGTACTTGTTTGAGAAATCACAATCAATTTATCAACTTCATTACGAAAATGCTCAAACAAAAATAACCTGGAAAAGTAAGCTGTCAAAATTGAAAA
Source organism: Erodium maritimum (assembly GCA_963921825.1). Taxonomy (NCBI): domain Eukaryota; kingdom Viridiplantae; phylum Streptophyta; class Magnoliopsida; order Geraniales; family Geraniaceae; genus Erodium; species Erodium maritimum. Next base: position 16,286,563 of record OY997589.1, on the reverse strand, counting down.
AAAAATCTAATACTGGATATAGATGTATGATCAGAACAGAAAGAATGCAAAACAAACATATGATAAATCCATTAATTTTTTATTTGATATCTAATACTTATCTTAGTATTTTATAAACCAATTTCTCAGACATTCAAATAATAAAATTATGCATCTAAAGATGAATATTAAAGAATATCAATATTCTCTTATTGAAAAGGAAACAAGACATGCACATATCAACAACTCGTGCTAGAATGTATGGTTTTTGTACGAATATGTTTAGTAAAACAAAGATCATTTATCGAAAAATAATCCATGGAGTTCATGAACTAAAAGCATGAGTCTCTGTGTGTTTGACAATATTGAACATCGGGGTTACTAATATACACTATAAATCGTCTAGAAAAAATTGAAGTAAGGTAATTTTTAGAAGTTGATGATAATAGCTAGCCATACACGACGCGTCTCATATAAGATATCATAATTTGGTGTAACTGTCTAGAATTATCTTGAACCTGTCATATTTTAACTTGACATGAATGTATCGTGTTTATAAATAAATGTGAATCCTTAAGTTTTTAGATTTTTGTATAGAATTCTACACGGTACATTTTATCCATAGATGTTGTCTTGTTAGAAATTAATCTTCATCATTCATTTTAGATTTTGAGTGTTATAAGTAGATGTTTAAGCTCTTTTGTTCAATGTCATCTAGTATAATCTTTCTATACGAACATGTATACTTATTTTTTTTATTATATTCTTTTATAAAGAAAAAAAGACATTGATCAATTCTCGCTTTAGGCCCCAATAATTATTGGGCCAGAAAGTTCGAGACAACAAAAGGTAGAAGAAAACAGATTTGATTTAAAACGGTTTTTGGATTGTTGAACGAACCTGGAACCGTGGAACGTTTAAACCGGACGGTTGAAACGGATTTAGAACGGTATTAAAGCGGGACCGTTGAATCGGACACCTCGGGTTTCGTGCCTCAGAACTCGTGTATCGATAACCATACCTCGAAACTCGTGTCTCGGGATTCGTGCCTCGGAACCCACGCCTCGGGATCCATGCATTGGGAGTCGTGCCTCGGATAACGTGCACCAGGTTCTATGCTTGGAGCTCGAGTACTCGAACCCGATTCGTCGCATAATCCCGCTTTTAGCCCTCTCGAGTTTAAAAGACAACTGTTTATTTTAAATCGGATTGGCCGTAACTTTTAATTTAACTATGGAACCATCTTTGATTTTGGGCTTTCCGTGTAATTTAGAGTCCGGCTTCGATCGAAGAAAAGACCGGAGGTAGCAAGCCAGGACGTCAGCAGCTAGGAGACGTAGCTGTTGTTCTTCGGTTGAGGTATGGAACGTAGCGGATACCGGTTTAATTGCGGAAAGTTATTAGTATGCATGCTAGGATTAATAAAACTGGAACGAGCGTTTATATTAGATAATAACCGGACGAGTCTTAGTAACATGTAGGATGTGATTCACTAGTGTAGCCGCTTTCAATACTTGGGAAATTGCCGTGCTGGTAGATTGGCCATGTCGAGTCGTAGGTTGTGTGCTGATTGATTTGCATGTTATTGTTTGAGATGCACGTTGTGTGACTTAGTGTCGGTAAGTTTAATAGACAAGAATTAGTATATCCGGTGAGCATGTTGTTGCTATGTGTGGGCGAGTGTGCCGTGTTTGTTATGATGTGAATCTTTGGTTGTGTTATGGTCGGGTGAGTGATAGACCGACGTGACGTGTTGTGGTACGATTGTTAGGCTTGGTAAGCCGTGTTTAATTATGGCATTGCAATGTGTGATATTATATTGATGTGTGTTCCGAGGAGTTGTTTCCGGTATGGTACCTACGACCGAGGGGGTACGCCGGTGTAGGGTAGTACCTAGGCCGACGGTGTGGTCCCACGTATGCGCGGTCCCCCGGGTAGTGGTTCCGGTACGATACCTACATCGAGGGGGTAGTCCGATGTGGGATATCTAGGCCGACGGTTTGTGTTGACTTTTTGTTCCCCGAAGGAGTGCCGGGAAGATGTCTAGGCCGATGGAGATTTTGGTATGACATATTGAGATTGTGCCCCGAGCGTTTGCCGGGAAGATATTTAGGCCAACGCTGTGTGTTCCGGTATGATATGATAGAGTCGGGCTGTGGACAGCCGGCGGAGTAGGGGACTGCGGTACGGGACGTCTGTGTGATTTTACTGTTTACGTTATGTTGATGATCTGTTAAGTGACGTGGTTGCAGTTTGTGTTTGTTCGTTTGAGTATGTTTGTGAGTGTGGTTTGGTCTTGATTTGAGGATTGTGGTTACGAGTTCCATTGGGATTAGTTGTGTGTTGTACTAATATGCCCTAATTGGACGGTTACCCATGGTGGTGAGCGCTTGCTTGTAACCTTAACTACTTTTCCTACTGAGCGAAAGCTCACCCCCTTATCTTGTTGTTTTTCAGGTCCTGAGCGGGTTGTGTACTAGCTGGATGCTCGACGCTTGGGAGATTGCGAGGGTCCTAGGCTAGTAGTCTAGAGACGAGCCGTTATCTTTTGAACTATTTTACCGTTGTGTTTACCGAGCTGTTGACTCGTGGCGTTGTTAAAATTTTTAAATTTATTAATTGAGACTTGTTGTGGCTTTACTTTCGTTTAAAATTATTACTGTTTTAGTTCACGTCTCGAGTCCGGTCTGTTAGTCTTAGTGCCCGTAGTTCAATCCTAAATGTCCAAATGTATATATCATCGTTAGCAATAAAATTAAAGCGGCTTTATATTACTTATGTGTTGGAGTAATATATCGATGTGTGCTCTGATCTATGCCCACCATGCGAATAGAACCATAGATCGAGATAGATCACACTCGATGGGTCCCTAGTCAACAAAGCTTCACTAGAAGCGACTAGTATGAAAGATGGCTCTTTATGGCTTACGTTCTGTTAGTCATTGGAATGAGATTCCGGAGTCTGATCATAGATATCATGTGAGACATGATATTGGACGACCCACCCTGAATATGTGCCATAGATTAACTCATGAACATATTCAGTGTTGTAGCTTGTCATGTATCCTTAGACCAAGGAGTCTTTGTGATCGCTATGTAGTCAACAACTGAGTTTGACCTGAGCCTAACGTTGTCCGTAACAGGGCTTCCATAACGGCCAGGATTGGCTTGGGGACGGGCTACATGAGTGACACGAAAGACGGCTAAGGGATTTATCCCTCATACTAAGGTATGGGAAAGATATCGGTTCTCGGCCACTTGATCGAGAGTGACTGGAAGAATAGCATGGCCATGCACATGATACTGGGTATCATATCTTCAGTCATCTCACATATCAAGGAACGGTGATTGAGAATAATAAGGATGACGGCTCTATGCCTTATCTCAATCAGGATATCGGAGATAAAAGGATAATGACAGGGACGACGGAAAGGTTAGAATCGACAGGGTCGATTCGTTATGTAGTGTCAGGCAATACTAAAGTCTCGTTAGTTGCCACTTAAATAGGATCAAGTAAAATGGGATTTTACGTTGATCTATTGACATGCATAAACCTAAGGGTCACACCGGAGGATGAAACTCATTGACACATTTATGGAGAATGACCAAAAGGGAGTTGTCTCGGGACATGACCAAAACTGGGTTTTGGGTCATGTGCCCGTAAGTGAATAGGACTTTACGGATCGAGACAAGGCTTGGAGTCTTGGGATTGATCGCGTCGGATAATGTTGGACATTTCCGGTATGGAAGGCTTGGAGGCGATGAGCGAATCACGGGACCTCGTTGGAAATGGCCACGGGCCATGTTCCAAGAGGCCCATGAAATGCCCATGCAACCAAGGCCCATGGAACTAATTAATCAAGTCTTGATTAATTAGTACTAAGTAAGCAAGACAAGGATTAAGGTGTTGGTGATTCACCACCTAACCCAATCTTGTCTTGCCATACTTTGTCCTATTTACACCTTACTTGACACCATACTTGTCCCATGCCTTTAGTTAGACAAGTATGGGTTTTGTTATGTTTAAGTCATCTTTTTTCAACATAACAAAAACAAGACAAGAATAGGAAACACATTTTCTCTCCCTCTTCCATGGCCATTTCGGGTTTGGCTAGTTTCCACCTCCATGTTTGTGTTCTTGAGTCCTCAAAGAGAAGAACTACGTGGCTTTGATTCCCATGTGGATACGTAGGCGTCTTGGAGACTCAAGCCAATCATTCGTTAACCGGTGTTCTTGTTTTGGTAAGAACTAGTGCTGAATTTTTCTCTTGTGAATCCATTCTTTGTTAGTTGTTTCATGGTTTTAATCGTCTCTTGGTTTTCATTGATTTTCCGCTGCGAGTTGGTTCATCTCCAACCCTACCTCGAGACCCAACACGGTCAAAACCAGATTTGGGGCGTGCCAGGCTGACCTTGATGTCATGGAAGGGTGTAAATAATGTTTTTGTGTGTTTAACGTTCTAGGCCCGAGAACTCGCTTAAAGCCTCCCGATACGTATTGTTTATTTTATTTTTAGCTTTTTATAATTGCAAAAAAGTAGTTTGACTTAGATTTCTAATTACATGTGCTTAAAAGTCCGATGGTTTGGGATAGGCATTCGGGGAGGGTGAAATTGGAAAAGGTACTGGATTTGAGTGAGGAAGATAGTGATCATGAAGGTTTTATTGATTCCCTAAAAAACCTCTTTATTGGAGAAGACTCAGTTAGCATCAACAACATCCAGACTATTGGGACCAGAAAAGAGGAGTTTTTATTGATGCAACTATTTATTTGGTTGATGGAGATCGGTTCATAGAGATAAGATTTCAAACGGGGAGTGTGTATTTTATAGGCTACACAAAAGGGAGGGGTCCGGATGAGAATAAAGTATACACGCTCAATGAATGGTATATCATGCGGGATAAGACCAAGATAATTCCAGGTGTGCTGACCAGCGAGAGGGACGAGGATTGGGGACAGGTAAACCTGGGTTATAACAGTCCTTACGAGAAGTTAGTTTAAGTTCAAACTGAATAAATGGCTCGCTCGCCTTCATGACTACAATCCGAACAGCCACGAGTCCTATGATTTTGCAAAAAAAAGGTGTGGGATAGCCAAATCAATTGCGAAGCCGGTTTGATTATGCTCTTTAAAGAGCCGCATTGCCGAGAAATGGAACCGGGTCGACGGCTACACATTTTCACCTGAAGATGATAACCTGATCCACAGTTGGGCCGGCCTCACCACCTTTCTTACAAAGCATGTCCTAACCCCAACCAAAAAGGAACTGGAGGACTGGGAACGAGAGCCATTTGGAGACAACCTTATTAAGAAGACTGCATAGGAAAAATATGAAAGAGTTATAGTCTATTGGGACTCATTTCTGGTGCACTACATAATCACTGATCATATAGGGTACCATGAGTTGTGCAGCCTGTTGAGGTTGGAAGAAGTTGAAGCAACACTAGAGCCCCGTGAGAGCTCCAAGCATCAGAGGCCGGGGCCGGGGCCGGGGCGGAGGCAGGAGGGGTAGGGCCGTTGAGTTTTATAATTTAGGGTTTTATTTCGTACCGAATAGCCGGATTAGTTGGGGTCCGCCTAGGTGAGTATTATCAGCCGGGTTTTACCTAACACTTACCTTAGGGTCTTTGATTATTGTAATAATGTAGTTCTAAACTCATTGGTTGTCGTTGTAATTGTCTTGGTGGGAGCTCGGCCAACCATGTGCATGCTCTCAACACTAACCCACCTCAAACATGAACCCACTTAAGTCCCGATCACAATCAGAATTGCACTGATGTGAGTTTAGGGTTCAACACATCTTCTTCAAAACCCTTTTTCTCGTACGATTTGATCTTAACATACAACAACTGCCCTCGTATTCATCTACCAGATCGAGAAGATCGGGGTCGTCCCTCTAACGACTGTAAAGGGTGTCGGGTCATCAGAGAGACGGACGGTAAAGGAGATCTCGCCATACAACAAACGACTATTCTATTGTATATTCTATTTAATAGAACATGTGGATTGAGTTATGAAGTCTATGAGTGGTTTGAATCGTTTGAATATATCTGGTTAAATATTTCATGAAAAGCACGTGTCAACCTTTTCGAGATTAATAAATATAGAATATTTAAATCTTTAAATATATAGTTAAATGTTTGTGTGACAAGACCAGACCGCGCTCACATAGGTCAAGTTCGAGCATTCGAATAAGACAGGTTCCTTAGTTTCCCATCTCCCGTATTTAAGACATCCTTGGTTTGCCGGGACATATCTACCCCTCAAGTTCCCAGAATGATCCTCCGAGCAAGATGCTTTATCTTTGGCGGAATCTTGAGTGACCATAATTGCCTCCAAAACGCATATCAGCCCACTGTTCCATCTTTGTTCGCTGTCCATCATCATGTCCCCGCTCTGTCTGCAACATCACCCGCCTACACTATGTGGGTCGCCAAGCATGTCCCAACACCCGTATATGTACACCATTACCTACTCGCCTCGTCGCCCCTTCTCGTACAATCTCTTGGTCGGCCAAAAACCCTCAAATCATTCCCAAATCTTTCCTCCTAACAATTTATGTTTAATAATGTAATTATTTCTTAAAATATTCATAATTATTCATTTATTTATTTCTTAAAATATTAATAACCAATTAATTTTTTTAATATTTATTTCCTTAAAATTAAGTTTATAAAATTTATATATATTTTAATTTTTATTTATAATTTATAATTTTATATATTCTATTTTTATTTATTTTTTATTTCTTTTACTTTGGGTAATTATTTTTTATTTCAAAAATTAAAACAATTATGTTTATATATTTTTAATTCTTTTTTTCTCAAACTTATTTAATTCTCTTTTAAATTTTTATCAACTTTTTACTTGAATATTTTTTTAAGCTTAATTAATGCCTTAAAATTTTAATTTATCTAATTAATTCTTAGAACATATTTCAAAAAAATATCGAGAACATTCCTCTTCTCGTTCTGATTGTGCTTCTGGTTTTCGACAACAGTCCGAGTTCAACCCATCTTGAGTTCTGATGGTGTAGATTTGGAAGAAGAAGAAATTTCCTGCGTCCCCATCGCCCGATTTCACCCCAAATCAAAGCCTGCGCACGCGCAAGGCAGGAGGTCAGAGCTGAGATCTAGTGGTGGTCTGAACCTTCTCGGCCAGAGAAGCAGAACCTGCCGCGTTACCGACCAACTCAATAACCTGAAACAATCAAAACCCCCAATTGACAAATACACAAACTCAGACCAGTGAAAACCCTAAATCCCAAATAGTTCGAAAAAAGATATGAGGGTTGAGATGGTAGATGGTACCTCGGCGGTAAGTTATTCAAGATCAGCGGTGAGGTAGTTGAAGGTTGCAGAGCTCACAAGAGGAGAAGCTCAAATCGAGGCTGGGCAGGGAGGAGGTGTGTCGTCTGGGACCTCCAGTGTTACAAATCGAGGTTCGTACCTCTGTAGGTCTGGAGAAGAAGAACCTGTAGACAAGAAATTTTCGCCACCGCACCAATCTGAGGGGATGGAGAGCTCGATTTGACCGGAGAACTCATAGTTGAGAAGTAGAAGATGAAGAACCGAGAAATGAAGAACCAAGAGAAGTGAGATTTGTGTAGACAAATTTGTATTTTTGTATATACATGTATATATTTTTTTTGTTTTCTTTATTTATTGTTTTAATTATTTTATATATCATTTAATTTTTTTATAATTCTTTTATTCATTTATCAAACAAGGGTAAAATGGTAATTTCGTCTGTTAAATTTATAAGGCTATAATAAGGAAGGGCAAAATCGTCATTTCACACTCCACTTAACTGCTACATGACTAACTTAGAGGAATATTCCGTTAGTTTTCTAACAGAATATGCTAATTATGTCCGTGGACCGAACATAAGGATACCCAAATGTATTAAACAAACATAAGGGTACCAAATAAGGATGGCAAAAAAACCCGACCCCGACAGGGACCCGGTGTCCCCGACCCGATCGGGACGGGTTCGGGTCAGGGTTTTTTCCGATTCGGGGCGGGAAAACCCGGTCAACGGGGATTTTGACCGGGGTCGGGGCGGGGCCGGGGTTGGTACTCCCCGACCCAAACCCGCCCCGATATGTTATTATAGTAAAAAAATATGATTTGTAACAAAAAACTTTCATAGCCTAGTGGTAGAACTCTCTCTAGGCCTTGCATAGGCGCAGGTTCGAATCATGTCATTGCAATTTTTTTCATATTTGTTGGAATGTTTCAAAACACAAAATAATAGGACTTTGTGAGGTTCGAAACAAAAACCTTGCCTCACGTGAACCAAAGGGAAGGGTAGCATTATACCACTAAGCTACATGACATACTCTGTTCTACTTATTTCTTTCATTATATAGATATGATTTTTATCAAATACGTAAAAAAGAGTTCCAGATCCCACATCGCCCAAATTCCAATTAGTAAGCTTCTTACTTCTCTATATGTTGGACTCATTTGTTTACAGTTAATTAAAACTTGTTTACTGCAATTGTTTTGGCTATAAACGAGTGCAATATTTTAATCAAGAAAACGTAGTTGATTTAAAATATTGCTTTGTTACAAGTACATAAATTTTGGTTTGTGTTTTATTTCTGAATTTTTTTGTGAGAAACTACCTTGTTTCTATCGGGGCGGGGCGGGTTTCCCCGACCCAATCGGGGTGAAGGCGGGGCGGGGCGAGACCGGGTCAAGGCCGGGGACGGGTGGGGATGGGGCCTTGATTTCAATATCGGGGCGGGGTCGGGTTTCACTAAACCCGCCCCGTTGCCATCCCTAGTACCAAAAGTTCCGTGCACCAAACATAAAGATACCATTATGTATATATTTAACCCTAACACTTAAAAACAAACGCACTATCGTTTGACCTATTCCGAGCAGAAACTGACACACATCGATAGACTGATGATGGATGCTCTCACAAAAATGAATAAAGCATGTACAATTCAAGTTCATGAGGAGGTGAGAAATTTACGTTTATGAGTGGATAGAATGATGTGATCAGACGTTTATTATGAGATTGGTAAAGAAATGACATATCATTGAATAGAGTGACATTCAAGGTGTATATCATTAACATAAAAGAAATTTTGTTGTTATGTATAATTATGGATAGATATTAGTTTAATTCTTACCACTTTGCCGATTTATAGAGGTTTTTGTTGTAATTCGTCGTGAAGTGATTGTTAACCGAGTATGTTAAATTCAAACTCGACTCGTTTACTGAAATTCAGATCATATATTTAACATATATCGTTGGAGCAACTTGTCAAGAGCTTGATCTACTATCCCCATCAACATGGATGATAGGATCGTACTTGTCGGGGATGCCTACGTTCCGGCTCGACTCTGGTCTGAAACATATCATGTGTCAACCGGACAAATCTCCGGTCTGAATTTCAAGGAGTCCACAAAGTAATTGGGCTCAAACGTAACCTACATTCGTTTTGGGCTTTGTGAGAGGGTAGGAATCTCGAACCGAACCAGCAACCCATCATCCAATTTTCTGACAAGACGAATGATTCTTCTTGTACTTGCGCAAACACATACGAAGAACAATGCCGATTCTCTTTGCCGCGGAGACAAAACAAAACCTGCGGCGTAGAAACCGCGTACACGTAAGAAACCACTCACACTCACAGCATATATTCCAATGTAATTGCAGCAACCATATATACTGGACCGTCTATCGAATATTTTTTATACAAACCCGAACATGATATTGGTCAGTTAATCTTTACCGATCAATACCAAAAGTATAAACTTTTATTCGCAGACTTTTTCAACACATTAACTTTGATTTACGAGAATGAAAGAATATATACCTAAAGTTGTTTCATACATATTATCAAGTTTATAATAGTTTTGGTGACTAGATCGGAATCGAAATCAAAATCTTCCTTCATTTCTGTTGGAAACCACCGGTTGAAGACAAAAACAATGATGCTGCCTAATTCCAGTAAGTATAGGACTCGTGCAACATATTCTGGAGACACCATTTTCAACCAACCATTGAAGCTTGAAATCAATCACATATGTGATATGTCGTTCCGTTAATTATTCTTATCGTGTTGGGGACGATAATCTAAACTTTATCCGCAGCCACTACACAACTTATATACGTACCTTAGTTATATTGATAATTGAAGAATAAACTTAGCTGGAGGAGAATAGAATCTATCCATGGAGCCCAACCGATATAGATATTTCTGGTTTAAAATACGTGCAAGAATATTATATCACATAGCTATCAAACTGGTCTTCGCAACATTATGGATCTAAAACCTAGACTCAGTTCAGTAGGGACAGGTTTGAAAAGTCAGCAGTCAATATCTGGAAGATAAAAGTAAAAAAACATGGTTGAAAAAAACTTATGAAAAATAAATTAAAAAACAAGGCCGATAGCTAAATTGGTCCATCACTAATCACTAAAATCGTGAATTTGTGTAAAATTATTCATGGTCAAGGTGAGTAGTTATTCTATTCGGTCGTAACTTTTTTTTTTGAAACGAGTAAATTGGGGAAATATAATATGGTAAAAAAAAACAAATCATACAAAGTAGGGAGTAAAAACCTTGGATTTCAGATATATGTCTTGGTTTCCCGTAATCAACCCGGTGCTCATGCACTTGTAGAAATAGTCTGCTTTAGATCGCAGACACTACCTCATGACATCCCACAAGACAAGAAATTAAAAGTCCATCACACCACCAAAATAAAATAATCCAACCTAAAACGATGAAACTCATAAAGCAGGCAAAAGTAAGGTGACTAAAGCCCATGTTCAAACTGTGGGCTTAGTTGATCAGTCTTGTAAGGTTTCTAACCCAACGAGCCCGACTGAAGATGGTGTGTCTACAGGTTTGTTAGTTCTGATTTCAGATGTCGGCAGTTTGGAGGTTTCGGTGGAAACAGGGGAGAAGGAGTGTAGTCCATGTATGGATGCCCTCCTTCAAACTCGTCAAAGCCGACCTTCTACTTATACTGTTGTTACTCGTTCAAGACCACGATCTTTGACTAGGGAACGTACTATCAAGGCAGCACCTCCCGTGTCGACCTTGTGGAAGTCATCTCATAAGGCTCGACAGAAAGCAGCCCTTTAGTTTTTATTTGTTCTGTTTGGTTTTATCTGTTTTTGGGGTTAAGGTTTATCCTTATAGTTTCTCCCCTTAGCAGAACTCATTTGTAAGTGTGTTACCGGTCTTCTGACCTTTTTACCCTGCTTCTTGGATCAGGGCATTCCGAATCTTATTCTGGATTCGGTCTTATTAATAAAATTTTCAAGCTTATCAAAAAAGGTGCTCTGAGGGCGGTTTGCTCGAGACTGCCTAGCACCGGATGTCTTGGGTCTGTGGGTATAGGTTCGATTGGACTCGTCCCACCCCTATCGGGTCTTCTCATTTCTCCGAAGGAGGTTGTAACACCTCCACCTTTAGAGCCTTCTCCTCCTCCTCCTCATCCCTCAGCGCGTGACTCTGAGGGATTATGTCTGTGAGCTCCAGAGACTTATTTATATCAGCAGCCCTGGTATACTGCAGTCCACCCATTCCTTTACTTTTGGCCTTCATCGCCTTTGACCGTATGGGGCCTACTCCTTCAATTTGGTCCTTAGGCTCTTTCTGCCCCCTTGAGGCTCTTTCTGCCTCCCATAAGGCTCTTTCTGCCTCCCTTGTGACTCTTTCAGCCTCCCCTGAGGCTCTTTCTGCATCCAATTCTCTAGGTCCAGCTCTTGTAAATAAATCAGGAAAACACTACTTCCAAGTTCCTCGATGCTAGCCAGGTTGTCAGACTTTGTGCTACCCAGCTACCCCGCTAACTCTCTTGAATAAGCCTCTTGCAGTATTGTAACCACCCTCTCTAGGGCATCTTTATCCATGTTGTCAGACTCCGAACAAGTAACATCCTGTTCTTGCATAACCGGAAACCCTAGGGGAGGGATTAAGGACAGCTTGGTGGTGCCTGCTCGAGAACCTCCCACATAATCCTTTATCGGGTCAAGGGTAAGAGATGTCAGAAGATCGTCCATTGATGGATCCTGAGTTATTTTTGGGGCCCTCCATATGGTGGTGATGAGGCGATCCACATCCATATGTCTCGACACCTTGATAGACTCGTCGTATCGGACTTCCTCTCGGCCAATCCCTGGGGAGGTGAGCCGTACACTCGGCTATGCGATGTGTCAATCTTCCACACTGAGTACAAAAACTCGGTAGTCGCTCGTACTGCAACCCTACCAGCGAGGGTTGGGTATATCTTGGAAATCAAAGGCAAAAACGTCTTCTCAGCGGCTGATCCCCATCCATATTGATCCTCATCCACAGAAAATTATTAGTACGATGTGCAATAGGTATAGGAGCAGTAGTTACCTGGTTCTGATGAAAGATGCAAGTAACGCACAGATCGGGGCGTTCTGGGCATCCCCCGGGACATTTATCGCTCGAACCCCGATTTCCATACACCCCAAATTGATTTTATTAGGTTTCATGCAAGCCAAGATCGGAGACAACAGTACCAGATATCCTTTGAACCCCCATGGCCCTTGTTGTCGTATATCTTCCATGCTCGTCCGGGATGAGAAATGGAACCCTACCACTTCCTTCGAAAGGTAGTCAATCTACAAGCCATCGACCTTCTAGTTCTGAAGCATTAGACCACAAAAAGCATGTAAGAACCGCCCCCGGTCGACACCGGTCGAAGCGGCGAAATTTGGCAAAAGTTGACTTTCTGCCGGAAAAGTCAACCGAGGACTCAGGGAGTCATTCGGGACCTTTCCGGGAAGTAAAAAGCTTATTCGTCGTTACGGTTAGTTTAGTTGGGTCGTTTCCTTCCAAATATGTAATTTTGCGAAAAAGTCAATCCGGGTCAAATTAAGGGCTTAATCGATTATAATTTAAATGGTCAGAATTAATTAAGGGTAAAGGTGGACCCCACATGGACACTTGTCCATGGTGTCTTGGAGGAGAAGAAAATGGTCTAGAAAGACCCAATTGCCCTTATTTGGGCCAAATGAGAAGGAATGGAGCAAGAGGGCAAAGTGGTATTTTCTAATCTAGGTTAAAGGGGCATCTAGGAGCATTTTCAGCTCATTTTCTCATAGCTTGGCCGAAATACACACAAGGGAGAGAGTATTGGGAGCTCCATTGCTTGAAGGAGAAGAAAGTGAAGAAAAAGGAGTACTTTTAGGTGATTTTCTCCTCAAATCTTCTCCAAACTTACCTCATTCTCATCCCCTCTTCATTCCTAAGGTGAGTACCCTTTGAAAACCCATTTTTAATGAAGTTTGGAGTTATGGGTTTGATAGAAAAAGCATGAACTAGGTTGGGTTTCTATGAGTTTGAGATTTTGTTGTTTAGATGATTGATTTGTGAAGAAAATTAGAAGTTTTGGATAGAAATCATTTGGGTTTTGTTGTTTTGATGAAACCCACCATGGGTCTTGGAGTATCAAGGTTGTTTGCAGGTTTTAGAGGTTAAAAATGGAGTTTTGAGGGGTTAAATTCGGGGAAAAGAAGCTGGAGGAAGAAGAAGGACGGAACTGTTAGACTCGTCACGGATCCGCGACGTGGACCGTGACGGAGTACGTCACGGCTCCGTGACGGAGTCCGTGACGACACACGTCACAGTTCTGTGACGCCACCCGTGACGGTGAACATCACGGTTTCGTGACCCAGACCGTCACGGAGTCCGTCAAAGCTCCGTGACCCGAATCGTGATGGATCAGAATTGCACATTTTCGGTCCACTTTGGTCGTTTCGAGTAACTAGGAAGGTTATCTATACCCGAGCCTATTGTGGATTAGTTTGGGATGTTTTTCTCCCTTAAACCATCCTTGAATTACTATTAGTTCTCGTATTACTTGTGATCTTAGACGTTGTTCCCGAGCACGGCGGAGGAGGCTACTAGGCGACTCATGTTGGTTCGTGACTGGATAGCGGTTGAGGTAGGGAAAAGTAGCGAATACCGGTTTAATTGCGGAAAGTTACTAATATGCATATAGGTTACAATTTCTCGATATAATATAGAATCACATGTAGGATGTGAATAACTAGGGTAGTCGTTGATAACATGGAACCACTTGTGTGCCAGGTCGTGCTCGTAAGTGTAGGAATTGTTGTGCTGTAGTATCACATGTGGGTCCCTGGTTGGGCCCGTAGGATTGTGTGTTGGTTGCGCTTGTTTGTGATTAGTAGCTTGTACCGTTCGATATGTGGTATGTTCCGTTGTTAAATTAAGGATCATGCTATACCATGAGACGTGGTGAATGTTAGTGTGAATTATTGCCTTGTGATATGATCGGGTGATTGATAGACCGATGTGGTGTATTGGTAAGATTTTGCGGTATGGTATGCCGGCGTGATATGTTCGTCATGATATGTTTGAGGATGTTGTTCCAGTCCGATATCATGGCTGATGTTGTGCCGGTTCTGGCACGATATGTTCCGAGGCGGGTGTTCCGGTCCGATATTTATATCGATGGATGGTTCCAATATAGATATCTATACCTAGGCTTCCGGTATGATATCTATACCGTGGAGGATTCTGGTATAGGATATCCAGGCCGAGGATTGGTTCTGGTGCAATACCTGTGCTCAATGTGCAATTACGGTACAAGGGATCTAGAGTCGAGGAGGGTGTTCCAGAGCAATGTTTATACAGATGAGTATTCCGATATGGTATGTGTGATGTGATTTGTACCCCGTGCTACGAGAAGATATACCCGACCGACGAAGGACTCTGGTCCGCTATATTATGAATTGTACCCCGATGTTGTGTGTTCAGGGAAGATATATGTAGGCCGATGTTGAGTTCGGTACGATATGGTGAGCCGGACCATGGAAGTCGGCGCATTGCTCTGGAATACCATATGTGGCAGTGATTGCTAATGATATTACTCTGTGTGTTGATCTGTTTTGGTTGCTGTGATTACCTATGCTTGTTATGTGATCTTCTGTGATTTGAAATACAGTTATACTGGAGTTCAGTGTATTGCCATGCGAGTTCGCACGTGTGGTCGGTTGTGAGATAACCGTGGTCGTTGTCCATTAAGAATTGATTGGGTGACAGTGGTTAAGGGCATAGTTGAGAAGAAATGTTTGATTTTCGGTTCTGTATCGAGTTTGATTTACGGGTTGCACCCGAGTGGGAGGCCAAGCGTTATCTTGGGTTACTTGTTTAATTGATTTGTTAGTTATTGTGCTTACTAGTATGTCCTAATTGGAAGGTTACCCGTGGTGGATAGCGGATAGGTTACCCCCTTAACTACTTTTTCCTACTGAGCGAAAGCTCACCCTTGTAAGAACCGCCCCCGGTCGAACCGATAGATTTCGACGAAGTTTGACTTTCGGCTGGAAAAGTCAACCGAGGACTTCGGAAGTCATTTAGGACCTTTCCTGGGCCCAAAGAGCTTAACCAATATCACGGTTAGCTTAGTTGAGCCGTTTCCAGTATTTTGATTGTAATTTTGTAACGGTCAATTTTCGGTCAACGGGACCCTTTTTATCGACTAATTCCGAATTAACTAAAGTATTGGTTATTATTAGAGACAAAGTGGTCCCCAACTAGGACACTTGTCCCTCTTGGCTTGAAGGAGAAGAAAAGACCCCTATTTGACCCTTCTACCCTCACAAAAGTTAAATTGGAACGATTGGGTCTAAGGGCATTATTGGAATGTCATCAAACTAGGGTTTTAGAGCAAATTGGATCATTTCTCTCCTCATTTTGTGTGTTGGCCGAAATTAGAGAGAGAAAGGGAGAGAAGAGGCAACTTTGGAGCTTGGAGGTGAAGAAATGTGCAAAAATGGAGTCTTGAGGTGGTTTCACTCCCAAAAAAACTCTCCAAAGCATAATCTTCTACATACCTTCCTCACTCTCAAGACCTTGGTGTTGCATTCGAGGGACGAAGACCATTCCGGGACCCGTGTTAAGAACGGAGGAGAGGTGAAGCGAGCTTTACAGTAGAGAATTGTTAGAGGAAGACCACAAGGTCGGGAAAGTCCTAACTACTCGAGTAACTTCAATACTTAGTATGCCTATTAGGTTAATAAAATCGGAAAGGTCCTAGAATTGCATATAGGATGCGAATAACTAGAATAATCGTCTTTCAATTACTAATAACCGGACGTGTCTAGAATGCATGCTTAGGATGTGAATAACTAGTGTAACTCGCTTTCAATACTTGGGAATTTATTTACTGGTAGAGAGGCTGTGATGAGCCCTCGGATTAGTTGTGTGTTAGCTTCACATGCTTGGTTGCTAGTCATTAGGATAATCAAGAGTCTAATGAAACTAGCTAAATTCTATGCTTGAATGATTGATTGAATGTTTACATGATTGGTTGATTGAATGTTTGCATGGTTGGCTGATTGATTGAATGTTGAATATTGATTGGTTGAACGGATGATCGAGTATGACTGATTGTGCCAAACGGTATAATCAGGTGATCGATGTACCGATGGTTCGTGACAGGAAAGTATAACGGTAAGTGTAGAGGACTAATGGATGTCTTCGTTGTGTTGTGGTGAAAGTATAACTCGATAAGTATTGATTGGTGGATAAGTTATAGTGTGTTTCCCTTATTTATGTTCTTGAGATGTTTGGTTGTTCGGTTCGGTTCTACACTGGGGGGGGGGGGGGGGGGGGGGCGGGGGGGCGGGGTGTGGGGGGGGGGGGGGGGGGGGTAATCCGGTGGTGTTGTGGTCGTTGGTGTTTGGCAGATCCTGCGGGATAATAGTTGAGTATTGGAGCCTGAGGGCATTGGTTATTGGAGCTTGCGGGGCATTGATTACTGGAGCCTGCAGGCATTGATTATTGGACCCTGCGGGGCATTGACTATTGGACCATGCGGGGCATTGGTTAACGGAGCCTACGGGAAATTGGATGGTTTACCCTGCGGGGAAATGGTTACTTGTGGTTTAACCCAAGTGTATGCATCTTACGGGAGCACTACCTTGGTTCCCTATGACATATGGTCCTTTGGAGGCATTTCCGAGAGCTCCAACGATGAGCGTCCCTTTGGGATGGTTTCCGGTGCCCCGATGTATGTGTCTCCTCTGGACCGAGGGAAAATCTGATATGATATGGATACTCTGGTGGATCGGAATATGGGAACCAATGTGACACCAGAATCTATCCGTAGATCGGAGGCTTGAGAAAGCAAGTGGTTGGTGTGATATTACTTGCTCCCATGTTAGTAGTTATAAATTATTTACAATACTTTTAACTCAATCTTTTAATGTTACTGTTATCTTTAAGAATGCATTACCATTCTTCGTATACTGATTCCTTAGTATATCATCGATTAGTGGTGTTTAATTGTAAATTGTGTGTGATGGTATTTTACTTTATTACAGTGTTCTCCATTTATCCTCCGGGAAGTTATCATTATCCTTGAGAATGCGTTATTGTTCTTGTTGCTCTTCTATATTTACTACGATCTTTGGTCTAAAAGTATTAAGTGCTTTTGAGACAATCGGACTAAAGCAGTTTTATCACTAAAATCGGAGGCTAAAGTTGTTATGATTTTCCCTGCTGAGCGTAAGCTCACCCCTACTTGTTTACTTATTGTGTGTGCAGGCGTACTTGACATCTAAGGGATTCGAGGCTCGGGAGCTTCTAGATGTCTTGAGGGTTGTATTAGAGACGTGTTAGTCCACGTTGTTGAACTTTATTTATCTTATGTTACGTGTTGAATTTTGACACTATATTTGAGATTTTGGATCGAATTACTTGAGAAATATTTTGGGATTCGTTCCAACTTTAAAGGAGTTACTACTGTTTGCTATTTTCATCTCGTTTATTTCAAGTCACGTCTCGAGTCCGGCCAAAACCGAATTTGGGGCGTGACAACCCCCTTCATTACTGTTTTACAGGTTTCGATCGTGAGTTGGTTTAGAGGACGTCTCAGAGCTGGGGAGCCTGGCGAGAGTCCTTGTTTTTGGGTTGTCTAGTGACGTACTTTCTTTTTGTACTAAACTTTTTTACTCGAATTCTGAGCATTTGACTCTTATTATCAGGATTTATGAGTTTAAACCATTGTTGAGTTTATTTCATTTAATTATTTGCTTACTTTATTATCTTTATTTTAGCTCACGTCTCGAGTCCGGTCAAAACCGGATTTGGGGTGTGACAAAGCATTCTGGTTATGGTGGCCCACTCCAGCAACTCTCCCCGCCAGCGAGAAGCGATAACGACCATCCACGACAGTAAGGATGGCCTCCGCCGGGATATCCAGGACCTCTTCCTCGTCTTCCTAATCTGGCACTAGAGCGTGAGTCACCATTGGAGACTTGGACGGATTTGGGCGGTACATGGATGGATCTGCCACTATTAGCGATGAGCAGAACGGATCGTTGGGCGAAGCCTCCAGAATCCTTTGTGGGCGCGAAGTGGCCCATCTGACTTCTGCATGGGGCCGACGAAGGGCCGGCCAAGCTGGTGCATGCGCTATTGCGGCTGAACGTAAACGGGAGGGTTCATGCATGTCGTCCGGGATAGTTTCGGGCATAGTGGTATGGGCGTGGGGCGTGGTAGACGCTGAATTGAGCTCTGACTAGATCGAGATCGAGAACGACTCGGCTGTGGGGAAATTGATATCGGGTAGGGATAGGTGGGGCGGTTGGGTTGTGGTCCAGACGGCGGGTATTAGTGGTGTTGTTTGATCGGGATCCATTGAACTGGTGACTGGATGGAGGTAAAAAATTGGTTGTGCGAATAAGAAAAATGGGAGAGAGGAGCGGCGGTTTTTGAAATTCTTTGCTAAAAGAAAAGAGTGATAAATTGAAAAATAATAAATCTGTTTCTCTATCCTTTTTAAGTCAAACTGATAAAATTTTATTTTTAGTCTATGTTTTTTATGTCTGCTGATAGGATAGACTGATATCATAAAAAAATATTATAAATTTTTTTTAATACACGGAAAGTAAATAAACACAATATTTTTATTGAAAGTATTTAAAAGGCTAACATAATAATCGAAATAAACTACAATAAAATATAATTATGCGTCGCCAAATATGTTCAATGAGGTTTGCTTTTAGTGCATGATGAGCATGTTGATCATGTATGAGGAGCTCTTTGCTTTTATCGGAATTGCTCGTCATTTCGAACAACTATATAGAGAATACAAGATTTTGGGTTTGGAAGAGTTGGAATGGAAGGTGTGAATTTTTTTTATGCTAAACATCAGATTTTGTACATAATTAGGGTTAGTTTTAGCAATTAATTTTGTTTTCTTCAAAATAAAAATTTATTTCTTTAAGGATTAACTATTGGTCAATGGGAAAATAGCCATTGGCGCTGGTGGATCCAGCCATCGGTTAGTGTAAAACCCCGCTCTTTCAAAAAGGGTAATAGTTGGCAACTTGAAACATGGGGGTAGTATTCTGCAATGAGTGTGTTTGAAGAGAGAAAAAAAAAGAAAAGAAAGAAGAAGAACAGTTTTGGGCTGAATCAGGTGAGCCTGACCAGGCCCAACTCGCGGGTGTCAAGCCCAACTCGCCAAGGCCCGAAGCCTGTGCCTAACCCTAGCTCAGCACTGTTCATCTCCCATTTTGCACAAACGGTTCCCGAGAGCCTTCGCTCTCCTCTGTCGCCGTTTGCTCTCACGAACCTGACCCTGGAGACAGCGCCGTCGTGGAGAACACCCCTGTCCCTCACTTCCGCGCCTCACCAAGACCCAGCAGCTCACTTCCCCCTTTCTACTCCTTCTTCCTTGACTCGCAGCGAACGGACGAGCGTCGTCTTCGACTCGTAGCTCACCTCACCGGAATCACGAGCCAGTCACGGTGAGCTTCTTTCCGACCCCGATTCGCTCTGTCCCTCACCTTTTGCCTGAGATTCGACCCTTTTGCGAGGTCATTTCAAGTCGAGCAGGCCGGAAGAGCTTCGCCGGAACCTCGTGTTCCAGATCTGAAGTTCTCGCCGACGAGGCTTCCTCACGTCGCCGGATCCGGAGCGAGCGAGCTCGAAAGTAGCCCTGACGACCTTCCCAAGACGTTCTGGATCTCTTGACACCATCGCCGCCGTCGAGAACCTCACTCCGACTCTTCCGCCGCCGTCTGCCGCCAGAAAGAAGCCGGAAACCTAGCCGGCCTGACCCACGAACCAGACGAACTCGAGACAGGCCACTTGGGCCAGAGCCGGGTCAAATGGGCCTCGGTCAGAGCATTGGGCCTCATACCAGGCCTCGGCCCAGGCGCAGACGGGTCTGGACTTGGGCTGGAGTCAGGTCTGGGGCCGGGTCCGGGTCAGGTGCTGGACCTGTTCAGATCTGGATCCGGGTCTGGGATTGGATCCGGGTCAACCCGGTTTCAAAGATTTATTTTAAAAATCAGATTTAATTAATTGATTTAATTAATTCAAGACGGGACTTCGCCCGAGAGCAAGGGCTTGGAACCGAGCTAGAAGGACGAAGATCACGCCGGAACCCGTGTGAAGAACGGAGTTGTGATCACTCGAGTTTTTCATCAGAGTATTATTAGAGGAAGACCGCAAGGTAGGGAAAGTCTTAAATTCTTAATTAACGCTTAGTATGCATGACTAGGATAATAAAATCGGAAAGGTCCTAGAATTGCCTATAGGATGCGAATAACTAGAATAATCGTATTTCAATTACTAATAAATGGATGAGTCTAGTATGCATGTTTAGGACAATGACAATTAGTGAAGTGTGCTTTCAATACTTGGGAAATTGATTGACTGGTAGAGAGGCTGTGAAGAGCTCTCGGATTAGTTGTGTGCTAGGTTCACATGCTTGGTTGCTAGTTATTAGGTTAACTTAAGAGTCTAATGAAACTAGATTAACGTCTATTATTGAATGACTATTTGTTAGTTCACATGATGATTGATTGGTTGAATGCATACTTGGTTGATTGAGTGTTTATGTTGATATAATTGTTGGTTGAACGGATGATCGAGTACGACTGGTTGTGCCAAAGGGGTACAATCAGGTGATCGATGTACCAGTGGTTGGTGACAGGTAAATGTACGGTAAGTATGAAATGGTGTTGGTTGTCTGGGTTGTGATGAAAATGTGTTCCGACGTGTGTTGCTTGATGGATGAATGAAATGCTTGTTCCTTTATTCTTATTCTTGAATGTATGCTCGTTTATTGGTTTGTCTGTTTGTTTGCTTGGTTGGTACTACATCGGGGGGGGGGGGGGAGTAATCCGGTGCCGTTGTGGTGGTTGGAGTTGGACAGATACAGTGAGATATGGACTGAGTATTGGAGCCTGAGGGCATTAGTTATTGGACATTACGAGAGTTGATTATTGGCAGATCCTGCGGGATATTATTGATTATTGGCAGATCCTGCGTGATATATAGATTGATTATGAGCAGATTCTGCGGGATATTATTTGGGTTACTTCTTGAGAGATGGTTACTAAGATTTCACCCAAGGATGTGCGTCCCAGTGGAGCACTACCTTGGTTCCCTATGGCATAAGGTCCTTTGGAGGCATTTCTGGGAATCCCGATGATAAGCGCCCATTTGGGATTGTTTCCGGTGCCCCGACGCATGTGCTTCCTCTGGACCGAGGGAAAATCTGATATGATATGGGTACTCTGGTGGATCGGAATATGGGAACCGATGTGATCCCAGAATCTACCCGTGGATCGGAGGCTTGAGAAAGCGAGTGGTTGGCGTGATATTAATTGCTCCCATTTTAATGAGTTTTGATTCTTTATAGTGTTTTCCTGGAATCTTTAAGATACTGTTATCGTCGAAAAAGCGATACTATTTCATTACACTGATTCCATAGCTTTCCTTTGTTTAATAGTGTTTACTCGTTTCCAGTTGTGATGATCTTATATTTTGTTATAATGTTCTCTATTTGTTCTCTGGGAAGTTATCTTAAATCTTGAGAATGCGCTATTGTTCTCGTTGCTTTTTATTTGTTTATTTTTATCTTTTGGTCTAAGGGTTTTAAATACTTTTGTGACATCGAACTAAATCAGTTTTAATATTAAACTTGGAGGCTAAAGTTGTTTACGATTTTCCTTACTGAGCGTAAGCTCACCCCTATTTATTTATTTATTGTGTGTACAGGTGTACTTGAGATCGGGGGAATTCGAGGCTCGGGAGCTTCCGGATGCCTTGAGGGTTTTATGAGAGATGTGTTGGTCCACTTGTTAAACTTTATTTACCTTATGTTACTTGTCAAGCTTTGACACTTTATTGAGAAATGTTTTGGATTCGCTTTCAGTGTCAAAAGAGTTTATTATAGTTTCACTACCTTTATTTCGATTGTTTCGGGTCACGTCTCGAGTCCGGCCAAAACCGGATTTGGGGCGTGACAATTTGGTATCAGAGCTTGGTTTCATTTGAAACAGGTTAAATTTTGAACTATTTTCAAAACCTCGGACCAACGTCAATTAGGTGGGTAGAGTTAGGAGGTCTAAGTCGTGTGCTCAGTGACGCTAGTGAAAATGTTTGATGCGTAGAGTGGGAACGACACGAACCTTGTTTGTCTCAATGGTTCATTAAACTTAAATCTCTTTATTATGATGGTTACCTCGCTTGATTGGGATCCTTACCCTAGGGACTGTAAGATACAATGATCGGTGAAGCCGAACGGTTGAGATCGGTATTGGGTTAACGAGCGGTTATCAAGCTGTTATAAATTGGTTGTTGAGTGAATCATTTGTTAAGAAAGATCGTCAAGTTGAGTTTTGTGGTCTGGTGGCAATGGTGTGAGTTGCTAAGCTAAGAGTGTACTACGACAGTTGCGATTTTATGGGTGATTTCGTTTAGGTGTACCCACCTTCCGACTAGAAGTCGGTAAAGTGTGCTCAGATTTGGTAATAAGGTGTGCCTACCTTCCGACCGAGTGCCGGTAGAATGTGCTCAGATTCTGTGATAAGGGGTGCCTACTTTCCGACTAGGAGTCGGTAAAACGTGCTAATGCCAGTGACAAGGTGTACCTACCTTCCGACAGAGTGTTGGTAAAACGAGCTACGAACCGTGATAGGGTGCGCCTTCCCTCCGACCGAGTGTCGGTAAATAGTGCTATAACTGCGAGGTCCGTTGTATTTGGGAGCACGAGAACTCCGCATACCGATTGTATTGAGAATTTGGGGGAGCACGAGAACTCCGTACACTGAGAACTTCGAGGAACATGGGAATTTCGGTTATTGATTGTGTTGGATACTTTGAAGAGTATGAGAACTCCGTGGTTTGATTGTGTTGTGTACCTTGTGTATTGACTGTGTTGTGTACTTTGCGGAGCGTGAGAACTCTAAGTGTTGAATGCCTTGTGAAAATCTATTGGTAATTATCGACTTGTTTAAGTGCCCACCGTTATTTAAGAATTAAAGCCGAAATTAATTTTGAGGCGAAATCGATAGTGAGTTTGAATTTGACTTCGAATTTGAAGCTGAAGCTTAACTTGAAATTGAAATGGGAAGTAAGTCGAGACAGAGATTAAGATTGAAACTAAGATCGGGTTTAGATCGGGTGAACGAACGATGCTCAGGTCGGTTGTGACACGCTGGTTAAATAATTATTGAAGGAATTGCCGTTTGGGTCGGCCGTTAATTTTTAAGTAAAACCTGAAGGGTTAAATTGATCGGGTAATAATGAGCTATTTGCTAAAACCCACATGGGTTATTTATGGCGTTTAAGAGGTTGTGTATTTGCGATGTTTTGTGTGCACCTTATGAGTAGGACTCTGTGTACAGGTTATTATATAATGTCCCGCTTAAGCGGACGGTTAGAGAAAAAAATACAAACAGGTCATGCCGAATTTTCGGTAGAAACTGAAGTGTTTGCACTATCACGGGCTGACTCAGGGGCGCCACTGTAGTCGAGCGTGATAGAGGGATGTCAAGTGGTTACAACGAGATTCGTGGATGCCTGAATCGGGTTGTAACGACGTGAGATCGACATGAATGTTGTAAGGAATAAGTAAGGGAGGAAGATTATGGAAAAGAGTTAAAGACATAAATTGTTAAATGTATCATGTTGCGATTTTAGACCCTAGTGTTGGGAAGAGACCCAAATCGAGGGATATGCTTGATGTTTTGTGAACTGGGTGAATTGATTGAGATTGTTCCTCCTATGAGAGTTGATTGATTTGTTTGAGCACCGTTGGTTGCTGTTGTGAGACGCACTAAGTTGCGGCCTTTTCTGCCTTTATATAAAGTATTATATATATATATATATATCTACTGAGCCAAGTGCGGTTGATCTTTTTATGATCTTGGTGGGACGCGCGTGAACGTCCTTGCGTTTTGATCGAACCGGTTGTTCTAAACGAGACTTCGTACTAGCGATCCAAGTAGGGATCCCTTTAAGACGCATGAGAACGTCCCTTGTTGATAAATCGAACCACTTGAGTTAAATTGCATTATGAGTACCTAAGTTTAAATGCAACGAGTACACGAGATGTCCCGTGTTTACAGTCCGAGAGGGACCAGGAGTCGCCCCGATGTGGGACAGAGCCAGACATCAGCCGTTGATCTGGCATGGATAGCGAGCACCAGGGTGCGGCTTCCATAGGGCACCAGAGTTTTGAGGAGACCGGTAGGGTCACCACCGAGCGTTCTTCCAGTCGCAGAGTCGACTCAGGCGACCCCTATGGATGAGGTGGTTCGCGCAGTACCAGCAGCGCTCAGCAGGAGACTGCAGTACCAGCACCAGAGTCTGTGCTTACGGCCGACCCCGTCGTTATCGAGAAGCCAGGCCAGATGCACAGCAACGTGGCCAGGCTCTTAAGAATTTTCGCAGTTTGAGTACGCCAATCAATCCCGGGGATTCGGACCCCAGGGCAGTTGTACTTTAAATTGGGACGGATTACCCGCAACTAGGTTACTTCGAGAGTTTTCGGATAGTCATCTGAGAATGTTTTCGCGACCGTCCAGTTTGAGAGAGAAGCATGATACTGGTGGCAGTCGTGCAGATCGGAGTCGGAGGTGACTTTTAGATATTCAATAGATTGTTCATGGAACAGTATCATTCCTTCGATCCGTTCGAGAGGTCCAACACCAGCGGCTATTTGATATGCAATAGAGAGGGATGACCGCCTCTAAGTATGAGTTGAGGTTCACGTTCCTGTACCCTTCGCGCCGAGATGGTGCATACCGAGGAGAGTCGCCACAGGCGTTAGAGAGAGGACTCACCCCGTCGGTCGCGGATCAAGTTATTACCTTCAGAACGAGAATTTTCTGTACTAGTGGATCATGCGCCAGCCGTTGAGAAGCATCTTCAAGAGACCGCCAGAGCCCGGAAGAACAGGCTGAGGTCGAGTGACTTCCTAAAGTAGTCAAGGATTCACAATACTATGAGGCAGAGGACCTCAGGGTTGTTTCAACAAACAAACCCATTTCGATGGGACACGACGGGTTGGAGCAGCATTGTCGGTTGGACCTGCCCCGGTGGCACAGTTTTGTCCTTCGTGCAAACAGTTTGGACATCTGGGCCGGAACTGCCCATGGATTGTTATATTCACAAACCGTCCTGCAGGTCGGCCTACGAGAGCCGATAAGAGAGTATGCTATCACAGCAGCAGATTCTTCCACCACCACCGAGAGGAGGACTTCTGTTTCAGCAGGGCCGAGCATACGCGATTGCCAGGCCCGATCTGAGGGACTTGATACCGATCTTGAGATCGCTTGGAGTGCCTGCTTATGATTTGTATTTTGGATTTCTTGGTCGCTGACACTTAAGTGTTACACTTGGTTGTATCGTTTCGTAATTACTTTATGTTGGATCGAGTTTCAAACTGGTAAGCCCACCCGTATCTTAAACACACCAACCAGAAGTGCGATAGTACCAACGAACGCCAGTTTGGGCTTGAAAGAGGAGTAACAAACCTAGTAGTACGGGAAGTTCTTTTCCTTCTTCGATAGTGAGAATCGTTTTTTAAGAACCGATTGGTGAAACATCAGACGTTCGTCGAACGCTATCGGCAGCGAATGCCCGAGCAGTGAAAGGCTACGGCCTTGACCAGTAAACGGTCCGAACAGTCACAAGAGATGACCGAGCAACGATAAGATCAGAGTAGCGCAGCGGAAGCGTGGTGGGCCCATAACCCACATGAGTAGTAATCTCCAGCTTCTTCTACCTCCGCTAAAAGGTTTAGGTCATAAGATTCGAACCTCCAAGGCGATTTTGTTTCAAAATCCCGTTTAGCGAGCGAAGAATTGCACAAGTGTGTGCCGTACTTCAGAGATTGGATTAGAACGTACTCCCTACGTTCGTCCCGCGAGGACTAAGCATAACCATAAGGTTACGCCATAGAGGTGAGAGCACCTCACGTTGAAACCCGGCCGCAGATAGCCGAGGGCGACTACCACAAGTTTCCAGGCCAGTAACACGATGGCACCAAACGAAGCGTTGTGTGGTAGGTCGGATTTTGTGCTATGCATGGGCACAGGGAGAGTTAAGGATTTATCGTTATTAGTTTTGAGTTGTTCAAGGAACAATGGAAGGAACCGCACTAGTTTCTGAACGGTTCAAATTATCGAGATCTTAGTGTACGATGAATACTCCTTATGGGATGACTTGGGTGGATTTGACAGAGTTGTTTTGATCGGCAGCTCATGAACGAGTGTCATCGGTATAAGAATGACCGTCGATGGGGATAAACTTTATTGATAAATCTTGGATTGTGTTTCGCTGTCAAGTATGGTTATTTTCTCCCTATTTTATGATCGTGATACTTGTTGAGTGGTTGAATCTTTTTCAGGTTGAGAATCTTGAGCGTTTTTTTACTAGGTGTGATCTGTTGTCAGATTTGGGCAAGTATGCCGCACATCGGATAATGTAAGCTTCTGATGGTAGTACGTTTTGAGGCATGCCGACTTCCGACTAGAGATCGGTGCTTTATTTTATTCACTTGTTTGAGGTACGCCTACCTTTCCACGAAATGTGATGAAACGAACGTTTGTTCCAGATCCTTTGGTGTTAGTGAGGTCTTTTGTTTGTTGTTTGGAGCACGTTTTACTCCCTTGGAAGTTGTTTGTAGTCGGTCTTGACTTGTTAGTACTTGAGTTCCGTGGGGTGTGATCCTGTAACAACCTGTTACGATCACTAAGGAGAAATTGTTTGAGTTACGCTTGCGTGTGGTTCCGACTTTGTTGACTTGTAAAGAGTCCCATCAGGTTACCTTTGACGACGGATTTTCCGGTGTGGAGTATCGAGATCCTCACCATAGTTTTCTTAAGTGTTTAGGTATCTCTCGACTTGCGTTGTTACTAGGTTTACTTGGGTTGGTGAGACGTTGCGCGTGTTTTCGCGAAGTTGAGTAAGGCGGTTTTGTACCGCTAAGGGTGACGCTTGAGAAAATAACGTGATCTAGTGAAGCACGATTAAGTGAATGTTGCGTAAATTCGGAAACGGTTAAAGACTGTGCATAGCAGACAAAAGTTTTTGCAGTTAGAAGGTGTAGACCTCCGGAGTTTACAGTCAGTGAGTGTGTATTTCTGAAAGTGAGCCTAAGAAGGACTTTTAGCGGTTCGACCGCGTCAGAGGCAAGTTGGCCCCGCAGCTTATTGAACTTTTTGAGATCTTCAGACAGGACTAGAGCCGTTGCCTAGCAGCTTCCGCGTGTTCCCAAACTGCGGGAGTACACCGCGGATCCCTTACTTATGAGTTTTGAACAGACTTTCCCTGAGGAAGGACCAAGAGGAGCGCGTTCGCTTTAAATTTAGAGGACGAAATTCTTTTAAGGGGGGTAGACTGTAAAACTCCGCTCTTTCAAAAAGGGTAATAGTTGGCAACTTGAAACATGGGGGTAGTATTTTGCAATGAGTGTGTTTGAAGAGAAAAAAAAAAAAAGAAGAACAGTTTTGGGCTGAATCAGGTGAGCCAGACTAGGCCCAACTCGCGGGTGTCAAGCCCAACTCGCCAAGGCCCGAAGCCTGTGCCTAACCCTAGCTCAGCACTGTTCATCTCCCATTTTGCACAAACGGTTCCCGAGAGCCTTCGCTCTCCTCTGGCGCCGTTTGCTCTAACGAACCCGACCCTGGAGACAGCGCCGTCGTGGAGAACACCCTCGTCCCTCACTTCCGCGCCTCACCAAGACCCAGCAGCTCACTTCCCCCTTTCTACTCCTTCTTCCTCGACTCGCAGCGAACGGACGAGCGTCGTCTTCGACTCGTAGCTCACCTCACCGGAATCACGAGCCAATCATGGTGAGCTTCTTTCCGACCCCGATTCGCTCTGTCCCTCACCTTTTGCCTGAGATTCGACCCTTTTGCGAGGTCATTTCAAGTCGAGCAGGCCGGAAGAGCTTCGCCGGAACCTCGTGTTCCAGATCTGAAGTTCTCGCCGACGAGGCTTCCTCACGTCGCCAGATCCGGAGCAAGCGAGCTCGAAAGTAGCCCTGACGACCTTCCCAAGACGTTCTGGATCGCCTGAAACCACCGCCGCCGTCGAGAACCTCACTCCGACTCTTCCGCCGCCGTCCGCCGCCAGTAAGAAGCCGAAAACCTAGCCGACCTGACCCACGAACCAGAAGGACTCGAGACAGGCCACTTGGGCCAGAGCCGGGTCAACTGGGCCTCGGTCAGAGTATTGGGCCTCGTACCAGGCCTCGGCCCAGGCGCAGACGGGTTTGGACTTGGGCTGGAGTCGGGTCTGGGTCAGTTGCTGGACCGGTTCAGATCTGGATCCAGGTCAACCCGGTTTCAAAGATTTATTTTAAAAATCAGATTTAATTAATTGATTTAATTAATTCAAGACGGGACTTCGCCCGAGAGCAAGGGCTTGGAACCGAGCTAGAAGGACGAAGATCACGCCGGAACCCGTGTGAAGAACGGAGTTGTGATCACTCGAGTTTTTCATCAGAGTATTATTAGAGGAAGACCGCAAGGTAGGGAAAGTCTTAAATTCTTAATTAACGCTTAGTATGCATGACTAGGATAATAAAATCGGAAAGGTCCTAGAATTGCCTATAGGATGCGAATAACTAGAATAATCGTATTTCAATTACTAATAAATGGATGAGTCTAGTATGCATGTTTAGGACAATGACAATTAGTGAAGTGTGCTTTCAATACTTGGGAAATTGATTGACTGGTAGAGAGGCTGTGAAGAGCTCTCGGATTAGTTGTGTGCTAGGTTCACATGCTTGGTTGCTAGTTATTAGGTTAACTTAAGAGTCTAATGAAACTAGATTAACGTCTATTATTGAATGACTATTTGTTAGTTCACATGATGATTGATTGGTTGAATGCATACTTGGTTGATTGAGTGTTTATCTGAGGGCATTAGTTATTGGACATTACGAGAGTTGATTATTGTAGATCCTGCGGGATATTATTGATTATTGGCAGATCCTGCGTGATATATAGATTGATTATGAGCAGATCCTGCGGGATATTATTTGGGTTACTTCTTGAGAGATGGTTACTAAGGTTTCACCCAAGGATGTGCGTCCCAGTGGAGCACTACCTTGGTTCCCTATGGCATAAGGTCCTTTGGAGGCATTTCTGGGAATCCCGATGATAAGCGCCCATTTGGGATTGTTTCCGGTGCCCCGACGCATGTGCTTCCTCTGGACCGAGGGAAAATATGATATGATATGGGTACTCTGGTGGATCGGAATATGGGAACCGATGTGATCCCAGAATCTACCCGTGGATCGGAGGCTTGAGAAATCGAGTGGTTGGCGTGATATTAATTGCTCCCAGTTTAATGAGTTTTGATTCTTTATAGTGTTTTCCTGGAATCTTTAAGTTACTGTTATCGTCGAAGAAGCGATATTATTTCATTACACTGATTCCATAGCTTTCCTTTGTTTAATAGTGTTTACTCGTTTCCAGTTGTGATGATATTATATTTTGTTATAATGTTCTCTATTTGTTCTCTGGGAAGTTATCTTAAATCTTGAGAATGCGCTATTGTTCTCGTTGCTTTTTATTTGTTTATTTTTATCTTTTGGTCTAAGGGTTTTAAATACTTTTGTGACATCGAACTAAATAAGTTTTAATATTAAACTTGGAGGCTAAAGTTGTTTACGATTTTCCTTACTGAGCGTAAGCTCACCCCTATTTTATTTATTTATTGTGTGTACAGGTGTACTTGAGATCGGGGGAATTCGAGGCTCGGGAGCTTCCGGATGCCTTGAGGGTTGTAGGAGAGATGTGTTGGTCCACTTGTTAAACTTTATTTACCTTATGTTACTTGTCAAGCTTTGACACTTTATTGAGAAATGTTTTGGATTCGCTTTCAGTGTCAAAAGAGTTTATTATAGTTTCACTACCTTTATTTCGATTGTTTCGGGTCACGTCTCGAGTCCGGCCAAAACTGGATTTGGGGCGTGACAGTTAGCATACCGCCAACACTACTCTGAAAGTGCCTATCCGTCAGCGTTACACTAACGTTTTGCTTTTTTTCACTAACGTTTCGACTCCGCCGGCTCTTATCTACCATCGATCCGTCTGTAACCAAAGTGAGAGTGCATTAAATACGTGTTTAGTTCAAAAGTTAAATTTTATAATGAAATATAACTCAAGTATAAATAATTATATTGACTTAATTTATGAATAAATTAATATTGTAAGTTGATACTCAAGTATTGGAGGCGAATCCCACATATGAAGTCTTAACAATATATTTTTAACTCTAGGATTTTAGAAACCCTAGCCCTGATGGTGGCACTTCCCCAGAGTCGTCGTCATTCCACCCAGTCTATGTTTGGAACTGTTTCTCTGTCGATATGGCATCCATCCTCTCTTGCTCCTCTCATGCTCACGAGGGTCATCACAACCCAATTCTGATCTTCTCTGAGTTCCCCAATCTCAACCCCAACTCCCATCACCACGATCACGTTGTCGTCGACATCTCCTGTCTCTTTCCCAATTATTTTTTGCGTGGCTCTCGTCTGCTACTGCCTCTCCCCCGATTGATCTCGGTGGCAATTCTTTGAAGCCTCCACCGACGTCTTAAAAGTCGCATCAGTCTTCGCCGTCGCTGGCACGTCCTTCTCCCTGGCCTCCACCACCGCACCCTCCTCGACCCTCCCTCGATTCTGGATCTGGCTAATCGAGTGGGTCTTTTTTATTTTATCTGATTTCGTTTTTACATGGTCAAAAACTAGTACGCGGAGATTCAGGGTCTCGTGCTCTATGGACTGGCTCTAGGAGGTGACCTTTGGAAAAGCTCTGCCTCCGAAAAAATTGATGATAGTATGTTCAGTCGTACTCTATTGTGCATGCAAGTTTTAGGCAAGATCTCTAGCAGCCATAGTCAACTTTTTCTAGTTTTAGTGTGTCGTCTTTATGACATCTCATCTAAAACCGTTAAGGACAATCATGTTATGAAAAAATCAACAAACCCTGTTAATATTTTATGTCTGTTCTTTGTGGTCAGACAATCTTTGAAGCACTTAATTGTTTTTGAAATTCTTAATCAGTGAAAACAACACCTTTCCCTCAAAAAATAATATTGTAAGTTGATATAAAAATCAATTTACACGTAAAAGGAATTAATAGTTAACAGAGGCTAGAGCTATAAAAAATAGTGTGGTAGAGGAGTCAATCAGTTTACACAGTCTGACAGTACCAAAATCTTTGACCTGTTTTGTGAACTCCAACTTCCAAGTAAGGGTCAGAGGGACATACAGGTCCACAAAACACGAACTCACTAGTACAAGACACGCGTCAAGCCCAGAGAATCTGATTATCGGTGGGGCCACTCTCCTCTACTCTCTAGCCCATCCATAAAAGGGTGCTCCCTCTCTCCACCCCCACCTCTCTCGCTTGTTCGTAGCCTGTCTCTCTATCTGCTGCTCTTTCTTTCTACTTTCTAGTGTCCAAATGAACTGCTCCTTTGACGAGGTCAAATTCGAGAAGGCCAAGGCCATGCTCCGCTACAACCGCCTCCACACCCTCGCCAAGCTCCTCCGCCTCGCCGAGCTCGCCGGCGCAGTCCTCACCCTCTCTTGGTGCTCCACCTACCTCCCTCTCGCCCTGCGCTCCGTCTCCGCCTTATTCGCCGCCCCCGTCTTCTTCTTCCTCCTCTGCAATGTCATCATCCTCACTCTCCTCGCCAACTCCGGCTGGCTTTCCCGCCAGCTAACCGCCTCCCCGCCAATTGCGGACTCCCACCTCCACCACAAGGCCGACACAGATCTCTCCGAATTTCACGTCCCCGATCCTTATCCGGAGATTGTGTACCAGGACAAGGAGATGATCCCCGAGACTCCGGTGCTCTCAAATACGGACACCGTAATCGAGCCTGTCATCGAGGAAAGGGAATCGGATTTGAAGTTCCCGAAGCCTTTCCGGCGGACGAAATCGGAGATTCAGTACCTCGAGAACAGTTCAAATATGCCTGCGGTGCTCCGGCGATCGGAGACGGAGATATGCCGGGAAATTGTGACCGACGAGAATCTGAATACAGAGGAGGAGATGAGCAATGAGGAGTTCCAGAAGACGATCGAGGCGTTCATTGCCAAGCAGTTAAAGTTCCGCCGTCAAGAGTCCACTGCTGGTGTGGTTGAAATCTACAGCTGAATCCACGGTACTAACATTTCGGAAAAAAAATAAACAAATAAAAATGAAATGAAAAGAAGAAGACGCGGAAGTTTGAATCACAATTTTCTGTATTTATTTGAATGAAATTTGTGAACGTGTGGTTCTACCGTTTAAATTAATGAAAACGGGTATGTATGGATGGATGTAATGTAAATGTACAGTGACGGTGTTAAATGTTAATTAAGTCTGATGCACATATATATGGAGGACTTTCTTATATGTAAATACCCCTAGCTACATATAAATAAAGACCATTTGATCAGCATGTGTGGTTTGTGTTTCACGAATTAATTTGGCACAATTCATTTAAGAGGGAGTATTAATCATTTCTAACTTCTTTTTCAACTTAATAGACGATTTTATCACGACTTTCAACAGTTATATTACACATGAACTAACATTTTATTTAAGTCAAATAGGATTTAAATGACCGCAAAAGTCTTTTTTGAAGACTAGTGCATTACGAGAAGTTTAAATATCCAACCCTTAATTAAGATAAGGAAGACTCATGCCATTGCCAACTCCATGTTTAATGGTAATGGAAGGCTTCTTTCACAATTGTTTTATCATGTATCTCTTTCACACAATTAGCTGATAAACTAGTTGAAGTTGGTACCACTTGGTTAGCTTTGTTTTTCTTTTGGCAAACTACAATGTCTTCAATTTATTACGATTATCTGGTACATATCTTCATATTTTTTAACTGATACATGTCTTATGTTATCACGTTTAACGATTTATCCTATTCCGTCCAACTCTGTTAGCCTTTTGTTCTAAAATGACAAAAATACCCTCAAATACCCGTCAGTATTACACAATCCTACCATTCATTAATCATTTTAGTTTTTTTTTAATTTTTATTTTTTAATTTTTTAATTTTTTTTCCTAAAACTAACATTAAATAAATTTTATTTTTCAAAAAATTAGTTTTATTTTTCAAAAATCTGTTACACAGTAATATTGTAATAATACGGTAGATCTGGTAACGAAACCCAGTGAAGAGGCGACGGGAAGGTCGGATCTGGAACCACTACGGACAAATCTGAAGGAGATAACGGCGACAGAGGCTTAAGGTTAAAAATGTCAAGCGGGTTGAATCAGAGGAGGAAAAAATGGAGGGAATAGAGTAACAGAAGGAGGGAAAGAGGAAGAGATGATGACTCTCATGGCTAAAGCCAGAGAAGCCATCGCCAACAACAAAGGAAATGAGGTTAGAGTTTTGAAACTAGAAAAGACAATAATCACTTTATCGCTATAAGAGGCTAACCCAAGATTAGTTGACTTACCTTACCACCTGGTTAACTTGTTGGACTCGGGTTGCTATGTATTTCAGTGTGATCAGATAATGTTAATTTATAGGTATCTTCTAGTTCATCCATGTTGTAGTTCATCACCGTAAGAAGAAATAGTTTAGACATACAATATTTGCTTGTGTGTATGTATTGTATTTTACTTTGGTCATGATTCTATAATGCTTGTTGTGGATTCTGATTTTTGGTGTTTAAAGTTTGACATTAAGTGATCAGAGATGGCATGTGCCTTTTTATTTCCCAATGCTCACAAGAACTTGAATCAGAGTAAAAACTGAAGGAATGATTTGTATATCTGTTTGCCAATGAGAGAGGTCTTTTCATTTCCGTTTGTTTTCCAAGAAATGTCTTTTGTATCATCTGGACTTCCAAAATTCAAGAAAACATTTAAGAAGAAACTAAAGAAATGAAATGAAAGAAGAAATGAAAATTAAAAAAATAAATACAATTATTGTTTAGAGAAATTAAATAATTTAATTAAAATAATTTATATATAAATATTCTGATTTTAATAAAATAATAAAAAATAAAAAATATATTTGAAAATTAAATAAATAAAAATGAACGAATTTGATGGAAAAATTAAAATATTTGAAGTTTAAAGAAATCAGAATTTGTATTTCAAAATTTCCATATTTGAAGAACTAATGGCATTATTTTTTTTGAAACGAGTAACTGGGGAATTGCATTACTGTGAACAATAAACCATACAAAGTAGGGCGTACAAGACCTGGGTATCATATATATGTCCCGGTCGCCCGTAGGCCACCCGACGCTAATGGACCCGTAGAAATAGTCTGATTTTAATCGCAGACACTAACTCACGACAACCCATTACAGACATTTCAACGATACACAACAAGAAAAGAAAATTCCAAATGTAAACCAAACTAATACAACCCAAATAAAAACGAACTAGTTCATAAAGTAGGCGGAAATAGAGTGCTCTAAATGCGGTTTTCTCGAGACCTCCCAGCACTGGCAGTCCCAGGTCTGTGGGTATAGTCCGTAGACGGACCCTCCCAACCCCGCAGGGTCTTCTCATTTTTCCGAAGGAGGCTGAACCGCCTCCGTCTGTGGATCCTGGATTTACTCCTCATCCTTCAGTAGAGCTGATGGGCGACGGTGAGGCGGTTTCGGCCTATCCTTCGGATATGCGCCGGTTAGCAAATGGTGCTCGAGGTGGCCTTTAACCGTCGAGATGAGGATCAGCAAGATCGAATCTGGGAAAATGAAAGCCACCGAAGAGACGGAGGCTTCCGAGATCACGATCATGGTGTCGTTGTTAGCCTGATCGGAGTCCACGGCAAGGTTGCATATCGTGCTCGGGACGTTGGTTGTCGGGGGTGTCTTCGTGGTGCGATGGAGGTGGTGATCGGCATCCATTAGGGGGGGGGGGGTTACCGACCTTATCCGGGAGGTGAACCTCCAAAGACATGGCAGTAGGTGTCGGGAACCCGGACATGGAGCGTTGAAGACGATGACCGGAAACCATGGATGCCCGGTAGGTCTTCGACGACGACGAATGGAAGGGCGATAGTGTAAAAAACCTTGAGTTTGTCAGAGGAGGGACCGTGTGTGGCTCGGCGTCATAAGAAACCTGGCCGGGACGATCGTGGAGGTCGTAGGTCACCAGGTATTGAGATGCGATAACGCTAGAAAAAAGAAACGGAACATGTTCGTACCAGGGAGGGCGCGACGCGAGGGGAGGGTAGATGGCGGTCGGGATTGATGCGAAACCTGAGATAGAAGCACGGTGGAACACGTCGGCTGGAGGGATGATCGGCGACAGCGAGAATTCAACCCCTGAGTGGTTCGATGAAAAACCCTAAAGGGTTCAGAGAGAGCGACATGACATTATTTTTAAAGTTTAATCGAAAGTGAAGTTTTTTTTAAAATATTTTATAGTGGAAATGTAACACCGTCGATCAAAGTGAAATTCTGGAAAAATTAAAGTACCCCTATGAACAATTTTAAAATTTAATGTACTTATGTGAAAAAAAAAATAGTTTTTTAGCATAACGATATCAACTTTGTTGATAAAGTAAGGTATTAAGTATCGAGCACATGAGAGATTATCATCACACTAAGGGGATGTGTGGATGTCTGTTGTGATCAATAGGGATCCTATTGGAGAACAGTTCGAGTATGATTATGGATGTCCTTGGATCGTCTCCTGCGACATTATCTAACCCTATGCTTTCAGGAGTACCCAGACCCGGTAAAGATTGGCCTGACTTATGAGAGGCTATCACTTTTATGCTACAGTTGTGGCCGCATTGGCCATTTGGCTCGGGAATGTGATCGGGAGGTCCAGAGAATCCTAGCGATTTGATGAATCCCCGTTGGAGAAAAACCAAATACGTTGGGGCAAATAATTTCCACAGACTAGGGCCCAGTTCCTACACCACCTCCAGCATACTCCCCAAAATTTTCCCCAATAAACCAAAACACACTACCTAAGATCCTCCACCTCGAGGAAGAGGCCCAATAGTAACCTCAAACACCATACTAACCTTTAGCTGGATGGAAAGACTGGTGTATGGGGTCGGGAGTCTTCATCCCAAGAGGGATGCACCCTACATACAGGGGCCACCCGCACTTCATAGATTGCCCCATTTGAGGCAATAACAAAGAAGCGATGGACATGTGGAGAACCAAGAAAAAATCAGGCGAGGATTGGAAAACAGCCTTGCTAGGAAGAATGTTGCACACCCATGAATTCAGGAAATTATACTCGGAGGGATCCTTGAATCATATATATCCTCCTCTACCGACAGTCGAGAACAGGTTCGATAGCTCTCCCCACGACGAAAAGAGTCCTTACCATGTGATCAAGCAGCGTTTATGCACCATCTTGAGCAGTTCTGCACAGTTCGCCTTTTATTTTCAGCATTTATATTTTATTGTCAAGACCGTATTGTTTGGTTAAGTGGTTCAGTGTCCGTCAAACAGAGAGCTTAGGTTCTTTGTTTTGTGTACTGGTTCTCGTTGATTAATACTATATGCAACTTTCGTTTAAAAACATAGTTATGAATAAGTAGTTATAAATCGAACATTATGTTATTAGATTTAGAGATATATATTTTTTTTTGAAAAAAATTAGTATTT
This sequence comes from Erodium maritimum, assembly GCA_963921825.1. Taxonomy (NCBI): domain Eukaryota; kingdom Viridiplantae; phylum Streptophyta; class Magnoliopsida; order Geraniales; family Geraniaceae; genus Erodium; species Erodium maritimum. Next base: position 16,249,676 of record OY997589.1, on the reverse strand, counting down.
GTCATGGTGAATCAATGTTCACAATAGTTAGCAAAAAGCTCAAAAATACACTATCGAGCCAATCCAATAAGACTATCCACAATGGAATTAGACCAAGTCGGTCTAATTCCGGTGTAATTAGGTCATATTTGTGGAAAAGTGAGGGAGATTAGACTCGATTCGTGGGTCTATTTTTTTAGTGTCGTAGTGGGACAAGACTGATTCGGTCTATTCCGAGTGTATTGTGTAGAATAAAAATCGAAAATTTGTTCAAATCGATGTGTTTATCAAAACGCAAGACGGCCTAACCCGACCAAAATAAATTTATTAATATTTATCGTAAGCTTGAATAGGAATACAACGCAATACAATCTCCATGTAGGCCTCTTAAACGTTGAGTAAAGGGTCTGGGGGTGATATATGAGGGACGACTTCCAATTGTTTTCCTAATATTTCATAATCAAAGATGGAAAGTAACGTAGATTCGCTAATGTCATTAATACAAGAACACAACATGTCCTGTCACGAGACCATGTAGAGACGGCCACGAGACAAAACTAGCTGTGTTTTGTAGCAATGCCATCAGGGAACCAACGTCACTCGTCATTTTTTATTATGGACAAATAAAGTACAATTTCAAGTTGTCCTGCACATTACACCTCCAAAAACAATTACTGGTCTTTCGTCGTCCCTTGCTCCGTCGTCCTTTATTGCCAAAGGTTGACCTTTTTGTATTGTGCGATGACGACCTTCAATTATTGCCCGAGATGGCTATTGTGTCTACAGCTCCAACCACAATTTCATCTCCTCCGCCATCCCCGGGTCCCCGATCCTCTATTGCCAAATATTTGGTCGTCTTGTATTGTGCGATGACAACCTTATTTTTTCCAACACTTTCACGTCTCACTTGCTATCTTTGATTATGGTTGTGTCTACGACTGCATCCAACTTGGATGGTCCCGCACGAGAATCTACCAATGCTGTCAGACGAACTCGTGTCTATATCCGTCAGCATACACCTCCTCAACAATGTCCATCACATGCGCGTCGGACCTGCCGGGTTGGTAAATGCACTTCATCTGCCACCCGCACTCATTGAAGCTCTTCACCTTTCGGTTGACACGGTCCAATGATAGTTGCAGTTCTTGGCAGACCGCTTAGTCGTGTTGGATTGACGGGTCACGTGGGCAAGCTCTCCCCGTATGGCATCCCAAAACGTATCGTCGGATTGGTCACGACCTTCTTTTTGTCCGAGCCACGCACACACCAATGCAGAATCCTTGAGCCGAGTCCATTTCCGATACAGGCGTAGCATTCTCGGTGGGCTGACGTTCATCCGTACGTACAAGACCATTGATGGGATTTGAGTTTTGGGTTCCAGTTGTCCTTCATATGGGGGTCGAGCTCGACCCCGACACCGGGGAAGTGTCTTGGAGAGGATTGTTGTCGGCTGTTGGAGGAGATTCGAATGTTAGATACACGAGAAGTGGAAAAGAAGCAGTGGCGAGGTAAGGATGGTGGGGAAATGGTGGTGGCGCAATTTTGGTGGAGACACGGTGTCGATGTTCCGTGGGAAATTGTGGTGGCAGAAACGACGGAGGCGTGGAAACGTGAGGTAGAGAAACAGATGCAAAAGTAGTGAGGACGACGAAAAAACGGGTGTAGAAGAAGTAGTGAGGAAGACGAAGAAACGGGTGCAGAAGACGCAGTGAGGAAGACGAAGCGTAGAGTCCATTTAAGCCCTAATCGTGCCACGCGACACACTCTGGTTCGTTGGTCACAATACGGTTAGGCCCCGGGATTCGAAGGGTCCTTGAGTCTACAAGACTCTCGCCGTCGAATCTACGCTTTTACAAATTTGACTCACTTTCTCACATTCGACGCAAGTTTTCAACACTACATCGAATTCGACGACCAAACGAATCACCGTTTCGACATTATTGTAGGTATTCTAAAACCCATTATTGGGAATAGCTTGACTGAGAGATCTACAATCATACACAACACCCAACGGCGAAACCATCTGGCCTTGACTATTTATTGTCTGTTCCACTCCAAGACATTTTATTTCTAGGGAAAACTACTAATACCTACCCAAAACCATGGCCATTTAACTGATGCTTACCGTGAAGTTTAAAGTTATCCGATAAATACCCTAAAGTTTCGAAATATAACTCAAAACCCCTTCCGTCAGTCAGTCGAAATAAAAACTGTTTTTAAAAATAAAATATGATTTATATAAAATAATTTTTTTTGAAAACCTTAATTTAATTTTGATTTAAAGAATATAAAAAATGAACATGGTTAAAGGTATTTTGGGCATTTTTGAAAAAGTGAACAGTAAACTAACTGAGCTGACTGATGGAAGGGGTTTTGAGTTATATTTAGAAACTTTAGGGTATTTATCGGTTAACTTTAAACTTCACGATAAACATCAGTTAAAAGGGCATGGTTTTGGGTAGGTATGACGGAAGGGGTTTTGAGTTATATTTCGAAACTTTGAGGTATTTATCGGTTAACTCTAAACTTCATGATAAACATCAGTTAAAAGGGCATGGTTTTGGGTAGGTATTAGTAGTTTTCCCTTATTCCTATCCAGATTTCGAGATATTTAATAGATGAGGAAAAATCAAATAGAAACCACTCCTTAACGTAAAAACTGTGTGAACCAATCCAAGCCATTCATTTTAAGAATGGATGGATGAGATGCAATTGATTTGTTGACTGCAAAAAAACAGCACTTTTTGGTAAGGGGTAAGAGCTTTTTAGTAAAACCATCATATTTTTTTTTTACCAATTCACTAATGTAATTTTTCCCGCTTCGTTTGAACTCCGACTGGCTTCAAACTTGCGCCATTAGTTTTGTTTTTTCAAGAGCTTTCTATCAAGATCAGTCATGAATATATTTTGAAGCACGAAAAAAAAATTATTTTCGGGGTTGATTTTTTTAAAAAAAGTTAAGTCTGAGTAATTTTTATCAACACTATACACTGGATTTATCAACACTATACACTAGATTTATCACCTCATTTTCCAGAATCGAACATGATTTTTATCACATCATCACATGTTTTTTTATGAACACTAAGCACTAGTTTTATCAACACTAAACACTATGTTTATCATTCAATTACATGTGTTTTTATCATCCCATCACATGCTTTTTTTATCAACACTAAACTCTAGGTTATCACCCTTATTTCGGGGCTGATTTTAGAAAAAGTTAAGTCTGGGTAATTTTTATCAACACTATACACTGGATTTATCAACACTATACACTGGATTTATCACCTCATTTTCCAAAATCGAACATGATTTTTATCACATCATCACATGTTTTTTTTATGAACACTAAGCACTAGTTTTATCAACACTAAACACTATGTTTATCATTAAATTACATGTGTTTTTATCATCCCATCACATGTTTTTTTTATCAACACTAAACTCTAGGTTATCCCCCTTATCTTGGGGCTGATTTAAAAAAAAAGTTAAGTTTGTGTAATTTTTATCAACACTATACACTAGGTTTATCAACATTATACACTGGGTTTATCAACACTATACATTTGGTTTATCAACACTGAACACTAGTTTTATCACCTCATTTTCCAAAATCGAACATGATTTTTATTACATCATCACATGTTTTTTTATGAACACTAAGCACTAGTTTTATCAACATTAAACACTATTTAGCACTAGTTTGATACCTCGATATAAAAAATTTATTAGTGAAGATTTATCAACACTTAACATTGTTTTTATCACCCCAATATAACTTTTTATTTTCGTGCTTCAAAATATATTCATGACTGATCTTGATTTGAAGCCCTTGGAAAAATAAAAATATTGGCGCAAGTTTGAAGCTAATCGGAGTTCAAACGAATCGGGAAATATTAAATTAGTGAATTGGTTAAGAAAAAAATGGACACTTGTCCACATGGCACCATGCTTTTACAATTATGCCCTTGCTTGTGTGAGAAAGGAAGAAATAGACGTGAGTTTTGGTAGAATTGGGATGATGATGTGGCATTATGGTGAATGTTGGATCTAAAGGGTGTATGGCTAGGATTGGTTCACACAGTTTTTAGGATAAGGAGAGTTTCTATTAGATTTATCCTCTTAATAGATACTAATTAATATACGATATTTTTTGTTTCACCACTGTATTATGTTTAAAATTTTATCTCTCAACTTATGGGTATTTTAATTAAAATTTGTCCAAATATCTTCATTAATTAATTTTTGAATTTTAAAATATGGTTATTGAATCATGTTTTTAATTGAATATTAAAATATAATTAAAATTAAAATTTTAATTATTAACTTTAGTTTTTAGTTAAATTGACTCTTTAATATAATATCAGAACATATAGTTTACAATTTTACAGACACAGGTTCAAACAAGCTTATCCGTGAGAATTGATTCGGTAGTACTGAGCTACTCTTTGCTCTTCATATGACAGTCATTTGAGACTCACCTATTAGCTTTTTGGAGTCCTCATGTCTCACAACAGTAAGTTTTAGTTGTCGGCATTAAAAACAGATGGTACTAAAAAAATAGAACTTACAGAATACGAACAATTTTTGAAATGTACTATAACTTTAGGAACAAAAAGTGACTTACTTTTTCGTAAAACGATCAAGGGGATTGGTTTCTATATGGAAGGATGTTTGTTTTTTCTTTCTTTCTCGAATAGTAAATGGATCGGTTTGTTTGGAGAATTTTTTTTGTAGTTGATACCTCATGCTCCACTCCGTAATTGTTTTATAATTGTGTTTGTCTGAGCAATGATGATCCAATCCACCAACCATGAAAAAACAAAACCACTCTTGAAAGAGTTATTTGCAAAACAAAAACGATACAACACTTTTGCTTTCAATAGGGCTCTCTTTTTTGTTACGAGCTGAGTGGCAGGAACAAATTAAACAGACAATACATTATGTTAATTCAGAGCTTTTTAGTGTTTATAAAAACAGCTTAATCTTTAATCTTATCTATTGCTTGGAGAAATTGTTCATAAAAAGGGACATTTTAATAAACAAGTTCTGGAAAGATGTTTGCTTCACTTTTTTTTCCAAAGCAAACATTTTCTTTAGATAATGAAGTTATATTATTGGGATAAAAGCAAAGAAAACCTCCAGTATTTTATGTTTCTCTTCTTCTTTGCTGTTGCAGCTGGTTATGGCCGGCTTTAAAATTAGTCGTGACTAAGGTCGCATTTGAGAAAAGTATCCGAACACTTAATTCTACAAACCTACCGTTTGTTATTAAAATTGGATATTTTGTCCACCACCAATTACATAATATAGTTGATCAGAGAAAATTAAGTACAATACACACTTTGTTTTCTTTCCTTTTGTATTGACTAGTTTCTTATGGTGCGCGACGCCTCTTGATCTTAAAAGAGGGGAATGTCAACTTAATTTTATTTTTTTGATAATTAACGATAGATATTATAACTTTAAAATGTTTAACACAACCAAACATATTAAAGAAGGAAATGAAAGTACATAAATAGAAAACTGGATATAGAGTAAACATGCACTTGTGGAATCCTTTGATGTTCGGAAGGTAATGCCACGACAACGTCCTAAGATCACTGATGCAGCGACTCCAAACGGGCTTTCAACGACCGAGTGGGTCTGTTGTAACTCCCCCCAGGTCGTCAGCGTGGGCCGTCCTCTCTTGAGTGGTAGAGGTAGAGCTCTTAAGCGTGGGATTTCTGACCCTTGAACTGGTAGGGGAACCTTGAGTCGGTTCTTGAAGGTACTACTGTCATCATACGTCCAGGGGGCGGTATAACCACTTCGGAATCATTCCGCGAGGCGAGGGTGCGCTGAGCCCCTCGCCGCTACAAATGACGCCTTGCTGTGGAGCCTAGATGGCCCGTCCGGAACCTGACCCGACCCGTCCGCATGCCAAATTGGGCCCGAACCACGGGACCTAGTGGACCCGACCCGGATGTGGACCCCAGTTTGTCCACTCATCTGATCCGACCCGGCCCAAGCCCAGGAGCATTGATTCGTCCTGACCCAGGCCCAAGAGCAATTGACCGCTCCAATACTTCCTCGGGCCGCTAGACCTAGCTCTGGTCCATTCCACGACCCGACCTGATAACTCAACCCTTTTGTCCAGGCCCTCCTTGCCGCACCCAAAAGGCCTCGGTTCGCATGCTCCGGCACAAACCTGCGGCCCAACTCAACTGTCTCCTCTTGAGAAACCCTAGCAGACTCATTTCTCCACCACCGCTTCCAGGTCCTCGCCTCCCTTTGCTCCCCCTCATCCAGTGAAAGAGCCACCGCCTCCTCTTGCCTGACTAGGAACAAACCACCATAGATGACTATGTTCTCGAGGACCCGAGACTCCGCCCTCAGTTCCTCTGTCATGGTTGCCCCCCTGAAAAACAAGTAGGGGTAAGACTAATCACGGCGGTCGGGATCCCCTTTGATCCGCACGAAACCATAACCCTTCCGTTGGGGTGCGTTGAAAAAAACTCCTCCGGTATTCCAAGAGATACCCTTGAGTTTTCCAACCACTCAATCCTCGTACCCTCGATGGCCGGCCTCCATCCTCCCTGCGTGCAACAAGCATGAGTCGGTCGCTCTCCACCTCGACCGCGGTCGAGATTAGAGTCATCAAGACAGGACGAGTGAATTCACGAGCAGATGGGGTGATGGTTGTTGAGCGGTTGGATGCCGCAGGTTCCACACTAACCTCCCCGTCGCTCCCACAGTGACGTTGATGGTCTGTTGGTGAAGAAACCAAAACCATGATCGTCGTTCGCAAAAATTTTAGGTTAGAGAATGTCAACTTAATAAAGCTTGTTATATATGTGACATAATTTTTTATAAAAAAATAATTTTATATGGTCCTAAGTTTTTTTGAAACGGTAACGAGATCAAGATGTATTAATACAAATAGGGTTACAAAAGGACCGAGGTCCTGGGCTCCAGAATATAGTTTGAGCCCCTCTCAGGATACCTGACGCTCTTGGACCCGTAGAAATAGTCTGCTTAGCCTTCACAGACACACAACTAATTGAGATCCCATCCCAAAAACAAAGGGAAAGTCAAACCAACATAATAATTAAAAACATAAACTAAGTCCAAATAACCTAATAGCAACTGAAAATAAATCCAACTGTAAAAGAAATGAGTCTCACATCCTTCCAAAGTCATCTCGGGACGAATAAGCACCATCCATCCCGGGTCTAGGGGAATATGGTGAGGACCCCTTCCCCCCTTCTAGGGTCGCCTCATTGGCCTTGGCGGGGCTTTTTGAGAGCCCTCACCGCTTCCACCGGAACAATAAGTATTTCGTCATCCTCTTTTAGGTCCTCCTCATTCAGTGACACTAATCGTGGCATATGGACTTCCCGTGGTGGCTTCGGAACAACCGGTGAGGAGGCCTCACCCATGACAGATTGGGAGAGGGACGCCAACGGCGTGGATTTAGCTCCAAGCCCTTTGGAAATTTCAGACAGGAGATTCAGCCTTCGCCAAACTGGGCCCGACGGCGGGGCGAGGGCTTGACTCGAGTTCTGCGCCGACTTGGTGTTCACAACAGTCAGAACCACCATGGATTCCGACAGCATCTTCGGTGGAGGGTCGAGGATGGCTAGTAGCATCTCATGTTCGTCCAGATCCTCGCTTGTATGGGGTTGAGACGATATATATGAGAGTGTCGGGGTCATTTTAGGGGTGGGAGCGATGGGTTTTCTGGTCATAATTGGGCAGGGCTTCGTGGATTTGGTATGCATCATGATAGAAATGGATGGAGAAGGAGGAAGAATGTGAAGACCGCTTCGGCTAAAAAAAAGAGGTTAAGTTTGAAAGTATTATCGACTTAAAGCGTCGTGCTTGGAAAGCGGATCGAATTTTTGGATCGTGTGCGTTTTAAAAGCAAATTCAAAAAAAAAAGGAGATCAGGCCTGGACCAGGCCCGGCACGCAGGCCAAGCCCGACCCAGCCTGTTCCCCTATGTGGGCCGCGAAGCCCATCAGTTTGCCTGAAGCCCTTACGGACCTGACCCGCCACTCTTAAAACCCAAAATTCTAGGGTTTAGCTTCATTTTCAGCGCATCCATCAAGTTCGATCCTCTCTCCCTCGCCCCGACCCTCTCTCTCCCGACTCCGTCTTCTCGCCGCCCCACTCCATTCGTCGCCAACGTCCACACAACCCCCCATCTCCTTCGCGTCTCCGGTCAGTCGCGCCTCCACCAACAGCTCCCAAGCTCGATTCCGACGCCGCAAACCCACCCTCCTTCTACTTCGTAATCCTCGACCCATCGTCTCCTCGCGCGTAATCCGATCCCCACGTCGCCGTGCACGTCCAGACGAACTCGCCGGCGAGCTGTCAGATCTGAGATGGCAACGCCGATCTTAGTCCGGATCTGAGGCAAAATCGTCGTGCCCAGCCGCTCTTCTGACGGCCACATCCATCCCCGTCACCGCCCCGTCCCTTTTACGGTGAGAGTTTCGCCTCTAGAGGCTTTGGTCGCCGGCGGTGTCTCCGCCGGTGGTCGGTCTGCGTCCAAAACCAAAACCTTTTTTCTTCTTCCCGATTGTTTTTCCGAGCTCTTTTCTGGGTCTGAACTTTCGTTGGAGCAGAATTTTGGTTGAAGGAACTCAACTAAAAGAAACTAAAGGAACCATTTTGAAAACGAAAAAAATCAGTTTTAATTAAAAAGGTTGTTGTTGAACGTGGGAATTAATCTGGAATAAACCTGGAGCTAATCTGGAACAAATTTGGGACCGACGTTTAACCGGACTGTTGAAACGGACTTAGAACAGGTTTAAAAGTGGAATGCTAAATCAGGTTCTTTGGGAATCGTGCCACGAAACACATGCATCTGGAACCATGCCTCGGGAAACGTGCACCGGGTTCTGTGTTCGGGGCTCGAGTACTCGAACCCGATTCGTTGTTTAATCCCGCTCTTAGCTGCTCGAGTTAAAAGACAACTGTTGAACTTAAATCGAAACCGTCGTATAGTTTAATTCGACTTTAGAACCGTTTTTGAGTTTGGCTTTCGTTTTGTTTTTTAGTCCGGCTTCGATCAATGAGAAGACCGGAGGTAGCGAGCCAGGACGTCAGCAGTTAGGAGACGTAGTTGCCGATTCGTCTTGAGGTAGGGAAAGTAGCGGATACCGCTTTAATTACGGAAAGTTACTAGTATGCATGCTAGGAAATAATTAAACTGGAAAGATCATAGTTTGGCATTTAGGATACGAACAACTAGCGTAGACATATAAACTGTGAACATGTACGATTTTCGTCTTGGGAATTTCTGTGTTGGTAGAATCGGGCCATGTCGTGCCCGTAGGGTTGTTTGTTGTGTGTATCTGTTGTTGATTTGTGTTGTTTGAACGGATAATAAATAACGAATATGAATAAGAGTAGAATTGAACTAGTAATACATGTTGACGATTTGAGTGGTTATTTCCTGTTATACGTTATGTTGAACTGTGGGAAGGTTGGGGATTTGATGCTGGTTAAGCCGGTGGGGTTACCACGTGGAGCATGGTGTCGGTAAGTAATGGTAAGTACATGACGGTTATGAGTGTTTAAGAGTCTAATAAGATTATACTCGGGGTCGCATGTTGTGATTAAGTGTGGGCAAGTGTGTCATGTTTGATGATGTGAATATTTGGTTGTGATATGACCGGGTGAATGATAGACCGGCGGTGTGTTATGTTGAGATGGTCCGGTTGGTATGACGAGACCATCAGTGAATTGTGTAGTGTGTATATGACCGGGTGAGTAATAGACCAGTTGTGTGCTATGTTAAGATGGTCCGGTTGGTATACCGAGACCATCAGGGGATTGTGCTGTGTGTTAAACCCTGGTTGTGGGTTCCAAGAGACGGCGTAGCCGGAGTAGTACCTTTACCGAGGGATAGTTCCAGTGTAGGGTACCGAGGCCAAGGATGGCGTGATCAGTACCTCTATGAATCGTAGCCTGGGACGGGGTTGACCGAAGGGTGTACCGGTTCGGTATGTATGTTGAGTATTTCCCTTCGTCTGTGTGAGGAGGAAGACATCGGACTGAGGGATTTCCGGTCGAGGATGTTACCCTTCGTCTGTGTGAGGAGGAAGATATCGGGACTGATGATGTGTGGTCCAGTACGATATAAGTGGATGTGTGCATCCAGTGGTGTGGCCTTATGCCGTTTTATGATATATGTGTGTGTCTTGTTGTGTGCTGGTTTAGTACGTATGTTGAGTAGTGCCCTTCGTCTGTGTGAGGAGGAAGACCTCAGACTGAGGGATTTCCGGTCGAGGATGTTACCCTTCGTCTGTGTGAGGAGGAAGATATCGGGACTGATGTTGTGTGGTCCAGTATGATATAAGTGGCTGTGTGCATCGGGTGGTGTAGGCTTAGTGCATTCAACGACGTTGGAACTGTGTACGATATCTGTGTGTATCTCGCTGTGTGCCCTGTCCTTGCTGTTTGGCTCTGTGCATTTATTCTAAATATGTTTATGACTTTGTGAGGGTAATCGGTAACCGGGTGTGGGAACCGATGCTTAGTGTTCCGATGCGATATAAGAGGACGGGCTGTGATAGCCGGAGACGTTGGAAATGCTTATACTCTTTTTTTTTTGGGGGGGGGGGGGGGGTCTGCTGTGTGCGCTGTGTGTGTTGGTGGGCTTTGTGCGTTGTCTGCTGAGTGTGTCGTGCGGACGGTCTAGCTTTGTGCCTTGGGTTAAGTGTGATTTTGGGCTCGTGAGAGTGTTTGGTAACTCGAGGTGGTTGTACCTAATTCCTGTGTTGTAGTGCAAGTCTGCACGTTTGGTCGGTTGTGAGATAACCATAGGTGTTGTTCATTGAGAATTGTAGATGATGAGTGTCAAGAGCTAGTTGTGGAAAGTGGTATGAGTTCGGTTCGCTGTGAGGTTGTGTTACGGGTTGTGCCTGATGGAAGGCTAAGTGTTGTCTTGGAGTAATTGGTTAATTTGACTGTTAATAGTTGTGCTTTCCTAGTATGCCTTAATTGGACGGGTACCTGTGGTGATGAACTGTGGTTCAGAACCTTAACTACTTTTCCTACTGAGCGTAAGCTCACCCCCTTACTTTGTTGTGTTTCAGGTGTTGAATGGGATATGTACTAGCAAGATTCTCGGAGCTTGGTAGCTAGCGAGAGTTTAACTAGTGTCTAGCGACGTACCTTTATTTGTTTAAGTTTGTTTTATCGAGCTGCGACTCACTAGGTTGTTTAAAGTTTTAAAAGGATGAATTGAGACTGTTGGCTTTATTTTCGTTTGAAATTATTATCATTTTCGTTCACGTCTCGAGTCCGGTCAAAACCGGAATTTGGGGCGTGACAAAGAATGGCTAGTTGAGGCCAAGAAGAAGAAGGAGGCGAGGAGAGGCACTGGTTTTTGAAACCTTATCAGAATTCTTTTCGAGCGAAGCTTTTTTACGATGAATTAGGAATATGGTCCTAAGTTAAATCTTGGCTACCAGACCAAATAATTGCATCTAAATAAATCTTAGTGTGCCACATTACTTATGAAATATACATATTATGAAATTTAATTTAGATTCTCACATTTACACGTTACGAGATAGACACGTTGGTTTAAGATGAGTCATAATAGAGGTGAGTATGATTTTTAATTGTTTGTCAAAAGCAAGCCAATCGATGAGAAATTGACAATTGATCATCAATTCTTCGCTAGAGTGTGTCGATTGTGGAACTATTTACGTCATCAATTGTTTTTGTCAATGAATGAAGCGTCGAACAAATTGGCGATTCGTTTAACAACTCGTGTGTTTGGTTGTAACACATATCCTTTAAATTTATTACGAATAACTAGGCGAATGAAAAGGTGTAAAATATAAAAGATGAAATGTTTTTCTTGATATTATAATGTGGTTTGATACTCCTATATATAGGAGATTACAAGACTATGAGAAGGAAATAAAGATTACATATCAATGTAATTAACCATTATAATCGAATCATATCAATTATATTGATTTGATTTTATTACCTTCTACACCCCCCCTCAAGTTGGAGCATGTAGATTCGTAATGCCCAACTTGAAAAGGAGATTATAGAACAATAACGTCTAATGCCTTTGGATGGTGCAAACGACATCTCGTCTCGGGGCCGACAGTGCAAATGGCTACTCGTCTCGTGGCCGACAGTGCAAATGGCATCTTGTCTTGTGGCCGACGATGCAAATACATCTCATCTCATAGCTGACGGAGCAAACATCATCTCGTCTCTTGTGATCGACGATGTAAACGTTGTAGAAGGTTGAACACAGTTGTGGTTGATGACCACGATACTGAAGCAAAATAAAACATGCAAACAAAATAAAAAGTAGGATCAATATGTTCTTCAGCGGCCCTGCCCACTTGTTAGAACCATAGGCTAACAAGTGGGCAAAGCTACAGATTCATAAGAACTTTTCAAAGATCGAAAACCGGGAGCTTTGATACCATGTGAAATATAAAAGATGAAATGTTTTTCTTGATATTATAATGTGATTTGATACTCCTATATATAGGAGATTACAAGACTATGAAGAAGGAAATAAAGATTACATATCAATGTAATTAACCATTATAATCGAATCATATCAATTATATTGATTTGATTTTATTACCTTCTACAAAAGGCAAGCCACTACAACTCGTGAGTGATCTCAATGAATATGATGTAGATTTAACATTTTGAAAATTGGTACAGGTGAGACATTATGACATATAGATGATTGATGATGGTTTGGTACGCGCCCCAGGCGCGCTTCTATTCGTCTTGGCATGGTTTTGAGTAAACTTCACGCACGACCACTATTGCCTCTGGATTCGGGGAAAGCTCCAGGCAATGAGTGAGAGTGCCTGGGAGATGACTGGACTGGGTCAGTACTTTCTCGTCGATATTGTTACTCCCCGCGTTCAAATTCTTTCTCCGATGTTGACGATGATATCGACTAGGGTAATGATGTGAGGTTGGGAGGATCCGATCAACGGTGACTTGAGCTTCATCATTGGGAGAGATCTCCCCAATGTTGAGGTGTAAGGATCTTTGTCATTGTCTGGGTGCCAGGAGGAGGAGACCGGATTATCACCATAGGAGGACGTGAAATCACAATTGGGCTCGGGCTCATAGTTGCGCTCCGGCCCTACACTGGTAGGGATTTACCCTTTCTCGGCCCCGTCTAGCGACCACAGTATACTATAAATTGCGGAATCCATAAATTGTTCTTCAATCATGAGAACAGAAACTATATGAACTTTGATCTTTGACTTGAGTTAATTCAACCACAATAAATATTATGAAACAAAAGAACTTACCTGAATCCATCGTTGAATTAATTTGATCTTCAATTTTGTTTCTCCTCCTTAACACTTTCTCTTATGTTTCTATTTTTGATAGACACAAACGCTTTTAACATATTATCCATAACCACCTTTCCGTTACCAATTTTTTTTTGAGGATGTTATCAAAATTACATCCTTTGGTACAACATGGTAAATGGTATAACATTTAATTAATAACCATATGAGAACGTAAATAATGCATATACTATAATGTTGGGTAAGGTAGGAGGGAATAATAATTCCCGACTTTAATCACTTTATCGAAATCGATCCATCACGATGTCGACCGTAATATTAAAGCCTGATAATTTAATATGAATATGATATATACGTTACATGATTAAATCTTAAACACGAAGGCCACAAGAATATCGTAAATATTCTTACATTCTCCCACTTGGCCTTTGTGTTGATAATGATCCTCACATCAAGTTCATTACACTTTAATAATTTTAATCGAATCAGATTTGGCCTTAAATAATTTTTCTAGCTTTAAGATGTACTACCCTCTTTGTCTCATAATGATAGGTAAGCCATGACTTGTATTTACTTGTGCCTCCAACAAGGTCGCGGCTCATAATAAACCTTGATTATTTACTATAATATATATTTGATCACCTTCTTGCCTATAAAGGGCTCATGGGTGGTTAGAGCTAAGTATACATCCCATTCTTGATATGTTGATATGATGTATGGAGACAAGTTGTATGAACCAACTTCATTTAACCTCGTACTGTTCGATCCTTCAATCTCGTAATCAAAATTTTATTTGGATTCATCTCAGGTCGCTTACCACCAATATTTCAATTGAAAGCGTTAGAACGTTTTATTCCTGATCATATAGAAAGATCACAAAATTCTTATCGAGCAATGAATATAAGCTACGATTCGGTAAGTTTTGGAAACCTTTGTAAACTATAATTATGGATTGCATACATTGTTCTTCAATCATGAGAACAAAAAACCATATGAGCTTGGATCTTATACTTGTATTAATTCAACCACAATAAATATTATGAAACAAAAGAACTTACCTGAATCCATCGTTCAATTTTGTTTCTCCCCCTTAACCCGTTCTCTGATGTTTCTATTTTGATGGAGACAAAAACTTGTTACATGTCATCCTTATCCCATTCTCTTTCTTCTCGTATATTAGATGCATAACCATAACCACTGTTTAGTTACCAATAATTACATCCTTTGGTACAACATGATAAATGGTATTAACATTTAATTAATAACCATATGAGAAAGTAAGTAAATGCATATACTGTAATGTTAGGTAAGGTGGGAGGGAATCATAATTCCCGAAATTAATTAATTTTATCGATACCGATTCATCAAAATGTCGACCATAATATTAAAGTTTTATAATTTAATATGAATATGATGTTCACATTACATGATTAAATCTTAAACACGAAGGCCACAAGAATATCGTAAATATTCTTACATTCTCCCACTTGACCTCTGTGTCGATAATCATCCTTATATCAAGTTCTTGAAACTTTAATAATTTTAAATGAGTCAGATTTGTCTAGATCGTGGTGGTCACACATCATTATGCGATGTAATTCCTTCAATGTATTACAAGTCAAACCGGTCATGTTAACTATAATATTGTGAAGATGCTTAATTCACAAATGAAACATGTTAAAAAAAACCATAATTGTGTAATTAGACTTTAATGAAAAACATGGCCTAAATCGAAAACATACCATAATTGATCAAAGTGTTGTAACCTAACAAGCAAGTAACATTTATAGCAAGAGCAAATCACATAATTCTCATACGTTCGACATGGTCATTGAACGCCTTGGGGGGTAAGCCCTTAGGAAACGGATTTGTGACCATCATGTCGGTCCTTGTATGCTCAAAGTACACTCTTTGTTTATGTACTTCTTTCTTAACGGACAAGAACTTCAACTCCATGTGTTTGGAACCTTTAGAGTACTTGTCATTCTTTGAGAAGAAGACGGTTGCGGAATTATCACAATAAATATTCAGCGGTCTAGATATACTGTCGACTATACCAAGCCTTGAAATAAAATTACGCATCCACAGTGCATGAATTATGGCCTCAAAGCATGCCACAAATTCGGCCTCCATGGTGGAAGTAGCAATCATATATTGCTTTCCACTTCTCCATAATACTGCTCCATTTGCTAATAAGAACATGTAGCCAAACGTTGATTTCCTACTATCAACACATCCGACATAATATGAATATGAATATCCAATGACCTCAAGATGACTGGATTTACTATACGTGAGCATGATCTCCTTGGTGCCTTGCAAGTACCTGAGAACTTTCTTTGCAGCCTTCCAATGGTACATTCCAGGATTACTTTGATATCGACCCAACATACCAACATCAAAGCTGATATCTGGTCCAGTACATGTTTGAACATAGTTCAAACTCCCAACCGCGGATGCATATGGAATCATTTTCATTTCATTTTGTTCCAACTCGTTCAAGGGCATTGCATTTTACTGAATTTATCCTCTTTTTGTATAGGAACTATTATAACATCCCGCCGTGCCAGACCCGGGCCCCACGCACGGCGATGTTAGGTTTGCAGCCCAATACACCCCAACCCCTCTGGTGTACTGTCCACAGACAAATACCAACCTAGGTTGTTGGTGAGACTTGAACCCAAGACTTCACCCTTTATAGAATTTCCTTGAGTGATGCTATCACCAATTGATTGTGAAGACCGCTCCAGTTTAAAACGGGTTAAGTTTTAAGTTTTGTTCGATTGGAACGTCGAAGGTGAAATATGGGTTTAATCTCTTATTCGTTCAAAAAAAATGAATTTTGAATCAGTTTTAACTAATTAAACAAAAAGGCTTTTAAAAAAAGGGAAATAAGTTGGGCCGGTCAGACCCGACAACACCCGCAGGCCCAACCAGGCCAGTCCGACCCAGGCCTTCCCCTCTTAGCATTGGGCCGGGCGGCCCAACTCCACCAGGCCTGGTTACGTACGGCCCGTGCTACATAAGCACGTCTATGAGTTCTGAAACCCTATTTCCTTCTGTAAAACCCCACCCTTTTTGATTAAGGTAATAGTCTGAAATATGAAACCATTGGGTTTGTTTTTGCAACAAGTGGAAAATCGAGAGAAGAAATCCAAAAAAAAAAGGAAGAAGAGGGATTTTGGACTGGATCAAATGTTTGGGCCGGATTGGGCCCACACGGAGAGGAGACACGCCACACGCGGGCCCAGACCCGCTAAACGCGAACTAACCCAAAACGCACGCGTTTAGGGTTCCATTCACACTCCTTCTTCGTGACATAGCGCACATCCCGAGGCACTTCGCGCAGCTCCTCTCATCCAGATCCCTCTCGACCCTTCAGCTCCCTCTCCCCGTTCTCGAACCTCCCTTCCTCTCTGCCCTTCGCCGACCAAGACCCACATCTCGCCTTACCCCTCTCTTCCTCGTACAGAGCGAACCACATCACGGACGCGAGACTCCGTCGCCGGAGCTCTTCGCCTCCAATCGTCGTCTCCGAACTACAACCGAGCGCGCCCGCTACCAACCGAGCAGCCCGAGCTCGCTCGCACCCTTATCCTCCTTCTCTGACCACGAAGCGACGGGAAACGCGTTTCCCCGAGCTAAATCCGAGCATTTTCAGTCGGATTCGCCGCCGGCGAAGGCGTGAACTCCAGATCTGAAGACGAAGCGCTCTTGAGCCACTCTCGAGACCATCGTCGCAGCCACGACGTCACCAAACTCTGACGCCGCTTCCCCGCTCTCGTTTCTCCCTCCACGAACTCACCTGACACCATGGGTGGTGGTCGGAACGGTGTCGTCTCGCCGGAGTGCCACAGCTCAGGCACGGAAGGATTGGGCCGGTTTACTTGGGCCAGGAGATGGATCAGACAGGACGGACTGGGCCAGGCCTAGGTCTAAGGGCAGGCCCTGGATCCGGGCTGGAGCCGGATCTGGTTCGGGTCCGGGTCGGGACTGGACCGGTTCCGGGTCAAATCTGGGTTCTGGGTTCTGGATCCGGGTTTGGGCTTGGATCCGGGTCGGATCCGAGTCAACCAAGCTTTAAAGAAAAATCCTTTTTAAATCAGGTTAATTAACGGTTTAATTAATCTACTTTGGACAATTAAAGGACAACTTTAGGCTTACTGGTATTGACTGGACATTTCATTTGTCAAACCTAGACGGGACTTCGCCCGAGAACGAAGACTTTGGACCCGAGCTAGAAAAACGAAGATCACGCCGGAACCCGTGTGAAGAACGGAGTAGAGACTAACCGGCTTTACAATAGAGTTTTAGAGGAAGACCTCGAGGTAGGGAAAGTCTTAACTTCTCGTTTAAATGCTTAGTATGCATATTAGGCTAATAAAATCGGAAAGGTCCTAGAAATGCCTATAAGATGCGAATAACTAGAATAATTGTCTTTCAATTACTAATAACCGGAAGTGTCTAGTAATGCATGCTTAGGATGCCAATCACTAGTGTAACTCGCTTTCAATACTTGGGAATTGTTTTACTGGTAGAGCGGCCTTGGCAAAGCCCTCGGATTAGTTGTGTGTTAGGATCACATGCTTGGTTGTTTGGTTGCTTAGTGGATAGGCTAAAGAGTCTAATGGAACTAGTTGAATTGCATGCTTGAATGCTTGTTTGAAGGTTTACATGTTTGGTTGATTGAACTCGTGCTTGACTGTTGAATGTATTTGAATGATTTCTTGATTCCTTAAATGGTTGATTGGAGAATCGAGTATGACTGCTTGTACCGAGCGGTGCAATCAGGTGATCGATGGACCGATGGGTCATAACTGGTAAGTAAACGGTAAGTTGTGGTTATGTGATTCGTGTGCTGTGTGTTGTGGTGAAACGGTGATTCGTGAGATATGTGTGATAGTGGAATGGTGTTCGTGGGAATGGATTGCTTCATGTTTCGCTTGAGTGTGTTACTCAATTATATCTGACTATTATTGAATTGCCCAAGTGTATGCTTCCTATGGGAGTAATACCTTGGTTCCCGAGGACATATAGCCCTTTGGAGACGTTTCTGAGAATCCCGATGATAAGCGCCCTCAGGGGGTTGTTTCCGGTAGCCTCAATGATATGCGTCTCCTCTGGACTTGAGGGAAAATCCGAGAGGACACATCACATGTGGATCGGAGGGTGGTGACTTTACGTGCCACGGCATTGGTTGGACCGTCTATTTCCTGTTAATTGCTGCGATTTGTCTTGTTATCTTTGATTAAGAAATTGTTGAGCTTAAAGGTCACCTCGTTATGTATTTTCCCTACTGAGCGCAAGCTCACCCCTGTGAGTTCATTGTTGTGATTACAGACTTGATTGAGGAGTAGAGGCTCGGGAGCTTCCTGGTGTGGGTGTCTTCTTAGAGACTTCAGTTATGTTTTTCTTTCAGTTTTTGAACAAACCTTGTTGGAGGATTATTATTACACCCTTGGAGGGTTTACTTATGTTTTAAACTGAGTTATTCTGTTTTGAGACTTATTTGAATGATGTATGAAAAATTTTTCGGTTAAAGAGTGTTGAAAAATGTATTTACTCACGTCCCGTCTCGAGTTCGGGCAAGAACCGGATTTGGGGCGTGACAATTTGGTATCAGAGCCTGGTTTCATTTGAAACAGGTGTCTTTGTGAACTTGTCTTCAAACCTCGGACTGAAGTCAATTAGGTGGGTAGAGTTAGGGAGTCTGAGTCGTGATACTCAGTGACGCGATTTGGAAACATTGACGCGAAGAGTTGGAACGACATGAGTCGTGAGTCGCTTAAATGTTTGTCCTGAATGAAACCTTTACACTATAATGTTTGCATTACTTGATTGGTATCCTCTCCCTAGTGATCGGTGAAGCCGAATGGTTGAGATCGGAATTGGATTAACGGGCAGTGATCGACCCGCTATGCATTCGTTGTAGAGTGAGCCAGTCGTTGGCGGTGTTGCCATTTTGGTGGATCATTTCTAAAATTTTCGAGTTGTAGTTTGGTCTTATTCAACTGTTGACTTGTTTGATTGACCACTATTCGGGAGCATGAGTACTCCATGTATGCTTGTATTGAGTGTTTTGGGTGGGGCGCGAGAACCCCATATTCCGTTGTATGAGAACTTTGAGTGGGGCACGAGAACCCCGTATATCGTTTGTGTTGAGGATGTTGGTGGGGCACGAGAACCCCGTGTGCCCAGTGAGTGGCGAGTTTGGGGCACGAGAACCCCGTGTACCCAGTGAGTGGCGAGTTTGGGGCACGAGAACCCCGTGTGCCCGTGTGTGGCAAATTTGGGGCACGAGCACCCCGTAGTATTTGGGAGCACGAGCACTCCGCATACCGAGTATAGTGAGTTTGTGGGGAGCACGAGGACTCCGTTTATTGTTTGTGTTATGCACTTGGGGAGCGCGAGTACTCCGTTTAATGATTGTGTTGTGTACTTGAAGAGCATGAGAACTCTATGTATTGATTGTGTTGTGTATTTGGCCGAGCATGAGAACTCCGCGTATTTTTGTCTTGTGAATTTGCTTTGGTAATTGTCCCGCTTAAGCGGAGGGTTAAGGGAAATTACGAATGGGTCATTCCGACTTTTCGGTAGAACTAAAATGATTGCACTATCACGGGTTGACTCAGGGGCGCCACTGTAGTCGAGCGTGATGGTTTGATGTCAAGTTGTTGCAATGAGGTTCGGGGACGCCTGAATCGGGTTGTAACAACATGAGATCCACATGAAAATGTTTGGGTAAAAGTTAAGAAATGGGAATCCTTGGAAGGGAAGGAAAGGTTAAGGGTGATTATTCAATTGGATCGTGTTGCGATGCTAAACCCCTCTTTGAGAAAGGATACCCGAGCAAGGGGTATGACTGTTGCTTTGTGACTTGTGTGGTGTGCTTGAGATTGAATCCTCCGGTGGGAGTGGATTTCTTTGACTTGATTGAACCCTCCTGTGGGAGTTGGTTGTGTGTTTGATTGAATCGTTTATTGTTGTTGTGAGACGCATAGAGATGCGAACTAGTGTGATATTATATATGAGTATATATATACCTTCTAAGCTTAAGAGTTGTAAACTTTGGGTGACTTGTGAGACGAGCGTGAGCGTCCTTGTACTTGATCGAACCTTTGATTTCTGTGAGACGCACGAGGTGCGGGTCTCTTGTCTTCGTAAGTGTTACTTTTGACTTTACGACTTACTTTTGATCCAAGTGGGATCCGGTGGAGACGCACGAGAACGTCATGCTGGGGTGAATCGAACCGATTGGGTTCAACTGATTTATGAACCTATGAGTTCTAAATGCAGAGAGCTTACGGGATGTCACGTGTTTACATCCTGGAGAGTACCTAGAGCCGTCCAGTTTTGGGGCAGAGCCAGACACCAACTGTTGTTTTGGCAGGGGCAGTGGGCTCCCAGGATGCTGCTCCCACAGAGCACCAGAGTTTTGGGGATAGACCGGTAGGGTCACCACCAAGAGTTCCTCCAGTCGCAGAGCCGACCCAAGAGACCCTTTTGATGAGGTGGTTCGTGCAGTGTTAGCTGTGCTCAGCATGAGACTACAGCACCGACACAAGAGTCTGTGCCTACTGCCGACGTAGTTACTACCGAGATGCCAGGCCAGGTGGACGGTTACACGGCCCAGGCAGTCAATGGTTTTCAGAAGTTGAGGACACCAATTCATTCCGGGAATTCAGATCCCGAGGCAGTTGTAGTATGGTTGGAGCGGATTACCCACAACCCTAATACGTTTAGAGTATTCTGGTATTCGTTGAAGAATATGTTTCGCAACCTCCCAGCTGAGGGAGAAGCACGATATTGGTGGCAACGTGTGCAGACCAGATTTGGAAATGACTTCCAGCCGTTCAGCGGACTGTCCTTGGGACAATGTTTCCTTCGATCTATTCGAGATGACCGACACCAGCAGTTTTGGATCTGCAGTGGGAAGGGGTGACCGTCTATGAGTATTAGGCGAGGTTCATGTCCCTGTATCGCTTCGCACCGAGACGGTGCCGACCGAGAAGAGTCGCCGCAGGCGTTTTGAGAAGGGACTCAGTTCGTCTAGCACAGATTGAGTCATTGCATTCAGATCCGAGGACTATTCTATACTAGTGGAACAAACGCTAGCATTAGAGAGACTTTTTGGGAGACCGCCAAGGCGCGGAATACGAGGCCGAGGCCGAGGGGTTTCTTGAGGCATTCAGAGAGTCGCAATCCGAGGAGGCAGGGGACCTCAGGATTCTTTCAGTCACAGACCCAGACCGGTGAGATACGACGGGTTGGAGAAGTAGCGTCCGTTGGACCTGCCCCGGTGGCATAGTTTTCCCTCAAGCAAACAGTTGGAACGTCTAGGCCGAGAATGCCGGTTGAGTGTTAGATCTACGAACAGTTCCACAGTTCGATCTACGAGAGCCGATAAGAGATCATGCAGCTATAGCAGCAAATTCTTCCAACCCCATCGAGAGGAGGACCTCCGATGCGGCAGGGCCGAGCGTACGCGATTACCGGGCCCCGAGTTGAGAACTAGATACCGATCTTGAGATCGCGTAGAGTACTCGTTACCATTTACATTTTGGAATTCGTATCAGCTGACACTTGAGCATTACACAAGGTTGTATTGGTTCGTGATTACTGATTGATCGAACGAGTTTAAAACCGTTAAGCCCACCAGTATTTTAAACACATCGACTAGAGGTATGATAGTACCGACTAGCGTCAGTGGGAGTTGGAAAGCGGAGTAACAGACTTGGCCATACTGAAGGTTCTTTTCATTCTCCGATAGTGCAGATCGAATTTTAAGAACTGATTGTTGAAACAGCAAGCATTCATCGAGTGTTATCGGCAGCGAATGCCGAGCAGTGAAAGGCCGCAACCTTGGCCAGTAAACGGTCCGTCCGGTCACCAGAGATGACCGGGCAACGATAAGATCAGAGTATCGCAGCGGAAGCGTAGTGGGCCCATACCCACAGGAGTCGTAATCTACAGTTTCTTCTAACCCCGCTACAAGACTTAAGTTAAAAGATTTGAACCGTCGAGGCGATGTTGTTCAAAATCTTTGTGATCAAGCGAAGGTTGCACGAGTGTGTGTCGTGCGTGAGAAACTAAATCAAGGTGTGTTTCTTACGTTCTTTCTAGAAGGACTAAGCGGCTTACCGCCAGTTCACACGGAACAAACGGATAACATTGAGAGTTAACCAAACGACCTTCCCAGCGGAGAAGAATGCGGAGGACGCGAGTCGAGTACCAAGGCAGATCCCCATCAGCAAGAGAAGAACTAATGCTAGTGTCCCGCAAGGACTAAGCATGACCATGGGGTGACGTCTTATAAGTGAGAGAACTTCATGTTGAAATCCAGCTACAGGTGGCTGAGGACGACTCCCACAAGCTTTCAGGCCAGTAACAAGATGGCACCGAACGAGGAATTGTATGATAGGTCTGACTTTGTGCCAGGCGTGGGCACAAGAAAAGTTAAGAGCTAACCGTCGTTGGATTTAATTCGTCAAGTATCGAATGAAGGAACCGCACGAGTTTCTGAACTGTTCAAATTATCGAGATCTCAGTACATGTTGATTACTCCCTAAAGGGTGACTTGGGTGGACTTTAATATAAGTTGGTTGATTGATAGCTCGTGAACGGTATAAGGAATACCGCCGGTTGGGATGACCTTTGGCAATCGATCTTGGATCGTGTTGCGCAGTCGAGTGTAATTATCGTACGTTCAATTGTGGTGTCTTGAAGGACGCCTACATTCGACCAAGTACCAGTAAGGGGTTTTATCGGTCCGTTTTGTTGTACGTCGTTCGTCCGACTAGATGTCGGTAGATTTCATGGTTGTACTGAACCATGCACCGGTTTTGAGCGCCTTTATCTCGTTGTTATGATGATTCAGGTTGAGAATCGTGTTTTGGTTTAACCTTGTGACATATGTGCTTGCCGTTGGCTTGGTACGAGACGCGTGTGTGGTTTACCGTTTACCCTGTGTTTGATGACATGTTAAGTGGGTGGTTAAGGTCGGTGGTGGTTCGTTCGAGTTTGCTTTGTGAGTATGGTGGGGTCCTGAGTTGAGGAGTTTGGTTACGAGTTCCGTTGGGAATTATTTGTGTGATGCACCCGTATGCCAGGCTTAGTATGACGGAAAGTTTCGATTAAGTTACGTTTTGAGGCATGCCGTATTTCGACTATATGCCGGTACGTTGTACCATTTACTTGATTGAGGAACGTCTACCTTTCCACGAGATGTGACGAAACGAGCGTTTTTTCCAAACCCCGTCGTGGCTATGAGAACCTTTGATTGGAGGATTACATTTGTGTATTGCTTGCTCGTCTTGCGTGTGTTAGGTCGTGACAAGACCTTATTGGTGTTCCAGTGTGAACTATTCGGGAGACGGTTACCAAAGAGAATTGAGAAGTTACACCTTCGGATGGCTCCGTCTTGGTCCGATTTTTGGAGTTTTCCGATAAGACACCCATACCGAAGGAAGATCCCGGTATGGCATGTCAGAACCGAAGTCATCCTATCTGGTGTGATACCGGTACAGTGAGGACGCTGATAAGAAATATCTACATCGAAGTTGTTGATGACGGTCCGCCGTCTACACTAAAATTGGAGTCTGTTAGAGGTTGCCAAGATCGTTTCTGGCATTCCTCAGTATTTGAGGTGGGTACTATCTACCCTTTGGGTTGCGCGATATTGGCCCACCAGATGTGGTAAACCGAATGATTGTTCCGAATCGTGCAATGATCATGAGATCCTGTGTCTTGAGGTAATGGTTGTTACATTTTACTTGATCGGGTAATCGTTTGTGGTTGGTCTTAGCAGGGCGAGTATTGGATTTCTGGGTAAGTTTTCCCTGTAAAAAGTTTCTAAGAAGGAAACTGAGTGGTTATGTCTACGTATAAATTCCTACTTCAGTTCGCCTTGCGAGGTGTTTCGACACGATATTTATGACCGACGGGAGATTCCGGTACAGAATATCTAGACCGATATAGAGTATTTCAGTACGACGTCTATACCAAGATAGGATTCCGGTATAGGATGTTTTATATCGTCATCCGGTATTCCTTAACGATTTGAGTGTTCTTTGACATGTTGGGTACATTGGTGGTTCTTGAGTTATGGTCGCGTGTTGAAACGGCGAACTGGTGAGAAAGACTGCTTTTCACCGCCAAGTATGACTTTTGAATAACTAGCGTGACCTAGTGAAGCGCGAGTAAGTAAAGGTCGCGTAAATGCGGAAACGGTTAAAGACCGAGTAGAGCCGACAGGAGAGTTACGTAGATGACCAACAACGACCTTTTGAGTTTCATTACGCGATCTGATATTTCTGAGAATGAGCCCAAAAAGGGGCCTTAGCGGATCGACAACGACAGAGGCAAGTTGGCCTCGCAAGTTATTGTACATTTTGAGGTCTTCAGACAGAACCAGAACCGTTGTCTGGCAACTCCCTCGTGTTCCCAAACTGCGGAAGTACACTGCGGATCCCTCACTGGTGAGTCTTAAACGAACGTTCCCTAAGATGAACAAGTGGAGCGCGTTCATTTAAAATTTCGAGGACGAAATTCTTTTAAGGGGGGTAGACTGTAAAACCCCACCCTTTTTGATTAAGGTAATAGTCTGAAAAATGAAACCATTGGGTATGTTTTTGCAACAAGTGGAAAATCGAAAGAAGAAATCAAAAAAAAGGAAGAAGAGGGATTTTGGACTGGATCAAATGTTTGGGCCGGATTGGGCCCACACGGAGAGGAGACACGCCACACGCGGGCCCAGACCCGCTAAACGCGAACTAACCCAAAACGCACGCGTTTAGGGTTCTATTCACACTCATTCTTCGTGACACAGTGCACATCCCGAGGCACTTCGCGCAACTCCTCTCATCCAGATCCCTCTCGACCCTTCAGCTCCCTCTCCCCGTTCTCGAACCGTTAAACCGAATTGTGAAATCGGACTAGAACGGGACAAAAACGGAACGAAGAATCGGACCTCGGGAAACATGCACCGAGTTCTGTGCTCGGGGCTCGAGTGCTCGAACCCAATTCGTCGTGATCCCTCTTTTAGCCCGCTCGAGTCTAAAGGGCAACTTTTGAATTTAAATCGAAACTGTCGTAACCTTCTAAATCAAATTGTGAAACCGGTTTTAATTGTGGCTTTCATTTTAAATTAGAGTCCGGCTTCGATCGAAGAAAAGACCGGAGTTAAACCCAGACGCAGACTTCGCCCTAGAAGACGGTGTTGGCCCGGTCGTCAGCAGCTAGGAGACGTTGATGTGGTATCGTCTTGAGGTAGGGAAAGTAGCGAATACCGGTTTAATTACGGAAGGTTACTAGTATGGATGCTAGGTAATAATAAGACTGAAACGAACGTTTATATGATATAATAACCGGACGAGTCGTAGTGACATGTAGGATGTGACTCAGTAGTTAACTGCTTTCAATACTTGGGAAATTGTCGTGCTGGTAGATTGGCCATGTCAAGCCGTAGGTTGTGTGTTGATTGAAATGCCTGTTTTTGATTGAGATGCCTGCTGTATGACCTAGGGTCGATAAGTTTAAGAATCAAGAACTAGTAAACTCGGTGTAACATGTTGTTGCTATGTGTGGGCAAGTGTGCCGTGGTTTATGAATGGTGAATCCTTGTTTGTGATATGGTCGGGTGAGTGATAGAACGACGTGTTGTGTAGTTGTGGTAAGTTTGTTGGGTCTGGGAGTCGTGTTTGATCTATGGCATTTCGATGCGTGATTTTAGTTTGTTGTGTGTTCCTTGAGGATGGTTTTCCGGTTGTGTTTGGGGCCTGCGGGTCGTTGTTTGGGGCGACGGGTCGGGCCGACGGGCCATAATATGGTTGGGGCCTACGGGTCGTGTTGGGCCTACGGGTCTTATTGCATAGGGTCGACGGGTCGGAGCCGACGGGCCGCATCATATCATCTTGCCTAGGGCCGACGGGTCGGAGCCGACGGGCCACATCATATCATATTGCATAGGGCCGATGGGTCGGAGCCGACGAGCCAAATCATAGCATAGTGGGCCTACGGGTCGTGGTTGGGTCTGAGGGTCGTGTTGGGCCTACGGGTCATGATGGGCACTACGTGCCGTGTTTCAGCCTCGATGATCTATGGTCCTTTGGAGACGTTTCCGAGGGTTCCGACGAATGCATCCTCATAGGGATGTTTACGACATTCTCGACGTTATACGTCTTTGTGACGTTATGCGCCTCCTCTGGATCGAGAGGTAGTCCGATGGATACTTGACTTACCGTTTTGATATGATGATGTTGGGCTGTGTATAGTCGGCGAAGTTCAGGGATTGTAGTACGGGATGTGTGTGCTGATGGCTTCTGTGTTTGATACGTTGATGTTTGGTTAATGTTTTCTTGTGTGGAAGTTATCGTCGAGAGTATTGTAAATTTGGCTATGAACCCCGATCGGTATTTAGTCGTGTTGTACTAGTATGCCCTAATTGGACGGTTACTCGTGGTGGCGAGCCGATGTTCGTTACCTTAACTACTTTCTCTACTGGGCGAAAGCTCACCTCTTACTTTGTCGATTTTCAGGTGTTGAGCGGGATTCGTGCTAGCAGGACACAGCTGAGCTTGGGAGCTGGCGAGGGTCCTAGGCTAGTAGGTCTAGAGACGTGCGTTGTTTTTTAACCGAATTTTGTATAATGGGTTTTGTGAGCTGTTAACTTTGTCAATTTATTTATTATCACTTTTGAAATTTTATCCTTCGTAATTTTACCGTGTTTATTTATTATTTTAAGTTCACGTCTCGAGTCCGGTCAAAACCGGATTTGGGGCGTGACAACTATCCCTACAGAGAAATTCTCCATTCTATATCTCTCTATTACTTTGTTGATGTAGGCCTTTTGAGACAATCCCAAGGTTCCTTGTGATCTATTCCGGATTATTTCTATTCCAATCACATAGGAAGCCTCACCCATATCCTTCATCTCAAAGTTTTTAGAGAGATACCTTTTCACGTTATGTAACATACCCATGTCATTTACAACAAGAAAGATATCAACATATAAGACTAAAATGAGAAACTTACTCCTACTGATCTTCATGTAAATGCACCGATCAATGGTGACCTCTACACAACCGTATGACGTAATGATGTCATTGAACTTTAAGTACCACTGTCGAGAAGCTTGATTTACTCCATATATTGACTTTCTCAATTTACACACCTTGTCTTCACTACCCAAGGATAAGAAGCCTTCATGTTGATCCATATATACTTCGTCCTCAAGGTCGCCATTGAGAAAGGCGGTTTTAACATCCATTTGGTGAAGCTCTAAATTATAATGAGCCACAAAAGCCAAAACAATTCTCAAAGAATCCTTCTTAGACACTGGAGAGAAGGTTTCCTTGTAATCAATGACATATTTCTGATTGAAACCTTTGGCAATAAGCCAAGCTTTATATCTTTCAATGTTTCCATTCGAGTCCCTTTTGGTCTTATAGACCCATTTCGACCCAATGGTCTTGGAACCTTCAAGTAACACAACTAAATCCCATACTCTATTGTCTCCTATGAATTTCATCTCCTCTTTCATGGCAATTAACCAATTTCCTGAATTGTCACTTCCCATGGCTTTTCGGAATGAAACTAGATCCTCACTTATGCTCAAGTCACATTCACTTTCAACATAATAAATCACATAATCATCTAGAATGACAAATCTTCTTTCCCTCGTAGATCTCCTTAATTGATCATGTTGAATAATATTCTCCCCGTGAATCGTGACTTTTTCATCGTTGATGTTGTCATTTTGTGGAGTTGGCACAACATTATGTTGTCCTATTGTGTTTTTAGGCACAATTGGTACAACCATTTGAGGTGCAACTTCTGAAGAAACAATTTCTTCCCCGACTTCATGAATATCCACATTTCGTGGTTCATTACTCCCACTAGTTTGACAATTCTCAATGAATCTAGCATTACCAGTCTCTACTATTCTCGTACTATGGTTAGGAACATAAAATATGTGCCCCTTTGACTTTTCAAGATAGCCAATGAAATATCCACTAACCGTCCTAGAATCTAGCTTCTTTTCATTTAGATTGTACAACCTCACTTCTGCTGGGAAACCCCAGATCATCAGATGTCACAAACTGGGTTTCCTACCTTTCCATAGTTCATAAGGAGTCTTAAAAACCGCTTTACTAGGAACCTGATTCAAAAAATATGTTGTAGTCTTTAATGCATAAATCCATAAGGAACAAGGTAGAGAATAATTACTTAACATTGTTCTAACCATGTCTTTTAGGGAACGATTCCGCCTCTCGACGACACCATATTGCTGAGGTGTACCGGGCATTGTGTATTATGCACAAATTCCCTTCTTTTCAAGTATCATTGCAAATGGACCAGGACATTGACCCTTCTCTGTGATACTTCCATAATACTAGGGGTGTGCACGGTCGGTTATCCGACCCAACCCGAACACATACGGACCCGACCGATTGTTTGTGGGTCGGATTTTTTTGAGCTAAAATCCGACCGTCGGATCTGTTTTTTAGGTGACACCCGACCAGTCAGATTTCGGATGGATCACGTCTGAACTAAAAACCCGAAACTAAATCTCCTTCATCTACTCAAATCTCCTTTACTCTTCTAAAAAATCTCAGTCCCTACTTGTCTCTCGTGAAACAATCCTTGTCCCTCGAAACCGTGAGAAGTGCTCGCCGTGAAACATGAAGATGAAGTTGAAAGTGAAAGAGTGAGGAAGGTGAAGCGTTGTTGAGGTACGTCGGAGATGAAGCAAGAGAGTTTGAGACGGACTGCGGCGGGGAAAGGTACGTCGAAGACAATCCAAGAGAACAACAGAGAACATAGGTGTGGCCTTTTCTGGTTTTTTGGTTCGTGGGAGAGGAATTTAAGAGAAAGAAATATGATAAACATGGACAAAGGGTTTGGAATTTGAAAGAAGGTATGGCTATGCAAAGATAACGATTGAGGATAAGATTTGTTGGAAAGTGGAGTACGTGTGTGGTTGAGAGAGACATTGACAGAAAAGTGGTTGTATTTAATGTGATTTAATACACATTGTGTGCTGGGAAATCATGTGGGATTACTTAAAAACGGGATGAACAGTAGAGATGTAAGAGGCCCAAACAGATTAATCGGGTGGGTCGGGTGCTCCGCGGGTCTCAGACCCACGATCCGTCATCCACCCGAAAATCAGCAGATCAGGATGTTTTTGATCCGTGATCCGATCCGTCACTCGTGGATATGTCTCGTATGGGTTTCGGATCGGTCGGGTTGCGGATCGGGTCTTGGGTTGCGGTTTTTTACACATCTCTACATAATACTCACCACCTCTATCCGATCTTACAATCTGTACTTTCTTATCTAATTGCCTTTCCACCTCATTTATGAATACCTCTAGGACATTCATAGATTGAACCTTTTCATGCAATAAATATGTGAATCCATATC
Organism: Erodium maritimum; assembly: GCA_963921825.1. Taxonomy (NCBI): domain Eukaryota; kingdom Viridiplantae; phylum Streptophyta; class Magnoliopsida; order Geraniales; family Geraniaceae; genus Erodium; species Erodium maritimum. Next base: position 16,219,956 of record OY997589.1, on the reverse strand, counting down.
GTGAAAAATCATCTATGAAGGTAAGAAAGTATTGTACACCACTCCAAGAAGGAATATCAATAGGTCCAGAAATATCAGTATGCATAATTTCAAGAAGTTGAGAGCTTCTCGTGGCCGGTTTCTTTACTATGTGGCTAGTCTGCTTACCCTTAGTGTAGTCTATGCACACATCTCAATCACTAAAATCCAAATGATGAAGAATTTCATTATTTACCAACCTCATCAATAGTTCTATGGATATGTGACCTAATCTTTGATGCCACAAGAAAGCTGAACTTTCAACCAATGCACTACTTTCAACCAATGCTGAACTTTCAACCAATGCACTACGTTTAATGCCCGTACTTTCAATATGAAACAAGGATTCAAAAAATTCAACATCAAGTTTGAAACGATAAAGTGAATTCACTAATGTACCAAAACCATAATGCCAATTATTGTGATACAAGTTAAATTCACCTTTTTCAAACTTAAGCGAAAATCCTATAATATCCAACTTACTTACTGAAACAAGATTTGTAGCACATTCAGGTACATAAAGACAACTTTCAAGATCTTTTTGATGACCAATGCCTAAGATTAAACTATAAGTCCCAATGCCCTCAATTCGTGACTTCATCATATTTCCCATAATCATGTACTACTCAATCTTTCTTATGGGTTTGATTGAACTAAATCCTTGCTTGATATAAGACACATGGGTTGTATCACCAGAATCTATCAACCAAGTATTACTAGGCACTTACAAAAGGCTTGATTCAAAACAAACAGAAACATAGTACATACCTTTCTTATCGAACAATGCATTTCTTTTCGGACAATCTTTCTTGAAATGTCCCATCTTCTTATAGAAGAAACACCTCATTTCCTTATTGATTTTTCTATTAGGTCTCTTCAAGAAAGTCTTGTTCCTTTTGATGTCCTTACCTGGCTTGAACATGCTGCTACTAGCACAATCAAGACCCACGAAACAGTCAGCTTGACCTCTCATCTTCTTTAATCTCCCTTCCTCCTGAACAAGCATGACATTTAATTCTTGATAGTTCCATTTATCTTTAATGGTGTTGTAGTTCACCTGAAACTGGCCAAACTCATCCGGCAAAGAGGTAATGATGAACTGAACTAAAAAGGTTTTATTTACCTCTATTCCAAGGGACTTCAGCTTCGCTGCTACATATTTTTCTCATGACTGTGTTATAGGCTTGGACCAGTCGAATTTCTTATTTGTCAGCTCATTCATAAGACTTACCTACAATCTACTTGTTAACCAACTCAGATTGAGAACACTCCTTTAATTTTGGCATGAATTCCTTGGCCTTCTCTGTCTTTGGCATAGAAGGTTTTGCATTTTCAGTCATGGCCATTCGCATGAGGTTCAAGCCCAACATATTTGAACGCTCCCAATTTTCATATAGAGACTTTTCAGCCGCAGAGCTTTCATCGATTACGGTTTAAGGTTCCCCATCCATAATTGTGGACAAATCAAGGGCCATACGCCCAGTGTAAACTAGATCTGTTCAGACTATTCCTCATAATTTGAGCCATTGAACTTCACAACAGACTTAGCCGATGTATATATATTTGATGGAGTTGTAAAGATATTTACACATGCTTCACCCATTAGTGCTTCTATAACTTTAATACAAATTCATAAACTTTAAACATGCATTTAAAAATTGATCTCGATCATTGGAGGACCCTCGGTACAGAGGCTTAAAAAAAGGACCCCTACCCTCGGTATCGTAACGGAGCAAGACTACTAGGAAAATGACCTCGTCACTCCGAGAATGAGGAGATAGCCGATGTGAAGACCGCCTCGTTAAAAAGTTTTGTTTAATTAGATTTAAATAGTTTGGAACGTCGAGGTTGAGTTTTGGGTCGGTTTTTGGTAACGACGTGGTTGGAAATTCGATTTAATCTTTAATTCTTTAAAATAAAAATAGAAAAGAAAAGAAAGAAAAAAAGGGGTCGGACCGGGTTGGACCGGACCCGGCCAGGCAGACCCAACCCGCCCAGCTGACCCGGCCAGGCCAGGCCGCCCGAATCTGTTCTGCTTCTCCAGCTGGGCCGTGAAGCCCATCTCGTGTTGGAGGCCCAAAGTTCTGATCGGCCCGCGCTATAAAACCTGTTCTTCTAGGGTTTCAGTCGAACAGAACTCCTCCATCCCTCTCTCTACGTGCAGCCGAGCTTTTCTCTCCCTCATCCTCTTCTCAGATCCGTCCCGACCTCCACCCTCCCTCTCCATCCCAAGCTCGCCGGCGACACAAGCTTCCTCTCGTCGCCCGAGCTCCTCCCTCTTTACCCTCGTCTTCTCCGTCCAGACCGAGCGTCACGCCGACCGAGCCTCTCCCTTCTTCTCCGTTCAGTCGCCGACGCGTCTAACCGAGACGAACTCGCCTGAGCTCTCCAGATCTGGTGAGTTCCGCCGGTTTCGTCCGGATCTGAGGTTGTCCCTTCGCCGTGTTCTATTTCCCCGCCACCGTCTTCTCTCTTCATCTATGTTCAACAGTCGTCGTCGTCCATTTTTCCCCACGGTGAGAATCTCACCTCTTGGGTTCCGTCGCCGACGATATCTTCGTCGGTGGTCGGAGGCTTCCCGAGCCCCCTTCTTCTCATTTTCCTCTTTTCCGAACTCGTCCCTTGTTGATTTCTGTTCGAACTTCTGTGGATCTAAGCAGTTGAAACCGTTTTGGTGTTGGATCCAGATCTGGACGGGTTGGAATGAAAGTGAAGCTTTTTTTAACTTAAAAAGAAAAGGGTATTAAAACGAAAGAACCGTTTAAAGAAAAAAGGATTAAAATCAGTTTGGTTTTATATCGAGTTTGAAACTGTTGGATCGAACTGGAATCGGTTTTGGAAACCCTAACGAGTAAAGTGGTCTGTTAAACGGACTTAGAATGGGACAAAACAGAACGAAGAATCGAACATCGGGAATCGTGCCCGAAACCCGTACCTCGGGATTTGTGCATCGAAAACCGTGCCTTGAGATCCGTGCATCGGGTTCTGAGTTTGGTGTTCGGGTGCTCGAACCTGATTCGTCGTTATCCCGCTTTTAGCCCGTTCGAGTCTAAAAGACAACTTTTCAACTTAATTGGAAACCGTCGTACCCTTTTAAGTCATTTGTGAAACCGGTTTTAATTATAGCTTTCTGTGTAAACTAGAGTCCGACTTCGATCGTAGAGAAGACTGGAGGTAGCGAGCCTGGACGTCAGCAGCTAGGAGACGTAGCGGTTGTTCTTCGGTTGAGGTAGGGAAGTAGCGGATACTGGTTTAATTGCGGAAAGTTACTAGTATGCATGCCAGGATTAATAAAACTGGAACGAGTAGTTATATCAGATAATAACCGGATAAGTCGTAGTAACATGTAGGATGAGAACAACTAGTGTAGTCGATTGAACTGCGAACCTTTACGTTTCTGTCTTGGGAATTGTCGTGCTGGTAGACCGGTCATGTCGAGCCGTAGGTTGTGTGTTGTTGATTGAATTGCCGTTGTTGTTTGAGGTTCCTGCCGTGTGAGTCGGTGTCGTTAGGGTTAATAGACAAGATTAGTATAACCGTTGAGCTTGTTGTTGATATGTATGGGCGAGTGTGTCGTGGTTGTGTTGATGTGAAACCCTTGGTTCTGTGATGGTCGGGTGAGTGATAGACCGACGTGACTGATTGTGGTAAGGTTTTAGGGCTGGGTAAGTCGTGTTTAATTAGGACATTTGTTTTATTATTCTTGACGCTTTGCCCGAAGGAGTTCCGGGAAAGTTGTCTCACCTTTGCTTCGCCCGAAGGAGTTCCAGGGAAGTAGTTTCACCTTTGCTTTGCCCGAAGGAGTTCCGGGAAAGCTGTTTCACCTATCTTTTGCCTTGCCCGAAGGAGTTCCGGGAAGGCTGTTTTATCTATCCTTTGCCCGAAGGAGTTCCGAGAAAGAGATTTAGGCCGTTAGAGATTCTGGTATGACTATTTGAGAGCGTCCCGTGATTAGTTTGACTGTTAATAGTTGTGCTATTTGGGTGGTTGTGAGTATGGGTTGGTCTTGAGTTGAGGATGGTGGTTACGAGTTCCATTAGAAATTAGTTGTGTGATGTACTAGTATGCCCTAATTGGACGGTTACCCGTGGTGGTGAGCGCTTGCTTATAACCTTAACTACTTTTCCTACTGAGCGAAAGCTCACCCCTTACCTTGTTGTTTTTCAGGTTCTAAGCGGGAAGTGTACTAGCCGGATGCTCGACGCTTGGGAGCTACGAGGGTCCTAGGCTAGATAGTCTAGAGACGTACCATTTTATTTGAACTGTTTTACCGTTGGTTTTTACCGAGCTGTGACTCGTGTGGTGTTTAAAGTTTTTTTTTTAAAATTATGAGATTAAGACATATTGGCTTTATTTTCATTTAAAATTATTATTGTTTTAGTTCACGTCTCGAGTCCGGTCCAAACCGGATTTGGGGCGTGACAACCGACATCCGAGGACCGAGACCCAAGGATCTATCCGGTTTGGGGGGAATAAGAGGTTGTGGTGGGATCTCTGGGAGACCTATCACCACCGTAGCTCCTTGCGATAGTGTTCTTGTAACGGAGTCACGTCGTTTTAGGGGTGTCGCGGGCCAGGCCTATTAGGGCAACCATTCCTGGCCAAGTTTGCTCCTACCCGGATCAAAAAGCCTCCAACGGGATAATGATCTCCCAAGGCGGGGAGGGCCTTTCAGATGGTATCTGGTTGGCCATACGGAGAGGGCAAGGTCGGATGACGTTATGCGATGGGAAAGGCGGAGGGACCAGAGGTGCTCGAGAGGTCGAGAATAGCGTGGGCATCAGACCGATCAACATCGGTAATGTAGAAAAACGTTGTGGAAGAGGTAGTGCCGACAAGGCGGAATTCAATGACCTCTTGTAATGCAATTTTTGGCGGTCTGGTTTGGAGAAAATTGAGGATTGGCAGGGTAGGGGAACCGACAACGGTTGGACGAGCGGTTGTAGCGATACCCATTGAGCTCGAAATCCATGGCGAGGTCACGACCATGGAAATCGTTATCGAATAAGTAGCCGGCATGGAGGACGTTGATGTCGTTGTTCGAGCCAAACATCTCAAAAAACGCATGCTTAATCCACAAATCACGGAACGCCACCACTTACAGCGTAACAGTTGGATCTCCGCTTCCACCCCTTTTGTGGGCTCCTTGCGATGCGACTGGAAAATTCTTCCACTCCCAGTGCATGCAATCAAGACTACCAATCATACCGGGGAACCCTCGGTTGTACCTCGATTCGAGTAATCGTGGAATGTCATCCGATGTTGGCTTCCGATCGTATACCTCTATGAAAACCTCAATAATGGACTTACAAAAACGTATAGTACATTTGAGTATAATACTTCCCCCCATATGTAGCGTTTCGTCCAATGAATCGGTCGAGCATCGATACGCTAGCATTCTTATCGCGGCGGTGCATTTCTGGTGCGTTGATAACCCCAAGCGTCTTGCACCGTGCCGCTACTGAACAAAGTAATCGTCATGCGCCGCTACCGCATCCATAACCCTTTGTAGCATTTTGTCGATCCTCCGCCAGAGTGCTTGCTCTCAAACACGAAGTTCGGCTTTGACCTCGTGACGGTCGACTTCAAACTCCTCTCTCGTTTGAGCCTCGTTGCAGACATTTTTGCTCACAAATAATATGACAATTGGAGAGAAAATGTAAAGAGAATTTTAAGAGAGGTGTTATAAAAGGAATGAATGGGGTGGGAGGTATTTGTAGGTAGGAAAACAAAATATTTTTTGAATTAAATTTGTATTTATTTAGATTAAAAAAAACATCCGTTAATGACCGTTGTTCGGCAACGGTCATTTTTTTCTCTCACAACGCCACGTGGCGTGGCCTGATTGGCCGACCCCGATGTCGCACACCCTGCACCCGTGATCCATATTTCGAAATCATGGGCTGCACCCTAACTCGCAATCCAGATAGATGTGGATCAGGGTTGGCGGATCACACACGCCACACCGTTCGGAGCGCAAACCCAGATCTTTTTCTACCTGATATCGCAGTTCCAGATACGCGTGAGGGCGAGTCCAATGTGTATCCTCTAACTCTCCGCCACCGATTCCGTTGCTGTTAATTTTGTGTGAGTTCCGTCTTTATTAACAAAACTTGCCTTCCGGACAAAGTGATCCTCCGCCGAGTTCCGGAGATAGTAACTAATAATAGGCGGAAATGTAGAAGGTAAGATAAGCTCGATATGTGGTCAGTGAGATGGCATGTCAACATTTCCATCAACACACATGCAGACCACAGAGCTATCACAAGTCATACATCACAAATAGCTACCTAGCTTCTTCTGGAAATTATCAAATGTTCCATCCCATGACATAATGTTGGGATCTCTTTTTCTCCAACTTGCATCTTCTTCAATTTCATGCATTCATATTTGACAGTAGCTACTAGCTATGTATGATGTATACTGTGGTAGGTACTATACGCCGGTTACTTGAAAAATTAAATTGTGGTACCAACGAGCTTGTAGATATCGTTTCTGTGTCTAAAGTTGGTAAATATTTTGCTTAGAACACGTACGATCGGTCGATACGTTTTACCAAACATTAGCCGAACCGTGTTTTAGCGGTTTGCGAGTCGTGGATCGGTGTCTTGTGGAATGTGCAGTACACGAACTGCTAAAACGCGGTTCGGTTCATGTTTCGTAAAACGTGTTGACCGACCATACGTGTTCTAAACAAAATATTTACACCTTCAGACAATGATACGATATCGTACAAGCTCTTTGGTACCACAATTTAATTTTTCAAGTAACTCGCGTATGTGTGTCTAGTACCTAATACATTATACATCTCACGAACCGTTAAAACGCGGTTCGCACAGCGAACCGCGTCGCTCGACAAACCAATCGCATGGCGACACGTGGCCCTTGCGAGAAAAAAAATCTTAAAATAACGGTAATTTTTTTAATTCAATTAAATGAAAATTTTCAACCCTACAAATACCCTCATTCTCACACCACCAATAATTCTACAACTTCTCCTAATATTTCTCTAATTTCACTCTCCTATTCCCAACATCCTCTCTCTTAAAAGCCTAAAGAAAAATATCTGACGACGAAACTCAGCATTCACATTCAACGGATAACGAACAACTTATTCCACGTGAAGTCTTTGGCTCGGAATCCTAGACGTCCCATGTCCTTCACGCCGCCGCCACGTTTGACCGCCCCTATGTCCAGCCAGTGCTCCATCCCCTCCACCATCACGTTCCGCCACCAGCACCGAGACGACTTCTAGAGGGTCACGAATCTGACGATCGAGGCCTCGTGGTTGCCTTGTAAAACCCCAAAAACAAGTCCCTCTTTTGACATTTTAAAAAATTGGATGGAAAAATGAATTCGTTATAATTGGGTATTTCGGGGTATGTATTCGTTACGAAATAAGCTTGGGCTAGGCATCTTTTAAACATGTATAATTCAGGTAGGTAAATGTAATTAACCCATAATAAATCTCTACGACAACAAACAATATATTTGGTTTCTTTTTTTATTTCTACTTTTCAAATTAACATATTCCAACAAAAAAAGTGGTCTAATAACAAAAAAATAGGAGGTCTAATTCTATTATTGGAAAAAGACTAGCTACATACTTGAAGTCAATATTTGTTCTTGCATGGTAAGAAGGAATAAAATTTGTGTTATGCCAAAAAAATCATTTCCAGCCATAATTGACATTTCTGTACCATTGGTTGGGATCTTGAGGAACGAACCTTAAGCTCCATTCAACCACCATAATCAAACAAACCAAACAAGCCACAATCCACATTAATCTATTAAAATGTTTTGTCGTTCTTATTATCTATATATTAGTGGTTTCATCGTGTAAATTTCAATGAATATAAAGAGAGAAGGTACGGTCATCATAGAGATTTGTCGTTACTTTGGCACACCCACAAACCATCAAGAACCCAAGTCAAAACAATGCACTATTTTATAGCTCTAAACCCTAATTTGTGACTTGTATGGGAGTGCTTGATGTTAATTAAGTAAAGACGTTTATTCGGTACCAATTACAAGACAATGAAACAAGACATAATATCTAGATAATGACCAACCTTGGGATGGTGATGAACCCAAAGACATAATCCATGTCAACTTCAACCTGCTTAAATAATCAACTACAACCTATATTATGGTTCAGATCTCACAAACAGATAGAGAGAGAGATAGAGAGAGAGTTTGTTCTTCCATGGCGCAGAGAACTGTGTTGAAAGTTGCTATTCCCTGTGAAAAATGCAAGAAGAAGCTCTTAAAGTCAGTGTCTTCGCTACAAGGTAAATGTACCCTATAACTCTTTCTATGCCCAACATCAAATAATTTCTATCTCTTGCCAATACGAGTTACACTACTACAGAATAGGTCTTGAGTAACAGATTGTATCCGTTGTCTAAGATTCGATATTTGTTGGCCAAGTATTTGGCCAACGGATATATGCGTCGGCCAAGATCCATCAGCAAGTGTCGTAGCCCAAATTCTTGGCCAACATATATAACAGATATAAGTATGATGGAGCAGCTCGGTTTTACAAATCTGTTGGTAGAATTCTCAACAAACTGTTTGTGGTGGTGCAGGAGTAGATAAGGTAGAGGTAGACGTAGCCAAGGGAACCCTAACGGTGACAGGAGAGGTCGACCCTTATAAGGTGATCGTGAAAGCAAGAAAAGCGGGGAGGCATGCTGAAGTGGTCACTATTGGGCCTCCTCCGGCTCCACCCAAAAAGCCCGAGCCCAAAAAGGATGACAAGAAGCCCGAAGTTAAGGCCCTACCACCACCCCCTTGTTGCTCCTACCCTAGGGGAGACATCGCTTTCGTCCAATTGGGATCATACCAAGAACCCACCCCAATCTGCTCCATCTTATGACATCTCCATGTATCATCAAAGCTTATTTGGTTAAGTATTTAAATTTTCAGTCTGTTGTTAGGATTCAAATTAGGGTGAGCAAATCAAATATTGTTTAGATTATTGATTTGATAAACACGATTCAAATTATTTTAGAAACATTTAAGGTAAATGAAAAAAATATATATAAAAATATGTTACACACACAAATATAAAAATGTTTCCAAAATTTATCAACGTTAAATTATCTGTTAAAAAAACTTTTATTTTTTTAAATTCCGATAATACTCTCCCTCGTAAAACCCTAATAACTCACTTTCTTATCAAGAATTACGAAAATACCATTTCCTTCATCTAAATTTATAAAAATACCATCATACAGAGGAGAAATCAGGTGAGAACCATGCTTTAACGTAGGAATCGCGAGAACCAATCTAAGTCATTCATTTTAAGAATGGATGGATGAGATGTAATTGAGTGTTTGACGGCAAAAAACAACACTTTTTAGTAAGTGATAAGGGCTTTTTAGTAAAACTATCATATTACTTTTTTTAACCAATTAACTAATTTAATTTTTCCAGCTTCGTTTGAACTCCGATTGGCTTCAAACGTGCGCCATTAGTTTTATTTTTTTAAGGGCTTTCAATCAAAATCAGTCATGAATATATTTTGAAGCACGAAAAAAAATTATTTCGGGGTTGATTTTTTATTATTTTTATCAACACTTTGCTCTGGATTTATCAACACTTTTACACTGGTTTTATCAACACTTTACACTGGTTTTATCACCTCATTTTCAAAAACTGATCATGATTTTATCACCTCTTCGCGTGCTTTTTATGAACACTAGTTTTATCAACACTAAACACTAGGTTTATCATTCAATTACGTGTGTTTTATCACCCCCCATCACATGTTTTTTTTGAAGCACGAAAAAAATATATTTCGGGGCTGGTTTTTATAGAAATTATATCTGGGTAATTTTTATCAACACTTTGCTCTGTGTTTATCAACACTTTACCCTGGTTTTATCAACACTTTACACTGGTTTTATCACCCCATTCTCCAAAACTGATCATGATTTTTATCATCTCATCACGTGCTTTTTATGAACACCAGTTTTATCAACGCTAAACACTAGATTTATCATTGAGTTACGTGTGTTTTATCACCCCATCACAAGTTTTTTTATCAACGTTAAACTCTAGTGTATCACACTTATTATCAAAATTGAACATGTTTTTTATCACCTCATTATTTGTTATTATCACCTCATTACATGTTTTTTTATCAACATTTAGCACTAGTTTGGTACTCCGATATAAAACATTTATTAGTGAAGATTTATCACCTTGATATAGATTTTTATTTTCATGCTTCAAAATATATTCATGATTGATCTTGATTGAAAGCCCTTGAAAAAAGAAAAATATTGGCGCAAGTTTGAAGTTAATCGGAGTTCAAACGAATCGAGAAATATTAAATTAGTCAATTGGTGAAGAAAAAAATTGACACTTGTCCACATGACACTGTGCTATTACAATTATGCTCTTGCTTGTGTGAGAATAGATGAAAGTGGCGTGAATTTGGGTAAAATTGGGATGATGATGTGGCATCATGGTGAATGTTGGATCTTAGGTGTGTATGGCTAGGATTGGTTCTCACGGTTCCTATGTTAAGAATGGTTCTCAATAGATTATCCCTCCCATTATACACATAAATTAAAATTAAAAAAAAATCATGTTTCTTATTAATTTTGAAACTCATATCTTAATTTTAAATTACTTTTTACATTTAACATTGTAAATGTCAATTTTTAATTTAACTATCATATTTTAATTATTATTTTTGTGTCATTACGAATCAACAAAATCAAATTTAATTCGCCTTATAGAGTTCACTTTCAAACGTTCTCTTTTCCCCCAAAAATCTTTTAAGATATCCGCCTCCTTTCGAGTCGCTTATCCCGATGACCCCTATTATGTCTCGATTGCCTCTTCGCGATCATCCATGATTCGACCATTGAGGCGGGTACCGTGGATCACATTATGAGAAAACATCCCAACCCTCACTACACACCGCCATTTCCTTCCAAACGAGAATTCCTACTCCCTTTCAGAGAATCTTCAACCCATGACGGTTCCTCGGATGCTAGCACCACTCTAGAGAGATTACACAAAGGAAGAGGATGAACTTGTCCTTCAATGGTTGTCGCATGATGTTGTCGTAGGGGATAGGACTCTGGTATCCAATCGAGCACGATCCATGGCCTCACTGTTGTCACAACCTTATTGGTGAGACACCAGCACCATAACTTGCTATGTTCGTCGCCCGGAATCCATGAGATCCGATAGGAGGATCCTACTCTACCTATGTCACGGCCCAAATCCGGTTTTGCCCAGACTCGAGACGTGACCAAAGATTTACAGTAAAACAAAAATAATGAAATAAAATAAAGTTTCCAAATGGTATAAATCCGTCAAAATGTAAAGAGTCACAGCTCAACGGTAAAACACAATAACCAACATAAAAGAGTACACGTATCTAAAACTAGCTAAACCCTCAAGCTCACATGCTCCGAGAGTCCGGCTAATACTGCTCCCGCTCAACACCTGAAACACCATAAAGACAGGAGGGGTGAGCTTACGCTCAGTAGGGAAAATGCATAACCATGTCCCTTTTTAGTTTAATAAACAGGAGTTCACAAGTTCATTCAAATCTTAATAAAACGAGAAACCAAACCGATGATGAAATACAGAGGCAACTCGAATGTTTAACAATTTCAAAGAGTCAATAATGATCGTAGGAAAATAAGAGAATCAATGCATTTCTTAAATACTCAATAGAAGATCGAACGTTCAAGTAATGTCGTGGGACATGAAGTCGCCACCCTCCGATCCACAATACTCGTTGTGTCATATCGGATTTTCCCTCGGTCCAGAGGAGACGCATAACGTCGAGAATGCCGGAAACATCCCTAGGAGGACGCATATCATCGGGATTCTCGGAAACGTATCCAAAGGGCCATATGTCATCGGGACAAGTAGAAGAATGCCGTGGGACATGTAGTCGCCACCCTCCGATCCACAATACTCGTAGTGTCATGTCGGATTTTCCCTCGGACCAGAGGAGACGCATAACGTCGAGAATGCCGGAAACATCCCTAGGAGGACGCATAGCATCGGGATTTTCAGAAACGTATCCAAAGGACCATAAGTCATAGGGAACCAAGTAGTGCTCCCGTAGGACGCACACACTTGGGTGAAACCGCTGTAACCATCTCTCATAACGCAATCCAACCAACTGCCCCGTAGGGTCCAATAACCAATGCACTCAGGCTCCAATAATCAATCCCCATAATATCCATTAACCAATGCCCTCAGGCTCCAATAATCAATCCTTAGAATAACCAGTAATTAATGCCCTCAGGCTCCAGTACTCAACAAATAACTCACAGTATCTGCCAAACTCCAACCACCACAACTGCACCGGATTACCCCCCCCCCCCCCCCGTTATAGTACAGAACCGAACAGACAAACATTCAAGAACATAAATAAGGGAAACACACCATAACTTATCTGTTGGGTCTCGAGGTAGGGTTGGAGATGAACCAACTCGCAGCGGAAAATCAATGAAAACCAAGAGACAATTAGAACCATGAAACAACTAACAAAGAATGGATTAACAAGAGAAAAATTCAGCACTAGTTCTTACCAAAACAAGAACACCGGTTAACGAATGATTGGCTTGAGTCTCCAAGACGCCTACGTATCCACATGGGAATCAAAGCCACGTAGTTCTTCTCTTTGAGGACTCAAGAACACAAAAATGGAGGAGGAAACTAGCCAAACCCGAAATGGCCATGGAAGAGGGAGAGAAAATGTGTTTCCTATTCTTGTCTAGTGTTTGTTATGTTGAAAAAAGATGACTTAAACATAACAAAACCCATACTTGTCCAACTAAAGGCATGGGACAAGTATGGTGTCAAGTAAGGTGTAAATAGGACAAAGTATGGCAAGACAAGATTGGGTTAGGTGGTGAATCACCAACACCTTAATCCTTGTCTTGCTTACTTAGTACTAATTAATCAAGACTTGATTAATTAGTTCCATGGGCCTTGGTTGCATGGGCCTTTCATGGGCCTCTTGGAACATGGCCCGTGGCCATTTCCAACGAGGTCCTGTGATTCGCTCATCGCCTCCATGCCTTCCATACCGGAAATGTCCAACATTATCCGACACGATCAATCCCAAGACTCCAAGCCTTGTCTCGATCTGTGAAGTCCTATTCACTTACGGGCACATGACCCAAAACCCAGTTTTGGTCATGTCCCGAGACAACTCCCTTTTGGCCATTCTCCATAAATGTGTCAATGAGTTTCATCCTCCGGTGTGACCCTTAGGTTTATGCATGTCAATAGATCAACGTAAAATCCCATTTTACTTGATCCTATTTAAGTGGCAACTAACGAGACTTTAGTATTGCCTGACACTACATAACGAATCGACCCTGTCGATTCTAACCTTTCCGTCGTCCCTGTCATTATCCTTTTATCTCCGATATCCTGATTGAGATAAGGCATAGAGCCGTCATCCTTATTATTCTCAATCACCGTTCCTTGATATGTGAGATGACTGAAGATATGATACCCAGTATCATGTGCATGGCCATGCTATTCTTCCAGTCACTCTCGATCAAGCGGCCGAGAACCGATATCTTTCCCATACCTTAGTATGAGGGATAAATCCCTTAGCCGTCTTTCGTGTCACTCATGTATCCCGTCCCCAAGCCAATCCTGGCCGTTATGGAAGCCCTGTTACGGACAACGTTAGGCTCAGGTCAAACTCAGTTGTTGACTACATAGCGATCACAAAGACTCCTTGGTCTAAGGATACATGACAAGCTACAACACTGAATATGTTCATGACTTAATCTATGGCACATATTCAGGGCGGGTCGTCCAATATCATGTCCCACATGATATCTATGATCAGACTCCGGAATCCCATTCCAATGACTAACAGAACGTAAGCCATAAAGAGCCATCTTTCATACTAGTCGCTTCTAGTGAAGCTTTGTTGACTAGGGACCCATCGAGTGTGATCTATCTCGATCTATGGTTCTATTCGCATGGTGGGCATAGATCAGAGCACACATCGATATATTACTCCAACACATAAGTAATATAAAGCCGCTTTAATTTTATTGCTAACGATGATATATACATTTGGACATTTAGGATTGAACTACAGGCACTAAGACTAACATTATCCACCAATCAACAATTCTCGAATCACACTTCCATCACAACACACAAAGACATTCACTTAATCCTCAATCTTAGAAGTACACACGTTCATCAATACACACCACACGAAATTCATATCCACACTTACACTTACCGCCACACTTACCTGTCGTGAAACAACGGTCCATTGATCACCTGGTTGTACCGTTCGGCACAATCAGTCATACTCGATCATCCGTTCAAGCATTCGATCATCCGACATTCAATCAATCAACCAATCATGTAAACATTCAATCAATTAATTAAGCATACGATTTAGCTAGTTTCGTTAGACTCTTAACTTATTCAAATTAAGCAATCAAACATGTGATCCTAATACGACAACTAATCCGAGGGCTCATCACGACATCTCTACGAGTAAATCAATTCCCAAGTATTGAAAACGGATTACACTAGTTATTCTCATCCTAAGCATGCATTCTAGACACTTCCGTTTGTTAATAATTGAAAGACGATTAATCTGGTTATTCGCATCCTATAGGCAATTCTAGGACCTTTCCGATTTTATTAACATAACATGCATCCTAAGCGTTTAAATAAGAAGTTAAGACTTTCCCTACCTTGCGGTCTTCCTCTAATAATACTCTGCTGAAAGTCGATTAGCCCCTACTCCGTTCTTCACACGGGTTCCAGATTGGTCTTCGTCTTCTCGGGCGAAGTTCAATCTGGTTTTTAACAGTTAAAACTTGCACTCAGAACCGATACAGGCTATATAACACCAATTCGGTCTTTAACTCGAACGGGCCAAAAGCGGGTTAAACGACAAGTCGGGCTCGAGTACCCGAACCCCGAACACAGAACCCGGTGCACGTTTTCTGAGACACGGATCCCATTGCCCAGATCCCGAGGCACGAGTTTTGAAACACGAGTCCCGACGTACATTTTCGAGGCACCGTTCGAAAACATTTTAAAACCAACCTGATTTAGCCTCTTATTGATTTAAGTCTGAAATACTATTAACTCCTTTTTCTGTTCGTTTCAACACTCATTGATTCAAGTCCAGATTTGTTCCAAAATCGTCTTAACTCCGAACTAAATCTAACTCATTCTTCATCCTTTTCAACTTTCATCTTAAAAATCTCTTATTTTTCTTAAAACTGATTTTTTTTTCATTTTAAAAACCTCTTCTTCTTCCTTTTTCTTTATTTTCGTGATGTTGTTTCACTCAATCCAGATCCAAAACTGGTTTCGAATCAACCCAGATCCACACGAAGCTCGGGACGAGAATAAAAGGGAAAAGGAAGGGGAACTCGGTTGACCTCCGACCGGCCACCGGCGGCGCCGTTGCCGGTCGAGGTCCCACGATCGTGAACTCACCGTAGGAGAAAGGGACGACTACGGAAGGGCTGAGCACGGCTGTCTCTCGCCCGTCTCAGATCTGCACAAGCCCGGCGATTGGGCTCGATTTACACGCGGTGAAGCAGAAAAAAGGAGAAGAGGAGCGGGAGAGCTCAGTGAGGGGCGTCGGCGACGGCTCGGCTGACGGAGAAGGCGAGGGCTCGGGGACGAAAGTCGTGTCCCAGGCGTACTTGGGTGGCGCCGACGAGCTCGAGTGGACGGGGAGAAGGAGAAATGGACGACGGGGTTTCGGTTGAACGGTGAGGAGAGGGGCGAGAGGGCGGCGGTGTGGTGGTGGCGGCGGCTAGGTTTGGACGGAGTGGAGGAGAGATTGAGGGAGAGAGGGGGGTGTTCGGCGTGATGGAGAAGAGACGGAGTGGGATTTAGGATTTCTGACCCACTCCTCCGTCTTATACTCGAAGCCCTCAATGGGCATGAGCCTCTAAGCCGACCTGACACATGGGCTTGGCGAAGGTGGGCCGCACAGCCCAAGGTGAAGACTGGTCGGGTCGGCCTGCTCGGGCCGGGTCTGCGGGTTTGAGCGGGTCTGCCCGGTCCAGCATCTCTTGTTTTTATGAAATTCCTCTTCATTAATTTTTTTTTGCAAAAGCTCTTCAAACTTCGATCCAACTTCCCACCATTAGAACCCTACCCGTGGACGCTGATTCACCATCACGAGCGGGTGATTGGTGAACCGACCACAGAAGGATTAGAGGAGCTGGGTAGCAGCCGATCACGACGAGTAATGACCATGATGCTACGAATCTGTGTCACTATGGATACTCGTCCCTACATGAACCACATGGGAGCCAATCGTCGACTTATGGACCAACGAGGTAAACTCGTCTTCACAGGCACCCCTAGTGAACTTGTAGAGGAGCTTTAATGGTACCTCTCCTCTACTAGGTCGGATGGATTTGACACCAACACCCAACGTAGTCCGAAATATATTGATGAGTTGTCTCGCGGTTCGCCCTGAGACACTAAGGCAACTCTGAGAGTCTAAGAGGAGCCATACCCTAGCCATCGCGGAGCAGACACCTTCTACTCCATAGCCTCGTCCTTTCCTTGCATAATCCTTGGACAACTGTTACGAAATAACATGATCATTCAAGTCGAGAAGAGGAAAGACTTGTGGATTCACGCCGCCAATCATAGTTCGAATAAGGAACCACCCCTAGCATCCTCTTGGGTATCACTGTGCATTTATTCATATGATCAGTGTTTCGACCATCACTCAAACTTTATCTCATCATCTTTTCTTATTCCCACTTTTGTATGATCCAAGTGATCTTTTTATTTCATACGTATGGATGACTCTATCGTTAGTGGAAGATGTGGCACTGACATCATGGAAGCCGCTGAAAGGGCGTACAAGGAGGAGGAGAAGCACGAGGTTGCTTGGAAGCATGTTTCGAATATCGTGAAGGGGAAACCAAAGTGGAAGAACCTCAAGACGCTGCAATGTGACGTTGGCATTGACCTAGACGCTGCAAGTGAAGCAAGAAAGCGTACAAGGTTGGACGATAACTGCAAATACACATCGGGGGACATATACTCGATCAAGTTGAACTCATTTCCATGGGAGGAGAGTCCGACCGGACAAAAAAAAACAAGGCTAAAACTAGAGGCAAAGGGAAACAAGTGAAGGTAGACCCGACCGTTGCACCCGAAGCAGTTCAGTTCCTTCAATTCTTTGGAGACCGTCAAGCTGAAATGACTACGACCAAAGCAAATATGTAGGGAGAAATCATGCAAATGTTGATGGCAGTGCAGAGCCAAGACACCTCACAAGTAACCGCAGAGGAACGTTACGCTCGTGCCTCACTCATAAATAGCCTCGAGAAATGTCACGCCCCAAATTCGGTTTTTCCAGACTCGAGACGTGAGAGAAAAAGGTAATAACAATTGACAATAATTGAGTAAACGATGATAACGTAAGGTTTTAAATAAAAACATAAACCATTAAAAGAGATGAGTCAAGCTCAAATATAACAAAAACGACAAGGTTCAATATAAACAGCAAAGTACGTCTCTAACACTAACTCCACCCGGACTCTCCAAGAGCTCCCGAGCCCTGAAATGTCCTCAAGGTCTACTCAACAAGATAACTTGTACCACAGTAAACAAAAAGGGGGGTGAGCTTACGCTCAGTAGGGAAAATAATAAAGTAAACGAAACCTCCGATTTGATGATAAAAACTCGACATTTGCACAATTACCCAAAAGTTACAAATAACCCAAAGTTGCTATAAATAGAGATCAATAAGAATTACAGTACTTAATAAACCAGTAACTCAAGGGGATCAAAAGAGACGGGTTAATCTTTAATAAAATAATTAAAGAAAACATGTAAACGCTACGTCGATGACTTAAGCCAATACTCCGATCCATAATTAGTCATTGTATCATGTCATATTGCCCCTCGGTCCAGAGGAGACACATATCGTCGAGGCCACCGGAAACATCCCTAAAAGGGACACATATCGTCGGGGTCCTCGGAAATGTCCCCAAAGTACCATAGGTCATCGGGGCGAAACAAGATATCCTCCCAGAAACGCTCCCGCAGGAACGCATACCCTCGGGGTGAAGCAACAAGTAACCATCCCCGCAGGGTAAACAACCTCACGTCATACCGGAATTCCCTTCGGCTTGGACGTCTTCCCGGGATTCACATCGGGGTGAACACAATCCTTCGGCTTAGGTACTACCCCACACCGGCATACTCCCTCGGTGTAGGTACCATACCGGATCACAACCCATCGGCCTAGGTACTACCCCACACCGGCATACCTCCTCGGTGTAGGTACCATACCGGAACACAAATCATCTTAGATCACACCCAAGAGAATAACATACCATACGGTCATAGTACAATCACAGCTTAGCAACCCACAATCGTACCACAACACTCCACAAGAACTCAATTTAACAATCACGCTTACCGGCATGACTTCCCAACCACGTCCCATCGGTCTATCACTCACCCGATCATACCATTAGGCACCATCAATTTACATTAAAAACATTCATTCAATCAATCATAACACGGATCAACAATTCATATCACAATCATCACAATTTATCTAGTTTAGTTTGACTCTTATATTAACCTAAAGGCTAAGCAAGCAACGGCATGTGATACAATCGAACACAATCATAAACAATCCTAAGGCTCGTCACGGCCATTCTACCAGCACGACAATTTCCCAAGTATTGAAAGCGATTAACTAGTGAATCACATCCTATATGCATACTAGACTCGTCTGGTTATTATTGTAATTGAAAAGCGATTATTCTAGTGAATCACATCCTATATGCGAACTAGGACCTTTCCGGTTATTATTATCCTATAGGCATACTAATAGCGTTCTTTAAATTAAATGAGGAGTTAGTACTTTCCCTACCTCTCAAACTCTATCTGGAACTCCTAGCTGCTGACGTCCGGGCCTATCTCCGGTCTTCTCACGATGGAGGTCAAAGTTCTCCTCCTCCGGGCTCGGGTCCAAGGTCTTGGTTCACAATTAAAACTATAATTAAAGACTAAACAAGAGGGTTTAAGAGACCAGCATCTAATGCTGAAAACCCCAAACCAATGGTTTCTAAAGCAAGGTAGAAATAGATGAAAATACCGAAAAAGGACCCAAAATAGGTCTGCCACGGATCGGGTCACGGGTCCGTGAGACCACCCATCATGGATGACGTCACGGAACCGTGACGCGTGCCGTCACGACCTCCTTCACGGAGTCGTGATGTCTCCCGTCACGGTATCCATCACGGATCCGTGACGAGTCTGGGCAGACTCGCCCTTCTTCAACCTCCAGCTCCTTTTTCACGAAAATTACAGCAAAACCTCCATTTTTTACTTCTAAAAACTCCAAAAACAGTCAAATAACTCCAAATCTCCTTTACCCATGGTAGGAATCATCAAACCAACAAGTACCCAAAGGATTTCCAAATAAAAAACAAACCAAACTCAATGATTTCAACCCAAATCAATCAACTACTTCATCCAAGCATCATCTAACAACAAACAACCATAAGGAACAACAAACCTAGCTAGTTTAAGCAAAACCCAAGTAAACCCATGAATTAAAATGGATCGAAAATGGAAAGTTTGGGTTTCCTTACCTTGGAAATGGATGGATGAAGGAGAAGTAATGGTTTTGGAGAAGGATTGATGAAGAACTTGGCTAAAAAGATGCACCTTTCTCCCTTTCTTCTTCGTCAAGATTCCTTTGTTCTTCCTCTTCTTTTCTCTCTCAATTTTTGGCTAGCACATGTAAATGTGCTGAAATTGTGCTCCAATTGCCTTAAAAGACCTAGGTTGAGAAATGTCCAAAAGCCCTTTAGATTTCTATCCACTTAAGGACATTTGGGAGGGGTAAAATGGTACTTTTAGCCTCTTTTCTTCCCCTCCAAGCTAATAGGGACAAGTTTCCATGTGGGGACCACTTGTCCTTAGCTACAAATCCAGCACTTCTAATTAATCCAATTTAGTCGATAAAAAGTTCGGGGTTGACCAAAATTTGATTCTTCCAATAATACACTCAAACGAAAGGAAATGGTCCAACTAAGCTAACCGTGATGACGGCTAAGCTTTTTGGTCCCCGGAAAGGTCCCGAAAGGCTTCTAGAGTCAACGGTTGACTTTTCCGGCAGCAAGTCAAACTTTGCCAAAAAATCACCGGTTCGACCGGGATCGACCGGGGGTGGTTCTTATGTTTGACGTCTATCTAATGTAGCCTACAATTTGTATCCTAGTTATTAATATGAAGAATAAAATTGGTTGAAGTTTTTCTGTTTTTACTTTTTTATCGAATTCACGGTGCCTTGGTTTTCATGTACACACACTATTTGGGGAATATTGTACGTGGGCGTCGTCGTAGCCATGAGGAAAGCCCATACATCCCTCCCTATAAATATCACCCACCCCTCCCTCAAAAAATCACACCTCTCAAATTCTCTCCAACTCTCTCTCAAATTCTCTAAACTTTCTCTCGTGTTTGCAATGACGTCATCTTCTTGAGCAACCAGTCCCCTTTGATCCAAAGATGAAGAGCTTCATTTGGTGTTGACATTGGTAACCGTCGCCGAGGTCGGGGGGAAATTGTAAGAACCGCCCCCGGTCGATCCCGGTCGAACCGGTGATTTTTGGTGAAGTTTGACTTTCGGCCGGAAAAGTCAACCGATGACCCCGGGAGTCATTCAGGACCTTTCCGGGACCCAAAAGCTTAGTCGTCGTTATGGTTAGCTTAGTTGGGTCGTTTATTTCAAATGACTGTCCTTGTGAAAAAGTCAACTCTTGGTTAAACGAAGACTAATTATCGAATAAATTTAATTAAGTTAGTGATGCTGGAAATAATTAAGGACAAAGTGGTCCCTACATGGACACTTGTCCATGTTATCTTGGAGGGGAAGAAAGGAGGCTAAAAGGACCCTTTTAACCCACATGAGTTGGCATTGAGTAGATAAGAGCAAGGGGGCATATTATGAATTTCACCCTTAGGTTAAATGACTCTTTTTTGGACCATTTCTTCTCATTGTTGTGTGGTGGACGAAATTTACAAGAGAGAGGAAGAAGAAGAGCTTCCATTGAAGCTTGAAGAAGAAGCAAGAGAAAAAGACCTTCTTTCAAGCCATTTCTTCACCAATCTCCTCCAAAAGTTCATCATCTCATCATTCTAAAGGTAAGTAAACTCTCACAATCACATTTCAATTCATTTCAAGTTATGGGTTTCCATGGAAATTGCTTGAACTAGCTAGGTTTTGAGTTTTATGTTGTTAGATGATGTTTTTGGAGAAGTAGATGATTGATTTATGTAGAAATCAATGGTTTTTGGTTGTTTTGGGGTTGGAAATCTCTTGGGTAATTGTTGTTTTGATGAATCCTACTTTGGGTAGTGAAGGATTGAAGTTATGTGACTGTTTTGGAGGTTTTGGGTGGTTAAAAATGGAGTTTTGGGTGTTGTTTTCGTGAAAAGGAGGCTGGAGGAAGAAGAAGGACGAAACATGTATGGGCCGTCACGAATCCGTGACAGGCACCGTGACGGGAGACGTCACGGCTCCGTGAGGGAGACCGTGACGGCACACGTCACGGGTCCGTGACGGCACACGTCACGGGTCCATGACGTCATCCGTGACGGGGAGCCTCACGGTTCCGTGACCCGAACCGTGGCAGACCCGTTTTGGCCCTTTTGAATCCTTTTTGGGTGTTTTTTGTTTAATTCGAAAGGTTATCTTGAACCAAATGTTTGGGGGTTTTAACTTTCCTCTTAAACCACCCTTGTTTAGTCTTTAATTCTAGTGTTAATTTATGTTCCTAGACCTTATTCTCGAGCTTGGAGGAGGAGACTTCTAGGTGCTCGGTTGGTTAAGCGTTCGGAGAATTTGAGGTAGGGAAGAGTAGTATATTCCGCTTTTAATTTAAAGAATGCTAATAGTATGCATATAGGATAATGATAACCGGAAGAGTCTTAGCTTGCATATAGGATGTGATTCACTAAAATAATCACTTTCAATTATGGGAATTGCCGTGCTGGTAGAATGGCCATGTCGAGCCTTAGGATTGATTGTTGTTGTGTTTGATGTTGATTGTTCGTCCTTAATGTCGATACATGTTCCATTCTTTGGTTAATCTAAGAATCACATTAAACTATAGGAATTATTATGAGTGTGATATCAATGGGTGCTCTGTGATATGATTGGTTGAGTGATTGTGTGGAATGTGTCATGATTGTGCCTCGTAATGTGATCGGGTGAATGATAGACCGATGGGACGTGTTTGGTAAGTCATGCTGGTAAGGTTGGTTGATAATATAGTTCGGTGTAATGTGTTTTGTTTGATATTGTGTGTATTGTGGTTTACTTTCCCCGAGGGTATTTCCGGGAAGATATCCGACCGAGGGGTGTGCCGGTCCGATATGTTTATATTGTTATTTCACCCCGATGCTACGTGTTCCAGGAAGACCTAGGCCGATGAGGATTCCGGTATGGTATATTGTTATCTTACCCGATGCTACGTGTTGTGGGAAGACTTGTTTCACCCCGATGCTACGTGTTCCGGGAAGACCTAGGCCGAGGGATATACCGGTATGGTATATTGTTGTCTCACCCCGATGCTACGTGTTCCGGGAAGACTTGTTTTACCCCGATGATGTGAGTTCCGGGAAGATATCTAGGTCGATGCGTGTTCCGGTACGATATGGGAGTTAGTGTGGATCAGAGTCTTGTGATTTAATTATCTATGTTTTGGTACTCGTGTGTTTCTTGAGTTTGTTTCTATTGGAAAATAGTCATGTTTCTGTTGATGTCTAATTGTGTTGTCTTTTGGTAATCGTTCTAATCGAGGATTTTGATGACGAAGCGAGAGTCTTGTCCCTTTACTACTTTTCCTACTGAGCGTAAGCTCACCCCCTTTTGTGAATTTACTTTTTTTACAAGTTTCGTTGATGAGTATACTTAGAGGTTGTCTCAGGGCTCGGGAGATTATTGAGGATCCAGGTGGTTATATGTAGTAGAGAGACGTACTTTCCATTTCCTTATCAAACTATATTTCAGTACTTGGTTGGAATTGAGCGTTTGACTCTAGATTATTGTGATTATTATTTTGGAACTAAAATTTGAAGTTTAATTTCGTTTAAATTTACTTTTATTACTGCTTTTACTATTATTCCTAGTTCACGGCTTGAGTCCGGTCAAAACCGGATTTGGGGCGTGCCAGAAATAATGGTCGAAGTTATGTACCACTTACATCAACGACGCAAATCCAAAGTGGTCATCTCGGACGGAGAAGCATATGAACGACCAATTTCCTTCGTATTAGCAAAAAGTGCAAGCTGTTCGATGAGGAATACCATAACCAAGTCAACGCTCCTAAAGAAGGAGCAACCGCTGACGAAATCTATGCTGCATCCGTAGCGAATTACGAGAACAAAAATTCAACCTGGACTAAACGTGATATGTGGGACATACTCAAGTATCACCCGATGTGGCGTGCACACATTGGATTGAAGAACAAGTAGTTGTTTAATTATTGTTCTATTGTGAAAGTAAGAGCAATACGTTGATAATGGAAGAACAATGAAAGAACAATATCAAGAGAAAACAAGAGAATATGGAGAGAGTAGAATAGAAGCAGTTTATTCTAGGCATCTCAGCTCCTCAGCTTTCCTCTCCCCTCTGGGGGTATCAGTGTAGTGTTCAGGATGATCAATACTTGATCATCGAACCCCAAATCCCCATTTCAACCTCCTCTGTCTCTAGTGATATTACTTCATCATGCAAGGATCGACTCTCTCAGCCCATGAACAAAGTGGAGCAAAGGGCGGACTACATACTCACTCCACAATGGTTCCTAAGAAAAAACCTATCATGAAGAAAGGTCACAAAAAAAGATTTCTTTCTTTATCTTCTTTAGATCGAACACAACAATACTCGCCGGGAGGAAAAACAAAATGGATAGATGGCCAGAAACAGTTTTACGACAAATACTTCCAGTCAATATCTTCAGATACCGATCACACCCCTGTGTTTGAGACCAACTACAAACGTGGGAAGATTAACTCTGTTATAATGGCACAAAATTCAACAGAGGATTCATCGTCTCTAGGATTCCCTCCTCCTGGCTTTGAGGCTGGTAAGCTTGGTGTTGATAGAAGGAAAAGAAATGTGGGAAGCCTCTCAGAAATACAGCGTGCTCGTAGAATGAAGTCCTTTCCAGTCTTCATCAGCAACATCCCTCCACAAGTAAACTCATACTGGTTGGAAAATCTATTTGGCAAAGCACCTGGTTTCATCAAGGCCATGGTGGCTCACAGACCAAATGCTAAAGGAACATGGTATGGCTTTATCTATTTCTTCTCTGAGGAGGATAGACAAAAGGTTATCTTCAATTACAATGGAAGATCGGTGCAAGGCTACAAATTATTTGTGACAATGGCTTGGGATAAATCTAAGATATTGCCAGTTACCTCAACTCCCTCTCTTACTTTTGATGACTTCTTCCACAAAGGCTCTGTAGTAACTTCAAATGAGGCACTATTAAAGTCATCTCATCTCGCAGTCATACATCAAAACATTAGTGTTGAAGACACAATGGCTGAAATTGTTTACCATGATGCTGGTATCCATTTAAAATCATTGGGGAACAGAGTTGTATTAGTTCATGGCTCAGATGACACCTATGAAAAACAAATGAAGAAGGATGGTGGTCTTTGGTTTCAAGAATGGTTAACCTTTGTCCCAGGTTTTGAAAAGCTTTGCTTGAAGGTAGGTTGCTTCAGATGGATTGCCATCAAGGGTATACCCTTCCAAGGGTGGTGTGAGGAATCTTTCCAAGCAGTTGTTGTAGACTTTGGATCAGTAGTTTACACACATCCTAACTCTCAGAAAGGATCTCATATTGACATAACCTATGTGCTAGTTCACTCTACATACTTGGAGGGGTTTTCTGAGATGGTTGAGTTAACTCTTGGAAGGCTGAGGTATAAGGTTTGGGTCTATTATGTGGAGGCAGCCTGCTTACCCACTTTCCCGTTTCAATATCCTGGTAGCTCAACCCAATCCTCTGAAGAGGAGAACTCTGAAATGGATGTGAATGAAATTGACAACACTCTCTCAAAGGAGTTAGGTACTATCTCTCCAATTGCTACTGAAATGATCCCCTCTTTACAGCAAAATGTGCAGTCTTGGGCCCAAGTTGTCTCAAGCCCTGCCTTTCCATTAATGGTTCATGAAACATTGATGACTGAGGAGGAAGAATTAATGAGAAGGAAGATTTAATTGCTGAATTGGTCTCACCTACCTCGGATCCCCTTAACTCATTTTCCACTGACTCCATTCTTGGCAATAATCATTGGAGTGATCTGGTAGTTCCTGATACATTGGAAGACAAAATGGAAGCTACACTGTTTACTGGTGATGAATCCAGCACTATTCAACCAGGAATGATCTCTACAGTACCTGTTTCATTGCACAAAATATCTGAAATTCAAATGGCAGATCCATTGCCTTGTTTGGCGCCACAAGTCCAGCCACCAATTCAACCTTCAGGCCCAGTTGCCAACACACAAGCAGCTCCCAATTCAGATCACTCAGATTCAAGAGCCAAAGAACCACTGGATAATACTATTGTCCATCTACAAGCTAATGAAAGTATTGGTATTTTAATACCTCAAAAGACAATTTCAGATGGTCATTTAATGGGGGGAATGGCCCAAGATAAACCCTTATTGTCATCATATTTTCTTAAGATACCCTCTTTAATGGGACTTGACTTGATGAAGGATATTGGTCCCTCAACTTTGGGTACCTGTAACCCTTTAGGGCTGGAAGAAATCAGTAGTAAAGACCCACCTTTCTTGCAACATTCTCTGCAACAAGAAGAAGAACAATTTGATCAACAGCTTCAGCAAGCACAAGTACTGGAAGTGGCCAATCTACTTGGCTTTACAACAACTAAAGACAATCAAGAGCAACTTTCCAAGGCAAAAAAGAAAAAGAAAATGTCCAAGTCTTTGGGAACCAAGACTCCCAAAGACTTGGACATTTTAGATCCCATTACCATTGTCCCTGTGAATTTAGGGTCTCAATCCCAATCCTCAAAACACAAGCTGACCAAGCAAACTTAGGATTTTGGGAAAGCAATAGGACTGAAAGCAAAGGTTCCAGATCACATTATAATTCAGCAATTGGAAGCACTAGAAGATGACAAGAACAAAGCAAGGAACTTGGCTGAAAGATCTGAAAATGAGTTACTAGAATTGGATCCAATCACAGGTGCTGATACCCTGGTGGTGCCTCAGCCCATCAACCTCTCTTCTCTATAATAAGTATGAAATTCCTCTCATGGAATGTGAGAGGAATCTCTTCTCAGCAGAAGAAGAGGTGTCTCAGTTTATTGGTTACAAAGCAAGCTCCCACCTTTATAATGTTACAAGAATCTAAATTGAATGTCTGGCCTGCAAATTTCCTAAGACTATGTGGTCTCTCAAGAGGTTGGGAGGCTGATCAGATAGAGGCTGAGGAATCAGCTGGTGGAATCATTTCTCTTTGGAAATCTAAAGACTTTAAGGTAAACTATACTATCAAAGAAGTTGGGCCTTTGTTATGGTTTGGAACAACTATTGAAGCAAACAAAGCTTGTTGTCTCATCAACATCTATGCTCCTAGCACAACAACAGGGAGAAGAGATCTTTGGTCATTGCTATTTGAATATATCTCTAGATTAGATCCAAATGTTTTGGTTCTCTTGGGTGGTGACTTCAATGCTATAACATCTGTGGAAGAAAGAACTAGTCAGAGAAGTAGAGGGTCTGATATGGTAATGCTGCAAGACTTTATCCATATTTTGGGACTAATCAATCTCCCCCTAAAGGGTAGCAAATATACTTGGTTTGGAACTCAGTCCAAAGGGTCCAGAATTGATAGGTTCCTAATCTCCCAAGATTTTCTAGATCAGTTCAGCTCCATAACTCAGTCATGTCTCCCAAGGACAATCTCATATCATAGGCCAATCATCCTCTTTAATGATCAAGTCAATTGGGGAGCAAGGCCCTTCAAATTTTTGAACATCTGGACAGAAGATGCTAGGTTCTTCCCTACAGTACAACAGTTTTGGAAGTCCTATATTGTCACAGGCCAGCCCTGCTATATCCTCTGGATGAAACTGAAGTTGCTCAAATCTGATCTCAAAGCTTGGAATTCACAAATTTTTGGCTACCTTGAAGCTCACATTGCCACTCTCTCTCAGGCTATTGATGATTTAGATTCTATATCTGAAAATAGGTCTCTAGCACCTTCAGAATGCTCAGCTAGAGGAGTATATAAAGCAGCTCTCATACAGAAATACAAATTGCTCTCAAAACTATGGAGCCAAAAAGCCATAAAAAAATGGTTTGATGAAGGAGACAAAGGCTCCAAATACTTTCATAGAATAGCCAATTTTAATGGCTCTCATAACAAGATTTCAGTGATCTTGGATCAAGGGATACTCCTCTCCTCTCCAGCTGAGATCAAACAAGCAGCATCACTTCATTTTGCACAAAGATTCAAAGCATCAACCTCTTCATCAGATCTACTACTATCAGATCTTCCCTTCTCAACACTTACTGCAGATCAAGCTCAATGGCTAGAAAGCCCATTCTCAGAAGATGAAACTCTCATGGCAATCATGGCTTGCAATGCAGACAAGACCACTGGTCTTGATGGATATACAATTAAATTCTTCCAATTTTGTTGGTCAATCATCAAGCAGGATTTTATGTTGTTCTTATATGAATTCCACAGGATTGGTCAGCTTGGAAAAGGACTCAATTCATCCTTTCTCACTCTGATCCCAAAAAATGAGGCTCCTATATCATTTGATGACTTCAGACCAATCAGCCTTATGGGGGGCCCTTACAAAATTATTTCAAAGATCCTTTCTTCCAGATTAAGGCAAGTCATTGATGGCCTTGTGGGAGATGAACAATCTGGTTTTATAGTTGGAAGGCAAATTGCAGATGGAATATTAATAGCTTCAGAAGTGGTCCAAACCCTCAATGCTTCAGAACAAAAGGCTATCATCTTTAAGGCTGATTTTGAAAAAGCCTTTGATAAAGTCAGTTGGAGCTTCAAATTGCAGATGGAATATTAATAGCTTCAGAAGTGGTCCAAACCCTCAATGCTTCAGAACAAAAGGCTATCATCTTTAAGGCTGATTTTGAAAAAGCCTTTGATAAAGTCAGTTGGAGCTTCATAATGCAGATATTAACAAAAATGGGATTCAGTATCAAATGGAGACTGTGGATAATCTCTTGCTTAAGAGCATTAATATCAGTGTTGATCAATGGCTCACCAAGCCCTGACTTTCAGATAAGTAGAGGCCTCAGACAAGGCTGTGCAATTTCCCCACTCTTGTTTGTCATTGTGGCAGAAGCTCTTAACCAAATCATGAAAAAAGGAATTCAGCAAAGCATGTTCAAAGGAATTCAGTTAGTTGTGGAAGGGCCAATCATCTCTCATCTCCAATTTGCAGATGATACAATTTTTTTCATGAATGCTGAGCAAAGCAATCCCTTGGCTCTCAAGTTTGCTCTCTCTTTATTCCACTTGGAAACAGGATTGGCTGTTAACTATGACAAATCAGTGTTGATTCCCTTGAACCTAACTGAAGAGGAGGCTTTGACCTGGTTGCAGGCCCTTGGTTGCTCAACTGGTTCCCTGCCCTTCAACTACTTGGGTTTTCCATTAGGTGCCAACCCAAAAAGGCTAAGGACTTGGGACCCTTTAGTCAATAAGTTTAAAACAGCTCTAGGGCTCTGGCAGGATAAACAATTGTCTCTAGGAGGGAGAATAACACTGATTAATTCCACCCTCAGTGCCCTCTCACTCTATTACTTCACCATACTAAAGGCACCTAAAGGAGTAATAAAGTATATGGAATCATGGCAGAGAAGGTTCCTGTGGCATGACACTTCAGAAGCCAGACATTTCAGCAAAGTCAAATGGGACAAGGTGTGCAGACCTAAAAATAAAGGGGGTTTAGGGATCAAAAGGCTAGCCAGGATGAATATGACATTGTTGGCAAAATGGTGGTGGAGGTTTGCCTTGGAAAGAGATTCCCTCTGGAAAAGAGTGATCTGTTGCAAATTTGGCTGGCATACTGCAGAATGGGATTTCTCAAACTTCTCTGAGATAGGGAGCCCAAGCTTTATGAATCATATCCTAGCTTTAAATGTTGATCCTCTCTTCTCTGATCTTTTTGGGATAAAAGGTCTTAACTGGAAAATTGGTATGGGTGATAAAGTGTTCTTCTGGGCTGACCTATGGTGGGGAGAAGTAGCTTTCAAGCATCTATTTCCCAGGCTATATACTCTCTCCATAAACAAGAAACAATTAGTCTCAGAAGCTTGTATAGAAGGTATCTGGAACCTGGACTTTAGAAGGTCTCCTAGGGGTAAAGCTGAGGGGGAATGGAACTCCCTCCTTCAAATTCTTAATGGTGTTACACTCACTTCCCAGCCTGATTCACTGATCTGGAAATGGGATGCAAAAGGGTTTTCTGTCAAAAGGCTCTACCACTTAATAGATAACCACTCCTCTACAAATGTGATCACTGCTGGATGGACCAAGGATGTCTGGATGCCACAAATTCCACCCAAAATTGCTGCTTTCAGTTGGTTGGCATCCCTAGATGCTTTTCCATCCAAGTGCTTTCTGGATGCTAGGGGTCTCTCTCTCAACCTCAATCAATTAACATGCCCCATTTGCAACTCAGATTTGGAAGATGGCTCTCATGTCCTCCTACATTTTCCTAGAGCTTGGTTAGTTTGGGGGATGGTGATGTCTTGGTGGGGGATATTATGGGTTGTTCCCCCATCAGTTCAAATCCTTTTCACACAAGGCCCCTATATGCACAAATACTCACTTAAGAAAAGGTGGATCAAAATCTTGCACATTGTATGTTGGCAATTGTGGCTGGCAAGGAATAACAAGGTATTCAATAATGAGGACATCTATGTGGAAGATCTCTTTCAGAAAATCATTCATCAATCATATAGTTGGGAATTGGCTTTGTTTAAAGCCTCAGGACATTTTTTTCTCTCTAAATATGTGCAACTCATCTCCAACTTCCCGTGCTGCTTGGAAAAGTCCCTTGGTATCCTAAGCCGGGGTGGTTTTGGGGTGATGGTTGGGTGGTTGGGTGGTTGGGTACTTGAGTCGAGTGTTGGTTTTTTGTTAGATTCTACTTGGGGTGGCTGTTTTGTCTCTTCTCTGTGTGGGGGTTGTTTCCTTCTTTTGTTTCAGAGTGTGGCTTTTCTTTTTCTGCTTAGGAGTGTTTGAGTCCTTTTTTCTTCTTCCCTTCAGGGTTCTCTTTGTTGCAGGCTTGGCTTAGTTAATCTGGTTTGGTTTTGCTGCGGTGGTTTCAAGCCGAGGAAGGCATGTCCATATTTCCTAGTCCATCTGAGGAGGCTTTGGCTCCTTTTGTTGTCCCATGATCAATTGGCTCTGTCATCCTTGGACTGGTGTATTATTCAGCTCATTTCGTCAGCTGATCTCCTTGTCAATCTTTCTTAATTCAGTTCAAGGCAAAGACTTCATCACAAGGTTCTTCTGCAGAATACACATTGTTTGCTTCCAATACAAGACTTGAGCTAGGTTCTGCAGTTCCGTGCTCCTCAAGTTTCCTTTGAATTCAAATTCAAATTCAAAATACCGGTAACATGTCGTGCTTCACAAGAATCGATCGAATTCAATATCTTTGCTCCATATCTGTGTTTCAAGGCATGTTCAATTTGGTATTTTGGAGGTTCCTAACTGGTTTGAAGTTGTTTTTGGTGGTGTTTGCTTGTTTTTGTAGTCATTTGTTAGTTGGGTTTTGTTTCTTGCTGTTCAAGTTATCGGGGTGGTGGTCCTTTGGTAGGGCCAATTGTGGATTTTACCCTTTGTAACTCCTTTCTCTCCTCGAGAGAGGTTTTAATTTAAATTCGCTTTGCCGATCAAAAAAAAAAGTTTTGTAACTTAAGTCTTCATGAAATGAATTAGTCATCCAACACATATTTTCATAACATGTTCGTAGTATGTTTAATTATTGTATTTTTAGTAATCGTTCGTAGTTTAATTAGTTTATGTATTTTCATATATTTCATGAATAAAATAACTAGTTTTATTTGAGGTGGTTTTTTAAATATTGAAAGTACAAACCATGGCTCCAAACAACTATTAGTGGCGGGTTGTATTATTAAGGGACTTAGGTTATGAGTAAATGCTGACTGGATATTGAATTGATGTTTTTCTTAATTTATTAAACTCCGAGTTAAAATAATAAATACTTAAGAAAAATAAAATTAATTTGACAAAGTTAATTAATAATAAAATAAATTAACTAAATAAAATAAATTAATAAAATTAATTAATAATAAACTACAAGTTTTATTCATACCCTTAATAATACAACCCATAAAAATATATATTAGTCTGTCGAGAGCTTGTCCATATATGAGCTTGGATCCTATCACATTGTGCACACAAATGAGACATCATTTGTGCGTGTCGGTCCATCTTCTCCTCGGTGAAGTTTGAGACGTCCTGGTGCTGCATTGCTTTGTATTCGTTCAAGAGTTCTTGTCATTTTTTTATCGGATTATTTTAGAGAGAAGTTGAAAGTGAAAGTGGACATAAAATTAAGAAATGTTGGTGGTTTGATAAATAGGATAAGAGTATATATAGATGGGGATTTTTTTTTTTATTTTATGTTATATTTGGATTTAATTTAATTAAATATATATATATATATATATATAATCGATTCTGATCATTGCTCAAAGGTCATAATTTTTTTCTTGACCTAACCATTTATCAGTGTGAGATTGGTTGGCACGCGAATCGTGGCCCACGACTACAGCTCACATTTAATGAGTCGGAACCGCGACACCACAACGTGTGACTCTTGTACATGTCGTAAGTCGTGGTAGTGTTTAGAAGCTTTTGCTAAGCTTGATTCCATGGAGATTTCATAAATTTCTTTCTTTGTTTTTTTTTATAAGCAAGTTTTTTGTTTTATAAAACCATGTTTTCAAAACGAAAACACGGACAAGGGGAGACCCCTCAAGTTACAAACCAGAGCATGCATATAGCACCTCAAAACAGATACAAACAACCCAACAATACTGGTCTACGAACCCAAATAACCTAATTTTAAGAACAAACATAACCAGGACACTACCCAACGAGGGGTATTACAACAAAACCAATGCCAAACAGAACAAAACAAAGGCACAACCCAACAAGGGGTAATACAACGAAGGTCTTGATACCTAATTTTAATCAACAAGAAGCCCGAGAACAAACTCCGGCAAAGACCAAGGACCACGCACCTCCCTGTGTCGTGCACGGTCGACCCACATGCAAACCCACCCACACCGACCAAATCCTCCAACACCCCAAGGGAGGAGTGCCTGGATAACTATTCCCTACCCAACTCGGCCCAATCAAACCCCCGAGATCCCTACCACAATTCTTCAAAGCGCCGTTAGGCTAAACTCCCAATGATGGCCAACCCCATCCATTGGGCCTCGACCACAGAAACGAGAACGAGGAACGGAAGAAAATGCAATAGGGAGCAAGAGAAGAGAGACCGGTTCCTAAGCAAAGGAAAGGAAGAGTATCAGGCCAGTTCTGCTACTCTCAGATCTCAGATCGAGACCTCGTCGGTGGCCAACACCATGCCTACGATCATATAGGGAGAGACCAAGTTCATAGATGAACAGGGAAGCAGATCAAGCAAGGTAGGAGGGGGTTAAGGTGCCAAGTAAAAAGCAAAACCTTGTCGGGACCAAGGCAAGTGCGCGACGACAGTGGCCCAAAAATAGCTGGTTCCGCGAAAACCCGAACAAAGCTCCAGACGACCCACGACGCACCAACCTACTTCTTTGGTGTTCAAAAAAAATATGATTAATCTTTCAAATACAAATAATTGTTTTGATCAAGCATCTGATTATATCGTATGTCCCAACTCCCAATAGGATATCACAGTGTTGATGATAATGCTCCACGTTAGGCAAATTAGCGCGACTTGACTGTTAAGATTCCCATTACATCAAGAACAAACTGATTTAATTTGTAGTGTTTATATTTGGGTTTAAACACGATTCTCGAAGTAATGATACTCGTCCTATATACATTAGAAAACCTTTTCGTTCTTGATCTCAGTTTATGTACAAAGACAAACTCGTAATCCTAACCAGTTAAGGTCATATTGATTAGGGAAGAAATATTAGGCAAGTTTGTTTTTTTTGAGGCCAATGGCCATTAGGGAAGTTTTCTGAATCCAAAACTAAATAGAAATTCTAAACCTTGTTCTTGTTTGTTTATCTCTAGTCTCCTATAACTATAAATATGTATATCATGTTAAGCGGATTCTAGTGCGATTCATTACTTGGTGTTTGATAAGTGCTCACGTTCTTACCCCCAACGTAATCTTCCGTTTGTGGTCGGAATGGCTCCCCCCGCCCGTAGCGGCATGGCAAAGGCAAAGGCCGTCCTGTCGGTGGCGGCGTCAGTGGCCACCACGGCGGTGTTGGTGCGGTCCATGGCCCGCGATTATCTCCCCTCCGAGCTGCACGACTACCTCTTCTCCGGCATCAACAACTACTTGTCCCGCTTCACGTTCCAAGTCACCATCATCATAGAAGAAATCGACGGCCTCGTCGTCAACCAAATCTACGAGGCCGCCCAAACCTATCTGTCCCGCCGGATCCCCTCCTCCGCCAACCTCCTCAAGGCCACCCTCCCCGACAAGGACCACCACATCTCCGTCTCCATGGGCCGCGACGAGGAGATCGTAGACACCTTCGCCGGCGTCAAGTTCCGGTGGGTCCACCGCTCCGACCCCGACAAATCCAAGAGCCGCAACAGCTGTTACGACGCCACCGCCAACCTCATCGCCAAGGGGCGCTTCTTCGAGCTGTCCTTCCACAGCAAGCATAAGGACACCGCCATCAACGCCTACCTCCCCCACATCGTCAGGGAGGGCAGGTCGTTGCGAGATCAGACCAGAACCCTCAAGATCTTCACATACAATCACCAAAACTCCTACAACATGAAGAATGCATGGAGCCCCGTTAATCTGGACCACCCGGCCACGTTCGAGACGCTGGCCATGGACACGGGCCTCAAGGAGACCATTATGTCGGACCTCGAGAGGTTCGTGCGCCGGAGGGAGTACTACCGGAAGGTGGGAAAGGCCTGGAAGAGAGGCTACCTCCTGCACGGCCCGCCCGGCACCGGCAAATCGAGCTTGATCGCCGCCATGGCCAATTTCTTGAAATTCGACGCGTACGACCTGGACTTGACGGACCTGAACCGAAACTCCGATCTGAGGCGGCTGCTGGTGGGAACAGCGAACCGGTCTATATTGGTGGTGGAGGATATTGACTGCACGGTTGAGCTCGAAGACCGGTCTAACAAGGCCAGAGCTAAGCTTCCACCGGGGTTTACTATGGAAAAAAAAGTGACGTTGTCGGGTCTGCTCAACTTCACAGACGGGCTCTGGTCAAGCTGCGGCGACGAGCGGATCATAATCTTCACAACCAACCACATGGAGAGGCTCGACCCCGCACTGCTGCGACCTGGTCGCATGGATGTTCACATCCACATGTCCTACTGCACCCCGTGCGCCTTCAGGATCCTCGCCTCCAACTACCTCGGACTAACCCAACATCCCCTCTTCGGACAGGTTGAGGACTCCATCGCACCCGCCAAAGTCACCCCTGCTGAGGTGGCAGAGCAACTGTTGAAGAGCGAAGATCCTGGAGATGCCCTTTCAGATCTTATCGGCTTCCTGGAAGCCAAGGCCAAACAAAATACTCAAGACTCGTCCGCCGAGGATAAAAATTACCAAGGCCCTAACACTGTGGAAGTAGCAGTTGATGATGACGAACAAGATGACGAGTTTTATGAGTTTTGAGTTAATTACGTCACATATTGTTCTAAAGATGACTTGGAAAACCAAACAGTTTCTAGGTAATTAGTCGAATAGTCTTCTGATTAAAATATGTTAAAGAGGTTACCCTTATCAAAAAATATATTTTAGTGTTTAGCCATCTTTTAAGTGGTTTTGGAATAAAAAAAAGTGACTACGCTCTCTAGAGCGAACCCTACAGGAAAAAGCAGCGGCGCTGCCGCTGCTGTACGGGTGGTTCATCACCACCTTGTGCCATGGGTTTCACCTATTGAGTCCATCACCAGTTTCCGATCGGTTGCTCTTTTAGGTATGTAGTTGTGCTTCCCTCTCCTTTTCTCTTCGACACTCGCGTTTTCACCAGGGTCAGGAGATGGTTACACCATTAATGGTCGAGTGAAGCTCAATAAGCGCAGCCCTCCCCCTCAACGGGAAAGGGTTTTGCGATTAGGGTTGCGAGCGGCGGCGATGGCGTCGTCCGAGGCTCCGGCCCTTCACGGGAGCACGACTGTGATAGGCGGGGGACATACGCCGGTGAGGTCGCCGTCTCCTGTGTTAGTGCTGCCCAATTCCGAGGCGGCGAGGGTGCTGCCAGAGAAGGAGGTGACGGGATCGGTGACGTTCCGAGATCTGAGATGGACGTCGCAGGGGTGGGACAGGCAGGGGCATGTCACGGAGAAGGTGACGTCGCAATCGAAGGGACGGGAAAACAGGGACACGAACATGACGGGGGGTGGAACAGGAAAGGGAGGCGATAAGGCGTCATCAGCAGCGGCGGGGGGCTTCAAGCACCCTCGCCTCCTGGAATGAGTACCGAGGGGGCCAGGGAGGGTTTGGTCGACTGTACCTTCTCTCTGGCGTATAGGTGGCATTGGTACCACCAACAGTTGATGAGTTACTTCTCTACCACTTCGGAGTCAGCAATCCCGCGTTCAGGAGCCCTACCACTATCAGTCAAGGGAGGACGACGCACGCTGACTTACCGGGGGAGTAATGGGTCCACCACTGGTTGTTTATCCTCTGGTCTGCTCGATCAGTATCTTATGGTTGTAGTATACTGTATGGGTGTCCTAGGACGCTACCGCAGTCCCACCCCTCCGACCGCCCCTATGTCAAAGAGCAAAATTTATTTCTCTGCATATGTCTTTCATGTTTTGTTAGTTTGGTTCCTATGTATGGTGTCTTCGGCTCTCGAAGGCACCAGAATGCTTTTATATTAATAATATCATCGTTTCTCTAAAAAAAAGTGGTTTTGGACATTCTTATTTTTATACTTCATTATTATTAACATGTTTTTTGTTTTTTTTCTTATTTCTCCTTCTTTTTCATTATTTTCTTCATTTCTTCTTGTTTTTGTTCTTCTTCGTTCGGTGCTGCATTCATTGGTGGTTGTCGTCGACTGTAGCTGACCGTGAAACGATAAGCGGCTCAGAGTGCGTTTGTTGTTCTTTTTCTTCTTCTTGAGGTTACCGTCCTGTTGGAACAACTCGAAGTTCTATACCAAACCATATCAGTGAGGACTAGAACTGTAAGAACCGCTCCCGATCGATTCCGGTCCAACCGGTGACTTTTAAAAACAAGTTTGACTTTATGACCGAAAAGTCAACCGATGACTCAGAAGGTCATTCAAGGATTTTCCGGGGCCCAAAATGGTTAGCCGTCATCACGTTTAGCTTAATTGGGTCGTTTCCTTTCGTTTGAGTATAATATTGAAGGAAGTCAAAGTTGGTTAAAATCGGACTTTATATCGACTAAAACAATATTAATTATTGTGCTGGGAATTATTTTGGAAAGCAAGAGGACCCACTTGGACACTTGTCCCTTTTTGGTTAGAAGAGAGAAAAGGGAGTGGTCATGGACCACTATGCCCTCCTAAAGGCCTCTACAAGGGAAAATAACTAAAGGGCTTTTAGTCTTTAACCACCTCTAGGTCTTATATGAATTTGGGAGACCAAATTTGATTCATTTTTGTGGTGTAGCCGAAATTGGGAGAGAAAAGAGAGAAAGAGGAGCTCTCATGGTGTCTTGAAGAAGAAGCTAAGAAAAAGGAGCAACTTGGAGCCATCTTCTACCTCTCCCTTCTCCATTTCATCATCATCTTCTCCATCTCACTCTCATAAAGGTAATGGAACTAGCTACATCTCTTTTCACTTCATCTCATTTCATGGGTTTTGGGTTGGGTTTTCCTAGAAATTGTTGGATTTGATTGAAAGGATGTTAGATGATGTTGATAAGAAGCTTTGTTGGGTTTTTGATGGAAGAGCTTGGGTGTAATGGAGTGTTTGATTTGAATTGGAGAATCCTTGGAAACTTGTTTATTTGTTGATTCCTACCATGGGTAGAGGAGTATTGGAGGTATTTGACTGTTTTGGGAACTTGAGATGGTTGAAAATGGAGTTTGCTAGTGAAATTTCGGAGAAAAGGAACTGGAGGTTGAAGAAGGGCGAATCTGCCCTGGAGCGCCACGGATCCGTGACGGATTCTGGGATGGGCGACGTCCAGCTCCGTGAGAGAGTCCGTGACGGCACTCGTCACGGCTCCGTGACGTCATCCGTGAGGGGTGATGTCACGGATCCGTGACCGTGTCCGTGGCCGACCAGTTCTAGTGCTTTTTGATGTTTTTCCACCGTTTTCGACCGTTGTTTGGAACTGAAATTTTGGGAGGGTTTTGGGGACTTTTCTTACTGTTAAGTGGAGTCTAAGTTGAGTTTGTTTTGTGTTTAAAGACCTTGGTTTTGAGCTCGAGGATCGAAGACCCTTCCGGTACCCGTGTGAAGGACGGAGTTGAGACCACCGTGTTGTCATCAGAGTTTTTAGAGGTTCACCAAGAGGTAGGGAAAATCTTAACTTCTTAATTAAATGCTTAGTATGCCTATTAGGTTAATAAAACCGGAAAGGTCCTAGAATTGCATATAGGATGCGAATAACTAGAATAATCGTATTTCAATTACTAATAAATGGATGAGTCTAGTATGCATGCTTAGGATGAAAATGACTAGTGAAGCTTGCTTTCAATACTTGGGAATTGATTTACTGGTAGAGAGGTTGTGAAGAGCTCTCGGATTAGTTGTGTGTTAGGTTCACATGCTTGGTTGTTAGTATTACGATAAACTAAGAGTCAAATGAAACTAGTTAGCTTGCATGATCTAATGTTTAATTGATCTATCACATGATTGCTTGATTGGTTGAATGTTTGCTTGCTTGTTTGAGTAATTACGTGTTGAATTACTTATTGTTTGAACGGATGATCGAGTATGACTGGTTGTGCCATGGGGTACAATCAGGTGATCGATGTACCATTGGTTCGTGACAGGTAAGTATACGGTAAGTGTGGAATGTTATTGGCTGTCTGTGCTGTGATGAAAGTGTGATTTGGGAAGTGTTCATTGTTGGACAAATCTAGTGTTTGTCAATTACTCTTATTCTTGAAATGCTTGCTTGTTTGTTTGGTTCGTTACTACACTGGGGGGGGGGGGGGGGTAATCCGGTGCCGTTATGGTGGTTGGAGTTTGTCACGCCCCAAATCCGGTTTTAGCCGGACTTGAGACGTGACCTGAAGCAGTTGAGATAAAAGTAGTAAAACTGTAATAAACTCTTTTTAAAGTTGAAAGCGAGTCCAAAATATTTCTCAATAATTTCATCCAAAATTATTAAACATGTTGTCAAAACTTGACAAGTAACATAAGATAAATAAAGTTCAACAATATGGACCAACCCATCTCTAATACAACTCTCAAGACATCCGGAAGCTCTCGAGCTTCGAATTCCCCAGACTCAAGTACACCTGTACGCACAATAGATAAACAAAAAAGGGTGAGCTTACGCTCAGTAGGGAAAATCGTAAACAACTTTAGCCTCCAAGTTTAATAATAAAACTGCTTTAGTTTGATGTCACAAGTGCTTAAAACCTTTAGACCAAAAGATATAATAAACAAATAAAAAGCAACGATGACAATAGCGCATTCTCAAGGATAACGATAACTTCCCAGAGAACAAATAGAGAACATTATAATAAAATAGAAAACCGATACAACTGGGAACGAGTGAATACTATTCATCAATGAAATGTTATGGAATCCGTGTAATGAAATAGTATCGCTTTTTCAAAGGTAACAGTAACTTAAAAGATTCCATGAAAGTACTATAAATAATCATAACTTATTAAAATGGGAGCAATTAATATCACGCCAACCACTCGCTTTCTCAAGCCTCCGATCCATGGATAGATTCTGGGATCACCTCGGTTCCCATATACCGATCCACCAGAGTATCCATATCATATCAGATTTTTCCTCGGTCTGGAGGAGACACATACATCGGGGCACCGGAAACCATCCCATAGGGACGCTCATCTTCGGGATTCTCGGAAATGCCTCCAAGGGACCATATGTCATAGGGAACCAAGGTAGTGCTCCACTGGGACGCACGCCCTTGGGTGAAACCTCAGAAACCATCTCTCATGAAGTAATCCACTCAATAACCACTCAATAATCACTCAATATCCCGTAGGATCTGCCGAGCTCTCAGGCTCCAATAACCACTCAATAATCACTCAATATCCCGTAGGATCTGCCGAGCTCTCAGGCTCCAATAACCACTCAATATCCCACTGTCTCTGTCAAACTCCAACCACCACAACGGCACCGGATTACCCCCCGGTGTAGTACCGAACCAAACAAACATTTCAAGAATAAGAATAAAGAACATACATTATAACACATCCGACAACCAACACTTATCGAATCCCAATTTCACCACAACACACCAAAGACAGTCACTTAATCCTCAATCTTAGAAGTACACACGTTCATCAATACACACCACACGAGATTCATACCCACAATTACCTTTACCGTCATACTTACCTGTCACGAACCATCGGTACATCGATCACCTGATTGTACCCCTTGGCACAACCAGTCATACTCGATCATTCGTTCAATCAACAATTATATCAACACAATCATTCAACCAATCAAGTAGACATTCAACTAAACAACAGTAAAGTAAACTAGTTCCCTTAGACTCTTGATTATCCTAATATCTATCAACCAAGCATGTGAACCTAGCACACAACTAATCCGAGGGCTCATCACGACCTCTCTACCAGTAAAATCAATTCCCAAGTATCGAAAGCGAGTTGTAATAATTATTCTCATCCTAAGCATACATTCTAGCAACTTCCGGTTATTAGTAATTTAAAGACGATTATTCTAGTTATTCGCCTCCTATATGCAATTCTAGGACCGTTCCGATTTTATTAACCTAGCATGCGTTCTAATAATGAAATACTCGAGTAGTTAGGATTTCCCCTACCTTGCGGTCTTCCTCTAATAATACTCTGATGAAAAGCTCGAGTGGCCTTTCCTCCGTTCTTCACACGGGTCCCGGAGTGGTCTTCGTTCTTCTAGCTCGGGTCCAAGCCCTTGTGCTCGGGCGAAGTCCCGTCTAGGTTTGACAAAGAAAAGTCCAATCAATACCGGTAAACGTCCAAAGGTCCACTGATTTAACCAAAATTGTCCTTTAAATTCTCACCTTGAATTAATTAAATCAATTAATTAAAACTGATTTTTAAATAATTTTATTTGAACTCGGGTTGATCCGGATCCGACCCAAAACCCAAACCAGACCCGGTCCAGAGTTTAGACCCGGTCCAGATCAAGGTTTTGGGCTGAGCCTTGTCCGAGGCCCGAGGCCCAAGGCCCAATCCTGAAGTCAGAACCGGCCCAACTCGTCAGGAGCTCGAGTTAGGGTTCGGTTTTTGCCTGGTGCCACTCCGACGACGGCGCCGGAAAGTTCGAGGGTCGAGATTGACGGCGGTGGAAGCGTCAGAATCAGGGTGTCGACGGGAGAGGCTTTTGAGGACAAGACCGGACTCTCCCTTTCAGATCAGGCGGTCAAGAGAGCTCGTCGTCGAGAGAGAGTTCCAGATCTGGAACTCTCAGCTCTGGCGACGCTCTCCGAATGCACCCGACCCCAACCGGGCTCAGATCTTGGGGTTTTTCGGCGAAGAGGTTGAAGGGGAAGGTGAGCCTGGTGAAGAATCGTGCTCGCCGTCGAGGGTTTGTTCGATACCGAGACGGCGAGGCTTCGAACCAGAGAAAGGGACGGCGGCGATGAGATTTGATCTTGTTTATGTGAAGAAGAAGAAGAGATAAGGGTTGAGGGCTTTCTGGGTTTGTCACGGTGGCGACTGAAGAGGAAGGAGGGGCGAGGGAGGTGGAGAAGCTCGGAGGTCGGAGAGAAGCACGGCGGCGAAGTCCGGAGGGTTCGTGTGAGAGAGAAGAGGGGGCGCCCTCGGTTTTCGTGCGTAGATCAGAAGCTGAAGCGGCGCTTCTCTGCTTTTGATCGCGAGGGTTCGCGATGCTGGGCCAAATTGCCGTGGGCCGCAGCGTGTGAATTTTTGGGCTGCAGCACGGCGCGACCCAAACCGAGTTGAGCTGACCCAGAAACCCAATCCCCTTTTTTTTTGAAACTCTTTCAGAAAAAACCACTCGTTGTAAAAATCATACCCAACGTTGCATAATTCAGAATATTACCCTTTTTGAACGAGCGGGGTTTTACAGAGTTGGACAGATACAGTGTGATATTGAGTGATGTGAGGAGCCTATGACTCGGCAGATCATACGGGATATTGAGTGATGTGAGGAGCCTATGGCTCGGCAGATCCTACGGGATATTGAGTGATGCGAGGAGCCTATGGCTCGGCAGATCCTACGGGATATTGAGTGATGTGAGGAGCCTATGGCTTGACAGATCCTGCGGGATATTGAGTGATGTGAGGAGCTAGTTGGATTTGACCACCTCTAGGTCTTATATGAATTTGGGTGACCAATTTTGATTCATTTTTGTGGTGTAGCAGAAATTGGGAGAGAAAAGAGAGAAAGAGGAGCTCTCATGGTGTCTTGAAGAAGAAGATAAGAAAAAGGAGCAACTTGGAGCCATCTTCTACCTCTCCCTTCTCCATTTCATCATCATCTTCTCCATCTCACTCTCATAAAGGTAATGGAACTAGCTACATCTCTTTTCACTTTATCTCATTTCATGGGTTTTGGGTTGGGTTTTGCTAGAAGTTGTTGGATTTGATTGAAAGGATGTTAGATGATGTTGATAAGAAGCTTTGTTGGGTTTTTGATGGAAGAGCTTTGGTGTAATGGAGTTTTTGATTTGAATTTGATTTGGAGAATCCTTGGAAACTTGTTTATTTGTTGATTCCTACCATGGGTAAAGGAGTATTGGAGGTATTTGACTGTTTTGGGAACTTGAGATGGTTGAAAATGGAGTTTGGTAGTGAAATTTCGGAGAAAATGTGCTAGAGGTTGAAGAAGGGCGAATTTGCCCTGGAGCGCCACGGATCCGTGATGGATTCCGGGATGGGCGATGTCACGACTCCGTGAGAGAGTCCGTGACGGCACTCGTCACGGCTACGTGACGTCATCCGTGAGGGGTGATGTCACGGATCCGTGACCGTGTCCGTGGCCGACCGTTCTTGTGTTTTTTGATGTTTTTCCACCGTTTTCGACCGTTGTTTGGAGCTGAACTTTTGGGAGGGTTTTGGCGACTTTACTTACTGTTAAGTGGAGTCTAATTAGAGTTTTTTTTTGTGTTTAAAGACCTTGGTTTCGAGCTCGAGGATCGAAGACCCTTCCGGTACCCGTGTGAAGGACGGAGTTGAGACCACCATGTTGTCATCAGAGTTTTTAGAGGTTCACCAAGAGGTAGGTAAAATCTTAACTTCTTAATTAAATGCTTAGTATGCCTATTAGGTTAATAAAATCGGAAAGGTCCTAGAATTGCATATAGGATGCGAATAACTAGAATAATCGTATTTCAATTACTAATAAATGGATGAGTCTAGTATGCATGCTTAGGATGAAGATGACTAGTGAAGCTTGCTTTCAATACTTGGGAATTGATTTACTGGTAGAGAGGCTGTGAAGAGCTCTCGGATTAGTTGTGTGTTAGGTTCACATGCTTGGTTGTTAGTATTAGGATAAACTAAGAGTCTAATGAAACTAGTTAGCTTGCATGATCTAATGTTTAATTGATC
Source organism: Erodium maritimum (assembly GCA_963921825.1). Lineage (NCBI taxonomy): Eukaryota > Viridiplantae > Streptophyta > Magnoliopsida > Geraniales > Geraniaceae > Erodium > Erodium maritimum. Next base: position 16,176,942 of record OY997589.1, on the reverse strand, counting down.
GTTCACATGATTGCTTGATTGGTTGAATGCTTGCTTGCTTGTTTGAGTAATTACGTGTTGAATTACTTATTGTTTGAACGGATGATCGAGTATGACTTGTTGTGCCACGGGGTACAATCAGGTGATCGATGTACCATTGGTTCGTGACAGGTAAGTATACGGTAAGTGTGGAATGTTATTGGGTGTCTGTGCTGTGATGAAAGTGTGAGTTGGGAAGTGTTCATTGTTGGACAAATCTAGTGTTTGTCAATTACTCTTATTCTTGAAACGCTTGCTTGTTTGTTTGGTTCGGTACTACACCGGGGGGGGGGGGGGGGGGGTAATCCGGTGCCGTTGTGATGTGATACAGTGTGATATTGAGTGATGTGAAGAGCCTATGGCTCGGCAGATCCTACGGGATATTGAGTGATGTGAGGAGCCTATGGCTCGGCAGATCCTACGGGATATTGAGTGATGCGAGGAGCCTATGGCTCGGCAGATCCTACGGGATATTGAGTGATGTGAGAGCCTATGGCTCGGCAGATCCTGCGGAATATTGAGTGATGTGAGGAGCCTATGGCTCGGCAGATCGTACGGGATATCGATTGATTATTGGAGCCTGAGAGCTCGGCAGATCCTACGAGATATTGATGGGATTACTTCATGAGAGATGGTTTTCTGAGGTTTCACCCAAGGGTGTGCGTCCTACGGGAGTACTACCTTGGTTCCCTATGACTATGGTCCTTTGGAGACATTTTCGAGAATGCCAAAGAGGAGCATCCTTATGGGATGGTTTCCGGTGCTCCGATGTATGTGCCTCCTCCGGACCGAGGGAAAATCTGATGTGATATGAATACTCTAGTGGATCGGAATATGGGAACCGAGGTGACACTAGAATCTATTCGTGGATCGTGGGCTTGAGAAAGCAGGTGGTTGGCGTGATATCAATTACTCCTATTTAATCGTTATGATACCTTATATTAATTCTTTTATGGAACCCTTCTAGTTAATGTTATCTTGTTCATATATTATTTCATCGTACTTATCTTATTTTATCTTGTCACACATTATCTCATTGTTAATCGTATTTCGTCATATTTGAGTTATCTGCATACCCAGTACAGTATTGATCTAAGGGTTGAATTGTTAAGGTTTTTCCTACTGAGCGTAAGCTCATCCCCTTTAGTTTTCTTACTGTTTTACATGTGTAGCTGATGTCTAGTGAGTTCGAGGCTCGGGAGCTTTTGGACATCTTGGCTTTTTTCTTAGAGTCGTGTTGGTCATGTGTTTTGAACCTTATTTATTTGACTATTTATGTTGAGTTGTGACTTATTTGAAGTTTTGGAACTATTGATAACCGTTGATATTGAGAGAGTTTATCTTTTATTATAAAGGTTTTGGTATTTAATTATTGCATTTCTACTTTCATTTCCGGTCACGTCTCGAGTCCGGTCAAAACCGGATTTGGGGCGTGACAAGAACCCTAATTTCTTATTTTCAATTCCATTCGTCATTCGTCATTCCCACCTCATAATTTTCAGAAATATGTATGTATGTATGTATGTATGTATGTATGTATGTATGTATGTATGTATGTATGTGTATGTATGTATGTGTGTATGTATGTATGTGTGTATGTATGTATGTATGTATGTATGTATGTATGTATGTATGTATGTATGTATGTATGTATGTATGTATGTATGTATGTATGTATGTATGTATGTATGTATGTATGTGTGTATGTATGTGTGTATGTATGTATGTATGTATGTATGTATGTATGTATGTATGTATGTATGTATGTATGTATGTATGTATGTGTGTATGTATGTGTGTATGTGTGTATGTATGTATGTATGTATGTATGTATGTATGTATGTATGTATGTATGTATGTATGTATGTATGTATGTATGTATGTATGTATGTATGTATGTATGTATGTATGTATGTATGTATGTATGTATGTATGTATGTATGTATGTATGTATGTATGTATGTATGTATGTATGTATGTATGTATGTATGTATGTATGTATGTATGTATGTATGTATGTATGTATGTATGTATGTATGTATGTATGTATGTATGTATGTATGTATGTATGTATGTATGTATGTATGTATGTATGTATGTATGTATGTATGTATGTATGTATGTATGTATGTATGTATGTATGTATGTATGTATGTGTAGATTGTAGTTAATGGGAATTCTGAATGTTACAGACACCATTGAAACAGAAACGGAAACGAAATATTGAATTCAATGTTCATCGGGTCATTAGAAATTAACCAAGTGCTACAGTGGATTGTTAAGCATTGAATCCCCGCGTTTAGCATCTGTGGAGGAAGAAGCTAGTGTTGAATTGTTTGAGAGTGTTGGGCCTGATGAGCCCAACTTTTCTGAGCAGTCCACACAAGGTCAAGAGCCCCCCTCTACAGTTATAGGCCAGCCCAATTTAATTGGGGCTGGGCCGGAGTAGTCGCAGGTAGGTTGTTCCGGGGAACAACACGGTCCATGGAAGGACGCCATCCTTAGACCTCCGAAACGCGCAAGTCGGGCTCCTGCACATCTTTCAGACTACGTTTGTGGTGTAAAGCTTCCACCCGTTCAGAACATGTCTCAAAGAATGGTAGGTCATCTGCAATCTTTTGATGGGTGGTTGGAGGAAGCCCTTAAGGATAAGGCTCGTAAAGGACGGTCTAAAACGAGGTCCAATTCTCGAGCCTTAAACTTTAAGATCCCCAGGGATCCAATCCAGTCATCGGATATCGAATGGTATGAAGAAGAGTAGGCTTCCGCTCTTTCTCAGTTTTCGTTGGTATCGGGGTAGCTCTTGTTTTCTTTGTAAGGGACATCTCCCCTTTTTCTCCTTACTGAAGATTTTTGTAATCGTTTTACTTTTTGCATTCTCCTTCTTGGAGGATGTATTTCAATAAAAAATTTGCGCTTATAAAAAAAAATGTTCATCGGGTATTTGTAATAACCTAATACTAGGAAGAAATAAACCGATAATGGGGATATGTAAGAATCAGATAGTGAGATAAAATAAACCGGTACTAGGGATATGTAATAAACTGATACTGAAAAAAAATGATACGACACTTGAGTAATGTTTTGTGTTGTTTTGTTTTTAATTCGTGTAGGAATGACGCGAGTAGTAGTCCTTGCTTATTGTGGTCAGAAATACAAGATAGCGGGAGGAAAGTATACTTGGATACCTAGTATTGATAATAAAGTAATTAGCTTTGTTATTAATGATTCGGTAGAGTTGTTGGAAACAATGTATGAGAAGATTGGAGTAGACAAAAACGACATAGAATTGAAAGTCAGTTACCAGGTGTATGAGTTTGAAGGTATTTCTTATGGAGTTGAAGTCAATCTCGATAACAGATGATGCTAGTCTTGAGGCCTATCATTTGTTTTATGGAAACGTCGACACCGGTCATCCAAACATATTACATGTAGAGGTAAGTAAGAAAGATACTCTTGGAGATAATATCTTTGACCGAGAATGTTGTCGTCCCCAAAACTAGAAGAACGAAACGGGAAGTGCTAGTGTTAATTTAATGAGGGGTTTAGCGAGGTAAAGATATATTGGTATTGAGGCATCATCATCTCTTGCTGGTGCAGAAGAGGATCTCCTTAGTATTGGAGGGGACTTTGATCATGAATTTGATACTTGAGCAGACTCTTATCATATTACTAATGAATAAGATGACCCTATTTATAAAGGAACCTGACATTATGGTTCGGTGGGATTGGATGACGAAGAACCTTTGACCGCATTTGGTTTCATATATAGGTTGGACTTTGCAATAGGTCAAGCGTTTGCCGACAAAGTCGACGTTCAAAGAAAGTTGAAAAATGTTTCAATAACGTGTCAAACTCAGATTGAGTTTAGAACCATCAGATCTAACCGAACATTCTATGTTGTAAAATGCAATGGTCGTGAATGTGATTGGATGGTGCGTGTAGCCAAAATGAAGGGAGTAACCACCTTCTCCATAAGAACGTATAACAATTATCACACTTGCTTCCCATATGATTTCAATGGAAATCACAGTCAAGAAACTGCGGAAGTGGCTGCCACCTATCTGAGTGAATCCTTTAATGGTGTAGAGCTACCCCCGCCAAAATCAGTTCAAGGCTTAATTCATGGTACCTACAATGCAAACATAACATACTGGAAAGCTTGGAAGAGACTAAAACTTGCCAACCCTAAGATAAGAGGTTTCCCTGAGCAAAGTTATCGACTTCTCCCTTTCTATATGCACCTTTTAAGAACAGCCCCCGGTCGATCCCGGTCGAACCGGTGAACTTGGACGAAGTTTGACTTTCGGACGGAAAAGTCAACCGATGACTCCGGGAGTCATTCGGGACCTTTCCGGGGCCCAAAAAGCTTAGCCATCATCACGGTTAGCTTAGTTGAGCCGTTTCCTTTCCGTTGACTGTAATATTGGAAAAAGTCAACCCGAGACTTTTATCGGTCAAACGTGGTTCGATTTAGAACCAATCCGATAAAAGTGTGTGCTGGAATTTAATTAAACTTAGAGTGATTCCCACATGGAAATGTGTCAATGCTTGCTTGGAAGAGAAGACTTGGGTGTATTATGACCCTTATACCCTCATTAGTGGTATTGGGGGAAAAGTAAAGCTACGGGGTATTTTGGGCACTATCCCTTCTAGGTTTTAAGCCCCATTTGGTACCCATTTCAGCACAAATCCCTATGCAGCCGTTTTTGGAGAGAGCGTGGAGAGAGAGAGTGAAGCTTGAAGGAGAAGAAAGGTGAGAAAAGGAGGATTTTTGTGCCATTTCTCCACCAAAGAGGCTTGATTCTTCCATTTTCTTCTTCTACTCATCATTTCCAAGGTGAGCTTCTAATCTATTTTCGTTTTCATGGATTTTAGTTCATGGGTTTTGGAGAAATTTGATGAACAATAGATGGGTTTGGAGTTGAGTGTTAAATGATGAAGTTTTGGAAGATTTTGAGGTTGGATGATGGATTAAATTCGTATTTGTGAAGTTTTGATGGAACCCATTGAGGGTGTTGAAGTTTGGAGGTTTTAGATGACTGTTTTGAAGCTTGATGAAGCTGGAAATGGAGATTTTGTTGGGGTTTTTGCAGAATTCATGTTGGGGAAGAAGGGAGGAAACTGGTCTGGTTCGGCACTGAATGGGACCCGAAGGGGGCCACGTTCCGACACGGCACGCGGCACGGAACGGGCTGGTTACCGGCACGGTACACGACACGGAACGGGCTGGACTCCGGCATGGCACCTCGCACGGTCCGTGTCTGATTCCAGGCCGGTGCGTCGCACGGTCCGTGTCTGGTTCCAGGCCGGTTCGTGATACGTTCTGGCTAGGATTCCGAGCCGGTCTGTGATACGGAACGGGCCATGTTCCGGGCCAGTTTTCAAAAGCTAGGGTTTGCCTAATTGGGCCTAGTTTGGGCCCAAATTCGTTCTTTTGAACCGGGAGTTACAATTAGAGCGTTCTGAAGTAGATTAGGGTGAAAACCATCTTTTGCTAGTTGTTAATTTTAGTATTGTTTGTGATCCAAGATCGTGTACCCGAGCTCGAAAGGAGAAGGAGACTTGGATCCGAGTGAAGAACGGAGAGGAGGCTAGGCGGACTTCAGCAGCTCGGAGTATTATTAGAGGAAGACCGCAAGGTAGGGAAAGTACTAAACTCCTCGTGTAATTTACTACTTAGTATGCCTATTAGGTTAATAAAATCGGAAAAGTCATAGATTGCATATAGGATGCGAATAACTAGAATAATCATCTTTCAATTACTAATAACCGGACGTGTCTAGTATGCATGCGTAGGATGTGAATAACTAGTTTAACTCGCTTTCAATACTTGGGAAATTGCCGTGCTGGTAGGAAGGCCGAGATGAGCCATATGATTGGTTGTGGTTGCCTCACATGCATTGCTTGCTTAGTCTTCAGGATAAATTAAGAGTCTAATGAAACTAGATAAATCGTATGCTTTAATGATTGAATGAATGCTTGAATGATTGAATGGATGCTTGAATGATTGAATGATTGAATGAATGATTGAGTGTAATTGATTGTGCCAAATGGTACGATCGGGTGAGTGATAGACCGATGGATCGCGATTGGTAAGTATAACGGTAAGTGTAAAGGTATATGGATCTCTTTGGTGTGTTGTGATGGAATTGTGATTTGCTAAGCTTTGGTTGTATGATGTATTGGCATGTTAGTCTCTTGTGCGTTTTTTGAGATTATTTGCGTTCCGGCATGGTACCCACACCGTAGAGGATTCCGGTGTGGGGTAGTACCATGGCCGAGGGTTGGTTGACCCTGCGGGGCATTGGTTGTTGGACCATGCGGGGCATTGGTTGTGGACCCTACGGGGCATTGGTTGTTGGACCCTGCGAGGCATTGGTTGTGGACCCTGCGGGGCATTGGTTGTTGGACCCTGCGGGGCATTGGTTGTGGACCCTGCGGGGCATTGGTTGTTGGACCCTGCGGGGCATTGGTTGTGGACCCTGCGGGGCATTGGTTGCTGGACCCTGCGGGACAATTTGATGGTTTACCCTGCGGGGAATGGTTACTTGTTGATTCACCCAAGTGTATGCGTCCTACGGGAGCATTACCTTGGTTCCCGATGATATATGGTCCTTTGGGGCATTTCCGAGAATCCCGATGATATGTGTCCCTCAGGGATGTTACCGGTAGCCCGATGTATGTGCATCCTCTAGACCGAGGGAAAATCTGACATGACACGAGTACTCTTGTGGATCGGAGTATGGGATTCGACATTACACAAGAACCTATTCGTGGATCGGAGTATTGAGGATTCGAGCTGTTGGTGTTATGGTTACTTGTTCCCATTTTAGTAGTTTTCAACTATTTACAGCGCTTTTCACTTATTCTCTCATAAGTTACTGTTACCTTTAAGAATGTGTATTGTTCTTATCTTTACCCGTTTACAACATCTTATTGATTAAAGATATTAATTGCAAAATGTGTCGTCGTGCTAAGGCAGTTTTATTACTAAATTGGAGGTTAAAGTGTTTATGATTTTCCCTACTGAGCGTAAGCTCACTCCCTATGTTTTATCTAATGTTTGTACAGGCGTGCTTGGGGAGTAGTGGACTCGAGGCTCAGGAGCTTCTGGATAGCCGGGGTGTTTAGCTTAGAGACGTGTTGGTCATCTGCATTGAACCTCTTATTTGACGTACTCTATTTTGAGCCTTGACTCCTTATTTACGTTTTGGAACATATGATTTGAGTATTTGAGATTTGAAACTCGTTTATTTGGGCTATTTGAGCGGAACCTCATTTGAGCATGTGAAATCGTTTAAAGTTCGTCTTATTTATTATCATTTAATTGCCAACGTAAGTCACGTCTCGAGTCCGGCCAAAACCGGATTTGGGGCGTGACACACCTTGTTAAGCAGTTGAATCCAAACACAATCACGGATCTAGTGGTTAATGATAAAAGGTATTGAAATATTGTCTCATAGCATATGGAGCATGTATTAAAGGATTCAACCACATGAGAAATGTTTTTGGAGTGGATGAGACTTGGTTGAAGACCAAGTTCAAAGGGGTCGTGCTAATTACATCGATATTCGATGGTAATTTTCATATTTACCCAATTGCTTGGGATGTGGTGGACTAAGAGAACTAAGCACCGTGGACATGGTTCATGAAGAACTTATAACATTACATACGAAATTCGAGTGAGTTAGTAATCGTTTATGATAGAAGTGCATGTATCATAAAAGCGGTATCAACTATATACCCAATTGTAGATCATGGCCATTGTAGGTTGTATCTCACACAAAGTGTTAGAGATAAGGTAAAAAAAAGGTGTTCCAATCGAACCTCTTTTTTAAAAGGCTGTTGATGCATACACAATTACCGAATTCATCCGTAAGTACAGTCAACTACATGAAAGATATCCATAAGCAAAATATCTTCGAGAAATAAATCTATCATTGCATCAGTGGGCGAGATCTCACTTTCGAGCTTGGCGATACGATATCATGACAACCAATGGGGTCGAGTCTGTAAACTCAACTTTAGGTCAAGCAATAAAATGGCCTATCATTGTATTGTTAGATGTTATGCAAGCGAGAGTCACTTAGTGGTTCAACATCTGTCGCAATACAATTAATAAAATGCATGGCCTATCAACTTTACATGTTATTTACTAAACGATCATTAAACTTGAGGACAGAAAATGACAAATATTACAATCAATATTATTCTATAAGAACTAACCTTTATTTAAATTATGATTTGGTAATAAACAAAAGATTAAGATTATGACATTAAGTTGCATGTATACTAAAATTGGGATAGGAGAAAGAGAAAAGCGGATGGTTCAGGGAGTATGGTTCAACTTTGATTAAGACAGCAGTGTTTCATGTGTGCTCGTTTGCTTTTTTCTCTCTCTATTCTTCATGGTGGCTAAATCTCGGTGATTCAGACCGATTATTCGTTTTTTCATGTGCTTCATGATGGTGATATCTGGGTACATAGACTTATTCTTTCTAGCTTGGTGGTTGTTTTATTTCTGCCTTCTGGTTATTCTATGTTGGTTATGTAATAACCACTCTCGGTCAACGCCAGTCAAATCTGCGAAAAACAGGAAAATTTAAATTTTTTGGTCAGTCACTTAATTGAACCTAAATTTGACCCCGAGGGTCGTACCGGACTTAAGTTGACCCCGACATCGACCAAAGTGAGTTCCGGGGGACTCAGGGCAACTTTCTGATCAATTTGGGAAATGTTGACTTTTCGCTGGAAAAGTCAACCGAGGAACGTTTTGGTCCATTCGACGACCGTTTTGGATCCAAAAAGCTTAGCCGTCGTCGCAGCGGTCTTAGTTGAGCCATTTCCTTGTATCCCATCAAGTTTCGTAATTTCTTGGAAAAAGTGCCCATTCGGGGCCCGAAACGTCCGAATTTCGCAAATCTGATTGGAAAATATCTAGAAGATATTTTTCAAAAGGTGTGGGACCCACTTTCCACTTGCCAACCAAGTGGTGGTGTTAGGTTTATGGGGAAAAACAAGAAGAAGAGGACATAGGGGGGTTCGGCCACCACATGTTCAAAAAGAAAAAAAAAAGAAAAGGAAGATAGTTTTAGAGAGAGAAGGAGAAGGAGAAGAAGAGAGAAAATAGAGGAGCTAGCTAGGGTTTGCCACTATTCCCGTTCATCAAACCCTTGGATCGTCTCAAAGTTCGAAGATTCAAGCTCACCTCGTCTTCCTCTACGGTAAGCACCAAACCGATCTTCGTTTTGTTTGAGTTCAAAAGTTAGGGTTTGGTTAAAATGAGTATTTTATGGTGGAAATGAGGTGTGGGGATTGTTGGAGACGTTTTGGAGTGAAGAGGGACGTTTTCCGGTGACCGGGAGCTCGGGGGGAGCTCCGGCCACCATGTGGGGCGGCCGGCCACCATGTGGGGTGGCTGGCCGGAGCTAGGGCCGGCCACCACCATGGTGGGCCGGGCCCATTTGAGCCCTAGCCACCCACGGCCAAGTTGGGCCGGGTGGGGCCCACGTGCTCGGGTGCTCGGGTTTCGTGTTCGTGTGATTTAGGACGTTCCCCGAATCATTAATCCACAACCGGATCGAAATTTGGAATTAAATTGTGTCACACCCCAAATCCGGTATTGACCGGACCCGAGACGCGACTTAGTGAATTTCAATTAAAAGTAATTTAAGACAAATAATAGCTGATAAAGATAAATGACATAAACGAACGAGTTAGAGTCTCCGAGTCCTACGCTCAGTAAAATACATAAGTCCGAAATAACCGTTCATCACTACGAAAATAATAAATGAACGTAAACTCGGACCCTCGCTAGCCCCATGCTCTGCGATGTCCTCAACTCCAAGTCATGACCACTACCTGTAGAAAACCCGGTAAAATAGGGGGGTGAGCTTGACGCTCAGTAGGGAAAACCGTCAAACCACCTTATCTCGAAGTCACCAAAATGTAGTTCCATAATTTAAAATATAATAATGGTTTTAACACAATACGACCTTTAAACCTAATAAAAGCCAAGACCCTCTTTAAACTCGGATACTCAAAGTCCAAATATACCGAAACCGATTCCACACAACGCCTACCCTGAGGCCACACCACGGAACAACCCAACCACAATTCCCCAACACGTAGTCAACGACACTCACAGGTAAAATCATGAACAATCCAAGCCACACCATCCAATCGACTAAGGCACACAACGAAGGGAACAATCCAGTTTAGACATGCAATTACGTTTCCAAGCTAACTTTTCTAACGACTAAAAATGAGAAAGCGGCAATTGAGAACATAAAAACCAACCTAAACAACCTTTACTTTACCCGACCACAAACGGTCCCGAGATTCCACATCCCCAGCCCCTACACAAACGACTTAAGGACAACCTCAGATACGACGCTTTAACTTACACGGAAGCCACCCACATGAATTCACCAAAAGACAAACAAGTCGAGTCATTCACGGTCACACGCAACTCATAACAAAGAAGAACACCCAAAGTCAAAACACAACGGTACTCAGTCAATTCAAAGCAATTCAAAATGAAGCGGCCCGTAGCCATCGCACGGTCTAGGGAGCAACCCTCTCGGCCCGGCGTAACCGCACGCAACTTCCCTAACACAAAGTCAGGATAGGCGGTCGACCTCATCGCGGACACAGCGTTTTACCGATCGACGGAAGGCAGGGAAATCGCCTCTTCGCGGCCTCATCTCTCGCGGTGCTCAACACAGCGTTTTACCGAGTGCTAGTCGGAAGGTAGGGAAATCACCTCTTCGCAGGACACAGCGTTTTACCGACTCCCAGTCGGAAGGTAGGGAAACCACCTTTCTCATGTAACCCAAGTACCCCAACTACAATACCCTACTGATTACGCGCCGGAAGGTACGATACACCTGACGGAAGTACTTCTCTCACACTTTACCGGCCGCGCATCAAAACAATCGCAATCACACTCACAAACAGGATCACAACATATGTCAACAACCACCACAACCAATAGGTACACGCTCACAATCACAACCACACTCACAATCACAATCACGTCGGTCTATCACTCACCTGACCATTTCACAACCAAGAATTTATATCTCCACAAACACGGCACACTTGCCCACGTACGGTCACAACATGCCACACCGAATATAATATCTCGACCCTTAAATTACACTCACAACTGTTCCGTACTGACCATCACTTACCGACACCCTCTCGGACACACACTTAATACAACTATCACATAACAGTCACAATCACTTTCACAACCACAATCATACTTCAATAATAACACCGCCAACAGGCACATACCATCACTTACCGATACCACTCTCCACGTGGTTACCCCACCGGCTTAACCGATATCCCCGACATTCCCAATCCAACATATCAAGTAAAATAGGGGAAAGCACTCAAGTCTCTGATCATGCGTTCTCTAGTCAATTCAACTCGTTTTCGTGTTCGTTATTTATTAACCGTTCAAGCATCAAAGGTATACACAGATACATTCAGCACACAAGTCCTACGGGCGCGACATGGCCCGATCCTACCAGCACAATAGTTCCCAAGACAGAAATCGTAAATGTTCGCAGTTTGATACGTCGACGCTAGTTGTTCGTTTCTTATATGCATACTAGTTCTTTAGTCGGTTTATTAGGTTTCCCTATATGCATACTAGTAAAACCGTAATAAAGCGGATTCGAGCTAATCCCTACCTCTTGAAGAGCCGACCGTTGCGTCTCCTAGCTGTTGACGTCCGGGCCTACTTCCGGTCTTCTCTGTGCTCGGGGTAAAGGCCTGGTTTACACAAAAGGGACGGTATTAGTCCCGGTCCAACCCGTAACGGTCCTCAAATTAAATCAGTGCGTCCGGTAAATTGTCCGACAAGTCTAGGTGTTTATCTGATTTTAATTCCCAATTATGAATTAAGTTTATGAATTAAAAGCTGTTTTTGACCCGGCCCGGCCCGAATCCAGGTCCAGGACCCGGATCTAACCCGAACCTGACCCGACTCCAGACCCGTGTCCGAACCTAAGTCCGGACCCATTCCAGAACAGGGCCTGGCCCGAGTCTTGGTCCGGCCCGAACCCAAACCTGGGCCCAAGGCCCGTTCTCGGCCGACCTAAGCCCAAGCTCGTCTGAGACGATGCTCGGCTAGGGTTTCGTCTCCGACGATGGGTGGCGGCGGCGGCGTTGCTCGGGGTTTCGTTCACAGCGGCTAGGGAGATCGGAGAGAGGGTTGACGGCGGTGGGTGGTGTCAGGGCACGGAGAGAACGAAGGGCGCGCGTCTCCGGCCAGATCTGGTGCCGTGTGAGGTCGCCGGAGGGGAAAAACCCTAGATCTGAGGCGCGACTCCGGCGACTCTCTTACACCCAATCCTGACCCCAAAAGATCGCGAGAGAGTGAAAAATAAGGAGAAAAGGGATGGGGAAGATGAGTCGAGGTCGGGTTTCATCTTACCGACTCAGATCTGCTCGATTCCGGCGAGATGGAACCCGAGCGAGACTGTTCCGGCGATGCTTCAGGATCGAGCAAGGATAAAGGGACGAGGGATAGGGGATTGGGGTTTTCTGGGTTGTGGGTTCTATCGAGGCTAGTAGAGGGTGGAGAAGGGAGTAGAAGGAAGGAGAAGCGACCGGGAGACGGAGCTCCGGCGGCTCTGTGCGAGGACGGCGATGGCGAGAGGTCGGGAGCGAGAGGTTGAAGACGCCTCGGTCTTCGTGCGTGCCAAATGAAGCTGAAGCGGCAGATGTTAGGTTTTAAAGCTAGGGTTACGAAGCATGGGCCTTGGGCCTGTCCTGGAGCGCGAGAGAGCAACGGGCCTGGTCTGGCTCCGCCCAAAGCCAAGTCTGATCAGGCCCAGGTCTGAAACCTTCTTCCTTTTCCCTTTTTTTTATTTTTGATTTCGATTTAAAAAAAAACAGACTCGATCCCAACCTCGACGTTAATATTTAATAATTTAAATATAAAAAAAATTCCCGGTCTTTACAGTCTACCCCCCTTAAAGGAATTTCGTCCCCGAAATTTAAAATGGACGAGCTCCACTTGACCCTAACTCGGGGAACGTCTGTTAGAACTCAAGGGTAAGATATCCGCAGTGTGCTTCCGTTGTTGGGAAAGTGGAAGACGATAGGCAACGGCTCAAAATCCGCAGAACAACTCAAAAAGGTCTGACAGGTTGCGAGGTCAACTTGCCTTCGTCACGGTTGAACCGTATTCGACCCTTATTCGGACTCACCCTCTAAATACGTAATCATCGACGGAAAACTCAAGCGATCGACGCCGTCCGCATAACCCTTTTGTCGGCTCTGCGCGGTCTTTAACCGTTCCTGAAAACACAATCCTTGCTTAAACGTCCTTCACTTGATTACGCTAGTTACCCGAACGCTACACTTGGTGATGGAAACAGTCTTACTCACAGTTCACAAATCCACTACGCAACGTCTCACATCAACTCAAAGAAAAACCGAGTAAAAACACCAGCCGAACAACACCCGAAACAACTTAAGAAACTCATGTAACGGTCTAGATACCCTATACCGGACTTTCATGTCGGCATAGGCGTCATGCCGGAACTCTCTGTAGGTCGAGCAAAGTCGGAACTGCCCACTGACGTAACTTCTCAATTTCCTCCTCAGTAACCCCTACAGGGATGTTCACACCGGAACTCAAGCATGGTCATGTCCCGACCAACACACACAAACAAGGAAGTAACCCATAAATGCAATTATCACGATCAAGGATCTCAAATCCAGTGCACGGTTCAGTAAAAACCACGTACTCTACCGATTTCTAATCGGACGACCGTCGTACAACAACAAGGAACGATGAAACCTCTTAATGGCCCTTAGTCGAGAGTAGGCGTTCTTCGGGACACACCTAAACCACACGTCACGATAACCACACTTGACAATAGAACACAAACCAAGATTGCTCATCGAAGGTTAACCAACCCGTGATAATCCTCTTACCGTTACTACATGTTCACACACTACAGATCAACCAACTCATAAGTCGTTTCAACCAAGTCACCATATTACTGAGTATCCAACAAGTATTGAACTCTCGCGAATTTGAACGGTCCTTAGGGAACCTTGCGCGAATTTCTTTAACGTCTTTCGAACAATTGAGGACCAGTCACTGGTCAACTATTAATTCCCATTGTGCCCTGCACGGCACAAGACCTCACCCATCAAAACAAAGCTTCGTTCGGTGCCATCTTGTTACTGGCTTGAAAGTTTGTGGTAGCCGTACCCGGCTAATGATTTCCGGATTCACACGTGAGGTGTCCTCACTTTTCTGGCGTAAACTTCGCGGTTGCACTAGTCTTCGCGGGACGTTGGTGTTCGTCGTTCTCTTGTCGACAGAGATACGTCTTGGTGTTCGGTTCACGTTCTCCGTATTCTGCTATGTTGGGAATGTCGCTTGATATCATTGTATCTCTCGATGTTGCTTGACTGTAACATACGGCGCGTATGACGTGACTCTTAAATCTGTCTTCTTGCTGTGGCGCGGCACGAACTCTCTCCTGGATCCGTTACTTGCTCACGATCTTTAGTGTTGTCGTTGTTGACCATCTTCTTCTGAACTTGTTGCGTCGGTACTGAGCGTCGGGTCTTCGTCTTGATGCGGTGAAGCCTCCGGTGGTCTTCCTGCCTCCTTAGCGCTCTGTTCCTCTCCGTTTTGAAGCGTGATGTAGTCTTCACGGCGAGGCGCTCAGACGGGTTTCTCTTCGACAGATTCTTCGGACTAACGTTCGGTGTGGTCACTCTACTGGCGCGAATCTGCATGGTCCAAGGATGTCGACATCGTCTCTGGTCTCGAGTCAATTCTGATGCTGGCTACGTGAACTGGCGGCAATCTGACCGGTCCCTCTGGGACGAACGTAGGGAACACACTCTAATCTAATCTCACCCGTACAACGCACACTCATCTAACCCTTTGCTCGCGAACCGGGATGTCAAGACCCAAAGGTCGTCTCAAGGTTTGAATCTTATGACTTAAGTCTTACGGCTGGGTAGAAGAAGTTGGAGATTTCAACTCATGTGGGTTATGGTTCCACCACGCTTCCGCTACGCT
The DNA here is from genome assembly GCA_963921825.1 of Erodium maritimum. NCBI lineage: Eukaryota > Viridiplantae > Streptophyta > Magnoliopsida > Geraniales > Geraniaceae > Erodium > Erodium maritimum. The sequence continues at coordinate 16,161,851 of OY997589.1, read as the reverse complement.
ACTTGGGTCTTATCGTCACTCGGTTACCTCCGGTGACTAGTCGGACTGTTTACTGGTCACTGCTGCAGCACTTTACCGCTCGGTACTTGTATCTGATGTTCCGGATGCCGGCAATGTGAACGCATTGACGTCCGTTCGAACGCGACGTAAACTACTAACGTTTCTTAATCTGTCTGCTTCAAACGTCCGGCGAGGGCGGTGGCCGGGAGAACCCTGCGGTTCTTCGTTCTTTCGGTTATCGAATCTCCCGAACTCTCGCAACACTGCTCAGTCGTTGTCGAGTCTCACGAACTCCCGCGGTCTTTTGGCGACCTTGTTCCACGGTTGTTTTCGTATCCACTATCTCAAGCTACAGTCGAATCATCAGGGTGAGAACTTGATCCAAACTCTGGGCTCGGCCCTCGCTCGAATCTCTTGTATCGGTTCGCCTCGACTGCTACCGAAACTGGTGCAACTGGCCCATGCCGTAACTCTGGACTCGTACTTCATCTTTTGACGCTCCGTCCCTTCGTAGTCCGGGACTTGCTGGTGTTGCTCCTCCTAATCTTCCCAGTGGAAGTACTCCGGGCACCTGTGCCCCAACTGCTTACCTCTTTTTCCTTGAGATGCCACGTCGTATTATCCCCCGCACGTGTACGCACCCAAGTTCAGTTCCTTAACAACTCTTAAGGGTAACTCTCTCAAAAGCTAACGTTTACACAAGATCCGCAACCACGTAAACGGTCTTTTAAACCCTATAGTTTACTCTTAATAGTCGTAGTAATAGTAGGAGTAATAATACTAGTACAAACACCGTACCCTAGTGCGTCACACACAACCTACCACACAATCGTACAGAAGAGGTAACAAGTCTCACCATTCAATCACAGTCAATCAACACAATACACATCATAACAAGCTTACACGCAGCCAAACAGTCCACAAAATCACAAGAGGAATTTACATGCTTCACAAAGCAATCACATCAACACTCAAGCACAACCAGCGGTGTAACACAGTTATATGCGAACAACCGTAACATAAATTTACATCACAACTCAAATATTCACAATCTCAAGTCTACTCAGTAACACGGTTTGAAAAAGCTTATTCTTGTAGCGAAATAATACATGTGGATATCATCTCGTTACAACTCGGTTCAGGCGTCCCCGAACTACGTTGTAACCAACTGATATCCCTACTATCATGATTTGCTGCAGTCAAATCATAATAGGATATACATTCAAATTTTACAGAAATTGCGGCATGACTCGTTGGAAAACTTAAGCAACCATCCGCGCACGCGGGCCAACATTTCACAATCAACATCCAAATTGAACCCTTTAGCACTTGGCTCACACACTTCAATTACATCAAACTTAGAAATCCACAAGTTCATCAATACACACAACAAGGAATCTATACAAACAATTTCACTCAAACATTCATTCAATCATTTAATCATTCAAGCATTCAATTTTTTTTCTAGTTTCGTTAGACTCTTAATTTATACTAAAGACTAGCAAACAATGCATGTGAGGCAAACACAATCAATCCTATGGCTCATCTCGGCCTTTCTACCCTTTACTCAATTAACACCCCCTTTCGGGTCCATCTTTCAACTTTAATCCTTAAATAATGGCCAACATTTTAAACAAGTCAACACTTCAACTTTATCAAACGTGCAGCGGCCAACCAAGGTGGCATCACCCTTAACAAATGATTTACTAAACAACCAATGTATAACGGCTCGATCATTGCTCGTTAGCCCAATCCCGATCTCAACCGTTCGGCTTCACCGATCGCTGTAACTTACAACCAATAGGGTAAGGATACCAATCGAGCAATGCAACCATCGTAATATAAAAGATCCAAACTTAAACAAACGTTGAAACAATCAAGACTTGTGTCGTTCCAACTCTACGCACCGGATGTTTCCATCTTGCGTCACTGAGTACTACGACTTAGACCACCTAACTCTACCCACCTAATTGACGTACGGTCCGAGGTTTGAAAAAAATCATTTCAAATTGAAACCAGGCTCTGATACCAAATTGTCACACCCCAAATCCGGTATTGACCGGACCCGAGACGCGACTTAGTGAATTTCAATTAAAAGTAATTTAAGACAAATAATAGCTGATAAAGATAAATGACATAAACGAACGAGTTAGAGTCTCCGAGTCCTACGCTCAGTAAAATACATAAGTCCGAAATAACCGTTCATCACTACGAAAATAATAAATGAACGTAAACTCGGACCCTCGCTAGCCCCATGCTCTGCGATGTCCTCAACTCCAAGTCATGACCACTACCTGTAGAAAACCCGGTAAAATAGGGGGGTGAGCTTGACGCTCAGTAGGGAAAACCGTCAAACCACCTTATCTCGAAGTCACCAAAATGTAGTTCCATAATTTAAAATATAATAATGGTTTTAACACAATACGACCTTTAAACCTAATAAAAGCCAAGACCCTCTTTAAACTCGGATACTCAAAGTCCAAATATACCGAAACCGATTCCACACAACGCCTACCCTGAGGCCACACCACGGAACAACCCAACCACAATTCCCCAACACGTAGTCAACGACACTCACAGGTAAAATCATGAACAATCCAAGCCACACCATCCAATCGACTAAGGCACACAACGAAGGGAACAATCCAGTTTAGACATGCAATTACGTTTCCAAGCTAACTTTTCTAACGACTAAAAATGAGAAAGCGGCAATTGAGAACATAAAAACCAACCTAAACAACCTTTACTTTACCCGACCACAAACTGTCCCGAGATTCCACATCCCCAGCCCCTACACAAACGACTTAAGGACAACCTCAGATACGACGCTTTAACTTACACGGAAGCCACCCACATGAATTCACCAAAAGACAAACAAGTCGAGTCATTCACGGTCACACGCAACTCATAACAAAGAAGAACACCCAAAGTCAAAACACAACGGTACTCAGTCAATTCAAAGCAATTCAAAATGAAGCGGCCCGTAGCCATCGCACGGTCTAGGGAGCAACCCTCTCGGCCCGGCGTAACCGCACGCAACTTCCCTAACACAAAGTCAGGATAGGCGGTCGACCTCATCGCGGACACAGCGTTTTACCGATCGACGGAAGGCAGGGAAATCGCCTCTTCGCGGCCTCATCTCTCGCGGTGCTCAACACAGCGTTTTACCGAGTGCTAGTCGGAAGGTAGGGAAATCACCTCTTCGCAGGACACAGCGTTTTACCGACTCCCAGTCGGAAGGTAGGGAAACCACCTTTCTCATGTAACCCAAGTACCCCAACTACAATACCCTACTGATTACGCGCCGGAAGGTACGATACACCTGACGGAAGTACTTCTCTCACACTTTACCGGCCGCGCATCAAAACAATCGCAATCACACTCACAAACAGGATCACAACATATGTCAACAACCACCACAACCAACAGGTACACGCTCACAATCACAACCACACTCACAATCACAATCACGTCGGTCTATCACTCACCTGACCATTTCACAACCAAGAATTTATATCTCCACAAACACGGCACACTTGCCCACGTACGGTCACAACATGCCACACCGAATATAATATCTCGACCCTTAAATTACACTCACAACTGTTCCGTACTGACCATCACTTACCGACACCCTCTCGGACACACACTTAATACAACTATCACATAACAGTCACAATCACTTTCACAACCACAATCATACTTCAATAATAACACCGCCAACAGGCACATACCATCACTTACCGATACCACTCTCCACGTGGTTACCCCACCGGCTTAACCGATATCCCCGACATTCCCAATCCAACATATCAAGTAAAATAGGGGAAAGCACTCAAGTCTCTGATCATGCGTTCTCTAGTCAATTCAACTCGTTTTCGTGTTCGTTATTTATTAACCGTTCAAGCATCAAAGGTATACACAGATACATTCAGCACACAAGTCCTACGGGCGCGACATGGCCCGATCCTACCAGCACAATAGTTCCCAAGACAGAAATCGTAAATGTTCGCAGTTTGATACGTCGACGCTAGTTGTTCGTTTCTTATATGCATACTAGTTCTTTAGTCGGTTTATTAGGTTTCCCTATATGCATACTAGTAAAACCGTAATAAAGCGGATTCGAGCTAATCCCTACCTCTTGAAGAGCCGACCGTTGCGTCTCCTAGCTGTTGACGTCCGGGCCTACTTCCGGTCTTCTCCGTGCTCGGGGTAAAGGCCTGGTTTACACAAAAGGGACGGTATTAGTCCCGGTCCAACCCGTAACGGTCCTCAAATTAAATCAGTGCGTCCGGTAAATTGTCCGACAAGTCTAGGTGTTTATCTGATTTTAATTCCCAATTATGAATTAAGTTTATGAATTAAAAGCTGTTTTTGACCCGGCCCGGCCCGAATCCAGGTCCAGGACCCGGATCTAACCCGAACCTGACCCGACTCCAGACCCGTGTCCGAACCTAAGTCCGGACCCATTCCAGAACAGGGCCTGGCCCGAGTCTTGGTCCGGCCCGAACCCAAACCTGGGCCCAAGGCCCGTTCTCGGCCGACCTAATCCCAAGCTCGTCTGAGACGATGCTCGGCTAGGGTTTCGTCTCCGGCGATGGGTGGCGGCGGCGGCGTTGCTCGGGGTTTCGTTCACAGCGGCTAGGGAGATTGGAGAGAGGGTTGACGGCGGTGGGTGGTGTCAGGGCACGGAGAGAACGAAGGGCGCGCGTCTCCGGCCAGATCTGGTGCCGTGTGAGGTCGCCGGAGGGGAAAAACCCTAGATCTGAGGCGCGACTCCGGCGACTCTCTTACACCCAATCCTGACCCCAAAAGATCGCGAGAGAGTGAAAAATAAGGAGAAAAGGGATGGGGAAGATGAGTCGAGGTCGGGTTTCATCTTACCGACTCAGATCTGCTCGATTCCGGCGAGATGGAACCCGAGCGAGACTGTTCCGGCGATGCTTCAGGATCGAGCAAGGATAAAGGGACGAGGGATAGGGGATTGGGGTTTTCTGGGTTGTGGGTTCTATCGAGGCTAGTAGAGGGTGGAGGAGGGAGTAGAAGGAAGGAGAAGCGACCGGGAGACGGAGCTCCGGCGGCTCTGTGCGAGGACGGCGATGGCGAGAGGTCGGGAGCGAGAGGTTGAAGACGCCTCGGTCTTCGTGCGTGCCAAATGAAGCTGAAGCGGCAGATGTTAGGTTTTAAAGCTAGGGTTACGAAGCATGGGCCTTGGGCCTGTCCTGGAGCGCGAGAGAGCAACGGGCCTGGTCTGGCTCAGCCCAAAGCCAAGTCTGATCAGGCCCAGGTCTGAAACCTTCTTCCTTTTCCCTTTTTTTTTATTTTTGATTTCGATTTAAAAAAACAGACTCGATCCCAACCTCGACGTTAATATTTAATAATTTAAATATAAAAAAAATTCCCGGTCTTTACAAATTGTAAAAGATGTAATTGACGGGTTTAGAAACTTGAAACGCTAATTAAATTACTCGGAAGTCGTAATTCGATTCCGTCGAGTGCCTAGGAACCCTTGAATTATTCTAAGACCGTAGAAACGAAAACAAGAATTTTCGGAGCCCCGGAAGGGCGTTCCCAAAACCCGGGCAGATTCGCCATGTTGGGCGAATCGGGCTTTTCCGGCTCCATTATCGACAACGTCGAGTAATTGGGAAGTTTGGTAGTGATCGACATTTTCGGGGTTACTTTTGGGCGTCAAGTTTATTAATTTCCAGTTTATGTCTGCAAACTTAAAGGTACTTAAAATTGTGTTCTTTTAGATCGTGCTGCAGACAGAGGGAAGGGAAAGCTAGGCGAGTGACCGAGATCACGCTGGAGCTTATTTTGTGCGCTTTGGAGAAAGCATACGAGGTAGGGAAAAGTAGCCGGATCTCGGCCCTGACTAGGGAAAGTTAACAGTAGAAATGCATGTGACACTTGGGTGTCGTGGGTTTAGTAAGTTTATCGAATATTAGAAAGGCAGACGACACCGGGTGGTGTCGTATGATACGGGAATGTACCGAACATTAGAATTGCATGTGACACTTAGTAGTGTCGTAGGAGCAGAGAACTTATCGATGTTAGAATTACTGGAGGCATATGACCATGCCCGGAGGTTGACTGTGAGTCTGTTGATATTAGAACTGCTGGAGGCATCGGTTATGCCCGGAGGTTGATTGTGTAGCTGTGACTTGGGTGGCCATGAGAGCCCGTGTTTTACTGTTGTGTCTTGGGTGGCCATGAGAGCCCGTACTTTACTGTTGTGTCTTGGGTGGCCATGAGAGCCCGTGTTTTACTGTTGGTGTCTTGGGTGGCCATGAGTGCCCGTGGGGTTGTTGAACCCGTGTCTTTACTGTTGTGTGTGTCTTGGGTGGCCGTGAGTGCCCGTGGGGTTGTTGAGCCCGTGAGTTATTGTCGGTGTGTCTTGGGTGGTCGTGAGTGCCCGTGGGGTTGTTGAGCCCGTGAGTCACTATTGGTGTGTCTTGGGTGGCCGTGAGTGCCCGTGGAGTTATTGAGCCCGTGAGTTAGTGTCGGTGTAAGAACCGCTCCCGGTCGATCCCGGTTCAACCGGTGACTTGTCAGACAAGGTTGACTTTTGGCCGGAAAAGTCAACTGAGGACTCAGGAAGGTCACTCGGGGCTTTTCCGGGGCCCAAAAAGCTTAGCCGTCATCACGGTTGGTTTAATTGGTCCGTTTCCATTAATTCAAGTATAATATCGAAGAAAGTCAAATTTGGTCAAAGCTGAACTTTTTATCGAGTTATTTCACTTAAATTTAGACTGCTGGATTTTAATTGGAAGAGAGTGGTCCCCACTATGCCAAGTGTCACTAATTTCTTGGGGGAAAGGAAAAGAGGCTCAAATGTCATCTCTACCCTCACTAGTTGTCCCAAAAGGGGATAAGAACTAAAGGGTTTTTGGTCTTTTTCACCTCAAGGTCCTTTAAGGCATTAGATGATACAATTTCAGCTCATTTCTCTAGTGGTGGCCGAAAATTGAGAGAAGAAGGAGAGCTTGGAGCTTCCATGGTGTCTTGAAGAGAAAGCAAGAGAAAAGAGACACCTTTTTCATCAATCTTCACCCAAATCCTCACCAAAATCCATTCATCTTCATCAACTCATTCTCCTAGAAGTTTGTACATCCTCAACTCTTCATTTCCATCACTTCTAGCTCATAGGTTTTCTTACTTTGGACTACAACTTGTTGGATTTTGGTTCATCTAGTGTTGGATGGTGTTGTAGAGAAGAGTTGGATGTTTTGTTGTTGGAAACCTTGAGTTTTGATGGTTTTTTATTGAGAAGATCATTTGAGTATTTGTTGTTGGATGATTCCTACCATGGGTAAAGGAGAAATGAAGTTATTGGACTGTTCATGGGGGTTTTGGAGGTCTGAAAATGGAGTTTTTGATGTGTTTTTCGTGAAAATCGCGTTTGGAAGAAGAAGAAGGCGGACCAGTGTTGAACCGTCACGAATCCGTGAGAGGAACCGTGACGGGAGACGTCACGGCTCCGTGAGGGAGGCCGTGACGACATCTGGCACGGCTCCGTGAGGAGATCCGTGACGGCGCGGGCCACGGATCCGTGACCGTGCCCGTGAACGACCAATTCAAAGGGGTATTTTGAGGGTTTCTCCATCGTTTTGATCTTGGGTTTGAGCTGAAATTTTGGAAGGGTTTTGGGGGTCTTTGTTGCTGATTAGGAAGAGTCTAATTAAAGCTTGTTTTGTGTTCAAAGACCACAAGACCTTGGACCAAAACTTGAAGAACGAAGACCTTGAAGAGCGTAGACCTTGCCGGTACCCGTGTGAAGAACGGTGTGGTGACTTTCGTGTGTGACATCAGAGTGTTGAGAGGAAGACCACAAGGTAGGGAAAGTCTTAATTGTTTAATTAACGCTTAGTATGCATGATTAGGATAATAAAATCGGAAAGGCCCTAGAATTGCCTATAAGATGCGAATAACTAGAATAATTGTATTTCAATTACTAATAAATGGATGAGTCTAGTATGCATGCTTAGGATGATGACAATTAGTGAAGTGTGCTTTCAATACTTGGGAAATTGATTTACTGGTAGAGAGGCTGTGAAGAGCTCTCGGATTAGTTGTGTGTTAGGTTCACATGCTTGGTTGATAGTTATTAGGTTAACTTAAGAGTCTAATGAAACTAGATTAGCTTCTATTATTGAATGACTATTTGTTCGTTCACATGATGATTGATTGGTTGAATGCATACTTGGTTGATTGAGTGTTTATGTTGATATAACTTTTGGTTGAACGGATGATCGAGTATGACTGGTTGTGCCAAAGGGGTATAATCAGGTGATCGATGTACCGATGGTTGGTGACAGGTAAGTGTACGGTAAGTATGTAATGGTGTTGGTTGTCTTGGTTGTGATGAAAGTGTGTTCCGACGTGTGTTGCTTGATGTATGAATGAAATGCTTGTTCCTTTATTCCTATTCTTGAATGTATGTATGTATGCTTGCTTGTATGCTTGTTGATTGATTGGTTCGGTACTACACCGGGGGGGGCAATCCGGTGCCGTTGTGGTTGTAGGAGTTGGACAGATATATTAGGATAATGAGTGATGTGAGGAGCCTGAGAGCTCGGCAGATCCTACGGGATATTGATTGATTATTGGAGCCTGAGAGCTCGGCAGATCCTACGGGATATTGATAGATTTAGGAGCCTATGGCTCGGCAGATCCTACGGGATATTCATTGATTATTGGAGCCTGAGAGCTCGGCAGATCCTACGGGATATTAATTGATTATTGGAGCCTGAGAGCTCGACAGATCCTACGGGATATTGATTGATTATTGGAGCCTGAGAGCTCGGCAGATCCTACGGGATATTGATAGATTTAGGAGCCTATGGCTCGGCAGATCCTACGGGATATTCATTGATTATTGGGGCCAGAGGGCTCGGCAGATCCTAAGGGATACTGATTATGGTTACTGAGGTTTCACCTAGGTAGGTGTGTCCCACGGGAACACTACGTGGTTCCCTGATATATGGTCCTTAGGTGGCATTTCCGAATTGGCTTCGGTGCCCCGTGCATGTACCTCCTCTGGACCAAGGGAAAATCTGATATGATGTGGATAATCTGGTGGATCGGATTACGGGAATCGAGGTGATCCCAAAAGCTATCCACGGATCGGAGGCTTGAGAAAGCAAATGGTTGGCAAGATACTGATATTTTCCCAGTTTACTTTTATTGGTCCTTTGCATTATTTACTATAAATTTTCCCTTCTGTTACGGTTACTTGGTTACCTTTATGTTATTGAAATTATTTCTGTTTCTTTATTAATTCCTTATTTATCGTATTGCCTTGTTGTTCGAGTTACATTTGTAAGCAGTTTATCTTTGACTTAAGGGTGAGTTATTAAGGTTTTTCCTACTGAGCGTAAGCTCATCCCCTTTGGTTTCTAATTGTTTTACAGGAGTACCGGATGTCTAGGGAGGTCGAGGCTCGGGAGCTTTTGGACTTCTTTGGGTTTTTACTAGAGTTATGTTGGTCTCATGTATTGAACATCCTTTATTTGACTATTTATGTTGAGCTGTGACTCACGAGGTTTTTTTTAACTATTTACTTATATGTTGATTTTGACGGAGTTTGTATGATATTTTGGAGCTTTTATCTATCGTTTACGTTTTCTATTTACTTCAGCTCAGGTCACGTCTCGAGTCTGGTCAAAACCGGATTTGGGGCGTGACAGTCGGTGTGTCTTGGGTGGCCATGAGTGCTTGTGGAGTGTTGAACCTGTGTCGTTGCTGTTGTTGAACTTTCTTGTGATTGTGATTGTGATTGTGGTTACCTGAGTGAGAGAGGTTACTGAGACAGGTCGACCGCCTGGCCTGACAGGGATCGGTAAAGCGCGTGAGTGAGAGAGGTTACTGAGACAGGTCGACCGCCTGGCCTGACAGGGATCGGCAAAGCGCGTGAGTGAGAGAGGTTACTGAGACAGGTCGACCGCCTGGCTTGACAGGGATCGACAAAGCGCGTGAGTGAGAGAGGTTACTAAGCAGCTGGCGTGCGATCCTCTGTGATCTTGTTTGGTGTGCGATCCTTTGTGATCTTGGGTGTTGCGTGGTTGTCTGTCGTGTCTTTGGAGGAGGTCGTCAATCGTCGTGTCGGGTCTACATTACGAGTCCGAGTGTTGAGTCTGTTGAGGAAAGTAACGGGTTGTGTGTCAGTTGGGTTACTTGAGTTTGGGGAGCGTATCCCCGGTGTTTGGGTTGTTGTTGGTGTTACCGGTATTGTCTGCTAAGTATGCCGTAGTCAGTCTGTTATCCGTGGTGATGAGCGAACGCTCACCCCTAGCTGCTTTTCCTACAGGTACCGGTCGCAGGTTGGACTAGGTGAGCTTCCGAAGCTTGAAGAGCTAGGAGCGGGATTCTGGGTTTATTTTGAGTCTAGCGACGTACACCTTGCTTTTTGTCCACTTGTTGGGACGTATTTTTGAGTTGTAAATTATTCTTTTGATGAACAAATTGGTGGTTTTAAAGTGATTTATGTGAAAGGTTTCAAAATGTTTTATTGTTTTAAACGTTCGCATCCCGAGTACGGTTCTACTGAAATTGGGGTGTGACAGGTTAAGGTAGGGTCTTTGTTAGCTTGTGTTGTTTCATTCTTTGGGGTGTAATCTGTTGGTGTTTCGGGTTGATTGGTATTGTTCTTGGTTGTATCTGGTTGGATAGTGGTGTTTCTGGTTGGTTGATCTTGATTGATCAGTGTTGTTTTAGGTTGTTTCTTTTTGGTTGTTTTGATGTATCCTTATAATTTGTTGCGTTTAATTTTTAGATTTTTGAGGATTGTAGCAAACTTATTCATCTCCTCGTGAGAGGTTTTATTTTATATATGTTTCGCCGATCAAAAAAGAAAGAAAGAGAAAAGTGAAGGTGGGGCCGGAATGACTCTTCAAAAGTCTTAAAGATATAAATGAGACTTGTATTCTTCCTCTGTTCTGTTTGTTTCTTTCGAGTGTCCACACCCACAGTTCCTCTCCCATCACTTCGTCCAAATCTTGGCCGTAAACATGTGGATGCTTTGGGTTCACACCTTTTGTGTAGACAAAGTTTTTCAAAGTGGAGTGGTTCCTTTTTTATTATTATTATTATTATTATTATTATTATTATTATTATTATTATTATTATTATTATTATTATTATTATTATTATTATTATCTCTCTCGACACCAATAATGCCAGAAAAACACATTTTAACTTCTTAATCTTACCATAAACCCTTGAGAACACTCTTTTCCTTACAATTACACTTCTGCAACTTATTTATTCGTGCTAGCACCAGTAAATTCTTGTGCGAGAAAATGGTAATAAGTTCTATTGTGCATAAAATGCGAAGATGTGTAAAAAAGGGGAGACGATACTCGATTATTTTAATTTTTTCTAACCATTTTATTTCAATTCTTCTAAATGAAAGTTTTCTGATCCATATTTCTAAAACAAACCCAAGTTTAGATTAGTTTAATTAACATATCATTTTTGTGGTGAAAAGTTAATCAACATAAACATCAGCTTAGAAAATCAATTTAGAGGTATCTTTTGGACTATAAGCATGTGCTAGGCTTAGCCTAGCCACCAGGCTTCATGACAAAAACTAAGCATGCCTAGTGAACAGTCGCCGAAATACTTAATAATTTTACCTTTGCATATGTCATGGTCAAGAAGGGAGGAGACATCAGCAAACAGGTAATATAAACCACATGACTTAAGTGGGTCTCCCTCAAATGGCTCTTTCTTGCTCTTCAAGTTTTGAATCCACATTTCAACTTCCCATTTTGACCCCAACTCAATAGAAAAGCTATGATTTTGTTCTTTTTTGGAATGATCATGAGGTAAGACTCCACTCAATATTCATGAGTTCCTTACATACATGATACAGGAGCCGGTATCCTTAGAGCATGCAAAATAGGTCGGTTCAGAAAAGCTATGATTTTGTTCTTTTTTGGAATGATCATGAGGTAAGACTCCACTCAATATTCATGAGTTCCTTACATACATGATACAGGAGCCGGTATCCTTAGAGCATGCAAAATAGGTCGGTTCGGATCGCAGCTTGCGTCTCGGCTCGTGTTTTTGCGGGACGCAGGACGCGGGCCGTCCCGTTGTGGGACAGCTTTTTCGCGTCCCGCGTCCCGCAAAAACACGGGTCAGGCCGAGTCCCGCGTCCTACGGCTCGCTAATCCGGGACTCGGGACGTACGTCCTGGGTCGCATGGTTGCTCGACACGTGTTGTTTGTTTAAAAGACAAAAAATCAGATTTAACTAAATACGATTGGTCCACTCACAATATGAGATCCTATACGGGACTCACCACTGTAGAACACAGTTTATTTTGAGTCTTCCATCCCACTATTTTGTACAGTCAGCATCCAAGCCTCTAACCCAAGCTCTTTCATTGTACATGCTCTTAGGCTATCCATAATGACGCCAAAACGATGAGGCTCTTGTTCGCCGAATCCGACATGTCGATGGAAATTTTTTTCGAGTCTACGGTTTAGAGTCGGGTCTACGTCGAATATGCAAAAGCGTAGATTCGACGTCGAGGGATTTGTAGATTCAACGAGTCGTTGAATCGACGGATTCGGGTCCCAACCGAATCTTGGACCGACGAATCAAGGTGTGACGTGTGGCACGATTCAGGCTTAAAGGCTGGCTTCAACACTTTGTATTTCTCATGATCCTTGTTCAACGCTTCTTCTTCCTTCGTTTCTTCGATTTCCTCCACCCCTTTTGTTTTCGCCTCCGTCGTATCTCCACCGCCGTTTATACCACAAGCGATTCCCCTCAGATGTTTCTCTCTAACATTTACCGACATCCAGTGTTTCTGCCACCACCGTTTCCACCAAAGCGTTTTCTCCCACAACGCCGCTTCTCCACCCCCAGAGTGTCACAACTGTTTCTCCACCACCGGAGCGTCACAACCATTTCTCCACCAGCATTACCTTGCCACTGCCGCTTGTCCACCTGACGTGTCTCCCACGCCTGATTGTCCTCCAATGGCCGACAACACCATTGGCGAAGGGTCTTCCACGGTGCCGGTCTTGAGCTCAACCCAGCTGTATCACGACAAATTGGAGCCGTGAACGCAAATCCCAACGATGGTCTTGTACACACGACTTAACGTCGACTCGCCAAAGATGCTACTCATGTACCAGAAATGCAGTTGGCCTGAGAAGGTCACGTTGGTATGTGTGTGGCTCAAAATGGCGGAGCAAGGGGTTGATCAAGATGGCGATGCCTTTTGTGATGACATACAGGGGGGCTAGCCTACGATTGAGCGATCTACCGAAAACTGTAAATATGATTGGACCGTTGTCAACCGGAAAGTGAAGTGTTTCAATGAGTGATGGTCGGAGATGGAGCGCATTTACCAATCCAGTTGGTCTGACGCTCAGGTCATGGATATTGTAGAGGAGGTATATGCCGAGAGATACGGACATGAGTTCGTCTGGGAGCATTGGTGGGTTCTCGTGCGTGACCATCCTTGTTTGAGGGAGTCGTAGCCACAACCGTAATCAAAGACTGCAAGTGAGCCGAAAATGGTTTGGAAAAAATATCATCTTTGGTAATACAGGAAGATCCACATCCGATGTCGAAGAACCTGCAATTGTTTTTGGAGTGTAATGTGCATGCACGACTTGAAATTGTACCTTAGTTGTCCATAACAAGAAATGACGAGCAACGTGGCTTCCTTTAATGTCATTGTTCCTGGAACATAGCAAATCCACGTCACTTTCCATCCTTGATTATGAAATACCGAGAATACAATTTGAACTCATGTCGTCATATCACACTCCCATCCACATTACTCAAGTCCGGGAAGCTGGTTGCGTTTCCGGGCAGTATGACCAGAAAAGCACAAGCCAAGCCCAATAGTCAAGAACTTGTAATTCGTTTTGAATGTGTAATGTGATGACATGAGTAGAAAATTTGACCTTAGTACCCCATAGTCTAAGAAGACAAATGACGTGAAAGTTGTAGTGCCAGTGCTCCTAGAACATAGTAAGTGTAAGAACCGCCCCCGGTCGAACCGGAGGTTTTCGGCGAAAGTTGACTTTTTGCCTGAAAAGTCAACCGATGACTCCGGGAGTCATTCGGGACCTTTCCGGGGCCCAAAAAGCTTAGCCGTCTTTACGGTTAGCTTTATTGGGTCGTTTCCTTTCAATTGACTGTAATTTTGGAAAAGTCAACGGTCGGGCAATTTCGGGTCAAACATCGGTCGTTTAAGGGCTAAAACTAATTAATTAAAGGTGCTGAGAATTAGTTGGGTTAGAAATGGTCCTCACTATGGACACATGTCCATAGTGGCTTGGATGAGAAGATACAAGGGCAAAAGACCCCTAAACCCTTGATTTTGGTCTTGAGAAGCTTTTGGGCATTAAGGGCATTTGGGTCACTACACTATTAGGTTAAAGGGGACCTTAGGTGAGCATTTCAGCCCATTTGGAGAGGGTTGGCCAAAATTACCAAGGGAGAGAGAGAGAAGGAGCTCCCATGGAAGCTTGAAGGAGAAGCAAAGGAAAAGAGAAGACTTTTTGCCCATTTCTACCTCAAATCAACTCCCACATCTCTTTTTCTTCATCCATTCTTCATTACCAAGGTGAATATCTAATCCCTTTTCGTTTTTATGGATTTTGGTTCATAGGTTTTGAGGAAAAATGAGGAACTTGGTTGGGTTTTGGGTGACGAGTTTTTGGAGAAAAATGATGTTGGATGATTGATTTTGTTTAGTTTTGTGGAGTTTTGATGAAGACCCATGTTGGGTGTTGAAGTAGAGATGTTTTGAGAACTGTTTTGGAGCTTGGGGAGGTCATCAATGGAGGTTTTGGGGGTTAATTTCGTGGACAACCGAGGCTGGAGGAAGGAGACGATGAACAGTGCCAGACCCGTCACGGATCCGTGACGGGCACCGTGGCGGGAGACGTCACGGCTCCGTGAGGGAGACCGTGACAGCGTCAGTCACGGCTCCGTGAGGAGAACCGTGACGGCCTGGACCACGGATCCGTGACCAGATCCGTGGCGGAGCCCATCAAGGCTCCGTGACCCGAACCGTGACAGACCTGAGTTGGCCCTCTTGGGCCCATTTTGCTGAATTTCGAGTAATTGGGACGGTTATCTATAACCGGGTCCTTTTGGGGTTAATTGGGAGTGTTTTCCTCTTTAAACCTTTGCGAATTACTCTTAATTCGCGAATTGTTTTATGATCCAAGACTTTGTACCCGAGCTTGACGGAGGAGGAGACCCTTGGATCTCGTGAAGTGGAGGAGGAAGCTAGCCAGGTCATCAGCAGCTAGGATTGCAGTACTTTTGAGTTTGAGGTATGGAAAGTAGCGACTACTGGTTTAATTACGGAAAATTACTAGTATGCCTTTAAGATAATAATAATAATAACAGGAAAGGTCCTAGTTTGCATATAGGATGTGATTCACTAGAATAATCGCTTTCAATTACGATAATAAACGGAAGAGTCTTAGTTTGCATATAGGATGTGATTCACTAGAATAACCGCTTTCAATTATGGGAAATTTCCACGCTGGTAGAATGGCCATGTCGAGCCTTAGGGTTGCGTGTTGATTGTGATGCCATGATCTATGATCAAAATGCATGATGCTTATTGTAGCCGTTGATTAGATTGAGAGTCATAATAAGATATACTTGGTGTAGCATGTTGTTGCTATGTTTGGGCAAGTGTGTCATGCGTGATGTGATGTGAACCATTGATTGTGATATGATCGGGTGAATGATAGACCGATATGTGTGTTATGGTGAGTTGGCTCGGTTGGTATGCAGTGGTCGAGCTATGGCATTGTGATGCGTGTTATCCTCTTGATGTGTGTTCCAAGAGGAGGTGTGTCCGGTATGATACCTACACTGAGAGAGTATGACGGTGTAGGGTATCGAGGACGAGGATGTTGTGATCGTTACCCCGATGCTATGTGGTCCGGGAAGGCGTGCGACCGAGGTATGTGTCGGTCCGGTATGCATGAGGTCCCGAGTTTACGTGACGGGAAGACGTCCGACTGAGGGATTGCCGGTCGAGGATGTTACCCCGAGTCTACGTGACGGGAAGATATAGGGACCGATGTTGTGTGGTCCGGTACGATATAAGTGGCTAGGTGCATTCGGTGATGTTGGAAACTGTTGTACGGATATGTGTTTGTTCTGTTGTGTGTTCTATGCTTGCTGATTGGCTATGTGCGATGGTTTAAGTGCGGTTAGGGTCTTGTGAGAGTGATTAGTGGTTGGTAACTTCCCGTGGGCGTTGTTAGTGGTTATGCTTGCTAGTATGCCCTAATTGGACGGTTACTCGTGGTGGTGAACGGATGTTTACAACCTTAACTACTTTTCCTACTGAGCGAAAGCTCACCCCTTTACCTTGTTGTTTTTCAGGTCTTGAGCGGAACTTGTGCTAGCGGGATTCTCGGCGCTTGGGAGCCAGCGAGGGTCTTGTCTAGTGGTCTAGAGACGTACAGTTTTACTTTTACTGAACTCTTTTACTATGTGTTTTTACCGAGCTGTTGGCTCGTGTTATTACTTGGAGCTTTAAACTGTTATTTGAGACTCATTCTGGTTCTAAAATTGCTTTATCTACTTATTATTTTAGTTCACGTCTCGAGTCCGGTCAAAACCGAATTTGGGGCGTGACAGCAAGTCCTGTCACGGTACCATATATTTGACACAATGACGTGACACTACTTGCTATGTTCCCAGCAACATTGTCACTACAACTTTCGTGTTACTTGTCATCTTTGATTACAGATTACTGGAAAAAATATTTACTATCGTGTCATCGTATTAGACCCATTGCTCAACGTCCAAGAAAATGGCACATAGATCGTATTGCGTTGTACTTCTATTCAAACGTTTCGAGAAATATTAATATAAGTCGGGTCGGGTCGTCTTGCATTTTGCTATTAGTTTTTCGATTTTATATCTACACATTAAACTCGAAACATACCGAATCGGTCTATTCTTACTACGACAACAAAACCACAAGACACACGAATCAGGTCTAATCATTTTTCATTTCCTCCAAAATTTACTTCATTCAACTGAAATTAGACCGATTCGAATCAGTCCGACTATAGAAGGTCCTACACTGTCCTCATTATATTGAAGGTTTTAGAAAGCACATTTTTTTCTTTGTAGAATAGAGTTCTCAGTTTCTTCTTGCTCTGTCTCTTCAACTCTGTGCTCTATATGCTCTGTTTCTTCATCTCTCTGGCTAACAGCAACTATGTTCTCAGCCAACAGCATGCCTTCACCGTCCTCTCTCTTCTCCGCCTACGCTTCCATGGCGGCTTCCATGATGTTCGTCCGATCCATGGCCAACGAGTTCATCCCCCACCCGGTCCGGGGATATCTTAAGTCCACATTCCATTACCTCTTCAAGCCTCGCTCCACGCACCTCACTCTCATATTCGAAGAGCTCTGCTCCGGCATCTGCCGGAACCAGGTCTACGACGCCGCCGAGCTCTACCTGGCAACCAAGATCAGCCCCACCACCGAGCGGCTCAGGATCAGCAAGACCCCCAAGGAGAAAAGCCTCACGATCCGGCTCGAGAAGGACGAGAGAGTCTCGGACTGCTTCCAGGGCATGGAGATGACATGGAAGTTCGCCTGTTCGGAGCAAGAGAAGAGCAACCCCAACGACCCTTTCGGACATAGATCGGAGAAACAGAGGTATTTCGAGCTGAGCTTCCACAAGAAGCACAAAGAAGAGGTTCTCAACTCCTACATCCCCCACCTTCTGGAGAGAGCCAAGGCCATAAGGGACTCGCAGAGGGCCCTCAAAATGCACACGCTCTGCAGCCACTCCTACGGAGGAAGCGTCAAGTGGGACTCCATCAACCTCGAGCATCCGGCCACGTTCCAGACCCTGGCCATGGAGCAGGAGCTCAAGTCGGCGGTGATGGAGGACCTTGACAGGTTCGTCAGGAGGAAGGACTTTTATAAGAAAGTGGGTCGGGCTTGGAAACGCGGCTACTTGCTTTACGGGCCTCCCGGGACCGGGAAGTCGAGCTTGGTCGCCGCCATGGCCAATTACCTTAAGTTCGATGTGTACGATCTGCAGTTAGCAAATATAATGCGTGACTCCGACCTCAGGAAGCTGCTGGTGGCCACGGCCAACCGGTCCATCCTTGTGATTGAAGATATTGATTGCAGCGTGGATATCCCGGACCGGCGGCAGCCTGATGGCCATGGTCGGAAGCACGCTGACGGCCAGGTCAATTTTCAGGTCAGTCCGCTTTCCTAAAAAAAAATTCTGAATTGATTTGCTCTGTTTTGGGAGAATTTATATTTAAATATAAATTAATGTTTGTTATATGTGATTTCAATTGACAGGTGACATTATCTGGGCTGCTGAACTTCATAGACGGGTTGTGGTCGACATGCGGAGACGAGAGGATCATAATATTCACAACGAACCACAAGGAGAGGCTGGACCCGGCGTTGCTGCGTCCTGGACGCATGGACATGCACATCCATATGTCCTATTGCACCTCCCATGGCTTCAAGCTTCTGGCCTCCAACTATTTGGGCATTTCTGCCGACCACCACCTCTGCGGAGAGATCGGCGGCCTCCTGGATGAGACCCATATGACGCCGGCGCAGGTGGCCGAAGAGCTGATGAAGAGCGAGGACGCTGATGTGGCGCTAGAAGGGCTAGTCAAGGCACTCAAGCGGAAGAAAATGGAAGACGAAGAAATGGGTACAAATGGAATGGTTGGGGCTAAGAAGCTGAAGAAGCTTGAGGATAAGAAAAGAGTTGCTGTGAGGATCACCTCCAAGAGAAACATTAGTAAAGGCTCCCGAAGAGTTCTCAAAAAGCTGAATTGATATAGAATTAGACCTTCCATAATATCGTTTTATTTAGGCTTTAATTTTAGTTTTTAAGGTCTAATTCGATCCAATTCGGAGGTCTATTGTTGTTGGTGCTGCTATAGTAATAAACCGATTTGGTCTTGTCACGCCCCAAATTCGGTTTTGGCCAGACTCGAGACGTGACCTGAAACAAACGATATAAAAGTAGTAAAAACTGTAATAATTTCTTTTAACGCTGAAAACGAGTCCAAAGTATTCCTCAATAATAAATCCAAAATTCAAATATGGTGTCAAAACTTGATAAGTAACATAAGGTAAATAAAGTTCAACAATGTGGACCAACACATCTCTAATACAACTCTCAAGACATCCGGAAGCTCCCGAGCCTCGAATTTCCCAGATCCCAAGTACACATGTACACACCATAGATAAACAAATAGGGATGAGCTTACGCTCAGTAGGGAAAATCGTAAATGACTTTAGTCTCCAAGTTTAATATTAAAACTGTTTTAATTCGATGTCACAAAAGTATTTTAAAACCCTTAGACCAAAAGATATCGTGCACAAATAAGAGGTAACGATATCAATAGCGCATTCTCAAGGATAACAATAACCTCCCAGAGAATAGATAGAGAACATTATAATAAAATAGAAAACCATCACAACTGGGAACGAGTAAAACTAGTAATCAAAGAAAGACTATAGAATCAGTAAAATGAAATAGTATCGCCTTTTTCGACAATACCAGTAGCTTAAAAGATTCCATGAAAACAATAAAATGTAACGTAACGATTAAAATGGGGGTAATTGATATCACGCCAACCACTTTCTTTCTCAAGCCTCCGATCCATGGATAGATTCTGGGATCACCTCGGTTCCCATATACCGATCTACCAGAGTATCTATTTCATATCAGATTTTCCCTCGGTCCAGAGGACGCACATGCGTTGGGGCACCGGAAACAATCCCAAATGGGCACTTATCATCGGGATTTCCAGAAATGCCTCCAAAGGACCATATGTCATAGGGAACCAAGGTAGTGCTTTATGGAGACGCACATCCTTGGGTGGAACCTTAGTAACCATCTCTCAAGAAGTAACCCAAATAATATCCCGCAAGATCTGCTCATAATCAATCTATATCCCGCAAAATCTACCAATAATCAATAAATATCCCGCAGGATCTGCCAATAATCAATAAATATCCCGCGGGATCTGCCAATAATCAATAAATATCCCGCAGGATCTGCCAATAATCAATACTCGTAATTCCTAATAAACAATGCCCTCAGGCTCCAATTCTCAACCCGTATCTCATTGTATCTGTTAAATTCCACCT
Source organism: Erodium maritimum (assembly GCA_963921825.1). Lineage (NCBI taxonomy): Eukaryota > Viridiplantae > Streptophyta > Magnoliopsida > Geraniales > Geraniaceae > Erodium > Erodium maritimum. The sequence goes on along the minus strand of OY997589.1, from coordinate 16,141,688 downwards.
TCATCACGGTACCGGATTACCCCCCCCCCCCCCCCCCCCCCCGGTGTAGTATCGAACCAAACAAGCAATTCAAACAAGAATAAGAATAAGGGAATACCATAACTGGGTCACCAATCAACACTCAACAGATCACACTTTCATCACAACCAAGACATCCAATGCACTCCACACTTACCGTATACTTACCTGTCACGAACCAGCGGTACATCGATCACCTGATTGTGCCCCGTGGCACAACCAGTCATACTCGATCATCCGTTCAATCAACAATTATAACAACATAAATACTAAATCAACCAAGTATACATTCAACCAATCAATCATCATGTGAACAAACTAAATAGCATTCAATCATACGAGCTAATCTAGTTTCATTAGACTCTTAAGTTAGCCGAGCAATTAGCAACCAAGCATGTGAACCTAGCACACAACTAATCCGAGAGCTCTTCACAGCCTCTCTACAAGTAAATCAATTTCCCAAGTATTGAAAGCAAGCTTCACTAATCGTCATCATCCTAAGCATGCATACTAGACTCATCCATTTATTAGTAATTGAAGTACGATTATTCTAGTTATTCGCATCCTATAGGCAATTCTAGGACCTTTCCGATTTTATTATCCTAATCATGCATACTAAGCGTTAATTAAGAAATTAAGACTTTCCCTACCTTGCGGTCTTCCTCTAATAAACTCTGATGAAAAGCTCGAGTGATCACAACTTCGTTCTTCACACGGGTTCCGGCGTGATCTTCGTTCTTCTAGCTTGGGTCCAAGCCCTTGTGCTCGGGCGAAGTCCCGTCTAGGTTGACAAATAAAACGTCCAAATCAAAACCAATAGTTGTCCAAAGGTCCACTGATTTAACCAAAATTATCTTTCAATTTCTCACCTTGAATTAATTAAATCCATTAATTAAATCTGATTTTTAAAACATTTTTCTTTGAAACCGGGTTGACCCGGATCCGACACGAAACCCGAACCAGACCCGGTCCAGACCCGGTTCCAGACCCGGATCCGAGTCCGGTTCCAGAACCCATCCAGATCAGGGCCCGGCCCAAAGTTGTCGATCCAAGTCTAACCAACAGACCTCAAGGCCCAGCCATCCGGCCCTAAATCAGAACCTGGCCCAAGGCCTGCTCAGACTCAAACTTGAGCTGTACTCAGCTCCGACGAGCCGGCGCGATTCCGGCCACCGCATACGGCGTCAGGTGAGTCGGGCAAAGGTGCTAGACGGTGGCAAGGACGACGGGGACATGAGGAGAGGTCGCGGGTGTGGGTTTCCGTCCAGATCTGACAGGGATGGGAGCTCGTCGTCGTCGTTCCGACAGCTCCAGTCCAAATCAAACCCAACCCGAGGAATTTCCGAGCAGGTAGAGGTCGGGGGCGCACCGCGTGACAGGATTCACCACGAATCTGGGATGATTTGCCGTCGCCGTCGTCGCTCGAGCTCGGCACAACGACTCGGAGCGAGCTGCTCCAACACGACGTCAGGGCTTCGTGCGCGGCTCCTGGTGAAGGTGACGGACGGGTGGAGGGGGAAAGTCAGGTGAGGAAGAGGTGGTGGTCGTTGCTCCGACCTTAGCTCAGTTGGTCGAGCGTGAGGGAGAGAGAGCTGAGATGGGAGAGACGAAGTCGAGAGACGAGGGAAGAAGTGGGGCGGCCATGAACAGTACCCGAAGCTAGGGTTTCACCCGTTTAAAAATGGGGTGCTGGGTCGGCTTCGCGTCTGATTGGCTTGGGCCTACGTTAAACGACAATTGGGCCCGAGCAGGCCCACTCCCCGACTGATCCAATCTGCTCTTTCCCTTTTTTTTTATTTCTCTCTTTAAACATCTTGTTTGCAAAAACTTCAATGTTTCGTTTTGCAAAAGATTACCCCAAATTAATTTGTCGGTCTTTACAGTCTTCCCCCCTTAAAAGAATTTCGTCCTCGAAATTTAAAATGCACGCGCTCCTTTTGACCCTTCCTCAGGGAAAGTCCGCTCAAAACTCATAAGTGAGGGATCCTCGGTGTACTCCCGCAGTTTGGGAACACGCGGAAGCTGCTAGGCAACGGCTCTAGTCCTGCCTGAAGATCTCAAAACGTTCGATAAGCTGCGGGGCCAACTTGCCTCCGACGCGGTCGAACCGCTAAAAGTCTTTCTTAGGCTCACCTTCAAAAATACACGCTTACCGACTGTATACTCCAGAGGTTTGCGCCTTCTAACTGCACGATTCTTTCGTCGGCTCTGCATGGTCTTTAGCCGTTTCCGAATTTGCGCACAATCACTTAATCGTGCTTCACTAGATCACGCTAGTTACTCAAACGTCACCCTTGGCGGTACAAACCGCCTTATCCAACTTCGCGAAAACACGCGCAACGTCTCACCAACCCAAGTATACCGAGTAACAACACAAGCCGAGAAACAACTAAACGCTTAAGAAAACTAAGGTGAAGATCTCGATATCTCACACCGGCAATTCTATCGTCAACGGTATCCTGTTGGGACCCTTTACAGTCAAACCAAGTCGAAACCACGCATAACCTAACTCAACCAAATTCTCTTTAGTGGTCGCCACGGGATTAATCCCAAAGGAACTCAAACAAGTCAAGACCGACTACAAACAACTTCCAAGGGAGTAATACGAAGCACCGACTTCTAGTCTGAAGGCGGCACGCCTCAGAATATACTACCAATAGAAGCTCACGTTATAGTAAGTACGGCACACTTGCCCAATCCCATCGACGGGTCACACCTGGTACAACCTTTCAAGATTCTCAACCTGATAATGATTCAACCACTCATCAAGTGTCACGATCCTAGAATAAGGAGGAACTAACAAATCTCGACTACGGTCGATCCCAAAAGTTAACCAACTTGCTATAAAATGAATCACTACCGTCGATACATTTTCACACTTCTGTCCAAACCATCTTACAAGTCGATTCGTTTAGGTTAATGTATCTGCGATGCCACGGTCCTCAAACCCGGTGCACGGTTCCATACAACCACGAACTCTACCAACACCTAGTCGGACGAACGACGTACAACAACAAGAACGGTAGAATCTCGTACTGGCATTTAGCCGAAAGTAGGCGTCCTTCGAGACACCAAAATAAATGTACAAAAATCACACTCCACAGCGAAACACAATCCAAGATTTATCAATAAAGTTTATTCCGAGCGGTGTTAATCCTTAAACCGTTGACACTCGTTCACGAGCTGTCGATCAAAACAACTTATAGTCCAGTCCACCCAGTCATCCTATAAGAAGTAATCGTCATGCACTGAGATCTCGATAATTTGAACAGTTCAGAAACTAGCGCGGTTCCTTCCACCGTCCCTCGAACAACTCAAAACCAACAACGATTAACTCTTAACCTTACCCGTGCACATGCATGTCACAAAAAACGACCTGCCACACAACGCTTCGCTCGGTGCCATCTTGTTACTGGCCTAGAAGCTCGTGGTAGTCGTCCTCGGCTATCTGTGGTCGGGTGTCAACGTGAGGTGCTTTCACTTCTAAGGCGTAACCTTGTGGTTATGCTTAGTCCTCGCGGGACGTTTGGCGTTCGTTCTTCTCTTGCTGACAAAGGTACACCTTGGTACCCGGTTCTCGTTTTTCGTATTCTTCTCCGCTGAGGAAGTCGTTTGAACAACTATCGATGTTATTCGCCCGTTCCGCATGAACTGGCGGTAAACCGATTAGTTCCTCCGGGAAGAACGTAGAGAGCACATTCTAATCCAATCTCTGAAGTACAGCACACACTTGTGCAACTTTTCGCTCGTTAAACGGGATTTTAAAACAAAACGCCTTGAAGGTTCGAATCTTATGACCTAAACGTTCTAGCGGAGGTTGAAGAAGCTGGAGATTACTACTCCTGTGGGTCATGGGCCCACCACGCTTCCGCTGCGCTACTCTGATCTTATCGTTGCTCGGTCATCTCCGGTGACCGGTCGGACCATTTACTGGTCAAGGATGCAGCCTTCCGCTGCTCAGCATTCGCTGCTGATGACATTCGATGAACGTCTGCTGCTTCACCCATCGGTTCTTAAAACTCGAACGATACTCTCGACGAGAGAAAAGAATCTTCCAGTACGACAAGGTCTGTTACTCCTCTTCCAAACTCAAACTGACACTAATCGGTACCACCACACCTCTAGTCGGCGTGTTAAGATACTGGTAGGGTTTACCAGTTTTAATCTCGTTCCATCGGGAAATAACCATGCTACCAATACGACCAAGTGTAAAGCTTAAGTGTTAGCAAACACAATCCACAATGTAGATCGTAAACGGGCACTCTAAGCGATCTCAAGATCGGTATCAAATCTCTCAGCTCGGGGCTCGACAATCGCGTATGCTCGGCCCTGCTGACTCAGAAGTCCTTCTCTCGGTGGTGGTGAAAGAATCTGATGTTGTGATAGCATGTCTTCTTACCAGCTCTCGTAGGCCGACCTGTAGGACGATTTGTGAATCCAACGTTCCATGGACAATTCCGGCCCAGATGTTCAAACTGTTTGCACGAAAGACAAAATTGTGCCATCGGGGCAGGTCCAACCGACGCTGCTGCCCCGACCCGTCGTGTCCCATCGGACTGGGTCCGTGGTTGAAACAATCCTGAGGTCCTCTGCCTCTTAGTATTGCGACTCCTTGACGACCTTAGGAAGTCATTCAGCCTCGGGCTGGTCCTCCGCGCTCTGGCAGTCTCCCGGGGATGCTTCTTAATCCTCATCCTGAAGATAATAACTCGATCTGTGATAGACGGGGTGAGACCTCTCTCGAACGCCCGTGGCGGCTCTCCTCGGTTTACACCATCTCGGCGCGAAGCGGTACAGGAACGTGAACCTCGCCTCATACTTAGAGACGATCATCCCTCTCTACTGCATATCCAACAATTGCTGGTGTTGGTCCTCTTGAATGGATCGAAGGAAAGATACTATTCCAGGAATAATCTATTGAACAACTAAAAGTCACCTCCAATCCCGATCTGCACATGCTGCCACCAGTATCATGCTTCTCTCTCAAGCTGAACGGTCGCGAAAAACAACCCAGATGATCATCCGAATACTCTCGATGTAATAAAGTTGCGGGTAATCCGCTCCAATTATACCACAGCTGCCTCGAGGTCTGAACCCCCGGGATTGATTGGCGTACTCAATCTACGAAAATCCCTGAGAGCCTGATTGTGTTGCTGTGCATCTGACTTGGCCTCTCAAAAGTGACGGCGTCGGCCGCAGGCACAGACTCTGGTGCCGGTACTGCAGTCTCCCGTTGAGCGTTGGGCGCTGCTGGTACTGCGCGAACCACCTCATCCATGGGGGTGTCTCCTGAGTCGACTCTGCGACTGGAGGAACACTAGGTGGTAACCCTGATGGTCCACTCTCAAACTCTGGTGCTCTAAAGGAGTAGTATCCTGGCACTCGCTGCCCTTGCCTCCTCAGCAGCTGGTGTCTGGCTCTGCCCCACAACTGGGCGGCTCCTGGTCCCTCTCGGACTGTAAACACGGGACATCTCGCGTACTCATTGCATTTAAAACGTAAGTACTCAAAACCTCAATTTAACTCAAGCGGTTCGATTTCTCATAAAGGGACGTTCTCATGCGTCTAAAAGGGATCATACTTGGATCGGTAGTACGTAGTCTCGTTTAGAACAACCGGTTCGATCAAAACACAAGGACGTTCATGCGCGTCCCACAAAGATAAAAAAAAAGACCAACAGATCTTGGATCAGTAGATTTATATATAAAACTTTATATATATATAGGCAGAAAAGACCGCAACTTAGTGCGTCTCACAACAGCAATCAACGGTGTTCACTAAAATCAATCAACTCCCATAAGAGGGACAAACTCAACCAATTCACACACTTCGCAAAGCAACAAGCATACCCCTCGATTGGGTCTCTTCCCAACACTAGGGTCTAAAATCGCAACACGATAAATCTCACAATTTACGTCCTTAACTCTTTTCCATAATCTTCATCCCTTACTTATTCCTTATAACATTCATGTCGATCTCACGTCGTTACAACCCGATTCAGGCGTCCCCGAATCTCGTTGTAACCACTTGTCATCCCTCTATCATGCTCGACTACAGTGGCGCCCCTGAGTCAGCCCGTGATAGTGCAAACACTTCAGTTTCTACCGAAAATTCGGCATGACTTGTTTGTATTTTCCTCTAACCATCCGCTTAAGCGGGACATTTATATAATAACCTGTACACAGAGTCCTACCCATAAGGTACACACAAAACACCTCAATTACACAACACAATCAAACCACGGAGTTCTCATACTCTTCAAAGTATCCAACACAATCAATAACCAAAATTCCCATGTTCCTCGAAGTTCTCAGTGTACGGAGTTCTCGTGCTCCCCCAAATTCTCAATACAATCGGTATGCGGAGTTCTCGTGCTTCCAATTACAACGGACCTCGCAGTTATAGCACTATTTACCGACACTCGGTCGGAGGGAAGGCACACCCTATCACGGTTCGTAGCTCGTTTTACCGACACTCTGTCGGAAGGTAGGTACACCCTGTCACTGGAATTAGCACGTTTTACCGACTCCTAGTCGGAAGGTAGGCACCCCTTATCACAGAATCTGAGCACATTCTACCGGCACTCGGTCAGAAGGTAGGCACACCTTATTACCAAATCTGAGCACACTTTACCGACTTCTAGTCGGAAGGTGGGTACACCTCAACAAAATCACCCATAAAATCACAACCGTCGTAGTACACTCTTAGCTTAGCAATTCACACCATTGCCACCAACCCACAAAACTGAACTTACGATCCTTCTTAACAAATGATTTACTCAACAACCAATTTATAACGGCTTGATCACCGCTCGTTAACCCAATACCGATCTCAACCGTTCGGTTTCACCGATCACTGTATCTTACAGTCACTAGGGTAAGGATCCCAATCAAGCGAGGTAACCATCATAATAAAGAGATTTAAGTTCAAACAACCACTAAGACAAACAAGGTTCGTGTCGTTCCCATTCTACGCATTGAACATTTTCACTAGCGTCACTGAGCACACGACTTAGACCTCCTAACTCAACCCACCTAAATGGCGTTGGTCCGAGGTTTTGAAAACAAGTTCAAGATTTAACCTGTTTCAAATGAAACCAGGCTCTGATACCAAATTGTCACGCCCCAAATCTGGTTTTGGCCAGACTCGAGACGTGACCTGAAACAAACGATATAAAAGTAGTAAAAACTGTAATAATTTCTTTTAACGCTGAAAACGAGTCCAAAGTATTCCTCAATAATAAATCCAAAATTCAAATATGGTGTCAAAACTTGATAAGTAACATAAGGTAAATAAAGTTCAACAATGTGGACCAACACATCTCTAATACAACTCTCAAGACATCCGGAAGCTCCCGAGCCTCGAATTTCCCAGATCCCAAGTACACCTGTACACACCATAGATAAACAAATAGGGATGAGCTTACGCCCAGTAGGGAAAATCGTAAATGACTTTAGTCTCCAACTATTTGGGCATTTCTGCCGATCACCACCTCTGCGGAGAGATCGGCGGCCTCCTGGATGAGACCCATATGACGCCGGCGCAGGTGGCCGAAGAGCTGATGAAGAGTGAGGACGCTGATGAGGCGCTAGAAGGGCTAGTCAAGGCACTCAAGCGGAAGAAAATGGAAGACGAAGAAATGGGTACAAATGGAATGGTTGGGGCTAAGAAGCTGAAGAAGCTTGAGGATAAGAAAAGAGTTGCTGTGAGGATCACCTCCAAGAGAAACATTAGTAAAGGCTCCCGAAGAGTTCTCAAAAAGCTGAATTGATATAGAATTAGACCTTCCATAATATCGTTTTATTTAGGCTTTAATTTTAGTTTTTAAGGTCTAATTCGATCCAATTCGGAGGTCTATTGTTGTTGGTGCTGCTATAGTAATAAACCGATTTGGTCTTGTCACGCCCCAAATCCGGTTTTGGCCAGACTCGAGACTTGACCTGAAACAAACGATATAAAAGTAGTAAAAACTGTAATAATTTCTTTTAACGCTGAAAACGAGTCCAAAGTATTCCTCAATAATAAATCCAAAATTCAAATATGGTGTCAAAACTTGATAAGTAACATAAGGTAAATAAAGTTCAACAATGTGGACCAGCACATCTCTAATACAACTCTATAGACATCCGGAAGCTCCCGAGCCTCGAATTTCCCAGATCCCAAGTACACATGTACACACCATAGATAAACAAATAGGGATGAGCTTACGCTCAGTAGGGAAAATCGTAAATGACTTTAGTCTCCAAGTTTAATATTAAAACTGTTTTAATTCGATGTCACAAAAGTATTTTAAAACCCTTAGACCAAAAGATATCGTGCACAAATAAGAGGTAACGATATCAATAGCGCATTCTCAAGGATAACAATAACCTCCCAGAGAATAGATAGAGAACATTATAATAAAATAGAAAACCATCACAACTGGGAACGAGTAAAACTAGTAATCAAAGAAAGACTATAGAATCAGTAAAATGAAATAGTATCGCCTTTTTCGACAATACCAGTAGCTTAAAAGATTCCATGAAAACAATAAAATGTAACGTAACGATTAAAATGGGGGTAATTGATATCACGCCAACCACTTTCTTTCTCAAGCCTCCGATCCATGGATAGATTCTGGGATCACCTCGGTTCCCATATACCGATCTACCAGAGTATCTATTTCATATCAGATTTTCCCTCGGTCCAGAGGACGCACATGCGTTGGGGCACCGGAAACAATCCCAAATGGGCACTTATCATCGGGATTTCCAGAAATGCCTCCAAAGGACCATATGTCATAGGGAACCAAGGTAGTGCTTTATGGAGACGCACATCCTTGGGTGGAACCTTAGTAACCATCTCTCAAGAAGTAACCCAAATAATATCCCGCAAGATCTGCTCATAATCAATCTATATCCCGCAAAATCTACCAATAATCAATAAATATCCCGCAGGATCTGCCAATAATCAATAAATATCCCGCGGGATCTGCCAATAATCAATAAATATCCCGCAGGATCTGCCAATAATCAATACTCGTAATTCCTAATAAACAATGCCCTCAGGCTCCAATTCTCAACCCGTATCTCATTGTATCTGTTAAATTCCACCTTCATCACGGTACCGGATTACCCCCCCCCCCCCCCGGTGTAGTATCGAACCAAACAAGCAATTCAAACAAGAATAAGAATAAGGGAATACCATAACTGGGTCACCAATCAACACTCAACAGATCACACTTTCATCACAACCAAGACATCCAATGCACTCCACACTTACCGTATACTTACCTGTCACGAACCAGCGGTACATCGATCACCTGATTGTGCCCCGTGGCACAACCAGTCATACTCGATCATCCGTTCAATCAACAATTATAACAACATAAATACTAAATCAACCAAGTATACATTCAACCAATCAATCATCATGTGAACAAACTAAATAGCATTCAATCATACGAGCTAATCTAGTTTCATTAGACTCTTAAGTTAGCCGAGCAATTAGCAACCAAGCATGTGAACCTAGCACACAACTAATCCGAGAGCTCTTCACAGCCTCTCTACAAGTAAATCAATTTCCCAAGTATTGAAAGCAAGCTTCACTAATCGTCATCATCCTAAGCATGCATACTAGACTCATCCATTTATTAGTAATTGAAGTACGATTATTCTAGTTATTCGCATCCTATAGGCAATTCTAGGACCTTTCCGATTTTATTATCCTAATAATGCATACTAAGCGTTAATTAAGAAATTAAGACTTTCCCTACCTTGCGGTCTTCCTCTAATAAACTCTGATGAAAAGCTCGAGTGATCACAACTCCGTTCTTCACACGGGTTCCGGCGTGATCTTCGTTCTTCTAGCTTGGGTCCAAGCCCTTGTGCTCGGGCGAAGTCCCGTCTAGGTTGACAAATAAAACGTCCAAATCAAAACCAATAGTTGTCCAAAGGTCCACTGATTTAACCAAAATTATCTTTCAATTTCTCACCTTGAATTAATTAAATCCATTAATTAAATCTGATTTTTAAAACATTTTTCTTTGAAACCGGGTTGACCCGGATCCGACACGAAACCCGAACCAGACCCGGTCCAGACCCGGTTCCAGACCCGGATCCGAGTCCGGTTCCAGAACCCATCCAGATCAGGGCCCGGCCCAAAGTTGTCGATCCAAGTCTAACCAACAGACCTCAAGGCCCAGCCATCCGGCCCTAAATCAGAACCTGGCCCAAGGCCTGCTCAGACTCAAACCTGAGCTGTACTCAGCTCCGACGAGCCGGCGCGATTCCGGCCACCGCATACGGCGTCAGGTGAGTCGGGCAAAGGTGCTAGACGGTGGCAAGGACGACGGGGACATGAGGAGAGGTCGCGGGTGTGGGTTTCCGTCCAGATCTGACAGGGATGGGAGCACGTCGTCGTCGTTCCGACAGCTCCAGTCCAAATCAAACCCAACCCGAGGAATTTCCGAGCAGGTAGAGGTCGGGGGCGCACCGCGTGACAGGATTCACCACGAATCTGGGCTGATTTGCCGTCGCCGTAGTCGCTCGAGCTCGGCACAACGACTCGGAGCGAGCTACTCCAACACGACGTCAGGGCTTCGTGCGCGGCTCCTGGTGAAGGTGACGGACGGGTGGAGGGGGAAAGTCAGGTGAGGAAGAGGTGGTGGTCGTTGCTCCGACCTTAGCTCAGTTGGTCGAGCGTGAGGGAGAGAGAGCTGAGATGGGAGAGACGAAGTCGAGAGACGAGCGGAGAAGTGGGGCGGCCGTGAACAGTACCCGAAGCTAGGGTTTCACCCGTTTAAAAATGGGGTGCTGGGCCGGCTTCGCGTCTGATTGGCTTGGGCCTGCGTTAAACGACAATTGGGCCCGAACAGGCCCACTCCCCGACTGATCCAATCTGCTCTTTCCCTTTTTTTTATTTCTCTCTTTAAACATCTTATTTGCAAAAACTTACTCCAATGTTTCGTTTTGCAAAAGATTACCCCAAATTAATTTGCCGGTCTTTACAGGTCTATTCCGAGATCAATGTGAAATAAAAATTGAATAAAATAATATAAAAGCAAATTTTGTTTATTTCCTGAAAAAACCCAATGATACTACAACGTTAAACCCCCTATACACAAAATACCAAAGTACCTACACAAACCACTACCACGCAGACAACCCCCAAGCAATTCGATCGGTTGAAAACTAAAGGTTCGGAAACCCGTTCATTCGACGTCATTTTGGGCATTCCCGTACAGTCGCCCACCACTCATGCTTGTTGAATTGGTAGACGATATTGCTGGCATAAATCCGGTTGGCCTCGAGGAGCACCTCGACATCGGTTGCGGTTGTGTCGAGCTCATGTCGGGATCATTGCTGGCTTACAAGAACGATATCTCGAACCGCTCTGGATTGTTCCATTGAGCTTTATATTGGTTTGCCTTATGTAGGCTGTTAGTCTTAGTGCCCGTAGTTCAATCCTAAATGTCCAAATGTATAAATCATCGTTAGCAATAAAATTAAAGCGGCTTTATATTACTTATGTGTTGGAGTAATATATCGATGTGTGCTCTGATCTATGCCCACCATGCGAATAGAACCATAGATCGAGATAGATCACACTCGATGGGTCCCTAGTCAACAAAGCTTCACTAGAAGCGACTAGTATGAAAGATGGCTCTTTATGGCTTACGTTCTGTTAGTCATTGGAATGGGATTCCGGAGTCTGATCATAGATATCATGTGGGACATGATATTGGACGACCCGCCCTGAATATGTGCCATAGATTAAGTCATGAACATATTCAGTGTCGTAGCTTGTCATGTATCCTTAGACCAAGGAGTCTTTGTGATCGCTATGTAGTCAACAATTGAGTTTGACCTGAGCCTAACGTTGTCCGTAACAGGGCTTCCATAACGGCCAGGATTGGCTTGGGGACGGGCTACATGAGTGACACGAAAGGCGGCTAAGGGATTTATCCCTCATACTGAGGTATGGGAAAGATATCGGTTCTCGGCCGCTTGATCGAGAGTGACTGAAAGAATAGCATGGCCATGCACATGATACTGGGTATCATATCTTCAGTCATCTCACATATCAAGGAACGGTGATTGAGAATAATAAGGATGACGGCTCTATGCCTTATCTCAATCAGGATATCGGAGATAAAAGGATAATGACAGGGATGACGGAAAGGTTAGAATCGACAGGGTCGATTCGTTATGTAGTGTCAGGCAATACTAAAGTCTCGTTAGTTGCCACTTAAATAGGATCAAGTAAAATGGGATTTTACGTTGATCTATTGACATGCATAAACCTAAGGGTCACACCGGAGGATGAAACTCATTGACACATTTATGGAGAATGGCCAAAAGGGAGTTGTCTCGGGACATGACCAAAACTGGGTTTTGGGTCATGTGCTCGTACGTGAATAGGACTTTACGGATCGAGACAAGGCTTGGAGTCTTGGGATTGATCGCGTCGGATAATGTTGGACATTTCCGGTATGGAAGGCTTGGAGGCGATGAGCGAATCACGGGACCTCGTTAGAAATGGCCACGGGCCATGTTCCAAGAGGCCCATGAAAGGCCCATGCAACCAAGGCCCATGGAACTAATTAATCAAGTCTTGATTAATTAGTACTAAGTAAGCAAGACAAGGATTAAGGTGTTGGTGATTCACCACCTAACCCAATCTTGTCTTGCCATACTTGTCCTATTTACATCTTACTTGACACCATACTTGTCCCATGCCTTTAGTTGGACAAGTATGGGTTTTGTTATGTTTAAGTCATCTTTTTTCAACATAACAAACACAAGACAAGAATAGGAAACACATTTTCTCTCCCTCTTCCATGGCCATTTCGGGTTTGGCTAGTTTCCTCCTCCATTTTTGTGTTCTTGAGTCCTCAAAGAGAAGAACTACGTGGCTTTGATTCCCATGTGGATACGTAGGCGTCTTGGAGACTCAAGCCAATCATTCGTTAACCGGTGTTCTTGTTTTGGTAAGAAATAGTGCTGAATTTTTCTCTTGTGAATCCATTCTTTGTTAGTTGTTTCATGGTTTTAATCGTCTCTTGCTTTTCATTGATTTTCCGCTGCGAGTTGGTTCATCTCCAACCCTACCTCGAGACCCAACAGTGGTATCAGAGCCGTGCTACCTTCGGGATTCACAAGACGGTGTTCAAAGTTTCGGTTTTGCTTGAAAGTTTCGTTTTTGGCATGTTGTTTTGCTAAATTGATTGATAACATGTTTTAAATTATTGTTTATGGATTTAATGCATGTAAAATGAATTTTTGAAAATTACTTCAAATCTGGAAATTTTGAAAAAAGTTTGATTTTTCGGGTCTCGGGAGCGGGACTCTCGGGGAGCCGAAACCGAGACCGAACGGGGCTCCGTTGGACGGAGCTAGGCCAAGCATGACCATTGGATGGTTGATATGCCAAGGCTAAACCGTTTTGTTAGTTATGATGAGTTTGGAACCGTCATGACGAACTCGAAGATCAAATGTTCAAAAGTTTCATTTTTGAACGGTTTCGATAAACCGAGCATCAAAAATTTTCGAAACTTGGCTATTAATTAAATCCGGAAAATCACATGATGTTTGATAACATGCTTGTTTGATAACACGATGTGTGATGTGATGTTGGCATGGTGTACATAATAGCCCCGAGCTCGATTTAATTATTTATCGCTTTTCACGGCCTGCGAGCCGTTAGAGTTAACGTGTAATTATTCTTTCAAGGTGTGGTCGTCGAACCACTTGTTTGTAATATTTATTTATTCCCGACCTGCGAGTCGTGTATTAAATTGTAATATTTTACTCAAGATGAAGAAAGGGCGAAAAGGTCATTTGGTGGCTTTTCGGGTGTTGGCATCGGCTTGGAGTCGGTGGAGCTCAAGAAGCTAGTGGGAGTTAGTTTAGGGGGCTATTATGTGCACATTTATCGCTTTATGCTTGGTTTATTTTATGCATGATTAATTCTATGTGTTTTAGAATTGCATGCTTAACTTTATTTACCGAGCATATCACCTCACATGCAAAGATAAAATTGGAATTTTAATCCTTGTGTGTGAACCCTTAGAACCGTCATTGCATTGGATGTAGTTGACGGGTTCAAAGGAAGAATTACATTGGATGTAATTTGAGGCATCATTGCATTTGGAATGTAGTTGATGTGCTCATCGCATCTAGGATGTGCCAAAGTTTTGAACACAACTGGACAAGTAAAAGCGGGTCATGGCCGATACCTCCCAATCATCAACACCTTACTACCTCCCCGTCCTATGGTTGTCGTGCGCATTAGCGGAGCATCCATGGGGAAGCGGGGTAGTAGGTTTGGACGACATATGTGGGTGTCGTGCCCATTAGCGGAGCACCTACATAGTGACGAGCCATAGTTGAAAATTGGTGGACCCGACTACGATTCTCGGCCTGAGGTTGAGCTAGGGTAACAGATAGGGTAAGTCGTGTACATAAGTACATACCCTAGCCAAGAGTCACATTGGATGTGATTGGATAGAGTCCTACCTACATAGCTCGATTAAGTGGTGAGCATTAGTTCAGCTTAATCGAGTGAATCAAGGATCTTGGTTTCAGATTCTAAAGGTTTAGAATTGATTGTTGGTGTTTAAGCTTGATCTTCATAAAATTTATTCAGTTTACTGATTGAATTTTATCTGTTGTAGATCAAATGGCAAATTCAGCGAACATTAATAGTTTGTCATTAAAAACCATTCTTGACAGGGTCAAGCTAAATGGGACAAACTATTTGGACTGGTACAGAATTTTGAGGATAGTCCTTAAGTCTAAACGCAAAGAATATGTCCTTGACAAGGCTGTCTCTAAGACCATATCAGAGTTACATGAAGTGTCATCAACTGCTGAGAAGAATATCTCAGGGATCTGGGATCCAAGGATATTCTGATGGTCAACAAGGGAATTGGAAGTGGCAAGGGCTGGGCCCATGCGCACTTGGCAGGAAAGATGAGACACCTGAGAATGTCTGCTTCTACTGCCAACAGCCTGGTCATTGGAACCGGGATTACAGGAAGTTCACGGCTGATCTGAAGAAGGGCAGTGGGATTGCGCCTTCATCAAATAGCCTGGATGATCTGAAGAAGGGCAGTAGGACTGCGCCTTCATCAGGAAACCTGGATGATCTAAGGAAGGGCGGTGGGACCGTGCCTTCATCCGGTATTAACTCTATAGAGCTACATCTCTCTACTTCCAAAGATTCATGGGTATTAGATACCATGACTGAATCTCACACATGCACTTATATATGGTGGCTGAAAGTAGGAGAGGTTTGGAAAGCACGAAGTGGACCTCAGAGTTGTGGCAACTGCTGTAGGATCCATGAGTCTTGCTTTGCCAAGAGGCCTTGGCTTAGTATTGTATAATGTATATTGCATACCTACTTTTAGTAGGAATATTATATCTGTATCCGTGTTTGACAAGGAAGGATATAATGTTAATATTGGAAATGGAGTTTTCAATGTTCTATGCAATGATATGTTTTATACCAATACTGACATGGTTGGAGGATTGTACATATTAGATATGGGTAACAATGCCTCAAGTTCTATATATTCCGTTAATACCAAGAGGTCTAAATCCAACGATTTAAACCTAACTCTGTTATGGTACTGTCATTTGGGTCGCATAAACAAGAAGCGCCTATCAGCACTTCAGAAGTGCGGGCTTTCAGGTTCATTCGAATTTCATTCGATCGATAGGTGCAAGGTTTGTTTGATGGGCAAAATGACTAAAGTGCCCTTTATCGATCGCGATGAAAGGGCGGGTGAATTATTGGGGCTGATACACTCGAATGTGTGTAGACCAATAAGTTCACTTGCCATGAGGGGTTTTAGCTACTTTATCACATTTACTGATGATTACAGTAAATATGGTTATGTCTATTCGGTGAGACATAAGTCTGAAGCTTTTGATAAATTCAAAGAGTTTAAGACTATAGTAGAAAACCAGCTCGACAAAGGTATTAAGGCACTTCGATTGGATCGAGGTGGAAAATACTTGACCACAGAGTTATTAGATCATCTAAAAGAGAATGGGATCCTTTTGGAATGGACTCCTCCTAGGTCACTGTAGTTGAAAGGTGTAGCCAAACGGAGAAATCGGACATTGTTAGACAATGGTCTGTTCCATGATTAGTTGGACTGATCTCCCAATCTCTTTTAGGGGTTTTGCTCTAGAGACGACCGCATTCATAGTGAATCGGGCTTCGACGAATGGTGTGGAAGGGACACCATTTTAAAAATGGTACGGGATGATGCCCGCTTTGTCCTTCCTAAAGATTTGTGGTTGCGAGGCTTATGTGAAACATTTGGTTTCGACTAAGCTCGAACCAAGATCTGAGATATGCACCTTCGTGTGGTATCCCAAAGCAACAAGGGGATACTATTTCTACAATCCCAGTGAGAACATGGTGTTCGTCGCTTGGGGTGGGGTCTTTATGGAAAAGAAGTTTTGTTTCCAAAGACGTCATTGGGAGGACTGTGCATCTCGAAGAAATTCAGGATGGTACAGATCTGTCTAAACCAATTGGCAACCCAGTAGAAAGGAGCCAGAGATTGTCGTAGAGTAAGAACCAATTCCTATTACAATTCCGGAAGGTCCAAGGCGATTTGAAAGGATCAATCTTCCACCTCCAAGATATGGTATCCGGAGGTGACAATGAAGTCATGGTGGATCACGATGATCCAGCCACCTTTCAGGAAGTCGTGGATGGGCCCAACTCCGAGTTATGGCTGGGAGCCATGAGGGAGGAAATGCAATCCATGTCGGACAACCGAGTCTGGGAACCGGTTGATCCCATCAATGGTGTGAGGACCATAGGATGCAAATGGATCTTCAAGGTGAAGATGGACATGGACGGCAACCCTCTGACCTACAAAGCTCAACTGGTGGCGAAAGGTTATAGGCAGATCCAATGGATTGACTATGAGTAAACTTTCTCCTTAGTGGCTATGGTCAAAATCGATCCAAATTCTTCTTGACATAACTGCGTATCATAATTACGAGATATGGCAAGTGGATGTCAAAACCGCTTTCCTAAATGGAAATTTGACTGAGTACGTTTGTATGTCTCGGCCCAAAGGTTTTGACGATCCGAAGAATAAAGGAAAGATTTATAAGTTGTTGAAATCCATTTATGGATTGAAACGAACTTCTCGGAGTTGGATCCTTCGTTTTGATGAAGCAGTAATTGGATTTGGCTTAATCAAGAACGAGGATGAATCTTGCGTTTATAAGAAGGCTAGTGGGAGCAATATTACCTTTCTGGTTCTCATTGAAAACGACATCCCAACCTTGCACGAGACTAAAGCTTGGTTGAGGAAGTGTTTTTCAATAAAGGACTTAGGCGATGCTTCTCATATCTTAAGGATTAAGATATGTAGAGATCGCACCAAGAGGGTCTTGGATTTAAGTCAGGGAACCTATGTGAACAAGGCATTGAGTAGGTTCTTAATGCTCGATTCAAAGAAAGGACTCTTACCCACTAGTCATGGCATTCATCTCAGCAGGACTCAGTGTCCTAAGACACTTGATGAGCTGAAAAGGATGATGAGAATCCTATGCGCCTGGGGGCAGGATCGATCATATATGCCATGACATGTATGAGACCAGACGTCTCGTAAGCCTTATGTTGTACCAGTAGACATCATTCTAACCCGGGGGAAAGATGATGCTGAACTAGTCGTCGAAGGATGAGTAGACGCTAGTTTTCCAAGACAAATCCAGATGACTTTAGAAGTCAATCAAGATATGTGTTTACGCTGAATGGCAGAGCTTTAGCTGGGAAAGCGTAAAGCAAGATACCATTGCCGAATCTACGACAGAGGCAGCTAAGAAGGCTATATGGATTTGGAAATTCATGGCAGGGCTGGGTGTAATTAAAAACCCATCCAGCCCGGTGAATCCATCTTGCGACAACACAAGGGCCATTGCGCAAGCTAAAAGCCTAGATCGTATAACAAATCCAAACATGTACTACGGCGTATCCACCTCATCAGATAAATATTGAACTGAGGTGAAGTGAAGATAACCTATATTGCAACAGATGATAACATAGCCAACCCTTTGACTAAGGCAGTGTCGCTGCCTGAACATGTTAGACATGTAAAGTCGATGGGGGACATATTGGAGTTTAGATTGGAACTAGGGCAAGTGGGAGATTGTTAGTTTTAGTGCCCGTAGTTCAATCCTAAATGTCCAAATGTATAAATCATCGTTAGCAATAAAATTAAAGCGGCTTTATATTACTTATGTGTTGGAGTAATATATCGATGTGTGCTCTGATCTATGCCCACCATGCGAATAGAACCATAGATCGAGATAGATCACACTCGATGGGTCCCTAGTCAACAAAGCTTCACTAGAAGCGACTAGTATGAAAGATGGCTCTTTATGGCTTACGTTCTGTTAGTCATTGGAATGGGATTCCGGAGTCTGATCATAGATATCATGTGGGACATGATATTGGACGACCCGCCCTGAATATGTGCCATAGATTAAGTCATGAACATATTCAGTGTTGTAGCTTGTCATGTATCCTTAGACCAAGGAGTCTTTGTGATCGCTATGTAGTCAACAACTGAGTTTGACCTGAGCCTAACGTTGTCCGTAACAGGGCTTCCATAACGGCCAGGATTGGCTTGGGGACGGGCTACATGAGTGACACGAAAGACGGCTAAGGGATTTATCCCTCATACTGAGGTATGGGAAAGATATCGGTTCTCGGCCACTTGATCGAGAGTGACTGGAAGAATAGCATGGCCATGCACATGATACTGTGTGTTCCGGTATGATATGATAGAGTCGGGCTGTGTACATCCGGCGGAGTTCGGGGACTGCGGTACAGGACGTGTGATTGCTTTACTGTGTATTGTATGTTTGATGATTGGGTAAGTGATGTGAGTACAATGTGATAGTGGTCATGAGAGTGTGGTTGTGATGTTGTGTTCTACGTGGAGGTCTTTAGTGTTGTGCCTTGCTAGTATGCTCTAATTGGACGGTTACTCATGGTGGTGAGCGGATACTCATCGCCTTAACTACTTTTTCCTACTGAGCGAAAGCTCACCCCCTTTACTTTATTGTTTTACAGGTTTTAAGCGGGATGTGGTCTAGCGGGATTCTCGAAGCTAGGGAGCTAGCGAGGGTCCTAGGCTAGTCTGGTCTAGAGACATACTGTTTATTTGCTGTTAAACTTATTTATTATTTGGTTTTTACTGAGCTGTTGACTCATGAGGTTACTTGGAGCTTTTAAACTGTTATTTGAGACCCTTTTTGATATTAAAATTGCTTTTATAAATTATTAATTTCGTTAACGTCTCGAGTCCAGTCAAAAACCGGATTTGGGGCGTGACACCCCACGACCCCCGTCCTCAACGGTCAGGTTTTTCAGTCTCAGTCATGTCCTTTGGGAAAAGATACCCCGGATTATCTCAGCAGCTCAAAACAACCATCCAAAAGGGTATTTAGACCTTTCTCCCTACTTATATGTTTTAGTTTGTTGTTTATGTCGTTGTCCTTCTATTTTACCTGATAAGAGATGTGTTAGTAACCAAGAAGGCCAATACACTTATCTTCGATGTAGTGCCAACTATACATATATTATCCGCGTTACTTGTATTCAGTATTGTTATCTAATAAAGTCTAGTACCGTTTCAAAAAAAACGTGGATATATTTGTGTTGTAATTTTCATTTTAAGCTTGTGAATTGTGCTCTCCTTTTTTTTATTAAAAAGGTGAAATATTATTAAATAGATTTCAACCGACAATAGAAGTGCATCAGGAAAACCCCTAACTACAGTAAAAGATTTATTACATGGTATTAAGCCCCTAAGGTCTGTCTATGCATAACTCTGTGACAAAAGAACCGACACATGCGATTTGTTGGGGAGCCATAAAGGCGAACAAAAAGTAAATAACAATGAACCAAGTGTCTGTTGCTCAAGGTATTGGCCAACTACTGCATATTTTGTAAAATACGACCAACCCTGCTGACACTAGCTTCCAAGAGAGGCAGATCTCTTCCCAGTGACCCCTTCTAGGTCCAATCCCTAGAGCACTAAATCCCTTTCATTCCTCCATACAAGCCTACTTATCGGCCTGGTCTTGATCTTTCCAGGGCTCCTCTGCATAACCTTGTTTCACTCCCCTACCTCCCGCTCCATAACTAGACTCAGCTCCAGCTCTAAGTCCAGTTCTATCTCTACACACAGGCAGGTGTGGGGGGTCGGCTCTACTTGTTAGTCTTAGTGCCCGTAGTTCAATCCTAAATGTCCAAATGTATATATCATCGTTAGCAATAAAATTAAAGCGGCTTTATATTACTTATGTGTTGGAGTAATATATCGATGTGTGCTCTGATCTATGCCCACCATGCGAATAGAACCATAGATCGAGATAGATCACACTCGATGGGTCCCTAGTCAACAAAGCTTCACTAGAAGCGACTAGTATGAAAGATGGCTCTTTATGGCTTACGTTCTGTTAGTCATTGGAATGGGATTCCGGAGTCTGATCATAGATATCATGTGGGACATGATATTGGACGACCCGCCCTGAATATGTGCCATAGATTAAGTCATGAACATATTCAGTGTCGTAGCTTGTCATGTATCCTTAGACCAAGGAGTCTTTGTGATCGCTATGTAGTCAACAACTGAGTTTGACCTGAGCCTAACGTTGTCCGTAACAGGGCTTCCATAACGGCCAGGATTGGCTTGGGGACGGGCTACATGAGTGACACGAAAGGCGGCTAAGGGATTTATCCCTCATACTGAGGTATGGGAAAGATATCGGTTCTCGGCCGCTTGATCGAGAGTGACTGGAAGAATAGCATGGCCATGCACATGATACTGGGTATCATATCTTCAGTCATCTCACATATCAAGGAACGGTGATTGAGAATAATAAGGATGACGGCTCTATGCCTTATCTCAATCAGGATATCGGAGATAAAAGGATAATGACAGGAACGACGGAAAGGTTAGAATCGACAGGGTCGATTCGCTATGCAGTGTCAGGCAATACTAAAGTCTCGTTAGTTGCCACTTAAATAGGATCAAGTAAAATGGGATTTTATGTTGATCTATTGACATGCATAACCTAAGGGTCACACCGGAGGATGAAACTCATTGACACATTTATGGAGAATGGCCAAAAGGGAGTTGTCTCGGGATATGACCAAAACTGGGTTTTGGGTCATGTGCCCGTAAGTGAATAGGACTTTACGGATCGAGACAAGGCTTGGAGTCTTGGGATTGATCGCGTCGGATAATGTTGGACATTTCCGGTATGGAAGGCTTGGAGGCGATGAGCGAATCACGGGACCTCGTTGGAAATGGCCACGGGCCATGTTCCAAGAGGCCCATGAAAGGCCCATGCAACCAAGGCCCATGGAACTAATTAATCAAGTCTTGATTAATTAGTACTAAGTAAGCAAGACAAGGATTAAGGTGTTGGTGATTCACCACCTAACCCAATCTTGTCTTGCCATACTTTGTCCTATTTACACCTTACTTGACACCATACTTGTCCCATGCCTTTAGTTGGACAAGTATGGGTTTTGTTATGTTTAAGTCATCCTTTTTCAACATAACAAACACAAGACAAGAATAGGAAACACATTTTCTCTCCCTCTTCCATGGCCATTTCGGGTTTGGCTAGTTTCCTCCTCCATTTTTGTGTTCTTGAGTCCTCAAAGAGAAGAACTACGTGGCTTTGATTCCCATGTGGATACGTAGGCGTCTTGGAGACTCAAGCCAATCATTCGTTAACCGGTGTTATTGTTTTGGTAAGAACTAGTGCTGAATTTTTCTCTTGTTAATCCATTCTTTGTTAGTTGTTTCATGGTTCTAATTGTCTCTTGGTTTTCATTGATTTTCCGCTGCGAGTTGGTTCATCTCCAACCCTACCTCGAGACCCAACACTACTGCCCCTGGAGGGTTAGCCGATCACCAAGTTCTTCCAACCCGAATCAGTCAATCGGATTCAGGAGACGCTCCGAGGGTTCACACCCTGAGGTGTAATAAATAGCTAAGGATACTATTGGGCCCCTGCCTCGAGACAGGGGACCCTGAGGTGCATAAGTCAAGGACACCGGTCGGCGAGGTATGTTGTAAAGACCACCCCGGTTTAAAGAATTAAATATTCTAAAATCGTCGATTGAAACGTCGTGGTTGGAAAACATGGTGGAATATTGGAACGAGTGAAAAAAAAGAAAAAGAAAAAAGGGAGCATTAGACCGGACTGGGCCGGTCAGAGGACCGGGCCCAGCTCGCTGACGCTGGCCAAGCCCAGCACCGTGAGCGCACGAGCCCGGGCCCAAGCCCACTCGGCTGCCCAACCCTTGCGCACTATTCCTCCTTCTTCTTCTTCGTGTTTGAGCGCGCCTCCCGAGACAGAATCGCAGCACCGCCCTCCCTCACTCTCCCTCTCCTCCTCTTCTTCTCTCTCGCACCCGAAGCCGCTCGCCACCACCTTGTTCTTCGTCTCCGAGGACAAATCAACCCATCGTGCACAGAATCGAGACGCCTCGCCGGAGAACCCCTCTCTGGTTTGACGCCCGAACTCGAACCGCGCCAGGGACAGAGGAAACGACGAGGGTGCGTGCTCCATCTCGCCCTTTCTTCTTCCCCGACCTCACCTTGCCTGAAAACCCATCGAGACGAGCTCGATTTGGACGGTTTCAGCCGGAATCATCGCCGGTGAACCTCGCCCTCGCCAGATCTGGGACGGAGAGCGTTGGGTCGCTCTCCAGCCACTAACGCCGCGGTCACGAGCTCGCCGGAGTCCTAGCGTCCCTCCCGGCGACCGTTTCTCCCCCATCGAGCTCACCTGACGTCGTCCACTGCCGTGTCGAGGCTAGAGATCTCGCCGGAGCAACCCCCCGAGCCAGGACTGAACCCCGACCAGGCTGGACTCGGGCCTTGGGCCAGGACGAGCCTTGGGCCGGTGCGACCCTTGGGCCAGGAGACAGGCCTTGGGCCAGGCCCAGATGTCTGGACTCAGGCCTGGACTGGGCCTGACTCAGATCGGAGCCGGGTCTGGGTCGAGTCGTGGGCCGGGTCCGGGTCGGTTCTAGGTCAGGCCGGGTCTGGGTTCTCGATCGGGTCGGATCCGGGTCGGATTCAGGTCTGGCTTTCGGTTCTGGGTCAGGCAGAGTAATAAATTATTTAATTAAATTAAAATAATTTAAAATGGAAAATTAAAGGAAAAATTTGATAAATTAGAGGACTGTTCTAACTTGACCGGGACTGATTATGACTTTTACCTCTAAAATCAGACTTTGACTTCGCCCGAGAAGACCGGAGGTAGGCCCGGACGTCAGCAGCTAGGAGACGTAGCTGTTGTAGTCTTCTTGAGGTAGGGAAAAGTACTAAACTCCTTTGGTAATCTAAGAATGCTAATAGTATGCCTATAGGATAATTAATAACCGGAAAGGTCCTAGTTTGCATATAGGATGTTCACTAGAATAACCGATTTTCAATTATAATAATAACCGGACGAGTCTTAGTATGCATATAGGATGTGATTCACTAGTTTAATCGCTTTCAATATCTTGGGAAATTGCCGTGCTGGTAGAATGGCCACGTCGAGCCTTAGGATTGCTTGTTGATTGTAGTTATTGACGTTGCTTGCCTTGAGGTCGATGCATGTTCCGTCCTTAGGATAAGATAAGAGTCAAATTAAACTAATTGAACTATGATGATCGTAATGTAACTGGTTGAACCGTGTTATGATTGATTGATTGAGGGAAGGTTTGAATGTGAATTGGTTGTGCCTAATGATATGATCGGGTGAGTGATAGACCGATGATACATGGTTGGTAAGTCATGATGGTAAGCTTGGTTTGACATTGTGTGTGACTGTATTGGGAGTGTTATGCTTTTGTGTGTTGTGAGTGTGAACCCCGAGGTGGACATGCCGGGGAGACATCTAGACCGATGTGCGGTTCCGGTATGTTGTGAGTGTGAACCCCGAGGTGGACATACCGGGAAGATACCTAGTCCGATGTGCGGTTCCGGTATGGTATACGATTATGTACCCCGATGTGCGTTTCCGGGAAGACGTCTAGGCCGATGTGCGTTTCCGGTATGGCGTGTGACTGTTTACCCCGAGGGGGTAGTTCCTGGAAGATATCTAGGCCGATGTGCGTTTCCGGTACGATATGTTACTTGTTACTGGTTTCGTCCCGATGATCTATTGTCCTTTGGAGACATTTCCAGGACCTCAGACGATACGCATTCTTAGGGAATGCTTCGGGAAGTCCTGACGGCATGTGTCTCCTCTGGATCGAGGGGCAATCTGATATGATGTACCAGTCAGTGTACGGATCAGAGTCGTGGGTTTGATATTTATTAAATCGGTATTTGTGTGCTTCTTTAATTTAATCGGTTCCTTGTTACATTCGTTATCTTTCCGTTGATATCCTTGAGTGTTACTTTCTTCAAGTATTGTGATTCTTGTTGTTCTTTATTCAGTTTTTGTTGGTTAATTGTACTAATCGGTTTTATTGATAAAACGCCGATTCTTTTATTTTACTACTTTTTCCTACTGAGCGTAAGCTCACCCCCTTCTTGTTTACTGTTTGTACAGGTTTCCTTATTGAGTAGTTCTAGAAGTGGTCTCAAGGCTCGGGAGCTCCTTGGGAATTGAGATTTGTCCTAGAGACGTATTGGTTTATTTGAACTTTATTTCCTGTTAATTTCAGAGCTGTTGACTCTTGACTTTGGTTTTATTTAAATTACAATTGTGGAGTTTGCATTATTAAATCTTTTCTTTTATTTATTTATTTATCGTTTTTAGTTCACGTCTCGAGTCCGGTCAAAACCGGATTTGGGGCGTGACGT
The DNA here is from genome assembly GCA_963921825.1 of Erodium maritimum. Classification (NCBI taxonomy): domain Eukaryota; kingdom Viridiplantae; phylum Streptophyta; class Magnoliopsida; order Geraniales; family Geraniaceae; genus Erodium; species Erodium maritimum. Next base: position 16,116,820 of record OY997589.1, on the reverse strand, counting down.
ATGTGACCATCCCAATCCGTCGCATACGTCTTAGGTTGGCGGTCCTTCTGATACTCCAAGATGGAGGAGTCGAACTTGGGCTTACCCACCATCTCCCGACCATAGTTAGCCACCATTTGACCAATCATACCACAATTAAAACAAAACACAAGGAGTTTTTTTATAGCTAAGAGTGACAAACCGGATTGGGAAATTCCCAGAATCGAAGCAGAATCTATCGGCGAAGAGGAGGCTCCACAAGGTGCCAAAACCAAACCTTCACTGTACCGCCCCAACAGATGCCTCATTGGTCACGTGGGACCTCGACACACAATCCTAGTGTCGAGCCGATCGTCTCTCCCGTGGTTTTGGTGCACACTACCGGAGGGAGACCATGGGTATGCACCCAGAGTTGCAGTCGATCCAAGGTAGGAGGCTCCCTAGCCATTGGGTCCAAATTAGCCAGCAGGAGGGGCCGTGATACAGGAACGTGGTGGTAGGATGAGGTAGAACCTGCTGGTAGGTTATGTGTGATAGTGATGATAGGATGTAGTTCCTTAGTTGGCCGTACAACACTCTCTAAGGAACCAATGGATGAAGATGGAATCGAAAACTGGTCGTACAACACTCTTTGAAGAATCTAAGTAACTAGGGAGATAGATGGGTGGAATGAATGACGCCACACATATTATGGAAAGTCTGTGATAAGTCGAACAATCAAACTTCAAGGATTCACACACATGAAGATTGAATTGCTTATGGTTCTTCTCGGAAGAAAACTCGAATTTTTATTTCATAAAACTTGCATAAACTTATCTATCACATGCTGAAAAAGGGACCTTGTTAAATAAGCCACCAGCAAAACTCGAAATTAATTACATTTGACAATTAAATGACTCTTTGATTAACTAAATGTTGGAAATCTGCAAACCGGCACAATAGCTCATTAATAGTATAAATTCATTCATTGCATTGAATTAAGTAGCTCATTTGTCTTTGGATTTATGGAACAAGTTGTCTTCATTAATTCCTTGGGAAAGAGGCAAAACAGATTTGTTGGAGTCTTGAATTGATCTTGTCACGCCCCAAATCCGGTATTGACCGGAGCCAAGACGTGACTTAGTGAATTTATATAATAACAATTTAAAACAAATAATAATATAAAATAACGGAGTTTGAATCTTGAGTCCTACGCTCAGTCAAGTACATAAGTTTAGAAATATGATAGTACGTCGCTACGAAACATAAAACAACCCCGGGCCTCCGCTAGTTCCCAGCTTTGCGTAACCCTCTAGTCCAAAGTATAACTATCACCTGAAGAAAAACACGGTAAGGGGTGAGCTTGACGCTCAGTAGGGAAAACCCCGAAAAAATACCTCAAACAGATTCACCAGAAAGCTATTCCACAATTTAAGTTACATCAAAAAGTTTAAAACAACGTTGCGACACTTAAAGCGATTTAAAGACAAAAACCCCCTTTTTACCTGACGTTTACCAGCCAACCATACTAACTTCAACTCAACACCATCCAATCGACTAAGACACACAACGATAAGGTTACAATCCAGTAAGACGCCCAATTACGTTTCTAAACTAACCTTTACCGATTAAAAGGAGAAAGCGACAACGAGGACATAATAACCAACTTAAACAAACTTCACTTTACCCGACCACAAACTGTCCTGAGATTTCACATCCAACGCTTCTTCACAACCGACTTACGGACAACCACAAATACGACACTTTAACTTACACGGAAGCTACACACATGATTTCATCATCAACCAATCAAATCAAGTCATTCGCGGTTACACACGAATCATAACAAGGAAACACTAATAGTCACAAACACCGCAACACTCATTTAATCCAAACATTATCAAAACACACAACTCGTAACCCATGCACGGTCTCGAGAGCAACTCGCTCGGCCCAAGAGACTACCACAGTCACAATCACAATCATACTTATACGTGGCACACTTGCCCACAACATAGCAACACATGCATCACCGAATATCATCTATCATGCTTCTCAATTTACCACACATAGCACACATGCTTCACCGAATATCACCTATCATGCTTCTTAATTTACCAAACATAGCAACACATGCTTCTCAATTTACCAAATGTAGCAACACATGCTTCTCAATCATAGCAACACATGCTTCTTAATCATAGCAACACATGCTTCTTAATCATAGGCAACACATGCTTCTCAAACATAGCAACACATGCTTCTCAATCATAGCAACACATGCTTCTCAATTTACCAAACATAGCAACACATGCTTCTCAACTTACCGAACATAGCAACACATGCTTCACAGAATACCACAGTCACGTCGGTCTATCACTCACCCGACCATATCACAAACAATGGTTCACATCATAACAATCACGGCACACTCAATACAATTATCACAGAACAGTCACAATCACTTTCACAACCACAGTCATGTTTCAATAATAACACTGCCAACAGGCACATACCATCACTTACCGATACCACTCTCCACGTGGTTACCCCACCGGCTTAACCGGTATCCCCAAACATTCCCAATCCAACATATCAAGTACAATAGGGAAAAGCGCTTAAATCACTGATCATGCGTACTCTAGTCAATTCTACTCGTTTCCATGTTCGTTATTGATTAACCGTTCAAGCATCAAAGAAAACACCACAGATACATTCAGCACACAAGTCCTACGGGCTCGACATGGCCCGATTCTACCAGCACAACAATTCCCAAGACAGAAATCGTAAAATGTTCACAGTTTGATACGTCTACGCTAGTTGTTCGTTTCCTATATGTTTACTAGTTCTTTAGCCGGTTCATTAGGTTTCCCTATATGGATTCTAGTAAAACCGTAATAAAGCAGGTTCGAGGTAATCCCTACCTCTTGAAGAACCGCAACTGCGTCTCCTAGCTGCTGACGTCCTGGCCAACACCGGTCTTCTCCTCGCTCGGGGTAACGGCCTGGTTTAACACAAAAGGGACATATCAGTCTCGGACCAACCCGTAACGGTCCTCTAATTGTATTAAATTAAGTCCAATAGTTCGTTGTCCAACGTCCTTTATAAGTCCGATCATTCTTTTGTATTTATCTGATTTTAACCCAATTTAAATTATTAAAAAACAGGTCTGACCCGGCCCGGCCCGAAATCAGGTCCAGACCCGACCCGAACTCCAGACCAGACCCGAACTGCAAACCGGACCCGGACCTAGCCAGGTCCCAAGGCCCGTACTGACCCACTTCGGCCTGGCCCAAGTTTGAACATGGCCCAAGGCCCAAGAACCGCTAGGGTTTGGCTTGCTCCGGCGAGGGCTTTGTCTGGCACGACGGCGGACGGCGGCGGCGCTCGAGGAACTTCTTCAGAGTGGCGAAGAGGCGTCAGGTGCTCGGGGAAGGCGAAGGGAAGGGCGCTAACGTGAGGTCCGGTGCGATTCCGTCCAGATCTGGCCTGAGAAAGCGTCGTCGACGATGGAGATCTCAGCTCTGAAACGAAGAGCTCCGGCGAGCTCTCCCCCCGGCCAAGCTCAGCCCAACCGAGCTTGCTCTTGCTCGAAACTCAGAGAAGAAGGGATGGGGAGGATGGATTGAGGTCGTAGGAAGCTCACCGGTACCTGTTTCGCTCGATTCCGGCGAGATGAAACTCGAGTCGTAGACGGGCAACGCTGGTTCGCTTGATACGGTTCGATGCAGTAGAAGGAGGAGAAGTTGAGGGGTTCTGGTGGCGAGGTGTTGCTGAAGGCGGGAGTGGAAGAAGAAGGGAGTGACGGAGACGGAGGATGAGCTCCGGAGACGCGGCGCGAGGACGTGGTCTGAACAGAGAGAGAGAAGGAGGAGGGTTCGAGATCGCGAGGGAGAGAGAGAAGCTGAGGTCTTCTCGGGGATCGTGTAGCTACGCGAAGGAGATGGGTAACAGTAGCGATGCTTGTAGGGTTTGGCAACGTGTGGATCTGGGCTGGGGCGGTTTGGGCTCGGCTCATTGAGCTGGGCCTGACCAGTCTTGGGCGAAACTGACTTCTTTCTCTTTTTTTTTAAATCGATTCAATAATCGACTCGTTTCATTTTTTTTGTTCCGCTTCCCAATCCCGTCGTTTCAACCCGTCAATTTAGACGATTAAAAAAAATAGCAGGTCTTTACAGATCTTTAATGTCTTCTTGATTTTCCTTGAGAGCTAGTTTCGATGTCCTCATCATTCCCTCCCTCTTGACAAGGTTCTGACCTCAGAACTGATTCATAACCTCCCAACTTTAATTTTTCCACCCCCGTAGAGTTGCAACTACTATTCCACCAAGTGCCAATATCTGTTGGCCAACAAAGCAATCCAAAGAAGTGTATTGACAATTTATGATAATCAAAACGAAACAGCCTTGAATATACCTCGAATTTTTCATTTACAATCAACTTGTGACCAGGACGCATAGAGGACTCCTTATCAATAATATGGACAAGAAAAATATCATTTCCTGACCCAAGAAGGTTCTAAAGTAGTTTAGCTCACCTAAGCAAAACATTATTTGTCTCCACAGATGCACTATCAGGCCATTGTTGTTATATCAGCACATTTGTCATTTGATTATCATCTTTGAACAATTCCGCAAACCCGTCCAAGAACCTATCATAGCCATTGTTGGACGGACCCACAACGAACAAGTTGTGCATAGAACATACGATTTGGTCTTGCTCCAACAATTCTCGTTCTTCTTGGCCCGCTTGTTGTTGTTGCGTAAATGTCGTTGTAGGTATTCCTTCTCGCTCATTTTGTGGACATTGTTGCGCAGACAACTTAGCCCAAACTTGCTTCTCGGATCTTCTATGTTGCTCCATGGCCATTAACTCCACCGCTTTTTGGACCTTAGCTTGCACTTCCGAGAGAATTCGCCGGATGTCACCCCATTCGCTTGTTGGAGTCTGGTGTCGAGGTTGCTGTGAATAATACGCCATCAATGGCTCTGATTTGGAGCGTTTAGCTATGATACCAGATGATACAAGAATGTGGTGGTAGGATGAGATAAAACCTTGTTGATAGGTTATGTATGATAGTGATGATAGGATGGAGTTCCTTAGCTGGTCATACATCACTCTCTAAGGAACCAATGGATGAAGATGGAATCGAAGATGGAGATACTTTAACTGGCCGTACAACACTCTTTGAAGAATCTAAGTAACTAGGGAGATAGATGGTGGAATGAATTACGCCACACAAATTATGGAAAGTATGTGATAACTGTCACGCCCCAAATCCGGTTCTTGCCCGGACTCGAGGCATGACTAGTAATAAATGATTTAAAAGGCAATAACTCAACAATAAGTTCCTGAAAAACTCCAATATGAAACTCAAATCCACAAAATTCAGTTTAAAACATAAATAACCCTCCAGGGGTGTAATAATAATCCTCCACAAGGTTTGTTCCAAACAGGAATAAAATAAAAGCGAAGTCTCTACAGACACCCACACCAAGAAGCTCCCGAGCCTCTACTCCTCAATCAAGCCTGTAAACACAACAATAAACTCATAGGGGTGAGTTTGCGCTCAGTAGGGAAAATCCATAACAAGGTGGACTTTAAACGCACTAAAATCAACAGCAAAGTCAACAAGATAGTTCTTAACAAACACGGGTAATAGGTAATCCAGCCAATGCCGTGGCACATGAAGTCACCACCCTCCGATCCACATATGATGTGTCCTCTCGGATTTTCCCTCAAATCCAGAGGAGACGCATATCATTGAGGCGACCGGAAACAACCCTTCGGGGCGCTTATCATCGGGATTCTCAGAAACGTCTCCAAAGGATTTTATGTCCTCGGGAACCAAGGTATTACTCCCATAGGAAGAATACACTTGGGAAATTCAATAATAGTCAGATAATAATTGAGTAACACACTCAAACTGAACCACGAAGCAATCCAATCCCAACGAACACCAATCCACTATCACACATAGTTCACGCATCACCGTTTCACCACAATACACCACACCCGAATCACACAATCAAACACACGAATCACACAATCACAACATACCGTTCACTTCCAGTCACGACCCATCGGGGCATCGATCACCTGATTGCACCGCTCGGTACAAGCAGTCATACTCGATGCTCAGAGCAACCATTTAGGTAAATCAAGCAATCATTCAAATACATTCAACAGTCAAGAGGGAGTTTAATCAACCAACCATAAAACCTTCAATCGAGCATTCAAATATGCAATTCAACTAGTTCCATTAGACTCTTTAGCCTATCCACTAAGCAACCAAACAACCAAGCATGTGATCCTAACACGCAACTAATCCGAGGGCTTTGCCAAGGCCGCTCTACCAGTAAAACAATTCCCAAGTATTGAAAGCGAGTTACACTAGTGATTGGCATCCTAATCATTCACCACTAGACACTTCCGGTTATTAGTAATAGAAAGACAATTATTCTAGTTATTCGCATCCTATAGGCATTTCTAGGACCTTTCCAATTTCATTAGTCTAACATGCATACTAAGCATCATAAACGAGGAGTTAAGGCTTTCCCTACCTCGAGGTCTTCCTCTCAACACTCTGATGATAAGCCCGGTGGTCACCACTCCGTTCTTCACTCGGGTCCCGGCGTGATCTTTGCTCCTCTAGCTCGATCCCCAAAGTCTTGGACACAAAGAAACGTAAATTAGACTCCACTTAACAGCAAGTAAGACCTCCCAAAGCCCTTCCATAGTTCAGCCCAAAACCAAGGTCAACCAAGGTGAAAAACCCTCAAAGAAACCCCCACCCTGGTCTGCCACGGACCTGGTCACGGATCCATGACGCCAACTGTCACGGAGCCGTGACGAGTGTCGTCACGGACTCCCTTACGGAGCCGTGACGTCGCCCGTCACGGGATCCGTCACGGATCCATGGCGCACCAGGGCAGTTTCGCCCTTCTTCAACCTCCAGCTCCTTTTCTCCGAAAAACCACCTTCAAACCCCAAATTTTACCCCTTCCAACTCCCAAAACAGTCAAGGACCTCCAATACTCCTCTACCCATGGTAGGAAACAACAAATAAGCAAGTTTCTAATGATTCATCAAATCAAAACCAACTTAAAAGCTCCAACAAACTAAGGATTTCTCACAAAAACCCAATAAAGCTTCTCATCAACAACATCCCACACCAATTCTACTCAAACCCAACAACATCTAGCAATTTCACCCAAAACCCATGAAAAGAGATGAAGGGAAATGAGGATTAGAGAGTTCCATTTGAAGTCTCTTGAAGTCTTGAGAAACTAAAGGTTGAAAATCTGCAAGACAACAAAAGTAACTCATTAATAATCTGAATTTAAATGCATACCTTGGATATTTAATGTTCTTGAGTGGTTTGAGGGGCCGAATCTTCTTTGGAAATGATGAACAAAGTAGCTTCATTAATTCCTTGAAGCATAGGCAAAAACAGATTTGTTGAAGTTTTGAATTGTTCTTGAATGTCTTCTTGATTTGCCTTGGTGATCACGTCTTCTTGGAGTTCCTCATGCTCTATGAGTGTAATTAAGCTCTTCACTTGTTTGTTGAATTTTTCTCGTAAAGCTCTAGTTCCTGACCTTGTCCTTGGTGCTAGTCGCATGATAGGAATGTTGCTGATAGCTTCTTCTTCGTGTTCGGATAAAGTATTGATAGCTTCGTTGTCTTCATCATCCCCTCCCTCTTGACAAGGTTCTGACCTCAGAACTGATTGATCTGCATGATAGGAATGTTCTGATAGCTTCTCTTTCTCATCATAATAGAGGGCACAACCTCCGAAGAGGGACACTGCGGTGGCATAGGTAGTGTGTGCTGCACCACGTTGGGCTGCAATGGGACAAGAGCGACGGTAGAGACAACAGTCATATCAGCGATAAGAGTATGAGCCTTTATAAATAAGGCTAAAATTACCTCAATAAGAAGGAAAATCTCGAATTGCAAGAGCATATTTTAAGTTAGCAGTCTTTAATCTTTGTTGGTTAGTTTATTACTGTAGTGTGCTCTGCTCTTAGTTTTATTGAGTACAGTTTTCTCGTAAGCTTTCAAAACTGCATGTTCATAAATCCCTAAAATAATCAGTATGTCCTCTTCCCACGTTAAATTGAAAATATGCTTCATGCAAATAAAAAAACACAATGACTTAAACTTTGTTTATATATATAAAAAGAAGAAGAAAGAAAAGATCAAATTAGATGGGTAACTAACGAGTTAACAAAAAACGGTATTTTTAGAGTTCCGTTGCCAAAAATAGGACGTATATAAAACTGGGCGGTGCACTGATTCTCATCTCTCAACAGAACCAAAAATGGTTTCTCTGTCGAAGATGAACGCATCGACGTCGACAATGCTGACCACGTACGCTTCCTTCGCGGCGTCGGTGATACTGGCCCGGTCCATAGCCAACGAGCTCCTCCCTCCCCCTCTCATCTCCTACCTCCTCTCCGCCTTCCGCTACCTCCTCTCCGCCTTCCGCTACCTCTTCCGCCCCTCCTCCTCCCTCACCATCGTCGTCCACGAGGACTCCGGAATGTCACGCAACCAGGTCTACGACGACGCCCAGCTCTACCTCTCCACCAAGATCAGCCCCGCCACGGCCCGGATCGGCGTCTCCAAGACCACCCGCCAGAGGAAGTTCCAAATCGCCCTCGAGAATGATCAGGAAATCGCCGACCAACACCGCGGCGTCCGCCTCACCTGGCGCCTCGTCTCCCCTGTCGCCGAGAAGGATTCTTACCGGAAGGAGAAGCAATTCTTCGAGCTCACCTTCAACTCCAAATCCAAAGAGATCGTGATGGAGTCGTACCTCCCGTACGTGATGGAGAGGGCCGGCGCCATCCGGGAGGAGGAGAAGGTCGTGAAGCTCTACAACCGGAACTGCCATTTCGACGAATACGACGGCCGCGGATGGGGATCGGTGATCCTGGAGCACCCGTCGACGTTCAACACCCTCGCCATGGATCCAGATCTGAAGAAATCGATCCTCGACGATCTCGACAGGTTCGTGCAGCGGCGAGATCTATACAGGAGAGTGGGCAAGGCCTGGAAGCGCGGCTACCTCCTCTACGGCCCCCCGGGAACGGGGAAATCGAGCTTGATCGCCGCCATGGCCAATTACCTTAAATTCGACGTGTATGATCTGGAGCTGACGATCATCTACGACAATTCGAATCTGAGGGAAGTGCTTCTCTCCACCACCAATCGCTCCATTTTGGTGGTCGAGGACATCGATTGCAACAAGGAGGCGCGCGATCGGGGCAATCGTGATATGGATGATGATGAACCAGATTATAGCAAACCAAAGGTATGTTTTGGCGACCGAGGGTGGAACTATTGGTCCTAACCATTCTTTTTTAGGTTTGTTTTGACGATCTTGACTGAGCTTACTTTTATTTTGTATTTCTCAACTGTGACCTTTTTATTTTTTGGGACAAACTAACAGTTTCCGTCTATTTTGACGATTCCGTTAGGAAAATGTTATTGTGCACGTGACCAACACATGTCCAAAAAACTAACGGAGTCGTCAAAATAGACAGAAATTTTTAGTTTGTGCAAAAAAAATGGAAAAGTCACGGTTAGGAAATGCAAACAATGGTCAAACTGAGTTAGGATAGCCAAAACAAACCTCAAAAAAGGTTATGACTCATGGTTACCCCTATACAATTATTGGTGTGTTTATGAACATAATAATGTGTATAACATTAATGTGTCAGATGACGCTTTCGGGACTGTTAAACTTCATAGATGGGTTGTGGTCAAGTTGTGGCGACGAGAGAATCATCGTGTTCACAACGAATCGGAAGGATAAGTTGGACCCAGCGCTTCTGCGACCTGGGAGGATGGATTTGCACATCCACATGTCTTACTGCACATTTCAGAGCTTCAAGACTCTGGTTTCCAATTACTTGGGCATTTCCATTACCAACCATCCCTTGTGTGATGAGATCGAAAAGACCATGGAGACCACAAAGGTCACACCAGCTGAAGTTGCAGAGGAACTCATGAAGGACGACAACGCTGACCTTGCTCTCAACGGCCTACTACATTTCTTGAATCATAAGGAAATTGCACATGAACATGAGCATGACCATGAACATGAACATGAACATGAGAGTGGCAGTGAAAGTGAAACCGAGAGTAAAGTGGGTGAGGGAGTGCATGTCAAAAAGAAATCTAGATCTGGCCGAAAAGCTCGTAGAGCAAGATCATTGAAAGAGTCCGGAAAACTTACGTCACCGAGGAACTGAGTTGAGGAATGTCCCCACGTATTACTCATTCATATAATAAGTATCTAGTTTGATCTTTGTAATCTTTACTTATGGCAGCAGACATGCTACGTCTTCTGCTCTATAGACTATAATAACTCTTTAATAGATCATAAGTTATCGTTATATATGAATGTTATTACCATACGACAAAAATATGTAATCCTTTTGTTTTTTTGTTGCTATTGTATTTTGCCGATAGAGATGGTGTCAGGTACAAACATTTATTAAAAACAAAACAAGAATTTTATTGTATCTATTGAAAGCAAAAAAAACATGGTGTAAAAGATCAGTCCAAATAACAACTTAATTATTATCCTCTCTCATTGAGCGAGAGTCTTTTCTAAAACACTCGTCCTAGTCTAAACTATGAAGCTATCTACTCTTGTACTCGTTGTTGACATTATGGTCGATACTATTGTTGCAGCCAGGGTTGTAAAAGGCCTCCCAGGCACCGCCTAGGCGGGCGCCTAGGCGCCAAGTAGCATGTACGCGCCACGATATAGCCTGGTCAGACGTGGGAAGTCGAAAGTCCGAATTTCATGTGGATGGGCTGGCGGGACGGGCGCCTGGGCCTAGACTGCCGAGTGGACTGGCTTGTCTTCTCCCGTTTTGTGTGCAACTCTTGAAAATAAACAATGAAAAGATTTGCAGAAGAGTAAAGAATGGTCTTCTGGTTTTTGAAAATTGGTGCAATTAGTTCATTAAGCATGCGTAATTACTAATTAAAAGATGTTTAAAATAATCGAGTGGGCCGGCTTGTCTTCTCCGATTTTGTGTGCAACTCTTGAAAATAAACAATGAAAAGATTTGCAGAAGAGTAAAAAATGGTCTTCTGTTTTTTTTGAAAATTGGTGCAATTAGTTCAGTAAGCATGCGTAAATACTAATTAAAAGATGTTTAAAATAATTCCCAATTAACTATAGTCAAAAGGGATTGGCATTTCATAAGAGCAGGCACAACGGAACACACCCGCTCCCCGCTCCGCGCGCTCCGGGTCCGAGGGCCGCTTGCCGTTCCGCTGCAGATGCGAAAAATCGCGGTCCCGCTCCCCGTCCCTCGCTCCTCGCTCCCCTGACGCTGGCCGGTCCTCGCGCCCTCGCTCCTCGCTCCCTCTGCTGTCGTGGTCCTCTCTTGTGCCGCCACGTGGCTTCGCCGAGTCAGACCGTTTGCAACAGCCGGCTAACGGCTCTTTTTTTTATAATTCAAAAATCGGATAAAATGAACCCTATAAATACCCAACCTCATTCCTCATTTTTGTCACACCATTCTCTACTTTAACTCTTTCATTCTCACTTACTACTCGCTATTTTTGAAAATGTTTGACGACGAGGTTATGTCCGACGCTGAGGAGATGACGTAGGAGGAGCTGGCTCCCCGGATGCCGACTTATGAGGAGATGGCATCCCAACTGCCGACATATGAGGAGATGGTAGCCCAAATGCGGCCAGTTGAGCGACGATTCCGGCGGATGATGGAGAGGCACATGCAGACAGTAATGCCAAGGGTCCAGAGGGCCATCCGTGGGGAACCAATGCGCCGAGAGATTAACAGAGGTCGTTCGGAAGCCCACATCCAATTGATGGCGAACTATTTTGACGAACAACCCCTATATGGCCCTGAAATGTTCAGGCGCCGGTTCCGTATGTGCAGACCACTTTTCCAACGGATTATGAACGCGGTGAAGGCTCACGACAGCTACTTCAAACAGAAGCCCGACGCTGCCTCACGGCCGGGCTTATCAACGGAACAGAAGTGCACCGCCGCTATACGGATGCTTGCGTATGGGTCCGCGGCCGATTCGTTGGACGAAACTCTGCGCATGGGGGTAAGCACCATACTTGAATGTTTACATAAGTTTTTCAAGGCCGTCATTGAGGTATTCGGAGCCGAGTATCAGCGTACACCCACACCGGCTGACATAAACCCTCTCTCTCAAATAACCTAGCCGCAACCCCTCTTCTTCCGTCTTGATCCTCTTTTGTCGGCAGCGTCATGGCCTTTGGCCATGGTCGTCGCCAGTGGGGATTATTATTCGATCTCTCCGATCTCAGTGATCCGGTGGTTTTGTGGTTTTTACCTTCAAGGTTTGTGTTTACGGTCGAGAAAGGTGGGTTTGGGCGGTGGTGGGCAGCTTCGACGGCTCGTCACGTTGCAGATTCGGCCTGTACGGTTACTCTTTAGCGAGGATCCGGAGTTTGTGCTCGATGGATTCCTCGGGTTAAGGTACCTTCTCGGTTCGTTGTTGGTCGGCGGGGGTCAATTCCGGCGACTCGTCTCGCTGGAGTTTCGGTCTTCTCGGTCTCCTCGACATGGATCTGAAGCTTCTCCTTGCTACCAAGGTTTGTTTCAGTACTTTTGGTGGCTGGGTTTGGCGCGTGGTCAGACGGTGGCGACTCTGAATCGGTTATGCTTAGTTTTCCTTTAATGTTTGTTAGGTTTTGGTTTGTTTTGGTTTTGGGTTCAATCCCAATTAACTGCCTTATTGCAGGTTGGTGTGCACTAGTTTGCACATTCGGTGCTCTAGTTGCACTTTTGTGTGCCCGTTATGTGGCACGGTTTGGTGTGCACGTTGTTGCACTTTTGACGTGCAAGTTGTTTGCATGTTCTGGGACGTCCTTGTTTGCGTTCTGGTTGTGATAGGGAGTTGATATTATTATAGGTTAACTCGTTTAGAGTCTCTAATATTTTATCCTTCGCTTGTACAAAACTTGATGGTCTTACTAGGTAATTTTTATCTATAACTCGTTTCTTTGGAATATAGGGGATAATACCATCAGCTATCCTCAAGTATATACCTTTCTCAATCAACTAGCCTTAAGCCTTTTATTTTTATTTGGGAAAACTACCAATACCTACCCAAAACCATACACATTTAACTGGTGTATACCTGAAGTTTAAAGTTAACTGATGCATACCATGAAGTTACGACTTGTAACTAAAAACCCCTTCTGTCAGCTAAAATAACGAAAATACCCTAAGTGATTTTTTTACATAATTTTTTTTAAATATAAATGAAGTGATTTTTTTAAATAAAAATGAAGTCATTTAATAAGTAAATATATATATATATATATATATATATATATATATATATATATATATACATACATATATAGACAATCACGTGCGAACCTCCCTTACGGTGCGAACCTGCGAACCTCAAATCTGGTTTGCGGAAATAGCGAACATGGTTTGCGGAAAAAAGCATCCTAGTTTGCGGAAAAAAAGTTTGAAAAAACAGCATTTTATCTTGAGAAAATATGATTTGCGAAAATAGTGTTTCTGGTTTGCGAAATTTTTGTCTGAGAATATTCACCGCAAACTGAGAACACTATTTCCACAAACCAGATACACTAAACCAGCAGGTTCGCACGTTCGCACCGTAAGCCATGGTTCGCACCTGATTGCACCCTTATATATATATATATATAGGGTAGTTATCCAGTAAAAACCATCCTTATTGTGCAAACTACGAACCAATCTAAGCCACAGGATGCGGTCAAAGTGACGTCAGCAGAGCGCGCGCGATGCTGACACGTGGCAGATGCGCGCACGCCTCTGCCCGCGCGCGTGAGCGTGTTGACCACGCGCGCGCACGGTGCTAATAGTTTGGCGCGCACAGTGCTAATAGGTCAACCTATTAGCACTGTGCGCCCAAACTATTAGCACCGTGCGCGCCACGTGTCAGCACTGTGCGCGCGCATCAGCAGCGCGCGCGCCCACGTGTCAGCACCTGGTGAGTTCGTAGTTTGCACAATAAGGAGTGGTTTTTACCTGATACCAATCCTATATATATATATATATATATATATATATATATATATATATATATATATATATATATATATATATATATATAGGGGGCTATCGAGTACAAACCTTGTTTCAGGTCAGAACGTAGAACTAATCTGGACCATTGATTATCCAAATCGGATGACCACCGAAATTCAGGGGGGTGGGGGGTGATTGATTACGAAATCAATTACAAGATATGCATTAATTAAAAAGATATTAAAAGATATGCATTAAATCTAGGCCTTTAGTTTTACGATCCAATGACCCAGATTGAAAGTTCTACGTTCTGACGAAAAATACAAGTTTGTACCTGATAGCTATCCTATATATATATATAGGAACACTTTCAAGTGTTACCATTTCTTATTTTGTTATCTGTTACCTTGTTGTAGACCACTAGATTTGATTGATCCAATGGTTCTAAAAGCAATGGTATACAGCCGTAATTAAATCAAACTTCAATTTAGTTTTTGTAATTTTACACATCAAAAGGAAAAAACAGTAATTGTACCTATCTATTTACCTAGCACACAATCGGACTACCTTCATAACCCTACATACACACTAATATGAGCTTTGCCTCTCAGCAGACATTATCGCCGCCCTCTCGGCCCCGACCACCTTTCCTCCCAAGCTCAACCTTCGTCGCCACTCACGAACCTTACATGTGCACCTCTTGTCCACGCACAAACCAGCAGAAGACTTCGTCGTGGCGGCGCTGCTCCTCCCCGTGGAGACTGATCTGTCGCGCCCATCTTAAATCGTTGTTCTCCGCGTTCAGCTGCCGCACGGGTTCTGTTCGCACTCCGCTGTGCCTTCGTCCCGCGTCGCAAAGAGCTGTCTCTGCCAAGCCTCCTTGACTCCCGTCACTGGACGCTACTGTACCACGAAGGCTGCCGCTGCACCACGAAGACCGGTAACGTTCAAGCAGATCTGAAACCCACAGTGGTCTCGCCGGAGAAGACGACCACTGCCCAGCCATGCTCCACGCGAAGGAGCTCGCTGTTCGTACTTCGTTGAAGAGCAGATCTCGCCATGATGAACAAGATTTTCCCCTGCCGGCAGCACAATCTCCTCCACGGTGGTTCAAATCAGCATCTCTATAACTGATCTCATATTTGGTTCAGATTTGGTGTTTCTTTATTTTTCAATTTTTTTGGAACTGTGTTCGGTAATGGTGTAGGTATTAATTTGTAACATGTATTAATACTTAGGGGTACATTTTTGTAAATGTTAGGGTATAGTTTTCTAATTATTAAGGCAGATTTAAGGAATATTTGTAATCGTTATGGTATTATTCTGCGGTCGTTAGGATAATATTCTATAATCGTTGCTGTTAAAGGTATATTTTCTGTAACTGTTACTGTGTTTTTCTGTAATGGTGTAGGTAGTAATATGTAATGTTCTTATACACATTCTAAAACATAAAATTCCAGTAATTTCATATCTAATATTTATGTAATGTTGCATATAATATTTTGTAATATGTAAGAATTCTGTAACATGTATAAAATTTTAGTAATTTCATATATGAAATTAATGTAATATCTGATATTAATTTATGTAATGTTGAACATAAAATTCTGTAAATTTTTGAAATTAAAATCTGAAATTTTAAAGTTTTAGAAATATACATATTTTTAAAAATAAAATATTAAAAAAAATCAGATATAAACCGTAAAAATTAGTTATGCGGTAATTTTTTTTAAGGAAGACAAATTTACAAAACTACCCTTTTTCATTATTCTATTTTAATTATGGATAATTGGGACTAAAAATATATAACCATTAGATTTCAAAATTCAATGGTCTAGATTTGGGTAACAAGTAACAACTTAAGTAGGATAACATGTGAATGTGCCCTGTATATATATATATATATATAGGATTGGTATCAAATACAAACCACCCCTTATTGTGCAAACTACGAACTCACCAAGTGCTGACACGTGTGCGCGCGCTGCTGGTGCGTGCGCACAGTGCTGACACGTGGTGCGCATAGTGCTAATAGTTTGGGCGCACAGTGCTAATAGTTTGGCACTGTGCTAAACTATTAGCACTGTGCGCGCCAAACTATTAGCACTGTGCGCGCGCGTGGTCAACACGCTCACGCGCGCGGGCAGAGGCGCGCGCGAATCTGCCACGTGTCAGCATCGCGCGCGCTCTGCTGACGTCACTTTGACCGCATCCTGTGGCTTAGATTGGTTCGTAGTTTGCACAATAAGGATGGTTTTTACTGGATAGCTACCCTATATATATATATATATATATATATAGCAAAAGTAATTTTTAAATAATTTTTTTAACATAATTATTGAAGTGTAGTTGAGGGTATTTTCATCATTTTAGCTGACGGAGGGGTTTTGAGTTACATTTCGAAACTTAAGGGTATGCATCGGTTAACTTTAAACTTCAGGGTAAACATCAGTTAAATGGGCATGGTTTTGGGTAGATATTGGTAGTTTTCCCCTTTTATTTTATCTGAATTGAGTTAATCTTTAGGTGTAAGATAATGAAAATACCCTCATATAAGTAATTAAAAATAAAAAATCTGGATAATTTCATCATTCCACTAGCAAATGTTAATAGAATTGGGGTAAACTGAGACTAACAAATTGTGGGGGATTGTTAAAAAATTTTAAACCCAGAGTTAGCTGAGTGAGCTTTCCTCTAAAGTTAATGAATTTGGAATTGCATATATTTGTGATCCCCTGAACCTTCTTTTGTTCTAAGTTTAGTTGAGACCCAAAACTATGATACTGTGAAGCGAGAAAATTAATTAGTTTAATCATACTCACTCGCTGAAAAGATAAAATTAAATTTCTCAATTTGGTTTAGCTTTAATTGTGTGTTGTTGTTTCGGCATATAAGTGGTCATAAAGTTAGTTTTCTATAAGGGATTGCTGGAGAGTTGTATGTTATGATCAGATGCTTAAGCTCATAACCTTGTGAGTAACGATTAATTTTGTTGCAATCCCTACTGATTTATTTATCCTCGTGCACATGATTGAGAGCGTCTTGGAAAATTAACTCTTCATTGTCATGGTTTAACAGTATGACACGGAACTAATTTGAGAATTTAGTCCGAGCACTGGAGAAGGGGCTATCTGACATGGACTCTCATGGTGCAAGCTGCAGGGCGGCTAACTTTAAGAGATTTGGAGGGGAAAAGGCACAGTAGGAAGATTAAGTGGTTCCATCCAGTAGAAACATTGCCCACTGGTCATGTGATCACTCTACTTTTGCAAATGTGAAGTCCGCCACTGCTTGCTTGCCAGATGAAGAGCTTGCTGATTGCTATTTCAACTCTCGATTCGAAGATCTCGGTTTCTTCGTCTCTTGGGGTTGCACTGCTGCAGAGAGCAAGGGAAGAAAAAGAACCAGACACAAGGATAAGCGAGGGAAACGGGTTGGAGGATGGACTTCTCTCTGTGTTTGTTGCTTGAAGTGGATTTCATACTGGGAAACAATAAAGGGGAGTGCTAATGCATTCTCGTGAACATTATAAATTCAAGTGCATATTATATACTGAAAACCCCACTATTACTTGAATACGTATTTAAACTCAGCACACTGAAAATTAAGAGCATACTATATCTAAATAATCTTGAAGCTATCTCTGATACTAATAGTCAAGACTCACGCCAGCTCTTTACGCAAAAAAGCTTCATCAAGTGTCAAACGTTCCATGTTTATACCAATACATCAATCTAAACCTACACACGATATGGCTCCAACTCTGAAGTGTACAGGAGGGACACACATTTGATTTACCTTGGATTTCATTGGTCATTTCCAACACCAAGAATCCACTGCGCAAGATGGGTCAGATAAGGCTCAGCCTGGGAACTACTACTCAAGATTGGTCCCAAACTTTGGAGCTCAGCATTGAATTCCCTCTCAAATTTGCTGCAATGAATCAGACACTTATATCATTCAGTATGAGAGAAGTAGAGGTGAAGAGGGAGAGAGTTATCTTTAAACTTACAGGATAGAATCAGTTACTGCTGCATTGTTTGTGACTACCTGAGATGAACCTCTTACTTTCAGTTGTTTGAGTTTCTCTGATGGAATTAAACCATCGGATGGTTCCTCCACATTAGCAATGTCGGTAGAAGATGATATCAACCACTGTGTAGCTGCTGCATACTGCAGGCATAATGTTTTCAATCTCTCCACTTTCTGCAATTGGAGAAATCATCCAATAAGAATATACCAGAATGATATATAAGACTCATAGAAGATAATTACCTCTCTCTAAAATGGTGTCCCGAAATGGGTTTCTTCTTTCATTCTCAAAAGGTTCATTAATTATGCATGAAATATCAATAATATCATTCCTATCAGTTTTTTAGAGGATTAGCACATGGGAAGGTATGAGATCATGTAGAGAAAGTCAAACCATAACTCCTTTAGTCCTTAACTTTTTTGCAAAAAGCCGAATAGGACACTCTTTTGCGACAGAGTTAACTAGATGTGTTAGTTCGTTGGGTTGGCTAACCTAGAGAACTGGGATCTTCAGCTTGTATTTTCTCTCTCTACTCCATTCTATTCCCATATATTTTGAATGATAGACGATGATAAGAACTAACCTTGAGCAGCTCAGGCAAAAGAAGCAAACATTCCCTCAGGCACTTGTCAAGGAAAAAGTCATGGTAATGTATGACCTGATTCAGAAAGAACGTGTAAAAGACAGGGCCATGGGTGAACAGAAATGACTATAGTTATGAGCGTTGCTTTCAATACGAAATATTGCAACATGATGAAGACATACCTCATCAATGCTTTTGGCAGTCTGAAGCCGATTATGCATCACATGCCAATTAGGCTCAAGAACCTGAAAAGGAGCACACCACCCAACTTAATCTTGCAAATTATTTGATAACCAAATTTTGAATGGATATCATCATACACACTATTAAGATTAGTATTTTAGGCTTGGTAAATGTTTCTTGAGCTACTGTTCCTAGTAAATCAATAAATCATAAATCTCAAGATTTAATTCTGTTCCCGTTGGCCACACAAATTGTGGAACGCTCAGGCGAAGAGCTACTGTTCATACACTTCTGTGATTCTATGTTATGCAAATTTTCATTTCCTTTTATCTATATGTAGTACTTGCAATCACACAAGGAATATATGGCATACATACATGCATAAACGGAGATGATAAGTACTAATACATATGATAATGCATTGACCAAAAAATTCCAGAATGAATGAAAAGATGAAAAACCTGCCTCAAAAGTTAGATAGTGGAGAAGGCTGCTGATAAATTTAAGCATGCACCGGCAGAGCAAAGATGATCTAGATATGGCAGTTCCATGTGTATCAAGGGAACGGACTCCCTGCAGGAAGAACTTACAATTAAATTAGAAGCATTAGAGGAAGCTTTTCTGGCACAATGGAAGGAAAGAGATTTTAGGCCATACTTGATGCACTTGCCATGCCCCACAAAGTTGACGATCCACATGTTTACAATGGAAAAGAAACCGGAAAATCAACTGGTATTTTGTCAGGGCTTTCTTTGATATAACAATGGATAATGGCCACTGAACCTGGAACAACAAATATAAACAGGCTAGAAAGATTAATCACTACCATAGGATCCTCCAATGCAGGCTCCAAAATATTTGTCCATCAGTAAGTAAGAAATTGTTAAGTTTCATAGTTTTGCAGGCTACAAGTTCTTTCATGCTACTACTTTTACATCATTAATAAGAGGAAACATTTTTTTTATCAACAAAAAGTATGAAAGATTAAATGGTTAACAAATAGGACAGTATAACAGTTTCATTGCCGACAGATTTGGACAGCAGATCCTCCCCTTCAGCTAAACAAACTTTTGTTTTACGTTTAGGGTGAAAGTGATGTAAGCAGGCCAACACTGAGAAAGATGTCTAACTGGGATGGATAATGATTCCAGAGGCTAAACAACATCAGAATGCATTAGTAGAGATTAGTTATGTAAACAAGTCTTCAGTGAAAACTCCTGTGGAACATTATCGGTTGAAGGTATATTTCTGAGAGTATACTTGCCATCATGCCACAGACTACAGAAATATTGTCCTTAATATTGACTCATCAGCCAATACACGCATATTACAAGTTTACAGCTTAATACACTGAAGGAGGGAGCAAAGCTAGACTACAGAAGCATACCTTGTAACTCAATGAAAATGTCTCATGACCAGTTATGTGAATGAGCTCTTCTAGTTCATTCCTTTCACCATGATCTTTGAGAGTGCTCAATGTTTTGAGCAAGGAAGATGTTTCCTGTGAGCCTCAACACACATTATGAGAAAGAGAAACTTCAATTTCAAGACACCCTACTCATATGTGCAAAGTAATCAATTACTTACAACACAACATGTCAAGTCCTCATGGCAAGGATCTGCAACAGCTGCCGTAGAACGCAAAGCAAGATCTAGAAGGGACTACTTGGTCAAATAAGAAGCAGGTCAGATATCTTCCCCATTCCAAACCATTTTTATTTGTACAGTTGACTTAAAAACAGAATAAATATAGTCAGTTCACAATGCAGAGAATTGAAACCTGCAGCTTTTCCACATTAATCTCCTCTGGCTTCTTGACAAGCTCATCACGGGCAATATCCATAAAGTGAACCAAGAAATCACCCTGTAATGTCAAGCCATAATGAAGAGTAGAAACTGCAATAACTGAAGAGATAACAAGAACTCTAACCATCACTTTAGTTAGTGACTTTAGTTCAGGGTGCCGTTCCACCCAAAACATAGAAAAAGAAAGATTATTCTTTGATTTTCCTCTGAGATGGTATAACTTTCCTACTCCAATCAGGATAAAGTATTTACCAATACTAAGCAAGAAAAACCATTTCTAAAATCCAAATGTGATTGCCTTCAATTGATATATGACAACGATCAATATGGCTAAACATTCTAGCTTCAGAGATGTAGAAAGATTTTCTGGAAGATCGATCCTTACTAATGCATGAAATGTTTAAGCCAAGGAACTAATTTTACTATTTGAGAGTGGCAGCCTGATCCCCAATCTCCAATTATGTACTTTAAAGCCACAAAGTAGCACACGTAACTAATTTGACTATTGTTATGGGCCTTACGGACTGTAACGGAATAGGATAAACAGACCACAAGGGTGTGGCCGGCTAAGGTGGAAGTCGGCTAGGGTTGGGATGGTATTAGTTTATTTCCTTTTATTAATGTCTTTGAGTTAAAGTAATATTAGGAATAGGTAGGTAATTACCAATTATGATTGTATCAGTGTTTTGGTTTTAGGTAACCTCTTGGCTATATATACCAAGAGAGTATTATGAATAAAGGAAAGAGAGTATTATGAATAAAGGAGACTTGAGAATTATAAAGAAATACTTTGGTCTCCTACGAGGTCCTCGGGTTCCCTCTACAACGAGCATGTATTGTTACGATTGGGAAGAAGAAGAAGAACAAGGATTCGGCCGCGCGAAGCCTTGGACTGAATTTGAAGTCCTACAACGGTCCCATAACGCGATCGATCATGCAGGGTCATAACAGATTGGTATCAGGGCCTGGTGTTATGGACTCCAAAACCTCTTTTCAGCAGCAATTTACGGCGTTCCTGGAAAGATATGAAGATGATCAGCGGAAGCTAGACAAATTGGCGCTGCAGGTTCGTGCGCTGTCCGCACCTCCGCAGGAGGCGACCTCAGCATCGGCTGGCCGGCAGCAACCACCACCAGCTCCAACAGCAACCACCACCAGCTCCGGAGCGCAACCCCAAAACCTAGCGGTCCTAATCGGTTCCCTGTCCAGCAAGGCACTGGTGAATTAGCAGGAGGATTCTATGCATGCACTGAAGAGACCAAGGCACTCTGGAATATCGGAAGAGGTTACTAATGTGGATTCTAATAATTTGGAAGCCACAGACCATGGACAGAGCCAAGCTCATTCAGCATATTCATTTGATGTATTCCCCAAGACTATGGCAGTAATTTTGAATCAGGATTCTGCTATTAAACCCATGATTTTGCATCCTGTGCAGCCAACTATCCTTCTTGTTGGAACACATATTGGTGACATGGCACTGTGGGAGGTAATAAGCAGAGAGAGGCTTATATTCAAAAACACTCTGAACTTAATTGAGGACGAATACGAAGCTGCCAGCGTGAATACGAAAGACATCGATCCATCTAATGCGCTTGAGGACAAGCGCATTGAGCAAGGGGGAGTGATGTTATGGCCTTATGGACTGTGAATAGGATAAATAGACCACAAGGGTGTGGCCGGCTAAGGTGGAAGTCGGCTAGGGTTGGGATGGTATTAGTTTATTTCATTTTATTAATGTATTTGAGTTAAAGTAATATTAGGAATAGGTAGGTAATTACCAATTATGATTGTATTAGGGTTTTGGTTTTAGGTAACCTCTTGGCTATATATACCAAGAGAGTATTATGAATAAAGGAGACTTGAGAATTATAAAGAAATACTTTGGTCTCCTACAAGGTCCTCGGGTTCCCTATACAACGAGCCTGTATTGTTACGATTGGGAAGAAGAAGAAGAACAAGGATTCACCCGCGCGAAGCCTTGGACTGAATCTGAAGTCCTACAACGGTCCCATAACGCGATCGATCACGCAGGGTCATAACAACTATTCTGTCTATTTGAGTGCAACAACTTGATTTTCAATAATGTATTTTGAAGCACTAGGCCTACTACGTACTTGAGATAGTGTTAGGATCTAGATCTGTAGACCACACATGCCTTACACTGTGGGGCAATGATGACATGTTTATAACTTCTAAGTAGCAAATTTATTGTCTTTAACTCTTCAATTCTATTTGACGTTAATGTCTGCAAATATCCACCTTTTGGACATTACATGCTCTCTTGGAAAAAGTTACCATATCTTCAGTCAGATTCACAGAGTATAATAAAAATGGAATGGCATGTTGATCGGAAAATCTTAACAGAAGCTACCACAGACTCTCCTCTACACGAGCCACTTCAAACAACCTAAGCTTTGGGAACTCGCCACTATAATGTAGTTAACTGAACTCTGTTCTCAAATTCACAAACTACAAAATTATATACCTGATCCAGAAGAAGATAATGCTTTATTGAACGCAGCTTTCCAATCAGATCATACTACAATGAGAAAGACAACAAATCATCAAAACCTAAGGCACTAAGATAAACAACTAAAGCAAAACTTATGAGATGCATGCATTTCAAATTTGGCCCTCACCTTTTCATTAATGAGATTTACAAGCTCTCCACTGGCAAATTCATAGGCAGCTTTTATACATTCAAGATAATGATGGTTTGAGCCGAAGCTCATTAATGTTGAATTCTCTTTTTTGGGGACCTGAGACGACAACTTAATCAAAGCATGTACTGAAGGACCATTCATTTTTTTTCATTTCCATAGAAGGTATACTACACAGCTAGCAATGAAAAGAAAACCTGAACATTGTGCCCACATTCCCTCAAGACATTTAGATATTTCCCTGTGGTCAAAATTGTCCCAGCAACCTTTGCAAGGAAGCTAGGAACCCCATCCTTGAGACTGTAACGCTTACTCCAGTACGTGGCATGATAATCTTGTGTGAGGCTCTCCTATAATATATTAGAAAACATATAAACATCGAAACCACAAATTCACGCATTCTTAATGGTGAATAGAATTACCTTTAGAAGAGATTTGTTCTCGGCAATGAAAAATTCCCCATATGGATCATCTATTACTCCTTCATACACCCACCTAAAATTGTGTTTGATTCAATTAGAGCAAAAAAAATTAGAGTAATTATAAATATTTCCCAAAAGACAAGGTAAGAAAGATCAAATTTCCCAAATTCAATATAGTTCATGATGTCATTTTACATAGATCATGTAAAGACTGAAACTTTAACTACATTAAAACAAACTGACTGAAGTTAAACACAATATTGCAAATTTTATATTCAATGCTGAAATGCATTAATGCCGATGACTTTTAAATGTTTTTTTATAGGCAGCGACTGTAAGTATGAGGATTGGAATAGGTAACCTAATACTTATCCTATAGGTCTCTGTCACTTCTCCCACAACCTTCGGTTATGACATTTGGATGTTGACATAGAATTTATTGGTCAGTGGCTTGGAAAATACCTTTCTAATATGCCAAAATATGAAGCACTTGAAGACTGTATCATCTTCTCTAGCAATGACCTTACAGCATTATCACCAGCCATGGCGTCAGCCTGAATATATAACAAGTAGAACAGTTGAAAAATATCAATATTTGAGGATATGAGGGAATTACCAAGTGTATTAAGTCAAGTATTCACTCTACTGAATTGGTATAAATAGAACACCCTAGGTTATACCTGGTTGTGCAAGAGGTTAAGTGTAGCAGAACCCACATAATTATTAGTGGAGGCTTTCTTTATCACAGAGGCCAATGCTTGCATGGACCCCATCATGGGCTACAACACGTGGTGGAAAGGGCATTAATCAAATAATTAAGTTGGTTTCATGGAATCAAATAGGTAAATCCAAACCTGACAGTAAAACCACAATCCTTGAATGGAAAGTTTGCCAAGTCGAAATTGATGCTCGAGCTGTGCCACCATAGCCTCATAATCCTATGAAGAAAAATTGCAAGTCATATTTCAAATAATAGAATTGATACTCCGTAAATATTTAGATAAGATATGCATGAATCGAGTATTACAAGTATATGATAGAAAACTAAGTAAGACATATATGCACACTTATATTTTCATTCTTAGAATAAGTGAAGATATATAAATAGCTTCTATATAAACAATATTTGCTAGCTAAGTTCCTCATTAATATCTAGTAATCAACTGGTGATTTCCACAAGAATGAATCTTCTGGCATAGTTACCGATAAGTAGAATGATAGTATTACAGGAAAGATCCAACATATAACATCTACCAAGGATAGCTTTTGTATGAGAATTATAGGTTGAGTGAAAGAGGTTAGTGTAGGCCATAAATTTATATAAGTGAAAAGAAAATAAGTAACTTTTGCTCAGCAATGAAAAAATCCTACAAGAAGAAGTGCTCTCAGTGCAGCAGCAAATGCATGATTAACTAAGCCATTCTTGAACTGAGACCTCGTTTCAACAAACTCATTAATCAGCAGAAAGCTCTTGCACAGAGGAAATATCCGCTTTGAGAATTCCTGCAATTATAAATCATAGAATGTGATTAAGTGAATTCTACAGCCTAAATTAGGCAGCATATGTTTGCAAAGTTTTGACCATTCCCCTGATATCCATCCTCACATTTAAGGAACAAAACCCATTTCCATTCCTCACATGATCTTATTCCGCAACGATGGAGATGGATATCAGACAAATTCTCATCCTAATTATATAATAAAAATAAAACATGCTGTATCTTTTTTTTACTTAATGTCTATCCTCAGTTTTTATTTTTACTATCTGCCATCGTACCTGAAGGGCCAAATCCATGGATGCATCGACCTGGAAGGTAATATCATCATCCTTCCCAAAGACATTTTTTATCGAAATGTATCGTCCTTCAATTCCAACCAAGGCTGATAGAAGATCATCAATGACAATAAGTTCCTATATCATAGAACATACCGATGAATAAAGTATAACATCATGTCTACATTATAGAATAAGAAATAAACCGAGCCATCATTTCTAAACGAGAGCAATTTGTGTAATAAAGCATAAAACAGATACAGAAAGAGATGCATATGGATTTATATGTGCCAACTAACACAAATTAAATGTAAAAATATCGTTTTGTCCTGCCTCCAAAGGTTAATAACTCATTGTACTAAATCCACCTTGAAACATGCTAATGAAAATTAAACAAAAAAACAACTAAAACATTCATACCCACCCGGAAACCCAAAAGGTTTGTCAAAATGGTTCCTCGAATCATTCAAATTGCACAATGCATGTATGATATTGTACAGATTTCGTCTCAACAAACACATTAGATAATGATCCCTCTAGAATTATGGACTACTTTATATGAGAAACCCATAAAGAACACACTTTTCCTTCCACGGATATAGTCTAGTAGAGACCAAAGTCCAAAGATCACACAATGGAAAAAAGTACTTCAAATGAAACTAAGAACTTCACCATTCACTTAAATAGAATGGCAAAACATACCTGGACTGCAGTATCAAAGCAAGCTATGACCTTTTCTGATCTGGAGCCATTTAATGGAATCAAAGCCAAACACATTAACAAAAAGCAATCAGTAGCATTTAACTTAACAATAATAATAAACAGAGATTATTAAAGTCTCAAAAAAAAACCTCATGGAGTCAGCAGATAAACCCTTTGTTTCGGCCAATCGAGATGAGGTCTTCGCCTCCTGGACAAGAAACAAGCATAGCCAAAATAAGTAAGAATTACAATCTCTCTAATATTAAAAGAAATCAAACCACAAAACCTTCAATACCTGTAGTCTGGCTCATAGACAATCAAGGTTTTAAAAGGCGGAAATGGGAACCAAGACATAAACTTCAACAACAACAAAAATAATATATTCATACAACAATGCCATATAATCCAGTTCAAACAACAAATAGTTTAAAAGCAAAGTCATAAAATTCATCAGATTAGGAATTATAAGTACTAAAATCATAACATCCATCCATTAGGAATTCAGAAAGGAACATTTCAGCAATTCCCCCAGTATCAATTCCAATATGAGCAAGTCTCTATTCAATATCTATTACACTATGTCTTCAATTTACAATCTGTCATAAGTGAGCAAGTCTCTATGATTGAAGTGTTACAGTTTCAGTTACAATTTCTCATTCAATAACCAATACTACTATCATAGAATTTCCCAATTCAATAACCAATGTTGTTACCAGTGGCGGAACCAGGAATTTATTTCAGCGGTAGCCATAGATAATTAATAAATATATAAAATAAAAAAACAATACAAAAATAGATTACTATTATAATACAAAAAAAACACTAATACTTTGAATTACAATTCAAATGTAGTTTTAAACTCAGACAATCTACTCAAAATGTACTTTTAAACTCAAATAAAAGTTATAATTCTAACAATCAATAACTACTTCTTTTTTCTTTCTATTTTCAACCAATTCAAACCATCAAAATAATTCACAGAAAATATTTTAAAAATCTAACATCAATACTGCTCACTCAACGTTTCAAACTATTTGTAAGCTACATTGAGCATTCAAGATCAAAATGCATTCTCAATCTAATCTCCTTGTGTAACAAACCAAAGGTAGCATATAACAATCCCCATATTAGATTTTATCTATAGCTACAGTCAATTAAATGAAGTAGAATAAAAAAAAATTAGAACAGGAGAAAAAAAACACAGTTAACTTCACTATTGGGACTCTTTCACCAACAAAACCCAAACACCAATATTATTCACACTATCGTATCAAGTTTTTCGGTTAAAGTGATGAACAAAGAAGATCCTAAAACTTGATTTGAACTGGTTTTGAAGAAATTACCTGGCTTGGCTGCGTTTTCCGGCGAGGCGGCTCTACTTGGAGGCAACCAGTCACGCAGAGCAGAGGGGATTTTTGGTGTTGGAGGTGAGAGGGTTCTGTGTTGGAGTTCAGTTCACGACCAAAAAAACGCAGAGAGGTTTTGGGATTGGACTATTGAAGTTAGGAGTGGGCAAAATAACCCGGAACCGGTAAAACCGACCGGAACAGACCAACGCCGGCACCGGTAACGCCGGCGACTTAGATGACGTCCGGTACTTAGAGCAAGAACAACGGAACGGCCCCGCTCCCCGCGCCGCTTCGTTCGTTGGCCGGGCGCGCTGGCCGTTCCGCTGTAAACGGCGAAAACCACGGCCCCGCTCCCCCTCCACGCGCTCCCGCTCCAGCTGCACACGCCCCCGCTCCTCAGTCGCTGGCCGGGCGCGTTGGACGCGCCTGCGTGCTGTCAGCTGCGCTGGCAGCGTGTGGGTGTGCCACGTGTCCCGACCGTTGCACCTCAAACGGCTAGTTTTTTTTTAATTCAAAAATCAACAAATAAAACCCTATAAATACCCCTTTCCTCTCATATTTTTCACACCACTTCCTACTTCAACTATCCAACTTCACTCTCTCCTTCCCAAATTCTCCTCTCTCGTTTCAATTATTCTCCCGAAAAATGTCGGGCGACGCTGGGTCTCGTGCACACTCATTTGGTGACGAACGAGAATTCACCCCGGACGAACTGGCACGAGGTTTCGGAGACATTCTGGCGGGCCCTCGCTCCAACTCCCCAAGCTCGAACCCGGGGTCGAGTTCAGGTTAGTGCAAACTTATTTTATTGTATTAATGCATTGTATTCATTTTTTTGATTAATTATTTGCACTTATTTTATTATTTTATTTTTGAGCACTTAATTTAATGTATAAACATTTTTGTTAGGGCAAACCCGTACCCCAAGCTCGAACCCGGGGTCGAGTTCAGGGCAAACCCGTACCCCACAATACCAAATGGCGCCAGGGTTCCAACTACCATCACAATGGAGCATGCCCCCACAAGGGTTCCAAGTGCAATCACAATGGAGCATGCCCCCACCAGAATCACAAGCACAATGGAGCATGCCCCCACCAGAATCACAATCACAATGGGGCATGGGACCCCAATTCTACAACTACGAGGGTCATCCACTACCCGACGTAGAAACCCCCCAACCATCCTCTTCCCAGCGATGAGGCCGAGCCCCTGCCCGAGCCCGAGCCCGAGCCCCTGCCCGAGCCCAACCCGAAGAACCAGAGGCGGATGGCCGGACATTCAGCAAGGAGGAGGACAACCACCTCATAACTTCCTGGTTGAGCACATCAAGAGACGCCGTCAAGGGCAACTCGCAAACCGGCAACACATTCTGGTGCTCAGTGCAGAGGAAATACAACTCCCAGAACCGTTACCCACCTCGCCGCTGGGAAGCCATCAAGAAACGTTGGCTCAGAGGTTCCAGCCAGACAAGGAGGATGCTCGGCTATATGAAGAGGTCTAGGGAAGAGAAGCCGAGCGGCGCAAACGACGACGAGCACTTGAGACGTGCGAAGGAAATGTGGGAGAAAGATGGGAAAGTGGTTAAAGACCACCCGCTAAAGTTCGACCTGGATCATTGGGTCTGGAGGCTCGATGGCAATGAGAAGTTCAGTGCCGAGGAGGGCACAATGGGAACTGTCCGCCGTCAAGTACGCCAACAACGACAGCGGTTGGATGAGGCTGGGGCTTACAGCTCAACCCCACCCACAAGCACAGGGGAGGAGGGCACACCTCTCAGTGGTGAGTCTCAACCACCAGAATGGGGAGGAAACGAGAACTACGAGGGGACTCAGGTCCCTCTCAGCGACACACCCCCATCCCCCGAGGCCGACCCAAGTCCCTCTCCCCGACCGCAAGGGAAGAAGGCAGCGAAGGCCGCAAAGAAGGGGGTCGTCCTCACGGCCCAAATGTCTGCCTTCGTCGAGCTGGAAAAATAACGGGTGGATGCTGAACGTTCACGTCGCGAACAACATGTAGAAAGGCATCGCCTCATGTAGTCATTAACCCAATAGTGGGAATCAAACATCATTTATTACAAGGCCCTGGTGGAGAAGGACACATCTTCCTACGACGAAGAGGCGTTGGAAGAGCATAAGTTTTGGAAGACCCAAGTGCGAAGACTCATCACTAGCCTTGAAGCCCAAATTGAAGATCTTCGAAACCAACCCCCACCACTAGATGCCGACCCAACAGAGGATAATTCTTGAACTTGTATTTTGTTTTGGGTTGTATTAAAATGGATTGAATAAAATTAGAAGTTCATTTCTATTCGTGTTGAATTTATTAATTATTGATTGTCTTTGATTATTTATTTCCAAAATTGTTTAAATTATGACTAAATTAAACGGTTTCTGATAACGAATTAAATAAAACAGGAAAATAACAAATTAATAATCCAGTCAGCACTGTTCTGCACTCCCAGGACCTCAAGGTCCTTTCTGTTGCAAAACACCCACTTTTCTGCACTCTCACTCCCTGACTTTTGTCCAGTCAGCACAAGGTCTGCACTCACACTCCCTGACCAAGGTCCTTTCTATTGTACATGCTCTTAGATGAGACGCGCGAGAAGGAGAGAGCAGACTGCGTCTGGGCTTTTTGTTTTTGGGTATTTTTTTTGGAGAAATTTCAATATAATATTTTGTCAAACATTTATTTTTAAAATAATAGTTCAATACAAATTTTTGTAGTTTAATACCTAAATGATTTATAAAATAAAAACGATTTTTGGATTGAAGGTCCTCTACAACCCCACCACCGCGTGCGGTGTCTTTACCGTTGACCTACACCTCTTCCCTCACTCTACCGACCACCAGTTCCATTAAGGAGGAAGAGAAAGGTTTCGGCGAAAAGAGAAAACACA